>CM019043.1:26201864-27472755 GCA_009664405.1 Drosophila bifasciata
GGACGGACAGACAAACAGACAGACATGGCTATATCGACACGGCTATTACTGCTGATCAAGAATAAGTATACTTTAACGCTTCCTTCTCTGTGTTGCACACATCCACTTTTACCACAAATACAATATACCCTTTTACTCTTCGAGTACGGGTACAAAAACCAAATTCCAATCAGACCCTGTTTAGGGTGGTTTTACAACAATCGATTTCAAAATCCAACTGATGTTGCAACCTCTACGCAGCACGTGAAGAAATGTTGAGAAACAAAACAAAATTCAGCTTTTTTGAATTTGCATACAAATTTAAAATGTTAATGTTGCCCAAGAATGCTGTGAATAGATGTTGCGAAATTATAAATTTGAAAAATGTTACAGAGCAAATAATGAACACTTTTTGGAAATCTTTCCGGGATCTTTAATTTTTTAAAGTCCGGTCAAACTAAAAATAGGGACTACTGCCGCAATCAGTAAACCTTTATTTATTCATTGTTCGGTAAACGAACGATTTTGATTTATTTAACATGATGGACGTTGATTGTTAATGTTATTTTTCCCGCACCGTGAATTCCAATTCCATTAATTCCAACAAATTGACCCGCGCGCCATCTAGCGACATGCGGACACACTGCGGCGCCCCCTATGCTCGAAAAGCAAAATACAGATTTCTCCGGCCAGTTTTAGCGGTTTGCTGAATCAGCGGATAGTGTGCCCGTCCGTGGCTCTATCAGGGTCTCACTGGTTTTGGCGCGCTGATTTGAATATATATATGTATACTTGTGGAGCTGGGCCTACGAGTTGTTCTGTGTGTTTGAAATTCGCCACATTGCTAGCTTGGTTTGTAGATTTCATCATGAAATCGGTTACACCAAAATCATTAAATCCGGCTTCAGAGCTTCTGGAATCTCACCATTCGATCCATACATCTTCAAAGACTCTGACTTTGTTCAAACTGTTGGCAGTCAGGAGGTTGCGCTTACCACACCAGAACATTCGACATCGAAAGAAGTCTTTGAATACTGGTAGAAAGCCGGCGGAAAGCACGGAGCATACCTATCCTGAATTCATTGTTTCTTTGAAGAAAAATCATCTTAGTAAAGTTGCTAAGCTACAAAATAAGCAGGCATATGTTTCTCCCCAGAAAAAAGCGTGGACGGAAGCCAACACAAGCCAAACTATCCACTAAGTGCACTAAGGAAATTTAATGAATACCATCAGCTAAGCGCACCAATGTTCTATCTGACGATGATCAGAACTTCCGTATGGTCTGTCTGGACCATCTTCCAATGATTAACCGCCGCAAACTCCATTAAATGCAATACATAGAGTCCTCCGGTGCATTTAAACTGCGGTGATATGCACGCCAGCTACTTCCCAATGAATCATTGCGATTCTGTTTAAGATGATTAATGTTAAAATGTGTAATCTTTGTTCATATTTGTGCCAGTAAGGCTTTCAAACATTCAGTTTCTCGTTATTTGTTGTGATTTCCTTTCATGTTTTATTAATTTTAGTAGGATTTTTTAAGGGGGTCCACAAAAAGGGCCATTAAATTCTTGATAAATTATTTCTGTATGAAGGAATCAATTTAGTTACTTCACTGACAGTTACCTAAAACCTCTAGCTCTAAACTGGTTTACATATGTTTATATAATATGCAATTGGTCTAAAATTATGATGCAAATACAAAAAGGTGTCCACAACAACGCAACAAGTCTTCTTTAACCAATAGTAAACACGTAAAAAACATACATACAAGACAGTGATAAAAAGCCGAACTTGTTGAGTGAGCGAGTGCAACAGGTGCGAGATGTCCTGGCAACGTAGGGTAAACAGAAAAATGGAGCTCAAGTTCAGCTGTTGCATTGGCAACGAGGAGTTCGATGGAATGTTTTGTCGATACCGAAAACGGACAAGGACCACACAAAATTGCCATAACAAAGTAAATTCCCAGAACAGACAGATGCAATCCAGCAATGTCTCGCTATAAAAACGAAAACTAAGCAGAAAAAGGAACCGAATTCAACCCGAGCCCCTAGGTTAAAAGGGGAATTCTGTGACCATGGGGAATACGGAGAGCAACGTGACCAGTGGCGTCAAGAAGCAGGCGGGAGTCTCCACCCAGGCCCTCTACAAGTTCGTCAATCTCAAGGGCGGCGGCCTCCTCGTGGACATGATGAAGCGCGCCTGCCAGACGAAACAATTCGCTGAGATCGACCACGCCATCAAGACCAAGGTCGAACCCTTTCTGTACAACAAGGGTGCGGGACGTTACTTCCCCATCTCCAAGCTGGTGCTGCTGCGGAATCGAGACCGCCCAAGGACGCGTCAGCTGCCTGAGATCCGCGCCCTGGAGAACCCCGACGACGACTTCAACATCCACGACTACTGTCCCGAGGTATCGGAGGCCGAGTACATCTCCAACCCGAGTGCCTACCGATTCGTGTGCTGGGATCTGAATGTGAGTGGAGTTATCCAATTCCTCTCGATATACTACTCCCTTTATGTCTTGCATTGTAGGAGCGTGGAGCCGTGGGCGAAACCATCCTCCATTTGTGCCTGCTCAACGCCTCCTCGCTACACGCCGACCTGGCCAAGCGGCTGCTCAAGTTCTACCCAAAGCTGATACTGGACATCTACATGAGCGACGAGTACTACGGGGAGAGCGTTCTGCACATAGCCATAGTGAACGAGGATCCGGCAATGGTCAAGTATCTGCTGGATGCTAATGCCGATGTCCAGGAGCGGTGAGTACCAAGCGAACTTCAAAGCCCAATGCTATGATCTCTACTCTATCGAGTCTACTGAAATTAGTTGTTGCGGGGCCTTCATGTCGGCGGAGGATACAAAGTTCTCGCGCACGGATTCGCCTGATCACGAGTATGTGGCTCTCTGTCCCATAACCAACTACGACGGCTATGTCTACTGGGGCGAGTATCCGTTGAGCTTTGCCGCCTGCCTGTCGCAGGAGGAGTGCTTCCGTCTGGTTCTGGCTCGAGGAGCGGACCCAGACTTCCAGGACACCAATGGAAACACCGTGCTCCACATGCTGGTCATATACGAGAAAATTGAAATGTTCGATGTGGGCTACGAAGTGGGCTCGAACATCCACGTGAAAAACATTCAGAACCTGACCCCACTTACGCTGGCAGCCAAACTGGGACGCGTCGAGATGTTCTTCCATGTGATGAGCATCGAGAGGGAGATCTACTGGCAGCTGGGGAGCATCACCTGTGCCGCGTACCCCCTGCTCATGATCGACACGATCAACGAGCAGACTGGCAACATCAACAAGGACTCCGTGCTGAATTTTGTCGTCTTTGGGGATAAGTTGGAGCATCTGGAGCTGCTGGATGGCGTGGTCATAGACCTCCTGAAGACCAAATGGGATACGTTCTGCAAGTCGCGATTCTACAAGCAGTTCTACATGTTCGCGTTCTACTTTCTCATCTCGCTGTTCAGTTTCATACTGCGGCCCGGGCCGGATGCCAAGGACGAGGATGAGGAAAATGCAAACAGCACTACGGCTAGGAATTATCTCTATAGAAACGATAGCTCTGCTGTTCACCATCAACATAGCAAACGGGGTTCATCCCTGAGCACCGAATACAGTTAAGTTTTGCTCCAAGCCTCAATGCTGAAAGCCTTTAACTCTTCCGATTTCCTTCCAGAAACCTTTTGGTTGAACTTCACGGAGTATTACGACCCTAGTGAGGTGGAGGTCTTGCCCGCCTGGTGGGAGAGCTATGCCCAGTGTCCGCTCATGAATCTCGAATCCGATCTGGCCAAGCTCAGAATCATGGCCGAGATGATCAACTTTGTGGGCGCCATACTGTATCTGCTCGTGGCTCTACGGGAGGCTAGATTTCTTGGCTACAAAATGTTTGTAGAAAACTTGGTAAGCTCCGTAGATGTTCCTCAATCTGTAACTTCTATCCTAGGCTTGCGTCTTTTCCGTAGATGACGGCTCCTTCGAGGGTCATGTTTCTGTTCTCTTGTGCTTTGATGATGACAATACCCTGGCTGAGGGTATCCTGTCTTACCGAGATCGACGACCATGTCACGGTTTTTATAATGCTGACCACAGCTCCGTACTTTCTGTTCTTCTGTCGGTAAATACGTCCTATTTATATCCCGACTAGCCTCTGAGCCTCGGCTGATACTTTCGTCTGATCATTCGCAGTGGCTTCAAGACCGTTGGTCCCTTCGTGGTGATGATATATCGCATGGTGATGGGCGATCTGCTCCGCTTTGTCTCCATCTATTTGGTCTTCGTGCTGGGCTTCTCCCAAGCGTTCTACATCATCTTCCTCACCTTTGACAATCCCTCGACGCCAGAGGACCAGGATGCAGAGTCGAATCCCATGCCCTCGCCAATGGAGTCCATTGTGGCCATGTTCCTGATGTCCCTGACCAATTTCGGCGACTACTACGGGGCTATGGTGTCCACCCAGCACGAGTACGAGGCCAAGATTCTGTTCTTTCTGTTCATGGTGATTGTGAGTGTGCTGCTGGTGAACATGTTGATCGCAATGATGGGTAATACCTACCAGAAGATAGCCGAGATACGCAACGAGTGGCAGCGCCAGTGGGCCCGGATTGTCCTCGTTGTGGAGCGGAGTGTCCCGCCAGCGGAGCGCCTCAAGAACTTTATGCACTACAGTCAGCCCATGTCGGATGGCAGAAGAGCTCTGGTCCTGCGTCTCAATATGACCGTACGTTCAGACTGTCTTTTCTCTCTCTCTCTGCAGAGTCGATGTACAGAACCTCTCTTTTGCAGGACGAGGAGAAGGAGGAGATGAAGGAGGTCCAGGAAATGAAGCGCATTCATCATCGTTTCTCCAACAAACGGCAGATGGAGCGGGAGGCCCGGGCGCGTCGCCGCCAGCAGGAGTACGAGAAGTTCTTTGGCACCGCCCGCAAGTCGGAGAGTTCCGGAGAGAACAACAACTTCTGAGGGTCCCGACGACCCCCCCGAAGTACTTAATTAGTTCAAGTTTTATTGAGCCTTGTTGAAATCTGTTCCGAATTCTGTTTGTGCAATAAATTAAGAGAGTCTACAGTCCGTTTCACAGCAACAGTTCGCCTTCGCTTCTCCTTCTCGGATAGATGACTATTTTCTATTTTATAGAGTTCTCTTTATAGGCAACTGTACAGCCCAATCCGTTCTATCTTCCACCCTCATCTCATACTCGTAAGTCCCCACATAAATGTTCCGCTTTATGACAGGGCAAACAGACCAAAGTCGTGGCAAGTGGCGGCCATTTGAATTAAGCCAACAACTTTTATGGGTCTGGGCCAATAAAGATGGAGCAGGAACGATGGAGGGGGAGTCGGCAACATCCGCTTATCGATTCGCACATGATGATAACGATTACGTAGTTGCAATTGTAGCATCAGTGAAGAGAATGAAAAGAATGGACAAAGATGAAGGCCGGAGGTTGAAGGTTGGGAGTAGTAGACGAATTCGCAAACAAAGGCCTGACACCTTGCATTGTTGTGTGCCTATCGCGAGGGATATCAATGATTGACATCAATGGGTGCGTTGTCGGATTATGTTATGCGTGGGATCGGCATCGGCTGGTATCAGATCCTCGATCCTTGATCCCCGATTCTCGAGGGTCTCCTCTAGATCCCTCGCTGCCGGAAGCGTTTAGCAAGCGCCTTTGTTCCCCTTCGAGCACAAAAGAATGAAACAACGAGAGAGGGTAGCCAGAGCCCTAGAGCTCTGTACGAAAGTGTTAAAGAGCAAGGATCACTCACTCACTACTCACTATCTGAGCCCTCAGAGGCCCAGCTTGCCGCAGCTTGACTTTAATTGAGTTTGAATAGAGCAATTTAGTTCCCGCTGCGTTCGGTGCCATGGCCAAGTCTCGATTTTGATTTTTGCGATCCCATTCGATCCATGCAAAAGTTCCCAGCCCAAAACCCCTTTCTGAGCACTTTCCTTCGGGTGTGGCGCTAATGATATGGTGTCCAACCCTTGACGATCACAACAAAAGGGGTTCAGGCGCAAACGACCGAATCCAACAATAACCATTTGAATATGTCACAGTGTGGCCAGAAAGTATGTTCCCAGCTTTTGCGTTTTCCACTGGCATTGGCTTGGCTTTTTTGTGTCCCGTCTGGGTCCACATATAATAATTACACACACACAGTCTGAGGTGTCGAGTTCGACGGATAATCATATGTTTTGGGTTCAGCTTCGGTGGCAGCTGTGAATGGCGTGGCACGCCCACCGCCAGGCTCAGATGAACGCCCACTTCCTTTATTTGCTCAGCGTAAAGCATTTCCCTGACCTTCTTGACTAGCAATAAACCCTCCTTCCATAAAGATCACACAAAATGGAGTATGAACTAAGAAATACACAGATTACAAAAGTCAAATCCATGTGAATAAAACTACTACTAATATTGTTGTGAATAAGCTCACACCCTGAGTGCTGCCCACTCTTATATAATCACAAAGATATCCCACAAATGTGGGATTAATCACTCTTTGACTTGATGCATTAGTAAGTGAGTGATACCATTTGATATCTGTTGAATAATGATCAAGATCATTTACAACATGATTCGACACTGAGCAGAGAAAGATTTATAGAGTGGAAAGGTGGTAAGGAGTCCTGTTTTCTCGGGTGACTTGTGAAAATTTCCAGCAATAAAAAAAAAAATTGGGAAAGCTGTTTAATTACGCCCCTCCTCGGCCCACACAAACATTGTAAAACAATAACAATAAAAACGGGCGAATGAGCGCTGGAGGGTACCGAGTACCCGGAGTACTCGGAGTAAGTAATGTGCAGAGGAGGGAAAATCTGAAATGCTAATGCGAACAGTTTTTCACATTCCCATTCTGATTTTTCGTAGAAAAATACTGCCCTCGGCTCGGCTTTATGATCCTTCAGCAACAATTGTTTATAGCGCAATTTCGGCGAGGGGCGTTTGCCAAATGACTTTTAAATGCCGTCTGTGATTCGGCCTTAACTATCGCAATTGTTTTCCAGGGTCTGTTCTTTCTTTTTTAGCTTTCACAAACAATAAAAAAGAAGAAAAACCTTCTCAATGATGTTTCTTAACTCAAGTTGAATCCTTTGGGAGTTGGCCTGGGCCCCGGCAAAGGTAAATTGTTAGAGAAGCATTCAAGGAAGAATTATGGACTTCTCCCAGGTGAACTGCCACTGGAACCCAAAAGAAAATTCGATTCGATTTCCCCTCAGCTTTGACTGCCTTTTTCTTGGCTCAGATTTCTTTTGCGTTCTTTTCCCTGGATACTCGAGAGTTTGTTTAAAGTAAATTATTTATGCAAATCAAAGTACAAAAGTACAAAAAAGTTTGCAATTTATTTTTCTCTTTTGGCAATCGTTTATTTGGTTTGTAAAGAGGGAGGGGCAGAGGCTGATACTATTTGGGCAAGGGTTGAGGGTTTGACCCTTGTTAACTCTGTTTGCATTTGAGCTTTGCTCTTTGATTTAACACACTGCCGATGCACATGGCAGAAGGGAGAGAGTATTCGGGAGAGTATGTGACTTTCCCCACTCACCCATATGGAAATGTAAATTTATCTAGCACCCAAAGCGTGAAATTGATGATTTTTACCCGATTGTGTGTGTCCCCCACCTCCCGTTTTTCGGGATAAACTTTTTTTAAGCACATTGATTTTGTTAAATGTTATTTTGAGTGAATTTGATTTTGATATTTGTGTGTGTTTGGGGCTGCCACTCGGCCTGTCATTTGCATTCTTTGACACTTGTGGCTGCGATTTCTGCTCCCCTTTAGACACAGTCCCTTTCACACCGATTATGTGGCAATGGTTATAGTTCGGATTGAATTGAAGGACTCTTAAAGTGCCCAAAAAATATGACGCGACACGACAAAAAAAAGGACTGCTAAGGGAAGGGGGAGGAATTTGTAAAATTCTATAGTACTCACAATCGGGTACTATTTAAAGCATGAATCGGTATGAAGTACTTCTAATCGCAGAAACTTCTGCTCCATTGAGGGTATTTCTAGCCACAAATCACTCACAAACTCTCACCTTCAATATATCGATTTGACTCATGCCCATGCAACCCCCCTCCCAGACCCCAATATGTTCAATAATACGCCTCGTTTTGATTGAAAACCACTTGAATATTGAAAAGCAGCAGCAGCCACAGCGAAAAAAAAACAACAACAACAAATTCGAACACAAAAAACCGCAAAGTTTTAATTGAATTTCCTGAACAAAATAATGTTTTGCCACTTGAGTCTCGCGGGAGGACGCTAAGCAAACAATCAACGCAACAACGACAACGACGCCGCCAAGTCTAACTGACTGAATGACTGATTGACGGGGCTTGGAGATTGAATGGGGCTTGGGATGGGATAGGACAGGAGAGGACGGTAGGGGGGGCACTCTGATATACCAAGCCTTGGTCTTGATATGCATACATACTTAGAATGAAAATTCAATTCGCCAAATCAAATCACTTGAGTGGAAAATGTTGCATTCGACCAAGGAAAATAAATAGAAAATAGAAAATACTCGTACAAACAAACACGCGAAGGGGCCAGATGGAAGGAGGGTGTTTCCGTTTCCCCTGTCCTGTGTCCCCTGTCCTGTGTCAAGGTGTCTTTCAATTGCTTAAGGACCGCTTTGATCTCCGCCAACATTAAGCGCGCTCAATAAAACCCTTTGACTTTGTGGGAAACCATTTGCCAAATGACTGAAATTAATTACGCGAAGAAGCCGCACCTAAAAAAGTCAAAGGAAAAAGAGGCAAAAAACAGCCAAGTGTAATTGAAATTGAGTTTGGTAAAACCGAATGGGTAGATGGGGATAGGTAGGGTTAACAAAAAAGAATAAAAAACACAGCAAAAGTACAAGTAGGAAGCAGTAGTCAGAAACATAAAAATACCTATGTATAAGACATGAATTCATTTTGATAATATTTCCATTTCAAGTAAAAGATCGGAACCCCTACAGAAATTGTCATTGCAAACATTAGTGTTACTATTATTCTAATTATGTTTTAAAACGCCTCTCAAAAAGTGGGCGTCCAACAGCACCAAAGATGATTGCAGGTTTTCAAACCGATTCCAGTCATCGGGGGTTGCAAAATGTCATCGTCATCGTCAACGCCAACGATAAACTGCTTTTGACAGGCGCTCGCTCACCCATCAGGTGAGTGGACCTCATTTGGCTGAGGTTTTTCCAGGGAAACGCCCCCACGACCACCACCCCCCATGAAAAGCCGATGTTTGGCCCTCGGGGTAACGGCAAGATTTTGACACAATTTGGGTAGCTAATTCCTCTCCCATTACATGGTGGTGGCTGTACTTCCAGACCCAGGGCCAGGGCCAGGACCAGACACCGACACCGTCCCTGAGTCACAGCCCGTTCTGGTCTCATTCCAACTGTGCTTGTTGGTCGTAAACACACACCGTGGGATTCGGCACGCCGACCAGGAACGGAACTCACCTCTCTCCTCCGCTTTGTAGGCCACTCCATGGCCGGGCCCGCACTTGAGTGGAAGTCGCATCGAGTGGGCACTTTGACGGCGACGATTTGCTCCGAGACGAGCGACAACAAAAATTAGACCTACCAAAGCACTTCAATAGCTGCCCGCCACGACCGCCACCCCGCCACACCCCTACATATGCAAAAACGAGAAGAGAAGAAACGAAATATGAAAAGCAAGTATAAAGAAATTTGACTCAAGGATCGCGTAGCTCTTTAAGTGGCTCGTTTCGATTACAAATGGGCAGGAAAAAAAAGCCTCAAGATGAGATCGTGTAGTCAGGGAAAGGTACGAAAAGGCAGAACAGAACAGAGGAGAACCTGGAAGCCCTAACCCTATCCCTAACCGCACCGCAGTCGTACCCGTTTAAGAAATTAACATCGTTTAGTCCAAGTGGCTGATGGAGGAACTTTTCTGAACAATGAAGGAGGAGAAGGAGGAGGTGGAATCCGTTCGGAATCAGAGTCAGAATCAGAGATGTGAACGGTTGCTGGTTAATCTGTTATGACATCTAGGACCTGGAACCGTAATGAGCTCAAATCGAGCATGGATTATGAGTGGCCATCGATGGCCTACGCTCTGACAGCTCCGACAATTGGATTTGCATTCGATTTTCCCACATTCCTGCGAGCCGAGAGAGACCTTTCCGAGTCATGCGGGCTTACACGTGTTTTCTCCACCAATTATCCCTTTAGCCAATACCGCAAAACTGTTTGGAAAACGCCTGAATTGTTTTGTCCAGGATGATATTGGAAAATATGTATTTATTATCCATAACAATAACTGACCCCGGAAATAGTCCATTGCAAAGAACCGTACATAGAAATAGTAAACAACGAAATGCATTCCTAGAGTTCCCTCGAACCGTATAGACTCTAGAACAATGGGGGAAAACGGATACAAAAGTTGTTCCTGCTCGGGGACGGGATTGTGCAATATCCATGACAGAACCGGTTCGCATCAGGTGAAGCCGAAACGGAAGTCGTCGACACATGTGGGCGTCCTTTTCCCATCTATGTAACTATAGGGACAGTTTTCCATTGAATGTTATCTCGTTTTGTTCTCCTAATGGTCTGAGCCACGGATGAGCTGAGACAATTTGGCCATTTCTTGTCGCATAATCACGCCTGCTTCTGAAAAAGTAGCTCCGATATGTGTTCCCATGATCCCCATATAGGGTTTTGTTGACATATTAGATGTGGTTTTTGTATATGATGGAAGAACTTCGCAATAGATATGATACCACAGGTGGAGATTGAAGCATACATTAAAGAATATCTAGAATATCGTTGGAAGAGTGTTCAAATGAAAACTACAGTTCTCAATTTTTCATATCTCTTACTCATCCCATTAATCATGAATTCTACACCCAAATGTTTTCATTATCCCCACCCAGGATCTGCTAGCACCAACGACTCTCTCTCTCTCTCCCCATTCCATTGACTGATAAATATGCCATAATTTTTCATTTTTCCAACCAAAAAAGAGCACGAAGAGAAGACCATCAGAGGAGTGGGAAATGCGGGGGAAGTGCAAGGAACATTCGTGAGCATGCCAAAAATGCTCTTAACTAGAATGACATGTGAAAAGCGCTGAAATCTGTGAGGCAATCAAATGGACACGTCCGCACAACGAGAGGAAATCAAAGAGAAAATCTAGTGGGTGGTTGGGCATTGGATGGGGGGAAATTCGATTCGAATGCAAAATGAACAAAGGCGGAACTAAATACGTGAGAAAATCCAGCTAAAATGTTTCATTTTTCTTCAACGAATGCCAGGTGTCGTGCATACAGAATTATATAAGGATAAATGGAAATTGGATTGCAAAAAAAATAGTACATATATGTATGTACATATGTATATGTGTGTCCATATGTACATATGTATATACATCAATAATTTAACAATTCAATCATTTCGAATAAAAGGCTGAATGTAACCTCGTTTGGCTTTTATTTTCGTTTACATTTTTTTCATTATCATGCATTCATTGTTGATAATTGTTGTATATCGCATTTGTTCGATTGTTTCTGAATTTAATTTAAAATAAAAAAATAATGAAAAAATGTATACATAGAACCAGCAGCTCCCCAAATGACAATTGAATGACATGAGGAACAATCAACAATCCACAATCAACGATCAACAATGGCGAGGAGCAAACAATGAAACGCGCGACTCTCTGTATAGAGCGGGAATCAGAGAGCTGTTAAGGAGTTGAGCTGGGGTTAAGCACAACAGAGAGAGAGAAAGGTGAAAGGATAACGGATAATGGTTAATGGTTAATGGTTAATGGGTTCGGGGCTTTCATACATAGTATATGTAGCTGAATAATACCGGAAGAGGGAGAAAATATTATCTACCAAAATGTGAACTATAAACTTACGATATAGTAAGTACTCTTCTTAGCTTCCTAAAAAGCAAAGAGCCTCTGTCTCTGTCTCTCTTCCCCAATCCACCCCACTTACCCAGTATCTGTCCTTCCGCCTCTACATATCTCACTTTCCTCCTGCCTCTTTTGCTAAGGAAAAAAGCTGAATGGTTAGAAAGGAAAACGTTGCACGAACAAAACTTTTTCCATTACACAACACATCAACAGTTTTTTTATACCCGTACTCGAAGAGTAATAGGGTATATTGTATTTTGTGGTAAAAGTGGATGTGTGTAAACACACAGAAGGAGGCGTTTCCGACCCCATAAAGTATATATATTCTTGATCAGCATCAATAGCCGAGTCGATATAGCCATGTCTGTCCGTCCGTCTGTCCGTCTGTCCGTCCGTCTTGTTTTTCACTCATTGCACGAAGGCTATTAGAGCTAGACCAATCAAATTTTTTTCCAGACTGATGTGATATCTCACTCCTAGAAAAGTGTTTCAAAATTTCGCCCGCCCACTTGCGCCCCCACAAAGGGGCGCACATCTGTGGCGCGTCCACAATTTTAAAGATAGCAGAAAACGAAAATGCAGATTCATAGAGACAGCCTATATCTATCAGGGGCCCAAATCTGAATCGGATCGGATCATTAATATAGCCACAATAGACAAAAACATACGCAAAAACTTCGCTCCATCCCTTTCGCACTCACACAAAATCGAGTCGATTTGGTTTTTCGTAAATATGAACGCCTGGATCTCAGAGACTATAAGAGCTAGAGCAACCAAACTTTTTGCCAAGACTCCTGTGATACCAAACCTGAACAAGTGTATTTCAAAAATTTCGCCCCGCCCCTTCCGCCCCCACAAAAGACGAAAGTCCACAATTTTGAAGATAGGAAAAACGAAAAATGCAGTATTGTAGATAATGACCATATCTACCAGATTCCCGAATTTGTTCAGATCGGATCATTATTGTAGCCACAATGATCAAATGAATTTTCAGCAGCGAGTCGCCTCCCCCTTGCCCTACGCAACAAAAATATACATTTTTATTAGGGTTGATGGCAGCAGCGCTGCAGCAGCTTCTCTCACACACACACTCACGCTCAAACATGCTGCCTCGTGCAGTGTACGTGTGTTGTTGTGAGAACTGATGTAGATGATGTAGATGTAGATGTCGATGACAGATGTAGCAAAAAATGTAAAATGTAAAAAAAAATGATAAAACATTTTAAAATTCCACATAAATCACATGTGTACTGACTGAGTACGGGTATAAAAGTAGAGTCGCGTTCGAAGCGACTCCGTACGTTCTTTCTCGTTTCTTCTTTATTTATTATTTGAGTTTTTTGCCGTTTTGTTCCGTTTTTCTCTTGCTGAACGCAGACACAAAGGAAACGTTAAGAACGCTGAAAGCTTTTTATGCTCTATGCCATGGGCCAGGTATAAGAGCATTTTGAATGCAATTGCAAGCTGCACTGTTCTGTGTGTGTATGTGTGTGTGTGTGTGTGCGCTAGAGAAAGTGTTAGATTGGTGTCTAGGGGAGAATGTAGGGCTGCAATGGTATGTTTAGGAGACACAATTAAATCAGGATTCGTATGAATTTTGCCTATGGCAAAGTCAAAAAAATAAAATAAAATTAATCAATTATATCTAATAATATATCTATGTATGTATAGTATATACAATATGTATCTTTCTGCATATGTATTGTATGTATCTAAATTTTAAATATCTTAAGTACCTTCTCCAAAGTAAGAGTACAACAAATTCCACTCAACGAAAAGTATCACAATATATGTATATTCTTTTTTTGTCGTTATACATTTTTCAACATCTTCCTTTGTCGGGCATTGTATAATCACAGGCAAGTAGGTGGCCACCCAGCAACCACCCACAGCCACAACCACTCCACACACACACACACAGCCAGGGGCAAGCATATAGGAACACTTTACATGCATTTTGGCCGAGCTTCGCCTCATTTTCACTCATTGCTTTGTGCGCTCCTTTATCCGGACCCACTTTTCTTTGGCCAAATAAGTAAATAATTGCAGTATATCCTTTTCGGGCGGCGGGGAAGAAGCAGCACAACAAAACAAGGGAAGGGAAAAGAATGGGGAAGAAAGGGAGACGAAATGAAAGAATGGCCATAGAGAGCGGAGAGCGAGAGAATGGAAAGCGTGTTTCCATGTCCTTTTCACAAACTAAAAAGTCCTTTTCACTCGCACACACACACACACACACACACAAGTACAGCTCCTGGGCCATATAGAGCTGTACATAGCCGCACACAGCCACCCACAATGGACTAAAATTCACACCAAAGACCCATTGTGATTGGCCCAACACACGCACACACACTAATGCACATAGGGAAAGCCAAAAAGAGAGAGAGAGAGAGAGAGAAGAGTGACAGAGAGAGGTTAGATAGAAGAGAGATCAAGAGAGTAATGTGAAGAAGGAAGTGAGAGGGAGAGCGAGTGACTTGTTTTCCCCCTCTCTCACACAATGCAGTCCGCGGAAGTGCAACGTCGCTGCAGAACAATAACGGAAATCTGTGCAAAAATCAATGTTCTCCGACCCCGGCGAGCTCCTCTCTCATGCTCCTCTCACATACTCTCTCTCTCTCTCTCTCTCTCTCTCTCTGTCTCTCGCTCTCTGTGTACACCCAAATGAGGTCGAAACACGAAGCAGAGCCGAACACAGAAACTGTCATTGTCGTTGTTGTTGTTGTTGTTGTTGTTGCTGCTGCTGCTGTTGGCTTTTGGCTCTATTCACTCGTCTATTGAACACACCCCTCAATGGGCGAACAACTATAACCGATATAAAAGAGCCAATGGAACAAAGCCGACAATAACGCAGCCAAAGAGAGGAAGAGCGACGGCAGCATTCAGGTAGCCTGCCGTCCTCTCATGCCATCGCAGTCGCACTCCCGCCACTTACCTGTGCCAGGGTGGTTGCTCCGCTGCTCCGCTCTCCCAGAAACCGGACTGCGAGAAAAACTGGATTTGACTGCAGTCGTGTCGGTCCCAATAATTGCGCAGACAAATCAGTCAGAGAATAGCTGTTGGCCCAAACAGAAGCATCGAGCAGCACTAGAAACCAGTCAGAGAGCTAGTTCCGTAAAGAGCACAAGTCCACAAAACAAAATCAAATAAATAAAATACAAAAAAAGAACAGAGACATTTGTGAGCAACAGTGAAGTGAATATCCCCAATAAAAGAGAGATTACGGAAAAAAAAAGGAAAGAGCAAAGCAAAGCAAAGACGTACACAGATAGAAAAACATTTGTTGATTGAAGAAAGAGATTTGTTGTTGAGTGACACACCGTTAGAATGGCCACTTTATCGTCACACCCGAACTACGGCTTCCATCTGGGCGCCGGCGGCGGCCAGGGCCTAGAGCTCCCCTCGCCCAGCGACTACGCCCACCAGGGCCAGCTGCAGCTGAGCCCCTGGCATGGACATGGATATCAAGCGGGTGCTGCACTACTCCCAAAGCCTGGCCGCAATGGGTGGCTCGCCGAACGGCAACGGGATACCCAGCGGCGCCGGCATGGGGCACCACCATCACATGACGCCCCATCACATGCACAGCGCCGTGTCCGCCCAGCAGACCCTGTCGCCCAACAGCTCCATCGGCTCCGCCGGCAGTCTGGGCAGCCAGAGCAGCCTGGGCAGCAGCGGCATGGGCAACGGTCCCAGCATCGGCTCCTCAGGACACTCCAACCATCAGTCCTCGGGAATGCACAGCCTGGCCACCTCCCCCGGCCAGGAGGGACACATCAAGCGACCCATGAACGCCTTCATGGTCTGGTCGCGCCTTCAGCGTCGTCAGATTGCCAAGGACAACCCCAAGATGCACAACTCCGAGATCTCCAAGCGACTGGGCGCCGAGTGGAAGCTGTTGGCCGAGTCCGAGAAGCGGCCCTTCATCGACGAGGCCAAGCGCCTGCGTGCCCTCCACATGAAGGAGCACCCAGACTACAAGTACCGCCCACGTCGCAAGCCCAAGAATCCCATGACCGCAGGCCCCCAGGGCGGACTCCAGATGCAGGCCAACGGAATGGGACAGCAGAAGTTGGGCGGCGGTGCAGGAGCCGGTGCCGGTGGCTACAATCCCTTCCACCAACTGCCTCCGTACTTTGCCCCCTCGCACCACCTCGATCAGCCGTACCCGGTGCCGTACTTCGGAGGCTTCGATCCCTTGGCTCTGTCAAAGCTGCATCAGTCGCAGGCCGCAGCCGCGGCGGCGGTCAACAACCAGGGCCACAAGGTGCTGGAGTCGCAGCAAGCACCGCCCCAGCTTCCTCCGACATCCCTGAGCAGCTTCTACTCCGGCATCTACTCGGGCATGTCGGCGCCCTCCCTGTACGCCGCTCACTCCGCCAATGCCGCAGCCGCTGGCCTGTACACCTCATCGTCCACCTCCTCACCAGGATCCTCGCCGGGAACCATTACACCCAACGGCATGGACGGCTCCATGGACAGCGCTCTGAGGCGACCAGTGCCGGTCCTCTATTAGAGGGTATCATCCCGAACCCGCGTAGAGTACAGAGTAGAGTACAATTGTTGAAGCATTCCCAAAGTGATCCACTGGTTTTAAATCTTCAAAAGCTCTAAGTAAGCCACCTTCTCCTCTCTATCACTCCTCCCCGCTTACTTCTAGTGAAATCTCTAAACAGATCTAAGAAAAATCACACACACACACAAGAAACCACATTCCTAGCCAATACACACACACAACACACCAACTATAATCTACGCTAAACTATAATTTATTTCTCGCACTAACCAATTAAGGAATCCCAGAAAAGAGTATCAAAAGAAAAGAAAATTCTAATTGTAAATTAATTTTATTTAGTTTTAAGCATTGAGAGAAAGAGAGAGCTTCTCCTTGTTGTTTTTTGTGTCAGCACCTCAGCACCCCCAGCACCCCAGTACCCTAGCACCCCAGCACCAGCCCTAACCTAAGTTGTAGTCTCTTTAGTGTCTAACCAACTCAAATTGTAAATATCCCATCCCACTCGTATTTCGTTATAGAGTCGAGAGTCCACAGAAGCCGAAAGGAACGCAAATACATCAGTGTATTATTGTATTATTAATTAATGTATTCAAATAAAACGTTATCATCTAAGCGAAAATTGAGAGTAAACGTAAAAGCTCCCACAAAACAAAGACATTTCAAAATGAATAAAACAAAAATATTACAAAAACCCAAAAAACATTAAATCAAGTCTATTTCTTTGAAAAACATTTACAGCAAATTACAGGGTAATTGGGAAAGGCGCTTGATCAAGAATTGATCCCATAACTAAAACATGAAATCATAAAATTTAAAATAAATCTACGTATCTTCACGTTTGAAAGGTATCTGTAACTATTTCAGCCTGAATTTGAAAGAGCAGTTCTGTCATCTGGTTGATTTTCGAAATAATGTTCACAGTTACCTTAAAAAAACCGAAATTAATATTAAATATGACTTTTGTTCTAACATTTTTTTGAATCTCGATTGATAATATTTGTTCTTAAAATATATCTTAAATATACGTTGATACCTACACTATTGGAAAAGGAGCAATTGCATAGAGCATTAGACTGGTTGTGCCTAACTCAATCAGTTCAGTTTTCAGCTTCAAACATAGTATAATTTAAATACATATCTAAATTTTGGGATAGTGTGATATTCATTCTATAAGCTTTTTATTTACCAAATTTATATGTAAATTCTTATAATTGGATTTTCACAGTTTGATCATCACATTTTCCTAATTTTTCAATCGCCAAAAGACCCAATCGAATAATATTTTAAATTAGTTGATATCCTCCACGCTGACACCAAAATCATCAGAAATCATATTCCATTTGAATATTCATGAGACATTATCATTATATTGTCAGTTCCAATGAGTGAGTCATTTGGATACATTTGGATCTTCATAAAACTAATGCGAACGACTTTTCACCTTTTGAAGTCTGTATGCAAAGTATATATGTATGTATGTATATGATATGTATGTAGATTTGATCCATAGAGCTTCGTTTTTCAACCAGATTAACCTTGTCTTTCTATACTCGTGCGTGTGTATTCCACATACATACATAAACATATGTATGTTTGTATATTTTCACCATTATTTTGCTCATTTTATTTATATTTTTTTTGTTGGTTTGGTTGGTTTTTTACACCCGCTGCGAAGGGAAGAAAAAACTGAAATTTGATTTGGCATTATACAACTATGTATTTTCCGTTGTGTATTAATTTCTATTGATTAATGCGCTGTTTATTTTGCGCCTCTGAGATACAGAATCCGATAGTTTGGACAAGAGGTCGTCTGTGGATCAATCTTTTGGGTTGGGGGTCACCGTTTTGTTTTTGGTTGTGTTTTTTTGGGGAGCTACGGGGGGTCCGCCCGCTGCTCACTCTTCGAGTGAAACAGAATCCCCTGGCGAAAGAAATCAACGAGTTGTTGTTGTTGGTTTTTTCTCGTCTTGATTTCTGACTTCTTCTTGTTATAATAATAAGAATAATTGCGGTCATTAATAAATCCACTTGCATTGTCTTCTCCCCCTGAACACTTCTCTCACATTTCGATTAGCGTTTTCTACTCTTTGGTTTCTATTCAATTTTGTTTCCACCTCTAACTCCACTCCACTTCACTCTTCACCCCTTCCCGTCCTAACACTTCTCTATGTGTATGTCAAATGTGTTAAAATATCAAATATTGATTATTGTTGTTATTGTGCGTATTGTTGTTTTGTCGTGTTTCTCCATTCTCCTTTCGATATATAAATCTTACAAATATTTACCCAGCATTGACGTGATATTGAATAATTATATAAAGATACGATTTTTCAGACTTAGAGGCCCTTTCGGAACTGTTTCTAGCCAAAAAAAAAAAAGAAACGGTGCTTAGATCATTGTAAAGTGGATATGGAGTAGGGGTTGAATTTACAATGTATAATATAGTACTTTTTAGGAGGTCGAATATATTGTAGAATAGAAAACATGTATTTTATTTATCTTTCTCATATTATATAGCCGTAATCGAAGATATAAAATGGGTATATTGTACTTGTCTTAAAAGTGGATGTGTGTAACATAGAGAAGGAAGCGTTTCCGACCCTATAAAGTATATATATTCGTTATAGCCATGTCTGTCCGTCTGTCTGTCTGTCCGTCTTATTACAATTCGTTTTCTCGCTTTATTTGAAAGCACATACCGGAGACCGTATCCCTATCCTGGAGTTTGCCCCCCTCTTGTATTCCTCTGAGGTAAGCTAAAATGTGAAAACCAACTAATTGAAATTCCAATCCAACTCATCGAGAACCTGAGCAGTTTTTAAGGATTGTCTGTGGATTTTATGGCCCAACGCCCACGAATCCTACACGGACAACGCCTTGGACCATTTTGGCATGTGTACAAATATAATTTGCTGCTCGAATCGTAATATTCCTTTTTTTTACGACTTTATGGCCGGGATTAGCGTCCTCCAGAAAGGAGTGTGCAAAATGTGTCGCGAGATTTTTATATCTGTACATATCTATTTGTATCTGTATCTGTAGCTGTAGATGTGTATGTTTCTGTTTTGGCTCTGGCCGTTTTAGCTCCTTTTATGCTTCTTTGTGTAGGTAGCGCTACCTGAGACGGTCCGACCCGGATTAACCACATAGAAACAACAGACTCTTGGCTTCCTTCAAGTTTTCCCAAAAACTCTATTTATTTTTGTGCACTTTTTTAGGCGAAAGACGCGCTCGCTAATCCGCCGGATTAGGCCCAGACGGATTAGCATAACGGTGATACAATTTGCTAGCCAAATGATTGCAACGACCTCGTCCACATTTCACTTTCAAATACATTTCTGGCAATTGTCACATGTAGTATTGTTTTTACATGGAACCACGTCTGGCTTGGACTGTGCTGGGAAGGGATGGGATGGGTTGGGTTGCATTTCTGGTGTCATAAACCGAGCCTCGATGAAGGTTGGTCAGCTTGCAAAGGGGTCAAGTCAAGCTGTATTCCCTGTATCTCCCTTCATTTGCTCTGACTGGCACAATTCCATTTCCCCACCTAGGACTTGGACTAAACATGGCGACGATTTCTATCGTCTGTCAAGCCCCCAAACCCTCTCTCTCTCTTTCTGTATCTGTCTATCACTTTCTCCACCTCTGGAGCCCTTTTTCACTAGTCTTGCAGCCTAATTTGTGGGTGGTGGCTTTTTGTCAAAATGTTTCATATTGCAACTGCTTAGCAGGGTTGCTGGGAAGCTACACTATGCTACAGGATAACGCATTTTCTATGGGTTAAATGGGAAATACACGATGGAACGATTTGCGAAACTGAACTGTGTTTGCTTCTATTGGAGAAGAAGTTTATATACAAATCCTTTTTTTACTCTCCGCAGATCTTCAATGGCACAAAATTTTGTTTTTCAGTGTCATGTCTCATATAACACCCAACTCCAACTTCAGTCCATCGTCTGGACGTGAAGCATATTGTTGAGGGTGGTGGCGTTGACTGTGGCTGCCCCTGCCCCTCTGCCCCAGCACATCCACTACGACGACGACGAGGACGAGGACGGTGGCGCGTGGTTGACAAGTAGCAAAGCGTGGCGGCTTTTTAAGTGCTAGTTTGACATTTTTTGTTGCCTTCAGCTTCGGCTCTTCCGCCTCCCCTGCCGGTTGCTGGTTGCTGGCTGTTACGGTTACGGGCTAACCAACCAACCAACCAGACCGTCAATAAGTCGCAAGCTAACAATTAATTAAAAGCCTCCACCACAGAGCGCAGGGCGCACTTAGGCAAATGAGCAGCGCCTGGGAGAGCTGGCGAGAGACCCACGAGGCGTATGAGCGATGTCAATGGGGACATAATTTGTCAGTAAGGACGAGTCGCTGATGAATGGCTGGATGGGTGGGTGGATGGAGCGCGTCAAAGCAGCAAGGAGACTGCATTGGCAGCAAGTGCAGCAAGGAGGCCACCAGAAGGATAACGTTGATTTGCCTCTCCCGGAGTACTCGAGTCGTTGTCGTTGTCGTTGTCGTTGTCAACAGCGTCATTAACATTTGGCACGAACGAACGCCAAATGGAAATTAAATGATGATAAATTTGCAACAAGCCTCGACTTGACAACTGATAGCTAAGAGCAGGAACACGAGTGGAAGGAGCAGCAGCAGGAACAGGACCTACCAGGAGCATCGACAGCAGGCATTTGCATAAACGGAAACTGCTGCGGAGCCCAGGCTCATTCAATTGTATCAAATTTGATTAGGTGCGAGACATTTGTCAAAGCAGCATATGCCCCGACCCGGGGAGACAAATTCTGTCTGCGGTCTGCTGTGGTTTGCCTGGGGCCCAACCCTCCACGGCGACAGCGATTGATGAGCTGGACGCTCGAGACGTCAACGAGGCGTCGAGTGCCAAAACACTTACGCCCTGGATTTCAGGCTGATGATCGCCGCCGCCGTCTGGGAATTGAAAAATCACACAGAAATTGAGAGAATTTTGTAATCAGAAAGGAAAAAAAGGGTGAAAAGCATACAAACGATCATCCTTCATTAGCATTCAAATTAGCTTGAAGTGTGTAAGGGGAACAGGAACTATAAGTGTTTAGGGGAACAGGAACTAGAATTCTCCAAGCAGAAAGAAATTCTAAAATTTTGGAAAATCTTTTCCAAGATCAGCTGCTGAATTTCGAATATAAAAAATAATATAAATGGATGCAAAAATTGAAGTTTATCAAGTGAGGATTCCGTTCAATGGATTTAAACTTGCTTCTGCGCGGTTAAGAGAAGTCTCAAGGAATTGAAAATGTCAGGAGCGTCATTGAAGCCTTAAATCCTTGGAAACCATCCAATATATTTGCGACTGGACTAGGAATTTATCTGCGAATTTACCTACAAATCAAGAGATTTTTATGAAATAAATGACAAGAATAGTTAAATCTTTTAGGCATATATTGTATGTATTTCGATCCTCAGGAGTACCTTTCATAACCGCTTCAATTCATTTTTTAAGCTCTTGGCGGGCGTCCATCGTTGGCATGACAGGCAGAGGTTTAAAAAACCGAAAAGGATTTTTATGACACAAGTGAGTGGATGCTTCCGTTTCACTCCTGGACACTCCTATCACCACGTGGCATAGGCACAATCATTGGGATGGGGAACGGGAACGGAAGGTGGGCCCGCCTGCCGCTAAGCCCTGGCTCGTTGCCACATTGTCTGTTCCGGGTGCGCAACTACTATATGTATCTGCTGGAGTCGACCCGATGCCATGCGATGCCGGGCGATCCAGCCCATGGCTGCGGCAGCCTAATGCATTATTGTTCCTGTCCAGTGAGACGAGGACAACAGCCCGGAGACGCTGGCGTCTCTTTATGGCGTTTCATAACTGCTCTCGAGCGTAATTTGTTTCCTGTTTACGCGCAGCAGGACATTTCACATCCATCCAGCCGCGTGCGCATTGGCGTATAAATTATTACCCGAATCATGGGCTCAGCAAATACCGAATCCCACCACCAGATAGACCAGAGCAGAGCAGACCAGACCGGTACAGATCCATGGCCATGTGACCCATCCTCAGTGCATTCAGAGTCGCCCCCTGATTCAGACTCAAGTGTTTGCCCATTAATTTGCTTAGGCCAGAGCCCAGAGGGCGGGGTGGTACTTTGCGACCCTCTCTCCCTCCCCTCGCACTGCTGCAAATATTTGCATAAATTTGTAATAATTTTATCGTCAATTTGTGTTTTATTAGCATGTTCCGAGGCACTCTCATCTGAAATCCTCCCTCCCCACCCCCTACACCGCTTGAACTTGCCTTTGATTTGTGGTTGCGGGTGTTTCTCTCAGTTTGCTTCTTTTTTTTTTATGCTTTATGTTTCATTTTTGTTTTTCATTTTTTATTAATTTGTCACCTTGGCTTTGTGAGCCTCAATTGGCGACTGATGATGATAAATGGTCTCAGATGATGAAAGAGATCAGCTGGGTGGAAATTTTCAAGGGAAGGTACTTGAAGTCTGAGTCAAGGTGGGTCTAGGTTCTGAATATTAAATTTATTCACTAGCTGAAATTAAATATGATAACTGGAAACTGCAAAATGTATTTTTTTCGAGAATTGAGGAACACTATTATTATTTCCTGTACCACAAACATAATCCTACAACCAAATACTAAAACCTCTGCCTCATTCAGGCTAAAAAAAAAGGAAGGATTTGCTTTAATTTTTGCTTGGTTAGCTGATTGATTTGTCCAGTGTCCCGTGTCCCGGTTCTATCTGACAAAGGGACTGTCTGGCTGGGCTCCAAGCCGGAACAGAGTGTCGTGTGCGGGACAGTCAGACGAACCCAAAACAACTGCCACAGGGCAAACAGAAGAAACGGAGGAGAGCTGAACGAGTTGAGGTCCGATCTGTATGGGTGGGGGGGGGACCAGAGTCTATTATGACATAATTAACTCCTCGTTTTGGGTCGACAAGCGATTACATAACGCCGAATAGAGGGGCTGAGGAGTCGGAGGGGATTACGTTGCCGATTACGCACAAAACGCAAACTGTTTACATTTTTGGCAAACACCAAAACGGAAATGCAGGCTAGGCTCTAAGCTGCGCTCCGGACAAACAAATAACCCGTACTCGGCGAGAGCCAGATCCAGAGACAGCTGTTGGACGGGGGGGGACTAGACAGGAGACGTGGGACGGGGGGACGGAAACAAAGGTCTCCCGACAATGGCCGGATCCGCAAGGTCCGCCAACGAGCGCCAGCTGTGCCCTGCCCAACGATGTTTGATGCCCGATGCCCGATGGCTGATGCGACAAAAATCCAAAAGAAAGCCGAGCCAGAAACAGAAATAGATCCCAAAAAAAAAAAGCAAAACACGGCCGAAAGAAAGAGTAATGGAAACATAAATAAAACAAAATTGTTTTGGTCGATAACTGCATTTGAAGCAGTCTCTTTGTCAGCAGTCTCTGATCGCCTCAATGGGTTAAACGCCACCAGATGGTTGGTTGTCTGGCCCTCGGAACTGCCAATAGCTTAGGATTATAACTGTAGCCCCCAGAGGGCTACAACGGAACCGCTGGGCCAGCAGAAATATGTTCTCTCTTTTTGCCAGACACTAATCACATTTAATAACAATTCTTTTTCCTTGTTTTTCTGTTTTTTGGCAATCGTCTGAAAGAGTCCCACCATGGAGGGGTCTGGGTCTGCTCAACACTCATCGAACTCATCACCCTGACGAATCGTAGACAAAACCAAATTCGAGTAATCAGCCTCATTCAGCAAAAGCTGAAAAGAGCTGAGAAACGTGGAGCATAAACACAGGCCAGGCAGACAGAGGGCCTACAAAACTGAATTATAGTATGAAAAATGTTAAATAAAATGTATTAAGTAAGATTTGATACTCTATAAAACACCAAATGGGGTTTGTTTTGTAAGTTAGATTGTTGTTTTTCCTTACAATGTTCCTATTTCTTAATCATAAAATAACGACTCAACTACTATCTATCAACTAGATATCAACTATCTACTGAGATGTTCCTATTTTATGTCCTCCATCAAGCGACATTTATGTACAGTCTTTCCCACCGTATGACACCAGAGTAGGAGCCAGAGGTTGGGGGTATTGGCTCTGGTCTGGGGCACAGGGGCCCCCACAATAATAACAAAACGCAAAACAACAAAAGCGCTTAAATGAAACAAAGCCAACGGACAATGGGTGCGCATTATTTTCTAATTTATCGGCATTGTCCGACGAAGCCCCTCTGTTCGGTTCAGTTTGGTTCGGTTCGGTTGGGATGGGATCGGTTCCTCTGGCTTGGCTTGTTCGTTTTGGTTTGTATTTTGATTTTGAGTCTTTTTTTCTTGACCGAAAAGCTCATTGTGGTTGCTTGTTTTCATTATTGATTTAAACAAATCGAACAGCAAGTGAAGAGCGGTATTAATGCGGTTTTAATGAAGTAATAAAGAGCAAAGACGATGACGATGGCTATGATGATGGCGATGGCGAGTCATCGTTTTGCCTTTGGGGCATTCCATGGTGTTCGGTTCATTCATTAGGCGGGGAGCCCGCTGATAGGAATCCAGATCGGGAAACGGCACCCATAATTATCGTTAATCTTCCAGAGCTCATCTCTAAAAAACAATCCCAGCAATTAATTGCATTTTGTCATAACAAAATACGAGTACTAAAACTCGTACATTAAAAAACAAATCCACATAGTGAGATTATTTTTGCTACTAGTTGCAGTTGGGCACGCAATTTTACTAGGCTTGGGTTAGACATTGGTACGGGGACTGGCAATGGGTTGGGTTCTGGTACTGGTACGGATGGGTGCGGGTCCGCATCTGGGTTGGGTTGGGCCAGAGCAAACACTTTCGCCTCGACTCCATTCTCTGGCAATTTGTGTGACAAATGTTACGTTCCAATAATTATGTAAAGAGGCAAAATGAAAGGTCTGGCCAGTGGCTGACCTAAATGATTGGGCATTTATGTGAAACAAGTGATATCTATGGCATGGATGGGGCAGAACTTAGTTGGATATGTGTACTCCGCTTCTGATCCAACTAAAAGGATTCTAATATTTATTTAAACTACTCGTATGTGCATTAGATTTGTTTGTTAGTGTTTGTACTGCTGTCAGCGAACCCTGTGATTACCAGGAAATATGTAGAAGGCCAAACAAAGTCGCGACAAAACCAATATGAAATAGTCCTGGCGAGCCTTGAACTTGGTCCATGTTAATTACAGAATATCCATGGCTTCCATCTTCTGGCCTCTACGGGCAGACAAAGACACGAAGCGACAAATTCCAGTTAATAGTCGAGAAGAGAACAACGCGGACGCCGAATGTGTACAAGTCAATTAACAATCGTTTGCTACTCGTTTAGGCCAGCCAGCTCCTGACAAGGCCCAACTACTGTTGAAGTCTGGGGCCCTCAGGCCCTCTGGGGATCTGTTTGGTTTGACTGCTGGCCACTAAACGATGACAAACAGAGGAGCAACAGGCTCGATTGGCTACCAATCAGCTGTGGTCGTGTCAACTGGATCTTGCAACTGCTGCAACTACTTCCCCTACACTGTGACAAACAAAGTGCAGAATACAATCGAAAGTCTCGGATAGAATTACTTTAAAAGATTAAATGAATGGAAATTGGAAAAGTAATGGAATGATTTGATATTAAGGTTAGTTTATTAGTCACTTTTTACAGTGTAGCCCACCTCCCTCTCTCTCTCTCTCTCACTCTCTTCATATGCAAATGAAGAGGAACAACAAGAGCAGTTTCCAAACTATTTGTTTTGGGCCATTTGTAGCTTGACTTTTGTGTGGATGTTTGGCTAGGTAATTCATAGGTTCGATTGCTCTCCGCTGGCCCGCTTAACACTCGATTGGTTTTGTTGTTTAGCACGATCCGATCCGATTCGATCGGATACCCCATTCCACACCCCACACCCCACACTCCACACTCTACAGCTGCCTGCCTGCCCCTGTTCGGATATCATTAAGGTTCATTATGTTCGATGTCCAGAAAAAAAGGTGTTTTCTGTTTCGTTTGATTTGGCCTGGCCTGGGCATTGTCTGATCTTTGTTTTCATTTACGCTCGATACCATTGCGAATTCCGCTCCACTCCGTAGTCGGAGATTTTGTTGCGAACATAATTACGTTAATTCTGTGTGCCCCTCGTCTCACATACATATATATAAGGGTAGCTCATATCCGATATCGGTACGAGTCGGCTCCCTCTCTCTCCCATACATTTCTTGTTTGATTTATGATGTTATGGAAGTGTAGTGTTTCGGAATTTATTACACAAAACATTCGACGTCTGTCCGAGGGACTCGCATTACACGAACGACTCTACTCGTACCGTACTACACAGATCTGCAATCTGCGACTCTTTTGGCCCACTATGCAAAACTAAAGTGCACACTCGCCAACTTTTACTCATCTCTGGCCATACAAAGGGACTCGAAACTGTCACAAAAAGGAGCAGCCTGGCAAAGGGAGCAGCCCAGCCCGACTGCCCACAGAAAGGCTTCGATGGCCCCACAATCGAGTGGCGATAAAAAATATGCAGAGAGGAATGCCAACTTTTGACGAGACATTTTTCGCTGAATTCATCTACAAAATACAGCAAAGTGGGAATCAGGGGATGTACTCGTATGTACTCGTATGGGATCGGTGGGAGTGGTGGCAGTGGTGGGGCGGGGCACGGACATAAAGGATTGCTGCCTGCCTGCCAATCGAGGCGTGTAAAACCAATTAGCGCCTGAACCAAATTGTTACTATGGCAAAAGGTTATACAACGAAAATTATATTTCACACATGGAGAAATCAAATTGAGTTGCGAATTTTGCACAAAAGGAAAACCAACAGAAAAGTTAGAAGGGCTTACAGAATTTCAAAGGAACATAACGACTATTCAATATAAAGATTTAAAAATAATATTTTTTAATATTTTAGAATTTATTTAATATTGAGTTGATATTTAAATGCATTTTAGGAACGTCTTAAATGTGTTTTAAATATCTTATTGGACATAGTTTTGTATGCCAACTATCCAAGAATAAATGCATAAGTATATTAAAACTACAAATTAAAGGAAATTCCTCAGTGATAAGTGTTTTCTAAAAACAGATGTTTGAAATATATTGTTGAATAAATTTAGTTGGAATTCCTTAATATGGCTTCCATTTAATGCTCCATCCATCCTCTGCTTAAATACTAATTTCCATATCATTCAAAAACATATTTTGAGGAAATCCAAAATTTAATTGACTTTTCGCGGAAACAGCTTGAATGATGGGGTTTTTGGGTTAAATTCTTGTTACGCAATCAAGCGGTTTAATTGGTTAACTGGGTAACTGTAACTGCGTCACTCGATCTCGATGGGAAGGGAATGGAATGGCAATTGCACAGGTGTACTATATATCATGAGTATGTTGAGTATCTGTGCCTACGCATCGCCAATGGAGGGGGGTTTTTCCGGGCTGATGTTACGCATAAAGAAAGAAATGTTTGCGAATAAAAAAAAAAATGAAATTGGCATTGCGCCTGTTCAATGATCTCTATTTGTTTTGTTGCATTTTGTTTTGTTTTTTGGTTTTTGTTTTATTTGTATTGTCCGTAAATGGCTCAAATGGCGCGAAAACTGCTGCGCTTTCTATTCTATGTTCACTCTTTGTTACATTTTTTTTTGTAACCCCTACTTGCTATTGCTTTAATAAATTTATTTACACTTTGTTGCGTTTTCCTTTTTTCTGATTTGGGGCGCGAGTCGTTTGTTTGAGGACGATTTCCGGGCTAAGTCCTCTCCGTACAACCCCTAATTGCTGTCTACCCACTTCAGAGGACTCCGAGTTCGAGCTCGGCTCGAGCCCATGGATATGGAATCGACTCAGCTGCACTTACTCGAAAATATCTGCCTCTAACCATCTCAGTCGCTCCCGTTGCCTCTGCCTCTGTTCAGCCGCTGCTTTTGCCTCTGCCTCTGCAGCTAATTCCAACTGTTTATCTCGCGGTCCTATCGAAATTATCCACTGGCCTGAGGGGCGTGTGCGCGTTTTAGCTTTTGCGGTGTTCCCGGAGCCACACTCCCCACTAATTTGTAAATTTCTTTTCACACACACTCTAATCGCCTGCCCTTGCTGGTTATCAATTAATTTGGCCTGTTGTTTGCGATTGCTGATTTCGTTTCCTCAATGGAAACTAAACCACTGAATTCTATTGTTCCCATTGAGTGGCTTCTTTTTCATTGACCATCTCGCATATTTGCGAGTGACTTAGTATGTCGGGATTTGCATTTATTTTCTTTAATTTGATAGGCTTTCTTGTTCAGTGCGGTTTCTGGAGTGATCATTTCTGGTTATTATTCTTCACTAATTCACTAAAATCTCTAATGATCTTCAGTCGGGTGTATGCATAAATATGAATGTAAATGCGTACGTACATACGTTGTACATGAATATTCAAAAATTTCCATGAAATGTTCTAGATATTTGGACAATTCTGAACGTTCAACATTCCCACTTAAAATTGATCAATTAGATATTCTGGTTAAAGAATAGTTTGACTTTTATCTTTAATGTATCTTTGATTCAACTATTGGTGGGCAATAAGACATGAGTTATATTAGATCTTCAATGATATTAGAGCATCCAATGTTCGTTTCAGATCAGCATTCTATCCATACTATACTATGTATACATTTGTATACATCACATGGTAGTGCACTACCTCATCGAATCGACGTTGCTTATATCGATTGTTGCTTTTAAAATTTTCCATATTGTATGGCCGATCCATTGGCAATCGTTGAGTGCGATTTTGGCTATGACGATCGCAATTTGCGTTGCCAATTAGCGCGGCCTTTGTGGACTCAGTCTGTGTCTTGATTTCCATTCGATGGTGACAATTGCCTTTTGTTGGGAATAGAAAGATACGAGTTCGATAATTGTTTTTTTAACTCTGTGTGCAACTGTATCTATCGATTTCAATCGATTGTTGCTAGCACCTGTTGGAGCTGTTTCTGTTCGAACTTTTCATTTCGAGGCTCTCTAGCTATCCACTTTTGATGGCGATTCGGCAGCATATTTTCTCCCAGGCCCTTTGGTTGCTGTCTGAGGCTGCACTCAAGTGTTCCGGTTCCCGGCTCCGGCTGCGGCTCTGGCTCCCAGCCCACTTCAGTCGAATCGGCACAAAGGAAATGTTTTGCTCCCTTTCAAATTTTCCACCCCTCCATTTCCACCGCCGCGGCGGCGGCGTCACCGCGCGCCCATTAGAGCATGTTTAATGTTATTTATTCATTAGACTCAAGAGTACGCGAAAAATAACAATTATCAAAAAAGAAACTCCGCTTTTTTTCGGCTCGCATAAAAAAAGCAAAATCCGAACCGGGGTCAGATTTCCCGAAACGATAATTGAGAGGCTGAGTGCTCACTCGCACTAACATATATTTTTCGCGATTCGCTGGGCTGCAGCTGGGCCAGCAGGGGGAGTGCAGGATATGAGCTTCGGTGAGGATTTTCTGTGGTTCTTTTTTTTTCGGCTGAAAAGTCCTTGATAACTTGAAGGAGGCCAGCAGCTGTGGTTCGCACAATTAGACAGACAATTGGGCCTGCACAGAAGGGCAGTACAAAAACATATTTAAGGGTTAAATATAGTATGTGTAGCGTTTTCCAATTGAGTGCGGAATCTAGTACTTTCTGTTGCTAAATGAGAATCAAATGTAAGGTTTTTGGTATAAGAGAACGATCCAAAAAAACGGCAGAACGGCAGTAAGTGGATAGATGTTAATTAATGTGTTAGTCAGCTATTGAGTTTCAGGGACAAAGCCATGTCAGATTAATGTTAAATAACAGCAGCGTTTAATCTTCTGTACAAATGTTAAATCGGATCGCAGATAGAATCGTTGCTTTGGCATCTGACAAGAGATCTACAAAAAAGGCTAAATTGGCAAAGGAAACATAATTAATTGGTAGCCAATTTGAAAATGAATAATCCAAATTTTTAAGAATTTAAGTTAGGTTTGAATTATCATTTGTTTTGTTTTTGTTGGTGAATAGTAAACATAACCTAACACATGCACATGTAAATATATTATTCTCAGGTGTTAGCCAACCACACACACACAGCACATGCACATCACACATGTGTCAGCCAAAGAGTTATGTAAGCTTTGAGAATTATGCGCTTCTGCGAGCAGAAAACCGCCACCAAACATCAGAGGAGAGGAAAGCGAACTCAGCCAAGAGTGGATGCAACAAGAGGGGGCATGATGGGAGCAACAGTGGTACAGGCAGAACAGCATCCAACTAGCGAGAGTTCCAGCACTTGTCGGGCTTTCATTTAATTAGCCACAGCTGACAGTTAGCCAAAGAAAGGATCAACAAAGTGTAGAGAGTGTAGGAGTGGAAGTCGGAGTTGGAGCGACTCTACTCCTCCGTTGAGTTATGCCGCCGGCAAATCTGAAATCTGAAATCGAAAAGTCTTTTGAGCTTTTGGAGTCGAGTTTGCCGTTTGCCACACACTCGAGTTGGCAGGCGGCCAGCACCAGCTGGCGGGATACGCTCAAGCCTTCACGATGCACTGAGAGAAATCAGACAAAATCAATAATGAACATCAATACATATGAAATACTACGCAGAGAAAAAACATGGAATAAGATTATTTTTTATATTTATTTATTTGATTTTGGAAATTGTTTTAAAATGAACTCTGCAAAGCAGTATAAGCTGATCGAATAATTCAGTTTTATAACTAACTAATGTTAGGGTTAGTGTCACAAATTGTACATTTTTTAACCCATAATTTCTTGCAGTGCATCGCTGTGGTTCCGGAACAGGCCCGACCACTTGACGCTGCTTCAATGGCTACAAAATGCAATACATAATGACATTTCACTTTGCAATTACAATATAATATTGCGCGGGCATTAAACGGCTTCAACTCGGAGCCAAAATGCACTCGAAAACATTTCAAGTGAATTGTTGAAAGTCAGAAAAGGCAAAAAAAAAAACGAAAGAATTATAAATCAAATATACGAATTTCCAAAAAGAGGTGAGAGAAGGGAGGGAGTCAGAGAGCTGCGAGCAGTCAAGCATTAAAAATTAATTATGAATTTCTGAAATTCTGGATTTCTGCTGCACTTGGGCCAAGGCATTTCTATGATTTATGGAGTAGGTAGAGCATCCATAAATTTGACTTATTGAAGATGAAACCTCCTCTGCGGTTCTCGGAGAGCAAAACAACAGCAGAAACGAAGAGCGGAACACACCCTACTATGACTATTACGAGCCCATTTTCCACTACCATTTGCTGGAAAATCCTTGCTCCTTGAAGGCGCCAAATGTTTTGGCAAACAAAGCGTAAATTATGAATTATGAAAATTATGAATTGCCTTCAGGACAACCAACGGATATAAACCATTTTTATGGCTCACTGCAGCAGACATATACCACATCTACATCTACCCGTTTAGGGCTGTATCCCACAGTATCGCGATTGTCTCCTATGACCAATGACATCTTTATTAGTTTCCACAACAGTGCTCAGCCGACAGCCGACTCCCGTGAAAATGTCAAAAATATCTATAATGAATTATGATGAATTGCTCTCCCCGTTCTCAGCCGAATCCAAGGAGAGAGACAGAACCGACTCCCAGCCAGCCCAATGCCATGGCAACAACAATGTGAGCACAACACAAAAGCCAATTAAAAACTTAATTTAAGCTGAGGCTGAATAAGGAAACTTTTCGCTGCCACACGTCGATATTGGGAATACTCTAATATGAGCGCAGGGTTGCCTTTATGTCGAGTCGAATTAGACAAATTGATCGTTTAGTGATCCTCTCTACTCTGGAGACTTCTACAGAATTTATATTAAAACTTCTTTTAGTTTTCTGTAACACGAACAAAGTTCATCTGAAAGTCAAACAACCCAAACAGTTCGATCCCAAAAGCTCTCTCACTTGATGACTCAAGGATTGTGCGGCAGTGCCAAAATAAAAGCCTTAAACCCAAATCCATTTCGGATACCCAAAGCTCGAACCGCCCGCTGAGATCTCGACTGGGGATCAGCTCGGTAGCCGTCTTGGCAGTAGCCCGAAAGATAGTTTCGTATCTCTTTTTTCTTGTTTTGTGGCGGCGGCCATTTTGACTTAACGATTTTGTTTTATGACATGTTCAGTGACATTTGAAAGCGCTTTGGGGCCTCAATATTCCATACATTTACGCATATGTATAGTATATGAATATATTTGACATTAATTGTTCAAGTTCCTTAGCCCTTGACAATTCAAAAATCATTTCAAATCGATGCCATAACAATTGCGTCAAATTAAAAAGTCAGCCAGGTAGGGATTGTTTGAGTTGGGGCTCCGCATACATATGTATCTCTTATGTGTTTTTTGTATAGTATCTTCAAGTGGCACGTGCTTTTGTAAGCGGTGAAACCGTTGCTCGCGTTTGTTTAGAGAAAGGTTTCTTTTGAAATGTGTCCAATAATATACATATGTGTGTGCACATAACAGACTGTGACAATGCAACTGAATGGCCAGAGATTGATTGGGCCTCAAGTAGGGGCCCTGAGAGAGTGGAGGCCATGCCAGGGATTATGTTGGATCGACAAGAACAAAGCTGGAGTATCTCTTTTGTGTGCAACGTCGCACATTTCTCCCAACTATAGTTCGTGTAATGCAGTACAAATCATTAGCATTAATTAGCCAAAATCATTAAAGTACGAACATAACTGACCCGCTCATGTGAGTGATGGAAAGAATAGAATCCATTCCTCTATGATCCAATCCTGGTGACCATCATCCACTTAAATGCTGGTAGTCAGACCATCAATAAACTGATTGAAACCATGCTAATGATGATGATTATTTTCGCCATTGAATCGGATTTGATTTCCCTCCTTCAGATGACAATATTACAGATGCGGGAGCGCCGCCACTGACCGTTGAGAGATGTCAGATCTGTACAAAAAATGGTAACCGAATCGATCGATTTGTTACGTTCGAAATGAATTTTTATGTGACTGCTGCCGCGCCCCTTTCGACTGCATAAATTTTGGGGCGAACAAATAATATATTGACCAGACTGCGAACCGAAAAAGGTAGCGAGAGGCAGCCATAAAATTAACATATTTGACACTAAGCTCTGATTTACTTTTGTTTTAATATCGCGGGCACCTTTTGTTCACGTGGAGCCAACTCGACATCTATGGTACGACATGATATGGGGCTACTATAACGCTAGTAGGCCCAACACGCCTACCTGTCTTGATCGCTACAGTCTGCTCAAATTGGATTTGCATAAAGCATAAAAGTGGAAAACGCTCTCGCGCTAATGCGCAGACGATTAGGCCAGATTGGGCAACACGAGGCTTCCAAATCATAGAAAATCTCTTTGAAAATGTTTGTTCCCATGACAGCTAAATGATAAAGATAACTGATTTGGTTTAAAGTTTAAGCCATATAGTATCTTTCCTGCATGTTCGCGATCGGTTCGGTACACGCGTCGCGCGTCATGCCGCAGCGCCCCTCGGTCGGTTTGGCGGGAGGAGGGATCCGCGCGTAACAGGCTTAGGCTTGGTGTCGCATGGGCCACTTGATGGTGCAGTCATTGCACATCAACGTCCTAAAGTATATAGAGCCGCAAGCATCGCAGATTTTCCATTAGCTTTAGCCATTTTTAAGTGGAACTTCCCATAGCCTAAGAACAAGAACAAGAACAAAACTGAGCTTGCTTTCCCAATCAGAACCCCTTTGAAGACTTCCTTAGCGACCAGAGCGTACGGTGGAGAGGGACTGAGAAAGGGCCAACGAAAACACGGCAAATCCTTGTTTAACCTTTGCCCCCGAGCCGGCAGCTATTTAACTTCGGCAAACACATAACATGTCCAAATTTTCGCACCGACAAAAACTTTTCGCACAGCCCGAGAAGAGGCTGAGGCTGAGGCTGTGTGCCCAAGGCGAAGGTTGGTTGGTTGGTTTCCCTCGCAACCGAAACCGAACCGAACCCGAACCCGAAACGGGTTCGACTGGAATTTGCATGCACAAAATCTGAAAAGGGGGAAGACAAGGGACGTGTCGCTCATAATCTTCACGCAGTCCCCGAGCGAGCTGAGCTTGGTCTGAGGACTGGGAGGGGGGATAATGGAACATTGATTATTATTTTGATACCACCACTCAAAAGTCTTGCAAATTAAGTACGCATTTATCTCAAGTAATTTGGGTTCAAATATGCCGCAACTGCGGTCAAATTGTTGCACATACTTCCGACTCAGAGAAAGAGACGGAGACGGAGACTCCTTCGGTCTCAGAGATATAGAAGCGCAGAGTCCAAGCCCGATGACATTAAACAGATCCACAAGATACTTTTCCTGACCAAAACAGGCTGACATCAGATGGCCACTTTGCCCATTGTCTTGCCATTGGCCATTGGACAAACGCGCTTCCTGTAGCAAATGGGCCGTCAATGGGTCTGCTCGACCCGGCTCCTGCCTATGATAAATGGTCATTCAGAAGGACCAAAAAAAACATTTAAAAAAGTATCAAAGTTTTTTCCATTCTCTTTTGTGTTTTTATATGCTGGTTGAGGGTTGTCTCAGGGATTGTTATAATTTGGGATTTCTGTGTTAATTACTCTTCTATTATGTTTATGGGGTGACTGGTTACTGGTAGATGGGCCTGGAAGAGTAAGAGTAGGAGGAGGGGCTAAGGAAAAGTTTCTACTAAAAACAATTAATCTGGTTTTGGTATACGAAAAGTGAGGGAATTGCCATTTTAAATTTAATAATATTTTTATGTATTTTTTTCTTAATTTGTACATATTTAACACTTTTAATTGCACTCGCTGTTTCTATTCACTAACAGCGATACCCAATTAAAAAAATATCGCCATGATTTCACTGAAAACCCATACGTAATTCCTTAATATAAACATAGTATGAACAATGCAAGGCTCCAGATCCAAGCCCAACGAGCAATTAGAAGGCCTTGGCTACAGAATGTTGTTGGGAATGAATAAAACAAAGCCATACAAGTAGATACACGTATATATACTATATGTATGTATCAGGAAGCTACCTCAAAGCTAACATGTTCAGGGGATCCATGGGTGCTGTAATTAATTTACGCCACTTGACTTTTCAAAACGATTCGGCAACAGGCAACAGGCAGGCAGCACACGGACAATGGACCGACGACTGCTGAGGTACTGAGGCTGATGGGAGATGGCAGATGGCAGATGGGCGATGGTGTTGGCGCCAAGCGGAAACGGAAATGCCAAAGCATGTGGAAACATTTGCCAATGCCTGTTCCCATGCAGAAGCGTATAAATCCAACGTAATTAAGAGCCGAGCCCCATCTAACTAACCGTTCAACGTGCTCTGAAGAGGATAGCTCCTACTCATCCTCGGCCTTCGTGCTCCTGTTCCGTGGATAGCGTTCCCCACGCGCTATTTTTACGCGTCACTCGCTGGACTAATTGAATATTTGCCAGATGGACGAGCTAGATGAGATTTTCTGTGTATTAACAACAAGTTGTGATTCGCAGAGTGGGAAAAGAATTCCCCGCTTTTAAATGACTGACTGACTGAGTGCATGCCAGTCCACACACCCAAATTAGAAATGTGAGTCACGTCCAAAAGACGGAAGCATTTCTATATATTTAAAGTACTCATTCTTCTCCTTTAATAATACCCCAGCGAGATTATCGTGTAAGATATATAAATGTAAACTTTACAAGGACCACCGAACATCTGGCCACTGGCACTCCACAAGTGGCTTAGACGGGATATATAGTAGAGAAATCCTCTCTCTTTTTCTCTACTCTATTTTGATGGACACTTACCACTAAACGCTGCCTTTGTCTTTGCGACCAAGGGACCTCCCAATATGACTTTTTATGGTTCCTTCTCTGTCGCTAGACAAAAAGACAATTCTTTAACGCAAAATTAAAATTTTAAATACGCAATTGTCCTTTTTGTATGATTGTCTTGCAGGCCGTTGTACTGTGCTACTACTGTCCCCGTTGCCTTTCTCTCCAGTGTCTTTTGAAGCGAACCGCGCGACACACAAACCAAACAATTGACAATGACAATTGTCCTGAAGGGGAACAGGGTTCGGTATTGCTCTGTGCTGTGTCTACGAAGAAGCCAAATTAGCATTTTTCGTTCAAGTTTTCTTCCTGCACTGCGCCTCACTTTTTTTCCCTAGAAGTAGTTCCATAAGAAGTGAGGAACGAGGAACTGAGACTGCGACTGCGACTGTGACTGAGACTGAGACCCACCGCAAGGCAAAAATGAGGGCCATAAAACTCTCGCAACGAGACGAGAGTCAGGGCAATAAAAGCGAACCGAACAGAGAACAGAGAGCTGTATAGAATCGCGTGCCTTGCAGCAATATTTGCATTACCTCGTCCTAAACCTGAACCTGGACCATCGTCATCACACCATCACACCATCACACCATCACGCATCCATGTGTAACTGTTGTGAGGTGTGATTTATAACGTTTGTAAAAATATGACAGACTTGTCGTATAAATTTTCATATTGTTAGCGAGAGCGCAAAAATGCCACCAAAAGCAGCATCTCCTCCAGCAGCTTTTGTAGCTGCTCTTCCTGTCCTATCCTGCCCCCTACACCGAATCCCAATGATCTCTTAGCCGTCGGGGTCACCATTCACCTTTGCTGTTCGCTTTACAGGCTGCACGTGCTCTCCTGCCAGGGCTATAAACCATTTTTCATTGTTTCTCTGCTCAGTTTGGCACCTTCCTTCAACGCAAAGAGCCCCAAACTGAATGGGTCCATAAAAAAAGAGAATAAATATTCATATGTTTCTGTTTAGATATTATTATTATTGCCTCGCCCGATAGCTGAAGGAAGTTCGTTTGCTGTTGATGTTGTAGGAGGAGTACACCTTGAACGGGAGCTGAAATTGATTTACCTTTTGAGCCGGCTGTAGTTAAATTTACATGAAATACAAATTTGTTAGTAAAATGGTGCCACAGGAGATAATCATAGTAGAATCATATATGTACATATAATATAAGAAATGTCTATGGAACTTGTTCCTGCAATACAATCAGTCCGTTCTAGTAATTAGTTCTGCCACTCCAGGAAACATGATGAGATCTTCATACAGCCCACCCCTTTTCAAGAGGACATCATAAAATCTTAGATATGCCCATGTGTCCTTCTTGCTCCGATCGATCAGCAGTCAGTGCTTCGTGTAGGAGTGATTGCGAGGCGTTCTCTGTGATCTAAAGTTATTAGGCAAACTGTGACCTTTATGACGGCTTCCACCTTCATCGGCGATCGGCGATCTGCGAGAGACGATGCGCGAGCAATGATCAGCCTAATCCTAAGTAGAAACAGACGCGAGTGTCCCGCGATCGGTTGTGGGTATTCCCGTTGCGTCCCTTTCGAAAGGACGCGTGTCCAGGGACAAAAGCTAACTGCCTGGCCCATTCTATTGTTTCCACTAATGCTAATGCTTCTTGGCTTCGACCGGATTGAGTTCTGGGCTGGTCCTGCATCGATCCTGTTTGGCCTTATTAGTGTGTGCGTTTTTATTGAAGACAGGAAATTCCGAAATTAACCCAGTCCCGAGCCCAGCTTCGGAGAAGGCGGACGATTAGCGCTTGTCCTCGCTGATTTCCGAAGCGGTTCGGTCTCTCTGTGAAAATTCTATGGAAATTTCACACATTCGTGCGAGGGCGGGGATCAAGGCTGTTCCGATAGGCTCAACCTTAACCATATCGATATGTACATATGTATGCATGTATGTATGTATCTACGGAAATGCGATACTCGATTGCGTAATCTTTGAACTCGACTGTCCCACCCCACCCCCATCGACGGAACACGAGTAATACCCAGACATATAGTACATAGTATCAGACAATTCCCGATACAAAAGGTAAAAACGCAATTCAAAAACATTAGGAAACAATTGAAATTGTTGAAACATAAATCCCCCAACCCCTCCCTCCCTACTCCTCCCATCCATCCCCCCACCACATTTCCACTCGACAGTATCCTTAAACACAAATATGTACATACATACATATATCCTGCGCAATAAATGTATTCCTTCTATTATTCTGTTTTTGTTGTTGTTTTCTCGTTATTGTTGCCGCCGGCGGATTCCAAAGGGAGACAGAACGAAAAGAGAGACACAGCCAGAGAGAGAAAGAGAAAAAGAGAGACAGAACATTTTTGCCTTCCGCTTTGTTCGCGTTTTTATTTTGTTTGTATTTTTTTTTGCTTTGGATTCCCTGTGTTATTAAGTCTGATATTTTCTATTGATTGAATAGGAAACATCCAGTATTATTTTTATATATGGAGTAGCAACTAAATGCGCATTATGACAGCATTTGCCATGGGTTAATTGAGCGGCTACCCCTGCTACTGCTACTGCTCCTACTCCTGCTCCTGTCCTGTGTTCAAGTACACCCATCAAATATTTGCACTGAGAGAATTGATATGATGGTATAATTTAAACCAAAATAGAAACACATAAAAATACCCCTAGTTTGGTAAAAGTTTTACTAAATATTTACAGAAAAGCTTTTCTTGTCGAACTGGTTGCTAATATGTAAGATAACATTCATATATGTATTAATATTACAACATTTCGATTACAATCCATTAATATTTGTATATAGCGTGGTTTCATTTGGATGTTACATCCGAGATTCACATGTAATGAAAATTTTCCGTCCAGCTCAAACAATTGATTGTTTCTGGGTTTCCTTGGAGTTTGATGGAATTACTATTCTAAAAATTAATTTGTTCGCTTATTTTATGGTAAACTTTTTAGAGAAACATTCCTCGAATGACGCGAATAACATTGGCCGCGTTCACCAGGCCAACTTGATCAGAGATCAGTGATCAGTCATCCATCATATTTTGAATTCTGAAAAACGTATGATCTATATTGGCTTTCGCGGAAATAGTCACGTAAAATTACTAAATTTCTTTTGCAAAACCGAAGAATTGAGCGTATTTCATAACTTTATAATCTTATGGCTTTGTTTATTTCTTTTCCATCATACCCGACATGGATGCCATGGATTGTACTATTATCACGATCCATTTTTCTAAATCAGATGGAAAAAATCTTTTGCATCAAATCACTAATCATGTGCGTTTACCAGAAATATCGTAAGAAATCCATCACTGATCGCTGATCAAGTTCTCCTGGTGAATGCGCCCAATGTTATTTAAGGAATGTTCCGCAGTGTGCCCTAGTGGAAGCTGCTAATAAATAATTTATCATCTATATTTTTAAGCAAAGGATAGTCGTAAGAGAACTTAAATGAGTTATCCTATTATTGAAAAACACTTTTCGAATAGCAAAAATATTTCCAATGTATACAAACATATAGTACAATACATACATATGTATGTACAATTGAAACATAAACAGTTTTGGTAAGTGTTTCTCTGAGGGGACATAACTGTACTTAATCAATTGCGACTTTCATCCATCGAATACTCACCGTTGCTCACTCCTGTCGTCTCTTCGGCGGAGGGCAGACTCTCTGGAGCAGAGCATATCCCATGCTGATCTAATCTGACACTTGGTAGACAATCAATGCATCGCTGCACAGATTTTCAAATAAACAAATTTGCACATGGAATAGATACACGTACTTACGGATGCATGACATGACACGCCGTGGCATGGATGCATAACATAGATACATACATATGTATCTATCTATTCGTATACGGACATCCTATGCTCTGTGGCAGAGATTAGCGTTTTACGCTCGTTTGAATTTTTATTATACTAAGCTTCGGGATTTAAAATTTCCCATTGTCTGGCAATTGAATTGAGGGGTTGATTGTTGATTGTTTCGAGCGGAGTTCGGAGTTCTGAGTTTTAGGGTCGCTTTTGGTCAATTGCTTCTGGGAGGGTGTCCAGGAGGATGTTGCCATTGCCATTGAGGGTGGGGGATGGATGATGTGTCAAACTGTAACTGTCAAATGGAAATGTAAGCTCAACCTCTATAGATGACACTTGCCCGTGAGACGACTGAGGCCACTCCCCTGTGTTTCTAGCATTTCTTTTGCGTTCCGTGCAAATGAGCAGCATCGAAAAAGGAAAAGAAAACTATTTAGTGAACTGTCATGGTTCTTAGACCCGGCTCAGAGCTATAAAACATTTAACATAGACCAAACCAGACCAGAACAGAGCAAAGCAGACACAAGGTGGTTCCCTGTGTGCCCGAACATGATCCTGCCAGACAGTTTGTCGCCGCCACTCCAATGCCCATTCAAACAGAGACGAGACACAGAGAGAGTCTCGTATAGTATAGTATATAAAACATTTAAAAGAAAATAGATTATGCCATGAATGAAACGAAATGAAATTTCAGAATGATCTCAGCAATTCTTTACTAATCTACCTCTGCTGCCCATGAGGGCGATTGGACTGTTCCATTGTTTCCAAAAACTGCTGATCTTGCTAGACACACTGGCGACGGCGATCGGAAACAATGAACCATCGGGTGGCTCGGCCAGACAGCCAGTCGTCGGATAGTTGCAGCAGGTAGGTTTTCCTCCAGGAGAGGAAGTCCACACTACCTTGGCCATTGTCCATGGACCATGGTTTATGCGTCTGCCTCGGATCCCATTGTTGGCCACACGCTCTTCGTGGAACAGTGTGTGACAACCGGTGGAACAGAAGGGAGACACTGGGACACAGGGCGGGGAACAACGACTTCTCCGTTGACTGCACCCCATACAAAACACGCTGCTCTATTCAGTCCGGTTTCCATCTTTCTGTTCGCATTCTTCCATTATCATCCATTTATTTCGATGCTTTTATTCCCAATGTGTTGCTGCTTATTAATGTGGAAATGCCTCTCCAAATTGGAGTGTCATTTGGTTTGATAGTCCCAAATAATAGCTCCGATCCACCAATTCACAAGCAGGCTGTTAGGGTGGAACTTTACTTTGCATTGTTCTACCCTCAGGCTCATAAAAAAGTGTGAAAGAATATTCAGTGGATCTCAAAGGGAAACTGTAACAATTCAAGAAACGTTTGCTTTATCGAGACTGACATGATAAAAATGCTCCTGGTTGGAGGGGACATACATATGATAAAGGACAAGTATTATGCAATTTTTCGCCTCTGATTCACAGGGATAGACAAGAGACAATTTTATAATCGATTCCAATTGATATCGGAATTGTTATTTAACCGAAATATGTATGTAATATTTTCTGAACATATCTTTTTTTTTCAGAATTATACCGAAAATGGTATAATTCATCTTAATAATTGGGCCACTAGCTATGAAAAACAATTTCCTAAAATAAACAATCTAAGATTAATATATATTTGAGAAATATCAGAATACTCGAAATTCCTTTATTGAAATTTTTTAAAGAGAATCAAATCTCATGGTTGCAAATCTTGTAACTTTGTTCATGTTACTAAACATACATTGAACAGTCTTTTTTTGATCCCAATAATAAGTTTTGTTGACGGCATTCTATGGATAATTCTTCTTCCTCTAATGTACATTTGTCACTTCTTGGAGAAATGCTCCGAATCATTTAACAATCAAATCACAATAAACCAAATCCCACTCAGCTCAGCTCAGATCAAGCGAGGAGCATAATACAATTCTCATCGAAACATATGAGTGCACTCATGTCCGAAGCAATAATCCTATAATATAAATGATGCCAGATCATGTATAACAAAAGAGCGCGAGAGACAGAGAGAAAAAGAATGAGAGAGAGAGAGGAAGAACCATTCACATTTCCTTATGGAAACGAAACGCTACGCGTGCATTCGGCGACCCACACAAATTGAAACGAAGCATAAAGTGCAACCCTGACGCTAACGCCGACGCGCTAGACAGTCTGTCGCCAGAGGAGACGTGGTGGAGAGTATGCGGAAGAAGCAGAGCGGCAGCGGCAGCAGCAGCAACAAAAGAGAAGAACCAAAAAGTAGCAGACAAGGGACAACAACACGCACAATGAGAGCGAGACAAAAATATACAATTGAAGAAGAGAAGAAACAAGACAAGAGGATCACTTACGAGCTGCGCGAGTGGAAGAAAGAGAGGAGATGCAAAGGAGCAGAAAAACAATGGCCTCCTACTCAGTAGTGGTAACCGATCTCGATCGTCGGTCTCCCTGTCTCCCTCCCTGGGTAGTATTTCTGTCTCTCTTGCCGACTGTCCCTTAAGCAAGCCCGTGCCCCGGGGCCATTTGACTTTTGTTGTGCCCTGCACTTTATTTTCATTTGTTTTGGGAAATTCCCAAATAAAAGGTAGTTAAAGCCAAGACAATGCCAACACACACACACACACACACACGCACACAAAACAGGTGATCCTTCCACACAGTCAGTCGTCAGGGTAGGGTGGGTAGCGAAGCACCTGAAGCACACATCGGATTTTCCCAGGCTCGACTCTCTTCTCTGCTCTTCTCGAGCCCAGGTGGACAGCCGCAGAAACATCAACGCAGGAAGTAAGCCGCTCTCTAAGCCGGCTTTTACTTATCAGACCATAGGATATCTCTCATACGACAAATCTCAAGCGAACGGAACGTAACGGTTGGTTGGACTCGGCCAGATTTAAATGACCGCAGCTCAGCAGCGATTTGTATAATTAGAAGCCGCATGCAAATTGTGGGAATTGCTGCCACGCCAAGATCAGTACAGTGATCTCTTCTCCATCGACAGTGGTAGGCGGAGGCGTTCCTTTGATACCAAAGATTGTAACCTTCAAATGTACCTGAAACTGATGGAAGATAATAATTAATAAGAGTGGAGTGTAATTGATTCTTCTTCTTCAAATAATTTGAGTGCTATCTATATATGGTTTTCCATATCTTAAACCAGTTCTTTATCCTTGAAAAACAACCGTTGTATGTTCATGGATCTTAGAATACCTACCTTTGTATACATATGAATGTTCCTTTTTTTAGACCGTTTTCTCACAGCTACTATAAGTCAGCTATAGTAAGGGGTTAAAGTTTAAAAATGATTTATGAAATCCAGATCGAATTCAAAACCATCTTCAGAACCGACACAATATAACCCAGAAAATCCCAGACAAATGTCAAAGGAAATTAAAGAAAATTGCAAGATTCGCCTTCGTTAGGCAATCGATTGTCATGGAAAGGTCGCGGGTCGCGAACCCTTCTTCTTTAGTATTTTTTTTTCGCCGTCAAGAAATCAAATCAGGATTTGGGCCTCGATTCGAGCATCGCACCCCTTTCGAACAATCCTCGCAAAATGGTGATCTCACCTGCGTAGTTGACAAAAAATTAAAGCAGATGAGAAAAAGAAATATTATTGAAAGGGAAAAAAGGGTCACGCACCTTTTTGCATTTTGGCAAAATTGGAAGGAATGAAAGGAGTCTAGGGTCTTCGACTTGATTGAGTTTTTGCGTTCAATGTGAGCGAACTCTGATCTGCAGTCTGTGATCTTCGATCGGTTCAAAAGGTGCAAAATAATTGAGTTCGAAAGGTTGTGAACAAAAAATTTGCAAGCATGTAATTGTCAGGGATTGACAAACGCGCCAAAGGCCGCAGCAGAAAAGAGTTCTCTTCCCTCTCCATCACAGATTTTGGGTTAGGGCGACCCTATGAGGCAGGGAAGAGTTGCAATTGAACTTAACTCATTTGTTGTTTATTTATTGGCATCAGAGCTGGAAAAGTAGAGCAGATCAGTCTGGGACTGAGTTCTATTTTTGCATTCGGAATCGATCGAACAATGCGATCCTGATTGCAATAACATGCAAAGCGAAAACATAAGGAAATAAGTTTCGTACCCGAAAGGGCGCCAAAAGAAGTTTTGAACACTCGGCAAGAATGTGCGGACTTGTAAGTCACAATTATGATTGGATTTGTTAGCATTTCCCTGAGGGATCTGGCAAAGGTTAAATGCAATTAATGCAAATATGAGAATGCCAATAAGTTGTCATCGTTTCTATACATGAAATCCAATGCATTGATTGATTTTTATTAAGTCTGAAAAGGGTCCGGTCTGAAAGTGTTACTTCCAGAATATTCCCAAAAATTCTTTCAATTATTATAAATAATAAAATTTGTAAAATCGTCTTTCATCTTGGACCCTTAATGGAATTTCTACGAGAAAGAACGTACGGAGTCGCTGTGAACGCGACACTTCTTTTATACCCGTAGAAGTGAGATAGCACAAATGTTGTATGATGTTCCAACATCTCTGAAAGATCTTTGCGAATTCCTCCGCCCAAGAACCCATTATAGATTGACTATTAAGATCTCTTAAAATTTCGTTTAGCGGTTTACCCGCCAAGAAATGATCAATGGCCAGCCCCTCGGTTAGATGACATCTTCAGCAAAAGATCACAAAGCGGCTACCGACAGTCGGCAGAAAAAAGAGCAATGCTAACTAACAATTCAATAAAGTATCACTTTACCCCATTCCCTATCCCACCCCATCCCCATCTCGACCCACATTCAGTCAGAATTTGCAAATCAAATGCATTGATTCCGGAGCCCATTCAAAACCAATCAAGTGTGTGTGCCAGCGATCTGGCCAAAGCGATCTATATGCAAATATCGAATGGATGTATACATATATAAGGATTCAATTTCATTGCACAACAATAGAGAATTGCAACCGTGGCGAAAATGAAAGAAAGAAAGCAAAGAAGAGAAACTACCTACCACCCGTCATACGTTTCCAATGATCGTGAATCGATCGTGTGACATTTGAACTCGTTGCGTAACGGAAGGAGATGCCCTTTTTGCGAATCCAAGACACAAGACACAAAAAAACACAAGACAATTGGCATTGGCATTGGCCCGCTCGCATTTGCATGCATCTCAAATTCATTGACATCGCCCTGCCGACTACTGTTTGTTGTTGATTTATAATTTATTTTCTTGATTTTCCTTCGCTCAGTGATCTTGAGTCAGCTCTGGCAGCTGGCTTGCCAATTGCGGTTTCCTGAAGTGCAGCACACCATCAAAGTGTCATCCATCATTTTGATGGGTTTTTTTTTTGCAATTTGCGTAACTTACAAGCCACGCTGCTGTTGTTGTTTATTTACAGCGTTGTGCCTCTTCGGTGCAAAGTCACACGGATCTCTGTAATTGAATCTTTTATCCTGACTGAAAGATCGCTGGGAAACTTTGTGCGTACGCCTTTGCAAAGAAATTCGTATTTCTGCTGTCGTGTTCGAAGCTTTAAATACCCTTTAGTTACCATCAAAATCAATAAAAATCCTTTGACTTTTCATGGTAGAACTGTACTGTACAATCAATCCATAACCTCGTAACTTTTGATGTAGTAGACTACAGATAATCTATAGCAATATTCGTCCACCTTCATCATCATGTTTGCCATACGCTTTGAAAGGGTATCTCGAAGGGGAAATAAATTTGCATGAAATTTGTTGTTACTGAGCTGCTTTTGTGTGGTTGCGTGGGGGTCTTGTGGCACAATGCCAAGGAGCAGCCTAATGGGGCAACTTTAATAACAATTTTCCACTTAGACATGCCATGCCATGCCGTGATGTCCATGTGCTGTCCAGGCATGGGATCAGCATCAGTAACAGCCCAACTAATCAGCAGTCAGGGCCAAAATAACTCAATTAACTTTATCTTGCCGGAGAGTTCCATGGAATTCCCAAATGCAACTGTCAAAATTCTGTGTATCGGAAATTCGAATGAATTTCGAGATCAAAACAATATGGAAATTCATTTCTCAAAGACAAGAGAGAAGAGCCAAGAGCCAGGCCAAAGCGATCCAGCCATTGATCAGCCCCACATAAAGTGGCGACTGTCACTTCCACAACGGCCACGATGACTTTGTATGAAATGCATTTCGATTGGAGTTAAGTGGAGTGGCTCGGAGCAGAGTGGAGTGGAGTGGAGTGGCAGTGCTCCACAGACTTCACATACATATGTGTATTCTCGCAGCTGGTGGTTCCAGTCTGTCTGGCCTTAGCCAGACCAAGTGGCGGCCCATCCATATCCCCCCATCCCATCCACTTGTCTGCCGACTCTTGGAATGTCTAGGCAGGAGAGAAATGATTTCTTTTCTCGTTTCTTGTCGCTGCTCGCCTCGCATTAAAAGGCAGCTCACAGCGCAATCAATATCCAATAATCAATAGAGCAACATTTCCATTTTCCATCCGATATCTGCATCCACACAAATGACAAAAGCGCATCCACAGTTGTTACTGTATCCGTGTGAGCAAACAATACCAACAAAAGTCACTCCTTCCTTCCCTCCCGAGTCCAACAATAACAATGACGCTGCCGCAAAATGTTTTTTTCTTACGAAGGCCCCCAGAAGAAGAATCGAACCTAATGAGTTGGAGAGCAGCAGCAGCAGCTCGAGACCGATCGACTCGCGGCCGCGACATGGACCGGTTAGCAGGGGAACAGTGGAACAGTGGAACACAGTGGAACGTATCCCATCCCTCTGCACAAACAAAAGGGGAGGTAAAAAAAGATTCTTGAAAGGAAATAATATATAACTATATATATACTATACTACACTACTACTATTTGTACTATATCTACTATACACTGTATTTGCCTACTACTATATGTACTACATCTATATCTACTATACACTAGACAGCTTTAACATATTTTCTGTATGTTAAGAGTTTTGGGGGTATTAAGTGAAATTTTTGTAACTCTCCTCTTTCCAAATTGTGAACATTTATCATTACATATCTATACTAAACATCTTAAAGATTTGACTCATATTTCTGACAACAAATATTACGATCATATCCCATTGTACTCCTAAACGTATTCTGTGCTCCGGCTGTCTCTGATTGAATCCACTATTTATGCGCTTAAGGTTAATCAAAGCCCATTCCAGCGATGTTTTACACTTGGACATGAGGAGGACAGAAACAGAGACAGAGACAGGAACAGAGACAAGAAACAGAGACAAGAAAGAGAGACAGACGGACGGACGGATGGATGGATGGACAGACCGAACAGGAGGCCGGCAGAAACAATTGGAATTTTTTGGTCGTGTCATAAATGCCAATGAATATATGAGAGAAATATGAAAAGAATAGCCGCAGGATACTACATATATGTGGCCCAATGCCATCGCCATCCATAAATAATCAAATTTTATGTCTTTCGCGGGCTCTTCTGGGGATTATGCGAGGCACGAGAATTCGGATATGGGGCACCATGGGGCGCCAAGCGATTGTCCAGACTCAACGGCTTGTTTGTTCTTATTAAAAAGGTCGAGCCGCTGCGCACAAAAATCTAAAAAATTTTAATGAAAATCCATAAGAGAAAGATGAGGTGTTATCCCTTCCTCCCTTTCCACTGATCCTCTAGGGGCTACTTATAGTATAGGCTGCCACTTATTTATCACAACAAATCAGTGCGAGCACCCACACAAAACCAATTCGACACGCGCCCATGGTGGGCTTCCCCGGCCCTCAGGCCCAAGTCCAGCTCCTCAGCCCTGTCCTGTCTACACGATCAGTGCAATTAAGAGTCGAATCGGATCGGATCGGGTTCGGCCTGGGCTTTCAGTTGGGCTGGGCTGGGCTGGGGGGCTGGGCCTGGTCTGTAACAAGGTGCTAAATCATTGGCACGACATTAACCCCAAGCTATGGCACACTTTATCAATGCAGAAAACCAAAAATGTTGCGCCTATCAGCGCCAAAAGGGATAATGTCTGTCTCCAATAACAACAGCCAACGATCCAAAAAGAAATCTGGGGGGGCTGGCTGCTGGCTGAAAGCTGAAGGCTTTGTGAGTGAGCAGCTAATGAAAGCGAAATGGCTGAATTACGACTGCCACATATAGCACAGTGATGCGAATGCGCATCCGAAGCTTACATAAATAAGTAAATAATGAAAATAAATCGAAATATAATACTCGATTGCTCTCAATAATCCTTAAAGTATGACACGAAAATGAAGTACTAAAAGTCCTCCACAAGAATGTGTTCTCTTATTTTGAATGCAAAATTATGTCCATTTCTCAGTTCTTGCTCCACTGTTAATTGTATACAACACCAAATACAATAAGAAAAAAAGCTAGAAAAATGTGTAAAAATTGTTTGGATTTTTCACGATACAATTTACCCGTCTCCTTGGTCTCCTTGGCCACCAATGCTTTCCCCTCATGCCATACAAATGGCCATTTGTAGTTCATATGGCGGCCATTGGCATATGGCAGTGTAGTTCATTCGAGTGGACCCAGGACCCAGCAACATTGTCACGACTGAAAATTTATGACCAGATGCGAATGGGGGCGGGGCCCATGCCCATGCAGATCCACCATACACATACATATGTATGTATGTACGAGTATGGGCCTTTCTTTCATGGGCCAGTATTTGAGATGTTTGGAAATTGCCATTCAATGCCAAAGAGTGGACATAAAATTGGGTCAAAAAAGTGTTTGCAATAATGACTGCCGCAAAAGAAACGAATAATGGGTAACTGAACAAATAAATAACGATTGAAAAGTAATAACAATAATGAGAGTGAGCGACAAAATGATCAAAAGATACAACAGATACATGAAACCATTTATAATAACCGAACAACAACGGACACCAGCAGCATCAACAGCAGCAGTCCGAGAAAGCTTAAGAAAACATAACAACAGATGAAATGGAATTCGCAATCAATCAAATATTGCTTAATAATTAAACAATTCAATAAACGTCAATAGCGGAAACCGAATAATATTCACAATAACACTGCCACAAAAAAGCGATTGTGGAAAAACTGAAACTACTTTTAAAGGGTATGCGGATACACTTTATGTGGGACTAGAACTCAGAGATACGAGGAAAACACACATATGGGAATCAGCTATGATGGGCCTCCACTTTTAAGCCACTGAAGAAATTGCAAGTTTCCGATAGCTGTAATTACACCAGACGAGCAGAAGTGAAAGACCCTTTCTCTCCACTCTTGCGCAGTCCAAGCACTGTAGGGCTAAGATTCATATAGTAGCACCGCTATAAAGAACGTAACCGTTTTGGGAAGCAGTCGAAACCAAAAGTTGTTACCCGCTGCTTCGAACTGAACTGTTTTTTTTGTTTTTTTTTTGTCTAGTTTGTAGGGGCTTAGAGCGGGCCGCTTATTTTTCCTTGGTGGCATATTACCACGTATAGTAGTAGTAATATACCAATACGAGATGTTGTTTAGTTATTGAACGGCATGAATAGAGTGGCCTGCTGGCCAGGCCACAATCCGATTTGTGGGCTTTTGTCATTCGATTGGTTTGCTGTCGCTGTTTTGTCTTGCCTTTCTTTCTCTGCCCGGCCTTTGTCGCATTCGTTTCGCTACTCTTTCTGTCCGTTTCTTGTACCATTTGTCCCCCCCAGCTGCAATTGTTGCTGTCGTTCTTTGTTTGTCCCAAGAAATTTTAATTATAAGCAACTTAATAATGGATGAAAAAAGCCAATTGTCATTGTTGTAAGCTCATTTATCAGAGCGATCGTACATCAGACAGAGAGTTGCTCGGCAATGTTCTCAGTTCTCAGTGGAGAGTGGATCGGATGGGGAAAATCGCTGGGAAAATGTGGGAAAAGATAGTTTCAGAAATTATCGATTTATGACAGTTACAATATGTCAAAGTGGTGCATAACTAGACTATCGGCTACAAATGATATATAAGTTTGGTTCTCATATTTTTTAGAGAACGAGATAAATGATAGACTAATTTCCATTGACTTCCCTATTTAAAATCCGATTACTGAAACAGACATCTGTAGCTCCAGTTACAGCAGCTCCCAAAACTTGTACTTTTCAGCCACGTCAACAATGATCCCAACCCACTTTAGTTTTGTTTTCAAAGAGGAATAATAATTCAAAAGAAATTAATAATTCACAGCAGCACTCCACACACCCCTTTCGCTTCTCCCAGCTCCTACTTCAGACCAAGCGAGAGGTGTGTATCTTACAGATACAAATCACTTTTGCGCTGCATCTTTCAGCACGTTCGTACGCATCAATCACCACTACTCAAGCAGAATATGAAAATATAACCGAAAAAAGGGCAAAACAATGGGAAATACAACAGCAAACAAACAAACATATTAATGCTGGCTTTTGTTGCTGTGTTTCACGCCTTTAACGCGAAAGAACCAACGAAGAATATATAAAACAAACAAAAGAAAAGCCTCAAAAAAAAAGCAACTCAAAGATTCCTTGTTATGCGTCGCATCTCACAGCGACAGTGCGGTTCGGTAGCATAGAGCGGTATTCTGGAAAATACTCTGTACACAATCACAAGAGAAATGATAGATAGCATGGAGAAATATATAGTTAAATATGATATGCGAGTCCATTAAGGTATAACTTGGCGAATAAATAATCCAAGTGGATTAGTATTAATTCATCTGGTAATGGCAACGAACTGTATGAAATCTATCTACTATATCTATTGCCTTTCTCTATTTAACATAACATTTGTTATTTCATTTTTGTGTGTGTTTTTCTGTTGCATGTTGCTCTTGGTTATTGGGAGATTTGATCAAGTTTTCAAAGCAGCAAATAAAAATATCCAAGAACTTGTTCCATTAGATTGTCTTTATGGGGAAATCAGCGTAAACACATACATTTCGCTATGCTATGCTACAAGCTGAACTGCTTTCCCTTCGCTCCCTATGGTACAACCATCCATTTGAGGTATCCATAAAATTGCTACAAATTTCCTCGACAGTTTTTATACTTTTTTTTAGGCGAAGATGTCAACGGAACGGGTCAGTCCGTCTGGTTATTGTCTTGCCCGGGATGGGCTGATCTGATCTGGGCTGGTCTGTTCTGGTCTGGTTGGTCGGGGAACCACCCCTGGTTAGATGAAGGAAAAATACACATTTTCTCAGATTGTAAGTTGAAATTTTATGGGCCTTGGACTTGGGAAGCGGCATCCTGGCATCATCATTATCATTAAATTAGGGTAAAAAGAGGAAATTTATGAAGGCACCGCAATGGGATGCGCTAAATTTTCTCTTCTCTTCTCTCCTCTCCTCTATTGTTTCCTGTGACTTTTTGAACATTGGCAAACTTGTAATTTATGAGGCTGAGAACGAAGAAGGGACAGCCGGAGGAAGGCTAAGGGCTGTCCTCTCCTCTTTTAAGGTGTGGCCAATTAGTGGCAGCAAATGACTGGGCAGGGGGGATAGCGCCTGCCAAAAACTAGAGACGGAGAGCACAAGAAGGTAATTTCCAGGCTCATCCACCTACTACCACCTAAAGCCCTCTGAGGCAGCCTAATTGAATTGAGGACAAGTGCCAAAATCGCTTAAGGCTAATCCGATTTGTGGCTGACCGTTCGTTGGGGGAGGCAAGGCGGTCTTGGACACCCGCAAAATCTTGGCTTTTACTTTGATGGCACACAAAGCACAAAAATGCTGGACAAATACTCATGTGCACTTCAGTTTTTCCTTTCCTTTTTACTTTGTGGGATATTTTTCTTTTCATATTTTTCGTTTGTTGTCGGGCAGGGAAGGGCAGGGAAGGGCAGAGAAGGGCGAGTGGGTTTGAGAGTAGGTGAAGCTCTTTTAGTTGGTCAGTCAGGCGCAAATTATAAAGGAATTAATGGCAGACATTCAATAGAAGGAACCCGAACACAATAGGAATGGAAGAAAACCACACAAAAAACGAGAGAGATTCTGGACAAAAGGAGGTCTGGGACTCTGGGTGGGATTACATCTTGACAATCTTGGCATAAAAATTGCCATTTAAATATGCTCACACACACACAGACATAATCGTAATATTGCTGAAGCCTGAAGGCTGAATCTGCCCTGAGCTAAGCTGATTGATTGCCCCTGGATACGATACGAAGATGATGTAAGGACTCGGTCGGAGCTATCCATCAAAGGCAGAGGAGAAATTTGAAATGCAAATAGACTAACCCACTTAAGACTGTCATTATGATTATTATTGATCATCAGTCCTGCCAAGGAGAAGGGCCCAGAATGGTAGATGGCAACGGAATGGGCTACGAACTGGATCTGGAATTGAATTGAATTCGCTGCTCATTTGCATGGGGAACAGGTTCCCGGGATTAACTCTTGCCAATGTTTTGGGAAAACTTTAGGGGGACAGCACAACAATCCAGCCAAAGGCGAAAGAAACAAATGAAATTGAAATTGAAATGGAAATGGAAATGGATAGTACTCGACCCGGTAGAGTTTACCCCCGAATGGGGATTAGCGTTCCTACTTACGTTTCCTCTTCGAATGTTTCTTTGCAAAACCATCATAAAGAGGGAACTGCCAGCTGTCAGCTTAGATGGCTAACTTGATCTTAAGCTGTTTTGGTCATGTGAAAATTATGAAAAAGCAGCCAAACAAACAAACTTCGGACTCCGAACAACGAATAGCGAGTAGCGAAAATTGCACAAGATTGCAACGATCGCGCGATATCGGGGGACGATCAACGCTCGAATTACTCCCCAGCCAGGTAAGAATCGGATTCTGATTCAGCGCATTCCCACACGGGACAGGACAGGGGACAGGACCGGACTTGAAGTGGTTCAACTAATCAAAACTGACAAGGCAGCAGACCGGGCCTGAGATCAACAGCCCGAAGATCCCTCTGATGATCCAGATGATACGAGGGACGCCAAGGCCTAGGCCTACTGCAATGATTATTTGATGCTGGCAGGCGCTGGGGGAAGGGGAAAAGAGGCTGGCCGGAAGTAGGAGACAGAGTTCATCAAATGGTTAGGTGACAAAGGGTTGCTCAAAAACACAGGCCAGGGTCAGGTATAAGACAAAGGCCGCCTGCCGACAAGGGTCAAATGTTGCCCCCGTTCGTCAGCAAATTGACAGACACGGGGCTAAAGTTTAAATTAAATTAAATTCATAGGTTCAAAAGTTGAAAAAAAAAACGAAGACAGAACGGGAACTAGTCCAAGGATAACCTTAATGAAGTAAAATGCTTCCTTCCGCTGTGTGGCGGGATGTTCGGGACAAACTGGTCGGTCGGTCGGTCATCTTTATGCAGAGATCAGAATAGATATGGTCCAATAGGCAAGCCGTTCAGGGGTTGCCAACAGATAAGTATTAGATCAGGTATTATCAAGGAAGATTTCATTCAGACAATCGAAATAATGGAATTTACTATTAGTTTCTTTTGAATTAGTGGACTTTATTATACAAGTAAATTCTCCTTATTTCAGCTGGAGAACTCAATCAAGTCTGTATGTATGTATGTTCCCCTTTAGTCATAGTTTGTTCAAAACAAATTTAATGGCGATTTACCAGCGTATATCCCATTAGACATACATATGTCTCGTATCATGTCAGGGGTTCATGTTCTTTTCTCTACTTGCCACAAGCCGCATTTATTTCATATTCAATTTCATTTTGCTCCATTGAAAAGTTTTCTATTCTATTCTATTCTAGCTGAGATGCGTATCGAAAATTCGCATAAATTATCGCGAGGGTTGGCGAAATCGATACGCAAATTTTCCAGCAATATAGAAATTTGCAAAAAAATAAGAGACATACGGCTGGGGAGGGGTATGGGTATGGTTATGGTGTGTACTCGGGGGCAGGGAAGGCGACACACGCAGTTAAATGGAAAACATTTGTAACGGCCATTAATCGATGTTTGTTAAAACTAAATGCAAATCGTATATGAGAAGGGGTTAGAACACACACAAAACCGAGGGACTGGGAAACCAGCTAGGGGAGGGGAGTGAGCCCATTGGGCCCTGGGCCCATTTAATGAAGCCATTAAGAATAGTTTTCCCAATTTTCTGACATTTGTCAATCGCTGGGCGTTGCTAAAAAAAAAAACGAATTGTGTAAAAATTGAAAATTGGCAAATTTTTTAATGGACCACCGGGGAAACGCCTCCTCAGCTCAGATACATTCATTTATGGTTTTTCATTTATGGTTTTGACTATACATATATGTATGTATGTGTGTATATGGTTGTATATTCGATTGTTGTTCCTTTGTGGGGTTGATGGTAAAGGGTTACGATTTGGTTGTTCCTTTCGCTCGACCGCATGTTCTTTCATGACAAAGTTTGGCCATTAAATTTCGCTATGCATCGGGGCCGCCCTTCGCACCCAACCCCCCATCAGGCCGGCTTTGAAAGTTTTTTTCTCTTTGTTCAATTATAATTGCAAAATCTTGTCCAAATGGAATGGACTAACAAATGCTAGAATTGTTACAAAGGCTTAGCCGTTGCGTTGGCCAGCCAACTTACTTGTTACAACCAAAAGACTGATCACGATTTCTTTCATAGAGAAACAAAAAACTGGAACTTGAAATGGAAATGGAACCAGAATTCACAGAACACCCAAAAAAGAAAAAAAGAAAGAGAAGCTGAAGCTGAAGCCGTTTCAACTTTAATTTGTATTCAATCAAAGGGGAACTTCAAGGGCCTCACGGTCACTTTCGCCATACGGAACAGAACAATCAATGCTCATCAGCAGCTACAGCAACAGCAACAGCTTCGAGAATCCTTCCTGATTTGCATATGGATCCGCTGACCCTCTCCAAAACAAACAGAGATCGACAAAGAGTTGCTACACTTATGTCGCCATGAGCAGCAGTTCATCATCGTCTGTGCGACCTGTGGCTACCATCAGCCAGGCCAGATCATCATCAAGATCAAATCAAGATCATCGCGATCCTCCGTTTCGCAGCTGCTCTTCACAGTCCACCGGGGTGAGTCAGCCTCATCTTTGGCGGTATCTCGTCCTTCGACTGGAGGCCTTTCGCCGAGAGGTTCGCGCGCTGTCAGAACCAATCAAGTCGACACACTCTTGACACAAAACGATGCGTAACTCTTCGAGAGGAATTCATCATCCAAAAGGATCCGTGACCAGGGCCGAGGGCGCGCTAATTTACTTGACTTGATCTGGCTGTTACTTTTCCTCCGCCTCATCCTCTCTACCCTCCACTATCTTGATCGTGGTCTGTCCATCCGTTCTCTCAAGTGCTTCGTGCGTTGCGGCTTCGTCGCAGCTGCCCAGCAGCTTGGCCTGATCACAATAGACTACGCTAATTGCTGACTAGTCATTGGCAATTGTGCAATTTACAGCCCAGAAAGTTTTGGAATCCATTAACAGATACATAGATCGAAATGATATTTATCCCTTTAATAAAGTGTCAGGGGGGATTTTATGTATCACTAGTTTCGGGCAGAAAGCTTTCTGAACCCCTTTTATGGTTAATCTTTCGGGTTATCCTTAGATCCCATTGACACCATTTATATTATATGTATTTCCTTCGAATGCCAGATCCAGCCTCCTTCAACAGGTTGCACCTCAAGCCGAATGCAAAGCAAAATATCACACACAAATGCAACATTTAACTCGTCCTACCAGTTAACGCCTCCACAGGGAAAATGACAAGAGCAAAGTGACGGACAGACAAATCATATTATGAGGAAACCCTTCAACTGGCGGATTTGTGAAAGAAAAATAGAAGCAGAGAAGAAGAAAAAACTGAATAGAAATTCAGAGAATCCGATGAAAAGCGCAACAAGACACAAAATAACAAAAATCTAAAAAAATATAATACCTGACCGGGACTGGGATGAGATGGAGAAGGAGAAGGAGGATGCCAGGAGAATGTCAGGAGAATGCATGTAATTGACTTTTGTGACGGGTATTTTTTTCCTTTTTTTTCCATTCATGCTGGAGAGGAGCCGGAGGACGACAATTCATTGAGCAGCCAGACAGCCTGGCGGCGGCGGCGGCGGCACCAAGGGAACCACAGCAGTCCCATCCCAACCCATCCCGAACGAATCTCTCAATGGCGCAACCAACGTCTTCTCTTAACGTCTCTGCGGCACTCGACTCTCTGGACTCTCCTCCCTCGACAGGGCTAAAGATACGCCGAAAAAGTGTCAAAATTCCTATAATCCGCTTTAAGGTGTTTTAATGCCCGAAAACCCTGGACGTGGACGTGGTCAGACTTCCACCTTGCCTGCAGTCTGTCTGCCTCGTTTCACATGAATGAATTTTCAATTTGCTGCATGTCCATTGTCTTGGCAACAGCCGCCCGCGTCCTGCCATTCAGCCCGGGCACGTAGGTGTTTTTGTGTGTGTCATTGTCTCTAACCCGCTGCCCGCTGCCCGATGCCAGTCGATGTCGATGGGACAAAGACGCAGCGGGTGGAGCGTTACGAATGGCCGACAGGATAATGCTCATCTCCCCTAAAGGGGGAAGGAAAGAGACAACAGCAGGAAGGAGATAGCAAGAGAGGGAGAACCAGCAGGGAAAATGTACCAGAAGCAGTCGGAAAAGAGAGCGACACCAATGAAAACCAAAACAAAGTCAATCAAATTCAACAAAAACTGAGGCAAGGTCAAGTGCAAACACTTAAGACATATAAAAATATATTTAACTAAGCGTCAGATCGGATATATTTATATTCTAAAAGATAATTCATAATATTAAGGATGATATAATAAACTAAATCGTAACCCAGACAGCCTGACGCACTGATCAATTGATTGGAGGAGCTACCTTTCCCACTGTGCCTGGCCTTGATTTTAGTCCTATCGACCAGTCCTATCAAAATGCTTAATCATGTTGTTCACAGGCTTTAAAAAGACCAAAACAGTTGGTCGATGTCCCAGACAAGTAAAATAAAAAATGGAATCGGAATCGGAATGGTGGACTATACTAATGGACAAGCAGCGGTAGTCTGTGGGACAGCCATGACGAGGACAGACAGTTTGGCTGCCTGTCGATCGATCGGTCGACGATTATGAGGCAAATAAAGGACAAGATGATATCGGAGCTCCAGGCCCCAGAGACGCTGGCAGGCATGGGAAACAGCTGAGGAAGGTGGTACCACGAACTCTGTCCAATTTTGCACCCAAAAAAGATATATTTACATTTGTTCGACCCACAATAAATTCTGTCTAAAATTTTGAAGAGAGGTGTTCATTTCTGGCAAGTTATCTCCATGGCTACTGTTGAGAATAAGTTCTTTTGTGGTTTTCCTATTAAAACCTCCACTTGTTGTAGCCCTACCATCCATATGGGTTTTTCATTGTTATCTGCTATCAACGTATCAATCGGTGTGCCATAACTGCATTTTGGTTTTGTCAGTTTCCGTGCGGTTCATTTCTGTTCTCCTTTTGCTTATCGATTTGTTGCAAATCTAGGCTTTGTTCGGGTCTGTAGCTGTATCTGTATCTCCTGTCATGTGTTGTGGAAGGATTCGCAAGGATTAAACGCACTCAGGCCCAATGATGGCAATCTGATTTGTTTGCGACAATTGTTCGATGGATTGATGCTGATGATGTTCCGATCGCTTGAGCAAAAAACTGTTTGCCTTGTGGCCTATGAAATTGTATCCGATGTTTATCTAAGAGGAATAGAGAAAAACTGGAATGGGAATGGCTTGGATCCTTCGGTCCCAAGCGGCAGGCAAAACACGACCAAAATTCAAATGATTTTCCTCGTCGTTTTCTGCGTTTTGATTAACATTAATGAGCAACAAAAAGTGCAAAAATTTACATGGCAACGAACGTCTTTTCAGTCCTCAGTCCTCCCCCAACATTGTTGTTTGAGTCTTTACAACATTTTCCATTCAAAACGAGAAAGAAGCGTGACAGGAGTATGTGTGTGTGTGGAGGTTTCTCCTGTGCCCAACCCCCCGGCAACCTATCCAGCACAGCCCCAATCAACAATAGCGATTTAGGCATTAGAGCTCCATTGAAATTCTTTTCGCTGCTATTGTTGCCTCCTCCTTTGGCGCGCTGCTCAACAAGATGGCAAATCCCTCATCAGGTTGTTCATCATATTATCTTGTATTTTAGTTGCAGTCAGTCATTCAGTCAGTCTGTCAGTCAAAGTCGCCATTGTCAGCGCTTTTTTGTCTAACTACTCATTAACATTTATTTGCAAGTGCAGAGAATGCAATGGCAATGGCAAATGCAATATGCAAATGCAAATGCAAAAGCTAAAGCAACTGCCATGATAAATATGACAAACAGACAATGACTAGATAGACAAACAGAAAACAAATACAGATAGAGGTACAGGCAGAGGCACAGACACACACACACACACACAGAAACAGGCAAAATGCATTGCGAAAAAATGGGGGAAAGAGAGAGATGGGAGTTAGAGATGGGAAGACTGGTCGAAAAGAAAGATGCCAGCGGAATGGAGAATATCGAATGCTCTGGCAAAGAACGATAGCATTTTGTGCGGGATTAGCTTCAGGCATGAAGCAAAAGTCCTTTTGCAAATCTGAGCCAAGAAGCAAATAACAACAGAGAAAGAATAATTGGTAATTATGTGGTGTATCGGTTTGAAACTTAGAACTAATAAGAATGAAGTGGTGCATGACCATATACATATTGTTCAATTTCAATAGTTTTACGTCTTCATATGAAAGAAAATGGATTAAATAATGATGGTGATAACTTTATTGCAGTTAGCATATCTCTTCCCACTTGATACACCGACATCGTGAGGATCAAACAAACCCTTTGCCATGGCCATAGAAGCCATTTTGGGCATTCAGGTGACTGCAGTGTATAATTACAATGGCTGACTGACAGAGAAAGAGAGACAGACACAGATACAGAGAAAGGCGAACGAGAACGAGACATTGCCAAAGACAATGGACAGAGCCAAGCACAAAACAGGGAGAAGGAGAGAGCGGTAGCGGGAGATGGAGACCGGCCAGAACAAGGTCCAAATAAATAGAACAGTTGCAGTCCACCCAGACCCAGCCAGCCTTGTGTTTCCATCCCATCTATCCATCCCGTCAGTCAGTCAGTCAGTCCCTCCCGAGTTAGGAGAAGAGCTGGAAAAATGTGCTCCATTGTTTTCAACTTGCAATTGTTGACTGACAATTGGCAAAAAGACAGCAAGCATTTCCCCTCTCCCACTCTGTCTTATTCTCTCCTCCTGTTTTACTCTCTGGCAGACTCTCTCCTCTATCACCATTTTTCTTATGATATAAGCTTAGGTCATTAGAGTCAAATTAAATTAGAGTGTTTGCAGGTATTTTTTTTGTATACGCTTCGAGTGGGTATGCGCTATGCAAAGTCTGTTTGCATTTGTCATTAGTTTGTTGTTAATTAAAATGGAACCCAAGTGCCAGACGACAAAACTCGACTCGACAAAATGAATGGAAATCAAAATGCGCTAAAAACCGCCCCAAAAACAATGGCAACACCTGCGTATACCCTTGCCTGGCCAGGACCCAGGACCCAGTCCCTCACACAAAAAGCTCTTAAACAAAGCGAACCAAATGCGAGTGGTGGAGTCAGGAGTGGAGTGGCCCCCCACCGAGTCGTTGTTGTTGTCGTGGCAACACCACCAACACCAAAGCAAATTGACACAACAATATTCTAGACATGGAAAATGCAATATTAGATCCCTCTGAAGGGGTAAATTCTGCAGTACCATCATGATTCAACATGGAAGCAAGTACTGTAGAGAGCTGAAAAGTTTAGCAGTGGGGTTCGGATATATATATACATACATACATATGCATGTAGATCCTATACAATTAGGGTAATATTACTAAAGATAAATTTGGTAAACAGGATCCCTTTTCATAATACTTTTTTCAGAGAAAGTAAAAAAAACCCAGTGAGGAAATATACATGTATAAAGCTGATACATTTTCGTGGATACAGTTTGACCTGCATTCCTGAAATGTGCTTTTAGTTATATCTTATTTACATACCATACCTCAGTAGATATGGCACCCTCAATGCTGGTACCGCTGCCTGTTAAATATACTCGTAGTACCTTAAAATTCTAGAAATTAGCCGTGAAACAGATTCAGAATGAAGGCAATGTCAATGGCTGGGGCAAGATGTCAGCATCAGCATCAGTGTTCTGTTCAATTCAGAAATGAGTGTCCATTAAGATTAGTTGATTTTGCTTGCGATAGTTTGTTTTTTTTTCCCCCCATCCTCTTCTTTTTTTAAGAGAGCCGTAGGTAAATAGACGACAAACACCACCCAAAAAGCTCACTCCCAATGGTGGGGCACGACTCCTCCAGCCGCCGCCCCAACATCGTTCACCCACCACTGCTGCCTGCCGCGCGCGTTTCAGCTCCATGTAATCCAAAACCTTCCCCAACCAAAAGCATTCGAAAGGGAAACGCCCACCGCAGGCCAGGCCAGGCCAAGCCGGATTCAGTTAGCTTCTGTCTGTATAGAGTGCAATGGCTATAGTAGCCATGCTGGGCTGATAGAGTGGTCCCACTCGCACGCCAACGCAACACCTGTTCGTACTTATCGCCCTCCCTCTGGAGCTCTCGCTCGCTCTCTGTCTCTCTCCCTGACTCTCTGGCTTTTCTTGTCCCTGTCTCTCATTTGGTTTTGGTCTTTTTCCCTCATTTGGTTTCAGTCGTTTTACATTTTTTTATTGTTCTTTTTTCTTTACCGAAATGTCACCTGGCTCCCTGGCACGCTCTCTCTCGCTCTCTCACTAATACCAACACCAAGAGGCAAGTTGGCAAGTGTTGCTCTCTTTAGAGAGTTGTTTCTATCATTCAGATTCCGCTATAAAGAGCTCGTATCAAGCCAATAAGAAAGAAAGCTTTGACAGGTCAAAAAAGTTACACCGCGCTGCGAGGGAGCAAGAGAGCTTTGAGCTTTGAGCGAGTCAAAAGTTTTGCTTTTCTGAGAGGATTTTGTCGTGCCTGCTTAGGTAGATGTCTCGGTGTGTGTTTGTGTGGAGCAAAAACGTTACATAGACGACGATGCAGCAGCAGAAGCAGCTGTCGCCGAACAGAGACCGACCGACCCCAATCCTGCCCCGGTCCGATCCCCTCTTGGCGACCAATGTCTGGGCCGTGACTCGTTTTTGGCTCGTGTGGGCTAAGAGAGCGCGCGCCAAGTTTTTAGTTACGCGTCGGAACGTATCCGTTGAATAGCCGCCAAAGCGCGCTTAGATGCAGCGACTGGCCAAGAGGCATCGACCAGCAACGGCAGCAGCAGCAGCAGCAGAATCAGCGACGGTTAAAGCCCCCTCGCAAAAAACATATATTGTATCAGCAAAATAAGATCCAACTAACTTTGGGAACAAGTTCGAAATATACAAGAAATTTTCACTATTTTCCAAAACTTATCCGTGCTCGTAACGTGCGCTTCAAATCAAGTACACAAAACTCCCATAATTTCCAGTTAAACTTAATCCTAACAGTGGTCTCTGCCCAAGAAAATATCCCAAACTATATCAGGTTTAATGCTCACTAAAGTGCTCCTCATCAAAACAAACCCAAATAAAAATAAAAATAAAAATCAAACAGAACACCCATAAAGTCGTGAAATCCTAAGCTACTTATTTCTCTCGTTAAACGTCAAATCAAACAAACTTCATTCTTCGAAGAATCGAGTCCCTTAGTATAACAATAACCAGAAGAAGCAGCAGATCCATAAGTATCTTATGAGTCTTATCAATGAATGAAAAACCAAACAGCACACAAATCAATATAAACTAGTGATATCTATCCCATATGTAAAGTGTTCGACAAACAGATTTGGTTACGAAACAGAAACAACAACAGAAACAGCTCAATATCATAAAAGTCCACAATATTTTCAATATTTTATGGCAAGTCAGAGAGAGAGAGTGGAATCTATAAAAACAAGAACAACAATAACCCATAAACAAATATTAACCAGATGTTTTGGTAGTGTATAGATAAATACAAAAATATATTCTGTGTTTATGGTGCCATCGATTGCTTGATTCATATCTCCGGAAAAACGGGAAATATAGTACAAAGGAAATGCAGACCTTTTCAAGGTAAGACTGGGTTCAATTTGTAAGATATTATTTATATAATAAATACAGGAGACGCACTAACCTAACAAGTTTAAATTGGCATGTATGTATGACCGAGTAAAAAGCAACAAGATATCGAATTAAAATCGAGTGGTTTTATAGTAGTTCAGATTTCAGAACATGATCTATCCATCAATAAACATATTCATATAAGATAATTTCATGGATTTAAAGTGCAAATACAATATTCAGATCTGAATACTCCATCCCTATCTTAGCAAATTCAAATGATTATAAGTACATGCACATGTTTAAATCTATTTCATCATATCCACGAAAATTGAAACATTTAGCACAATTACTCAACTGATGCCTGAACATCCTATGTAGATTCGTTAAACGATGCTTTATTAATTGCTTAAACAGTATGAACCAGTCTGAATCTTTTAGGAGGTTTTTAGAATTTTCATAGCTTAAACCACAATGGTTTAATTTTCACAATGTTGAAATCCAAACACTTCAGTCGCATTGCAGCTCGTAGAATTGAAAAAGTTAAGTGTCAAAGTTGAGCACTCTAAGTTATGATTTAATTGTTAAATCAAAAAACCTTATATGACCATCAATTAGGTAAACATTTAACATGGAGAGAGAGCAGCATATATAGTATACGAGCAGAATCAACAGATTTCGTTGTTTGGATAATTTTAGGATTTTCCTCTTTTCTTTTTCTGCCACATCATGGTCGGTGTCTTTGTGGCACCACTCGACTGATGTTTACTTTTGCTTTCGATCTTCCACTTGAATTAAATCAAGTTTATGTTGCTGCCCCTAAAGGGAACTGAATGAAGCATTCAAAGCTGTTTGGTTAACTTAATTCTTGATGAGGAGCCTCAAACAACTACAACGTACACACGTACATATAACCCAAAAACTACACATGTACAGTACATACATATATGTAGTATAGTATGTTGAGGAATGTTCAAAGTCAAAAACCCCAAAAGAAACGGAATGACGCAATTAGAGCCAATAATAGATGGAAAATATGTGTATTAACATTTGCATAAAGTTTGTCAAAAAAAAACAAACAATTGGCCAGAACAATTGGAGAGTGACGGGTGCCGTGTGACTCTTCCTTGGAGTTTGGAACTGTGGAGCAGGGAAAGAGTGTACTATACAGGCAATACCCGATGGAAGGGCAAACACAATTGTGCAAATAGAATAATTTTGTGAAATTATTTTGCGTCTCTTATCGAAGCCAAATAATAAATGCCAGCGGAACAGATGTTATGCGAACTCTATTGTCTAGGCCACCTATTTGTTATCCAATAACATATTAATGTACATTCTATACCTTAGAAGAGCCAAGAATTCTAATTATTATGCGGTTTAAGTCGAATCCGTAGCCTTATCTGTATCTGCATTGCCCTTGACACGAACTTGACACTGAACCAGCCAAAAAAAGAGAGAAGGGGGGGAAAGATGGTAGAGGATCGAGGTAGGGAGAGATACATTTACGAGGCGATTGTTGCGAGTGTGAAAGTTCTTAATTACAAACATTAGGGGGCCCAGCGGCTTAGGGCCCCAGCAGAAGACCGGGGCTCAGCAGGCGGCCAAGAGACACTTTTGAATGGAGGGACTGTGGGATTGGGAATGGGAATGGGAATTGGTACCGAATGGGAATGGCCACGATGCGATACATTTCAACACAAAGTGGAGACACTTAAAGCTCTACCTGTATTGAGATTCCCCGGCTGCAGAGACTCCGCGACTCCTCTGGGGAAGCGGAGAAGCGAACTCCTCTTCCAGCCCGGCTCAGCATGTGGCTAAGCCGATCATAATTCTTGTTTGACACACCAACAAACGGATGAACAAATGAACGAGAAGCCCCAGCTACAACAAGTCCCATGCCTGCTGGATGGGGGGACTGGGGTTGGGGATAGCCCCCGAAACTCAAGTGGCCATCGGGTTAATTTTTACTCCTACTGCGATACCAAAAAGAAAAAAAAAGAGGGGCAAAAGAAGATCTCCATATGAAAGGCCAGACATAAAATATCTGCTGGGTTATCTATTAAGGCCACTAGATTAACACCCAAAGAATGTATGGAGTAGTATCGAGCTCCAGGCCCACGCTGTAACCGCTTAACGGTTACATATCCGTTACATATAAATATCAGACATTCATATATGAATGTATATATACATATGATATGTATGAATACTTGTAGGAAGACGATTAAAGAAAAGAAGAAGCTCTTTGGCTTGCCATATTCACAGCAAATAAAAATATCTGGAGTGCAATTTGTGCACAGCTGGTGGTGCAACCGTCGCCTCAGATGGTGGCCCTGTGGTGCACCACTGTGGTACCACCAACTGCAACTGCAACCAGCAACTGCAACAAACAGACAGACAGGCAGACAAGAAGTGGAAAGAGAAACGATACGAAATGAAATATAAAGAACAGAAAAGAAGGCAACTTGACAACACAGAAATTTGTTTGCACTCCATAAGGATTACAAATACGAGCATGCGTGTCCCGTCGTCCCAGGGATCCCTCCCCTTCCTGCAGCTCCTACTCCTCATTCTGCTCCCCTTATTCGATACCATTTTAAAATAAATTTCATGCTTAATACGCATGCCTGGGCAATTTTTACTTTAACACCACACGGTAATGCCCGGAAGCAGTGCAGATGTCGCCTCGCATAGCCCACAGCACAAGTTATTGACCACGATGCTGTTCATCGGCCAAGAATGCAAATGAAAGGGCTAGAGAGACAGAGAAAGGTACACGTGGAAAGAGTGAGAGAGAAGCGAGGCAGAGAAAGCCAGAGAAATGGTAGGGCAAATCCAAAACCAAGAGAAACAACAGAGTCGGACAGATAAAGATGAATGGTCCGGTCCATGGTCACTTGACCAGTTAATTGTCGTACAGTCTGTGGAAGCCATACGAGTATGATATGCATACGGGGAAATTTATTTGCCAAATGGTTGCAATTCGATAAGAGAAAGAATCGATGATTTATTCCATGAAAACCCTTGCAAATCGATTTGTACTATTTCACTTGCAAGTTTTTGATGAATTTCCTTTTCTACAAACAAATTGTTAAGACTACGTTAGATGCAAATAAGAGTCAGATAATATTATATTATATATTTCTCACATCTATTAGGAAAAATTTATTTATTTGTTTACGCTCATTATTGAGATACAGAAACAGTTGAGTTTTATTTTTGAATACTGAATGTTTCCAATAAATTACTTGTGTAAATATTTTCCATTTGCAATAAAAAAAATGATTATAAATGATACCAGAATAATGCAAATCGAAACAATCAATAAGCTATATTTAATCAAAGAAGTTTTAAATAATTAGGTTTACTTTATTTAGATGTAGTAATAGATATAGTATTCCTTTTCTGGCACTTTCATTGTCTCTCTCCCTTCAGACTCTATTGGTTTGCTGGCCAGTTTAATTGCTTGGAAATATCGCTGCCGAAATGGACAGCCAGTTGGGACCACTCTCTGGTCCTGTTCCTTTCTATGCAAATATCCACTGCAGATGACACATTTGCCTTGGATAAGGGGATAATGCGAGCCAAAGAGCAAGTCATATGTATGTGGCATGGAGCAGTAGCAGCCTTCGAGTGAGTGCTTACATGTGGCATATGTCCTCGGCACGCCCGCACTCGATTGTCCTCGAGATATGTTCCGAATCCGTATCCGAATCCGAAAGGGACCATTAAACAAATTGAAAGCGTTTAGCCGGACGCTGGCTTCTTGACCCTTTTCCTCTCCCATTCCCTCCCACCGCATTTAACACATTAAGGCGGGAGCGGGGGTGAGATCAAGTGGACCACGTAAATCCCGCTTATAATGCACGCACATGTGGGATTGAAAAGCCCTAAGAGTGAAGCCTATCAACGCTCCCCATCCCACCATCCCACCATTCCACCTTCTACCCGTGTCCAAAACAAGCAGCTTGGGTGCAAAAATAAAATACAACAAAAAAAGTACATAGTCAAATGGGAAATGGGAAAGAAATGGTTTTCAAGTGCCCCGCCGCATAATGAAAAGGATGGACGACGTCGTCTCCATCTCCGTTGTCGCTGTTGTTGGTGCGGTATGCATCGTATCCTAACGGCTTTAAGGGTTGACATTTGGCCCGGACAATGGGCGAGTGGAAACGAAAGGTTTCGCATCCAATTTCGGTCGAGTTGAGGTGGCAACCGCCAGCGCGGCTCGCAAGTGGCTCTGGGGCAGGTCCACTGCCATTGCCGGCATTGTTTCTCTGTCTCCGAAGAATGGGCACAGACGACATACTTTTAAGAGCTCGAATCAATTAGTTAATTGATTAACAAAGATCCCAGAGGCAACTGGTTGGGGAACAGTGCCATGAATTAATGGAGGTATAGAAATATTCTAATTACAACTGACTGAAAGTGGAACGGTTTTAAATTGTTTATGAAGGATTCTTTATAGGAGAAATACTAACAGAATTGTTTTATTTTCTCAGCTCAACACATCAACTACTCCACATCACCTCTGACAGCAGTGCCGGGAGCAAGCAGACACATAGCAGCCACAGCCACAGAGAGCCCACAGCTCCATCTGCAATATGATGGAACGTCTATCCACACACCTGTCGCTCACCGGCCTATCTCTAGCCCATCCACTACAGAGTCACCTGAGCTCAGTGAGCTCCGGCAGCGGATCGCATCATCTCGGACAGCTGGCAGCGGCCGTCCAGCAGCACCACCAGCACCAGCAGGCCGACCAGAGCCACACCCACGCCCATCACCTGCACGGCCAACAGTTGGCGCTGGGCCACCAGCACCAGCAGTCGCAGCAGCAGCACCACCAGTGCAGCAGCAACAGCAGCAACGGCTCGCCGAACGGATCGAGTGGCCTGAGCGGCCTGCATCCCCACTCGGCCCTGCATCTGGCGCACCACCACTCCCAGCTGCACCAGCACCATCAGGCAGGACAGCAGCAGCAACAGCAGCAGCAGGCATCGTCCTCCCACAGCCAGCCGGCGGTGTCGTCTGCCTCCTCCCACCACAGCCACAGTCACAGCCACAGCCAGGCTCAGTCGTTGCACCAGCCCCACAGCAACGGCAGCTCGCACCTGTCTGCGGGTGGGGTTGCCTCTGGCAGTAACCACCACAGCAGTGCCGCACACCACGGATCCGCTTCCAGTGCATCGAGCAGCGTGATGGCCGCCGCAGCCGCCGCCCATCTGCACCACAACTCGCAGGCCTCGCCCATTAGCAATCTGCACCAGAATATGGGCACCCTCATGAACAGTGGCAGCAGCGCCAGGTGAGCAGCACAGACTACATTGGGCGAGACAAACAACTAATTTCCATTTCAATTTCAATCATTTCCCAGTGATGTATTCTTCAGCCTGATGATCCAGAACACAACGAAGCGCCAGAACGAGGAGCACATCAAGCGTCCGATGAATGCTTTTATGGTCTGGTCGCGTCTGCAGCGGCGCAAGATAGCTCAGGATAATCCCAAAATGCATAACTCAGAGATATCCAAGAGGCTGGGTAAGTAGTAACTGATCAAGTGACAATATATAAGATATTCTAGTGCTGTATAGCTTGTTGAATGGGAACGGAAAGATGTTTGGGATAGTCAGATATAATTTCTCCTAGCAAATGGATAGTTATGCCTTACTCCAAGTTGGCCGCATTCCAAGCTGTTATTTTCAGAATAAACAAACTATTCATATCCCGGCTAAAGCTCACTGCAAACTTCGGTTTTTGTTTGTAATACAAACCACAAATATCTTGGTTATCTGGTGGCAACATTTTGCCCTCGAAATGGATATAATCTGAAGACAAAGGATGAGGCAATACAAAACGAAATTAAAATGCGGCACACGACCTGCCAATCTCTCGCACCCACACACCATGGTACGGTGTCTCTCTCTCGCTCCATCTCACTCCTGCCTCTCTTTCTCTTTATCTGTATCTGTGTCTGTGTCTGTGTGCCTGTATGTGTCGACCTCTTATGCAAGTTAAACTAATCAACGTAATACTGTACTGTACAATGACAATGACAAACCAAAAAACTCCCGCCTTAACTCTGGTACTCAGCGCAACTGTCAAAAGTGACAAGCGGCTGTCAAACAATGGAGCAGGAAGAGCACGGCAGCACACCAGCACACCGCCACGAGGAGGAAGCTGTTGATTATGGCTGGCAGAAGGGGTTCCGTTTGGGTTTGAGTTTGAGTTTCAGATTGGGATTGGGTTTGGGATTCCCACCCACCCGCTTAAGTTTGCCAAATCACGGCCCTGGCCTCTTGAGGGCTTTGTCTCGCCCGCTTAACTAGTTGCAAAGTTAAGTAGTTTATTCTTCGGATCGATGTGGGGGTGGGGGAGAGAGCTAATCCCGGGCTGGTCGTAGGTCTTATCGTGTCTTGGGTCTTTGGGTTTGCATTTTTCGGGCAGTAAATTCAATTTCAATCCGACACGTGGCAAGTGACAGGCAGGCAGGCAGGCAGGCAGGCGAGTTCTTTAGCATAACAATGGCTGGGCCTAGACTACCTTTTTCGATCAGCTCATGCATATTATATGAGAATCGAATCTGTTCTGTTCTGCTCTGCTTTGGTCTGCTCTGCTCTGGTCTGGGCGGGAGGAGAAGGAAACACTAATCAGTTCTGTGGGCGCTGTCATAACAGCGATAGCTCAAACTCATTCGACTTCATCTTGGATCATTTTCTGTAAGTATTTATTACAAAACTCCACGACGGGTGCCCTTTTCCAATGCTCCATTGAAGCACTTGTTAAATGACTTTTTCTTGCATTTTTATTCAGCCATTGTTTGGGCCAAAACAAAGGCAAATTAAATGCGACTCACTTGCCATTCAGTTGGGCGAACAGTCCAAAGAGCAACAGCGGCAGGAAATTCGCTGCACTTGAAGGACTCGAACAAAAGGGGTTGTTGGCTCTGGCGGGAGTTGTTCCCCTCGTTCCCATTTCAGGGAAATGGCTTTTTAGACTTGGGACCCTCTCCCATTCGCCCCCCCATCTAAGGGTTCACGTAAACATATCGACGTGAAGAAGAAAACTTAAATACAATTTAGGAAGCAAACTTGAATTTCGAATTATTTTCGATTTTTCGATTTTGCTTGTGTTTGGCTTTGGTTGAAAGCTTTGTTGGCTCTTCACATTTTCCTTTTTATTCTGCTTTTCTGGCAAATCCATTATGCGAATTGACAGTTCCCTCTCTTCTCTTCACTGTGTAATATTTGCTGTCAGTTGCAGTCTTTGTTAAGTTTGTTTAGAGAGGGGGGAGGGCTCACAAAATTCTTTTGTGGCAAAGGTGGAAAGTGGGACAGGGACAGAGCTGGATTGGCATCAACAAGGTTTGATAACAACAAAAAATATTTAAAAGGGCAAATGTTGTTTTTTTTATGCGTTACACAGCTATCCAAAAAGCACATATCCTTTTTTTTTATTTTTTTTACGGCTGAAACATATTTGAAAACTCTCAAATATTTCCTTAAATATTTTTAGATTTTAATAAAATAATAAACTATACAAAAACAGATTTATAAAAGTTTCCAATAATAATAAAATATATTTTTTTTTAGTGCTTAAACAAATTCTTTGGTCCTTTACCACCTTTCTCTGCTCTTCGCATTCACTTGCTTTCACTCAACTTGGCACTTCTTCTATGCCATTAATAATGTCGAGGAGGAGAATTTTGAAAAACTTTCATTACACCACACAAGCGAAACAACAATTTATTAAATCAACAAAATAATGGGACTATAAAGCACGGAAGGCAAAGCAAAGCAAAGGCAACAAACATTTGCCACATTTACATAAAAAATGTCAGAGTTTTTAGCACTTGAGAAAAGTTGAGCCAGCATTCAATTAAATGAATAATTCAGCAGCAACAAAAGCAACAACAACAAAAATTTTGCTCATTATGAGAAATTGCCAAACAGAAAAAAGGCACAAAAGTGGGCGGAAAAGGAGGAAGAGGAAAAAACTGTGGCATAGACAAAGGCGCCACAAAAAATGGCGGCGCGAAAGCTACTTTTTCACCACACACACACACACATACACACAGGGGTGAAAGGGACAGAAAGAAAGAAAGTGTGTGTGTGGGTGACAGGCAAAGCCTGTGCGTGCGATAGAGTAAGAGAGAAAAAGAGAGAGAATGAGAAGGACTGGCAACTGTGGAGAGGCCTCTTCAGGCTCAGCCTCCGACGCCGTTACCGCCACCGCCACTGCCTATGCCACCGTTTGCCGTCGGCGATGCCATTTATTTTATTATACAAAACAGAAACAAAAACAAAGCCCAACAAAAGATGCAACAAAAATGGGCAGAATGCGAGAGAGAAAAAAACACAAAAAAAAGAACTGTGTGTGAATGGGAGGGAAAAAACTTCAACAACGAAGTGAATGTTATAGAAAACAATTCTGTGTTGCGCCCGGGCTTAATTGAAATTGTAACTGTCATTAATTACTGTCTGGAAATTTGAATTACCAACAACAAAAGGCGACAGCAGCAATAACAACAATAGGAAGGATCTTTTCGGAAAATATACCCTGAATACACATGTAGAAGGGTACCAGTTCTAATTTTTTTTATAATAAGGAACAAATAAGATCGGAAACAGACAGAAATAGTACAAGTAATGTACGTAAAGTCTGATCTGGCATCGATCGATTTCCAAGGGTATTAAAAGCTTCTTCTTCTTGGCTAGCTTTAACCTCTTTTTATTATTTCCCCGAAAGTTTTTTTTTTTCTTTGTTGTTGTTGTTGTATTTCAACAATAATTGAAAAACCTGTCGAATCAGCAATCTTCTTTATTTTTAATCAAAGCTGCTGCTCCCCCTCCTTCCATCGTTGCTGCCTGCTCCTGCGGGAATATTAAATAATGCCAAACAATGCGAAAGGAGAGAGCTAGCTGAATGAACAACAGTTAGACTGACTGACTGACTGAACGGAACGGAATGGAATGGAAGGGAACAATGGCATGCTCGTGAAAGAAGAAGAGACTCACTCGGCTTGGGAGCACAAAAGGTTGAGCTCAAGCCTTTTTGCTTCTCTGGCCCGACCCCTCCTCCTCCTCCTCCTCCTCCAGCGAGAACCTTTTGTTGCACAATAAAATGCAAACAATTGATTAGTTTGCAATTGGAAAAAGCTTTCGAGCCGAAGCCTGGAGGGGGGGTGAGTGGGCGTGAAGGTTACGCCGCTGCCTTTGCAATTGACAGGTGTGTGGCTGTATGGCTGTATGGACTCGTGTGTCTGTGGGGCTGTACGTACACACACAAACGGTACACTCTTAATTACAGCACGCTCAATCAAGAACAAGCGGAAAAAAAATAAAAGGGGCCATTTTTTTCAATGGAACCAGTCATGACCAGAATCAAGATGCACCAAAGAAGGGTTAGTCGAGTTTTATCAGCTTGGCATAAATATAGAAATGGAGTAGAATTATTGAGAATGTTTTCAATATGTGGTAATATATTAGAAAACAGAACCCACTCAGTACTTTAACCCAAATAGATCGATTGAATGTTCAAACATATACATACGTATGTATAATCAGATTAAAATTTCGACCATTTCTATCCTCTTTTCAATTAAATATTTTCCAATATTTCCCCTTTTAGTTGAGTGTATTATTTGTGTAGTCTACACTGAGTACGAGTATTCCCCTTCAGCACATCGAAATGTCATCCCAAATCCCACATTTCTGCCACACAATGGCTAAGCAAATAAAACATAATTCGACTGGTCAAAAACTAGAAGGAGGAAAACTCCCAGCGCGCTCTCAAAGCATTAAATTGCTGGACAAACAATTTAATCTCTGGCCATGTTATGAGTGCTCCCCGAACAGTACAGAACAGAACAGAAGCAAAGTAATCCCATAAGTAGCCCGATTGTGTCCCAATGTGTGCATGGGAGGGGGAGGGGATCGTTGACCAACTACATACATATATGTAGTATGTGAAAAGTGTAACTGCAGACCCCAATAGAAACTGTAAATTGCAACTGGAGCCGGTGGCGGTGGCGGTTAAATATTTGCTCTGTGGGTTAACAACGTGCAGCATTTTCCAGGCCGGAAAAACTTGTTAATTGAACCAGAATTGTACCAGAAACAGAGTCGGTAAGGTTGCAACATCTTGCTACTTATACTCGTAGCTTGTTATTCCTATCAATTATAATGCCAGTCAATGCACTAGAGGAAAGCATAGATGGAGAGAGACAGGGCTCCTCCCCCCCTCCCAAGTCTACAGCTTTCTTTGTGCAATGTTTGGTCAAGGGGCGCCAACATCATAGACATGGGACAAACATAGACATTGTCATTGTCATCCTTTTGTGGGATTACTCGTAGTTTATTCAACTGCTCAACTTGTAGATGTTTTCCCTGCTGTCCCCTCTGCCTGACCCCTCTGCCTGTGTCTGTGTTTATTATAACGTCCCGGGGCACCATTCCACTCTTGTGGCTGGCATTCTCTTGAAGGTGTCGTCCACAGAAGGAGAGCACAGAGAAGTTGCTCATTTGATGGCCAGAAGGCACTTGGCCCTGGACTGGACTGGGACGCTGTCAATGTATCTATAAATTAGTATTTTACCATTATGAGTGGGTGGCTGGGTGGCCAGGGGGAGTCAGGAGATTCTGGCTTTTGTATTGGGCCTATTGTTGTAGTTTTTGTGGCCTTATCTGACTTGTTATGTGTCCCCTGTGTGGGCCACAGGCAGAGCCTGGCTCTGACACTCGTTTCGTTTCCTTCTTGGCTATAAAGGGTGCTGTCACAACAATGTACATATTTGTGTGTGTGTGTGTGTTAGTTGTATCTGCCATGTGTGCATCTTTGTATTCACGTATGTAAGTGTCATTATTCCGGCTTTGTGTCTGCATGACAAGCCACTAAAATTACACGTTATAACTAATTAGCGACTTGTCCCCCCCACACACACACATTCAGCTCGGTAGCAATTTATCAACTAATTTATATACAATATGTCGAAATTTTCTTGGTTTTTCTTTGGTGATTAGGGAATTACAATTGTTTAGTTAAGTCAGATTATGAGTGGAATTCACAAATAAGAATAGAATAGCTACGTACTTGCTTTCTCTCTGATTGGCACGAAACGATTAACGGATATATTCTACAGTACAGAAAAGAACAATCCCCCAAACTCTCCAACTCTCCAACTGGCTGTGCAACTGGAAGAAAGGATTAACAGTGGATATATATGCTACAGTACAGATCCTAAGAACAGAATAACATTTTACATTAACTTGAAAACATTTACAATTTCCACATACACACACAATGGATGTACAGGAGCTCCGTAGATCTCCAAAAGCTACCCTGCAGGGCCCTTTGTGCCACTTACTTACGCACCTGTGTGTGTGTGTGTGTGGGGGTGTTTGTTTGTGTGGCACGTGTATCTATGTGTAGACGTCCTGGCCAACGCCCTCAAGACCGACCCCTAGCCGAAATAATCGGCATGATGAAGGCAACCCAAAACCACCTGCTGGGGTTAACACAGACTAACTCTGAATCGAATGGAACCAAAGGCTGGCAATGGACAGAGAGAGACGGATAGATTGAGGTAGAGCGAGATAGGCAAAGCTTGGGACAAGAGACAACTGACAGCGACATTGTTGTTTGTTGTTCTCCTTCTTGCACAGACAAGACAAGTTTTTGGCCCCCCCAAAGCCCATGTAGGGGAATTATGTTTATGTACGACAGCTTCTCGTGAGTGCACTTCGATTGTTGCCAGAATTTGACAAGAGCATTGGGGGGTGTTCTCCCCCACTCCCCCTAAAGCAAATGTAACTAATGGATTAACGAGCCAACCAAATTTTGTATGGAATCCCCTACCAGGTGCCGAGTGGAAGTTGCTCACAGAGGAGGAGAAGCGTCCGTTTATCGATGAGGCCAAACGTTTGAGGTAAGTTTCGGACATGTGCAGCATATAGTAGTAGAGTATTTACCATGTCTAAGAATATTCGCTTTTGCAGGGCCATGCATATGAAGGAGCATCCGGACTACAAGTACCGGCCGCGACGCAAGCCCAAGGCCCTGAGGCGCGATGGTTATCCATATCCGATGCCATATCCATCGGTGCCCGTGGAGGCGTTACGCGCCGGTGAGTAAAATCATATTCAGAGCTGAGAACTAACCATATTCAGAGTTTGAAATCATATTAAATGTTAATAAATTGGATCAAACGATAAGAGGTACCCTGCCAGGATAGGATATCCCATTCTTCATATCAAACTTACTTTTAAAGCTAGAGAAATTCTCAATTTACATATGTCAAAGGCACCCCCCTTCAATGACCCTTGAAAATTCATCAAGCAAGGCACAAAACTGAGCGAAAATAATAAGCGAGTTTTATGAGCTGTCGACTCAAGACAAATGCAAATGTGACACGATATAAGGGGAGCAACCAGCAGCACCAGCCTATGACAAACTATCCCCAACTCCACCACTGTCAAAGCCGCAGCACCACCCAGATCCGCGTTGTTAACGGGAACCACCCATCTGACTGGCTGACTGACAAACTGTGAAGTCATCATCCTGGCTTAACAACTCATTCGGATGATGGTTTGGGTGATGGGAGAAGGAGGCAGAAGACCCGGACAGGGAGCATAAGTTTCCATTCATGATTTTCCATGCTCATGAATCGAGGGAGGGTGGGGAAGAGTGGGTGGTGTTTGTAGTTTCTGCTGTTGGTTGGAGGTTTTAAATTAGCATTTGTCACGTTTTTTTGTCTTTCACCCCGTCCTGGCCATCGTCCTGGGCCTCGATTCGCCGCAAGTTTTCTCGTCTCGGTTTTGGCTTGTGCCTTGCCCCTGATCCTTTTTGCTCTGCCCTGTTCTCTGCCTGGATGATTTATGCCCAACGGAAATGATAATAAAAATGGTAGGAAATGCGTAATAAATAAACCGAATTAGTCTATTTAGTCTGTTCGGGCTTCCCCATCAGTGCACTCTCCATCCCTTTGGATTGGATGGTAAAGGATATGTATGGGCTTAGAGACCAGAAAGTTCAACCAACTGTGGAATTAGTTAAACATACATATGTATGTGTTCTTGTATATATATATATACTTCTACATATATTATATTAATTTTTGGGTAGTTGTTTGTTATAGGATTTAATTGGATTTTTCTTTGTTCCTTGATTGATAATTTTAAGTGAATAATTTTAAGAATAAACCGAAGATTCATATTAATATTTGTATTAAATTTAATCATTAAATAGAGACTTGAAAAGTACCCCAAGATATCCCACAAAACTATATATATATAGTACTTATAGTAGAAGCTTCCGTTTGATTGAACAAACAATGGATCAACAACCTAATCCGCTACTACTCGTATAGTATAATAATAATAATAACAATAATGGTGGCATCCGAAACCGTCGCTACTTCACACATTTTCAACGAGTTGAAAATAAATACATAGTATTTCAGATACAGTGAAACTTTGTTGTCTAAGCGAATTTAATTGCTCGTCTTCAACTCTTTCAATCAAACCCGAAGCGCCATCAATGAAATAAATTTGGTTGTTTTTTTTTCAATAAGCGGCGCCTGCAATTATCAACTTGGCCATAAAAGGCCCAGAGAGCAGATGGACGACTACCGTTTAGGGCAATTGATAATGAGTGCCGTATCCAGAGAGTATCTGTCAGATACAGTACTCTCTCTGAGGCGGCACTCATCTTGCAGTAAAATAGCTGATTCAGCGTACAATTAAATGGCGACCCCGAAAGAAATAATTCATTCGTATTTGAAAGAAGCGAAAGAGTTGGCCGAACAAAGGGCACAAATATTTCGAGTGGCAATTATTTTAAACACACACCAAGGTGAAGTCCAACAGAAGCGAGTCGAAGAAGCCATTGCACAGTGGACCCCAAGAGTCCCAATACCTTTGATAGCAATTTCAAGTGATTTTCAACTCAAGCATTTACTTGATTGTAGAAGCCACAATTTCATTGAAATAAATTTAAATGTATTTAAGTAACACTTTTCATCGATCATGGCACCACTGTACATAGCCTTCCACAGTGATAATTATTGTTGTAAACTCTTTTTTGTTCACTTCCCGAAGCGACCCACCCGAATACGAACACGAAACCAAATCTAACCGAGCCGAGCTCATCTCATCCCATCTTATCTCTTTTTGTTTGCTTCACTTGCAGGCATTACGCCCGGTTACTTTGCTCCCGGTCCCACAGCGGCTGCATATCACCTGGGCAGCCATCTCGGCCAGACATCGACGCCGACCACGACGCAGGTGAGTCTCGTAACCTCTTTGCCACCCTCCCCGGGCCACACCTGTCCCTGGAACAGGGGGCTCCCAAGTGCCAGCACGTCCATCAAAAATGCTGAACGGTAGCGAAGACCAATTACAGATACGAGTATGAGTATGAGTATGAGTATGAATATTCGTGTAGCGATGGATAGGATGGAGGTTACCCTACCCCTGCTGCCCTGCTGCCCTGGGGTCGCCTTAATAACATAATTACAAACTCCTACGGCTGACGCCCACTTTAAAAGGCGGAAAACATGCGGTCCGCTGGCCGTGACTAAGCGCAAGCAGGAGGCATCCTGGCCCAATTGAGTTTTCTGACATGTCATGCCAAAGGATTTGGCCACAGCCAGTTGTCATTACATGTTTAGCGGACTGGAGGGGGTTCGCCCCCCTTTATCGTGATAAGCAAGGGCAGGCGGACCAGTGGCAAAAACAAACAGAGCAGGACAGGTGGGACAGGACAGAACAGGACAGGACAGGACTTTCCGATCGAGCTGAAATGTCCTCAAAGTGGAACTGTTTCAGTCGGGACTCTAAGGCAGCTGCCACAGCCCGCTAAGAGCTCTACGAGCAGCTCTACGCCAGCCTAGAGTCTCATTCCTCCTTGTCAGGTGGGCCATCGAAAGCCATTAAAACTCATGACTCTCGCTAGCCATTGTCCGCTCAGTTGCCGTTCAGGGGCAAGTATGTAATTCTGCGGCAGAAGCCTATTTGACTCCGTGATTGATGTGGCGTTGAAGATGCGATGCGCTGCGCTGGGCTGCTACGAGTATGCGGGTGTTGAAAGCCTGGCATTAACACTAATAATAACCCACACCTCACATCGCTCCTCGGCCAGGCCATAATGATAGACTAAGTTTAAGCCAAACAAAATCTTGATTGAATGATGGAGGATGGAGCCCTCATATCGTATAGGAAAATTTCATAGTGGGGTGGTGACCAAGCCCCTGACAGGGCAAATTGCTGACAGCATTCCTACCATTGTTCACAGGATTTCACTTTACTTGAAAGCGCTCTAGCGGTGCTACATGAAAGCAATCCCCAACAAATAGGAGATACTTATACATATGTATGTCTGTAAGCTTCTGAGACTAAAATGGAGTGGAACTGGCAGTTGGGACCATGACTTTACGATCAGGAGGAATGCAAGTTCAGGATTCACATAGGTGAATCGATTGGGGTGCAGTTCATCAATGTAACTTTCTACTATTTACTTTCTAGAACATTAACCCTCGCAGGTATTCCTTATAACTCCCTAGCATGTATGTAGCATACATGTAGATGAGATTAATACAGTAACCCATGCCAGCTAAGGACTTCCTTTCCAATTGAAATCCAATGTTGACACAGCTGACGCAAAATCCCTGACCAAAGAAGGAGTGACATCACACTGCACCACCTGCTCGACAACACCACCGAATCTTACATAAATAACCCACTCAGACATAACCGGGCTCTAAATCAATTAACTGCCGCGCAGCTAAGTACCCAGAACCCACAGAGCGACAGAGCCACAGTAACTGCAATGCAAGGCATCAAAATATTTACGAATCCACACTAATTCCCAATTGGGTGCAAATCAAATCAAATCAAATTGTAATCCAAAACGCTCTCGGCACACAAACTCGAGCATCGAGTTGGGGAACCCTGCTGCAATGAGGAAGAGGATGACGAGGACGGCGAGGATGATGGTGATGGTGTGGATGGTGAGGATGGTGATGACGATGATGATGTGTTAACAACATAATTATAGCCCAGAGCAAAGTGTTCTGCAGAAGGGGAGCGCATCGCAGCACAACCCCTCGCCAAGGGCATGGCATCGCACAACCACTCGAAACAAAACGGAAATGAAGCGAAACAACCCTCAGATGTGCTTAGTACCCGTTTACATTCCCATTCCGAATCTCCCATCCCCATCAGCATCAGCATTGGCATTGGCATCGGCATAACTAGAAACTGGTGTAGCAATGAAAAACGTATTGCAAATCAAATAAAATTAAATTGAGACGGTTTCGGTTTGCAAGGGACTTCCGTCGCGGGGAGGGAGATTCAGCAGGGGAGGCCAGACCGACGCTAGCCAGCCAGTCAGGGGTTGTTGTCGGTCGTTGGTCCTTGGCCATATCCACAATTAGTTGGTCAAATAAAGCCACAAAAGTGTTGAGCAATTTGCACTAATCTGAAGGTTATCCCACTCCAGATCATTGTGGTTAACTCTGGATAGGGTTCAAAAGAGTGTATGTGTATATGCTAGATGGGGTTTCTATAGGAACGCAAAAAAAAGTAACAAATAATTAAGATACTACCATATATAGAGGTGGTTCGTAAAGGTGTTTGACCTGGTAAAGTGGCACACTGTACAGTACACGAATCACCATCAAAACATTGGTTTACCCCATTGGGAAGAAGATACTCGAATGGTCCTGGAAATATGTTGGATTTGTCCTTTACCTATTCAATATATATCGAGTTGCAATCACATATGTATGTACATACTAATCCCCTCGCTTCACCCTTTGGACAGGCCACCCTCTCGGGACAGATGGACAAGTTTGCCCTGGAGAGGAGCTCGTATCTGAGCAACGCCATGAGCAATGCGGGCAGCCAGGCGAGTGCCGCCGCCTACAGCGCCTACCTGGACCCCAGTGTGCTGACCAAGGCCTACTTCGACTCCAAGATGTACCAGGACAGGGCGGCCAACTATGCCTTCGACATATCCAAGATCTACGGAGCCCAGCAGCATGCGGCGGCGCATCACCAGCAGCAACAGCAACAGCAGCATCAGCAGCAGCTGCTAATGGCAGGCAGTGGCGGTGGCGGTGGAGGCGGAGGCGGAGGCAGTGCCAGCTCCCACAACAACAACAGCAGCAGCGGGATGGACGAGCGCGACGCCACGCCCCAGCTGGATGGAGGCGGCGGCGGGGGCGGCAGCATCGTAGTGGAGGCCAAGCCCCATCTGCATTCGCCCAGCGACGTGGGTCTCGACTACGCGCAGTACGCCCAGCAGTATGGCGGACAACTGGCCAGTGCTGCGTCCGTGGGGGCTGGCGGCGTGGGCGGAGTCGGTGTTACGGCATCGGCTGGCGGGGCAGCAGGGGCAGTGGTGCGGCTGCAGCCGCCGCGGACTTTCGACGGCCTCTGACGGTGATCTTCTGACCACCATCCTCCAATGGCAGCGAGGAGTTGAACTTGTCTATGACTTAGGGCAGCAGGATGGATATTCGCAGAAGCGAAACCCGAAAATGCCGAACCGAGAAACGAGAGATTAAAGTTAAACGTAGCCCACATTTACCGTTAAGTCAGTGAAAGGAAGGGAGCGAGTTATAAAGCAACAGAGACAGAGAGACAGAGAGAGGGAGCTAGCAAAGAAAGAAAAAAAAAAAACACAAAAACCAACAACGAGCGGTGCAATTTTTTATGTTTTAAACGCAGATCGAAGTGCATAGCATAAATTTAAACCTAAATATAAATGTATTTAAATTCTACACACACACACACACACACACTCTCACACACGCACATGAAAAACCAACAAACAAAACACAAAAATATATATACATCAAAATACAGAAAAAAAGCAAAGCAAAACAAAGGCAGAAACAAAAACAAAACAAGAAAATCAAACAAAAAATATCAAAACTGAAAAAAATAAAAGACGCATGGTCATAAGCAGCGAAATTCTTGGCTATATTCTGATGGGTGGAATCGTAGGGGTGGCTCTTGGATGGGCACTCCCCCACACTTGCAAATACTATAATCCTTCATAATCATGAAAACACTTTCGAAATAAACCCGTTCGAACTAATGTTCTATGAAAATCAAGGATTATTGTTCTATGAAAATACTATGATATTTGGTTCTCCTTTCCAAAGAGTAGATCATACATACCAAATGTATCAAACAGAAGTTATAATGAATAAAACAATACATTCACAATGAAATTCTATGTCATGGATCACCATTAATCTGATTGGCACGGAAAAAACAAAGAGGGAAAACTTTTATCCTGAATGCCATTTTTGAATTAATTGCAGTCCCCCTTCCACTGGTGCAGAGAGACGAAACGGCTGCAGGTTAATTGCGAAAATTCTCTTATTGGTTGAAGCGTGCAAGAGTGGGAGAGTGGGTGGGCTAAACGCTTCCTAATGAGGGCAACTTCCGGCCAATAAGGTTGACAAAACCCACCAATGCGTACTCTGATTGCTCAAGAATCCGTATTAACTTAACGGCAACTTAGCGCGGCCTCAAGAGCCGAAAGGAACGGAATTACCGTCCACTAATTAGTGGGCGCGACGCTCGAATATTCAAGTGAATTTAATTAATTTTCCGCACTTTTGAGCCTTGTCATCGGCAATTATATTAACGGGATGGGAATGGATAAACTCAACTTTGGCTGTTTGGCCAATGAATGCTTGCGTTAAATGCTAATTTCTCTTTAATTAAATTATTAATTACAAAAATGGGATTAATATCCGACCTCGCCATCTATCGGCGGGCGGCTTCTGCATCTCATAGGTGACGCCTCCATTTTTTTGTAGTTTTGCCCCTCACCACTAGATGGCGTTTAACCGGCCGTAAAAATCAGGTCTCATGCCATTCAGCTTTTGTCAATATAAATTACCATTTAGGATTCGTTTCGGTTTTTTGTTTTTCAAATTTCAAAACGATAATGACGGAGCAGCATTTATTTGTATATAATGTTGATTTATATATGTAAATATCTCAGTCGCCGTCCATTTTTCACAAATTTATTTTTTAAGTATAATTAAATGGGAAATAATTGTAGATACCCAAAACACCAGTTGCTCCGATCGCTTAGCCTATGGGCCTATGGGCCGATGGGCAATGATGATGCCAAGTAAGTTCTACCACAACCAATGTCCTTTCATGGCTCCCATACTCACATTATATTCCATCCTTCCAGAATTGAGGATGACTTCATCACGTGGAGGGATTGCTTCTGGCAAGCCGTTTACATATGCGAATCGCTGCCCCATCTGTCCCATGTTGATTTATATATAATACATGAAGTATAGTATTTATACTATTTAGTTGATTTTATTTTCGATGGCTTTGTAAGCGGGTGGAGTGTGACAACAAACAAAGTACATATATTAAAAGGCTTGCGATACATGAAGCAATATATAACAATGAGATCAAATGAAATTATGTAATATGTAATAGTGTATGCAGCAACGTTTAGCTTAGGAGGCGCACACAAACACCGACGAGCTTCGTCATACAGATGGCGGCTTGGTCTGAATTTTTCAGCTCTTGATGGCAGTTTGTGCCGACCAGCGATTCAACCAGCTCCTTCATCGTGTTCTTTATATCGCTTCCGCGAATATCGAGATCATAGTTAATACAAAAAAACAGATCCAGCTCCCCGGACGGATAAATGGCGAAAAATCGTTCCATTAGTCTTCGAATCTGCTCCAGCTCCTGGGATATACGTTTACTGCTCTGAAGTTCAGGTTCTTTGAGCGCCAACACCGCCGCAGCCGCGTCGTCCATGTGACACCTCCATGTGCTCTCTGTATGCGTGTATTGATTGTATACCTTGGCCAGCACCTGATCCACATACCCGTACTCGCTGGCCAAGGTTTTACGAAAACGTTTTATGTCCAACAGGCATGGATATTTTTTGACAGCGCAACGCAGTGGCAAGTCGCTGGCAGAATTTCGGTTGGAAATTATTGCCAATAAATTTGTGTCTGTTTCTGGCATTATATTCGAGATGTAGTCCAGCACTTGTTTAAGGGAATCATAGATTTTGTCGCTCCCCATGGTACTGGAATCGGATGCCTCCTGTTAAATATATACATAGTTCATATAAATATTTTGTATATGTACATATAGTAATTAATGAATGCTTACCACAGTCATATGGAGCGTTTTATAGCTATTACCGTCAGCAGTTTTGGCTGCAATTACTAAAACGATCCACTTCTTGAAGCAGCATTGCTGTTTTAAAAATATATTTCAAAACGAATAGAAAAATGGTGTTTTTGTAAATAACTCAATACTTACAGTTGGTGTAAATTCTGGAAGGTTCCACTCATCCATCATTAAAAAAAAGGGACCAAATTCCTTGAGCGCCTCAATGTCTTCAATGAACATCCTTTGAATGTGTTTTTTCTCCTCCTCCTTGTTAATAAATTCAATTGCTTCCTTTATCTCAGCGCCACACAATTCAAATTTAGAATGACGCAGAAAAATTCTTTCCATTTCATCCATTTCGCATGATATTGATTATTTGAATTTAAATTTGAAAATGTAAGCAAGTGGAACAGCTGATTGTGTTGGCAATATAGGGTTGGGAAATAGGGCTGGGTCAATAGCGCTATCGATGGTGGAAACGATACCCGAACATCGATTGTTTTTGCGCATTATCGATAGTATTGCGCGGTAAAATAAAGCATTTAAATTAACACACTGATGCATTTCGTATTTTTAGATAGAAGTAGTTTGAAGCGATTTCAGTTTACACGAAATTCGAATTTATGGGAAAACTCACCTGCGCGTCCCCATTGTGATCCAATTTACGCTTTAAGATATTATAATTCAAGAGAGCCAACAAAATGTTTTAAGCTCTCAGTCAGTATGCGATATATGTCAGTACTTTTATATATGAAGTTTTGATTTATGTGGAATTTTACAATATTTTATGAAATATTTTCGCTACAACTGTCATCTATTTCTAAATTGAGAAATATTCATTAAATTTAGCCCCAAATTCTAAAATAATTCTGTCCATATTAATTGTATGTTGATTTATAAAATTTTATTAGTAACGCGCAAAACGTGCTGTTGTCAAAACTCATATCCCAATAACTCACCTTTGTCCAAATGTAAAAAACAATTCTAATTTATCGATTTAACTCAACTGTTGATAGTTAACTCATGTAGGTTCCAGAGGTAGGTTACTCCTCCAGAGGACGTACACTACCGAGGCAGAGTTTGCGATCGAGAGGATGAGGAGCGCTGCAGCACTGTAATGGGGTGTGTTGGCAACTGAAAATTGATTTATTCACAGAAGTCTGGATACAAAATTCGGTAGCTCCAACTCTTATAGTCTCTGAGGACTAGGTAGACGACAAACAAGACGGTAAAAGCAATTGATATGGACTTGGCAATTGATTCTGATCAAGAATATAATAACAACAATTGTTTCCAAAAATATGGGGTTAAATTATTAAGAAATGGAGTTTTAGTACATTTTTTTCTTTTTATCCCCATACTCAAAGGGTTATATTAGATTTTTGGTCGAAGCCGATGTATGCGACGCAGAGAATATTCTTGATCAGCATCAATAGTCGAGTCGATACAGCCATGTCCGACTGTCCCATAAAACCTGTGAAGATAATAGAAAACAGAGTATCATAGAAAATGAGTATATCTATCAGATCAGATCCGGTTCAGATCGGATCATTATTTTAGCCAGAATGAAGAAATTAATTTTCAGTTGCTACACCACCACCTTTCAGCGGCGCAGCCGCTAATCATTCCCTCTTTCGGTCACACACGCGAAGCATATGTATAATATACATTGTATATGTAGATGGCAGATGTAGCAAACCAATTTTAACTGATCAAATATTTAAAAATTCCACAAAACTTGCAAGCTCACATACATACATATGTGCATATGAATTTAAATACTGACTGAGTTCGGGTATATCGCGCCTACTGCTGTGAGTCACAGTCGTTCCCTCTCGCTTTATCATAAAAACTGTGTGTTTCTGTTGGTTTTGGCTCAAAAAGTTTCCTTATTTGAGTTTTTCTTTTTGAGCGAAAAAATAAAAATTAAATAATGATTAATTAAAATTTTTACCAAACATAATCGTTTTGGATAATTATTAAAAAAATAATTATTATCAACGAAGATTATTTTTAAAACTGGAACTTTTTTTTTTGATTGAGACTATGTATATGTGTATATATGTAAATATGTATATGTAAATAACTTAATACTTACAGCTGGTGTAAATTCTGCAAGGTTCCACTTGTCCATCATTAAACGAAAAGGAACGTGTTGAGTCGTCGTTAATGCAACACTACTTTTATACCCGTCCTCTGTCAGAACACATGTGATTTATGTGGAATTTTTAAACATTTTTTTAAATTTTTAAGTACAATTAGACTGAAGTGATATCACAGGAGTTTGGCCAGAAAGTTTGGTCGCTCCAGCTCTTATAGTCTCTGGGATCCAGGCACTCATCTAGACGTGTCTGCTGTATTAGAGAGACAGCGAACGATGCTTCTCCAAATGGTTTTCTGAGTTGTGACTATACTAATGATCCAATTCAGATTTGGGCCACTGTATATGAGCTGATTCTGAATTCTTCGTTTTCTGTTATCTTCAAAATTGTGGACGCCTCAGTTGTGCGCCCTTTGTGAGGGCGGAAGGGGGCGAGGCGAAATTTGTAAATAAACTTGTAGGAGTGAGATATCACATCAGTTTGGTATTTGGCATTGGCTCTTGATGCTGATCAAGAATAAATACACTTTATTGGGTCGGAAACGCTTCCTTCTCTGGGTTACACGTATCTACTTTTACCACAAACACAATGTACCCTTTTACTCTTCGAGAACGGGTATAAAAATCAGGAATTTCGAACAAATCCATCGAATGCTGTGTCAAACGGATGCAGCTCAGCCGTTTATTCAAAACTATTTATCAACGCTAACTGAAACGACGACCAATCCAACTAATACACCTATATGCATATGTATGTAAAAAAGTATAAGTAAAGATTTTTTAAGGAACTATTCAAACTTACAGGTATGTAATTATTGTTTGTATATGACAGCTGTCAAAATAGCTGCTTTGGAATTGTTATAGCTGAATGAGCTCCACAAACTGTATAAGGCTGATTGACTTCCGATTGTAATTTAATACTGCCTTCTAAGCCTTTTTATAATAGGGGGGTATTAAGATAAATACTTATAGCCATAATGATATTAAATAATTATCAATATTTTTAAAGAATTATCACTTACATACATACATATGTTCCAAATCACAAATGAATCTCTGTGTTTTTAATAGTATTTATTACATTTGCATTCAAAATTATAAATCTGAATTGATATTTAATGTTCATACAAATTTTTGCTGTACGCGTTGTTGTTAATGAATGTCACAAATTAACTGTTACGTTACACAATTCTGGAAGTACTTGAAAACAGTTGGGCAACACTTTCGAAAAAGCAGACTTTCTAATCCTAATCTCATACTTAATCTCCTTTAATAAATATTCCTCATACATTTTTCTTAACATTGCGCTGTAAATATTGTGTGTGTTTTGGCAAGATGAAATGCCCGATTGTCCCACTGTGCGTCGGGGCCTCCAGTTAAATCTTTCAAGGACTCGAATTGTCTTTCACCCCCAACAACTATGGCTGACAGGATCCCCCAAAAGGTCCTCAGTAGGAGGACCTCCTAACATATATAGGAGCGTCATCCTGTTGAAATATCCAATCCTCACCATGGAACTCCTCTGCAAATTATATAAGTTGGCTTTCCAGGAGATCCGTAAATATCTGCGCATTCATACGACCTGGTACAAAACATATTCTAGACTTGCCAAGAGAGATAAAGGCGGTCCAGACCATTAGTAGCCACCACCTTGGTTACGCCTGTGGCAAGTCTGCCGGGTATGCCTGGGCCATCTAATTTAAACTTTTTATCCATGCTGAAACGTATTTTTTCCAAATTAGTAGTCCCAAAACTTATATTTATCACAGAAGACAAGTCGGGTTATGTTATGTCGGTGCAATAGTTTTGGTGTTGCCAGCTTTACCTCAACTCCTTTTTGCCAGTTTGTTGCACCCGCTGACGCACCCACTGGAATGGATGTCTTCTTCTGTCTTCTTTCTCGAGCTCACATAGAAAATAAAATATCTGGCGGTAGCCTAAAAAAGACTTATTATTTTATATAACAAAGAGATATAATTATAGTATATTTCTATATTTTGTTAGTTGTGTGCTTATTCTGTTGTCATTCGCTATCCAGTTTCCCTTTTGCTGACCAACAAATATTCCGATTTTCTCTTCCTCTACAACATCCTCATCCAGACACCTAATTTTATTCGGCCTCATTCGCCTCATTGAAAACACAAATCACGATTAGCGCGGCAACATTTACCATATTTGGCCAACAAAAATCGAAAGAGCAAAAGATACATATATGCAAGTATGCAGAAAGAGAGAATGAGAATGAAACCCTCGAGAGTATGCAAAAATTTTGTGGCACGTTGCCGTTAAAATCCTGCCATAAATTATTGCAACCAAACAATGCTACAGAGTCCCAGAAAATACCCAAAATTATGATGTTAGGTTGAGAGGATGAGAGTGTTGGGTGGGAGTCAGTGAGTGCTCTGGCAACTCGGCAGCTGCCGCTGCGATGCCTGCTCCTCCCGCAGCTCTTCATTGTCCTGGGAGATGGTCACATAATAGGGCCAGCCATAATGTCCATTAAGTGAGAACAAATGAAGGAATGTCCGGCTCCTGCTACGGTTTTGCATCCGAGTGAGAGCACTCCTCTGTCAGCAGACGATAAGGAGCGTCGCGTCGACAAGAGCATCTCTCGTGCGGACACCAGTTGCTCTCTCTGCCACTGCTCTTGTATAGTACTTTACTCTTCTCGGTTCCAGCTCCGTGCTCCTTGTGTTCGCCTTTGTTTTGGCCTTGTCTGGGATGGCTTTTGGCCAATAAAATGCATTCCATTCGCATGCAAAACAAAAACGATAAAAAGCGCGTCGCCATTGAGAACGCTTCTAAGCAGCCGCCCGCCCCCCGGGATCCACGACACACACCCATCCCCGCCCCAGGGAAGCAAGCATTGTCTCCGCCATTGGTCCAACGGCGAGTTCAGAGAACAGGCATCGACATGCGCGCAGACACAAGGGTGGAGCGGGGTCCAGGTGGGGGGCTCCGAGCGCTGCCATTTTTATTGTTGTGCGGCAACGATTGAGCGAGAGGGGAAGAGATGTGGTTGTAGCCGCCAAATGCGTTTCCTATTTAACATTCGTACTCTTGAATGTGGAAAGGCGGGCAGTACTTGGGCAGGGCGGGTGCGCGGGGTAACGGTGTGAGGTCTCGCCAAAACTCTCCAAAAGCAACGGCTGTTTGGAGAGCGACGCCTGCGCAAAGAAAACACAACAATAAAAAGGACACTTTTTTATGGCGCGAAATGTAATATTTTTAAAAAGTGCCTTGAAAACTAAAAACCCTTGATTGATCAGTTGACACCCAATTAAAAAAATATAATAAAATGTTTAAATAAATAACAGAAATTCCAATAGGAATATAGTATACGTTATGGACTTAACAATCCGCACCACAGTACCCTCTAGTCTATTTTCATTACAAAACAAATAGATGTAAGCTCAAACGAATTCTCAGTACTCGGCAAGGGAGCTGCCGGAATCCAACAATTGAGTTGCCACGATCCCGATTATAAAGAGGGTCATTTATAAGGAGTTTCTTCAGCCAGACCGTTCATCGATACTATTCGACAATTTATTGTTGCAATTATACAGAAACCGATATTGGAACAACAACAAATTAATGCAGAGTTTCCTGTGCAATTTGTGGGAGAAACAGGGAAGGCAGTGAACATGAACCTCCCCCAGTCAACTCTAAATCGCGATGCAGGAAGGTTTGTGGCAAACAAAAATATATTTATGTACGGGTATATATGAGTCCCAATCGATCGATTGGGGGAGCAAACATGTCTCATCACTGATAATGAAAGAACCAAGACAATATTCAGCTTGGAGATAATCGTGTGGAAATGCAGATATTATCACCTGGCGGCAGGGCGAGGGAAGCAACAGCAGCACCACATAAGCAAACACATAAAACGAACCGGATGAAATTCAACAGAGCCAAGAAGACGACTGATAGATACCTCGTACTCAGTACTATCATACTGATCATACTGGCTATTGTAATTGTTTAATTGAGACCATTTTTAGTGGATATCGTATCGGGTTTAAGGGGTTTTCTGAGACAATACTTCTGGGACAATACTCTAACAAACATTATTCGAGCATACCCCGACACACCCAGAGTATCTGGTAAGACAATTGTCAGCGAGCACAAGATACAGATACAAAATGCAGATACAAGGATACAAAGCGCGGCAGCAGCGAAATGTTTATCACTTAGCCGCCACGTTGACGCGTCGCCACTGCATCCTTTTTGTTGCTGTCCGTCCTTCCGAATGTGTAAAAAACTCTACAAAGCGCGCGCTCTCTCTCTCTCTCTCTCTCGCTCTTTATCTAGCACTCTTCTGGTTCAGCTTCTCTCTATCTTTCTCACGCACCCACACAGCCTAGCTCGCTCTCTTTCTCTCGCCCACTCACTCGGTCCTGTCTTTAGCCAACCGAACATGCAACCACTACAAACGCACTCACACTCACACACACAAGCACATACACACACCCCTCTGCCGCTGCCGCTGAGGCAGTGCTGCTTGTTCTTCTTCTTCCCCATCGTTTTTTTTTTTTTGTCGTGTTTGTTTGCCGTTTTTGTCGCAAGTTTTCGAATGCCCATAGAATGTGTTTTCAAATCAAAACTGTCGCGCACTCGACACGGACGCGCAGCGCTTCATCGCTCGTGAACGGTAAACGGTAAACGGCCAACGAATAATTGTTCAGTGTAACGGCCACGAACTCGGTTTAAATCTGACTTCAATTTCGCATCGAACTTCAAATATTGTTTGTGAGCAGTGTTTGTGTTTGAATGGAATGATATAACGATAATCTCTGGCAACGATCATAACTGTACTAGTGTGGTGGATTACCATTAAGCTAATGGAATACCCGTTGAACTTATCCTAAGCCCAGTCCCATCTTAAACTGAACTTTTACCAAGACGGGATAAAGAATTAAATATCAGTAGAGGTGAGTAAGATAGTTTGATGAATGGTTTGAAGTTTAAACTATTATTTGTACTCATCAGCTCTGTCCTAATCTTTATACTAGATGGAGGAACTTTGTGTTTTACTCTTGTAAACTCTCGAGTTCTAAATGTAGGGAATTTTTATTTTAATTGATTTATATTTGTGATTATTATTAGCACCTTGTATAAAATTAAAAGTCATGATAAGAGCACATAACCAAATCTTTTTATAACTTTTATAGTTTTGAACTCTAATCCGTAAACTGATATTGAACTGTGCTAAATGTGTACTCATTGATTACTCATTGAGCAAATAAGTTTTTGAGCGGTTCTCTAGCACCCCTCCGCTAACATTTCGGATTTCTTTGAAAGAAACTCCATTCTGGTGAATTTTGAGCGAACTCTTTGCATTTCCATTAACCCCTATGAAGTAGTAGTCCCGGTTCCCTTTTAGAGGCTCAAACAAATGACTCATGCGAGGACAGTGGAGGAGCAGACAACCCCCTAGCTGCTAACAAGGCATATCTATTGAATACCATTTCCGTTGGCATTGCAGAGCGCCCACCTGACAATTACCACCTGCACGCACACGCACACGCATACGCATACGCGCCCCCACCGAATCATGACGAGCATCTCGACGCTATTACACAGGAGCCACAGCAATGGGTACACGAGCAGCGGGAGCAGCAATCACAGCCACAGCAGTAGCCTCTCACCGCAGTTGCCCGGCCTGGGCCTGGGCATGGGCATGGGAATGGGTGTCGGCCTAGGAGCCAGCACAGCGCCCTCACCAACACCGCCAACTGACCTCGCCATGCCCCCAGCAGCAACAGCAGCTCCTGCTCCAGCAGGCAAGCTGCAGCATCATCAGCAACATCATCATCATCAAAGCCACTCCAGTTCCCACTCTACATCCACTTCCAACTCCAATTCCCATTCAAATTCTGGATCGCATCACAGCAGTCATGACCACATTAAGCGACCAATGAACGCGTTCATGGTGTGGTCGCGGGGACAGCGTCGCAAAATGGCCCAGGACAATCCCAAAATGCACAATTCCGAAATATCCAAGCGCCTCGGTGCCGAGTGGAAATTGCTCACCGAAGGACAGAAGCGTCCATTCATCGACGAGGCAAAACGATTGCGGTAAGTACATTTCTCTGGGGGCAGAGTCGCATAGGGGGTAAGCGTGGGAGTGGTAGTGCCACTGCGACTGCGAGTCGAATGGAGCTTCTGGCTGGGTTTCAGTTACAGTTTTTCCCAGTTCTCTCTGTCTGGCCACAAAATTTGATCGATTAGCTAAGACAAAGGCTCACTATTGTCAGAGGCTCCCCTGCATTGGGATTGTGCTCGCCCTGCTTAGTCAGAATTCCATTGGCACTGGGCATATCTTGGGCAAACATTTCATTTGAAATTGTCACAAAAGCGAGACAGCCCCTGAAATGCTTCCATCATTTTGCATTTCTGTCACATTTTTGTTTCACCCTCTTAAAGCGTACCCCATCGTACCCCTTCAAGTAAGCTGTTTGGGATCTATACGATCTGGCGATCTATAATGACAATTGACAATTGAGTCAATAAAACACTGATTCACAGGCAGAAAACATTTGATGGAGATGTTAAATGTTGTCTGTTTTTTTTGCCAAAATATATTCAGTATTTAATGGATAATTTACCCATTTAAATGTTAATTTTCATAGAACGAAACTACCATTACCACTCTTACTCTATAAACAAGAATAGTTACCCTGCATTTTCGTTGATATTGATATATTCTTGACACTGACGCACCTCAATGTTTGCACTGTCATAATCCTTTTATTGATTGGATTTGACTGCCAAAACGGTAATGTAAAATGTATATTTTGTGGCGACAGTTATAAATGAGGAGAGCGCGTTTGAAGGGGCTTAAACTAATGGCCATTCGGGGCTTCGGGGGAACAAATTGAAAGAAAAGAAGCGAGAATGTTGTTCAAATATTTGCCAATGCGCAGTGATAAGCAAAACAATATTTTTTCGGGTACAAGATAACGCGAGGAGAAGAGAACTGACCAATTAGGGAAGTGGCGGAGAAAAGAAAACTAAATAAAGGAACGGAGAGCGAAATCGAAAGTACAACAAGAATACAAGAAAGGAACACACCTTTTATCGGATTTTATCGGTTTTGTCCAACAAATGTCAACAATTGCGCATTGTTGCAGCTGGGACAGAGACTGAGAATGGGGACTGAGACTGGTAATGATAATGGGAAAGGTAGAGGGAATCCATCAGGTCTTCGCTAAATTGAGATAAGCAGACAAGTAAAGTCCATACATATGTACATATATGTAGTAGGTACACATATAGTTATACTTTTATGGAAGGGTTCCATTTGGTTGGGAGTTTATGGCCAAAGAGAGAACTTAGGTTGACTCAGTGATATCATCGAAGTATAATTCGTTCGATCTGTTGATCAATGCTCCAACGTTTACTCAATTTACAGGGCCCTGCACATGAAAGAACATCCCGACTACAAGTATCGACCACGTCGCAAGCCCAAGACACTCAACAAGTCGCCAGTGCCGGGCGGTGCGAGTGGTGGTGGTGCGGCCTCTGGTGGTTCCGGCAACAACAGCAGTGGCGGAGCTCCAGGAGGCGGCTCTGGAGGATCGTCATCGGCCGTGCCCAAGGACATGCAGCCACAGCTGTCGCCGCTGGGCCAGACGTTGCCCCATCTGCATGGACACCACCTGCATCACCACCACCTCACGCACTCGCACCACACGCACCACCAGCACCCACATCCGCACCACGTCCAGCTAGCGGCCGCCGCAGCAGCCAACACCCTGAGCGCCAAGTACGGCTTCGGGTCCCCCCTAGAGCTCTCCCTGCCCCGCCTGCCCAACGCTTTCCCAGGCCTCGCCCACTATCCGCTGGACCCCACACTGGCCTTCGATCTGCAGGCCCGCCTCCAGGCCATGTACGCCGGCAGCATCTACCATCCGTGGCGCTACCTGCCACTGATCAGCCCCGAGACTCCTCCCTCCCCGCCCAGCAGCAGCGGCACTGGCATCTCGTCCTACGGCTGCGTGAAGTCGGCCAAATCTTCGCCAGTCTCGGGAGTGGTTCCGCCCAACGTGGCCACCACCCCACCGAATATCATTTGACCGACTCCATTGCGCTTCGGCGCCGGCACCCCCGCTGAGCACGCGGTCTAGACCTGGATACTGGATAGATGGTACCGAATACCGATGGTAGTGTACTATATAGTAGCAGCACATTCACCCAAGGTCGCCTCCACCCCCACCCAAAGCGAAGGAGTATTGTTAGATCCTAGTGCTAATTGAATCCCTGTGAGTGTATTTGGTTTTTTATAGTTTTGTCTCTCGATCTGCGGGTTACATTTGTCGGAGGTATAAGAAAAGAAGCCCATTGAATAGTTATAATTGAGTAAAACTAATTTATTTGTTATTATGAAATTGTTTGATTATCGTGGATTTTGTCAACTGTTCTGTAAAAGTTTTTTTATTATCGAATACACTTTTGATAGATTCCTTCGAAACAGTTCTACTTCTAGCCTGCTCTTTAGTTGTTTTCTGTTTGATAACCCTTTAACTGCAATAACTGAATATTTGGAGCTCATAAAAATACCCATTGGTAGCACCTGAAACCACATTTTACTTCGGGCAAAACTAAGCTCTCCCACGGATTAAAATGTGACCGACCCCGCCCAAGCGAATTTCTTTTAATTTCAAACCAAAATATTTTGATTCGTTTGCATTTCTTTCGGATTTTTCAAAATATCCCTATGAAGCCCATTTCGTTGTGTTTTTAATCAGCCTTGAAATTTTGAATAATCTTTGGTTAGATGCCACAACGGAGTCCCCCAATGGAGTCATTACTTTAAAGAATCTTTGAATTGATTTTTAAGTTTTATTGATTTAATTTTGTTGTGGCGCAAAAGAATGCCCAAACTTTGTGTAATATATATGTATGTTTATAAAAGAAAACACTATATTTTATTGTGATAACAAAAATCGAGTAAAACCCTAATTAAATAAAAAAAAAAATGTAAGAAAATAAACGATTTTTAAATGGTTCGCACATACATACTCCTACCACGATGTTCCCTGATTGATGACTCCCCCACACACTTGTTCCCTTGCAGCTCTTCAGAATGAACCAAATCTGAACGAGGACGCGAGGACATGCAATGTGGCAGGAGTCAGTGGCAAGCGCCTGTGGGCGCCACAGGGGCGTCTGAATAATAACGACAATGTTTGCTGATGCGTTGATTATTAGTTTAAATTTGCGCAACTCGCAGCGGGGGATGGATGGGATTGTCTGCCATATCTGCCGGGTGGGTGTGGGTGTGGATGTGGACAGTGGTTCGGGATGGTTCACAGTCTGTTAATGGGATTTCCGTACGCCCACTTGTTAATGCGACCAACTGTGAATCCTTCGGCGATGAGGCGTGTCAATAAATGCGCTCGGGCCCAAAAACAATTGACACTTTATTCGGTGGCACAACAAAACAATGAAGCAACCACCACTGGGACGGGGTGGCCTCGAAGGTTGGGTGGATGGGAATGGGATGGCATGGGATGGGCTGCGCTGGATGGGAGGCAGGGAATCGCGGCAACATCGTAACCAGCTGAAAAGCCGCACATAAAAGTCACCAAAATGCCACGCTGCAACGCAACCAAACTGCTGATAAGGAGGACCAAAGAAGAAGAAGACGACGACCTCTCCCAACCCAACCACCCAACTCGGGCCAGGTCCACATCCCCTCAACCCCTCTCTGGCAGGCAAAAGTCGTGCAATGATTGTCTGCTCACACAGACACAGAACGGGCATAGAGCGAGAGATAGAGAGAGAGAGAGAAACAGTGAGAGTGAGAGGGAGAAAGAGGGTAGTGTCTGTCTGCCTTTTGTTGCCCGCAAGGTCGTTTTTATAGTGTCCTGGTCCTGGTCCTAGTCACTGTCCTCGATAGAACTGGAATACGCATTTAATGTTTGTATTCTGACCTCGCACCTCCGCAGACAAAGAGCCAGGCAGCAGAGCAGCTTCCACACTGGCCCAAAACACTGTGGAATGCTACAACAATATTTGCCCAACGAAATGGGGAGTGCTTGCAGCAACCCCCAAGAGAGCAATGAATAGAACCATTCAACTGTGGGAACGTACGGCATATTGAGATGTTTCCGAGATCATGCTGAAATAATTGAAGCTAATTGAATAATAAAATGGTTTGCCTTTTGATGCACCCAAAAAGTAGGCAACATTTTATATTTATTTAAATGTTTATACTATTTTTTTTAACATTATATTTTACCGATTCCAACTATCTTCAAACTACTTATCTTGAACTTTTCCACCCAAAGTTTTTGCGCATTTGTCTGCTGCAGCAATTATCAAAATTTCACGGATCAACTGCTCGGTTTGTCTCGGAGCCCGCCCCTTCGTGGCAAAGTCAATAGCTATCAAAACTAACAGACACGCGTACACACGTGCGACCAGACCCCGCCCCCTCGTACTCCTCCCATAGTCCACCACACCAGGCCATCCGAGCAATCACTTGTTTCAAGACAAACAAAAAAGAGACAGGCGGATAGCTCCAGGAGTCGAAGTGCTATATACCCTTTCAGATTCTTTATTCCCTAGGCTGCAGTAGGAACAGAGGTAAGAGCAAAGTTTAAGGAGGAAAGCTTTAAAACTAAGCAACAGATATACATACGTACATATGTATATATATGTATGTATATTCGTAGCTAGATACACCTGATATGCTGCACACGTATGGCCGAAATATGAATATCCTTTGTAAGGGTAAAAGAAAAACATTTGGGGGGGGAGGAGGAGAAGGAGAGAGAAGTAGAGCGAGAAACGTGTGAAATAAAAGTTTGTTTGATTTGCTTTGTGTAGTGACTGTGGAGGAGGAGGAGGGGGGGGAAGAGCAGGGCAAGCAGCACGGTGACAAAAGTAGCAATGAGCCAGGCCAGGCAGGGTATTCATGCTCCCCTCTTCCTTTTCCCTTCCTTTTCCTGTCACTACTCGAGGCAGGGAATTTTTTGTTTTATTTGGAAGGATGCTGACAGCCCGTCCCCACCTCCATGCTCTATCGCCCATCGCACCCACTCCAGACACTTCAACCTCCCCCGACCGTTGCTATTTCTCTCGTGGCACACTCACATCCGCTCTGATAAAAAGAAATATTTTCTTTTGGCTTTCGACTTTTCTTTTTCCCCCTCCCAATGCTTCATTATTACTATATTTATATTTATTTGCTGTACTTTTTCTTTCTTTGGCAAGGTTCCCTCTCATCTCATCTCGTTTCGTTTTAGTTCATTTCATTCTGCTGACTGCTCACTGCTGTTTAAGGTGGCGGCCCTGAGTGGCCACCGAGACCACCCATTACGCAAAGGATATTGCGGGGCCATGAATCAATTGGGCAATGTCCACAGAAAAATAAATATGCCCGGAAATATGTTGAAGCGCCAAACCGATGACATTCCATTTGCATTTTCTTCTTTATTCACTGAAGAGGGGGAGCTGGGGAAAGGCATCCTCAGGCATCCCCAGGCATCCAGCATAATCGCTTGTAATAAATTTTAATTTTTTAAGCATTTGTAAGCAGTTTTATCAACCCAACAAAGGACGACAAAATATTTTTTAATGTCGGAAAAAGCAAAAAAGCGAAAAAGGCAAAAAGGATATAAGATTAAGACGCCCGGGCCAAGTTAAGACATATAAAAAAAAAAAACAACGTCAGGCAAATTAGCAACCTAGTGCCGGGGGATGAGAAAGCGGCCTGGTTCTGGGGAGACCAAGGAGGACCAAGGAGGAGGCTGCCTGCCTGCGGTTTATCACGCCCACAGTGCGAACGTCGCACGGATATCCGACGCATGGAAGACAAACAAAAAAGGCATTAAATCGCATTTAAGTCAAAGCGCCCGAGCAGCGACAAAGCCAAAATCCGAAAACGAAACCGAAACCGAAGCCAAAAACCATCCACCACCTTCGGATCTGGCTCTGGCTTTGGCTCTGAACAAGGACAACTGACACGTCTTGGGTGCTCACAGCCCACTTGAGACAAGGATGTGTCGTCGAGCTTATCACGATGGGCTGGATCCGGGTTGGGGGGGTGGTGGGTTGATGAAAGCTCTCTTTAAATCCATGCGATAATCGCATGGGGAGTGGATACATAGAGACACACAATTGGATATTAATTTCGATGGGTTATTTGAAGAACAGCTTTGTATCAAGTACTCGATTATCACATTGGACTATGGGTAAAATTCCCATTTTTCGGGGATTTAGTCATTTTCTCAAAGTACTCAAATTGGAATTTTGTTTTTGCTAACATCTTAAGAAAACTCCAAAGTGTAAAAGCGCCATACCCAAAATGTTAAATAACATACCGATGTTAAGTTTAACAGCTGTTACAGTCAGCTGTAGCTGTCGAACAGTATCTACGTTAACATTGCAATATTTTTGCAGGCTATTTTCAAATTGACATAAAACAAAAAGCGAAACACGATTTTTGTGAAATTTAAAAAGGATACCAATCATACAAGTGTTTACTATGTAATGGTTCTACTAATACTTTGTGTTTTGTGCGTGTTCTATTAATATTTCGTAAATGTAGAACATGCTTTCAAGGGTAATTTCTTGGAAAGATTTTTTCAAGTTCGTGAAGGCATAAAAAACGACCAGAGGTACCCCAACCTATAGTTCAAATATATGTCGTAGAGCCATTAATTGTGATTCAAAGGCAGTTTGTCTCAATGTGCACTTTTTAGCACAACCTGCGCAAATTAATTTTTGCGGGTGACTTCGAGTGTTTAAACGCTGATCTGTTAAGTGTACGGCGCAAGGAAAAAAGGCAACTCCAACCAAGAAAAATGCAATTCTTGATTTTTTTTAGAGGAGATTATATAGAAACATTAATGTTTTAACATATGTATCATATTTAAAAAGCAAAAGTCACATATTTTGCCAAAATTTGAATACAAAAAGTGCAAAAATCAACCGAAACATACTATTTTTAGAAAAAAAAAGCATTAAAATTTGTTAATGAGCACAATAAAGCTATACATAAGCGAATCGAATGGGAACAATAATCAATAAATTGGACGCCCAAAGCTGATTTACTTGTTGAAAGGCGAAAAAACACAAAAAACAAGCAGCAGCTCTATCAAAAAGATCTAGAGTGCAACTTTTTTTTGTTGATTCAAGCAGCAAAGCACATGATAAACCTCTTATCATGTGAAATTGAAGGTCCAGATCTATCTTTTGAGGATTTTGAAGATAAATTTGACGTTTCATGATGAACAAATTGAAAATTAAGAAAATTTCTATTAATATTAACTATTTTTGTCTTTAGCTCAAGAATTTTTCATCAATATTATATTTTTCCAATGATGAAACTTTATTTTTATGTATAAAAGAGTATTTTAGTCAAAAAATATTAATAGTATGAGTATTAATTTTCTCATTAAAATTTAAAAAAAATAATTTTTATTTTTATATGTGGGCGTTGACACGCCCACTTTTCCAAAAATGTTTCTGGGGTGTACATAACATTAATCAAAAACCGCATCGAAAAAATCTTGCTTAGTTTAAAAGTTATTAGTTAATCCCCGAAAAATGGGAATTTTACCCATAGTGCATTGCCGCCAGAGCACAAAGTGTTTGAGTCATACATAGGTTTCCGCTGAAGCCAGGCTCTACTATGTTTCAAAACGTGAACTCTAATGCGATAAGAAGAGCTCGAAAACCTGGAAGATGATTACTCAAGTCGCTTGTTTCCAAGCCAACTTGAAAAACATTTACATATACCACATGCGGGGTCAAAATTTGAGCAACACATTTTATATTTTGTATTTGCAGTTCTTTGTTGGATAATAAATGAAAATTTTTTTTTTTCTATGTTTGTATGTTTGATGTTTAGGGATATATATTTTTCAAACAAATGTATTTTTATTTAAATATAAGTCGGATTTTTTGAAAGATGAATTTCTGCGGTTTTTTCATTGGTAAAAGTGAAAGTCTAGTTTAGTCCAATTCAATTGACTAATGACGGTTTTAAAGGTATTAAATATACATTAATATTACCATTCCTTTGAAACTGTGGTTCCTTTGAATAAAGAGAAGGGTATTAAATATTCAGCATTCAGCACACATGTATATGGTATCGATTGATCCAGAGCAGCGCGAATAAAGGTCGACAGGAAGGAAATCAACAAAAAGAGACTCCCGAAGGACTCCAAAAAAGGACCGATTGAGCGTGAGTTTTATGGCCGAAGCGAATAAAATTGCATACTGAAATAATGCAAATTGTTGCACAGTTGATGGCATTACCATGCACATAAAGAGGGCTCCTGGGCTCCACCAGAGACAAGCGGGGGAGGTACAAGGCCAGGAGCAATTAAAATGAGAGCACCAGCTGGTGTCCGGCTGCGGATGGGCGGTGGGTCGTTGGGCAGTCCCGTCTCATAAATGCTAGAGCGGAACAATGATGGAATGTTTTTTTATCCGGAGCTTACACAAGCGAACAAAAAATAGGAGGCTGCAACGTTGGAGCCCCCCGGACGAGTGGACAGCACAAAGGAGCAATTAATGCGAAATTGTAGCTGCATAATTGCTGAACATGCAGCGGGGAGAGGCGCCTGCGTTATAAAGAAGCAATTACTGCCACACAAATGCGCTTGGCATGCACAAAAGTGGCAAGTCGAAAAAAGTGCAGAGCGTGAATGTAAAGTGCAGCAGGGGCAAATCAAAGGCGCCTTTTACTGGCCATTTGCTGGCCATCCGAGATGAATGCCGAAGTGGCAGGGCCGGGCCGGAGCTGGCAAACAATTGCAATTACATTAGAAAAGGCAGAGCAGTTGCAGATTCACCAGCGGGAGTGGGAGTGGGAACAATGACATCAGTTAGGACAAGACACGGCCACCCACGTAGCGCGCTCGGCTTCCGTTGCATGCCAGGCACGTTGCAAAATTGTCGCAACGCAGAGTCCCAGAAAAAAAAACGGGCCATAAAAAATGCTCCTCGCCGTTTACACAAAGGCCGGGGCCAAACGAATTGCCAATTTAAATGTGAATAGAAAATTGCAATGACGCAGCGCCAACACCCACCAGAGGACCCCCAGAGGTCTCTGCCATTCCTTTGTGCATCTTCTCACAATCGCCAATCACTCACTCGCGCAAACAATGAAGCTGCCACATGCCACAAACTTGCATGCACTAGCAAAAACTGCACCCAAGACCGTGCACATTAGCATCTGGCATTCCGATCACACATCAACCTTTAATGGAAGGCACACACACACAGTCTTGAAGGAACTCTCATATCCATACTGCTATGTATATATGTATATATATACAAATGTTTCTAAGCAAAACGCACTCAACATACAATTAGCAAAAACATCGAGCAAATTAATTGGGAGTAGCATTAGCAGTACAATAGGTCGTTCGAGTGATTCCAGCTACTATATAGTATATGCTTATCAGCTGTGGGACAAATTATTCCATTCTTGTCGATGAAGAGGTGCCTGCTATAGCTAGAGAAAATCGAATTCTTCGCAAACACGGACAGCAGGCAAAGGTCAGAGATCAGGCAGGCAATAAACCAATTAAGATAGATCTGCAATCATGTGACCCACAGCAAACCACAGCAGTCTGCCAACACAGCCAGCAAACAACAGCCATATCGAATCCGAGACTAGGTTTCCAGTACAATCTGGGCATGGTGGGGTGACCTTATGGCTTGCAAAAACAACAAAAACAACAACAACAACAACAATTTTAATTGCATAATGAACGTGCGGATTTCAGAGCCTCACATCTGAACTTCTGAATCGGACTGATAAACATATTTTCGCGCCGCGAAAGCCATTCAACCCAAAACAGAAAGTCCAGCGATAGGCCTATGGATGCACCGCCGGTAGATAGATAGAAACTTTGGGGTATAAAAGAGCCAACGAATTCCGATGGAATATGCAGTCGCCTTCTGGTCTGTGTTACAGCATCGTACCAAGTGAATCCCTCAACTGAACAATCGCAATCCAGAGTAATCTGAGAAGCCAGCAAGATGAACAAAATCCTGCTACTGATGGCCTGTGCGGTCGCTCTGGTCGCCGCTGGACGGACTACTGTGAATCCCGGCACGGTTCAGGGTATAGGTAGGGTTTAGCACACTGGGCGGACACTCCTATTTCTCCTTTATCGCACCCATTTTCCATTGCAGGACGCATGTCTCTTGGGGATCTGCAGCGTCAAAGATTCATCCTGGATATTGTGCAGAACATCCAGGAGCCGCTGCAGAATGATGAGCTCATCCGACTGGATCAGGGCTTGATTGTGGAACCTCAGCGCTACCGCGGCGGAATCGATGGAGAAATGCAGCGTGTCATTGACTTGGATCGCCAACGGCGTCTGCTCGACGAGCATCAGAGCTTCTCGGTCGTCCGCGTCGAGGACGTGCAGCAGCTTCGTGGCATCTACCGCCTGCTGGTGCGTGCCATCGACTTCGAAACGCTGCAGCACAACGTGGTCTACCTGCGCAGGAACATCAATCCCGTGCTGCTGATTAATGCCTTGACTAGAGCCATTCGCGATCGCGAGGACACTCAGACCCTGGTCGTGCCCGGTGTCCAAGAGCTGCTGCCCGAACTGTATGTAGAGCCGCAGGTGGTTGACCGTGTGCGACGCATTCAGCAGGAGCAGACCCAGCGCCCCTCCCTCATCGATGTCGTTGGCCTGGGTCAGCGTCCAATGAACCCCATAATGAACATTTTGAATCCCTGGCGGGAGATGCGCATGCAGATGGCTCTGATTAGGCAGCACGGACAAAAGTCGCGTCTGTCTCAGCTTGGAATGAATCGTGTGGTGATCCCTATCGAGGGACAGGGACAGGAGCAGGGCCAAGGCATTTCCCTCCTGACCGACGATATCGGCCTGCGCAACTTTGTCCAGAACCTCATTCAGGAATTGGCCCTTCTAGAGGGTGAAGGTGAGGCTGAGTCGCAAGATGTTCCGCTGCAACGCATTCCTCTGTCTCAAGAGATGGAAGAGGATCGAGATGAGGGCATCAATACTGGACGCCTGCTCTATGTGAACCGTCGTCGCCTACAGCAGCAGCAGCAACAGGAGGATCAGCAGGAGAGCATCAATGGCAACGAAAGGGAGCGCTTCATGCGTGTTCTGCGTCGTGACAACAACAACGATGACAACGATAATGATGATGATGATGATGATGATGAAAACGAGATTAGAATGGGCCGTGTGCCTTTGCAGCGTGGAGTCGGCCAGGGAAACATTTACTTGGGATCGCGACAGGGAGGCGGCATCGATTTGCCCACTGTGAATGCCGATAGCGATCGCCTGTTGTACGTCAACCGCCGCCGCATGAACAGCATCCAGCAGGAGCAGGGACAGCAGACAGGAGGTCAGCGCTATCCAGGACTGGTGCGCGGTAGCCGGTATAGCGAAGGACGGCGTGTAGTTGACCAGCAAGGGCAGCAGGATCAGATGCAACAGCGGAATGGCAATCAGGAATCAGCAGGAGTGGACAGGACTCACAGCTTTGCCGATCAACTGGAGAGCGTCAGCCGCGACGATGAGCGCCTAGTGCACATCAACCGTCGTCGGCTCAACCAGGTCGGCGTCGGCATCGGCCAGCAGGAGAAGATGGTGCCCCGTCGTGTGGCCTCCATCGGTGAGGTGCGTCAGGTGCTCGATCGCCCCATCCAAGATGAGGATATCGTCAAGTTCATACGCGGCGAGAACCGTCTGTCCATCATGAGCGATGACGAGATCTTGGCCATGCTGAAGCGAAACCGCGAGAAGCGTCTACAGAAGCTGCCGAACAACGACAACGATGTCGATGATCAACAGCAGGTGCAAGGGTGGACTGAGGAAGAGCAAGGACAACGCGTCCGCCGAAGCCTCACTGGCATCAGCTATCGCCAGCAGCAGGGTCAGGATTCGGACTCCCGCCGCAGTGAGATTCTCCTGCACAACTTGCGCCAGCTGGTGGCTCGCCTGAACCAAGAGAGCATTGCCCAAGGCCAGACGATCGACAACAAGAATCTGTGGCTCAACGATCCTCGCCAGACCCAGTCCGAGCGGTATGCCCTCCGCTTGAACCAGATCCGCATCGACTCTCTGCGCAATCGTCAGCTCTTGGAGCAGATCAACCAAATCGAGCAGCGCATGCAGCAGGCCATTGGCCAGCTCAACATCCAATCGATCCGCGGTCAGTTCCAGGAGCAGCGTCAAGTGGAAGCTCTCATTGCCGATGTCCTGCTGGGCCGCCTTGGCCAAGTCGGCATTCTGCGCATTGTGCGTGAGTTGATCCAGGAGAACGACCAGCAAATCGATCGCTCTGGCCTGGGTATCCGCCTCAGCGATCCCCTGGTCCAGTACACGCTCCGCCGCATTGTCAGCGTCGTCGATGATCACCGAGAGCAGCTCTTGGGTGGCTACAGGAGGAACCAGCTGGCCATGCAGGGTGTGTCCATCAACGATGTGCGCGTGGACAAGCTCCGCACCCGCATTGAGGAGACCGACATGGATCTGACCAACCTCATCGGGCAGCAGCAGCAAGGCCGCCCAATGCAGCAGCAGATGCAGCAAACCATCGTGGGCCGACAGCGCCGCCTGAACAACAAGCCCTTCCTCATCGACATGGAAATCAGCTCGGAGCGGGCACAGGATGTCGTCATCCGTGTGTTCCTGGGCCCCAGCCAAGACTCCCAGGGCCGTGAGGCCTCCTTGGACGAGCGCCGACGTGACTTCGTCCTGCTGGACGCCATCAACGTGGAGCTGCAGTCGGGCACGAACCGCATCCAGAAGCGTTCCATCGACATTCCGTGGACCAGCCGAGATGTGACGCCACTCAGCGAGATCTATCGTCGTGTGATGATGCAGCTTCGTGGTCAGCAGGAGTTGGACACCCAGGAGTTGGTGGGCGAGAATGGACGCTTCCCACAGCGTCTCCTGCTGCCTCGTGGCCGTCCCGATGGTCTGCCCATGCAGCTGCTAGTGGTTGTCTCCCCAGTTCTGGAGCAGCAGCAAAGGAGGATCATTCCCAGCATCAGCCTGGGCATAGGCTCCGCCTCCCTGCAGGACATCCGTCCGCTCGGCTATCCCCTGGACCGCCCCATCTCTGACGAGCAGGAGATTCTCCAGCTGCCCAATGTCCACCTGCAGGATGTGGTCATCGTTCAGGAGAACTAACCTTCAACGGATTACCAACCGATCGACCGACCACCCGCCCCGCAACCCACTTGGAAGCCCACGAAACGAATCTTAGCTCTTAGTCAAACGAACTTAAGCCAATTCAGCGTAGAAAAATGTTCCATAACCTTGTAATCGTTGTACATCTGTAACTATATTAACTCTGAGTAAAGTCCTTGCAATCGATGCAAAAAGCATTACAACTTCCTGAGTGTCAATCAAACCAATCGAAAAAATGGGCAAATGGGGATACCCAGGAACCACAGCAGCGGTGGGACTCAACGGTGTGGTTCTCTCTACTCTCTATAGGACTTTAAGGAATCCTTTCTCTTCCTATTAAGAATCACAGTCATATATTCAATCTATATTATAAATTTGTAGAAACAAATCTGTGTGCATGCATCTATCTCCGCAACGCGTGCACCAAATTGCATGCGGTAATAAAAAAAATATCAAATTTGGTCTAAAAATTCATTTAGTGTTCATTTCTACTAAATAATTTCAAATATTTCAAAAAATAAAATTATATTAAAGGTATAGAATTACAGCAACCACAATGTGCCACAGTGAAGCATGGCCGGGCTTTCTGGTTATTCAGACAACTATTAGTTTCCATTGCAAATATCAACCCTAATAGGTTAAAGCTGCACTAGAACTCTGTCGAAGGTAGTCTATTAGCTGCATTGGCCCCAGAAGCTAGAAACTCGTTCATATCATTTTCCTTAATGGTCCTCAAATGGGTTATATCATCGTTGTATCATCCTCATACTCGTACTCTTTTCGATTACACTTGACTGGCTTTTCTAATTTCGGAAAACAATTTCAATGCAAATTGCATGTCCATCGGGGCTGTAAGGGATTGCAGGCAGTCCCCACGCCCCCAAACAATAGCCGCCCACAAAACGTGTCGATGTGGATATGGCCAGACAATGCAACGACAAAATGGCTAGAAGGCACCCAGAGCCAGAGCCACAGCCCATCCTGGCACTATAATAGACTTTTCTTATTCTTGCCACACAACTCAATTTTCAACAACGACAGAGATCCCATCCCAACCCAACCTATCGCAGTGCATCCCATTCGAAGCCTCCCCACCTGTGCATATCTGGCATGGCGCAGACGCCTAGCGAAGCGTCAATTGCCAAATTAATTGGCCGTAAAAAATTGAAAATGAAAATATAATCACACTTTCCGTTGTCGTTGTCGAGGTGCTCACGTTGTCACTGGCTGGAAACAGCTACCGCTAGCTACCCTTAACCCTTAACCCTCTGTTTGTGCGGACTGCCAGCTATATAAACGTTTTTCTCATCAGGGCAAATCCTGGATGCTGGCGGACCGAAGCGGTTGGCCACCCAACCAAGGAACGGCAGACAGATTTAGCTGGAGGCGGTCAAATGTTGCATTTTTCCTGCACCCCGAATCCGTCACCATCCCACACAAATGGGATATACCCTATGGAACATAAGCTGGTGAGCTGTTATGACACACCGATAGCTATATATGATGGATACATTATATAAAAAAAAAATATGAATTGGATTCTGGCTTTTTGTGGCCATTTTCTTGGATCCATTTCGATCGATTTATATATGTATGTATTCCCCACGCAAATAGGGTATCCCACAGTCGATCATTTCGATCTCCATGCCGTCATTTGCTGTTGTTCCTTTTGAGGGCACAGAATGTGGCACGAAGCATAATGGAAAAATGTTCGCACTCGACCTGACACTGACTCCCGACACTCCTGCCGCCTCAATGCACTTTCATTATCTTCGAGTGGTTTGTCGTTCATTTTATTTCACTCTACTACTATATGCTCTAGCTGCTTCATTTTTGTTGTTTTCTGTACTCTGTAAATTTTGCAAATTTAAATTTGATTTTATTTTCTCTGTTTTTTTTTGTGTCTGATGAGCTGATTAGAGCCAAGAATAAGTATGGGATTACACGGGCTATTAGGCAGTCGCTTAATGCGAAAATAATTATGTCTTGTTAATCAGTCTGAGGCTGGGTTTCGGGGGCAAATTGTATTTAAACCCATAAGTTGATCGCTCCAGCCCCCGCTCCCTAACCCCAAGAAACCCTTTCCGCCAAGGAAACCGCATTGAAGGTAGCTGAAAACCAAAAACTTTTGTGATTAGCGAGCTCTTCACGCCACGGCACTGATAGCGTCTTCAGAGGAACAGGAGCTGGAGCAACTGATGCGGAAATGCTCCCATAATTTATGTTATGCCTTGCCTTGCCTTGCCTTGCCACTCTAGCAACGGAAATGCCGTCGCGTAGTTTTGCCGCGCCTACACTCCAATCCCGCCCACTCCATTCCGACAGAATTTCGCCATAGCATACTATTCAGCGCTGGGAGTAGGAGATGCTGCAAAAGTTTTTGGCACGCAAATTAGCGGCCGCGTTTGTTTCGCCCTCAGAAGACGGGAGACGGACTGGGAGCAAAACTTTTTCAGTTATGAATATAAAGTTTATTTATTAAGCAAACAAGTTGGCAGTCTTATCTGCCGCGGTGTTCGTCCTTTCCCTGTCTGTCAGTTCTTTTCTGTGGCTCTGGCAAACAATTTCGCAGCTAGTTGAGCTCTCCAGTTGCAAACTGCAAATATTCGGCTGAACGGTAAAGGGGAATTAACTGAAGGACTCTTCCGGCAAGTTTGGATGAATGGAACGTGAAGGATTCTGTGCCATTTTCTGATGATTTGCGTAACGCCAAAGAAAGCGAACAAGAGCGACAAATGGAGAAGGAAACCAAGAGGCAGCGAAGAAGTATTCGCATTGCATAACGATTCTAACTAATTGTAGCAATTCCATTAATACATGCAACTTATTTTGGCTCATTTACATCTTATCTAAACCTTCCGAATCAAAGAGTTTAGTCATCAAAGAATGCGAATAAATCTTTGCAAATTAAAATGTAATCATGAAAGTAAATGCTGCCCCACATCCATTGTTGTTGCATATCAAAACAGTCTAAAGGAACGGAACCCCCATGTGGATGTGGGCCAAATCAAAGCAAAAGGGTTTGTCCCTTGGCCACCTTTTCTTCTGGGTAGACGTGTGGAAAATATTGGACGGAAAGGAGGCGTGAGCTGGCTGCCAAATCAAGTTGGGGAGACCTCTCCTTACCTCTCCCACCCGGGCATTCAAAATTGTACAATAAATATTTTTACATGAACAGAACGGGGGAGTGGGAACAGGAACTTGGGGAATGGGGCTATCAAGTTGAGCAGAAAACTTCTTGCTATTAATGCAGATGTACACAAAAAATTGCTAACAAACGGAAATGTGATATACGCGAGGCAACCGAAACACACACACACAAAGGCTAATGGTAGATGGAGGAGGGGCGGAGTGATGGGGGAGAGGGAGGTCCTGCCAATTGCTTCTATGAAATGTATTCAGAATCCATTCTCCATTTATATATAGGTGAGATCTTGTTTTCTTGTCGTTCTCTCTCACTCTCACTCGAGTCTATTCAATTTTCTGTGAATTAAAGAGGAGAAGGAGAAAAGGAAAACCTGGGTAAAGAAAATACATTCATGCGTTGCATTGTCAAAAGGATTTTCCTCTTCTCTTCGGCAATTGTGTGATTGAAAGACGCACTCCCCCCGCCCACCCTGACTCGGCTGACACGCCTTGGCGCATCGTCTGATAAGCAGAGAAGAGAAAGGAGTTCTTACTGGAGGCTTTGCGTCGAGTGGGATTAAAAAATCCTTACAGATACACAAGCGGAATACATTTTAATACCCACAGAAGTCTAGGATAGCAGGGGTATGCCGACAAAGTGGGGAAATTCCTCAACACAGGGACAGAAATTATTCCCTTCGTTTTCTCTATTTCCATAACAAATTTCTTTGTACAGAAGAAACAATCCAATACATTTTTTTACTATATAATCTGTGAACAGATCGCAACTAACTAAACATCATTACGGGTATCCCACAAGTCGAACCTCTTCCCCGACGATACCCACGCACCTGTCATAGCTGGCAGATCCGGCTACCTTCTGGGGGTGGTGGGGGGTTTTCTGTTCATTTTGGGAGTGTTGGGAGTGCGATTACGGAAACAGGAAGGGACACCCTTCCCTGACACAGGTGGAGAAGATGATGTTCCCGCTTCAACGTGACACAGGATCTGCGGGCAAACTAATAGTTTACGATGAATATTTTCAATTACTGTTGCTGTCACAGCAAAATCAATCAGGTTGCATGCAGCCGCCACAGACGGACACGAAAAACACATTTAATTTCTATCCCCACCCACAGCCCCTCTTGGAGCTCAGCCAACCCCCTGCACTTGCCTTTGGTGGGATATATTTTAAGCGCAAATTGATTTTGTGGCCACAGATTGCAGCGGTAAATGCATTTTAGCCAGCATTTCTATTGGAGGGGTTTTCCCATCTATTTTTTATTATTTATTTTTCAGCTCGCTCGCACTCTGATTTGATCGACTAATGAGGTGTGAAAATGTGGGAATATGCGTATATAATTTCTGCTGCGTTCGCTCAATGCATTGCAATTAGAATACTCTTGTGGGCGAGTGTGTGTGGGAGTGTTGGTGGTTGGGTATCAGAGCTCTGCAGAGCGGGGAGACGCTCCAAAGTATGCTATAAAAGTGGGATTTTCCCCGAATTGGTTGCGGCTTATTTGCTATTCACGCCACAACAATGTAAACAATGCCCGGCCAAAGGACCCTGGACCCAAGACCCACCCCAGGCAAAGGCTGCACGCCTTCCTCATCTGCCACAGCCCACGGGCCACAGGCCACAGGCGACAGCAAAAAGCAATAAAACGCTCAACCCACACACTGCGAAGGAGGAAAATCCACACACAATCCTGTAGCAAATTTGTTCCAAATCAAAACAAATTCCAAGCAGTCGACACCCGACACTCGACACACAAAAAAAAAGAGTGTCACAATGTGATTAGGAAGTCGTCCCACGACGACTCGAATACTCTTGTCTTTATTGCTTAAGTTATAGCAATTATCTGCGGAATATACTATACCTAGAAGTATGCAGATGGATTTTAACTAACTTTGGATAAGAATCCCGAACTACAACTTCAAGTGCAACAACAACTGAAGACAACAACATGAAGCGTTTCACGTTCAATTTGCAGAGCATCCAAAGAACATTGAGGCTCATGTCCACTGACACTATGAGTACAACAATAGCCTCACAGCCCACCCCTAATAGAGTGGCATTGGTCCATCAACTGCGAGCGTATGAAAATTCCACAAGTAGACAAGTACACAAAAAAGTAGTAGAGAAAAAAAAGTGTCCACCACAGCAAGGGACTTTTTCACGCTGCACTGAATCACAGAAGCACCCTCGTCACATCCCATCCCATCCCATTCGATTCCGTTTCGTTCCGTTCTATTGCAATCCAAGCACAATCCCTCTTAAGCCTTTTTGAATATTTTTGACACGTGCGCTGCAATTATTTTATTACAAAACCCAATCCCCCTCCCCTCTCGGCGTACACACTGCAGCCTGCCATTGGGTCGTATGCAGTGTGCCACGCCCACGCAATTGCAAATGCGAGTAGACGACCAGGAGTCATATATAAAAATCACACTGAGGAATCACACTAAGGGGACACTGCCAACAATGGACCGGCAATTGATGCAATTCATTGAAAATTTTCATACCAACTGTTTAGACTAAAATTGCATTAGGTCTGTGAATGCTTTTGTTGCTAGATGAATGATAAGTGGAAATGGAAATGGAACTGGAACTGGGATTGGCATTGGATCTCCTGCGTATGAATGATTGAATGAATGCCCGGACCAAACAATTGCCAATCATTTTCGCTTTCGCGCAATTGCATTCCAAATATTTGAACGTGCCCGCCGAAAAAAATGGAAACCAAAACCAAAAATGTTGTTTTAAACTGAAGTAGAGGCGAGGAGAGGCAAGGAGAGGTGAGCGGATTGCCAGCGATTCCTAGTCCCCCCGCTCAAGCAATCTATGGAAATTATGGCTGGTTTATGCACACAATATACACTCGTATATAATATTTTAATAATGATGCCCATTTGTTTGGCCATAGAATTGTTGTCGCTGCTGATGTATGTGTGTGTGTGTGTGTTTTGGCAATAAAATTTGGCTTTGCCACATAATTCAAATTGTTAATCGCGTTTAATGGCGGGCATTTATCAATATTTTGTCTTCATGTTGTTGTGGAATGCAAATTTTTTGGTTTCTGGCCTAGCGGGAGGGCCTTTGGTGTGTCTTTGTGAAGGTGTGCGAGAGAGAGATAGAGGGAGAGAGAGCGGATAGGAACAGTGGGTAGACAGGGGGGAGAGCTCCTAAAGCAACCCCATAATGTAGCGATCCCAACTTGAATCCTTGAATGTCGCTTTCACCGTTTTCTTCAATATTCTGTGGACAAAGCAAAAATGGCGTCTAATAGCCATATTGGCTAGAGGAGTCAAGGGAGAGAGAGGGTGGTAAAACAGAGGAATTTTTGCCACAGAATGGGGCGGAAATAAAAGCGCAATGGTCAAAGCTGCAGCACCGATATGCGGGGTGGGGGGAAAGCGCCATTACTCTGTTACTCCCCACAAAAACCCGCCCTTAGTTATGAAGTTTCCCCTGACTCTGACTCTGTCTCTGACTGTGTCTCTGAGTCTGACTCCTCCTTCCCCTGGCCAACATCGTTTTAATGCGCACCATTGTGTCAAGATAAAGAAACGGAAATTAGCACGATAGCAGGATGTTGGCATCGCCGTTGACGTTGTTCTTGATTCCCTTCTCCGTTCTTCGCTCTCTGCTCCACAAAAAGCCAAGCCAGAAGAAGACGCACACGAAGAGGTTGCGATAAAAAAAAAAAAGGGGCAGTGGAGAGACACCCACAGGAGAGGCAGACAGAGTTGCAGCTCAGAGGCCAGCCCAGGAATCGGAACTGGAGTCAAAGTCGGACGGACAGCCACAAATAATAATGAAAACGGAAATGAAATACAATACCCGAGGAGTGCCACAAGAGAATGCTGAATGTCGAGCATGGAGACACCAAGGGGCAGCTTTTAGCGAAAAGAGAGAAAAAAGGAAATCAGGATATACTCGCATGCAACGTAAGGCATGGAAAATACACACTCAAAGATTAAAGACTTTTCAAAATAGGTTAACAAAGTCCTCACTTTGCCGGGTCAGCAATTTGGCTACCCAAGCCCCCAACTCAACCCCCAACTGTTTGTAACAATTGCAAAATTAATAAGCCCTGCAGTGTTATCCAAGTTTTAATTTTTCCATTTTTCCAGTTTTTCATTTGTGTGAATTTTGGGAGGAGCTTTCTTTTTTGACATAAACCGCATACAAATTAGACAAGAAGAGAAAAGAACGCAAGAAGAGCAAACGCTGATTGTCGTCTATTCAGTTTACTTTTTTTCTTTTTCTTTATTACCATTTTGGGGAGGCAAATGGCTGAAAGGGAAGGCAAAGGCGTGGCGTGGCGTGGCACAAAGTCAATTAGGCAAAGCGACGAAGCCAACAAAGTGAAAACAATTCGCATTTAAATTTGCGCATTCTTAGAAAGTGTTCACTTCACCGAGGGGGGAGGTTGATGAGAGCAAGGACTCTGGGATGGGATGGGTGGCAAAGGGGTGGGGTGTGTGTGTGTGTAAGTTGGCGTAAAATACGTGCATATTATTGCGCTTATCTAGGAACAAACACGCCCAGGACTCTCCGGGGCAAACCATTTCCATGCCATACCCGAACACCGAACCCACACCAGCCCAACGCAGACCAAAGGCCTTCCTTCTAGTTGATGAGAATGTCTCTCTGGTTTTGCTTTGGGGGAATGTTAGGGGAATTGAATGAAATCGTTGCCTCTGTTGTTGCTGCTATTATGTGCATTTGTTTTTATGCGTATTCTGTACGGGGTGTACGAGGTTATGTGCCACAGGCACAGCCTCGCCTCAGCCACTTGGTCTTGGTGGTGTTCCCCTAAGCAACACATCCTTCCTTAAACGCTTCTTGTCTGCCAAATGATTGTGTGGCTCCTGGTAGAGCATGGGGTGGGTGTGTGGGGGGTGCGGTTTTATGTATGCATTGTATTGGCTGGCATAATAGACACATTTAATTTTACTATTATGCCTTTTTGTTGTCATCGCATTCACATGCGTATCCATGAACCGTTCTCATTCTAGTTCCGAGGAGTCTACTCGTATCTTTGGATGCTTTGCTTCTCGGGCACATTCCACCTCCACCTCCTCCTCCTCCTCTTATTGCACCATTTTGTCAGACATTTTATTTGATTTTCAAACCATAAGGAAGAGTGGTTATTTCTATGTGTGTGTGTTTTGTTTGCCAAGGCATCATCATAGGAGATCATCGTGGGAGAAGGTTGAATTAATATTTGTGCGAAATCTGAACTGAACTTGTATCGAATACATATTTAATTACATCATCCAATTTTAATTCGAAACGTGTTCGTGCTCTGAAAACTATATGCGCTTCCGTCCCACTTCCAGTTATAGTTCCACATGCCCAACAATAGGTGAGAGATGGAGTTTAATTAATTAACCATCACTTAGCATATATTACAGCTTAATCGTGCCATGCCTAATGATGAAAGATTATCACATCCATCGCCGCTTTTTGCAGGACAGCCCCAGACCACTCATTTTCCAGGCCTGGCTCGGTAAGTTCTATGATCAATTGAAGTTCGAGACCCTCTTCAGTGCCCCGTGGCACTAGAAGATGTGGCGGAAGCCCATAAGAGCGAGAACCATCTGTCGTTGGGAGCCATCTATCGGTTGTCGTAGAGTCGGCTGAATGTGGTGCTACTTGCATGCGAGGATGTTTGAAAATGTCGCTGGAACACATTGATACCCTCTCTCAAAGTGCTGACAAAGCCATCCAGATGCAGGCGTGGCCTTGACTGATTCCGAAGAGCCAGATAGAGGTCTGTTCGTACCGTGATCTCCGCAGGGGCCGATAGCTGAAAGGTTACATGAAAGTTGCCATGATTGAGACGCCGTTGACGGGCCACAATACGACGTCGCAAAGATTTCAAGTTGTTACGATGCGACTGGAGCAGCTGTTGGTCCATCAGATTGATGAGATCCGTGTCGACAATCTGTTCAAATGTGCGCAGCTGACTGAAAGAAATCGATTCCAGGGATGGCTTCGGCAACGGGCTGACCGAGGGCTGTTCATAGCTGGACACCAGTCTCTGTAGGCGGAAGAGCAGTGTTCGATAGATTGGATCCCTGAGGTTGGCTGTGGCCAAGCCCAGCATGCTGGGCTGACCCGGCTCATGCTCATTGATGTCCAGACTCAGGCCCCGGCAGATATTTAGGTACTGCGAGGCCACCAAATGCTGTGCAATAAAGAGATGGTCAGCAGGCTTGGAGGGGTCATTGCTCACTGCCTCGTTGATCTGTGCTTGCAAATGGTCAATGGTCAGGTTAAGGAGACGGCTCACACCTTCTAAGTCCATGGAGGTGCCTCTGAAGGGCACACCCCCGGTTGTGATCAGCGGAGGATCAATCAGCTGCATTGATTGTTGGCCCGTGGCAACGACTTCCATCATCAAGGCGGCCACGAATTGCTCGATACTGTAGAAAAATAGCTGAGGGAACTTGAGGGAAGGTAGCCTGTACTTTGATTGATATCCGAACTTGAGTTCATCGGTGGATCCCCGAAATGCCACCAGGCGATCCCCGTCTATAATCGGCTGATCACTTTCGAACTCCTTCCACTTTTCCATTGAGATAATCAACCGATTGATTAGATTGTTCCAATAGGAGCTCAGCTCGACATCGAAGCTGAGTTGGGCCACTTTCCTCTCATCGTCGATGACAACTGGATCGGCAGGCATTAGTTGCTCGTGGTCCAGCGGTCGCCTGGAACTGAGATACCCCCGGAGGATATCCATCCAACTGCTCCTACGACTCACAGCCCCGGTGGGAATTAATTGCTGCCAGGCAACGTCCTGGGCGGCCAGAATCACCTCCTTCTCGAAGTACAGCTGCGGCAGCACTTCATACATTGCTGGCAGTCTCAAGTCCCGAGTGTCGGCTCTCTCTTCCACTGCCAATTGCAAGGCGTTCACAAAGAGAATGGGGTGAAAGTGTATCCTGGCGTAGCACGCGTTTCGCTGGAATGCGTACCAATCCCTGGCGAGGAACAGAAACCGATAGACGCCCAACAGGTGCTCGGGCATGGCCACGTCCAGCTGACTGAAGATTCCAAAGGGTCGAGGAACTTTATTCGCGTGCACACTATCCAGGAAGTCTCTTATATGCCGCATGGAACCCTGCAGGAGAAGTTAAACTGTGACCTTGGGCTTCTGTACTGCTGACCTTCGTACTCGCCTCTTGGTAGTCACTTGGCTCCTCGTTGAGGCGACTCCCCATGGTTGTCAGATCTTGATGCAGCAGCGGCTTGTGCACTTGCAGCAGCAAATCGAGCAGGAAACGTTGACGATCTGCCTGTTCAGTTGGTTGTTGCCCCATGAGATCTTCAGGCACACGATTCCGCCACAGTGGCAGGCTCCGACTCCAGCCACCACAGAGGGCGAGACAACAAATCCAAACGAGTGTTAATCGCAACATTTCGCCAGCGACTGATCATTCGGCTGGAATCTGCACTCGAAATATACACGAGAATGTTTTTCTATATATGTAGTCAAAGCTGTGCCAATGTCAGCGACAGATAAGATTGCATCAGACGATCGATTCATTGACCTTTCAGAGCTGACTTGTGCCAGACTGTCGTACATGGATCCTTTCACATTCTTTAAACAAAATTCGTTTTATTGCCTCGAGTGTTAAATATACAAAAAAAACCAAAGGCTTGCGCCTCACTCCATGTACAAAGATACAAAATACAAAAGTAAAGATAAACCGAGTTCTATGCTAATTTAGTGCTTGTCCTTAAGCCAAAGTAGCGCGCTTAGCCACAAACTCCCTCGAGGTCTTTTCCTTATTGGTGAAACGAGTATATCTGTAAGGGATGTTTCGAAATTAGTCCCAAAGTGACGAAATAATCCGAAATTGTTACTCACGTTTTGTGATATTTGGCCACATCGGAGGCGCTAAGTGAGGGCCGAGTGGTTTGGAAGGACTCGATCAGATGCTTCTGCTTCAGCGATATTTTCTTTGGCAATTTCTATGGGTAGGAGGGAATGAAAGTCGATTAATACTGGGATGAGGTGGGGTGGGGTGAAATACTCGATGGGATGTGTAATATCGATGGGATTTTATTGACTCGCTGGAAGTTCTTGGCTGCGGGGCGGGGGGTGCCTACGACTAGTTAAACTTATACGTATATTGATATCTAAGCGGTAAAGTCTCTCGGAATGTTTCTGTTTCAGAGCTATCATCCTCGTCCCCGGACGAGGGCGGTGTCTCCAGCATGGGCATGGACACATCGAGGTAGGCATCGTTGGGATTGCTGCTCGCCTGCTGCAGTATCCCATCGAAGCTCTCCACCAGCTCCGAGAAAGTGGGCCTGGCGCACGACTCAAAGTGCCAGCACTGCCGCATCACCACGTAGATGTTGAGCGAGCACTTGGACGGCTTCTCCATGCGCTGCCCCGTGATCAGATAGCTGTAGAGCTCCTCGGCGGACATGATCTGCGGATAGGGCTGCTCTCCGTAGGTCATGATCTCCCACAGCAACACCCCGTAGCTCCACACGTCGCTCTGCGAGTCGTACTTCTTCTCCTGCAGCGACTCGGGGGCCATCCACTTGATGGGCAGCCGTCCGTTGGTGTTCTTCCTGTAGTAGTCCGTGTCCTGAATGTCTCGGGCCAGCCCAAAGTCGGCTATCTTCATCACATAGCCATCGCTGACGAGCACATTTCGGGCTGCCAGGTCGCGATGAATGCACTAAAAAAGGGAGTTCCGAATGAAATCTTCGTGCGACAATCTCTGTGCGAATATCGAATATAGAATCAACCTACCCGTCGCGAGGCCAGATACTCCATGCCGCGGGCGATTTGAAAGGCGAACTTGGTCAGCTCCTTCTCCCCCAGATGCTGCTGCGGCACCAGCGGCTTGTCATCCAGATACCCATCGCTGTCACTGCGACGCTGCGGCGCTCCCGGCCGATTCTGCTTGAGGAAATCCTTGAGATTGCCGTGGGGCGCGAACTCGACGATGACCCAGAGGGGCCCGCCTTGGCTGCAGCAGCCGAGCAGATTGATGATATTGATGTGCTTGCCAATCATCTTCATGACCTCCATTTCCCGCACCAGGCTGGCCATGTCCGCGTCCGTGTGCTCCTCCTTCACCATCTTGACGGCCACAATGGTCTCGGCCATGTTGGGGCTGCGGGGCAGGCCCTCGGCCTCGGCCATCACCACCCGGCCGAAGGCGCCCTCGCCCAGTATGGAACCGAGCGACAACTGTTGCCTGGGAATCTCCCAGTTGGAGTCCAGCGGAAACTCGTACTCGTTGAAGCCCTGTGAGGAATCGGCACTGCCCGGACCGGTGGTCGAGAAAGTTGTTCTCTGCTTCTCGATCTTGATCACCGGCATCTGAAGGTCGCCAGCGGAGCAGGAGCTGCCCTCCGCGCTGGCCGGGCGATAGATGATGACCTTCTTGGTCCACTGATGCACCGTCTCGATGCGGTGCTTCAGCAGCTTCTCCCGCCTCAGGCGGCGCAGCATGTACACGATGAAGGCGCTGCCGAGCAGGAACAGGGCCACGATCATGACGGCCGCCACAGTGAAGCCCAAGGGATGGCTGTGCAGCAGAGCATACACCTTCATGTGCGGCGAATAGTCCACAACGCGCAAATACACGCTCGAGTTGCTGGTGCCCAGCGTAGTGGAGGAGGTGCAGGTGTACCACCCCTCGTGATCGTGGGTGACATTGTTCAGCTGCAGGATATGCTCCTGGTCCAGTGTGGTGTTCAAGGGGATCTGCACAACGTCCGCATCTTCCGACGCACCTTCCGACGCACCTGTCGCCTGCGCATCCGCCTCGGAGCGGTTCCTGGGCACCACCCGGATCCATCGCACGGTGGGGTTCAGGTCGGACAGCACCGAGCACTCCATGGTCACGCTCCCATTAACCTGCACCGTCTGGTTCTGGGGCACCATGATGATCGGTGGGGCGCGAAAGCGATCGTTGATTTCCACGCTGAAATCGAACTTGATGCAGCCGCGACCGTTGCACACCTGGCAGGTGTAGATCCCCGAGTCGTTGGAGGTGGCATCGTCGATAAGCAGCTTCCACTTCTTCAGGGCATAGGTGCCTTCGCGCCGTTTCAGCGGCTTGTTGTCCCGTGTCCAGGTGATGCTGGCATTTCCGGCCACTGGACACGAGAGGGTGATCGTTTTGCCGGCCACCGAGTGCTGCAGGCGCTCCAGCTGCTTCTTGAACACTGGCGGCCGTGCTCCGGCTGCCTCATCACCGGCAGCATCGTCCGTCTCATCATCTGTGTCCAGGTTGTTGGCGCGTATGGATGTGGTCGTGGTCGTGGTGGTGCTAGCTGTGGTGTCCACGCGCACTGTGCTGGTGTCCAGGGCGGTGTGCAGTTCCAGATAGGCCGCGCCCACAGTGCGTCCCACTTGATTCTCGGCGATGCATATGTACCAGCCGGCATCCTCGAACTGAACGTGCCCCAGACGCAGCACCTCCGGCTCATCCTTGATGGTGGGCAGCTGTTGCACATCCGCCGGCAGATCGTGCAGCTGCTCTCTCAGACGCTCTACCAACAGCTGTATGCTGCCGCCGTTCTCCCGGTGCAGCCATTTGATTTGCGGCTGCAGCTGGGAGTCCTCCAGGGGGCACTGGAAGTTGACTGTGTCGCTCAGGGCTGTGCTGACGTTCCGTGGAAAGCCCGGCCGCAGCACAGGCGCCGTGTGGCTGCGACTCGTCACCTCCAGTTGGCTGGGATTGCTGTCGGAACAGCCCTGGGCGGAGCACAGCTGGCAGCGATAGGTGCCGGCATCCTCGGGCTGCAGCTGGCCCACAGTCAGGAACCATCTCTTGAGCTTGATGCGGCCCCGACCGCCGAGCACCTGAGTGTCGTTGTGCAGCCAGGTTATGTTCATGCCCACGACATCCGGCTCCAGGGGGCTGCAGCTTAACTGGAAGAGGCCCCCCTCCTTGCGTTGGACCGAATCGGGCAATCTCTGAGCCACTTGTGGATGCTTTTGGCTGCCATTCAGCGGTTGGAAAAAGAGATCCATGTCCGCAATGACACTGGGGATTTGTTGGGCTTCCTTGGGGAAGCTGGCAATGTCGTTGTCAGCCTGCTCCTTGGGGGAGCCAACAATCAAAGAGACATTCAGCCATCGATCTGCGCTGTCCACACACCCGTAGCTCCCCGATTGACCGGACTGGACCCGCTCTAGTCGCAAAAAGGTGCCGTTGTACAGGGCCCTGTCCTGGAAGTACCATCTGGCCTGCGGACGGAAGCACTGCAGCGTTATGTCCACATCGGAGGGCACATGCCGTTGCTGTGCAGCGCCCCGCTTTGCGGTAACATCGATGAGGCAACGGTGCTGGCTGAGATCGCAGCCATTCGGCGGCGCTGCACAGCCGATCCCAATGATCATCAGCGTGATCAGCACTTTATCCATGGCCTCAAGTGGATTCTCTTGAGTTCAACAGCAGCTAAACGAGGGTACAAGTACGTAAGCGGTATATACATATACATATACATATACAGGTGGCTTCGATTCGAAATCGAAGTGTATTGCCAAATCTGTCTCCTCCCTCGTCTCTCCTCTCTCTTTCACTCCTCTCCCTCTCTGTGTCATTTTAATTTATTTATTATTATTGTTTAATATTTTATTGCCCGCGCGGCGCACACTCGAGACTCGATATGCAAAAATCCAATTGGTGGCGGATGGGGGAGGGGGAGGGGAGAAGCAGCAGCTAAAAACAACGAAGATTATGTGCCATGCCTCCGTAATGAGCTCGAAGACGACGTGGTCTTGGTATCCAACTGAATTGCCGGACACAGTCGCTCCTACCCTCCCACTCCCACTGCCGAGTCCCACTGACAGTCCCACTCCCAAAGAGGGCCCCCCCACTATTACAGCTTGTCTATATTCGACATTGGCCAAATGCGCTTCGACTGGGCCCCGTTGCTGTGGCAAAAGTACTACTATAATGCTTTTGGCGTGCGCTTCTTTCGATTTCCCATTCAACAGAAAAAAAAAAAGGCACAGTTAGAAAAGAAGTCCACAAATTTGTTGAACTCAGCACCAAGTGTAGACACAGTGGCTCCAGCTATTTGTATCTATCTATCTTCACAATGTACACACATGTTGTATCTATATCTATCTATATATTTCTATTTGTTGTGCATGCATTTGCAAATCAAACATTAAAGGTGCTAAAGATTCGTAAACTCTAATTGGGAAATTCCCAAATGATGCCATCGAATGAGCAGAAATCAACGACTGCAACGACTGGGGAATGCTCTGCATAGCAAGTGCATTGGGAATTTTAATTTCCACCATATAGATTACAGATATCAACAGAGGAAAGGTCTGCTAATGAAAATTTCATTAACTTGCAAAGTTGATCCGGGTATTATTTACTACAAAAATAATAAATCATACATATATAATATTTAATGATTCCAAAATGACTTGATAAAGATTAAAAAGGCACAGAATTACAAAAAAAAGATGTTATGGTGAGTTTATAACTTCTAGATGCTGAATTAGAAAGAATTCCGATTCGTTGAATACGAAAATTAATGAATTTTTAACCATTTAATCAATGAATAATCTGCATCATTAATCATTAGAATCGGCCAGATAATAATAATGGAATAATGTCCGAATAAAACATTTTTAAACAAAAATTGTCAACAAGAAAATAGTCTCAAGTTCTATGGATCGTAATGAAAACTGGGTGCTCCAAGACAGAAAGTAACTATAGGTAGCCCCTGGGCGTACATCGTACAATAGAGAGATATTATAGATCATTATTTGATCATCTTTTCCGACCCTTGAATTTATCATAAACACCGAACCACTGTGCCACTAATGATGTATGAATGTATTTTGTTTTGGGAGGCATGCGACAACCGTTGTTGCTACTGTCATTGTCACCAAAGTAATTGTTTGCCTATTATTGGTAGTGCTACCAGCAATTGTGGCTGTTTTCTTAGCTGCTTCAGATACGAACGATCAAATTCGCATATTTGTACATAGCATGTGTTACATACATACATACATATGTACGTATATATATGCACACGCGTCGCAGATTTTAATTTATTCAATTCCTTTTTCTCCCAAAAATTGTTGCCAAATACGCGATCGATGTGTTTGAAGTATGTCCGATTATTTCTTTTATTTTGTTATTTTTCTCATTTCGTCAATCACTCAATATTGTTCGATTGGAAGCCAACGCCACACACATGGCCAAAAACGTTTGGCTAACACCTTTTTATCGTATGACTTATTATCAAGCGCATGAATCTCTCGCATTCTTGATTTGACATTTCGATGGGGTCTCTCTTTTGGGCCAGGGGAAGAACAGATAAAGATGGCTTGGCTGATTTCTCACTTGAAATTTTGCATATTAATATTATTTTCATTTTTTCTCCCCCTCTTTGCAAGTCTCAATTTGGAAATAGTTGGAAATGTTGTGTCTTTGTACTCTATAGTTGCTGACTTTTAAGCACTATTAATTGATAATTGATTTGATTTTGTATATATCGGAAACTTGTTTTCTATTCATAATATATCTATTATTTTATTTTGAGATTTCTTATTTAAGTGTCGAATTCTTTCTTTTAAATTTATATTTTATAATGAGATACTATAAATAATCCATTCTATTTTTAACCCTTTTATCTTTGTCTCAAATTAAAAATGTCATTTCCAATATATTCTTTTTTTTAACAACGTTTTTCGAGCTTATTATTTGTTTTGGGTGATTTTACTTGTTTGGTTTCAATTAATTTTGGTGCACTTGACATGGTTGTATTTATTCCACTGCTGGAACATTTCTCTTTCAAAATGTTATTTACTTTTTATCATTTCTGTTTCTGTTTCTGTTTTGCTGTCATGTCAGAAAGAATGGGCGGTCGGGCATACACTCGTGCAGTTCTTTTTCTCCTTTTTGGACCAAAAAATCACGTTCTTTGTCTTTTATTTGCGTGCGAGGGGCAGAAACAAAAAATTAACCCGACGAAAAGATATTGTCACAATATTTTTGCTGTGTTTTATTTGGCTGTCAATCGCGGGTAAACATCTCCAGCCTGGCGGAAACGGGGGCGGAGGCGAGGAGCAGGCGCCTTGCATTTCCGCTTCGTTGCCAACTTTATGTTCCTTCCCAAGCCACGGCAGCGGCACGGAAGCCCAGCACAGAGACAGAGAGGATAAGAGGGATAGGAGAGGCAGAGGGGCACAGAGAGACCGCACTTCCGTTGCACTAACCGTAGTCCGTGGCTCGTTGTCCGTTGTCGTTGTCCGTTGTCCGAGTGGGAGTAAGAGGAAGCCGAAGTCAACCGATTTGCTTGAATGTGCTCGAAGAACTGAAAGTAACGATCGAGCGGAGGAGCGCGCCACAGCAGAGAAACTTTCTGTTTCAGACCAAATCAGAGTGTGTTAATGCAAGGTGCGGCCATCCCAGTGAGCTATACACAAGCGAACGAGAATGGCAGTGCCTGCCGCACCTTGTATCGATAAACCTTGGGCAATGTTTGCTAAGATCCTTTGCGGGAGGGGAGGGGTATCGGCTACCTGTTCGAGGTGGTCGCGCACGCACGCGCTCTTCCTCCTCCCGCATATTGCAATTGTTTTGGGTTAGGGGTATTCCTGAAAGAGATTTGAATCTGCTTTGCAATATTCCAAAAACGGTTGCCTGTCCTTTGCCCCGTAGTTTGCGGCCATTTGGTGGAACATCAGCCAATGTTCGTTCCGTTCAACCAAGCTACCAAGGATTGCTCAAATCACACTCTGTACACATCTAAAATCAAATCTGAGGCTAGTCCGATTTTCTTCTAGGAATACCATAGTTTTTTTTTCCTTTTCCTTCGGGACTCTCTTAGTCGTTCATTTTGTTGTTGTTGTTATTGTCTTATTCTAAGCATGTTTGCGGTGGATTCGTATTTTTGAAATTCTTTATTATCTCTGCCCTTTGGTTTCACTGTGTGTGTGTGTGTGTTTGAGTTGGTGGCGGGTCGAGTGTTTGCTTGGCGGCTTAATTTATGCAAAAGAAAAATGTTTCCATTGTCTTATGGCCTGCACTGTGGTGGATGTTGCTGTTGTTGCAGTTGCAATACGTGAGCATGCGCGATAATCGCATATCAATAAGGAAATATCCGTTACGTGACTGATATCCCAAATCCCATCCGAAGACTCGCGATCCCGCTGTGGTACCCGCATAGATCCTGATCCAGATGCCAGTCACGTAAGAAACCCAAAAATAGTTGAACACATTTCGTTGCACTTGCTGCCGCACGATGGGAAACGAAACCGAAACGAGAATCCGAGAAACCGAGAAACGGAAGGGCTCCACGACCACAACTAGCCCTGGTCTGAGCCCTAGCCTTAGCCCTAGCCCAAGACGTCAACCAAGAACTAGCCATAACTTAAGGGCCATTTCCGGCCAATGGGATTCCATGTAAATAATCCACTTACCTCGTGTCCGAACTGTGCCAGCGCCTCCTTAACCGCCGCCATGTTTGCCGAGGTCAAGATGCTCTGGATATCGGCGCCAGTGTAATTGCCAGTCCTGCCCGCAAACCAATCAAAGTCGACGCACTCGTCCAGGTTCAGGGTGGAGCTGAGGGCCTCGAAAATGCGCACCCGGGCCACGGCATCCGGCAGCGGGCACTCCACCAGGCGATCGATGCGACCCGATCGCAGCAGGGCTGGGTCCAGCAGCTCCGGTCTGGAGGTGGCTGCGATGACGGTGACCCCTTGGAGGCCCTCCACGCCATCCAGCTCGGTCAGCAGCTGGTTGACCACGCGGTCCGTCACCCCCGTGGAGTCGTGTCCACGCTTGGGGGCCAGGCTGTCGAACTCGTCGAAGAAGAGCACACAGGGCCGTGCGCTGCGGGCACGATTGAACAGATTCCGGACATTCTCCTCGCTCTGACCAATGTATTTCGCCAGCAACTCCGGACCCTTAACAGATATAATGCGCAGATTCCAGGAGGTGGCCAGCTGGGATACCAGGTAGGTCTTACCCGTGCCCGGGGGCCCGTACAGCAGCACTCCGGCTTGATTGCGCAACGGCGAAGCATTGAAGATGGTGGGGTACTGCAATATGTATATCATAAGATTTCATTCAGATTTGAAAGAGATTTCTGTTTCATTACCCTTGAGGGCCACATGAGGACCTCCTCGAGCACCCCCACCACGGACTCCAGTCCCGGAAGCTCCTCCACGCGCATCTCATTGGCGTCCGGATCGCTACCAGTCTTCTGATTGCTTTGGATGCCCTGCAGGCAGTAGGAATTGGTATGCTCCAGGGACTCAATCAGTTGCTCGTTGGTCAGCAGCGGCTTTGTTTTACCTGAAAAATGGAGCGGGAGATCGTCAATTGGAGCAATTAGAGATAACAGATTGCCAGATTAGGCACTCACTGATGCGATAGGCGTAGAAAATGGCACGTTCCACAAACTGCACCAGATCACATTTGCGATAGCCCTCCGTCAGATTGGAGAACTTTGCCAGATCGAGCTCTTGGGATATGTTGATGTGGCTGCACAGCTCGCGCAGAATAATCTCGCGATCGGGACGCTCCAGGCTGGGCAATCGAGCGACCGTTTGGAACACATGCCGCCCCCGGGGCGAGCTGAGGCGCTTGTTGAGTGTCTGGAGTTCGCTCACGGTGGCTATGACGGCAATGGCATTGCTGCTGGTGTACTGGACAATCAGTTGGTGGACGGTGTCCGCCATACGGTTATAGTACTCGCCGTCCTGGCTGGACTGCTCGCCCGCGGCATGGGCCAACACATCGAGATTCTCGAGGACCACGATGGCGGGGGCATGCTGCAGACAGCTGGTGAATATGTTGCGCAGATCCTTCTGTATGGACTCGGTCTTGCGGCCCTTGCTGCGCGACCCGTAGAAGATGTCGAAGTAGCAGTAGTCCGGCTTGCGGGACAACTGGTCCAAGATTCGCTCGACCAGAACCGTTTTGCCCGTGCCGGCGGCTCCTGTCAGCAGGACATTGCACTGTCGCATCACGGAATTGTCTGCATTCAGGCACAGATTCATGCGCAACTCTCGCACCACCTGATCCACAATCTTGTCGTACTCTGGCAGGCGTATGAGATCCTTGACACTCAGCGGCGAGGTGGCAGGACGGCTGCTCCTTGATGATCTCATTGACAGGACGCACCAGGTCGGCCGCATAGATCTTGGACTCCTTCAGAAATTGGGCATCGACCACGCAATAGCGGAAATGCTCCGGCAGTATGCCAACGGTGACTAGCAGATCGTCCTCCAGCCGCACAACCTCCTCCTGGTTGAAGAGCATCGGCTTCGACTGGGTGCGCTCAATCACAAATCGCTTAAATGCATTCTCGATGATCTTGTAGTGCGTCTTCTTGTGCGCAAACAGCTCAATCTTCTCCACAAAGTTCACCACGATGGTCTTGGGCCGCAGCACAACCCGCTCCAGCTCCTTGATCCCCAGCAGCTTCATCAAGTTGGCGTTCAGCTCAATGGAGGGATGAATGGTTCCGGGCAGATCGCCCTGCAGTTCCTCGTCAATCGTGCGCACCCTCACGTAGTAGTCCTTATCGCCAGCTGTGTGCATACAGTAGAACTGCTCCAGATCCATGAACTCGGGCAGGTGCTTGCCATTCACATACACATCCGACTCCTGGGCCCGCTCTCGCCATAGACCTCGTATCACACGAAACTCGAAGCTTCGCGAGCTCTCCCTGCGCAGATCTTTCTTCAGACGCTCCATGTTATCCTGCCGCTTGTTGCGCTGCAGCGTATTCTTGACACTGTACGCCGTGGCGGAATGGCTGAGGGGTGCCGGCTTGCCATTTACGGATTCATCCCTGACCTGGGCACTGCTGCTGCGCGCGAGTTTTGTGCTCTCGTCTTTGGTGTCGCCATTGGACGTGCCATTGGTCAGTCCTTTGTACAGGTTGGGCGCCACCACGAACTCCGTGTTGTGGTCCATTCTTCCATAGCTAGTGTGAGGCTTCAGGCGATCTGTAAAGTGGATATTTCAGCAAAATGTTGCGTGCTTTGGCGATGATATTTACCCACTGTCAGCGCCACCTGCATGGACTTGTTAATCCAAACAATCAGAATTTGCGTGGAGTTGACGATGCGCGTCTGCTCGAGGACACTGCCCGAGATCTTTTCGCTGCTTAGCTCCTGCCAGAGAGTAATGTTTTCACGATTAGGATTAGGAAACATGGAAGAAACGCTTTGCACGGAAGTTTGGCTTCGGATGCTTCTCTGGTCCGACCAGTGGGGTCAATGGCAATGCCGGCCAAACAATGCCCACACAAATGTGTACACTGCAAGCACACGCCCGCGCCAAATGCTAAGATATAAATTGCCTGTCTATTTTTAAGCTGGCCAAACACACTCCCAGAGCAGCCAACGAGAGAAGCACCACAGCGCACAGCACACCGCACACATCACATCACTCACAATGATCTCCCAGTCTTTAGCGGAGACGGGGGTAACGTGGACGCTGCGCAGATTGAGAACGTCAGCGATGAGCGCACACTTGACCACACTTGACTCATGCAGACCTACGACAAAAAGAGACCAACCAACATAAATATGCACCGCACAGATATAGAGAGCGATAAATAGAATATCCAATTTTACGGCATTTTGGCAAACGATGCGATGCACTCACATCACATCACATCCGCCTGTTAAGTAATTGCTTACCGATCTCCTTGGCCGCCCTGGCATTGATCCCAATTTCGTTGTCTTTGATGCCGCCGCCGCCCGCGTGCGGCGCCCAGGAGGCATAGTGGACGCGTCCACTGTACTGCAAGCTAAGGCAGCCCGTGTCCTAGTAGTATTAACGAATCGGATTAATCTCATTAATCCCACACACTGACTGACTTGGCTTATCTAATCTGGGCGCCCGGCCGCTCAGGTGGACTTTTGGACACTTACATAGGTCGATACGACGCCGTAGTACTGGTCCGGCAGCAGCACAAAGTTGCTCTTAATTGGCCGATAAACCACCGTAAATGTGCGCTTGAACATTCTCGCGTCCGTAGTCCGTCGTGGGCGAAATCATTAATTTAAATCATTTTTAAAAGTTTGCCCTAATCAGCTGCTGTGCTTTGGGCGCGTTGGGCAGTGTGACCGCGGATTTATCGCCTGACCCTCAGAAATCTACCGAAATATACCAAAATGTACTGAGAAAAAAAAACGAACTTAACCCAACCAAGCCCGCTCTATTCAAACTGGTGAGCATTTTGGAGTTGAGATATTTATCTCGTAGATCCTCTTTACTTACAAAACAGAAATGAGCATAATATCTTTCACCAGACATGCTTAAAAATGGTTCAAGTTTAATCATCTTCGAGCGTCTATTTTAATGCCCAGAAATAGGGTTGAGCAGGTGCAACTGGTTGAAATTGCGCTGAAGTTCTGCCAATATTCATTCAAGTTGGCTTTTAAGAATGAAACCCGATTGTAAAATGTGTACTTATTGAAAAGCAAACAATTACATTTTTGGCTAGTTTATTTGGTTAATAATAATTTGTTTAAAATAGTTTTGCGTGTTCAATATGTAATTTGTTTAAAATAGTTTTACATAAAATCAGCATGTTCATAATCGTCTTGCTGGCTTCTTATCAAATTTAATAACACAATATTTTTAAGAACTATGCAAAGCGCGTGCTAATAGAGTATGCCGCGTCTTTTAGAACGCTTCCAGCTTTTTCTAATATTTTTTTTTTTCGTTTGGCATTGGCAAATGAAAGAGAAGGTCTACTCTACTCAAAGGATATGCATAAGGATGCCAATGGCACGTGTAAAACTGTGCTTAAAGTTCAACTAAATTCGTTATTGCATTTTGCTTTTAAATGTATAAAAATGTATATCTATGTTGAGAGAAGACACTATTCGAAAAAGATTGTTACAAAAGCTTTTCAATAATTATTTATGTATGTATATAGTGTTTTTTTTCTTTTAGTCAACGGCTCCATTTTCAGTCTTCAACAATTTGTTGTGTTGTGGCTTGTGAGAATAAATTGGCGTATAAATGGAATATAATTCTTATTCATATGTAGTATCTACGAGTGTGTATATCGTTCGTATAAAAATTCCAATAAAATTTTATAAAACGTGTTGTTCTGTAAAAATGTCCTAAAAAGTAGTTATTTGTTGTTTCCTGGAATATTTTGGCGCTTCTCTTTACAAACGTGGAAGGAAGGGCTGCTGTGGGGTGTGGATTTCAGGAAAAGGCATTAATAAAGGAATAAATTAAAAATGGAAATTATACAATAATAAATGAATTTTACTCTCTCATGAATTTATTTCTTAAACGTATGTAGTTGGAATAGTTTCCATTTTCCATATTCATGCGGATTAAAGTAATTCCAATTTGGTTAAAACTTAAGCATCGACAACTAAACGATAAACTAGACATCATGTATACATTACATGGATAGATGTATATAGTACGCATATATGTACACAGTTTAAAAGGTAAACCATTATATAACAATTAAAGATCTGATAAATACACCCCTCGAATCCATTCATTCAACTTAAGCGCTAGCCAATCAAAATTAAATCAAATTAAATTTTATAAACATTTCGGCGAAAAAACATTTCTCACAAAACAAGATCCGAGATTCACGGATAGGTAGGGATGCTGGGAGGGTGGGAAAGATCCAATATTCGTCTTAAAGTTATACTGAAAATATTCGAGTCTGTGGAAGGGAATGTGAGTGTGTGTGTGTGTGTGTCTGTTGCATGTGGCTAAAACAATTTAATCGCCCAATCACATATTGCAGTATCTCCTCCATATTTGCTTATTTTTTCGATTTTGAATTTTGATTCTCGATTCGTTGCTGTTCGTGGTTGTCGCGCCTAGCAGTCCATCTCCTCCAGGGTGCGCGACAGGCGATTATTGTCGATCCTCCGGCGCTGCGATCGTCGCACCGCATCCGCCCGACGATACGGTTCGCTCTTCAGCCCCAACAGTATGTCCTCCAGGGCCCCGTTGTAGACCTCATCCTGCTGCAGCAGCTTCTTCTCGCGCACCGAATGGGCCTTGGTCTTTAGCTCGTTGATGACGGCCTCCTGCAAGGAGAGTGCGCAGGTTGAACCCAACTGTTAAACGTGTTGTGGAGCAAACCGAAGCGTAGCCAGGTTGGGGGGATTAAAGAAAATAAATAGATACAGCCATTAGTCAAAGAGAACCATCACCAGTACGACAGACAGACACTGACTGATTTATTCTAAGCGGTTAGTCGCGGTTAGTTACTAAGTTAGCTCTTTTTTGATGAGATCTACAGTATGATTGCAGAATATTGCCTGTGGAAGTTTTTTGTTTAGGAATCTATAAATATTACGCAAATTAAACGTTTACTGCGGTCTCAAACGCAGCTTCAATCTATCATTTAACAGGAAAAACAAACAAAATTAAAAACAGTTGAATAAACTTTGACTCAAATGTCTTACGATCAAGGTTACCCAATATGTTCCGATATTCCTTTTATATGGAGCTCCTTAAGCTCTTTTAAAGAGAATAAAGGACAATCGTGCAACAACAAGAGTTAAGCGTGTTAAAAGGGTGAAAGGGTGACAATTCCTAACCGTGTTAGAACGAGTTCCTGTCCAAAGGGTCTGTTTTAAGTGTTAAAATAGAATATATGTATTAGTTTTTGGAACTGTTTGAAACTTTTCACACACCAATGAATATTACTCATCCAAGCAGTGATATATTTCTGGCAAGAATCCAATGGTCGCAGTCGTAAGTGGATTTGGATTAGAAATGGAATTAGCGAGGATTAGGCCACACAGTGTGGGGATTAGAATGGGAGCCAAGAGACAGGCGGATACTGTGTACTGGGTTAGACAAAAGTTGACACAAGCCACGCGACTTACACTAATCACAAAACAAATCCCGCCACATGCCGTCCCCCAAGAAGATGGTGTTGGTGGATGGTGTTGGATATTGGTTGGATTTGTGGGGGGAGCAGGCAGCCAAAACCAAATTTCTGCGCTTTGTGTGTATGATTTGAGCTGTTAACCGAATGACCAAGTAGTTAACGTGACGTGCTAGGGTGGAGTTTGGAGGGAGGTTGAGGTGATTGGTGGTGCCCCTGGGGATGGAGTTATGGGAGGCAAGTGTCCACAGTGATGTGCTGCTTGGCAAAGTCGAGCAGACAATGTATTTGCTGCGTAAATCAGATCAGAATGAAAGCGTAACAGATTACGAGAGCGTTGGAGAAGTGAGCAGGAGTTAGACATCCGATTCGGAGGAGTTGGAGGCCACCCTGGGGAGAGCTGCCGCTGTCCGGGACTCACCTGTTGCTTCTTCTGGTTTTGCTTGTTGCGCATCAGGACCTGGGCGTTGTTCTCCTTCTTGGAGGCAGCCAGGGCCGCTGCCTGCTCCAGGCGGCGACGCTGCTCGTTCTCCTGGTCGTGTTGCTGCAACAAGGATAAACGATGTAAGGGAATCTGAAACCTTTGAGTCGGTATTGCCGGCACCCACCTTAAACGCCCGCGTGAAGCGGACAATCAGCGAAAAGAAGGCCGCTGCATCGGTGGTTCGCGCGGACTCGCCAAAGTACTCGACACACTCCTTGAACGCCTCCTGGGCGTTCCGCAGGTCGCTCTTGATCTTCTTTAGCTTGTCCTCGGTGTTGTTGAGGAAGTCCCGCAGGATGTGCGTCTGCGTGCCCTTCACCCGCAGCTCGGCCTCCTTGCGCACCTGATCCATGCCCTTTTCCAGCTCGTGGACATCGGCCACAACATTCTCGAGCGACGCCAGCGCCGCCTTGTCCGTGCACTGCAGCTCCGTCTCGTAGTTGAGCAGGTCCGGGAACTTGGCCCGTATTGTGGCCACAATGTAGTGCAGCAGCGACGACCGCTTGTCCGTTGATTTGGTGTCGATGAGCGTGTCCAGGGACTGCAGCTTGAAGCCATAGGCCGGACCCCGCTTGTTGCTGTTCAGATAGTTCCCAAAGGCCAGAACAATCTCCAGCACCGCCCTGAACTTGCGCGACTCCTTCAGGGAGATGGAGGCTCCGGCTATCGCCTGGACTTGCTGCAACAGAAAAGGCAAAGATTTGGATTACACATTCGGAACAGCACAGATCCAGCACAAAAACTGCTCATCCCTACCGGACTGATCAGATGGACGCTATCGAAAAAGTTGCCGATGTAGTTCATAATCGAGAGCTTGAAGGAGATGCGTTCGACGCGCGACAACTGCAGCATAAACCTGTCCTCCTCATTGAGCAGCTGGGGATCCTTGCGCGCAATTATGTACTCCTTGTACATCTTGATCTCAACATCGGTGGGCACCATCTTCTGCAGCAGCTCCACATTCTCCAGCGACAGCTTCTTCAGATCCAGCCCCTGTATGGCAGCCACAACATCGTCGATGGGCATGCCAAGCTTGCGACGGGAGATTGCTAAGGGAATATCCAATCAATCAATCGATTATAATCTATATATGGCAAAGAAATTGGCTCTCCTTCCGCACTCACCAATGTTTCTTAACCTCGAGTGCTCCAGCAGCGAGACATGGTCGGGCCTCTTGACGCGCTTGCTGGACTGCAACGAGCCATCCACCTCCGAGCCAGTGGTGCCGTTGTGCAGGGCCCCGCCAATGCTACCAATCTTGAAGCGCTCCTCGAACTCGTTGAAGTCGATCTGCATGAAGATCTTCTCGTCGTCCAGCTCGTTGAAGATGGTGCCACGCACCTGCAAAAGGACACAGAGAGACATAAGTAGAGGAAGATCAAGGCGCAGCCCGTCTGATCCCATCCACTCACCTGATTCGGCTTCAGCGGTATCCAGTTGAGAGTCGGCAGCTTGTATTTGGTGGGCACCTTTCGCTTGATGGTCATGGCGCCGTCGGGTGCGGGCATGAAGCCGGCCACTGGAGGAGGCGGCGGCGGGAATGAGCATAGCATGGGCGGAGCACGCGGCGGGGAAGGCGCCATCGAGGCGATACTGCCATTGGGGCTGCCCAGCGGACTGAGGCCCATGCCGGGCATCATGGGCGGTGGAGGGGGGGCGGGCGGTGCTGGTGGTGGAGGCGGTGGCGGTGCTGTTGCTGCCGTGGGCATTGGTGGAGGCCGTGGCGGTGGTAGAGGCGAGACAGTGCCCGACATGGCGCCAGCCTGGAGCCCGCCATTCATCAGGCTTCCATCATCGCTGGAGGCGGAACGGGGCAGGGACCGGGACAGGGTCTGCAGCTCCTGGTTCTTGGTGCGCAGCAGGGTGTCGCGCTTCTGCAGCTCCTGTTCGTTTTGCTGCAGCATCCGCTGGAGAGCTGTCAGCTCCTCCTCCAGATTCTGGCGGGCCACCGTCAGCTGGTCGCGCTCCGTCTTTAGTTTGATGTTCTCCGACTCCAGCTCGCTAAATTTGTAAAGGAACTCGGAGTTGCGGTCGATCTCCCGTTCCAGCTGATCATCCAGCTCCTGAACCCGCTCCAGGGCCGAGGTTTTCGTCTCCGAGTCCTCCATGAGAGCGGCCACATCGAAGACGTTGTCCAAGTAGGCGGAGATCTGGACCTTCAGCTCCTCGGACTCGGTTAGCCGGATCCGCTCGAGGTACTTGTCCAGCCCCAGTGCCGTGAACTCGTACTGCAAATGGACGCGATAGTTCATGTCCTCCACGGAGTGGACCACGATGTTCATGAACTGCATGCAGGCGACCATGAAGTCGATGTTGAAGGCCTCGAAGTTCATGAAATACTCCATGAGGGTCTGGAAGCGCCGCTGCTCCTGGCAAACGTTCTTGAAGTTGTCAAAGGAGCCCAGGATGATCTCGTGCCCCCCCTTCACCAGACAGATGGCAGCCAGCAGCTCCAGCACCAGCGCCTTTGTCCTCAGCGACTTGTGGATGAGGCTCAGGGCGATGCAGTTGATGGCCTCCCGATGCTGTATGACCATATTGAAGCCGTACTTGTTGTTCATGATGGCCCGTAGGCACATTATCGACACGTGGATGTCGTCGGTGGCCGCTCCCATGTTCAGCTTGGCAATGTGACGCGAGCGTCGCTTCAGACTGGGACTGTCCAGGGCATCGGAAATGGTGGGGCGCAGGAAGCCGTAGGACACGTGCTGCTGCCTCGAGCTGTCCAGCAGGAGGAGAGAGCCATGGCCCAGGCCCCCATTGTGAGTGTGATTGTGGGACTGGCTCTGGGAGGGACTGTGCGAGCTGTTCTGGCCGAGTACCATTTCCGCGCCATCCCCGCCACTGGTTAGGTTTAGGCGCTCCTCGGAGGCGCACAGGGCGCCCTGGAGACGCTGCTCGTGCTGCATCATTTGCAGCCGAAAGCTGAGATAGTCCACCAGGGCATCCAGACCCTGGTTGCTGTCGTCGAGGAACTCCTTCACCCACTCAATGTGGTTCGTTCGCAGCGAGATCTCGAGGTCTCGCAGCACCTGCGTGGACGTCGACTCGCCCACCATTTTTCGTTTCTGACAAAAAAAGTACAAGAGGTAAAGCTGTAAGTGTACAAGGAGAGAGAGAGAGAGAGAGAGCGGTAGTTGAATAGGAGGATGCAGGATTCGGGAGCAGGATACAGGATTTGGGTGGTGCAGGTGCAGAGGAAAACCATAGAGAGAGAGAGAGAGAGAGGGGAAGAAAAGAGATCGGAGTTTCGTGTTGGATCGTGGTGTGTGTGGGTTTGTGTTTGTCAGTGTTTTGTGAGTAGAGAAATGAGAAATTTACACATTAATTAATGGAACAACAACAGAATTCGGTTTACAATTTAATCATTTTAGTCTACAGTTTTAGATTCGTCCTAATGGCAGGTTAAAGGTTGTTAAAGGGACAAACAGACAACCAGACACCAAAAAAACCAGAGACCAAACACCAATCGGATAGATTATACTCGTATTTATATGTATATATCTTACCCGATGACTGCGCGATGCCTTTGGGTCCAAATATGTTCGCAATCTGCTCAAGTAATGTGAGGGTGGATCCTTCGCCTGCACCATTTCCTACAGAAAATAAAACGTATTCGAAAAATTGTGATTAGTTTGAGGAACTGTACATACAAATGTATGTACATATACGTATGTGCATATACGGAAAAGGCGGAAGGATTTGTATCAACTCTGTTATTCTACCAGAATTCGAAAAGTTACGCACACAAGGAAACATTTCCGACCCCATTGAGTATATATATTCTTGATCAGCTTCAATAGGCGAGTCTTTCTAGCCGTTCGTCCTGAGCGAGTCATGTGACACAAGTGTATATCAAAATTTCGCCCCGCCCCTTTCCCCCCTACAAGGACGAAAATCAAGGAAAAACGGAAAACGTAGAGAATGACCATATCTACCAGATTGCCGTATCTGGATCAGATCGGATCATTATTATAGCCAGAATAAAGAGATTAATTTTCAGTTGCTAACCCACCCCCTTCATGACGGGCCTTCTCTGGCGGTGGAGATGTAGAACCTACTTGTGCACGTATGTAGATAAATATTTTAAAATTACATATAAATCGTAATCTCACATACATATGTATGTATATGCATATGTATATGTGAGTACGGGTATACAAGTTCAGTCGAGGCAAGAGCATCAACTCACAGCGTTCCCTCTCGTTTTTCTTATATTTTCGCTCGGGCTACTAAACATTTTCAGCATTGAAGCAAGAGAATGTGTTGATAAAAATTATTAAATATTAACAGAGAAACGATTCCTTCTCTATGTTACATTTTTTACCACAAATACAATATACCCTTTTACTCTTCGAGTACGGGTATAAATATTCGTTCAAAATTTGTTCAGTGCTAAAAGCCGAATATTTTAGCTGTCTGCGTAGCATGCTTTGATTCCTTTTAGCAACTCTCGCATTCGGTTTTTAGTGTTTCGGAGTAATTTAATTCTTACTGACGAAAGGATTTGTAATACTATTTTGAAAACATCAAAGAGGCATGAGTATAGCTGTGAGTTTACAAATACTGTGAATTCGTTCAGGGATCTAAAATGTACCTGATCTCTGTGATCCCTTTGGACGTTTCGGTGGTGCCTATATCTCTTTCAAACAGTATTGTTTTCGCCCCCCACGTCATCAATGTTCCGTTTCTATGGCATGGCATTGTGGATAAGTTTTTGATATCTGTTTCTGATAAATCAAAATACAAATCTGCTTATTGACATTTCTCCAACTATCTTTAGTTTGACCGTTTAATGGCAATAGTAAGAAATCAGATCAAAAGGCAATCATCTTCGGTGGAAATGATTGTGGCAGTGGCTGTGGCTGCGGAATCGGCAGTGGAGTTACCCAAGCTCCGCTGTTCAATGAACTGATCTCTGCTTTGGCTCTTCCAGGGGTAATGTTTATGGGGAGGAGGTAGACCAGAGGGAGAGAGAGAGAGATCTCCTAAAGCATTAACACCAGGCGAAGACTTAGCGGCTTTTACTTTGGTTTTTATTTATATTTTTACTGGCGGCCGTAACTGCATGTTTGTGTAGTACGATGATGTCTACGGTTCCACACATCGATCCCCATCCACATCCCCATTTCCATCCCATCCGATTCGAGGCTGGAGCAGCGCAGCGCGATCACATAAGCATCGATGGGTGCTTGCCTAACGTTGAACATTTTTAAGCATTTTTGAGCATGAAGCGTGGTATACTTGTTTTAGCTTTCTGTGTGCTTGTGTTTTGTTTAACTATGCCAACCACTAAGGCACCGACCACAACAGCCAAAACCCCAAACCCCAAACCCCAAACCCAAACCACAGCAATAGGAATAGCAACAGCTAGAGCTACAGCTACAGCAACAAATGCGATCCCAGAGATCCAACCAACGCATGACTACAACCTAAACTATGTGTGGGTTTTGGTTTTGGTTTCGGGGTTTCGGATCGGGGAGTTGCAGTCAAAGAAAAACCAGTTTCGATTCTTTTTCCTAGTCGAAGAGACCTGAAGAAATATCAACATGCATACCAGAGACATACACATAAATACATGCACACACACACACACATGTACATATACATACATATATCTATAGATGGATCAAGATATATGTATATGTATGGAAGCGGCTCCAACAACGATTAAAAACTGCAATTTATCGTAGTCATAATAATTTGCATTTTGTCACTGTGAGCCTCGAAAGCGAGAGAGAGAGAGAGACAGCGAGAGCTTCGTGGGATTGGCTTCCCTCGAGGAGTCACTTGGAGGAGTCAGTCTCTCAGTCTCAGTCGTCCTCGAGTGGCAAGTTTCGCCTCCACCATCATCGTCGGTCGGACTTGTCCCATTCTCTGTCTCGCTGTCTGTCCGTGGGCTGCGTTTTCATTCATTTTCATGACTAGACTACGCCAGAGAGTTGGTTGTACAGTGGGACAGTAGAATGGAAATGATTATAAACATATATGTATGTACATATATGTATTTGGATACATATGGATACAGCGTTCTTTTTAAATTCGATGGATTTCTGTTGTATATTCTTACATTACCAAACCTATCTTCTGGTCGATTTTTAATATACCAAAAAGCATCGGTGGGCATGTTCTTGCTCTTCGACATGCACAAACAAATGCTGAAAAAAAGATTGTCAAAAATACCATTAACATCATACATGTCTTGTGCATGACTCGACTCAATTTGACTCGATTTTCTTTTAATAACGGTTTCGGGTTTTCCACACAATAGATTTGTTCACCAAATTCACCATTTTAGTCTCCTCACCCACGGTGCAGTTTTGCCGTCTGAATTATGGAAAACAGGTCTCTGTCTGTGTCTCTGTGTGGCAGGCGTGCAGGCGGCAAGCGGCGGGCGGTTCGGTCGTTCAGGAACCGGCGACGACGTGGACAACAAACAACACCAAAGTGTAGCCATGTTGGGTGTTTATGATATTTTATCGTATGGCAGAAAATGTTTGACGCGAGTCCCAAGTCCGAGCAGGGCATTCCTCTTCCTGCTCTACGAGTGTTCCACTCCGCTCCACGAAATATGCCTATGGCGAAAATGCTCGTATTTACTTGCGCGTATAGCAGTATATTCTCTTTGTTGTGCACCACCGTTGATGTCAGATTCTAGGTGCAGCTCTTGAAAATTCAGTGACCCAGTTACAAGCGAGATACATACATGGATGGACGGTTGATAGATAGATAGATATGGATACGAGTAGAATCCACCGAAAAAGGGGCACGCTCTGGTGCAGACGTTAATAGTTTCGTCATAGCTTCCGACAGTCCCAGTCCCCCTCCCATCTTTATCAGAAGCACGCAATCTAGATTTGTCCTACATGGTATCCGTAAACATGCACAGACACGAGTGTATGGATCTGTATATAAGACGAAATAAACATACATATACTGATTTCAAGTCGCCATCATTGCCAAAATGTTTCATTTTTGGATTCAGTCAGCGAATGTGCCATTTGAAATTGGAATCGTTCAGCACTTTTGTGTTAAGCGCCAACCAACGACATCAAAAAAATGCGAGCGACAAACAGCAAACATCACGCACTGCATAATGATTGACAAAAAGCTGTACGAGTACATATGTATACTCTAATCATACGGAGAGACAAGACATATGTACATCAACTTAAACACATGTTCTACAGTCTATTTACCACTGTAAGAGCACGTTTAAATCAGTTTAAAAGGTTAAGTGATTGGGTAGATGTCGGGTTAGGAAACAACAAAGAAAATGCCAGATCGGAAGAGATTTATTTTAACTCAAAACAATCCTCAGTTACATACATTCGTTAGAAAAGCAATTAAGTGATCCTATCTATCCGTTTCCAGTTTTTAGAATAGACATTCGATTAAGATTGATTCAAATCGCAAATGTTACATTTTCCAGCCTTAACATCAACATTTTCCTTCATACAACCATTAAACCCATTTGCTAATTGAAAGGGAATTTCGTTTCGTAAATTTGATCAGCGCATAAACCCCTTCGGAATTCCAACTGGTGGCCATCGTACCAGACACACACACACACATACGTATGTGTGTGTGTGTGTACAACAATTATATTGCGCAAAGCCATTTGCTGTGGGGTTTAATTGGAGCGGCGGCCACTTCACTTCTAGACGGCCTAAAGGTCAGTGTTCAAGGTGTCGCCATGAACGAACGAGAGACATCAACCAAATACTTAACCCCCCAGAGGGCCAAGGAGTCATAGGGCCATGGAGCCACTCCCATCTCCAAGCGCTTTGACTAAGGGAGAGTCGGTCAGAGTCCAAAAGGGCTACTAATAGTATGAACGGAAGTTCTGGCCCCCCACAGATGTGGCTGATAGGAGCTTTATTCCAGCAAAGAAATATAATCAGGTTTATGCACGCTTTAAAAGCATGAAAAAACCATTTGTTATGGCACTCACTTGATCGCATATCATGTCCCACTTTTTCTCGTCATCATAGTTACGCAGCAGCTTTGCCTTGTCCGGTGGCAAGTCCATTGAGGCCTGCAAAAACGAAAGAACAAAAAGTGTTGATGGTTTATTGAACCTCTGTTTATACATACGTACAAGTACTATAAGTATATACGGAAGATATATATATAGGGTAATCAAAAGGCTAAATTTGTTGACAGATGGGCTCATTATGATGGCATCCAAGAGTGGAGTACCTTCCAAGACACTTAAGCAGAGGCCTATTTGCTTGCTCATGCAAATATTGAATTATCACAGCAGCTGCTGCTGAGGGTAGTACTCGTAGTTAATAATCCATAAAGTAGGGAGACAAAGATATGCTCCATTTCCCGAAACAAAGTTTACTTCTATCTCAGAAATCTAATCATCTTTTTCGGGGACCGTTCATAGTGTATTCTATGCAAACCAACGAAACGACCACTGTGTGCTGGCATCACTCTCCCTCTGACTTTTAATGAACGCACTGAACGCCCCAACAAACAGCAAACAGCAAATCAAACAAATCAACAAACAGAACCCATTTTTACCTGGACGATTGTGTAAAATGGTTAAATGCACAATTTAACGGGAGGGAATGCCCCATAATGAAATCGGCAAATATGCTTACGTGACTTCAATTTAATGTTCCTCTTTATTTTTCTGGGTGCAGCTGCGTTGCAGTTGCAAGTTCTAATTAGACACACACACACACATGCAGCGGCACAGACACACCTGATGATGATGATGATGGGGAGCAGGAAGAGGGAGTGCCGAGGACAGGGGACAAAGGAATGAAGCCATTATAATGGATGATCACACAATGAAGTTGGAAATCGGTTGACAATAACAAAATAAATGCATATGAAAGAAGATTTCAGAGTCAGAGAGAGAGCGATGAGAACGAGCGTCCCAATGCAATGTATTTTGAGTTTGAGTATGGTTATCTATTAGATATATCTGATCGCAAGAATGGGACCGGGAGATTGTTTCTAGTGTATGATCTGCTGGCTGTGTAAACCCTTTTCATATGATCATTCTGTCCGTTAATTTGCTGTCCGTTAGGAAATTGGGAGTGAGATGTCACTTCAATATGCAAAACAAATTTTGTTTCACTAGCTCTTATAGTCTCCGAGCATTGGTCGGCAAACAAGACGGACAGACAGATATGGCTATATCGACGCGGCTACTGATGCTGATCAATAATATATACATACCCAGCGACTTTAAAAAAAAGCCGCACTCTGACTTTTCATGCATTTCTGACTTTGGAAGCCTGGTGTTTTCAAAAATTTTATTCGATTCGACTATTTATTTTTTTTTTGTGTCACTTAATCATTTTTATACAAAAAAAGTTACTAAATTTGTTTGTATCATAATTATATAGTGAAAAGAAAAATATTTTTGCCAATCACACCGTTTTCAACGGCTATTTAGTAATTTCACCATAACAAAAGTAAAAATTAAATTAAAATATATAAACGTGTTTTTCCAACAAAAACTAAATTTTTTCCAATGAGTTATTTTGTTTTCTATAAAGTAATGACAATGCTAATATTTAAAAAAATGTATTTTTCAAATTAAGAACTAATTAATATTCGGTGGGAACACCCTTGGCGTTTATGAGACATTTTGGTCCTATTGGGCATCGAATCGTATAAAACCTTCAGATATTCGTCCGTTATATCATCAAACCATACTTTTTCTATAGTTTGGCGTAACTCAACCATAGTTTTCTGCTTCCTTTTTTTCATATTTTTTGAACTCATAAGGGCCTACACATTCTCTATCGGACTGAGGTCGGGACTGTTACCTGGCCAATCTAAGGACTTAATACCCAATTCCATCTTAAAAAATGTTAACCTATCGTTAAAAAAGAATAGTCAAAATTAGTATAATGCATTTTTAAAAATATCAAACGACGAAGAATAACTTAGAGAGCGCGCTCGATGACAAGGTGCAGAATCGTACTGAAAGATGGGATCATCTTCTTTCTCAGTAACTGATTCCATACTAGGCACAACGCTACTGAGAATAATTTTCTTTATACACTTTTGCATTGACCATACCTTTTACCATTATTATCGATTCAGTTTTATTTTTAGATATTCAAACCCATACCATAATATAAGGCAAATGCTTTTACGGTGCTAATGCAGCAATCTTTGGAATATCGTTCCCCTGTTCTCCGGCGATCTGTGCGCGAACCATCGGGTCCAATGAGGTTGAATTTGGACTCATTCGACAATATGACCGTGACCATTCGGATTAAACCCCAATTAGATTTTTCTGTAGACCAATTTAAGCGAGCTCAAATTGTACTGTACAGAAGTGGCTTTTGGCAGGATGTCCTTGCCATTAGGCCTATCTCCTTTAGCCGAAGCTGTATAGTTCGAGCCGAAATAGTTTTTTGAAAATCGTTGCTGCACTTTGGAAGCTATCTTAACAGCATTTAAAAATCTATTATGTAGGGTCGTTCTCATAATAATACGATCTTCCATTATATTTGTTAATTTTTTTCTTCCCGATACTTTCGTCCTCTCCACTTTTCCAGTCTTTCGATTTTTTTTTTTTTTAAATCGTCTCGCAGAGCTTTCGTTGAACTTAGTTTTAATTGCTATTTTACGAATTGAAACATTTTGTTTTTGCCAAATCAATAATTTTAGATTTTTCAGTCACCGATGACTGCTTTCCCTTAGCCATCGTTTTTGAAGAGTTCAAAGTTAAAAATTTTTAGGAAGTGTTTCCAGCAACTAAGACGTCAAAAACCACACAAAACCAGAAGGAAACATTCACGGGAACTCCCAAAAAAAAAAAAATTAGTCGAATCGAATAAAATTTGGGGAAACACCAGTCTTCCAAAGTCAGAAATGCATGAAATGACAGAGTGCGGCTTTTTTTTTTTGTCGCTGGGTGTATATGTACTTTTATGGGGTCGGAATCGATTCCTTCTCTGTGTTACACACATCCACTGGAAAAAAAAATACAATATACCCTTTTTTCTTCGAGTATGGGTATACAAATTTACCCTTACCTATTAGTTTTTTAATCAAGATAATTTCCCGTCAGAGACCTCTGTAAACTGTTTTGTATTTTTTCAAGATGTTTTATAAAGTGATAATTCTTTCAATTGGTTTTTTTTCCCATTCAATTAGTGTAAATTTACATGCAGTTTTCGCAGCTTTGGCTGTGTGTTAATTAAGCTAAACAATTATTAAATTATCTTTACTCTTGCCTCTGTTCGGTTTTGTTGACTTTTTGTTTGACTTTTGTGCAAAACGTGCTGAATGCTAATTATACAAATGTAGGTACATACATATGTATAAATATATACATAAATACATATGTATGTATGCATTTATGTATATATGTATTTTGGTGTAAAACATTTCCCATTCCCTATATTGGAAAAAAAATATTGCAAAATATATTGATTAATTAATTGTAATGTTATGGGTGAACTGAACCCATTGCCCTTCCTCCATCCAATAGCCTTCCCATCCCTCTTTACACTCCGCTGTTCCACTCCCCGTTCCGCTCTGAGATCATCATTGAGGCTGAGTGATTTGCCTCGACGCGCTTTTCGTAATAACAAAACAGAAAACAGAAATAATACAACAATAAATATGCGAATAAAAGAGTGCATAAAAAGGGAGAGAGAATAATAAGTAAACAAGGTGACAAAGAGACGGCGCAACGAGCTCTCTTCTCTCTCATATTTATGCCAGAGCAGGCGACGCGCTACTTTTACTATATAAAAATTGGACATGATGTACATGCAATGTACATGACTTCATCGTATAATACATATACTGCTTCGTTCCGTTCCGAATCCATGCCATATCTGTCTGTCTGTGTGTGTGTGAGTGTGGACTCGTACATAATGAATTACTTGACCGTCACACCGGATACGCATTTTAAATTTTTTCCCTCAATTTGTGTTCTCGATCCGATCCCCCCCAAAACGCAGCTCAAACCTGTCTACGGTCATGCAAAATGAGTAATAGCATGAGTAGTTATGTATGTACATAAGTACATAGGTGTTTCCATAGGGCTTGACATAGGGCCTGGCAGTTCCCCATAAACGCATCTACGGTCATCGTCTGATAGCGGTAAGACCAAATAAATGCTCCACAATTGACAGATTGGAAAGTCACTTTCATTCATTTTTTAGCTTAATACTTCCGACTTCTATGTCGCATATAGTATGCATGCATGTAAATAGATATTCTACTTCTAAGTTTTATGTCGCATATAGTATGCATGTAAATAGATATTGTACACAAAAGAAAGCCATTACTCAAAACATCCAGAATCACACAACGTTTGCCAGTTACTTTAGATCTATTTCTATACATATGTGTTTTAAATTATATTATATGAACCATTACCATTATTTATTAGCTTTGTTAGCTATGCGAAATGAACATTTCGAAACTCAACAAGATCATCATCTTTTTAACGAAATAGGACTTGGACAATAGGAACTTTTGGCATCACTTTTTATGTGAAGCTTTTCATAATCTCTACCGTTTCCGTATTTAAATTTGTATCGTTTATCCTTATTACTTGGAAGTAATTTTACATAGCTTGGAGTACGTCGATAGAAACCGTTCCTAATGAGTCTCTAACGTATATAGTATTTATTTTAGTCTTAACTTTTTTTTTGTCATATGTACAATATGTAACAAAAATATTTTTACATATGGCTTTTATATTGCTTTTTTTCAACAGAATTCAGTATGATATAATTTATCCGCTTAATAGCCCATTTGAGGCATTTAATCTTAAGCGATTTTCTTACGTATCTTAAATTTCAACAACCGCACATGTACATAAACATAAACAAAGGCGTTCAGTGAGTCGATTACCGCATCATCACTTGATAAAACAAAATTCATTTTTGTATAGTCTTGAATAAATAAATATTGAACACAATATGGCGAAAATTCGCATGAAATTATTCGTTAATCACGGACATGTGAGTTTGTATTTTCAATACCCAAACTCGAAGATATTTAATCTCTGGCTGATCCGCTAGAATTACACACTGATAACACCCGCCATTGATTGTCACTAAAAGATGTTTCCGTAGAAGAAAGACCAACTCCATCACAGTTTATCTAGCACATAAATTATTTTTCCTGGAATTCGCCGGATGATCTTACATACATATGTATGTATAGTACATCCCAACAAAGTCCAAAGTCGTTTACCGTTTATCATGCTTGTATGGATGTATCAATATGTACATGCATACATACATACATACGTATGTATGTAGTAAAAAAAAAACAGATGTCTTTATGTTTTTATCTTTATGTGTGGTTTTCTTTTTTGCAGACCGCGAAGGAAGTGCACAGCAAAGATAAACAAATGGCTGGCCCTACAATTGCGATAAAGAACGATCCAATCCACGCGGATGGGGAGGCTCTCGGGCGATCGTATTTGGCTGTGCTAAAGTAGCCGTTAGATAATGCCAAGCCGAACGGACAAAGCGGATGGACATCAAGTCATCAACTTGGTTCCATCGAATGGGTATGCATCCCAGCGAGGGTCAATAGGAGAGTTTTCAGAGACGGCCGACGTTTCTCATGTTTACTTGGGTGTACCGATGATATGATTCCAGGTACTTTTTTATCTACTTTCGGGGAAACATACAATTGAATACGTAACTCCGGTAAACTTCTCGACCTCCCCTCGAAATGAGCCAATGAGTCTTTAACAATATTAACAACAATAACTGCTGTTGTGGTTCATTGCCTTGTGGTTTGTCAGCCATTGTAAATGTCATTAGGAAGGCGGCTGCGGCTGCCCCTCTTCACACTCCTCCTTCGGGCAATTGCTTATAGATTTCAGATTCTAGACCCCACATTGATGATGATGATGATTAAGCGAGTGAAAGTTGGATTGGGTTGGGAAAAAGCGAATGGGGGATGAGTTGAGGATTTTGTGCGGTTTAATCTCTCTCTTTCTGTGCATTTTTTTCCCAAGTTCATATTGTTGTTTCCTATGTTTGTGGTAATGACACCCACTATATGGCCTATAATTATGCCATCAAATAAACATTTGTATGCATCTTCATGTATCAAAATAAATATACTTTGTAATTTCAATTGATGAATCAACGAATGGCTGAATGGCAGTCCAATTCCATCCTTGGCTCTTTCTCTCTCTGATCAATTGTTTGATCAGCTGGGATGATCTTCCTTCCAACATCGACAGACTGCACTTCACCCTTGCCCGAATAGAAGATTCCACTCTGCAGCCCGCACCCACCATATGTATGAAAAGTTCAGTAAACCCTCACGATGGAAACGGTATTTAACCGGAAACATCTGCAGCGACTGCGTCCGATTAGATCCCACAAAACGCAAATTATTAGTGGCGAAAAATGGCATTTGTTATTTATAAACCATGAATCAGACAAACAATCGCTTTTAGTCGGAAGGCGACTGCATGGATTCCGCTGGAGGAATCGAGCCGGACCGTAGCAGACCGGGTCTCGCCACTTCAATTGGTAATTGGCAAACAGCACTTTTGACTATATTAAAGTACACACGAATTAGCCGATCCAAGGAGACTGAGCTGGCGCATAGGCGAGGCCAGGGATTGGATACGGGAGATGGAGCGGGTGCGGGTGCGGTAGGGGAGCTACCGAAATGGCAAAAAAAACAAACAAAAACGTTGGGGGGCAAATTTCGGAAAAGAAACGAAAGAAAAAAACAAAACAGAAGCCGAGACACATCGAAAAACACACTTTGAGTGCGAAAAAGAGGCAATGAGTTTTTTGGACAAACAATGGAGAAGAATAAATAATAGTTGATAGCATACAAAATGTGGTATCTATGGTCTGTCAATGTTGTGGATACCCTTGAAGTAGTATGTTTCACTATTGGAAACCATTAAAAAACACCAATATGTAGATTTGATAGGAAAACATTAATACAAAATTCATAAATGTATGTATGTTCATATGGTTCAGCGGTGGTTCTCATTTTAATCCTAAATCAAGATGCCCAGTACCATATTTACAACCCTGAGATGAAAACAAAAGATCCTATCCCCAATATGGAATAATTCCAAGTAACATGACTGTCGGGCCGTGCATATGAGTATAAATAAAGATTTTATTCTTTTCTCGTATCCCCCTTTCTGTTCCGTTCTGTTCCGTTCTGTTCCAGTGGGAGATAAGCCGAGCCGGTCCGATGGGCATCCAGCAGCCACAATCTGACATGGCGGGGAGAGAGAGGGATTGAGCGTGGAGTGAGTCAGCATTGGCACAGAGCAATGTCATAGCAACCGCTTTAAGTGGGACAGAGGGGGCGACAATCGATCAATTTGCTTTAATTGCCATTAGCATGCCGAAATGGAGTGGCTAAGAGAACGGCAGAGACCCGGAGAGGGGAGGAGCGAATCCAATGGCTGCTGTGGGTCACTCTCATTTGTTGTAGTTTTATGACTGTCAAAGCTGAGAGAGGTTTTTTTTTTGGTAATTTTTTTCAATACAAAATTTTAATTACGTGGTCTTGTTCAGACCCAGAGCAAAAAAGAGAGAGAGAGAGATGTGCAAAAAACAAAATGTGTGTAGTGGATGAGATGACAAGCGAATTCAAATTTTTGGAGGCACACGCCTCCGGAACAATGGAATAATATTTGGAATCATTAAAGAATTAAGTAAATCGGACTCAAAAATTGTCACTCTAAGCCGCCAAGTTGTGACTGGAGGAATCTAGGAATTACCATCAAGTATGGAGACTGCACCAACACAAACACACATTTTTCCGAATATTTCCGCTCCCATCCCACTGTGCACTGCATTTGGAGTTAGAGTGCAGGCCAGACGGAAGAGAGAGAGAGAGAGATCAGAACACACACCAGTAGCGAGGGAGAACATTCACGCAGTGGCGGGTAATTTAGGGAGTCCTAAAAGGGGTCCTACACCACATGTTTGAAATCTGAAAACATGGAAGATTCTTGTTTTTCGAGAGATGGGGCAATCTGATTAACATAAACCCTCCTCCTTCGTACGCCACTGCGTACACTGCCACACAAAACACACACACACACACACATGCACATGAACAGTGTGTCTGACAAAATTCAAGCGAACAGTCGATGAGGTCATCAATCACATGCAACAACTGCGAGGGAGGGGAGAGGATTGGAGTGTATGTGTGGGAGAGATGAGCTTGGGGAAGCCAATCCTTAAGTTAGAAGTACGCCCCAGTCAGTACATTCAAAGCTTTTAAAAGTCACCCATTTCCCGATAAACGGGGCTCGCGACTCACCAGAACTTTGGCGAACCGCCGATCCAGCTCATCTGTAGTGGGCATCGGTAGATGGCTGCGACTACGCACGCTCGGCTGCCGGATGTGATGGTACTCGGAGCTGGAGCCGATGTCATAGCGCAGGTCTTGCTTCTGCAGCGTGCCGCCCCCGGATGCAGGACCGTTGTGATTGTGGTGTCCATTGCGCAGCATGGAGTGGGAGCTGTGCTGTGGATGGTGCTGCTGATCGTCTGTATCCACATCGGCAGTGGTAATGTTACGGGACTTGACTGCACCCATTATTGTGGCAAAGCGACTGCTGCCGTCTGCTGCTGCTGACGCTGCGCCGCCACCTCCGCCTGGTCCGGCCCCTCTGCCTGGTCCTGCTCCTGCGCCACCGTCGTCGCCGGCTTCGATGCTCGCTGCCGTGAGCGCTGTGCTAAGGGATAGGGATAGGGTCCCCCATACAGTGCGACAGAGTGCACGGGTGCGTTCGGGGCAACTTGAAAGTTGCTCTTTAATTTCGTTGAAGATATCCAAAGCGGCTGCCTTTTGTTCTTGTTTTTGCTTCTCCTCCACCTCCTGCTGCTAGGGCTGCTGCTGCGGCTGCTGTTTACGGCCTGGGACTTTCTGTGTGTTCTGTTAAGGCGACCGAACGAGTTATTTTTCAAAATTGTCGACTAATTTAATTTAATTTTTCTAAAATAATAAACATGATCTTTTTCAATTTGATAATTAAATTTAATTCCTTTTTTGACAATCTAAGCAAAAACCACAATTTATTGCTGCTGCAGCGGCGGCGGCTGCTGCTGCTGAACAAATACACACACACGCCAATACAGACAAAGCCAGATTTCAATGAAAGACTCCTTTGGAAGGCGACGCCTTTTATGCTTTGTTCGCGACACGCTCCGCTTTCGTTTCGACTAATCTCCGAATCTCCGCGAATAGCGGAGGAGTTGGATTCTTATAAACAGTAACTTGCATTTAAACTGCTTAAGAAGTGTTAACCACTGCAGTTGCATGCACTTTTGGCCGACCGCGCGACATCTGCTTTTGACACCAACACACACTCACACACCCAGATACGACTGCTTAGCTGCTGCTATTTTAATTCACGTTATTAATTTTTCGCTCGCTCTAAATGCAAACTGAGATTTATTTAACAAATAAAGTTCCGCACTGAAGTACGTGTGTAGTAGGACTGTTGATGTTGTATCGATATACTGATATGGGCGATATTTTTTATTTGTGATACGATAGAATTGTTACGATATTTTTGTTGCTGATTATACCAAGAAGCAATATTTAAAGAAAATATCGACCACCCTCCATCGCTGCTTTACACTGTACACAACAGCTTCCCGCTCGAACAAGATGGACGAGATACAAAACTTGTATAATAAAATTGACCAGAACTTCGTATGATGCAACCTTTGTGGTAAGGTTGTGAAGGTAGTAGAAAACGTAAAACTTTCGCGCACATATTAGGTCTAAGTATCATCACATCGTTGCACAGACTTCTGGCGCCAATAATATGAATTAAGAGGTATGCAAACACGCATATGCAGAATCTAATATTATTTTAATGTAGAATATAATTTGCAGTAAAATCCAGCACTGAAGCTTCAGAATAAATTTTAAAAAATTTTGATATTTTGAAATTGCTATATTCGATATGGCAAATATCGATATATATCTATATAAATTGAGTATGCAGAATGCCACTCTAATTCGTTTTCCCATGCTGCTGAAATTTGATTATGGTTATATACAATAGTTTTTGTATAGAAAAATATCAGCATTATTCAGCTTACACCATGAAAAGAGAGAAAGTTACCATGAAGAGAGAGATAGCGAGCGAATGTCACCTAAAAAAGTAATTTTTAAATCAACCACGATTTCAAGTCGTTGCTCTTCCGAACGATTTCGGTATTTTTTTGCGATAATTGGCCTTTGGCGGTAATTTTGAAAAGTGTATTCAAATACCTACAAGTCGATATCTGTCCATGATCGGAAATCCTATTCCCAGAATTTGATATTCCATCTAATGACCAGAATGACCAGCAACCATGACGTCATTTCAGAAATTAGGTTGGACATTTGAATGCCTATTTTCCTTGATGCTATTGCTAACTTTTATTGTACCGGAGTGTCAGGACGATTTTTGAAAACATCCGCTTTTGTCTTCTCTATGAATTGCTTGTGTTGGCTTGTGTTTTACTAGACCACCTGATAGTGCCATTGTTTGAGCACTTGTGGTGTGGGGCTTTACTGTGGCATCCATCCATAGTAAAGGCCCACAACAGAAGTGCTCAAACAATGGAGACGGCGCAAGAGCTGCGGCCAAATTAATGCAGATCGTAGAGTAGACAAATGCGGAAAAAAAAAAAGCATCAACAGAGGAAATATGCAGAAAAATGAGCGAAATCAGTCAAAACTCAGGTTAGAGTGGATTGATTCGTTGAGCATGGATCTTCCTCCTGGACGAGGACGAGGACCAAGCAGCTTGCTCTGGTTACGTCCACTCAACGGAGATCCAACAACTGGCCCGAAAACAGTTTGGAAGCCTTTGGAAATATTTCCATTATAAGTTCGGAGAAGCGAGAGTCGCCGGTCAAAGGTAGAGGCTTGTGTAAAAATATTATACTTTGGCATCCATCCAAAGTAAGGCCCCACGCCACAAGTGCTCAAACAATGGCACTAGCAGGTGGTCCAGTCCAGAAAATATTTAAGAGATTTTATAAAAATATACATATATACAACAAGAACAAAATTATTTGAAAAATGGCGCTGCTTTGTATTAGAGCTGCACAACAAGCGACAGCATTATCGATAGTAATTTGATAAACTTAAAGTGTGGCCAGATGTTTACTCAAAAACCCAATGTTTTTCCACCTCTATAAACAAGCTGAAAAGATAATTTATTGTATTCTTGCTTAAAAAACACATATTTCGATATAGTTGATTGGTACCTTAGTGAAAACCAGCAAGATGGGTACACCTCGCAGGGGATTCAACAATTTCTCGCCATACTCCCAGGGAATGGGACAATATCCATCGCAGGGCTCGGATTATAGGTCCCAGCATATTGGTGGCATGCAGGAGCCACAACAACCCAATTTTGGCTTCTACGAGGATAAACAAAGTTTTTCTCAGGCAAAGCCAAGCACACCACATTTCTATCAGAACAAGGCGCCGCAGGAGCAGATGCATCGACCCCGGCAGCAACAACAACAGCCGTACGGTCAGGGACGTGGACGGAACTTTAGTCGGGGAGGAGGGGGCTTCAATCGCAGGCCCAACCACCACTTCAAGGATCAGGTGCCCCAATACTTTCATCCCTCCATGATGGAGGATCCTTGGCGCGACTTAATGGACCGCCACAATGCCATCCACGCGCCTAGCGTGGATGAGGAACAAGTCGGGGTAGAATGTACGTAGTAGCTAGTTTGTAACATGTTATATATTAGGCAACAGTTTCCAATAAAAAGAAACTCGTTTGTACAGTACGTCTTTAAATTACAAAACCCACATGGGACGGGACCTGAGAGCGGCCATCAGAAGCGTTGCTGCTGTAGCTGCTTCTTCTCCAGATACTTCTCCCAGTCGGCGGCAATGCGATTATATATGCCCATGGCAGAGCGGGCATCCTCCACGGAGTTGTGCTCGCCGGTCTGAATTTCCTGGCCGAGCACGGCCATGGTGAGCCGCTTCAGACTTGGAGTATGGCCGTTGTGTGAGACGAGTTTGCAGAGTGGCTTGTAGCGCGAAGTGTCGCGAATCTGTTCGAAAGGATGCTTGATGCTCAGGACGTTGAGATCGTTGCGCAGGGCGTGGCCGACGAGAATTTTGCCGTGTAGCAGCTTTACAACCTCGTCCTGGACGGTGGCAAAGTCTTCAGCATTCTCAATATCATGCGGGCGTATGCCAGAGACGCTAGTGCGATAGTCTGTAACCGGTTGGCGCGGCTTTACGTGCTTGTCCAGCAGGACATGGCCAGCACTATTCACAATCGAGACTCGCGCCAGCATGTCCTCCTGCCCATTGTGGCCCACTCCAACCATCTCGCAGTCCATGGCCAAATAACGATTGCGCTGGGCCATCTTCCTTTGGCGTGTGCGTGCCGATTTGGTCAGGTGCTCGGAGTCAGGTGCAGATCCTTCCGCTTCCTCAGCCCCTTTCGCCACCAGCGCCTTGTTCTCGCTTCCGGAGGCAGTGGCAGCCAGCCAATTGGACCCAGCCGCACGTCGGCGTACGTTTGGTTGCTGCATCTGCAAGCGTTCCACTGAGTTATGAAGCCTAAAACCTTTTGGTGAGGAACCCACATTGTTGTCGCTGTTGTTGTTGCCTGTCCTGCTGGTATTGGCCTTGTTGCGGTGCAAGTCGAACTGCTTCTGACGCTGCTCTGACGACGACATCTCAATCTTTGTGCGTCAATAGATTCCGGATTCCGAAGAAACGAAAACAATTTTAAGATGTTTCTCAACGAAAAATGTGTTATTTTTCTTGACCCAGCTCGAATTTGACAGACAGAAAGATGTGCCCGTTTTTCACATCAAATTACTGACCGAATGCGGGTATATTAATACTAAAAATTGCAAAAGTAATGTAGTATTTTAAGACCATGTAGTTTTTTTTACAAGGAAATGAGACTATCGATATACATCGATATAGCTGGTTTTTTCCGAATTCGATAGGTCGTATAAACTCTTTATTATTTGTTTGTTGCTACAAATTTTGAAAATGTACGCATAATTATGCAAAGGCATCGAAACAAATATATTCAGCGGCTGTCCCAAGACCCTGCGACTTGAGCAAGTGAAACATCAGAAGCCCATGGCCCGCTTTTCATCCGTGTGCCCATTCCGATTCGAACATTGATTTGTACTGGGCCTCCGGTTAATTAAAACACCGCTCACTTCAACTTGTTACCAAGCCGCAGGTAATCAATCTATTTGAATGTCATAATAAAATAAAATATGATATAATATATGACAAGGAAGAGGTCTCAGGTACGGTGATGAGATGAGGCTCTGCGTGGACCCTTGCTTAAACTATTTTTGTATTTTTGAGATGGATTTCTCTGAGACTTAGAACAAACCTTTTCCTGGTGTTGTGCAAAAACGTTTCACCTTAATGCCTCCAAGTGCAAATCAATGACATTTCATCGCTCCAGCCGCTTGTTGGCTCCTTACCTCCTCTGCGGGGGTTCTCTTGAGAGAGTTACCATAGTTAATGATCTTAGTGTTAAACCAGACCCCAAGTTAAAGTTTTCTGACCAAACACATGGTCATGTGTTTGGTCATTGATAAAGTTAACGTAATTTTTCTACCATGGTAAACAGGGCCATACTTGGATTGATAAAGTCAACGTAATTTGAGCCCCTACATAACGTCCTTAATACTCGTAGATTTCTTCTAATTAACTTTCCAACTTTCCCTATAGATGCAATCCTTTCACACACGCTGCGGCCGCTCCATCAGATTGTACAATGGAAACCGTTCGGCGCAACGATCGATGCGAGACTTCAGCCATGCCCTGGTGTTCAGTTCCGAGCCGCTGGAGGACGATGTCCTCTTCGAGGTGGTCATTGAGAAAAAGGTGAGTGGCAGGCGACCTGGCATACTAAGATGGTTCTTATATACTCCGAAACGATTTTTTTAAGAACACTTCTTGGGGCGGCAGCATCGAGATTGGAGTTACGGCCGAATCTCCAGACGACCTGGAACTGGTGGCCTGCGCCACGGCCATGAGGAACGGCACCTGGGTCATGTCGGGCATTGATGTCCGCAAGGATGGTCGACGGCTGTTTGAATTCTATGGCACGGACCTGGAAACGCTCAACGAGAGCGACCGTGTCGGTGTTATGCGCACCTCCGGCAACGATCTCGTCTTCTATGTAAATGGTGAATCTCAAGGCGTGGCCGCCAAGAACATGCCAAAGCCCCTCTGGGCCCTAGTCGATCTCTATGGCCGTTGTGTACAGGTTTCACTGTGTCCCCGCGATGCCCACGGCGCAGGAGAGGTACAAATAAGGCAGAGCATTGATTTTGATCGCTAATATTCGTTGACATTTTGCACAGCTACTGGACTCGCCACTGCAGCAGCCGCTGCAGCAGGTTGTCCAGAATCTGGATGTGGCCATGAACGTGGACGTCAGCGTGGACGGCACCAATTTGACGGCGCTGGGCATGCTCAATCTGAATGGAGGAGGTGCCACTTCGGGCTCCGATTACTACGATGTTAACGATCGCCTGCGCTTCCACACCCGCTGCGGATCGCTGGTCAAGCTGTCGCCCAACTTTCGCTCCGCTGAGCGACGTCGTCCCCTGGACGAGTTCAACAATGGCGTGGTGATGACACACCGTCCGTTGCGGGACAACGAACTCTTTGAGATACGCATCGACAAGCTTGTGGACAAGTGGTCGGGGTCCATAGAGGTGGGCGTGACCACCCACAATCCCACTGTGCTGCACTTCCCGGCCACCATGACGAACATGCGCTCGGGCACCATCATGATGTCCGGCTGCGGCATCCTTACCAACGGCAAGGGCACCCGCCGCCAGTACGGAGAGTTTAACCTGGACGAGCTGCGCGAGGGCGATCGCGTTGGGATGATGCGCAAAGCCAATGGCAACCTGCATTACTACATCAATGGCCAGGATCAGGGCGTGGCTGCCACACGAGTGGCCTCCACTTTATGGGGCGTCATTGATCTGTACGGCATGACCATCAAGGTGACCATTGTGGATCGCGATGAGCGCGAGCAGCAGAATCTCGTCACCAGGCGCAACAACATCGTGGCCGGCATGAGCTCCTGCTCTGCCAGCGGTACTCTTCAGCAGCAGCAGCTCCAACAGCAGTCATCGGGCACTCCCACTCTGAGTCTGCTCAGTCCGGAGAGTGAAATGAATGTTGCTGGAGCCGCTGGTGGGCTGAGCGAGACCATATCGAGCACACGGGCTATTGCGCGGAACGATGACCGCCTGACGTTCCATCACATATGCGGCACTCATGCCACAGTAACACAGAGCGGCCGCACAGCTCTGCGCCCCAAGTGAGTGAATGATTTTCATTGAGTTTGTCCATCGCCTGAACATTTTTCTTGTCCTCTACCTTTGCTGTGCCTGTGCCAGTGCCGCTGATGATTTCAACAATGGCGTGGTCCTCACGCGACGTCCACTGCGGCCGAACGAACTCTTTCAGGTGCGTCTCGAGCGTGTGGTCACCAAGTGGGCTGGCTCTGTGGAAATGGGGGTGACCACACACACCGCCGACGAGCTGGACTTTCCATTCACCATGACCAATGTTCGGTGAGTATTCCATTCCATTCGTCTATACTCGTGGAAGCATCCAATCCAAGGTATTATTCCCTTTAATATGTAGATCCGGCACTTGGATGATGACTGGCAATGGGGTCATGCAGAATGGAGTCACTGTAATCGAACAATATGGCCAGAATCTGGACCGCCTGCAGGTGGGCGATCGCGTGGGCGTTGTGCGCAAGGACGATGGCACCCTGCACTTTTGGGTGAACGGCGTGGATCAGGGGCCAGCCGCCAGCAATGTGCCTGAGCGTGTCTACGGAGTGATCGATCTGTACGGCCAGGCGGCCCAGGCGAGCATCGTGGACACCTCGGAGTGCGGCAGCCCGGACACGGGCAACTCGACCATCTCGAACACAACGCTATACAGCGAGGTGCCCCTGCGGTTCCACAGCATACATGGGGCGAATGCGGGCATCTCGAACAGCGGCCTGACCGCCTCGCGTCCCAACTCCCTGGCCGAGTTCAATGATGCGATTGTGTTTAGCAACCGGCCGCTGCGGCAGCGCGAACTCTTCGAAGTGGAGCTGGAGACGATGGTACGCCATTGGTCGGGCAATATAGAGATTGGGGTGACGGGCACGCGCCCAGAGGACATCCAGCTGGCGCCCAATGCCACCGATCTGGAGGCCAACGATACGATCATCCTCTGCGGACCCATGATCTTTCACAATCGCAAGACTATACGCACGAATATCCTGCTGGATCTGGACACCCTGGGACCCAGCACTCGGGTGGGGGTGATGCGCAACGGGGACTTTATCCACTTCTTTGTGGATGGCATGGACCAGGGACCTGCCTGCGAGTGCCATGCCCCCAACATCTGGGCCATCATCGACCTGTACGGGCAGTGTGCGCAGGTCAGTCTGACGCAGAACCAGTTGGACATCCGTGCACCGTATGCCACCAGCGAGAACTCGCAGAGCTGCCAGGCCACCTCGGTCATACAGCATCCCGCCATGGAGACGAAGCACCGCTGGACCTGTGTCTCCGGCAACGTGAGTCTCACCAAGGACTGGACCGAGGCCTCCCGCTTCACTGGCTCCACCGCCGCGCTCTCCCACTGCCTTGTGTTCTCCGAGCACACGCTGAGCGTGGGCTCACCCTTTGAGATCAAACTGACGTCCATTAATCCGATGTTTGCGGGCTGCCTCAGCATTGGAGTCACGGATCTGAATCTCAGCGATGAGAGCGTGCGAAAGAAGCTTCCCACAAGCCTGAAGCGTATCCCGGCCAACGTTTGGTATGTGACTGGGAACGAGGTATGCTTCAACTCGAGCTGCCTGCAGCGGTCGCTGGCCTCGCTCGAGTGGCTGCGCGTGGACGACCGCATCACGCTGGAGCGCGTGGAGAATTCGGCACTGAACATGCTGCTCAACTCGGAGAACGTGAACATACAGTTCCAGAACATACCCAACGATGTGTACGTCGTGGCCGAGCTGCGGGGCTCGACAATGGGAGTACAAGTGATCTCCTCCCAGGGGCCGGCCTCTCCTCTGCGACCCTGCAGTCTGCGGCTACAGGACTCTATGGACTTTGGCATTGACCCGCTCAACAAACAGGACAGCTCCATGCTCGAGTCGATCGACTCCGAGGCCCAGAACTACGAGTTCGTGGACATAACACAGAAGAATGCGCGTCTCAGCGAGGATAGACGCAGTGCGACGAGATCAAAGTCGTACAATCAGGCGATGGTCTGCCTTAACAAGCCGCTGTGCAAGGGCGAGAGCATCAGCATCAAGGTGGATGCCCTGAACAACAAGTGGAAGGGCACCCTGGGACTGGGCGTGCTCTCGGCCCCCCATCCCTACCCATCTCCTTGCTGGACTTTCAAGCGCAGCTGCTGGCTGGCCACCCACGACTATGTGAACATCAATGGCCAGGTGCTGGCCTCCCAAGTACGGCGAGGCTCTCGATCAAATCAAGTGGGAACAGTCATCACATTGACCCTCACCCATGCGGGAATGCTGAGTGAGTCTAGTGCGCCATTACCAAGTCCTTCTTAATGATTTTGGGATATATTTTTCTGTATCTTTTAGTCATTATGGTTGGGTCAACGAATCTGGAGGATTTGGCCAGCGGGCTGCCCAACCATGTGTACCCCGTGTTTGATGTGTATGGGAAATGCGAGAAGATCACCTTGATCACGGGCAGCGATGCCGCACGCAATGGCAACGCCAATGGCACCCCAATACTGGAGGCACCCGAGGCCCTGGAGCTGGACAATGCTGGCATGCCGCAGCAGTGCGAGAAGGCGCACCTGGAAATGCACGAAAAGGAGAAGGATACGGAGCAGATGAGCGAATCTGCCAGAGATGGTCCGTCCACATCGGCTGCTCCCTCGAATGCTAATGCCATGTGAGTCTAAAACGGTCTACTTGGATTCTATTCTGACTTGACCTGTTCTCCCCGCAGGACACGCTCGGTAATGGAGAGCGTATCGGAGAATCTACTGCTGAACATCTCCATCAAGAATCGCACTTTGGAGCAGCAAAGAAACGAAATGGGTGGATCATCATCGACTTGGTGAGAGAACTCATTGCATGCCTCATTACATATCTCGTTCATTATACTTCCCCTTGACAGCTGCCTGCGCGAGTCTCTTCAGCTGCAGCACAACACCAACTTGAATATACAGCGCAGTCAGAGCACTCAACGCTTTCAGAACTCGCTGAATAGCTCCACGACAGCAGCAACAGCAGGCAGTGGGAGTGGGCCTAGTGGCTCCGCGGGCAATGCCCAGCATCTCAGCAACTCGGGCGTGTACGACACCAACAAGGAGTACGACGAGCTGCCGAATCCAGTCTTGACAAATTCCGCCTCTGTGGATGAGGCGGCTGCAACTGCGGGGGTGACCACATCAGTAACGTCGGCCACAGAGCAGAGCGAGAACAATGCCCAGGCGGCGGAACTGATCGGCAGTCATGAGAGGGAACTGAGAGAGCTGTCAGGGGAGCTAGTGGGCTCGATCGACAATGTTCTGGAAGACGATGAGATCGACTACATGAACCATTTGCTGTTGCTGCAGCAGCTACAGCAGAACGAGTACACGCGCCACCACCTGATGCCGGATCCGACATCGCTGTTAAACTTGGATCTGAACCTACCGTCCCTCAACTCCCTAGAGTCGGATACGAACTCTTCCGCCCACCTGCGAGCCGAGTCCCTGCGCTCCGCAAACGCAGCCAGTCTGGATCAGAATGACTGCGAGTATCTGCGCCAAGTGAGGCGTTTTTGTGCCTCGCTGGTGCTGCCGCAGGCCTTCTTCGACAGCCGCCTAGAGCCGATTTGCTTTTGTCTGAAATGCAGCGGACCCAGCAATGGGAACGGCGACAAACTGGAGGGCTGGGTCTACTTTAAGCTCAACCAGCAGACGGTGAACGTATTGAGCACCTCTGTGACGGCAGCTTCGGCGGGCGGCGGCTCCTCGTCGGCGGCTGCCCAGGTTCATTTCGATCTCAACGGGGATTGGCTGCCATTCTATTACATGACGCGGGTGGACAAGATACGGGCCATCTTGGACCGCGGCCAACCGCTTCCGCTGGAAACAGACGCTGACGAGGAGACTGCCGCTGCAGCAGCTGCGGGCACGCACAAGGACGAGCCGGGCACCCGGCTGGAGCTGTACTACTCCCCCAACGCCACGGTTATTGAGCCCGTGCTTCCGCAGCACCACTATGTATCCGAGCAGGGACTGCATCGCATTTCCACCTCCTTCGAGGTCTATGTCCGTCGCCAGTCCATTTCCGGGGTGACCACCGGCAGGGCGGCCGCCGAGGCCAAGCGTCGCAGCATGGGCTCTGTCGATCATGACTCGGGTTCGGGATCGGCCCAAAGCCAAGCCCACGATAGTGGCGCCTCGCCACCCGCTCCCAGCGAATCGTCAGTCCATCTGCTAAACGATCTGTGCTGGTTCACCAAAGAGGCTGGCGCCTGCATAATAAACGCTTTAATAATTAAATTGGACCGCATCGAAGAGCAGGAGCACTGAGCACGAGCTCGCCATATACTAGTCACAATCGGCGCACATATACTCGTATATATGGCATGTATGTATGTGCATATGTATGTGCCTGATTTCCATTAAATACTATCCATTATATTCACGCCAAGCTTCACACAACAAACCGCATTCGCATTCCTCTTTGTAAACGAGTTTTTATCGTCTTGTAAGCGCCAATAAACTTAATCGCAAAGTTAAGCATTCGATTTAATTTCTTCAATATACAATTTTAGTTGGCAAAGGAATCAATGTCCATTTCCATGTCCTTCTACTTGATGGATAGGCTCGTTGGACACGAGACCACCATGGGACTAATGGAGGGTGCTAGGGAGCAGACGCTGAATAAACAAGACCGCTTGTCTTCACGATGCCTTAGAATCCAATTTTTTCTCAAGGAAAACTGCAAGGTTACGTTGCTTCCGCTGACTCACAAAGCAACGCCGACGATTTTCTGCACATAAATTCTATATAAATCGTGCTCCATCAAATGTGTTGCATTTTTTTCCGAGCCATAAAAAGGATACCTGCCATAGCAACAACTTTTTGAAGGAACAAAACATGTTCAATGTTCTTAACACAAGTACCTCACTTGGGCGTACGTAAATTTTGTATACAAGGAGAATGTACATACATTCATAGTTAAAATTACCACCATACCTAAAACTCCCCCTACTCATTCGGAATCCCTGTGCTCCGTAACGGAACGAAAATTCATAAGTGCATATATTTATTTCTGTAGAATGAGTCAAAAAGATATTGATCGTGATCATTTTAAAAATGCAATACCTGGTCGAAATAATTATTGGAACACTCACTTATCATAGTTATTTTTCAAAATGTTTAAGAAATGGTACACATTTGTAACGCCCTAAACATTTGTTTAATGTACTTGCATGTCAAGGATGTAACGGCAGGTTAAATGTTTATATTTTTATATTATATTCGGGGACTTTTTCCTGACCAGTGTTTGTGTTTTTTTCCTAGTACGAAATTATTATTGATACACCAGGTAATTGACTTTTTTTTTTTTACTTAGAGGTGAGTATTTTATTTTTTTTTAGCTGTGAACAAGTAAATTAAACAATCAAAGGCTAATTAAATGTTTATTTTATACAGTTCAGCACGGAAATAAACGAAAATAAAGTAAAAATGGGGAATGGAGTAAAATTGTCGGACAATATGCAAAGTACTATCCTTAATCTGCACAGGGAAGGGAAAAAGCAAGAATACTGTCCAAATAGCCAGAAACCCGGAAGAAATACAACAAAAAGAATACTGTCCTTGCTTTTTGATCAAAAAAAGCGAAAAAATAAAAAAACTTTAAAACAGCGGGCTGACGGGATATTAAAGCTAAACTGTGTCTGACATCAAACCCGTCGTACAAATAAAATTTTTGGCTCAGATTTAAATTAAGCGAAAAAAAAACGCTCACGGGATATTAAGGCACAAAGCAGCTCGTCTGGAATTTGCCGAAAAGTAAAAGTTTTGGACAAATGAATAGGAGAACATAATCTTCAGTGACGAAAAAGAGTTCAACTTGGATGGTCCTGACGGTAAAATGATGTACTGGAGAGATATACGCCGTGAACGCAAGTCCTGCCATGCTCGCAATTTCGGGGGCGGCTCGCTTATGGTATGGACACCCCGGAAGATCCCCTGAATGCCTTTTATTATCTCGAATGAATTCGCAGCTGTACATAAGCCTCATGGACGACGTGTTAATACCGTTTAGCGAAGAATATTGGGATGAAAAGTTGATTTTTCAACAGGGTAACTCTGCAATCCACGAATCCAAAACCACCAAGCAGTTCTTTAAGGACCGAAAAATATATCTTTTGGGGTGGCCTCCATGTAGTCCCGATTTAAACCGAATCGAGAATGTTTGGGGAATACTGTCGAGCAAAGTTTATAGCAATGGGGGACAATTTGAAAATTTGGTGCAGCTCAAAAAGGCAATTATTGAGGAATGGGCCAAAATAGTCGAAAAAACCCTCCAAAATTCAATTCTATCAATGCCTAAGCGCTTGGCGGAAGTTATTTCCGTTACGTAAAAAACGAGAAAGAACGTACGGAGTCGCTTCGAACGCGACTCTACTTTTTATACCCCGTACTCAGTCAGTACACATGTGATTTATGTGGAATTTTAAAATGTTTTATCAGTTTTTACATTTTACATTTTTTGCTACATCTGTCATCGACATCTACATCTACATCATCTCCATCAGTTCTCACAACACACACGTACACTGCACGAGGCAGCATGTTTGAGCGTGAGTGTGCGTGTGAGAGAAGCTGCAGCAACAATCAACCCCCAATAATTGACTTACTCTGCAAGAGAGTGGGGATTGCTGCTGAAAATTAATTTGATCATTGTGGCTACAATAATGATCCGACCTGAACCAAATTCGGGAATCTGGTAGATATGGTCATTTCCTACGATACTGCATTTTTATTTTTTTTCTATCTTCAAAATTGTGGATTTTCGTCTTTTGTGGGGGCGGGGCGAAATTTTGAAATACACTTGTTCAGGTTCGGTATCACAGGAGTCTGGGCAAAAAATTTGGTTGCTCTAGCTCTTATAGTCTCTGAGATCCAGGCGTTCATTTTTACGAAAAACCAAATCGACTTGATTTTGTGAGTGAAAGAGAGGGAGCGAAGTTTTTTTTCGTATATTTTCCTCTATTGTGGCTATATTAATGATCCGATCCGATTCAGATTTGGGCCCCTGATAGATATGGGCTGTCTCTATGATTCTGCATTTTCGTTTTCTGTTATCTTCTGGGCGACAAACAAGACGGACAGACAGCAATTAGCACAAATACAATATACCCTTTTACTCTTCGAGTACGGGTATAAAAAATTATTTGCCCAAATTTTGGAATTTTAAAAAATTACTGTGTACAGTGTACCAATAATTATTTCGAAGGCAGCAAAAACAAGGAACTGACAAGGTTTCACGGAAAGGGTCAGAAATTTAAAAATTTTCATCTTATTTGAATGCATTTTTTCTCTTTTATATTTACAAATAAAATTTAAAAAAATAATAGATGAGCAAATACGATTTACTTTAAAGAAAAAATTGAGTGTCCCAATATTTATTTCGACCAGGTATATCTATAAATGCATACACATATGAGTACATAGTTGCCGAATGGATTAAAGAAAATCATCTCTCAGAGGCAGTGCTAGCATTAGAAGATAATGAAAATCGTGTTGCATATTTGGAATCATCATTGTTTTATTTGATTATTTAAATTCCATTCATTGAGTGTCGCTTGGTTGTGTTTGTTATTCAAATATATGAAAAATGGTCGATTAGAAATTGTTTTATGTTAATCTTTGTGTTGCATTATCCACACAGCATACAGCAGCTCCGGCTTTCTTTGCTACCTCCTTCTGTTAGCATTCTTGTCCCACATTTCTACTATGTCTTCCCATGGCAACCGCAGCTGCATTTAATCAGATTTAAGAATTTAAATATTTGTATTGGTTGATTTTGGGTTTTGGTTGTTTTCTCTGTTTCTGTTTCCGATCCTTTACTGTGTAGATTTTTCGGCGCTTGTATTGTATAGTATGCTAGTCCTGAAGCGCGTGCATATACAATTTTTCTTTATATATGTTTTTTGTATGTTGACCGTTAAGTTATCGTTATTATTATTATTATTATTATAATTATTATTGTTAGCCAATACCGTTGTTGATGGGCGGAAAACCACAGACAACCACAGGCTGGTGCGGACCACACATCACTCCACATCCATATTGGGATCGGCCGCACTCTGTGCATTGTTGTCCACGTCCATCTTTTCGCCGGTCTTGCCAGAGGGCTCGCCTCCGTTCTGTTCGGCATTCGCTTCGGCATCCTTTGGTGGTGTCGCCGTCTTTGTCGGAGCTGGCTTCGGTTTCGCGCGGTTTACCACAGAGCTGACGCAGGCATTTAGGGACTGCACCTCAAAGCGAACGGCCGACAGCTGGACGGGACTGTCGTTGGTGCGTGGCGACTGCGTGAACTTGGTCAGATTGACATCCATCCATTTTGGGCCTTTCCGCTGCCTCCGCGATATTGATGAACTCGGTCTCCGTCAAGTGATCGTATTTGGGCAGACCCTTGCGGAATTCGGCCACCGCCAGTCGGGCAATGGCAATGCTGCCCTTCAGCTCTTCAAACACGGCCGGACACTGGTCGTAGTCGTTGGCCCGCTGCTTGATGGGGTCCGTTTTCTTATGCAGCGCCTCCAGACGGTTGGCATAGGTCTCACGGTCGCAGTTCTCGCCATCCTCGTACAGCCAGTTCTCGAGATCATTCAGCTGCGACACAATTGCCTCGCGATCCGACTCCAGCACAAACCGCTCCAAGGATCCACCCTGAAAACAAAAGGAAAGTTTTAGTCTAGAACTAATAATGATAGAATGGGTCAAATACCATCAGCTTGTTGCGCGTGTCGTAGACAAACTCCTCCAATGCATTTCTGGCATCGATGCGCTCCGTCTCCTTCTGGTCGCTGCTAATCATTTTGGCCTCCTGCTGTGTGTAGTTGCTCAGATCCACGGGGCTGAAGCCGTGTGTGGACACCTCCAGAGGCAGCTCAGTGGCCTTGCCGGCCTTCTTCTTCTTATCGGAGCCCTAAGCACCAAAAGGAGAGCAAAAATTAATCCCAATTTCATTCGTTTCGTTACCAGAGATTGTATACAAAATGGAAAGTTCAATTCAAGTTCAAATAGAAAAGAGGAAATCGAATCGCACCAGCAACAAGAAAACATCAACAGTAAAGCGAAGAGGAAAAAAACAGCTCCAAGCAACAGCCTACAATATGAGCAGCAAAGATAGCTTTTGGATATTTATTGGGGTTATTGCATAGCATATATCATATTGGTTTTATATGACACTCGGTTCGGGGATCGATTGGACTGAATTTCTGGGTGAATTAACAAATAATAAAATCAATCGGTGGCACGAGTACGAGTGCGAGCATGTATGTAGATCGGTTCGGTGCATGTAGAAGCAACAGATAAATTGACAAATTGTGTAAGCAGCATGATTACAGATATTTTTTCATTTTGCATTTGGGAGCACACGGGGTAGGCGGCTTATGAGCGGTCTTCTTCATTCGTTTTCATTATCGGTGGCAAAAGGGTAAAGGACACAAAAACTTCCAAGGCAATCGAATTTTCAAATGTTTTTGTGCTTTCACTTTGAGCCTTTAGTCTTTAGCTTTTCTTTTCTTGTTTTTGTTTACTTTCGTTATTTCCAATTTCTTGACACACAAAATATGGGGAAAAGAACATTTTTATTTGTAACATTATTGTTTTGTGTGTTGTTTTTTTTTTATTATTAATTTTGTATTGTTTTTTTTTAAATTGAAATTTAAGGAAAATTTGAGGAAAACGTACCGAACTAAACCAGCCCTTGACCCGCTGTGCCCACCCTTGTCCGCCAGGTGATGAGGCTCTTGATGCATAATTATCATCCTCACTCTCATAATATGCCTACGAGAGAGCATATACAAAACATATCCAAAACAAACAAAAAAAATCAAATATTGGAGTGATTTTGTATACATCTATATAGTATATAGTATATATATATATGGGTGATTGATATACATACATCATACACATACACATCACAAATATGCATGTCTACAGAATATATAGAAAAAACGAAGCGAGAGACCAATCGGTTCGATTTCTCAATGTCCAGTTGCAAAAGTAAAATTCAGTTTATTCCAGAGTTGTGGAATATCTTTAACCGGACCTTAAAAAATCGCACCCTAGATCAATCAACACCAATAACAACATCAATAGGTTATAGTAAAGAACTGCAACATGATTTCATTATCAAGCCAACCAATATTAGCATTTTCTAGAGCTGCAACAAAATCAATAATCCTTCAATGTTTTTAAATGTTAAAAAACCCCCTGTTGCTTAAGAAACCCCACGGGGTTTCCATTAAAAGTTTCATCCTTTATGAATGTCTACGGGAACACCGTGGAGCATGAAGAAAGACGTCTGCTGTTGTGAATTGTGTAGAAATCAAGTTTAGCAGTTCAAAATAAATCGATGTAGACATCGATTTTACTGCAGCTCTAGAAAGGGCACGGACTTTATCTAATTAAAGGCAGAAAACAAGACAAAAACTAGATAGAAACTGTTAATGAACGGCAAAAATAACAAATCAAACCAATTCAACAAAACAAAAACAGGACGAAAGTTAAGAAAATCTTCTAATCGGCAGGCCGAAGCGGCAAGAACCCTTGCAAAAGAAAATGGAGCATTAGCTGGTAAATATGATATGATGAAGGGATTATGTATGAGAATCAACAATAGAGCTAAGGTGAAACGGACACACGAGTGGAAAACGTTGAAAATATAATGTCGATTGGATATCTTGAATTGATTAATTTCGAAACCAATTGTGTATCGACCTAAATCTACAAGTTGCACCCAACAAAATGAGCGCAAAAAGTGCAAAGGGAAGTGAGTGACGAGTGACGAGGATGCAAAGGCGGAAAAAGTAAAACTGAAATGGAAACTGCAGAACAACTCCTAGTCACAACAGAAGAAAATTATGACGATGAGCAGGCAAACCGAGGAGTAGATGGCTGACTCACCTCCTGCTGGCCGTCGGCGGTCTCGCCCGAGTTGCTGGCTCCTCCGGCCTGTTCGCTGGACTTCTCCTCGCTGGCGGCCTGCTCTGCGGCGGCGGCGGCAGCAGCAGCTTCTTCCGCTTCCTTCTTCTCCACCAAAGTGGCCGAGGAGATCAGCACAATGCCGTTGTTGTTGATGCGCACCTTGAGCTTGACCTCCTGACCCTCGCCGCGCTCGTTGGGCTTGACATCCTTGACCTTCCACACGCCAATGGTCTGATCGGTATATGGGACCTGCTGCCCATAAACAATCGACACATTGAAGGGTCCCTTGCGGTTGATGGTCAGCAGGCGGCTGAATGGCGAGGCATGGAACTGTGGGAAGATCTCAATCTCTCTCCCGGTCCGGCCGAGCCCTCGCTGTCCCACAGTACCTTCACGGCATAGTTCTGTATGTCGGTCACACCGAACTCACGGACACGCACAGCCGGCGACATGATGGCGCACTGGAGGGCGGCACCGCGCGATACAGCCTCGTCCTGGTTGAGGGTAGTGCTGGCCGGCTTGTTGAACACCTGCAATGGAGAAGAGAGAAGCCAGGGTTAGAGGGATGCAGATGGAGAATAAGTGCTATGACATACCTGTTCGATAAGCTGCTTGACAGATGGAATGCGCGAGCTGCCGCCAACAATCTCCACGGAGTGTATATCATCGAGTTGCAGCTTCGATTCGGCCAGCAGACGCTTGAAGGTCTGTTCGACGCGCTGCAAAACGGGAGCGCAGAGCTCCTCCATTTGGGAGCGCTGCATTGACGAGGAGACGTCGATGTCCTCCAAGAAGCATTCAATGTTCAAGGGCAATTTAGTGCTGTTTGCGGACATCTGCTTCTTTAGCTTCTCGATCTCCGTAAGTAGACGAAGATTGGCTCGGGCATTGGTCTTGGCATTGATCTTATAGCGCTCCTGGAACTCCTTGGCAAAGTACTCGGCCACGGCCAGATCGAAGTCTCGTCCACCGATCTGATCCCAGGTGCTGGCCAGCATCTTTAGCTTGCCCTTGGTGAACGAACAGGCACTGACCTGCAGTGCCGAGTGGCCAAAGTCAATGAATATGACGTTCTTTGGCTTTTCCTCGAACAGATCGTTCTTGTAGAAGCCGTAGGCTAGAGCGGTGGCCGTCGTCTCGTTCAACAGACGCAGCACGTTCAGTCCGGCAATCTGGGCAGCATCCAGCAGGGGGCGCGACGCTCGGCGTTCGTAAAGAAGATGGGGCAGGCGATGACACAGTCGTTAACCTGTGCGTCGCATCGCGGCCGCCGAGGTCTCCCTTTAGTTTGGTGAACAGCATGGCCGTCAGCTGCTCGGGACTGAAGTGCTGATCCTCCTCTAAGTAGTTGACCTTAAAGCCGATGCTGCCATCCCCGCGTGCCTCCACCTCGCGCTGGAATGCTCGTGAGTTCGTGTTGTACATGTGGATCATTGAATTTGCGTCCGAGCAGACGCTTGAAGCCGCCGACTGTGTTTTTCATATTTGTCACCTGTTGATTTTTGGCGGCTACGCCAATGATTCGCTTCTTTCCATCGAAGGCCACAACGGAGCTGTCGGATAGGAGGTGGTACGGTACGGCTCTGATTAGTTCAAGTCAACAAGTCATATATGGTTAAAACAAAGCAAAATCAATTCTCGACTTAAGCGTGCATGTGTGTGTTTGCGTGTCCGACAGTAGTACAGTCAAAACTATGCAAACAGCGACTAAAACTCAATCACTGAACATGCTGCTCAACTCGGAGAACGTGAACATACAGTTCCAGAACATACCCAACGATGTGTACGTTGTGGCCGAGCTGCGGGGCTCGACAATGGGAGTACAAGTGATCTCCTCCCAGGGGCCGGCCTCTCCTCTGCGACCCTGCAGTCTGCGGCTACAGGACTCTATGGACTTTGGCATTGACCCGCTCAACAAACAGGACAGCTCCATGCTCGAGTCGATCGACTCCGAGGCCCAGAACTACGAGTTCGTGGACATAACGCAGAAGAATGCTCGTCTCAGCGAGGATAGACGCAGTGCGACGAGATCAAAGTCGTACAATCAGGCGATGGTCTGCCTTAACAAGCCGCTGTGCAAGGGCGAGAGCATCAGCATCAAGGTGGATGCCCTGATCAACAAGTGGAAGGGCACCCTGGGACTGGGCGTGCTCTCGGCATGCCCCCCATCCCTACCCATCTCCTTGCTGGACTTCAAGCGCAGCTGCTGGCTGGCCACCCACGACTATGTGAACATCAATGGCCAGGTGCTGGCCTCCAAGTACGGCGAGGCTCTCGATCAAATCCAAGTGGGAACAGTCATCACATTGACCCTCACCCATGCGGGAATGCTGAGTGAGTGCAGTGCGCCATTACCAAGTCCTTCTTAATGATTTTGGGATATATTTTTCTGTATCTTTTAGTCATTATGGTTGGGTCAACGAATCTGGAGGATTTGGCCAGCGGGCTGCCCAACCATGTGTACCCCGTGTTTGATGTGTATGGGAAATGCGAGAAGATCACTTTGATCACGGGCAGCGATGCCGCACGCAATGGCAACGCCAATGGCACCCCCATACTGGAGGCACCCGAGGCCCTGAGCTGGACAATGCTGGCATGCCGCAGCAGTGCGAGAAGGCGCACCTGGAAATGCACGAAAAGGAGAAAGATACGGAGCAGATGAGCGAATCTGCCAGAGATGGTCCGTCCACATCGGCTGCTCCCTCGAATGCTAATGCCATGTGAGTCTAAAACGGTCTACTTGGATTCTATTCTGACTTGACCTGTTCTCCCCGCAGGACACGCTCGGTAATGGAGAGCGTATCGGAGAATCTCCTGCTGAACATCTCCATTAAGAATCGCACTTTGGAGCAGCAAAGAAACGAAATGGGTGGATCATCATCGACTTGGTGAGAGAACTCATTGCATGCCTCATTACATATCTCGTTCATTATACTTCCCCTTGACAGCTGCCTGCGCGAGTCTCTTCAGCTGCAGCACAACACCAACTTGAATATACAGCGCAGTCAGAGCACTCAACGCTTTCAGAACTCGCTGAATAGCTCCACGACAGCAGCAACAGCAGGCAGTGGGAGTGGGCCTAGTGGCTCCGCGGGCAATGCCCAGCATCTCAGCAACTCGGGCGTGTACGACACCAACAAGGAGTACGACGAGCTGCCGAATCCAGTCTTGACAAATTCCGCCTCTGTGGATGAGGCGGCTGCAACGGCGGGGTGACCACATCAGTAACGTCGGCCACAGAGCAGAGCGAGAACAATGCCCAGGCGGCGGAACTGATCGGCAGTCATGAGAGGGAATTGAGAGAGCTGTCAGGGGAGCTAGTGGGCTCGATCGACAATGTTCTGGAAGACGATGAGATCGACTACATGAACCATTTGCTGTTGCTGCAGCAGCTACAGCAGAACGAGTACACGCGCCACCACCTGATGCCGGATCCGACATCGCTGTTAAACTTGGATCTGAACCTACCGTCCCTCAACTCCCCTAGAGTCGGATACGAACTCTTCCGCCCACCTGCGAGCCGAGTCCCCTGCGCTCCGCAAACGCAGCCAGTCTGGATCAGAATGACTGCGAGTATCTGCGCCAAGTGAGGCGTTTTGTGCCTCGCTGGTGCTGCCGCAGGCCTTCGACAGCCGCCTAGAGCCGATTTGCTTTTGTCTGAAATGCAGCGGACCCAGCAATGGGAACGGCGACAAACTGGAGGGCTGGGTCTACTTCAAGCTCAACCAGCAGACGGTGAACGTATTGAGCACCTCCGTGACGGCAGCTTCGGCGGGCGGCGGCTCCTCGTCGGCGGCTGCCCAGGTTCATTTCGATCTCAACGGGGATTGGCTGCCATTCTATTACATGACGCGGGTGGACAAGATACGGGCCATCTTGGACCGCGGCCAACCGCTTCCGCTGGAAACAGACGCTGACGAGGAGACAGCCGCTGCAGCAGCTGCGGGCACGCACAAGGACGAACCGGGCACCCGGCTGGAGCTGTACTACTCCCCCAACGCCACGGTTATTGAGCCCGTGCTTCCGCAGCACCACTATGTATCCGAGCAGGGACTGCATCGCATTTCCACCTCCTTCGAGGTCTATGTCCGTCGCCAGTCCATTTCCGGGGTGACCACCGGCAGGGCGGCCGCCGAGGCCAAGCGTCGCAGCATGGGCTCTGTCGATCATGACTCGGGTTCGGGATCGGCCCAAAGCCAAGCCCACGATAGTGGCGCCTCGCCACCCGCTCCCAGCGAATCGTCAGTCCATCTGCTAAACGATCTGTGCTGGTTCACCAAAGAGGCTGGCGCCTGCATAATAAACGCTTTAATAATTAAATTGGACCGCATCGAAGAGCAGGAGCACTGAGCACGAGCTCGCCATATACTAGTCACAGTCGGCTCACATACACTCGTATATATGGCATGTATGTATGTACATATGTATGTGCCTGATTTCCATTAAATACTATCCATTATATTCACGCCAAGCTTCACACACCAAACCGCATTCGCATTCCTCTTTGTAAACGAGTTTTTATCGTCTTGTAAGCGCCAATAAACTTAATCGCAAAGTTAAGCATTCGATTTAATTTCTTTAATATATAATTTTAGTTTGCAAAGGAATCTGTGTCCATTTCCATGTCCTTCTACTTGATGGATAGGCTCGTTGGACACGAGGCCACCATGGGACTAATGGAGGGTGCTGGGGAGCAGACGCTGAATAAACAAGACCGCTTTTCTGTAAAGGTAACTTCACGATGCCTTAGAATCCTATTTTTTCTCAAGGAAAACTGCAAGGTTACGTTGCTTCCGCTGACTCACAAAGCAACGCCGACGATTTTCTGCACATAAATTCTAAATAAATCGTGCTCCATCAAATGTGTTGCCTTTTTTCCGAGCCATAAAAAGGATACCAGCCATAGCAACAACTTTTTTAAGGAACAAAACATGTTCAATGTTCTTAACCCAGTTAGGCAAGTAGAGTACGTACACAAGTACATCATTCATAGTTAAAATTCCCTCCTACTCCCTAAAACTCCCCCTACTCATTCGGAATCCCTGTGCTCCGTAACGGAACGAAAATTCATAAGTGCATATATTTATTTCTGTAGAATGAGTCAAAAAGATATTGATCGTGATCATTATAAAAATGCAATACCTGGTCGAAATAATTATTGGGACACTCACCTATCATAGTTATTTTTCAAAATGTTTAAGAAATGGTACACATTTGTAACGACCTAAACATTTTTTAATGTACTTGCATGTCAAGGATGTAACGGCAGGTTAAATGTTTATATTTTATATTATATTCGGGGACTTTTTCCTGACCAGTGTTGTGAGACGTGTTTTTTTCCTAGTACGAAATTATTATTGATACACCATCAAGAAAGACGAAACTAATTGACTGTTTATTCAAGTTTTTCGTACTTAGAGGTGAGTATTTTATTTTTTAGCTGTGAACAAGTAAATTGAACAATCAAAGGCTAATTAAATGTTTATTTTATACAGTTCAGCACGGAAATAAACGAAAATAAAGTAAAAATGGGGAATGGAGTGAAATTGTCGGACAATATGCAAAGTACTATCCTTAATCTGCGCAGGGAAGGGAAATAAGCAAGAATACTGTCCAAAAATGTTTAAGAAACCCGGAAGGATACAACAAAACAGTAAAAAGGGGCTGACCTTGCTTAGTGTCTGATCAAACAAAGCGAAAAATAAAAAATTTGGCTTTAAATACAGCGACAAGCTCACGGGATATTAAAGCTAAACTGTCTCTTGACATCAGCACCCGTCGTATTCAGCAAATTTTAAGCTCAGATAATAACATTAAGTATGAAAAAATGGAACGCTCACCAATGCTTCTGGCAAGGCACAAAGCAGCTCGTCTGGAATTTGCCGAAAAGTACAAGTTTTGGACAAATGAATGGGAGAACATAATCTTCAGTGACGAAAAAAGTTCAACTTGGATTGTCCTGACGGTGAAATGATGTACTGGACAGATATACGCCGTGAACGCAAGTCCTGCCATGCTCGCAATTTCGGGGGCGGCTCGCTTATGGTATGGGCTGCATTTGGACACCCCGGAAGATCCCCTGTATGCTTTTTATCATCTCGAATGAATTCGCAGCTGAACGTAAGCCTCATGGACGACGTGTTAATACCGTTTAGCGAAGAATATTGGGATGAAAAGTTGATTTTTCAACAAGGTAACGCTGCAATCCACGTATCCAAAACCACCAAGCAGTTCTTTAAGGACCGAAAAATATATCTTTTGGGGTGGCCTCCATGTAGTCCTGATTTAAACCGAATCGAGAATGTTTGGGGAATACTGTCGAGCAAAGTTTATAGCAATGGGGGACAATTTGAAAATTTGGTGCAGCTGAAAAAGGCAATTATTGAAGAATGGGCCAAAATAGACGAAAAAACGCTCCAAAATTCAATTCTATCAATGCCTAAGCGCTTGGCGGAAGTTATTTCCGTTACGTAAAAAAAACGAGAAAGAACGTACGGAGTCGCTTCGAACGCGACTCTACTTTTATACCCGTACTCAGTCAGTACACATGTGATTTATGTGGAATTTTAAAATGTTTTATCAGTTTTTACATTTTACATTTTTTGCTACATCTGTCATCGACATCTACATCTACATCATCTCCATCAGTTCTCACAACAACACACGTACACTGCACGAGGCAGCATGTTTGAGCGTGAGTGTGCGTGTGAGAGAAGCTGCAGCAACAATCAACCCCAATAATTGACTTACTCTGCAAGAGGGTGGGGGATTGCTGCTGAAAATTAATTTGATCATTGTGGCTACAATAATGATCCGATCTGAACCAAATTCGGGAATCTGGTAGATATGGTCATTTCCTACGATACTGCATTTTTATTTTTTCTATCTTCAAAATTGTGGATTTTCGTCTTTTGTGGGGGCGGGGCGAAATTTTGAAATACACTTGTTCAGGTTCGGTATCACAGGAGTCTGGGCAAAAAATTTGTTTGCTCTAGCTCTTATAGTCTCTGAGATCCAGGCGTTCATTTTTACGAAAAACCAAATCGACTTGATTTTGTGAGTGCGAAAGAGAGGGAGCGAAGTTTTTTCGTATATTTTCCTCTATTGTGGCTATATTAATGATCCGATCCGATTCAGATTTGGGCCCCTGATAGATATGGGCTGTCTCTATGATTCTGCATTTTTCGTTTTCTGTTATCTTCTGGGCGACAAACAAGACGGACAGACAGCAATTAGCACAAATACAATATACCCTTTTACTCTTCGAGTACGGGTATAAAAAATTATTTGCCCAAATTTTGGAATTTTAAAAATTACTGTGTACAGTGTACCAATAATTATTTCGAAGGCAGCAAAAACAAGGACCTGACGTTTCACGGAAAGGATCAGTAATTTAAAAAATGTTCATCTTATTTGAATGCATTTTCTCTTTATATTTACAAATAAAATTTTAAAAAAAAAATAATAGATGAGCAAATACGATTTACTTTAAAGAAAAATTGAGTGTCCCAATATTTATTTCGACCAGGTATATCTATAAATGCATACACATATGAGTACATAGTTGCCGAATGGATTAAAGAAAATCATCTCTCCAGAGGCAGTGCTAGCATTAGAAGATAATGAAAATCGTGTTGCATATTTGGAATCATCATTGTTTTATTTGATTATTTAAATTCCATTCATTGAGTGTCGCTTGGTTGTGTTTGTTATTCAAATATATGAAAAATGGTCGATTAGAAATTGTTTTATGTTAATCTTTGTGTTGCAATATCCACACAGCATACAGCAGCTCCGGCTTTTTTGCTACCTCCTTCTGTTAGCATTCTTGTCCCACATTTCTACTATGTCTTCCCATGGCAACTGCAGCTGCATTTAATCAGATTTAAGAATTTAAATATTTGTATTGGTTGATTTGGGTTTGGTTGTTTTCTCTGTTTCTGTTTCCGATCCTTTACTGTGTAGATTTTTCGGCGCTTGTATTGTATAGTATGCTAGTCCTGAAGCGCGTGCATATACAATTTTCTTTATATATGTTTCGTATGTTGACCGTTAAGTTATCGTTATTATTATTATTATTATTATAATTATTATTGTTAGCCAATACCGTTGTTGATGGGCGGAAAACCACAGACAACCACAGGCTGGTGCGGACCACACATCACTCCACATCCATATTGGGATCGGCCGCACTCTGTGCATTGTTGTCCACGTCCATCTTTTCGCCGGTCTTGCCAGAGGGCTCGCCTCCGTTCTGTTCGGCATTCGCTTCGGCATCCTTTGGTGGTGTCGCCGTCTTTGTCGGAGCTGGCTTCGGTTTCGCGCGGTTTACCACAGAGCTGACGCAGGCATTTAGGGACTGCACCTCAAAGCGAACGGCCGACAGCTGGACGGGACTGTCGTTGGTGCGTGGCGACTGCGTGAACTTGGTCAGATTGACATCCATCCATTTTTGGGCCTTTTCCGCTGCCTCCGCGATATTGATGAACTCGGTCTCCGTCAAGTGATCGTATTTGGGCAGACCCTTGCGGAATTCGGCCACCGCCAGTCGGGCAATGGCAATGCTGCCCTTCAGCTCTTCAAACACGGCCGGACACTGGTCGTAGTCGTTGGCCCGCTGCTTGATGGGGTCCGTTTTCTTATGCAGCGCCTCCAGACGGTTGGCATAGGTCTCACGGTCGCAGTTCTCGCCATCCTCGTACAGCCAGTTCTCGAGATCATTCAGCTGCGACACAATTGCCTCGCGATCCGACTCCAGCACAAACCGCTCCAAGGATCCACCCTGAAAACAAAAGGAAAGTTTTAGTCTAGAACTAATAATGATAGAATGGGTCAAATACCATCAGCTTGTTGCGCGTGTCGTAGACAAACTCCTCCAATGCATTTCTGGCATCGATGCGCTCCGTCTCCTTCTGGTCGCTGCTAATCATTTTGGCCTCCTGCTGTGTGTAGTTGCTCAGATCCACGGGGCTGAAGCCGTGTGTGGACACCTCCAGAGGCAGCTCAGTGGCCTTGCCGGCCTTCTTCTTCTTATCGGAGCCCTAAGCACCAAAAAAGGAGAGCAAAAATTAATCCCAATTTCATTCGTTTCGTTACCAGAGATTGTATACAAAATGGAAAGTTCAATTCAAGTTCAAATAGAAAGAGGAAATCGAATCGCACCAGCAACAAGAAAACATCAACAGTAAAGCGAAGAGGAAAAAAACAGCTCCAAGCAACAGCCTACAATATGAGCAGCAAAGATAGCTTTGGATATTTATTGGGGTTATTGCATAGCATATATCATATTGGTTTTATATGACACTCGGTTCGGGGATCGATTGACTGAATTTCTGGGTGAATTAACAAATAATAAAATCAATCGGTGGCACGAGTACGAGTGCGAGCATGTATGTAGATCGGTTCGGTGCATGTAGAAGCAACAGATAAATTGACAAATTGTGTAAGCAGCATGATTACAGATATTTTTTCATTTTGCATTTGGGAGCACACGGGGTAGGCGGCTTATGAGCGGTCTTCTTCATTCGTTTCATTATCGGTGGCAAAGGGTAAAGGACACAAAAACTTCCAAGGCAATCGAATTTTCAAATGTTTTTGTGCTTTCACTTTGAGCCTTTAGTCTTTAGCTTTTTTTTTTTGTTTTTTTGTTTACTTTCGTTATTTCCAATTTCTTGACACACAAAATATGGGGAAAAGAACATTTTTATTTGTAACATTATTGTTTTGTGTGTTGCTTTTTTTTATTATTAATTTTGTATTGTTTTTTTTTTAAATTGAAATTTAAGGAAATTTGAGGAAAACGTACCGAACTAAACCAGCCCTTGACCCGCTGTGCCCACCCTTGTCCGCCAGGTGATGAGGCTCTTGATGCATAATCATCCTCACTCTCATAATATGCCTACGAGAGAGCATATACAAACATATCCAAAACAAACAAAAAAAAATCAAATATTGGAGTGATTTTTTATACATCTATATAGTATACAGTATATATATATATGGGTGATTGATATACATACATCATACACATACACATCACAAATATGCATGTCTACAGAATATATAGAAAAACGAAGCGAGAGACCAATCGGTTCGATTTCTCAATGTCCAGTTGCAAAAGTAAAATTCAGTTTATTCCAGAGTTGTGGAATATCTTTAACCGGACCTTAAAAAATCGCACCCTAGATCAATCAACACCAATAACAACATCAATAGGTTAAAGTAAAGAACTGCAACATGATTTCATTATCAAGCCAACCAATATTAGCATTTTCCAGAGCTGCAACAAAATCAATAATCCTTCAATGTTTTTAAATGTTAAAAAAACCCCCCGTTGCTTAAGAACCCCACGGGGTTTCCATTAAAAGTTTCATCCTTTATGAATGTCTACGGGAACACCGTGGAGCATGAAGAAAGACGTCTGCTGTTGTGAATTGTGTAGAAATCAAGTTTAGCAGTTCAAAATAAATCGATGTAGACATCGATTTTACTGCAGCTCTAGAAAGGGCACGGACTTTATCTAATTAAAGGCAGAAAACAAGACAAAAAACTAGATAGAAACTGTTAATGAACGGCAAAAATAACAAATCAAACCAATTCAACAAAACAAAAACAGGACGAAAGTTAAGAAAATCTTCTAATCGGCAGGCCGAAGCGGCAAGAACCCTTGCAAAAAGAAAATGGAGCATTAGCTGGTAAATATGATATGATGAAGGGATTATGTATGAGAATCAACAATAGAGCTAAGGTGAAACGGACACACGAGTGGAAAACGTTGAAAATATAATGTCGATTGATATCTTGAATTGATTAATTTCGAAACCAATTGTTTATCGACCTAAATCTACAAGTTGCACCCAACAAAATGAGCGCCAAAAGTGCAAAGGGAATTGGGTTGAGTGACAAGTGACGAGGATGCAAAGGCGGAAAAAGTAAAACTGAAATGGAAACTGCAGAACAACTCCTAGTCACAACAGAAGAAAATTATGACGATGAGCAGGCAAACCGAGGAGTAGATGGCTGACTCACCTCCTGCTGGCCGTCGGCGGTCTCGCCCGAGTTGCTGGCTCCTCCGGCCTGTTCGCTGGACTTCTCCTCGCTGGCGGCCTGCTCTGCGGCGGCGGCGGCAGCAGCAGCTTCTTCCGCTTCCTTCTTCTCCACCAAAGTGGCCGAGGAGATCAGCACAATGCCGTTGTTGTTGATGCGCACCTTGAGCTTGACCTCCTGACCCTCGCCGCGCTCGTTGGGCTTGACATCCTTGACCTTCCACACGCCAATGGTCTGATCGGTATATGGGACCTGCTGCCCATAAACAATCGACACATTGAAGGGGCCCTTGCGGTTGATGGTCAGCAGGCGGCTGAATGGCGAGGCATGGAACTGTGGGAAGATCTCAATCTCTCCCGGTCCGGCCGAGCCCTCGCTGTCCCACAGTACCTTCACGGCATAGTTCTGTATGTCGGTCACACCGAACTCACGGACACGCACAGCCGGCGACATGATGGCGCACTGGAGGGCGGCACCGCGCGATACAGCCTCGTCCTGGTTGAGGGTAGTGCTGGCCGGCTTGTTGAACACCTGCAATGGAGAAGAGAGAAGCCAGGGTTAGAGGGATGCAGATGGAGAATAAGTGCTATGACATACCTGTTCGATAAGCTGCTTGACAGATGGAATGCGCGAGCTGCCGCCAACAATCTCCACGGAGTGTATATCATCGAGTTGCAGCTTCGATTCGGCCAGCAGACGCTTGAAGGTCTGTTCGACGCGCTGCAAAACGGGAGCGCAGAGCTCCTCCATTTGGGAGCGCTGCATTGACGAGGAGACGTCGATGTCCTCCAAGAAGCATTCAATGTTCAAGGGCAATTTAGTGCTGTTTGCGGACATCTGCTTCTTTAGCTTCTCGATCTCCGTAAGTAGACGAAGATTGGCTCGGGCATTGGTCTTGGCATTGATCTTATAGCGCTCCTGGAACTCCTTGGCAAAGTACTCGGCCACGGCCAGATCGAAGTCTCGTCCACCGATCTGATCCCAGGTGCTGGCCAGCATCTTTAGCTTGCCCTTGGTGAACGAACAGGCACTGACCTGCAGTGCCGAGTGGCCAAAGTCAATGAATATGACGTTCTTTGGCTTTTCCTCGAACAGATCGTTCTTGTAGAAGCCGTAGGCTAGAGCGGTGGCCGTCGTCTCGTTCAACAGACGCAGCACGTTCAGTCCGGCAATCTGGGCAGCATCCAGCAGGGCGCGACGCTCGGCGTTCGTAAAGAAGATGGGGCAGGCGATGACACAGTCGTTAACCTGTGTCTGCATCGCGGCCGCCGAGGTCTCCTTTAGTTTGGTGAACAGCATGGCCGTCAGCTGCTCGGGACTGAAGTGCTGATCCTCCTCTAAGTAGTTGACCTTAAAGCCGATGCTGCCATCCCCGCGTGCCTCCACTCGCGCTGGAATGCTCGTGAGTTCGTGTTGTACATGTGGATCATTGAATTTGCGTCCGAGCAGACGCTTGAAGCCGCCGACTGTGTTTTTCATATTTGTCACCTGTTGATTTTTGGCGGCTACGCCAATGATTCGCTTCTTTCCATCGAAGGCCACAACGGAGCTGTCGGATAGGAGGTGGTACGGTACGGCTCTGATTAGTTCAAGTCAACAAGTCATATATGGTTAAAACAAAGCAAAATCAATTCTCGACTTAAGCGTGCATGTGTGTGTTTGCGTGTCCGACAGTAGTACAGTCAAAACTATGCAAACAGCGACTAAACTCAATCAATCAATATTGTACCCATTCCTTTTGAGAATTGTTTGCCATGGTCACCCTGTTTGTACAGTGGCACCAGCGTACTGAACATTCTAGAATCTAGATCCCTCCCCTGAACAACGCAACACATAAATGTGCTTTGTGCATACACATGTGGGCTCCACTGTATACATTCGTTAGTGTGCTGTCTGTGTTTGCCGGCTTTGAGTTTATTTTTGACAGATTTGTACACGTTTTTTTTCTCTCTCTCTCTCTCTCGCTCTTTCTTCTTCTTGTCCACTGCTCTCACAACAGCTGCGACTGGCTGGCGAGGCTCATTTCTCTGCGTCTCTCTCACCTTTGATGCTGCCTGCCTTTCTTGACCGCATGACGCATGCATTGGCTTGTGCGTTGTGTGCATGTGTGTGTGCCAAAAAAGTAAATTCAAATAAGTACAGAAGAGTGGAAATTGGGCCCACGCAATCCACATTTAAATTAAAAACACATATCTACGAGCGGATATGTACATACATATAAATATGTTTGGGCAAGGCAATAAATTAGAGAGCCGTTGCGTTGTGTTCTTGTTGTGGCATGACAGCGCTTGCTCCTCATTAAAATTGCAATTTGCGAAACTTTTTATGGAAGTGCAGTCAGCCAAATTTAGGCCTTTGCAATCCGTCACAATTGCACATATGTATAAATACAGATGCATATGTGACACATGTACATATGTCTATACAAGAGTATGTTTTCTATATGAGCGTTACCAATAACAACCATGGAAATTTCTAGGCGCGCTCTTACACACGCACACTCATGCATGCACACACACACTAACACGGGTAGAGAGGCATGACTTACAAATTCTACATAACCTCAAAGGCTGAAAGTCGAACGATTATGCACGGAAAGCTTATCAATAAATTGGGCCATTGTAGCTCCTAATGTAATACGAATGAATAATTATGGTTTATGGTAGTACTTACGGCGTTGCGCGTAGACTGTAGTCGTTGGCCAGCGTTTCGATGCCGCCAGACCTGGCTGCGGCAACATAGCAGCTCTCGTTGCCAAAATCGATGCCAATCACAGACATTTTGTATACTTCGTCTGGCCCTTTTTGATCAAATTGATTTAGTTATATTACTCGTATTGACTTATGTGAATATTCTGCTGCTGAACGGAACGGGGCGGATCGCACTCTTAATTTTTCTTTGTTTTCCAGCTCGGGCAAACACCAATACTGCAAAATAGATACACAGAGAAGCCAGGCATTAGATAAAAAATAAAACAAGCACGTGTCGTTTTAGTTTCTACTTTTAGTTGACAAATAAATCCAGAACTTTCTACTACTCGATGTACACTTTTTCACATCAATTATGGATTTGGTTGTCGCTCGTGAGTCGAAATTTCTAGCGTCCGGCCTTCGGTACACTCGCTTGCTCTAACTCGCAAACATATACGGTCAACCGATTGAATGAGGATTTCTTTATTTTTAAGATACTTCTGTAACACGAAGCGGCTGTATTTAAAGGGTAACGGGCACGCACGTTTTTGCTAATTATATGTCAACAGTTTTACCTAAATTTAACAAATCACCCGACACACGTTTTTCAGCGTTCAATTAAAGAATTAGTGTGACCACAGCAGACTTGCACATTAAATACTCCGATTAGTTATCAGAATACACCAAACAATGTATATATCAGTATCTGAAGAATGTGACCAGATGGCCTAAGGTTACACTGCAAGATAAATATTTCTGGTAACTATTTTAAATACAAAGCAAGCAGAATGTTTGTTTGGTCACAGTGTCCCCCTAGTGTATATATGAAAAGATATACAAAATTGGATTTATTTAAAATTTAATTCAACTTTAAGATCGCCCCAATCGCCCTGATATTTCACGAAATGGTATTACCGAATGTTTAAAATTCCAGCCAAAGATAAAAATACCAAATCCGCAATTGAAATAAAGCTTTAAATACGGGCTTTTAAAAGCACTGTTTTAATTTATTAGAAACAATTGGAGATCATGCAACTTTCCATCCTGTAGGGGACGCCACGGGAGTGTCAACTGTTTCCTCTACCAGCAAAGGGGAGCTCCAGCGCATTAGGAAGTAGGCAGAGCCGGATTTATCATTTGTTCCCGACAGACGGTTTCCGCCAAAAGGCGTTAGGGCACCCGAGCTGCTGCCGGTGCAACGCTCATTAACATACAAGTTGCTGGCAGCCATTCGTAGTTGGTTCAAGCAATGCGAGATCACCTCATCCCGAGTGGCAAACACGGAGCCGGACAGTGCGTGCTTGGACTGGTGTGCGGCCAGGTTGAGTGCGTCCGCAAACGAGTCATCGGCATAGACAAATATTGGGAGCAACGGCCCAGCCAGGGGTTCGCTCAGCAGTGGATCCAGCGGATTCATGGTCCGCACAATCGTTGGCTCGACAAAGTAGCCAATGTCATTGTTACAGGAGCCACCGCACAAAAACTCAGCATCCTTGTTGGACTCCATTAGTTTCCGCATTCGCTCGTATGCTGCCCGATTGACTACGGGGCCCATCTTGGTCTCCTTCTGGGTGGGATCGCCGACCCTAAATCGTTTCACTGCTTCGATCAACTGTTCCCGCAACTCGTTCCACATGGAGGATGGCACATACATGCGGGACAACGAATTGGAGTACTGTCCGGCATAGTTGAAGGCCGCCTCCACGGTGGCCGTGCAGACGGCCTCCATCTTGGCACTGCTATGGACAAAGTGAAAGTTCTGGCCAGCACTTTCGGCCACCAGGCGAGGGAAACAGATGTATCGCTCCATCTTATCGCTCACCAGCTTGTGAATGTGGCGATAGTCTTGGGCGCTGCCGTGACAATTAACTCCGGCAAAGTGCTCGGCATCCGTGATGGTGTCTAGGAAGAGTCTCTTATTGGAGGGCACGAAGTTCAGCACGCCCTTGGGCAGACCAGCCGCCTTGAAGGCCAGGTAGACGAGATAGCTTATGGGGGCCACTTCAATAGCGGGATTCCAGAGAACTGCGTTGCCCATGAGCATGGGACACAGAGCCAAATTGGCGGATAGGGCGACAGATTCGAACGGCGCAATAGCAGCCACGAAGCCATCCATGGGCCGTAGATTTAAGCTGGGAAAGACACGCACTTCGCCCTGTATCTCGAAGCGCAGTTGCGACAAATGCTCCAAGTAGTCGGCATTGGCTCTAATCGAGGTGACCAGGCGCCGGATATCCTTTTTGGCGTCGACGCCTGTCTTTCCCTGGGCCAACATCGAATACATCCGCATACGGAACTCATCCGCCTCGATTATGTCTGCAGCGCGCCTCCATATTATTAGACGGTCCGCTACGGTCACCAGACTCCAGGTCCCCTGTGCCTTCAATACCGTCTTGATCGCACTCTCAATTTGGCACCGGTTGGCATAGTATATCTGGGCCACCGTCTCCTTCAGTTCGTGGGGACAGGACAGTCTCTGGTTGTCCATTGTGTACATCTGCTCGTCGCTCACTACAGTGGGCACCTCTAGGGGCTTCCGTTTCATCTGGAATGCGGCATGGTTGATCAACAATTGCTCGTTCATATTCACTCTGGGCTCCCCGTCCTTTGAGTACACCGCGCCTGAGTCTGCCTGTGGTTCACGCGGACGACCCTTCTCCAGCGTCTTGACCACTTCGCTGCTTAGCCCGGCCGCACCCATTCGGCGGCGAAGTGGAACTCGCACGAGTCCCATGAAGGCCATCTTTAGCATCTTTCACTCCTACAATTTCAATTTGAAGCTTTCAACAGGAATTTTTATTACACATTCGCCAGACCCATATAATAAGTTTGTATGTGTATAGTGTGTGAACAGTACGTTTCGCAATTGTAGGACAGTTGTAGGAAAGCCAGCCTGACTGAGACTGTGTGCTCCAAACGAACATGTCAAACATGATGGTCGGTCAATTAATGAATACGTTGTCGAGTAGGTCCAGATATAAAATGGGAAATAGAGTCTTTAAAGATGGTTAGAGTCACACAAGTGTCTAATGGTCTGGAAGCGCACTGCTCGGGCATGCGTGATTTAGGGCTTGAAACCAAGTGCGCAAAACAAATTGTAAGTAGGAATGGTTTACAATATCAAATAGTGTAGAAACACAAACTTAAGACTAGGTTGGGCTTGTTTCCGATTTGTAGCATTATGCATAGGGAATAGGGGATTTCGAACATTTCGAATAAACGTGGGGATGATGAGCTGGGCTGGAGAAGGATTAGTTGTACTTTACGAATCTAGTCTAGTCTAAACAGATCTCTCATTAAGTCCTTCCTTCCTTTGCAGTACTCAGCCTAGATATGTTATCTAAATTGGTTTTCGTTGTTCTTGTGTCGAGCCGCTCTCTTGGGCGTTTCGTCAAATTTGTGTGAAGGTAACGCGTTTTCTAAGGTCACTAAGGTGCTAAATATGCCGAGTACTATGTCTAAGTCCATCCAACGGTGGAATGCATCGTGGGTGTGGGGGTTGAGTCTATGCTTTTCTATTCGAGTCTTGGATTGCAGGTTTCGTTTTTAGGTAAATACTAAGCAGTCTTGCCGGTCCCATCGTTTTCACTTTCTTCGTGGCCATACGGTTAAGCTTATACATTACAGCTGTGCTGCCAGGCCCGAGGCAGATATGTTATCCCCTGCGCCTGCCGTTTTCCTGGCCTCGCGACAAACCAGAACGGGGGCCACACATATCTCCACCTTGATGCGCTCCAGATCGCGCCCATATTGTATGTACTCCCTCCAGCAGGGTACCGGACTGGCCGCACCCATTCGCATGCGTGGCGCATTCTTCTGCGTGGATGTGGCAAAACTGTCGTCCAGCACCTGGAGCACGGACTCCGGATTGATCTGAAGAGAAATATAAGGCTTTAGTTCAAAGGAGAATCGAGCTAAGTGGGCAGCGTCTCACAAACTGCGACTTGCAGACGTAGCGATGCGCGGTCAGGGCCGCCTTGGCTGCGGCTACCCGCGTGTTCTTCCACTGGGAGTCGGCGATGGTAAGAATGGCCTGGTAGGCCAGTGTGTGCACATGAAGCCGCGAGACCCTGCGTCTCTTTGGATCGCTAAGGCTCTTCACGCTGTAATCCTCCAGCAAGTTGATGAAAACCTGTCGCATTTGATCGAGTGTGTGGGCAATGCGTGGATTGCAGTCAGTTGCCAAGGTGGTGCGGCCATGGGTCAGGACCTGCTGCAGATTGGCCAGCTCTTGCTCGTTCATGCCCAGTGAGTCCACATACGGAAGGACAAACTGACGCAGTTCTTGCAGCAGCTTCAGCTCGACATAGGAGGCCATCTCAAAATGATTCCGTGTATCACTGGGCTGGCTGGTCAGTTGCATTTTCACTTGTTGCAGGCGCTTCTCTCGCTCGCCCGGATTAAAGCTGAACATGTCCATCATCTGGAGGCCGCTAACCACCAGCAACTGGGGGTGGTAAAGTTTCAAGGCATTCGTCATCTGCTCCACCGCCCTGATATGCGGATTGTTCTTGTCGTTGTGCAGTATATAGCGATTGGCACGGGGTGCCACAAACGGACCCCAGACATCACCTGCCATGTACTCCAGAATTATATGTATGTCATCGTCTGGGATCTCTTCGCCCGCCAGACGAATCTCCTTGGGCAGCAAGGGACGCAGACTGAGGGAGAATGAACATTAGCCACACGACTATTTTGGATGAGAAAGAAAATACTTTTTGGACATGTGAGCTCCCAGCAAGACTTCAGCTCCCTCCATGAAAAATCGCACAGCCATCAGAGGAGCATTGCCGCCCATGTACCAATGGATACGCTCCTTGTCCATCACCTTGGCATACCCAATCAATTGCTTGAACAACGTTCCATTAGCCATCACTCGCCTGCAGTGAAGTTGGTTTAGTTAAAATGCTCTCTCTTGGATAAACGTCCCACTTACTCCGCAGCGGCTCCGTTTTGAAAGTAATAGGCAAAGGATTGCAGTAGCTCGTCTTCGTTTTTGACGACGTCCCTGGCGGATGTGGTCACTGTGGGAATCCGCCTTTTGTAATACCTGTTCAGGAATTCCGTGGCGTTTATTTGCAGATCTGTGCAGGCTCCGTACCCTATGGCCACCTTGGGAGGCGCCTCGTATGCGGGTCTCTTCAGGCTGCTCTCGATGGCCAGGAGACCGGTGAGCAGCACTGTTGTCCTATTTAGAGTGTGCAGCGTGAGGAAGGCCTGCCAGATAATCGATACAAGCGCCGTAAACACCGAGCAGCCCGTCACCCAGCCCATGTACCGCATAGCCGTCATATTTCGGTCGCAAAACTTGTTACAAGTTTGACCGAAAATGTTTGCCGGCTTGTGTCCGTCCGGCCAATGGCGATTCTATTTACACAGATGGATTTGGTATTCTCTCTACTCTTTTAGAACGCTCAGCATACGTGTATGCTGAATCAGATATCCCCGATAACTCAGTTACAGTACTTTAATAGGCTTAAATTTGCCTTAATTTCTTATTGTTATTTTGTGTTTGTTAAACGTCAATAGTGTGACCTCCGATTTATCGATTAAATATACCGCCAGACCCTCAGAAATATACCATAAATATACGTAAATTATGATCGTATGACACTACAGAGCGGATGGTGCCATTATGACATTAAACTTTGCCAACTTGGCAGAACCCCCAGCTCAACTAAGGTGCCATGCTTGTCGCTCTCACAGTTATCTCTATCCATAATTTCTCAGTTAGTCAGTTAGCAATGTCTAATGTCGAATTGTCAGTACAGGCTTTACAACTTTGAACTTCAAACTCATCCTTATCATTAATATGTTTGACGTCGACGTTCGGCTAAATCGCATCCATCGATGATACCAACTCCTAATGACCACGGAATCAATAGTTCAAAATGTTCGCATTTTTAAATTGTATTGTAAGTAATTTGCAAGTGAAATGGATGAAATAAAAAGTCTTTTTTTGCGTCACTCTAAATTCGAAATGTGTGGTGCTGAGATAAGGGAAGCAATTAAATTTATTAACAAGGTGGAGGAGAAAAAATACATTGAAAGAATGTTAGTTTGTGACTAAAGGGATTTCGTCCTTTTCTTTTTAATGATATACGAGTGGAACCTTTTAGAATTTACACCAGCTGTCAGTATTGAATATTTGCATATAAATATATATTTTATATGTACAATTTTTCAATTCGTTTTGAAATATATTTCAAAACAACAATGGTGTTTCAAGAAGTGAATCATTTTTGCGCAGCAAAATGTATGATTCCCTGAAACAGGTGCTGGAATGCATCAAAAAAATGAAACCGACACAAATTTATTGGCAATAATTTCCAACCGTAATTCCCATTTCTGTAGACAAAAACGTTTAGGTAATAATACCGCAGCACGTGGAGGCGTACACTGGAGGATGCGGATGCGGCAGTGTTGTCGCTAAAAGAACCTGCCGTTCGGAACAATAAACATATGTACATATGTATGTACATTGTATGTCCCAGGAGCTGACGCAAATTCGTAGACTGATGGAAAGATCTTTCGCAAATTGTCCGTATGCGGAGCTGAGGCTTAAAAATTGTAAAATCTACGAGCTCGATATTGGCAGAGCGAATATAAAGCGCAGGATGAAGAAACAGGTTGAATCATTGGTCATTGGTCGCTACAAAGTGCGAAAAAAAGCTAAAAATGTAAGTCAAGTCGCAATCTGTATGACGAAGCTTATTATATATAATAAATTCTCATTTTATGCAATTTTTACAAGCCATTTTTTTCTATCACAAGCCACTGTCTGCTGCAGTGACGCGAAGTGCTTGACTGGGCCTGCACGGAGCCGGTCACACTCAAATTCTTGCTAACGTCCATAACGTCATATCCTTGGCGTTACTGCAAGTAGATTGGGGAATCAAATGAACCGAATGAACCTTTTTGGACTATGATCGATTGGTTGTGCAGCATATGCTTCTCCTTTTTATCCGTGCGGTATTCTGGAATAGCTGAATGCCCCAGGTAATGAATATTTTCCATCCAGTGTAGGCGTGCAGTATCTTCAGTGGATGTACTATATCCTGTCGGTCTGCACCTGGGGTTGCTATAACCGAAGGTACTGGCATTTCAGCTTGGTGTTTACTACCCCACTCAAAAGTTCTATCAGTAGAAGAGCTGTGGGACTACGAGAATTTTTGCATAAAAGATGTTTCACCACCGATATTCATTCACTTATAATTCTTTCGCTTCTGTACTGCTCGACTAGATTTAAAGAAAGATTTAAATTCGAAATGTGTGGTGCTGAGATAAGGGAAGCAATTAAATTTAGGTGCAAGGTGGAGGGAGAAAAATACATTGAAAGAATGTTAGTTTGTGACTAAAGGGATTTCGTCCTTTTCTTTTTAATGATATACGAGTGGAACCTTTTAGAATTTACAGCAGCTGTCAGTATTGAATATTTGCATATAAATATATATTTTATATGTACAATTTTTCAATTCGTTTTGAAATATATATTTCAAAACAACAATGGTGTTTCAAGAAGTGAATCATTTTTGCGCAGCAAAATGTATGATTCCCTGAAACAGGTGCTGGAATGCATCAAAAATGAAACCGACACAAATTTATTGGCAATAATTTCCAACCGTAATTCCCATTTCTGTAGACAAAAAACGTTTGAGTAATAATACCGCAGCACGTGGAGGCGTATACTGGAGGATGCTGATGCGGCAGTGTTGTCGCTAAAAGAACTTGCCGTTCGGAACAATAAACATACATATGTATGTATGTATGTACATTGTATGTCCCAGGAGCTGACGCAAATTCGTAGACTGATGGAAAGATCTTTCGCAAATTGTCCGTATGCGGAGCTGAGGCTTAAAAATTGTAAAATCTACGAGCTCGATATTGGCAGAGCGAATATAAAGCGCAGGATGAAGAAACAGGTTGAATCATTGGTCATTGGTCGCTACAAAGTGCGAAAAAAAGCTAAAAATGTAGGTCAAGTCGCAATCTGTATGACGAAGCTTATTAGATACATATAATGAATTCTCATTTTATGCAATTTTTACAAGCCATTTTTTTTCTATCGCAAGCCACTGTCTGCTGCGGTGACGCGAAGTGCTTGACTGGGCCTGCACGGAGCCGGTCACACTCAAAATTCTTGCTAACGTCCATAACGTCATATCCTTGGCGTTACTGCAAGTAGATTGGGGAATCAAATGAATGGAATGAACCTTTTCGGACTATGATCGATTGGTTGTGCAGCATATGCTTCTCCTTTTTATCCGTGCGGTATTCTGGAATAGCTGAATGCCCCAGGTAATGAATATTCTCCATCCAGTGTAGGCGTGCAGTATTTTCAGTGGATGTACTATATCCTGTCGGTCTGCACCTGGGGTTGCTATAACCGAAGGTACTGGCATTTCAGCTTGGTGTTTACTACCCCACTCAAAAGTTCTATCAGTCGAAAAGCTGTGTGACTACGAGAATTTGTGCATAAAAGATGTTTCACCACCGATATTCATTCACTTATAATTCTTTCGCTTCTGTACTGCTCGACTAGATTTAAAGACGATGGGATTTGAAATTGGCCGCAAATAATTTTCAATTTTAATTTTGGAAAGGTAGTTAAGCAGAAACTGGAGTGTTCTATAACTCATTGAAGAACACCAAATATTATACATATCAAGCGTTGGGATATCGCTGAAATTCGATCAAGCCCCAACTAATGAAGTATTGAAGAAGATGCGCTATTACCTTTTGAAGAGACAACGTTTCAACAAGCTGTCTTCCTGCGTCACAGAGAAGCCACATATTTGGTGTTGTTGCTGTTACATACCCTTGCAGAGGGTCTCGCTGATATTTTAAATAGATGAAGTAAGCCTTGGAAACAGTCAATCGTAGCCAAATTTGGTCAAGCTTTGTCAAGTTGTGGTACATTTTGCAACTACATAGCTGGTTTATATTGAATGTGTACATAGTATGTACATAAGTATGTTCGAGGGGAAGGGTATATAAAGATGCGGCGCTTGTGACTTTGGCCTTTCTCTTCGGTTGTTTTATGGTTCCTTCTTGTTGCTTGGGCCTGCCTGCCTGTCGATTTATACATAACAAGTTGGTGCTTGTTGCTGCTGCTTCTTCTTGTTCGTTGTTTCTCTCTTTTAATGCTTCCAAGCCGTTATTATTGGATTGACACAAGGTTAATCAAATTGCACTAGTAGACTAGGCACGGATGGTCCGCACTAAGGAGGGTGGGTGTGAGTGTTGCGGCTTGTATAGGAAATGTTATCTGCGCTGCGCGTGTTTGCGGTGTTGATCTCTGGATGAGTACGAGTATCGGTGGATATTAAGTTCGAGTAGTTTCCCCACAAGTGCAAATCTACTACAATGTATACACACATTTAGTCTTTTATAGCCTGCCATAGAGATCCTATCTAGTTCCATTGCCCATTACTTCTTGATTTACTCTCTCTTGTCGCTAATGTACGTACATAAATGCAAATGCAAATTTATTCATTCCTCTTTTATAGCCCTGCAGCTTATACATATATGTACATATCCCCATCCCATCCACATCCCATCCCCAATCGCATACGCCAATTAGCGTCTATAAATTACTTCGGAGACCTGGACCAAAGTCTGACCGTTTCTATTTATAACAGATTCGCTTCAAGCTCCAAGTCTTAAATGTCCGATTTTATCCCGTAACATTGAGAAGAAGAAGAAGACACGAGACACACGATGACTGGTCGTTTGGAGTTTAGAATCGGAAACACTTGGCGGGGATGGTGATGGGGACGGGAATGGGGACGGGGATGGGGACGCGGAACGGGCAGAGGGCATCACGCATGACAGGTGTATTGCCCGGACTCTATCTCTGTCTGGTCTGGACACTATTTTTATCAGCTGAACGAAAGTGAATATCAGAAATTTAACGCTTCTCAGTCTGTCTCAGCATTAACCGGCTGTGCTTGGGCTGGGTTGTGGTTCAGACAGCGCCAATACTTGTTGTTGCTGTCTGGGTATACCTGGGGACTAGGTACGAAACTAGGGTATATTCTCTTCTTGATAATCTATGCAAAATACATAAATATGTATGTATGTATATACAGGATGTCGTTTACTGTTGATGTAGCGGCTGAAGTTTGAAATTGTTTTCCGTAGTAACGGAGGGTATTCGATAGTCGGTACTACGGCGTTCTTACTCGTTTTTTTTTTTACTTTGCTTTTGTTCTTTTTCGCGTGTTTCGTATGCGATTGTTGTTGCTGTTTTGTTTTAGTTGTATTTCATTTTATTCTATGCGTAGTCTGCCGTACGGCGTCCGCAGTCCGCAGTCGTCTGGGCTGTCCGCTGGGGAACCTGTGGGCTCTATCCATATAAAATCAACATAATCGGAAATTCTACCAAGCAGTTGATTCTAAGCAATTGACGGAGCCGGACGCTCACTTCGCCTCTGTTCTGGAATATTGATAAATTTCTTTGCTATCCATCCCCTCTCTCTCTCTCTCTCTCTCTCTCTTGTGTAATTGTGCAATTGGTGGTCTCGTGTGACAGTTGCAAGATTTACCCAAACAGAAGTATACCTGTACCTGTATAGGGATCTGTGAGTGAAACGTGATCTATATAACGATTGTATCTTAAAAGGTAAGACAATCTCGTGCTGATAACTATAGTTAGTGGTTTTCGGAAACACATATAAATATAAATACATATGTACATGTGTATACTATGTATAATAGATATGTAGAAATGAGATAAATACATATGTGGTGTGTATATCTCTACATTTTGTACTATTTGTCTGCGTTTGTTTCCTAAGTCTTTTGTTTCGGTTTTCTGCTCGCTTTGTGCTGAAAGGAAGCAGTTTCGCTTAGTTAAATGAAATCAAAATTTAAATCAATCTTTATCACAACTGGATTTGGCACGCTCTCTAGCGTCTGTCGTAGTTCTTGCTCGGTTTCCCTATTCCTCGACACTTCCGCCTGCAGTCCAACATAATTTATATAATTTGTTGGTAAGTCTGCGCGTAAGACAAGATCCATTAGAGGCAAATACACTGAATGGAACTCAGATAACACGAGTAGCTAGTAGAGAGAAGAAGAGGATCCACAAAATCACAAAATTAACCCATCTTTGGATATAATAATTGTCATCGGCAAAATATTTTGTTGAAACACCTATTCGTTTCGCAGCTAAATGCCCAAATGGATTACTCACATCAGAAATGATTATTTATGTGTAGTTTTCAGAGATTTTTTACGAAAGCAATAAATTAGCATAATTTAGTGAATATTATTTGAGTCCAAAATGTTCAAATTTGTCGGTCCAGCCGTCAGCTGAAACGCAAATTCATTCCAAAGAAGACAAAAAATAAAAACAAATCGAAAAGGTGAATAAACTGAAGACGGCCTGACTTCTGTGTAATGATGGGGAACTGGTTCAGACTCGAGGACGTCACCAAAGAAATCGAGAGTTGAACCGAGACAATACGAGCCCCACAGACCTCATTAGCCACTAGACACTGATGTACATACATACATATATCTCACTCTTTCCCTTCCCTCTTTGTGTAGCTGTCGGGTAAGATGTCATCGCATAAGGCGCCAGTCTTTGCTCTGATCTTCCTGATCTCACTTGGCTGTGTGACGTCACAGCGCACGTCATTGGATGTGGCTCTGCGGAATGTCTACCGTCCGTTGCGTCTGCTTGGCCTCGCCTTCACAGGGAGATCTGGGGACGATATGCAAAACGTGCAGCGCGTGCGAAATGCAGGGGTAAGTCCATAGCTCCGGTATGGATCAATACTCCCTTAAGATTACTAACGGATCGGCTGTTCCATTATTTTTTTTGCTTAGAAAACCCAAAAATCGAATCCGCGCACTCGGGCATTGCTGGAGTTCTGTGACGCCGAGCACGGGCCTGGAAGACGCAGCGAGGAGCGACCGACGAGCGTGAATCGTTTGCGACCGGGGGATATCGATGTAATCGGAGCCATGGGCGACTCACTTACAGCTGGCAACGGCATCTTTGCCACCAATCTGCTGCACGTGACCGTAGAGAATCGCGGCGTGGTGTGGTCAATTGGGGACAGTACAACTGGCGAAAGTATCTGACCTTGCCAAACATTCTCAAGGAGTTCAATCCGAATCTTTATGGGTATGCGATCAAGGATGGCATCTCCACCGATCGCACGTCCCGCTTCGATGTGGCCGAGCTGGCCGCCATGTCCAGGGACATGCCGTACATGGCTACGGTGCTTGTAAAGCGAATGCAGCGGGATCCCAATGTGAACATGACCAGCGACTGGAAGCTGATCACCCTCTTCATTGGGAACAACGACTTCTGCACCGACATCTGCTACTATCCGGATCCGGAGATGACGATCAAGTGGCATGAGCAGAACATGCTGAAGACCTATCGATACCTCCGGGACAACGTGCCCCGCCTCATGCTGAATGTGGTGCCGGCGCCGAACCTCCGTTTTCTCACCAGCCTGTCGGGCCTCCCACCCGCCTGCTATAGCACTCTGCGCTTCGAGTGTCCCTGCCTGATGGGGAAGGGCAAGCCACGCTTGGACTACCTGGAGGGCATCATGAAGCGTTGGATTGCCAAGGACTCGGAGATCGCCAACAGAGAGGAGTTCAATACGGAGGTGAGAAAGCATATACACGAACGAGCCTCTCCCTGGCTTTCGTTTCGATTCAACGGTTTGTTTTCGCATTCCCCTTTCAGACCTTCACAATCAACGTGCAGCCGTTCTCACAGTTTACGGACTTCCCCCGCACCCGCTCCGGCATGACGGACACGCGCTTCTTCTCCGAGGACTGCTTCCATCTCAGCCAACGGGGGCACGCCGCTGCCGCCAACTCCATTTGGAACAACATGCTCGAGCTGCCGGGCGAGAAGAGCGGCTTTGCCACGCAACTCTTCGAGACGTTCCACTGTCCCAGCGAGCAGCGTCCTTTCCTCATAACACGGGAGAACAGTCGCCCGGACTTTGTGATCTAGCTCAATGTGCTTTCCTCTGTGAATTTCCTGTGATATCTTGCCTAAGTCTTCTTTCCATTATTCTTACATATACACACATATGTACATACATATATTCTTATATCTACCTTACAATTATATAATATATTTGTTGATTAAATTAGCGCCATGATAAATGAGAAATTGCACTTCTTTGCGAATCACATAATCAAACAAAATGTTATTAATAATTCTATGTACGGATGATCGATGGAATGGCAATAGCGATGTGGGCGTGACAATATACAGATTACCATATCGTAAACGGTATGCACGTGGATCTCTTTCGGCAGATAACATAATAATGAGACAATAGGCCGGACCGTCTTCTGGTAGTCAGTCCCATCTGCTGAATGACACACGCACCACGCACCGCACATGACATATGCCTCCCCCCGTCACCGAAACCTGTTACAATTTATTTCGCATGGAACATCAATAAAGCTAGCTCATAATTGCTGTTTCATTTTTGTGAGTCGCGGTGTCGGCGCTGACTGCTGTTTATAAAACATAAAAATTTCTCAGTTCTGTACGTGTCTTGGCGGGCCGTGCTAATCGCCCCGCGCGCCCCTCTTAACCCATTCACCCTGTTCAACGGTTTCGCTGGGCAGTGCAAAAAAGCAATAACAATTAACGCTGCCAATTGGGTGGGAGCGTGAAAGAGAAAATGAGAGAGAGAGAAAGAGAAAGAGGGAGAGCGAGAGAGACGGAGACGGAGAGGTAAAGGTCAAACCGTTACATTGCCATTGACTTTGAACTTGAGCTGGGGGTGGGCGTGTATGCATTTGCTGTGGTTTTGATTGGCATTCCTCTCGCACATTTTTGTGCCCCAACTTTGGATCTCCACATGAGATTTTGCACATTGCCCATGCCTATAGATGAAGCGAGGCATGGCCGGCCAGTTTCTCAAAGTCTATGTAATTCATCTCAACTTATAGTATTTTTACTGAATCTACTAATCAACTATAGTACACAGTATATGTAGATGCGGTTTGCACCATAAATTCAACTGGAGCTGTTCTCGGTGAGATCTAATTCAGATTGTATTAATTGAATGAGAGGCCTGGTGACCCATTTTAATGAATGCCGTTGTCAAGCCATGATCCAGCTGGAATCCGGACATTTTTATTAATTTGCAGCACGAATATTTTTAAATGATATGGCTTTCGCGCCAATTGCATGGAGACGCCACCTGTAGGGTTTTAGCTGAACTAATAAGAGTAAATATCGATAACAAAATTGCCAATCACAGCGAAGGAAACGTAACTGCTGTAAATTAGAAAAATACCACCTCTGAACGAAATAACAATTTTGAGAAAATGCCTCGCATAATCATGATTCCTCACGCGTTCATGATCGCATCTCATTTGTATATTTATACTGAATTTGATACTTACTATGTTGCTGTAGTAAAACGATTTCTGCAGCCCTAGTATTTTGTTTAATTTATGGCGGCCGTAACGGTCTTTTGGTTTGAATTTCTGCTCGAAAAGATTCTGCTCGCAGCACCTGGTGGTCTTCCAGCTGATCTCCAAGAAGGCCACCTACCTGCAGGTGAATGAGCAGAACGAAAAGCTCAGCAACAAGTTCGGACTGGGCCAGGTCTGTCCCAACATTTTCACCTTGACACAAGAGAACCCGATGCACATGAAATCAGTTGACAGTTGAAAGTTCTTGAAATTTTCTGCTTACCACGCAGACCGAAATGTTATAAATTACGATGTCGTTTTCCCAGAGTTGCACATTTGCTGAAAGTTCTTCGCCATGAGAGACGACAAGCAAAGATATCAGGCAGCTGTTGTAGCTGCACTCGCCTTCGTGTTGGGTAAGGTTCAGTACGTTATGGTTTTCCAGAATATTTGTATATTTATGAATGTCTCTCTGACAGTTTTGCAGCAATGCAGCGGCCTGCCCTATACATCTGCAATGGGGGGCAATGAGATCGATGTGGACACATATCAGCACTCTGGCGGTGGCCGACCGGTGGACTATCACACGGTTGTGGGCCACTTCAAGGACTTCTTTATGTATCTGCCTGTGATGATGACCACTATAAAAGAGACCATGTCTGGCTTCCCCAAATTCGCCGAGGGTGTGCGTATTCTAACCTCTGGGAAGGGACGCGTCGATGGCGGCGAGGACTGTAAGTGCAGTCAAAATGCCCTGGGAACTGGCGCCAGCAGTGAAATGTTGGACGGTAATGGTCGCTTTGGCTGACATTTGATGGTACGGACAGAGGCAACCACAATAAAACGATTACAAACGGCGATTCATTGGCTCTGATTCATTGTACTCTGGGAATAAGATTGAACGAATTGAAATTCCCTTTGATCGCAGCCCAAAAAGCAAACGGAATTAGATGGAAGTGAAATTTGTATGTCGATGGTGATTTTGTGTTCCATGGAATCTTCTAGAAGAAGCCCCTATTTATAGTAGAAAATCAATTCGAACCAGTCGATTGGGGACGTTCTGTTGAAGAACTTACGACCCCATGTCCTTGAACGCGTAACACACAATGGCAAACATACTCGTAATCCATAACCCATTTTGGCTGGACTTGAACTACATATTTCGACACAAAATATTTTCTTAGGCTGCTGGCGTTTGCTGGCTCGTGCTCATGCTCATTAGCTCGATTCTTGTCAATATGGAACCCCTGGGAAGGTCCACATGACTCCTAGCGTTGCCGAGGGAGGAAAGGGCAAGGAAAGCGGGCCTAATCAAAACTTCTAATCTGCATGCAGCGGTGTAGCGGTGGAGGTTGAGTGGTTACTGCTGACTGTCATGTTTGCACTTGTCATTATTGTTAATTGTATTTGCCGTGGGTCGATTCATGCATGGGCTATATTTACATACCTATCCCGGAGCCAATGTTCGTGGCAGAACACTGTAATTCACGGTGTCCACAACGAGCCACTTTCGATTTCAGTGAGGTCCACGGCGTTGGGACGAACGAACGCGACTGCACCAGCACCTGCACCCGAGCACAGCATGTCCAGGAAGCGCAAAAAGCTGATCCACTAGAAAAGTAACGAACAGCCACGAACGGAACTCTTCATCTCATCTTGCATCGATGGCCACTGGTATTGAGCTTCTTGTGGCAGCGGCCCTGTGCGTCGCCTGTCCGGCTCTGAACGAGTCCCTGCCCGCAAATTTGATCCAGCTGAGCGATGATGGCGCAATGAGCATGGCGACTGAAATGCCCCTCGATGTGGAGGCCACTGATGTGGGCCTGGACACCGACACTCCCGTGGAGACCCTGGAGACGATCATCAACAAGAAGCTTAAGCTGCGGGAAATGCGTGACTGGATCAAAGGCAAGCACCTCCGCATCGCCACCCTCGAGGACTATCCGCTGAGCTATACGGAGGTGCTGGAGAACGGTACCCGCATCGGTCATGGAGTCTCCTTCGAAATCATCGATTTCCTTAAGAAGAAGTTCAACTTTACGTACGAGGTGTTTGTGCCCCAGGACAATATCATCGGTTCGCCCACCGACTATGATCGCAGTCTCATCGAGATGGTCAACAGCAGTGTGAGTATTTGGCAGGGATTTTACACCCTTTACAAGACACCTTTGAGACCCCCGTTTCGTCCTTAGCTTGTGGATCTGGCAGCCGCCTTCATTCCCTCACTTTCGGACCAAAGAACTTTCGTTTACTATTCGACAACCACCTTGGACGAGGGCGAGTGGATAATGGTGATGCAGCGGCCCAGGGAATCGGCCAGCGGCTCCGGCCTGCTGGCACCATTTGAATTTTGGGTCTGGATACTGATTCTTGTCTCATTGCTGGCCGTAGGACCCATCATCTATGTGCTAATCATTCTGAGGAATCGCCTGACGGGCGACGCCGTTCAACATCCCTACTCGCTGGGCCATTGCGCTTGGTTCGTGTATGGAGCCCTAATGAAACAGGGCAGCACCCTGTCGCCCATTGCCGGTGAGTCCCAGTTCAGATTAGCTGCAATTAGGCCAAAGTGCAACTAAAGACCGATATGAATCGGTCAGAACTAATGGTGGCGGGGGAGGAGGTGACTGACTGGAGATTGCATGCTCCGGTCGCGTTTGTCGTTTCATTAAATTCATTAAAAAGCATTACAGACTCGACCCGGCTGCTCTTCGCCACCTGGTGGATATTCATCACGATACTGACGTCCTTCTACACGGCCAACCTGACCGCCTTTCTAACCCTGTCCAAGTTCACGCTGCCCTACAACACGGTCAACGATATCTTGGTGAAGAACAAACACTTTGTCTCGATGCGCGGTGGTGGGGTCGAGTATGCCATACGAACGGTAAGTTAATGGATAAAATGATGCCATTTACCATATATGTACGATGATCTCCTTTGATCTCCTTTCAGACCAATGAATCGCTGAACATGCTAAATCGGATGATACAGAACAACTATGCGGTCTTCTCCGAGGAGACGAACGACACGTACAATCTTCAGAACTATGTGGAGAGGAATGGATATGTGTTTGTTCGGGATCGACCCGCGATCAATATAATGCTGTATCAGGACTATCTGTATCGCAAGACAGTCAGCTTCAGCGACGAGAAGATCCACTGTCCCTTTGCCATGGCCAGGGAGCCGTTCCTCAAGAAGAAGCGGACCTTCGCCTATCCCATTGGCTCGAATCTGAGTCAGCTATTTGATCCGGAGTGGGTATAGCAGATGATTTAGCCAGACCCAGTACAGATTCTCATAGCATTCTCATATTTCCAGACTACTCAATCTGGTGGAGTCGGGCATTGTGAAGCATTTGTCGGCCAAGGATTTGCCCAGCGCAGAGATATGTCCCCAGGATCTGGGTGGCACTGAGCGGCAGCTGAGAAACGGTGACCTGATGATGACCTATTACATAATGTTGGCCGGATTCGCCACATCTCTGGCCGTGTTCAGCACTGAACTTATATTCCGGTACGTGAACAGTCGCCACGAGGCCAACAAGTGGGCTCGTCACGGCATCGGACGCACTCCGAATGGCCAATCCGTAAAACCATCTCGCTGGCTGAGGGGCTGGCAGCGGCTGGGTAGCGGACACAAGCAGTTGCTGGGCACCTCCACACAGGGCCAGAATGTCACTCCTCCACCGCCCTATCAGAGCATTTTCAACGGCGGCCATGCTGCAGTGGGTGCCGATTCTCGGAAACGCTGGAGACGTGCCGTGGGCCAAGGCAATGGGGTTCTGCTCGGCAACGACCCAGCGACCGATGGCGGGGTAAGGCGATTGATCAACGGCCGTGATTACATCGTCTTTCGCAATCCCGATGGCCAGAGTCAGTTGGTTCCCGTCCGATCGCCATCGGCCGCGCTTTTTCAATACACCTACACCGAATAGGAGCTGTTATATACTCGTACTCGTACTATATGCATATACTTCATACGATCTTGTTAACTGCACCATTAGCCTCCACACAAAATATACGTAGACATCAGATTTTGTGCCGTCTTACAGAGTTCTCCAATAAAGTGCACCTATTGCGTATTAGCTGAGTTTGCTGTTAATTGAGGCTACGTAGAATCGAACATCGAATCGGGATTGAAGGCTCCCACATGTATGGAAGGTGAGACTCTAGAAAGAAATTGATTACATATTACTATTACGACACTACTTTTATACCCGTACTCAGTCAATAATACACATGTGATGTATGTGGAATTTTAAATAACCTATCAGTTTTACATTTTACATTTTATACCCGTACTCGAAGAGTAAAAGGGTATATTGTATTTGTGGTAAAAGTGGATGTGTGTAACATAGAGAAGGAATAATTTCCGACCCTATAAAGTATATATATAAAGTATATATATTAATCAGCATCAATAGCCGAGTCGATATAGCCCTGTCTGTCCGTCCGTCTGTCCGTCTTGTTCGTCGCCCATTGCTCAAAGGCTAAAAAGAGATAGAAACAACCAAACAATTTTAAGGATAACAATAAATGCAGAATCATAGAGAAAGACCTTATCTATCAGGGGCCCAAATCTGAATCGGATCGGATCATTAATATAGCCACAATAGAGAAAAACATGCGAAAAAGCTTCGCTCCCTCTCTTTCGCACTCACACAAAATCGAGTCGATTTGGTTTTTTGTATTTTGTATCGCCTGGATCTCAGAGACTATAAGAGCTAGAGCAACCAAACTTTTTGCCAAGACTCCTGTGATACCAAACCAAAACAAGTGTATTTCAAAATTTCGTCCCGCCACCTTCCGCCCCTCCCAAAAGACGAAAATCCACAATTTTGAAGATAGAAAAAAACCAAAAATGCAATATCGTAGAGAATGACCATATCTACCAGATTCCCGAATTTGGTTCAGATTGGATTATTATTGTAGCCACAATGATCAAAAGGATTTTTCAGCAGCAATTCCCCCCCTCCTCTTGCAGCGTAAGTCATTTATTGGGGTTGATTGTCGCTGCAGATTCTCTCACACACACACTCACGCTCAAACATGCTGCCTCGTGCAGTGTACGTGTGTTGTTGTGAGAACTGATGTAGATGTAGATGACAGATGCAGCAAACAAATGTCAAATGTAAAATGTAAAACTGATAAAACATTTGAAAAATCCACACAAATCACATGTGTACTGACTGAGTACGGGTATAAAAGTAGAGTCGCGTTCACAGCGACTCCGTACGTTCTTTCTCGTTTTTGCTGCGTCTGTCATCTAAATCTAAATCACTTCTTACAAACACACCACTACAACACGTCGTTTCATTCTCCGCGTACACTGCACTAGGCAGTGTGTGAGCGACAGAGAGAATGAATAGCGGCTTAATCGCTGATGGGCGGGGGCTAGCAACTGAAAATTCATTTCATTACTGTGGCAATAATAATTATCCGATCTGAACCAGAATCTGGTAGATATGGTCATTCTCTACGATACTGCATTTCCCGTTTATTTCTGTCTTCAAATATTTGGACCTTCGTCTTTTGTGTGGGCGGAAGGGGGCGGTGCGAAATTTCGAAATACATTTGTAGCAGCACAAATTTGCTTGCTCTGGGTCTTATAGTCGCCGAGCACTGGTTGCTCAACAAGACGGACGGACAGACAGACATGGTTATATCGACTCGGCAATTGCTGATCAATAATATACATATTTTATGGGATCGGAAACGTTTCCTTCTCTGCGTTGGATTCAATTTCTTGAAAGGTCAACATGCTTTTTGTGTGGGTCATCAGTGTTCGTATTATCCGTACTTTTAATTGGATACTGTACAAATGAAGAGAGAGATACTTTTGCATTTCTGTAATTTAATTCAGAGCCATCGAAAGTCCTTTAGAATTCTAGCGGTGAGTAATGTTGAAGTGAGCTTACAGTTGTTTTGTAAAGGTATTGAATCAGATATTTCACCCATCCGCATTTCACCCATCCGTAGTCAAGCCTTAAAGAATCGCGTAAAATAAACTTTCGTTTTATTTAGCTGAGTAATCTACGGCTGGTATCAGCTAGTCCACTGTGGTGTGTGGAGTGAATGCATAGGAGGGCTGCATGTCCAGGCTGCTGTTGGAAGAGCAAGAGCTCATCGAGGGGGCGCCAGAGGAAATAGCCGAAGATGCGGAGGATGAGCCACTGGAGGAACTGACCCAGGCATGGCCAATGCGACGACGACGTTGTCGCACCAGACCCAAGACCGAGCCAGCCACCGGAGTGGAAGTGGATGCCGCTGATAGCTGCCGCCGAATGCTGGCGTTGAGCGAAAGCTGTGCAGGGGCTGGAGCCGTTGCCGGACGTCCCAGAGGCGGAGCTGGTGTCGATGACTCATTGCTCCCTGCGGATGCCTCACTGGAGAGCGAGGATGGGGCCTCATCGTTGTTTTCCACCACTTGGGTAGGAACGTTCGCTGCCGTGTGGATCGTGTTTCCGTCCAGAAGCTGCAATGTCGGCACGCTGCGCCTGAGCATGTCGCGATAGAGGGGCAGGCGACAGACTGGATTACCCAGCAACTCCACCTCCATCAGCATCGGACACATGCCCAGGAACGAGAGCAGACCCAGCTCGCTGATCCGATTGTTGCGGGCCCTAAGCACCCGCAGTTGGGCCAGCTCCACCAGGGGATCCACACGCTGTATCATATTGCCATCGGCTATAAGGACCCTGATGGCGGGCAGGCCACTGGTGCCATCAAAGCTGTTGAGGCCGCAGTTGCTGATATTTAAGTGGGTCAGCTGCAGCAACCCGTAGCCTAGGTCCCGCAGAGAGCTCAGCACACTGCCGCTCAGGTCCAGGTTTTGGAGTCGTGGCAGGAAGAGCGACAGCCGGGACAGACTGATCGTATAGGAGATCACTCTGAGACGCACCGTTTCCACCGCTACCAGGTCCGTTCGCTGGGTTACTCTCCGCTAAAAGGAAAATTATCAATTGCTGCTGAAAATGCACTATGATTACGCGTGACCTACCAGGAGCTCATCTAGGGTTGGCTCGGGGGCCTGCTGGGGCAGGACAACGGGCAGCAGGTGCACAAAGGCCGGGAAATGTTGCGTTTCCTCAGCAATGGCCACATCCCGATCAAACGAGTTCCGTCGAGCCAACTGCCGTCGATGGACCTGTGCTGCCTGCTGATTGACGTGCTGCTGATGATTATGATGATGCTGCAGATGGAGCTGTACCTCGGGCGGTGGTAGACGTACTTGAGCCAAGGCCGCCGGTCCCGCTGGGGCTGCTAACAAAAGCGGCAGCTCTGCCTGCAGGGAATGCTCTGGCGAGGATTCCAGATACTCGGCAGGCGCCTCCAAAAGGGGCATAGTCAGCAATAGATTGTTGTCTTGTCTCTGTTCTGACCGGCTGTGTTGTGACTGGTTTCATTGATGTAACAAGTTCCAGGTTGCCATGGTTAATCGACTTTGGTGGTGTCCACTGACTATTGGGCAGGGTTGTCGAGTGCTCTCCAGTGCTCTGTAGCAATGATTGTAAGGTTGTTTGGATGGTTAAATATCATATTACAGTTCAAATTAAAGCACACCTTTGACCTAAGTAGTTCCAAAAGATAAGGCATTATTAATTAAAGATGTTTGTGTCGCCCCATTTTCCAAATCGACCTGTGAGCAATACTTAAAGACGTTTTGCAGCCTGACTGCGAAAAATTCGACGTTGCTAGAAGCCGCCTTGGCCTCAGTCCTCAGACGATTATTTTTTTGGCAATGTGCCCACTGACGTCAGTGTGACGTCACAGTCATGACGTTTGCTCGCCTCTCGCTCTTTCTCTCTCTCTCTCTCTGTGACTTTCTGTCGTCTGTTCGCGTCGAGAGAGCGCAGCAAGAGTTGGGCCAGAACATGTTGGTGTTGGCCAATTCCTCAGCGCCTTTTGCCATTTCAAGGGCCATTAGCTAACACCAACGCCAGAAGCAGCCTCCTACTCTCCCCCCCACCCCGCCTACGCTTTCGCCTTCGCCTTCGCCAGACGATGCCTCTGACAGATGCATCTCCTTCCCTCTTTACGATAATCAAGTTTTCCTGCGCCGGCTTTTGTGTGCTTCGTTGTGGTAGGTGTGGGGTTTGGTTTGGTGTGGTTGGGTGGGTTGGCATTTGCTGTTGTTGCGGCGTGGTGTTTGAGGCGAGCTTTTTCCATTGACGTCATCAGGGGCGAAAGCTGCGCAGTAGTTCGACCCAAGCTGCCATCCTACCACGCATTTATCGATTACCCTCTTCGAGAGGGTAGAGTACGAGAGAGTGGGATAGAGAGAGCGAGCGAGCGTGCAAATGTGTGGGCGAATTCAGTTTTGCAAAAAAAAGACACGACAGCTGGTGCGGCAGCTTTAGCGGGGGCGAGAATTAGGGGGACAAGGCACAAAAACCAATTTCAATGCACTGAAAATAAAATGTTCTACTTGTAAAAACCAGTGAAGTGAAAATTACTAAAAAAAAGAGGATTACATATTAGCTTACACATACATACATATTTACATATGTACATATGTGTGTAGGCATACAAATGCACTTGTCCCATCATTTTCATACTTGATGAGACAAGTGCAATTGATTTCTCGCTGTGTAATCACAGCTGGTTTTGGAGTTTGAGCAAAGGTGTTGCTCCCTACCCTGCCTACTCTGCACTCCCTAAACAGGCCAAGCGCACAAATTAGATCCCATTCTGTGCTTACTTACACATTTTTATAGATGCCTAAAAATAGAATTTGTCAATAAAACCGCACACAGTAGGAGCAGACATACAGTTGCGGCAGAAATAATAGCACCAAATGGTACCACAGACTTTATTACTTTAAAACTTGATCGCTAATCAACAAAATTTGCACTTTACTATAATATAAATTAGCTATACATGTCTCCCTCTCAGATAAAAGTGTCCTAACTCTCGAAATCGTAACGGTTCTTATTATTTTACCCAATTTTCCGAAAAAAGAATCATAATAGAACGGCAACAAAAAATAGCACCAAAATTTTTTTTATTTTAAACTTTTTATTTTTGAGCTTTTTCATATTATTTTATTTTTTGATTAAATGAATAATCAGTGGCTTAAGTCGATAGTATCAATAAAGTTGTAAAATAAAAGTATTTGTGGGTTGTGGAAAGCACTTTGGGGAAGAAAAAAAGCTAAAGGATCAAAACTTGAATTGCAGAAGGAGAAAACTTTTCTAAGGTAAAGCAAATAGTCGGTTGCTCAAGTTAAATGATTCGCAATGCCTTAAAACATGTAACTTACTAGAAAAACTTGAAAAAAAAAGCCCTCAATATCGCCATTTTTTGGTTAAACTACTGGTTGGTGAGGTGAAGAAGGACCCTTACAAACCGTCCAGAGAGCTTAAAAATGATCTTAAAAATCGCCTAGGATGAGGAAAGTTAGTTTTTATGTAGAAGAATATAAATTAAATGCCCGGAATCCGGGGAAAAATCCACTTTAGACAAGATGCCATGGGTACAAGTAATTCAGTATGCAAAATAGCACTGCAGTTGGCCCAAAGAAATATGGAGAAACATCCTGTGGTCCGAAATAAGTCAAAACGTTTTTTTTTGTTTACAAGGCTCTCGATCTTATATAAGACGACTACCCAATGCAGAATACAATCCCCTGGCTAAGATATAAAACCAATAAACATGCAGGAAAATTATCACGGTAAGGGCATGCTTTTCGTACTATGGAGGTGGTCCAATATATGGCTCAAATCGATGATGAATCGACACGGCTATGTAAATATATATAAAAAACAATGATGCTGCCTTATATGGAATAGAAAATGCCATTGCTTTGTGTCTTCCATCAGGATAATGATCCAAAACAGACCAGCAAGGAGTTTTTTAACGTGGTTCGGGAACAGTGCATTTAATGTAATGTATTGGCCTGCTTAGTCCCCAGATATGAAACCCATGGAAAATCTTTGTTCTAAAGTTACAAAATATGTTTTCTAATACGAAACCAAAGAACAATATTGATCTTTGGGGCATCATGCATTATTTTTGGGGCAATATCTTCCACAAAAGAGTCAAATATGAGGTGAACTTTTACAACAAGACGCTGAGCCTCTATGGTGGCTACAAAAGGCTTTAAAACAATATATTAACATTTAAATACAACTAAAGTACCCTATTGTAATGAAAAAAAATTTGGAAAACTTCTTTGAAATTTGTATTTTTCGAACAGTTTGGAAATTGGTGCTATTTTTGTTGCCGCCTAAATTCACGAATTCGTACTTTTCTTCTCAAATATTTTCGTTTAAGGTCTTCAATACATGCCATTGCTTTCGGAAATTTTAAATAACACTCTAAAGTTTATATATTAGTTTTAAAACAGTTCATTAAACCGTCCATTTAAACATAATCATTCAATACAGAAAAATTAGCCTTTTGGTGCTATTATTTATGCCGCAGCTGTACATACATATGTATATGAGTGTGTTGTGTGTGTGTGTGTGTGGGTGGGCAGACACGCACTGTTGACGTCATTGTACAAAAGAAAAGCTTTCGCCTCAGCTCGTTACTACGTTACAGGAAGCGGGACACAAACAACCAAAACCCCTTTAAAAAAACGAATCGAAACGAAACACAACTCAAAGCACGAGCCGAATGGAAGAGCATAGAACAGGCAAAGCAAAGCTATTTCGTACACTGCTGGGGGAGCTTAGTTTCAGTCGTCAAGCAGCCGCGGCGACGGACACGTCACACGGATCAATCGGAAGCCACGCTGTGAATACGCGTTCGAGTCCTGTGGAGAGCTCTCTGTCACTCTTCCACCACGTCACGCTTTTTTCTGTGGCGCGCGCGTTCTCCTTCACACTCGTTTTCAGTGCCTGATGCTTTATCCTAGAGAAATCCTCGAGGAAACGCCGTTGCAATTGCACCAAAAATAAAATTCAAGCGAAGGCCTCGAGAAAATGCCCAAAGTTCTCAGCCGAGAACGAGCTGCCAAGTGTCCGCGAGTGTAGGTCCGCCAGTGTGGTTGGTTAGTGGGTTCTAGGGTTGTTTTGTGGGTGCAGCCCCGAGTGCATAATTATTTGGGTCAAAGCAGGCATCAGCAAAACAACAAGAGCGTGCAAAAGCTGCATCTGGAATCAGCGAACCAAAAGTTGTGAGTGTTCAGCCCATCATCCACCTGTTATGAAGCTTGCCTAGGACATATACAGAGATCGACAGTGACAGTGACAGCGACAGCATTAGCGAGAGAGATAGGACACAATGGAGGCCAGCCAGCCAGCCAAGGTGCATCGCCAGCATCAGCGACAGCGACGGACGGAGGCACGTCAGCGTCGCCTGGAGCGCGAGGCAGCTGCCACCACCACATCAACGCCGGAGAGAGATGGTGGTCAGGAGGTGATAAGCACAATGGAGGACTGTGCAGCGGCTCTGAACGATTCCAGCTCGATGGGAGCAGCGGGTGAAGGAAGTACTACGGGAGCAGGGGGAACTACTAGCGCCGGTCGCATCAGTGCCCAGAGTTCGGCGGACAGCATTGAGATGGTAGGCTCACCCAGTCAGACCTCACAGCAGACTGTGGTGCTGGTCAATGGCCACGCACCGCCCTCATCGCACGACGCCACCCAAGAGGAGAGCGCCTCCTTGGGGGCCGCAGAACATCTGGATTCCCAGGCGTCGCCCACGCCACTGCCGTCGCAGCCAACGAAGCAGAGCGATGGCAGTCGCAACTCATCGGGAGACGCGATGAGCCTGAGGGGAGACACTGCAGCAGCTGCCGGCCACCCATGGACATCACAGGTCCAGGAGAACCCACTCGCCACAGCCACAGGCCCTGGAGGCGGACTCCTCGTGTCATCGAGGCATCTTGGGCTACATGGATCGCGAGCTCAAGCAGAGCTCGCCCACGCCATCGGCCCTGAGCAGTGCGGGAGCAACTGCAGTGGGAAATGGTGTCGGAGGACCTGGGACATCGCGCAAGCAGCAGTCACTCTCCGATCCGCAAGCCAGTCCCGCCCAGCGATCGGTGCGCTCGCGGAACAGCTTCGATAAGAGTCCGCGACGCAAACGCAGCAAGTCGGAGTCGCGGAGGAGGAGGGAGCGCAAGCTGATAGCCGCCGGCGAGGTGGAGGTGGTCCGCCAGGCCAATGAGACCCTGATGCGTTACCTGAAGCAATGCTCCGACATGCACGACGCCTCGCTATCCGGCGAGCTGGAAATCGATCAGAGTTACGAGGAGCGGCGCGTGCATCGCAAGACAAAATCGCAGCGGGACAAGCGGGGACAGCTAATCAGTGAGTAGCCAGAGTTTCATTCAGTAAAATCGGGAAAGCTCTGGCCCACCTGAAGCCGCCCCACTCCCCACCGATTCTGCGCACTAATGCTCCAATATCTATCCCTCGTTCTCTCTCCCAACCACCCCTTCTTTCCTGCAGGCAAGCTGTACACGGCGGGAGGGATATCCTCCATACTGAAGGAGCTGGCCGATGACATTGCCCCTGCTGAGGGCGAGGAGATCTACAACCCATTCACACCGGTCGTCTCACCCACGGACGATGCGCCCGCGCACATCGACAAAATGTTTCTGCAGACGTCATCCGGCTATCGACCAGTGGAGCACAGCTACTACAAGCGCTCCTTCCTGGGGGCTGCCGCACGTGGCTCAGGTGGAGCGTCTGGCGGGGGTGCTGAGGGTGGCACCAGTGGCATCTCGGCTGCCGAGCTGGGTGGCGCCGGTCGTCTCTATCGCTCGCATGGCGGCCACTGCCTTGGCGGAAGTGGTGGTGCTGGGGGCTCAACCAGCGGACGTGGCAGCTATGGTGACACCCGCTGCCTGCTCGATGCCGACTTCAATCGGTGAGTGAATACCAGAAAATCGAAGATACTCGTACATAAGGGGAAAAAGCGTCGAATAAGATATTTAGGAGGGGTTCAGCAAACAGTTTTTGACACACTGTGAATTAATATGTATTCCAAATGCATAATCGCACTCATTCCAGCACCGGCATCACCAGCAGTATACAATTAGCCTGTGTTGTTCAACGAATCTGGCTGCTCATGTCGAATATATGCCACGGCCTGCTAGCTGGTCTAGCATTGGCCCATCTACTGTTCGTGCTGAGTAGTCACCCCATGGATTGGGCAAAGGTCATCAATGGCATTAGTCTTGCTGGCGAGACAATGCCATCGTCATCGACATCATCCACACCATTGGCGATGGACTTGACCACAACAAAGCAAGCAAAGCCCCACAGACCCCAGCGGATCGGCATCGTCGGGATCAGGAACATCGGGGACTAGCAACAGCGATGCTTTAGCCCTGATCAGCGACTATGCGGGGTTTGCGGAGATCTACTTGAATACCTTCTACTGCTTGGCCATCATATGCCTGGTTTCTGTATTCGATCGGTGAGTATTATCCTTCGAAAGTTTTCCATAGAGATATCAATCTTGCGTGTCCTTTTCCGAGTATATATATATATATATATATATATATATATATATTCGAGTACCATTTAAAATCCCATTCGTCGTATCTCCATATCGAACAATGTCTTAAGTAGCTCAGACATTGAGTGCAAAATCCACTCGCCCATCCCGAAGGTATTCAACGACTGGCCTTAGACGACGGCCTCGACGGCCTTTGGCTTGATTAAAAGTCAATTTGTTCGGAGGGGCGTGCAACCTTCGTTAGAAAGTTAGCTAAATATAGACCGAAAGCTGAAGGAGTGCGCCTCGTGGACTCGAGGCGGGGTCGGGTCTCAAGAACACATTGACCTCAGCCTCAGAGTTGGGCCTCGCCAGCGCTTTCATTGAGCTGAAAATCCAAATTATATGGGTAGCGAAACTCTCCTCCTTTGCCTCCCATGACCCAATGGGGTCTAGACATTAGCCTGAACCGTGCTTCCGTTCATAAGTAGCACCACGAGACTGTTGAGAATGTAACATCTGATGTACAAGAAATGTGGCTATATTGTAGTTTGAATTTGTTTACGGCACTTGTTTGGTTTCGTGGGGCATGGAAATAATTTCTACAGCACTCATTGCGTGGTCGCTTTCATCAGCCGCAAAATATTTTAATGCCCTTAAACTTTGCTCTTTTTGCATGCCACAGTTGCTGCCCACACAACGCTGCCGGCGCCGACGTCTCTGCCTGCACTCTTGACCTTTAAAGGCTGCGCCGGTTGATTGTCTGAGTGGGTGGCTGGGTTGCTTGTGGCTTCAGCTTTGGCTCTGAGTTATCCGTTATCCGTTCTCCGCTCTGAGCTCCGGGCTGTGGCTTGGGGGTAAGCCGGTCCCCTCCTCCCAAAAAACAGGACCGGGAACGGAACTGTCTGCCGCTGTTTTTCTTTTCGGCTTGCAGAAGTGTGAAACTGTGCATGACATTTCGCTTTTTCCCAGTTGATTTATGTGCGTGTGTGTGTGTGTGTGTGTGTGTGTGTGTGTGTGTGTGCGAGGATGCCACGTGCAAAGTATCTTCGCTGCCACTCTGGCAACGGAATCTCTACTTTGACCTTTCCCAGTTGGCAAATGGCGAACATTGAGAGAATTTTCTCAATTAAGAAGTAGTATACAAATATAAATGTCAGCCGAAGGACGCTTCCCATGATGGTGGGCAAACATTCCTGGAATCTCTTCAAAGGGTAATCAATGCAATTTGGATTGAGCTGCAAGGCTGGACCAGTCCTAACCTGCGACCTTCTTGTTACCCTCTTTCTTCCTCGTTTATTACGAGTTGTTCCTACACATATTCGAATTTGTCAATAGAACTCTGACATCAGTCCTAGATGAGTTAGCTCGGGCACGGAACAACCAACGTGCTTTGGTGCTATCCCAAAATATAACCTTATCTTATCTTGTGAGAATATAGGCTCCATAGATATACATATATATTTTAATTGGGATATACTCTGTACATGATCATTTTGGATCAATTTATAATGAATTTGATTGTTACCCTTTATAAATCAATTTGTTTCGCTTACAGCATGGACATTTGTCGCTGGAGCTTTTCGAGTGCCAGTGAACTGATTTCATTCCGATGGCTCATCATCACAATGATCTACGTTGCGACAATAATCCTAACGATCTGCTCCGATTCGATCGATGAAAAGCTGTACCTGTTCAATAACAATGCTAACATAACATTGACCCAACAGGAGTTGGTAAGTTGTTCATGGAATATAATCTGACAATGATGTCTGATCTGTGATCTCTGATCGATCTACTTACAGCTGAGCAACAGTGTGCGGGGAGTGTGGAGCAGTTTGTCGGTGACGCGGAGCATTGCCGCCATATCGGGCTGGATAATGATTGGTCTGACGCCACAGGAGGATATGCTGTACGAGCATCTGGTTGATCTTACCAAATATCAATTGACAAATAATTGAATTTAAGGCGCAGGCTTAATACAGCAATTTGTAAATATACTCGTACTTGTACTCGTACTTGTAGTTGAAAATGTAGCAGCTGTTGTTCAGTTATTGGCTTTTTATATGACATTATCCGAGCGCGTAGAAATCTTTTATGTACTATACTATATACCCAACATATTAAGCTTTAAAGTCAGTCGTCTATTGAAGATTTACATGATGATGATGCCCTTCACAGGCCGCTAGAACAAAATACAAAATACAACCCAATTAAGTACCAAACACGTCAAGTGGCAAACAACTTAGTTAACTATGGGAATGTAGCACGATCAGGATATAGATACAATATACTTGCAAGTAGGAAGCAAATTATGAAATACCTACACCTACATACATGCATACATATATTTATCATACGAGTATAGATGTATTCGAGTACTTATGCGTACAATATGTTACCTATATATATAGATATACAGATACTTATACACATTATATAGATATATATATTATACAATACTTGAAATACTTTTTCGTACACATATCGTCTAGTGAAACCAAAAACCGAATGTTTGTAATTCTTCAAAAAGAAATTGTACAAGAACTGCTTCCCCAAACCGGAAGCTACAGTAGATGATTCTTTATCAAACGATACGAAAGAACTTTTGTAAATATTGTTAATCGCATGTATGGCCGATATTTATGTACATACATATACATATATAGAAACATTAGGAACATATTTACGAAATGCAAGAGAAGAGAATGTTGAATTATATGCAATAATTATATAAAATTATATTTGTTTATTTCGGTATTTATTTCCTAACCTAACAGGTTTAAGTTTAACCGAGCTGTAAATAAACCGAGTGCAATAAAATATAACGAATATAACTGAATTACAATACAATTACCGTACATACTTATACACAAAGATACATAATTGAAATTAAGCCGAGAAAACGATTTACCGAGCTAACAAATCTATCGATCAAAGCAAAATGACGCCATGGACATCACACTGTAAACTTGTACATACAGTTGTGTTCAAAATAATAGTAGTGCTCCTCAACATATTTTCAAAACCATTTTTTTTTAATACTTCCAGTCATCCAAATGAAACAAATGATACCTTTTTGAATAGATTGGAATGTAGACATTAGAAAACCGAAGAAGTTTCATTACATTCGCGTTCCAATTTCTTGTTTTGCTTGATTTTGGACGTATACCCATGAAATCTGCTGTTCAATAAAATAGTAGTATTTTTTTTTTTTTTTTAAAAAATCAACGAAACTCAAATTAAAACCTATGATTCATATTCCTCATGTTTCTTGAGCTTTAATATATAGTTTCTAATCAATTTTGTTGTCATTATGGCCATACACCGGACAGGCATGGGGCCAATAGGGTCCTGCCAACGCGTCAATAGGATTTCAGCCGATTATGCTTAACCCACTAGCCAAAACTTTAGTCTGGTTGACAGATTTGCAGTTTTAACAATGTATTTGACATTCCCCATAAGTTTTTAGATGAGATTGGGATCCAGGGACTGAGTTGAGCATGGCAAAACGTCGATATTTTCGGATGAAACTCAATTCCTTGCAAGCTTTTGAAAGTGTTTTTGTATTAAAACTCTGCTGATAGATGTTTTTGAGAGGTATTTTTTAATTGTAATATGAACTTTATGTATATTAAAAAGTATATCTGCATACTCAGTTTTGTTAAATACTCCAAACCCAGAATGAGGAAGTACAGTTGAAGTACAAGTTCATATGAGCTGGGCCCCATAGTGCTCAGCCCAGCATATCAATGCTATTTTTTCCAGATTTTGAAATCAGTTTCTTTGAATGCCAAACATATTCTTTGGAGTCTATCTTACCATATAATACAACTTTACTCTCATCTGTCAAAAGTATTTTTCGTGACTGTGACTCAGGCCAGCCCACAGCGTTTCTGCTAACTTGAGTCGTGGGCCTTTGTGCTGTATTACCAAACGCGTAACTTTCAGGACTTCTTGGACTTAAATAATGTGTAATCAGTGGTCTACGAACTGTCACATCACTTTCAAAAAGAGATATAAAATTTTTTTCATAATTTTTGAGGATACTGAAGGTGGGGTCTTGCCTTCAACCTTTGTCGACCATTCATGCAAAAGATATGTTTTCACATAAAAAAATTGATTTTCAGTCTACTTCTTGTAGTCAATTGAGTCAAATACAATATTAAGAGTACAAAAACTTATTTTTCAACTCCCTTATACCTCCAACCTTTAGTTTTTGGTCTAACTCTGATGTCTCCTCTTCTGCACTGAGCAATGATTTCTTATACGCTCCAAAATCGAAAGTTCCGCTATTTCAAAACATGTTTTTCATCATAATATATAATAACTAAATTGAGCTTACGGATTGTGACTCTTTTAAATTAATTTCTATCTTTTTTAATTTTTTTAAAATTAAATTATCCCAGCACTACTATTTTATTGAACAGCAGATTTCATGGGTATTCGCCTAAAAGTCAAGTGAAACAAGAAAGTAGAAAGCAAATGTAATTAAACTTCTTCGGTTTTCTAATGTCTACATTCAATCTATTCAAAAGGTATCATTTGTTTCATTTGAATGACTGAAAGTGTTAAAAAAATGGTTTTGAAAATATGTTGAGGGGCACTACTATTATTTTGAACACAGCTGTATATAAAAGTATGAATGCAAATAAACAGACAACAAAAATTGTACAAAAATACTGTGAGTTGATAAATATTTGTCCAATATATTATTAGCATACCGATGGGATTTTCCACTACATTCGTCATCCGAGTTCCTGAATAGTCGCACCTCCATAAATCGGAATATAACTAATCTAATCCATAACAGTTTCATGAGAAATATATAATTATATTCCTTAATTTGCATCGCCTTATCGGAACATTGATTTATTTATAGTATAGTGGGTAATTTTCGAGTAAAGTTGAATTTGTTTGCGGAGTGTAATGAACAAGTTTTGAGGATGTATTTAGGATGTCGAAATGTGTGCTTGAGGATATCGGGCATGATGATGAGATTTTTGTCTATGTAGTGTGTGTTACAATATTTTGGGTGACCAGACTTTCGTGTGGACAGTTGGACATTCAATAAATGAACATATGTATGTAGCAAAGAACGAGAAGGAACGTGTTGAGTCTCCGTTACCGCGACACTTTTTTTCCCGTACTCAGTGTGAGCGAGAGACAGAATCAGTAGCCACTATCATCGCTATAGTGGGGCTATAGTGAAAATTCATTTCATAATTATCTGAACCAGATTTGGCAATCTGGCAATGGTAATTCTTTACGATACTGCATTTTCCATCTTCTTTTAGGGAAAATTTTTAAATACACTTGTATTGGGGAAGGGGGACACCACCCTTCAGTGGTGTTAAAAATATTCTCATTGTGTAAAAAGTATTTTAGAACTTGTCGTGTTCATTTGCTGCACATGGGTCCAGCTAATAAGTAAGTACAGATAATGAGTACAAATGAAACCAAAACACAGGTTTAATACAATTGCATTAGTGACGGTATACGCAAAGTCACGTCTGATGCCGTTACAACAATATAGAGAGATGTTTGTGAAAGTCTTGCCAATTGTTCGTATAGTCAACAATTGTTCGAATTAATATTTCCTAATCCACACTTTTATAGTCGTTATATAAGGCATTCGTGTTAATTTATTTATTTTTTTTTTTGTATTAGAGTCTGTTTTTAAACTGTCAATCGTGGACAATCATTTTTTTTCTTTATGATGTGCTAAGGTGGCAGTATCCGGCTAGTCCCGGCAGAGATCCAGAGGATGGGTCCTGTGGAGCCTCCTGGTCTGTTCACTGTTATCCAGTAGGTTGATCGCCAAATTGATGGGGTGGTCATGTAGCCTTTGCATGTATGTACAGCTTGCTGCTTCACTTAATTTCGTCTTCCACCCAAGGAAATCTGAGGACTTGATGAATAGTGGCGTTGTCGTGAAGAAGGTGAGCGCAGGTGGCAGTGCGGAGAGCTCTGTTCGTGTTTATGAAGCCATTCTAAAGTAAACTAAGGCAATGCTCACCATCAATGATCTTTTATTTTATGATACTCACTCGTCTATCTAATCGACCTCGAACCAGCGCTGTATTGGAATTTTAATTCAGACCTTGGTTTGTGTCTTGACTGAGTGAGTGTCCTGGCTATCTTAACAACAGCTCGTGCCCAAAGCTTTTGCAAGAAAAGCTTTTAATAACAGTAAACCAAACTGGAGTTTAAGGTTTAAAAGTAGATTAATTCATATGTACATATATTTAAATGCAGTAATGGGGTCTAATACATACAAGGAGTTACTTTTGAGGCTGGGCACATAAACAAGGGATATAGGTACAGTGGCTGTATGAATATAATAAGAGCAGATATTCTCAAGTCTGTATGTGTCTGCTTTTAATACTCCTGCTGCTGCCCGCAGAATGTCATCCCATAAAAGTTTTAAAGGCCCGTTAAATCGCTTCAAAGCGAAAACAAAGCAGTTAGCAGGAAGGAAACCCTCTCTTCAATAAAGGAAATGGAATGCTTAGCCAATTTCAAATTTAAATGTTCCACTTGATTTGCCAGCAATTTGTACTTATATTGTTACAGCATTTTTGATGTCAGGAAATCTTTTGTGATCTGTGAAAAATCTACCTTGCTCAAATATCCTAATTAAGCAGATGCACAAAATTGTGTAGAAATCAAGTATGTAGCATAAAAAAGCGGCCCGTGTGGGAATTTACATAAATGATTTTTAAACAGTTTTCGTTGTGATGGCCGAAGGAAAAGTTTTTCTTGTTGGCCAACGCAAGCGTATAATTTCCAAAAAAATGAATAAATTTCAGGATGTTCCCATGCTGGCTTTCCCTTGCAACTATACTCGTATATGCGGGTAAGTATAATGTTAATGCCATGTTTAAAAATCTGTGCCCTTTCTCTTACACATTTCGTATGCATATACTTTTTTGTTAGAAGCCGCAGGCCAACTTTGGTCCATTTAGCATGCTAATGATGTTCATTCTCTGAAAATTGAATGACTCGTAACTAGATGTAGCCGCGATGATGGTGGCATGGGATATGCCACAAGTCATCCTTATCGCTATGACTGGATCTAAGGTTATCGTGGTAAGCGCATTATCATCATTAAGCACTTGCTGCAATTATGGCGCTAATTGAATTTCTAAATGAATATAATGAGTCGACGGCAACGGCAACAGCAACATGAGCGTCATAGACCAGGATATACGAAACTCTGAGGCTGATCCCCACAACAATGGAAATTATATAATAATAATTGCACAAGCTGCCCTTAACGACTTTTCTATACCGTGGCAGTTCCCATTTGAACATGCCACATAATGTCATTCGAAATGGGTTAGTACTATCAAAGATACATCTTAAGCTTTTAGATCTTGAAAAGTTTTTACTGATTTTGACCAGATGTTTAAGGGGTATAAAAACCGAACTCAATTCGAGAATTCTTCAAAAGAATAACTTCCTAGTAACTTCCTTTGGCTTCAGACAAGATCTGATCACTGCATCATATACATACATACATATGTATGTATTTGAAATATCTGCCATAAGAAGAAGAAACTAACCGTTTTAAATTAATCGAATAGATCTTGTAAATTTTAGTTCTGGTGATACGTTGCAGCGGACTCAACAGCAGTCTCAGAACTAATATTCCCAGAGCTCAAGGTGCTGGATTCCTTTGTGAGTGAAAAGGACGACAGTCTCCTGTAATTAGGTTAAACACACACGTGGCTCCAAGTGCCTTTCTTGTCTCTCTCTGTGTGTGCTTGGGGGTGTGTGTGTGTGTGTGTGTGTGTGAGTGGGTGCTAGAGTGTTGTGGCCAGGCTGGAGATAAAACGCTACAAAAATGAGGTGAGAAAATGAAATAAAACAACCAACGGCTGGCACAGCAAATAAAAATGGCGCGTAATTTGCACGTTTAACCGCATGACAGCGAAAAAATTACATACACAATCCACGCACACAGCCACACAGAGAAGGAAGCAACTACATATACATACCTCCCACCCAAGTACACACACAAACACACGCACATACTCGTGCATGTGGTGTCTAAATTACAGTTACATGGCCAGGGATAGACAAAAGCAGACGGTAGAAGGAGAAGCACTCAAGTCCCCCCAGTGCACTGGACAGACTTGGGTAGCTGTAGGGGGGGGCGGTGCCAGTGGAGGCTCCTGTGCTGGACATTTGAGCATATGGTGGCATAATTATCCTGTTGCCTTAGCCAGCATCTCGGCTTAGCCGAGCCAACGTAGTGCCCTTTACTCGTGCGAGATGAGTTGATTAATTGAAATATTCGTGGGCCTGAATGAAGGGGGAAACTATGCAGGGGATAAATGACAATTTTCAGCATATGCCAGCTCGACACTGTGGAGAGTCGATAAGGATAATGTGTTCTGACTAGAACTAATCGTGTCTTGCTTAATGAATTTCGAGAGAGTTTCATCGTTTCGTTATGTCTATATCCAGCTTCATACGAAGTTTGGTTCTTTATCCATATTTAGGAATATAAAAAGCTATAGAGCGGATATACATATGTATGTGGGATACGAGTGATAGCTAATAGTTGGTTAGCTCCATAGAAGTGTATCCCTTTGTCTTTGTAATGCTTTGGTGTAAAAACTTGTTGCCTCAACTTTTAATTAAGCCAAGAGTTTGTGTAATGTATCGGAGTGTGTGTTGTGTGCCTGTCAGTCCTTGGAATGGGTGTGCAAAATTAACAAATAAGCGTATAAATTATGCCACAACACGCTGACAACGCACACACACTCGTAGAGCGCCCCATGTGAAGGAGTGTAGTGTGCTTGCCCAGAAACAGGGAAATATGAGACCCATATGCCGACATGGACCAGAGCTGTGAGGGACGAGAATGGAGCAGAATGGCGCCTCTGCAGCTCTACCATTTGCCGGCAGTGTCATCGATGTTCCTGCTCGGTCTTTCACTGGCCCAGTAGCCAGCAGTCCGTCCGTCTTCGTATTACATTGGCCTTAAAACGCACTGCGTTCGCTCTCGTTGTTGATGGTCATTGCTTTGTATGTTCCTGCTGGTCAAACATGACACTTTCCCCACACCCAACAGACAATCGAGGCAACGACTATCCACTGCCCTTATAGTATAATAATAAGGCATTACCATATGAGGATACACTAGGATACGATTTTCTAAGATAGAATCTACATAATCGAATGATTCCGAACATTCCAACAATTTGAATGTTGTTAAAAAGTATATATAAGTTATAAAGAAAAATAGTTAGATTATTACTTTATTTGATTATTTGATTCTCTGTTCACTTTGGTTTACTGGCTCGTTCGCCTACCCCACTAATTAACTGAACTCCATCTGCAAGGGTGCGCCATCTCTGAGTCTCACTGAGAAGCTTCATCGACGTGGACATCCCTGTTCCACCTAAGGATGGTGCTCTTGGTCACAGGCTCTTGCAGGCATAAACATGGAAGCAATTCAATTATAATCATATACTAGATTGATCGTTTTAAGGATCTGTTCTGCTCGGTTTCTTTAGTTTTGCTTAAACTGAGCTCTACTCCAAGAAGAGGCTGTTTCGAGTTATCAGGGGGTAAGTTCTATGTAGCATATTCTAAATCGTGGAATTGGAATCATCTTCGTTCGTGTTAGGCTGCGCCTGGTCTGGTAGCGATAAGTCTCCGAGCAATAGAATGCACGGAACGGTCCGCTTTATAACTTATGACCTGCCTCTGAACTGGCCGTTCAGTTTTTGTGTAAAGATTTAACGATAGCTGGTTGGCTACATGCCCAACAGTAGACAATACCTTACGCCTGGCATAAAATATAAAATAAAAGTGCAATAAAGTACCTAAAGGGCAGCGCAATTATTTTGTGAGCAGAAAAAGCATTTCGAGCGAGGCTTTAGGCTATCGGAGGCCCGGATAGGACAGGCATCCATCACCAGGACAAGAAGCTGTGAATAGAGGTTTAATTTCTAAGAAAACATCTTCAGTTACCAACAAGAACTAATGGTTAAAAACTTTAGTGCTCGATAGGGAGAATCCTTTGATTTACTAAAGAACAGTAACAACTTTCGAATTTACCTTAACCCAACTACATGGACTTCTGCGTCTCGGTTGGGGTATTCCAGCGATGACTTTGATGCCTTAACATGTTTGTTTTTTTTTTCATAATTTACGAGCTGAAATGTTTTATGTTTTATGGCAGATAAATTATGGACCACATCCAGTCGCCCCCCCTCCACAGCAAGTGAAGGCAGCTAAGCGGCCGATAAGAACTGCTGGTCCACGAAAAAAAAAAATAAAGAAAGGGAAAGCCCCAGAAAATAACCATGACAAAATAATGGAAGAAGAACTGCAAACGGATAGAGGGAAATTTATGTGCGTTTATTGATTGCCGAAACGAAACACACAAAAAAAAAAAAAAAAACAAGGAAAGAAAAAAGGATGAAAACTTGTCCAGAAACCGAGGAAAATTTATGTAAATTTCAGTTTGGTCCTCAACGCGACTTTTATGAAGACAAAGTGCAGCTGAGTCCTTCCTTCTGAGGCTTAGAGGGAAACCACCAGCGCAAGTCAAAGGGATTCCGGACTTGGGCTCTTGTCAGTGGCTGGCGGGCAGTCAATGAGCCCTGAAAAAGAAAAGTCCCCGAGAGTGGCCTCTTAAAGTGGCCCGGCCAAGGACAACACTAAAGGGAAATTCGTCCCAGATCTGTGGTAGTGGAGATTCGGAGAGCAGCCAGAGACGGGCTAGGCCGTAACGCCACATGTGGGCCAGCCCGACTACATATACTAACTCGTATGTATGTGGGTCATTTATATGCAAAGCATATATCCAGGCTCCACAATATACGGGCTCTAATAAGCTGAAGAGCCTGTGACTGGGACTGCCACTAGCTACACCGCAAGCACGTACTCCAACTGCACCCAGGTAGTCTGGACTATAATTTGGTCTCACATCGAGCTCAGCCCCCAGCCCCAGCACCTCGCAGCGTACTCCGGCAGCAGCTGCTGGAATAAATATGATTTCAATAGGAAAAGTTGCCAATACTTGTATAAGGTCCAAGTGTGGTTCGTGCCCTGTCCGCTCAAACTTGTAACAATAGTAGTTCCTCCACCCACAAACTCCGGCATTTCCTAAAGAGGTGCTTATGAGATATGTTTCCACATGTTTTTTGCTTAATAATGGTTACCCGTGCCAATAAGAACAGAATTTTTTGATTTAATGCTGAACTTTAGCTGAGGGAAAAACAAGTTCAGATCTAAAACTTTGAAGTTACAAAAAAAACAAAAAAATATATATATAAATTCTTTTAAAATATTATATATAAAGTTAATGGGAATCAGAGTTGAATGGGAAACTTACTCAGACATCGCCGTCATTTGGAATTAGGTTGGTTAAGTAGTGAAAATTGTGGAGAGTCTACTATATACATATATGTGCTTTATATTGGGAGTATTCATTTATAATATATATATTTACTATAGTATATTGCTTCAATTCGATTTAATTTGATTTATTTCACTTGACAAAAAGGTTTTTCGCATAACTATACTATATATGTACATATCTTCACAAAAAATCTCACAGAGATGATTTATTAAAACTGATAAATCGTCAAAAAACCAGAGAGATATGATGATGGAGAGGGAGATGGGGGGAGGGCTTGCTCATTTGTTGTTTCTAGGGCAACAAGCAACAAGCATTATACTTCAGCCCGAGTTGATTTTAAATTGAATGCTAAAAATAAATCACAAAAATATTCTCATGAAAGCACCAGTCGTTGGATGAGATAAATATATATGTATGTATGTATGTATGTATATGTACTTATACATATATTTTGCTACCTAAGACATATAGATACATTTGTGTGTATGTATTTATTTATGAATATGTAAATAAAGGTCAGCGACAAACGAGCGATACTTGGACAGAAATAATAATGTTTTTTGGCGAGAGAAATTCAGTACAAAATTCGGTGATTCGGTGGTAAAAGGGTAAGACAAATATGACAGTGAATAAGCATGGACAATAAGACAAAGACTATTTTTTTTTGTTTCATTATTTTATTAGTAATTGAATGGACAAAAAAAGGATCTAAAAAATATTTTTCTAAATAGGTTCCTGTAAGAATTAAGGAAGTATGTATGTAGGAACTGCTGCTGATTAAATTAATGGGTGGCACTTTGCTATAAAAAACATTTAGATTGACTACAAATGTAAGTGTTCAATTGCAAAACGATGCTTGACAGCAAATTTGTTTTCAGACAACTGTTAGACCGTAAATGTAAGAATACTTAAAAGGATAACTTGATTCAGAGTGTGTTTTCAAAATCTGTCAAATCTTTCAAATCTATTTCAAAAATTAAATTTATTTTTAAACACAATGTGTTTAAAAATGTATCAAAAATAAAATATAAAACGTATATATTCGAGTGAGAACAATGCGGAAGTCTGGCTTGAAGTAACGTGCAAATAGTCGGCAGACAGTCAGCGGGTACCTATGTACATAAAACACAATCCAAATTACCGTCGTGATTTTGGAGAGCCCTGCCTTTCGCTGCTTTCAAAAAGTAGTCTGGCGTATGCGGCGTATGCGCATCGCGGATTTATCTTACAATGTCAACAGGGCAGGGGGTTCATCTGGATTATACGTACATACATTTTATGCAAAAGTATGTAAGAGCACGCATATATGGGACACGTACTCAGATACAGTACGTACGGGGTGGAGTTGCCTGAGAAGTAAATACAAGGCATCACCGGAATACAAGTACGAGTAGGCTACACAAACTTCCACAAAGAGACTGAATATGGGTCGTCTCAGGTAGAAGCTGGTCTTTGTTTATGGTAATCGGCTAAAGAAGGGAGCCACTATTCACTTTACTTCTGCCACAGCACAATACGAGAATGTGTCGGGCAGAGAGGTGCTTAAAAAAATAAAGCATACCCACATATAAACGCGGCAAGTGGCAACTCCATAGGACTCTGGCCCACCTGGCTTTAATACAGAAATCGCAGCTACAGCAGTTACCTGGAGTTACCTCTGTTGTTGCCTGATCACAATGCCCTTGACTGCTTGTGATTTCTTGCGGAAGTTCCCTTGCAGAGATAACCAAACAAATAAGAAAGTCCGGGTCGAGGGTTCCGATTATTGGATACCCAGGGCTACTGGGAAATGATTAAAAGTTGAACAGATTCTGCGTAATTCTTTTAATTTTAATTTGATCGTTATGTATATATTAATAGTAATAATAGCAGTAACATTTTAGGAAATGGTTGAATTTGGTGGGTTTGACTTGTAGCACACATGACAACTACCAGAGCGGAGTCCACCCAACGGATTACAGGGTATAAAAAAATTAAACACTGAATGGCGAAGGATGAGCATACAACTGGCAGAGTGGTGTGAAGCATGTGTCATGGGGAAGTCGATTCAATGGATTGATTAGTTGAGAGTTTCATTTATGATCCGTATTCTAGGATAGAGTACATAGTATATTGCGCTTGGATTGGCTCGCTGGTTCTGAGAATCGGAGCTATCCCTAAGGGCTTGATAGAAAGTGAAACTGTTTGGTTAAATTCCTCGAGTTTAACTCATTTAAAGCACTCATAATTCACTCACTTCGTGGGCATTCTGGCTGAAAAAAAGCTCAAACTCAACGGCGAAAATTGAGCGGATGCCAAAGACACACGAAGACTGCGTCGCTCGGGATGGTTCGGGACACACGATGCCTTATCAGCAAGTAACCTGTTGGTCGGCGGCAACGGCAGTGCTGCCCATCAGTTGCTTGTGTTTTCTCGTGGACGTTGGACGCGAATCGGCAGAAGCAGACCCCAGCGGCATTCCCGTGCGCAGAGACTTATTCGATTTTGATAGAGCCAAACCAACACACATAGGGAATTGTCTCCGGCCAAAGACAGAAATATTTTCATTGTGAAGTGAAGAACTGTGGGGGAGAGAGAGAGAGAGAAGGGAGTGAAGAGGAGGCCAAACAAGTGCCGAAACGTGCTCGAGTGTCTCCATTTTTGCGGTTTTCTCTTGTGGACGGACGTCCGTTTCCCCTGTTTCAAATTGGCATACGCGTACCCCCCGGTCGCCAATTTTGCGATTTTTATTTTAATTTCGGATCGACAAAAACTTTTCAACTTTTGGGTTTTACCTAATGCAGAACTCTAATACTTAACTGCCGGTTAGAGTTTAACGGGCAGCAAATTAACTTGAAATTAAATCAATTTCCCCCAAGAACGTACAGAGAGGGAAGAAGGAGTGACAGAGGTGAGTGCGGATAAAACATAAAAATGTGTTTGTTAATAAGTTTGACATGTTATTCGGAAGGAGGGACGGGGACACGGCCCAAAGCCAGACCCAAAAGCCAAAGCCAAAGACAGAGTCAAAGCCAAAGCCAAAGTATAACCCGGAGTATATTCATCGGCACAAATTGAATTCCATCCAACTTTTCCCTCGGCCTCTTTTCGTTTCTTTTCTTTTCATCTCGTTCCCCCAAAAGAAAAGTTTTATCCACTGCCTCCACAGAGAGAGAGAGAGAGAGAGTGGGAGGGAGGGAGGTCCCGAAAAAAACATTCAACTTTCACTTTGTTTTGCGACAAAACAAATAAGTTACCAGAGAAAAAAAAGAAGAAAATAAAAAGAGGAAAACCTACGGCTGGTAAAAATAGTGAGCAAGAGAGGAGATACGGATGAGATCCGTAAGAATGAAATGCTAAATGCATTCAAAGGAAAATAAAAACTCGAAACAGAGAGGGACACGTATTCCGCTTACTTTTTTTATGGCAGTATCGAATGACTTTGCCGTGACTTGGCTGTTCCTTAATTAAAAATGCAAATTTCTCTTAATCTTAATGGAGCTCTTCGAAAAACAAAGCCCAGAAAAGCATCTATGTCGACGATGAACTGCCAGCGGATGGTCTCCAACAACTTGTACGAGTAGATTGATTTTAATTGATCCCAGCTGACATCTACACCAGTCATCCGTCCATCCATTCATCCATTCATCAAATGTTGATTTTATAAGCAAATGCATTGATTGCTTTTGTCCATTCTTGGTCAGCTCTCTGCGACACCGCCTCCTACTCCATCTTCGGATGTGTTTCAGTGAATGCTAATGAGTTGTCTTCTCAGGTGGGAATTGGATTGGTTTATGTGGCGTATGCGTAATGTTAATCAGAATTATCTAGGGGCATAATATGCATATGTGATGGAGCTCTAGGCGAATGGGGAATATACTGAATTACTGACCAGCACCCGTGACCCACGTTGCGTATACGTAACAGACTCTCCATATCTAAGGAAAGTTGCTTCCAATGCTCAGCCCTGAAATGGAATGTTGCCTGTGTAGAGAGTCCTACCGTGATTCGACAGCCATTTTCCGCTCAAAGAAGCTGGACGGATGGTGAGCGGGGCGATGGGGAGGGCCAACGCATTTCAATTTGCATATGCGGACACACCAATGCCCGCTGATGGCCACTGAAATGGGTCCTCAAGGTAAGCCAGCTCGGCCAAAATTTCGCAGTTAAGACCAAAATGGGAAAGATGTTCGCACGGACTGAGATAGCAACCGCAATGTCATCAGTCGATTAAGGTGGTTCCCCCCTCTCCACGCAGCTCTTCCCAGCTCTTCTATCTCACACTGCTCAGGCCCGTCCATTTGCATTTAAATCAGCATGTGGTCGGAGATGGGGGAGAGGCACAGGCAGGGAGATACGAAACACAGTCGGGGGCCAAAAACTTTTCAGCACATTTCAGGCAGAAAATGTTTTATTTTTACTCTTGTCAAATGCCTATTGGGGGAGAGAAAGGGTATACTGTGTAAGCTGTTGGCACGATACTATAATCTCTGTCTGTAGAATCTGTTCCTTTACAAAACTAAGTACTTCAGTATTAAGAAAAGGATTCACGAGAGCCTGCCTGGCTGCCTGAACCCCCTTTAGGTATCTCCCAGTCGAGTATCTTCTGTGCCGACGACAATCGGTACAACTTGTTTTCCTTATACTCTGGCATCGTTTTCCATTTTTATTGGTTGCTAAGTTTTGCATAAATTATGCACGAGTCTGCATGTGCTCGGGCTTGTTTGTGTGTGTGTGTGTTTATGAGGAAAATGGCTTGATAAGAAATGCGTACAGGTGAGAGAGAGAGAGAGAGAGAGAGAGAGCAGGAAGGGCCTGGATTCCAGCAGCTGCTTGAATTTATTTGATTTCTCACAGTCGCAAGTCACAGGTGACATTTTTATGGCCAATCTGAGCGACGGAGGCCCCTGGCCTGCACTCGAGGAGGACTCCTCGAAACAACGTCAACGTCAATAGCAAGCAGTACATCTGAGAACTGGATCTGGCAACGGCGTGGCCATAAAACGATTGGCATTCTCAAGGCCAGCAGCGGTTGCCATTGACATTGCCTTTGACTTGGTCTTTGGTCTTGGGTTTTGCTTTTGAAAGCAGCCCCCGCAGCAGCCGCCACACACACAGCCACAGTGTAATCTGGTCTCGTAGTCTCGCAGTCTGAGGGGTCTAAGGGTCTGAGGCGTGGTCGTGGCAGATTCTTGTTTTCCATTGACAGTCACTCAGACGATTGCGACTGCGATTTCACAAATTTCTCCAGAGACCAGCGGTCCCAGCTTAGAGCTCCGACCCAGCTGGTATGCCCTACTAGTTTTGGTTATGATTTCGCTTCATTCAGTTGCTCACTTAACTTTTGTCAATAATTCAGAGCCCAGTGGGAGAAGCGCACGCTAGCAGAGATTCAGAGATCCAGAGTGGGGCAACAGTTTCCTCCAGTGGAGCCAAAAAAAAATTAATTGCTTTTCAATTAGACGACCGACGGATAGACAGACGCACAAAACGGGACAGGCAAAAAAAAGAACAGAAAACCAACACACAAAAAATGCCTCGTTGAAGCTTCCACGGATACACAGAAACCGCAATTGGGGGTCCGGGGATTTGGATTGAAGTGAGGGCCATTACTGACTGTGTGGGCTATAGGAAAAGGCCCATCCCTGCGGCCAGAAGCATAATTAATTTTCTATTCATGGAAGAGTCGTTTGGGCTGGGTCTATTCTCAGATATATTCGGACCTGTGTCAAGGTGCCCCCAGATTGGGGTCTTGATTCGACAAATCGTAGAAATTTCATTAATCTTTACTTCCAAAGAATCTCTTTTGATAAAATTGTACCTAAGATATTTGAGATATAACTACTATATTCTGAGTTTATTCCCGCTTGAAGAGAGTATTTATGTGTTCATTATCATGCTATGGCCATCATACCATACTTGCCATGGGTCTCCACTATCGTCATCGTCATCATCATCATCATCACAGCGCTCTATCCCCCATTCCCATTGGTAAACCAACTCCCCCCACCCGTGTTGACTCAACCCCATATCGTGTCGAACAGGCAGCGGCCGCGGTTCAAATATCATTAAAATGCAAAAATTGACGAGAGGCAGAGAGACAGAGAGGCAGAGAGGAGGGAGGGCAGCGGACCACTCCGCTCGTGGCAGGGACCAGGGCTATGCTTTGGGACCACAAAACAGAGATAGCGCCATCCACATAGATAATACATACAAGTGGGGGTGGCATAGGGTGCTGGCCCGTTGGCCGAGTTGGCTCTCCAGTTCTTGGCTCTGCTTTAGCGGAGATCCCCTCAACGGAGTAAACATTAAATTAATTACGTTTGCTGGCTTGGTGGCGTTGATTAAAACCCCATTTACAAAATTTTGGCTGGCATTTAAGTCAGAGCCAAGAGAGTAGCTTATTAATTGGCATACTTCCGCTGGCCCAGAAGGCTGCCACAGCCATTTTCTGGCTGCACTCTCCCGGTCTCTTCTCCATTCTAAATGAACATATTGCAGGCAAAATGTGCATAGAGATAAATGGAAATTGAGATGGGTAAGCAGATACTCGTAATACGGCACCGAAGGTCAAACGAAAGCTGTGCAGCCCTTATCCACCAAATTGTGATAACTTAATCGCTTTATAGCATCTGGTAGGCCAGAAAAGGTCAAGTTATCAGTTTTCAAAAATGGTTTCGGGGAAGGGGAGGTTTATTTTTTATTTTTGAAGATTATGAAAGGACATCAACCGTTTATGAAATTGGTTAAATATTGTGTAGTATTTATGGTAAATTTAAATTGTTGAAAAATATTGATTACAGAATCAAATATTGATTATTTTTGTTAGATAAAGTGACGAAAGATTTTTGGGGAAAATTGTCTTTCGGTTTTTGAATAAAAAAAAAGGAATACAGAAAACTATTGTGATTATTTTCGAACCACTGTTAAAATCGTTGCTTCAGCATTATTTGTAGTGTAGATATTTGAGATAGTTTTCTTCCCATTCTCTATTACCAATTTCAAAACATTTAATCTGCCAAAATTTATGGAAATTGTGGAACGTGTTGATGCTGTGTCAAAGCTGAAGACTCAACAAAAATTGCCTTCTGACTGGACACGGTCGCCTTACTATGACTGATGCGAGAAGACATTTTCACAGAGCACCGCCTTCTGATAAGGACAATAATGATAAAGACAAAGGATAAGAAAGGTTCTGGCTGCACGACAGCAGAAGGAGGGACTAATATCGACTCCAGAGACCAACAAACCCATCCAGCGGCACTCATCCGGTTGAGATTGCTCTCCGGGATAAATTTATGGGGCCATTGTCTCCTGCTTACCCGCAGAATGCTTGCACTGGAAGCTGCACTAAATGGCCAATTAATTATGGTCGCTGGCCCTTGAACCAGCCACACACACACCACACACAACATACACCATACATACCATACACAAAGTGCAGTCTTAAAGTGCGCCCAGGCCAGTGTCTATGTGGGGGTGTGTGTGTCTGTGTGTGAGCAATGGAATCGCGTGAGGGCAAGTTAAGGCTGGGGCAGGCTGGGTCACATACATATGTATGTATGTACATATGTAGGTACAATATATTCGCCATAAAATTCATTGATTCTCATTCGATTCTAATATTGGTTTTGGCCTGGCATACTCGCACTTCCACTCGTACTCGTGTGTGTTTGCCGGCCCGGCACCGGTCGCCGATGTCGCCGCCCATTGTGCAAGGACACCGCACGGAGGGGTGAGGACAGCAGGGGCCGCCGAGGACCAAGGACCAAGGTTGGGCAAACAAATGGCGTCAAAGACAAGGGAAATTGGTTTCATTTTTGCAGTTTTTTGTTTGTTTTGTTTTGTTTTTTTGGTTTTTTTGTTTTGCTGCACGGCCATTGTTGCTGTGGCAGCCGGAAAAAGGTTAAACGCCCAAACAAATGAGCAATGCCATCAGGGAAAAGGCACAAAATGAGCCATACTCGTACCGTACAGGGATAAGCGGATATGGAAAAAGGGTTCAAAGGGCACGTAGATAGGTGTGGGGGAGATGAAGAAGTTTCAAATATTCAAATCAGACAGAAACAGACATATACTTAAAGTAGACTTCAATCTGTATTCACCAAAGAAGTGTATAAGACTGGATACAGTTCCCCTTCTTGGCATAAGATAACAAAAATGAGAAAAAATTCTCACAAAGTAGACAACTGATAGAGGATATAGTCATAGTAGAACACCTATACATATATTTTGGTTAAATTTGATTTATTAATTGTAGAAATTAAATAATGCTAAGAACGCATACCTAGTCTGGAAGCCCATATTGAGAGAGTTTCTCTGAAATTTCACAACCCATTCAAGCGCAGATTTTTCCCTTTGCCAGTGCAATTTGCTGTCAGCTGCGGATCCTTTTTGAATTTGGACAGCGTAAAGTAGACGTCAGAGCATTGCCTACGGTGGTTTTCCTTGTTAATGTAAAAGTTTGACTTGGGACAAGACTGTGGTCCCATAACACTTGAATCATTCGTACTCTATTAAAGCCCCATCCAAGTGGACATACATATTCGCAGTCCCAAAAGATAATATTTGAATCCGAATGGTCCTTATTTCGTTATTTGATTGTAAATTAAAATATTTTCCTTGCATATGCAAAAAATTAAAATTGTGAGTAAACAAACTCGAAGAAAGGAAAGCCTTGCAGACAGACCCAGCCAGACAGACATATAGTACGTATGTACATATGTGTATATATATAGACAGACAAATAGGGAGAGACCCCATCAAGTGTGTCCTTGTTAGGCACACCTACTGTCAGGGCTTCGACTGTGGCTTCGGTTTCGGCCACACCCTCTGGCCAGAGCGCCCCCATACTCGTATGTCGCTCAGTCGAAAGTTCAACGCTGTTGTGTCCTTGGCATTTGCATTTTTATTTTAGACCCCCTCCTGCGCTCTGGTTATTACCACTGAGCGGGGAACGATGACAACTACGAGTGCATACATATAGTACATATGTATATATAGTAATACTCAAAACGTTTTGCTTAGTCTTGCTCGTCCTGGTAGGCAGGCACTGGGCTGGCCTTTTAAAAGCTTATATAAAAATTATGAAACTTTTAGCCCACACCCAGCCACAGCCACAGAGAAACGTCCATCGAATCTTGGTCCTGTTATCCTTATCTTGAGGTTACAGGCAGGGAGTCAGACGTCGGCTTCGTTAGTTTACTTGAGATCTGTGTCATGACACACAGTGAGTGAAACTTTGTTGTAATTGGTCACAGAGCAGACCGCAAAGAAGGAAATCCACTTAAGTGTTTTCTTCTAGAATGATGATGAATACTTTTTCTTAAGAAATTGTAACCTGAAGTCAGCAAATGTCAAACTCTTATTCGAATTTGATTTAAATGTACGATTTTAGGGGTTTATTTTGTGACTGTTTTATGAACTTCCATGGAAGGGGCGTCTGTGATAATTGATTAGATCGCATGGCAGACAGAGCTCCGCCACTCGAAGGTACTAGACTGCGGACAATAACCGTGATTCACTCTTTATTGTATGTTTTTTCTGTGGACAGCTTTCGAGGGGATCATAATTGGTCCGACCACTCGTGCCCCTTGTAATTGCCGGTATATTCAAATTGTGTTTTTCGAGGCACTTTTAAGCGCCTTGCTTTGGTGGAACGGAACGAACGGTACCACTTGTATGTAGTACTTACCACAAAACACAAAGCACGAAGCACAAAGCTCACACACACACAGGTCTATGGATGGAGCATTAGAAAGGGGGTGGGGGTTGGTCTCTGGCTCTGATGGCTCTTGCTGGCTGCATGCCTCGTTGAGCTTTGGCCAAAAGTGGCCGTGTAATTTGTATGAAATTCGCTTTACTTTTTTTTCTTTTATATATATTTCTTTCTAGTTTTTTTTTCATTCATTTTGTACTTCGTTTTTGGTTTCTGTGAGAACTTCGAGTGGCTCGTGTTAGCAAACATTTCAATTTTCAAATAGACTGTCAGCCTTACGACGGGTGCGAAGAGTGTGGGAGGGGCTGTGGGGGGTGACTTGTTTACATTTTGGCTCGAATGCTTGTGTTTGCCAGGGGATCAGAGTGCCCAACGAGAGGGACTGAGGGACCTCTGTGGGTCACTGGTTGGGGCGGCTGCGACTGCCCTTCGGCCGTAAATTCATGCTAAAACAATCTTATTAATGGCTATAAGGGTCGCCTCTTCCTGCCTCCCTCCTGCCCCCCATCTCCATCCATCGCCCTCTAATAATGTTTAACTGCGATTTTTATACGATGCGATTTCTGTTTTCTGATAAAATATTGCCGCCTGGATTTCCTGCTGTTGTTGTTGCCTGCCAATTTTAGCCATTTAGTTTGATTTCAGCGTTATCTTTATGCGAATGTCGCTTATCGCATCAGGCCGCTCTGTCTGTCCATAATGGGCTTAGCCCGGCCGAAACGACGGGTACTCGCAGGAGAGAACAGAGGGAGACTCGTGTCGAAATAATTTGCTGCTATTTTTTGGTTCTTTTATTTAGTTGTTTGAATTATAATTTATTCAGGCTATTTGCAGAGCATTGATTGGGTCCACAACGAAAAAAAAAGTGGAGGAATCTAACAGGTGGAACAGGGAATATTCTTTGATTTTTTCAATATTTTATTTACACTTATTATGCATCCAATCTACTTACCTTTTGTGGCTAAGGAAGGGTATACAGATTTCTCTGCAGCTCCATAATAAATTGTATTTTGTCTGAATTGTGATATATTGTATGCACATATGTACAGATATTCGCTCTGATATGTGAATTCACTCGTACACTCATATACTCGTACTCATGTGCTCTGACGAGTACTGACGAGTGAGTCAGTGCACCCTCGAAGCGAGTGCAGTGGGAGCTTAAATGGAAATAAACTCTCTAATTAGTTGCTGGGCATACCATAAATCATACATAGCAAATGCTATATAAGTGGGACACAGTACCCATTCCCATATATATACATATGTATCTGAAGATACATATTCGCATATCATCATCATCATCAGATACTTTTGTGAACGAATAATAATTCTCTCAACTTTTCAACAATATGCAAAGTGGCTGCTTACGAGTCGGGGGCAACAATTTTAAGTGCTTGGCGCTGTGCCGTAGATCCAACAATTTCCAGCGAAATTTTAATTAAATTCCGCGTCATCAATCGATCCATGACACTGACATGGACATGGACATAGACAGTGAACACATGTTCCTCATCCGATCCGATCCCATCCCATCCCATCTCAATTTATCTGTCGTGGCCCCCTAATCTGTTGAGTAATTTCTTTGATGGCGCATAAAACTTTCTTCTACGTTCCTTCCTTCGTTTTTTTTTTTTTTTTTTGAGTAAAACTAACGTCAAAGTTTCTGCTGGAACTTTGTAATTGATTATCATAAAAATAGCCATGTTAATTAGTGCGAAATGATGGCTGAGCCAGTCTCCTGCTCCTGCTTCATCTCCAGGGCCAGCCAGCTGCCGGCATTGATCCTACCCACCAGCCAGGCCACATCATTAGTCGATGAAATTTATGTGCCGGCTAATGGCATAGTTTCCCTCTGCACGGAAGGGCACAGAACTCTGCGAGGATTGTTAGACCAAAAATGCTTAAAAAGTAGTTAATGCCACCATCCAGTCGGTGGCTGGGGCAGGGGCTTAGCAAAAGTTGTTCTCTGTGGCGGTCAAGGTTGACTGAGGGGGTTGGAGAAATTAAATATTTCCTCTGCCAGAACACGCAATGGATGTCCCGTCCAGGTTGTAACTGCCTTTAGCTGACTGTAACTTTAACTTGGAGAATTCTGATGGAGAATAGTAGTGGGATACATGCTGGACTACTGTATTTCGGAATAATGTTCCACAAATATCCGGCTGTTATCTGGAAGTTGATTGATTGCTGGCCAACATTGTTCCAAACACAAGCGACCGACTGTTACTGCTATGTGATTATTTTCCGGGTATCGGAAAGTTATCTCACTGTTACATGAAATGTTCTCGCCATTTAGCCGACAGTTATCTGAGTATTGTCTGAAACTAATCTAAAAGCTTTACGGCTATTTATCCTAAAATTATTCCATTCTCAAACGATTGTAAGAGTTCGCTTCTCTCCGAGTCTTTACTTGGTGTATAGTATTCCCATTCTCTTTGAATGGTGGGAATGGAATCTTTAAGCCCCGCAGTAGCACGAAATTCAATAATGTCAGGCATGCACCTTGTCGCCATTAAATGCCCCACGCGTCTATAAGTAGGCCATATAAATATATATACTAGCACTTATAGCAGGAGCTTAACGTTTTGGTCTGACTGTACAGGGGCAGGAAGGGAGGAGGGAGGAGTTTGAGCAGAATAAAATCCCATTAAAGTGAACGTTTGTTCTTGCCACGGCCATAACGCCTTGTTTCATTATGTCACGGGCTCAAAGATAAATCGTTGCCAAAGAGGCGGGGCCGGCACGAGGAACAAGTTATTGTAAGTATAAAAGCGAACAAAAAAATGGTGACAAATGCATCAAAATTAAAATTACGAAGTGTGGCAATTGGGTTGGAGAAGCAGTAGCTCCAGTAGCTCTGGGACAGCATGAGCAGAATGACACCAGCAGCCGACAGAAGGGACAAAAACAGGACAGGACAAGACAGGACAGGACGGAAGAGGATGACACACTCAAGCTGCTTTTGTGCTGCTTGTTGGTAATGATAATGGGAGTAAGGTGCGTGAGCAGGACCCCTCCATCAGCAACAGCGATGGCGGGCATAAGGAGCCGAGCATTGAGAATGACGATGATGACACTTGGGGGATGCCAATGCGGGCTGTTGATAATGTTTTTGATAAAGTTTATGGCTCGCCCTGGCTGTTTTCACACCCCTGTCCAACCAGCAGCCATGAAAATTGTTAACTGGCAACTTTACTCTCTCTGTTCTGTTGTCGTTCTTCTATGCCAAAACACAGATATAGTACACGAATAGCCGCCTGATCGTACCCCTACTACTAGTCCTGGGTCCTGGTCTTAGCCAGAGAGTTATTCATGCTGCTGCCTTCCTTCCGTCTATTAATTTATCAAAATGATTATATTCCTGCCCGCGGCTCTTGTTTTGACATTCCTCCTGTGCACCGGATCTCGGAGCCCCAGGGGTGCCGCTGTGCCAATCTGCTTTGCATAATACTATCTTGTCTAATTTGTATCAATTTTTTTTTTGGGGCTTTGCCTTTGATTAATAACGCTTCATGTTGCATATTTTGCAGGTCGGGGATTTTGATAAAAGAAAATACCTTTTAATATTTTACTCAATCAATTTGAAGTCTTCCTCCTTTCGTATGGAACGGGTTGAGTCCGTTTTGTTGGGCACTTTTTTGGGATATCATGCTGTTTTTTGAATTGATTAAAATGCATATCATTTGGTTACAATTTGCATCAGAGGAGAATTCATTATTTTATTATTTCTCTGTCTGAATGTATCTACATCCCAACCTACAACCAATTGTATAATTCAGGAGTTCATTTCCTGAGCTGATTTATGCACATAATTTGTCAAATATTTCGCATTTATTTGCAGTGTTCAATGACAAATGCAATATTGTAGGGAATGGGAAAAAATAACCAATAAAATAATTACATATGATACCTATAAAAAAGGGTTCATTTTAACAATTGATTCAGTTTATATGTACTATGAGTATATCTGAATACATTTTTGATTATTTGTCTGGCTTCTTTTGCTTAAAGCTACATTGTTTATGGGCGCCCTAATTGAATTGCTTCAATATCCTTGGAATGAGTGGATTGGCTTCAGGATGTTCAGCATACATACATACATACATACATATGTACATGTGTTCATTAAAAGTGAAAAATCCATTCTCAGGCCCTGTAAAATGTTCGTCCTGCGAGAGAACATGCTGATGTAGTAGTACAAGTGTAGCAAGTAGGGGAATTTAGGGGCGTGGCGTTAGCCAGCACTTATAGTAGATGGAAAAATGACAGCTGGTGGGGTTAGGCGCTAGAGCTGGCGCCTGTGGCTTGGGCTTGGGCTGTTGTTGAATGTGAAAACTTTGGCATTTGGCAAAACTTCTCTAGAGCTCTATGCCATGGAAATCCAATTAAATTTGCATTTGCTTAGCGAACGTGATCAGAAGCCATCAACTATCGGCATTTTCGTCTGGTGAGTTGGGGTTGCCAAACTTTCGGCCATTTCGGCCATTTGAGGCAGCAATAAAGCTCCGATGTACTTGCCCCCTTTGTAAACACAAAATTAAAAGCCGCTCTGCTCCATGTTCAGGCCTGGCCTAAGCCTGGCACAATGGAGGGATTTGGTGTGTTCTGGTCCATCGTTTTGTTGTTCGCCCCGGCAGGCACCAGCCGATTATCGATTGTTGCGTTTGGATGCAAAGTCTAATTGGGAAACTCTATGCTGGAAGATGGAGTGGTAATCAGAATTCTAAGCTCCAGCCGTCAAGTGCTCGACGTGATGAGAATTGTGCCACCAACAACTGAGTTCTGGCTAAAAGTCGTCTTGGACCGGTCCAATCCCCAGTATCATGGCATCCTCCATCCGAACGTTCTTCCGCCTTGCTGCACTTGCCCTTGCCCCCACCATTTGACAGAGACAGTTACTGCCACATTCGCATTGTTTTTAATAATCTCACCCCACCCCATCCCTCCCCCACCAACCGCTGAACCGCTGAACCCACTGAGAGGGAAGACACTCATTCTTGGAAGCGTGTCTGACAGGGACTAAAAACAAAAGCCAGTCAAGGCAACAATTTAATCCCGTTTGGCCAAAAAGCAGAAGCCAGCAGGCAAAAAACAGACTGGGAATTCGCTGCGGTGTAGGGTAGGGAGGGAACTTACTTTTAAAGTCCATCCGACAAGCGATTCCTAACTAAAAAACTTTTGTATGAATTTTAATGAAGGGATCTACAATATCAACAGCAAGTTTCACACTGATGGCCGCAAGTCTGAAAGATACATATAAACGTAACTAAGGTTAAGCTGTCATAATAATGAGGGGGAATGCCAGAGGGAAAAACAGCTAAAAGCTGTTTTAGCTGTAGAATGATAGGATCCCATCCCCTCCCCACACAGTGATGAATACTATTTCAACTAAAATCTCTCTCTCTCTCTACTATTCATTTCCATTCACAGGAGCCGGCGACTCAGTCAATTAGCAATGAGCAAAGTAGCGAAGCAAATTTGCTGAATCACAACGTAGGGAGATCAACATAGACGACAACGGAAATGGCCGCTTAAGTGCCGTACATCCGGCGAAGCCCATTCCCAACCGGAAGACGAGTGCCCACCGAGTAGGATAGGACACACAAGCTCCGCTCCACCGACTCTAACCCACCACTCAACCCATTAGCCAGGCCAAACAACATCCAACACAAGATGGCCAACCTCAGCTGGCTAGCTACAACCACGACCACGCAGCTGCCACTGGTGACAACCAGCAGCAGCAACTGGAGCCTGACCACGGCCGCAACGAGCATCAGTCTGGCGGATGCGGCATCCGCAGGAGCGGCAGCAGTGGCGGCGGCATCCGCGGCAGCAGCAGCGGCTGCCGCAGAGGCGGCCCAACTGGAGGAGGACAAGTCGGGGGGCGTTATCCACAATCAGTTTGTGCAGATTTTCTTCTACATGCTGTACGCCACCGTCTTTGTCCTGGGAGTGTTTGGCAATGTCCTCGTCTGCTATGTGGTGCTGAGGAATCGGGCGATGCAAACGGTCACCAACATATTCATCACGAACCTGGCCCTATCGGACATCCTGCTGTGCGTGCTGGGCGTGCCCTTTACGCCGCTGTACACGTTCATGGGCCGCTGGGCCTTTGGGCGGACGCTCTGCCACCTGGTGTCCTTCGCACAGGGCTGCAGCATCTACATATCCACGCTGACTCTCACCTCCATAGCCATCGATCGGTACTTCGTGATCATCTATCCATTCCATCCGCGCATGAAGCTCTCCACCTGCATCGGGATCATTGTGAGCATCTGGGTGATTGCCCTGCTGGCCACGGTGCCCTATGGCATGTACGTGAAGATGACCAACGAAGTGATCAACGGCACCCAGATGAGCGGCAACGAGAGCAGTGTGGATGCGGCGGCCATGAGCTTCAATGGGAGCTACGATGTGACGGCCTTCATTGAGGCGCCCGACGTCACCTCCGCCGCCCAGGCCTACATGCAGGTGATGAGCTCGGGAGTGAGCACGGATCTGTCCTACACCCGCATGGTGTGCGAGGAGAACTGGCCATCGGAGGAGTATCGCAAGGTGTTCGGAGCCATCACCACCACGCTGCAGTTCGTGCTGCCGTTCTTCATCATATCCATCTGCTACGTGTGGATCTCGGTGAAGCTGAACCAGCGGGCCAGGGCCAAGCCGGGCTCCAAGTCTTCGCGAAGGGAGGAGGCGGATCGGGATCGCAAGAAGAGAACCAATCGCATGCTCATCTGCATGGTGGCTGTGTTCGGCCTCAGCTGGCTGCCCATCAATCTGGTCAACATATTCGATGACTTTGACGTCAAGTCCAACGAGTGGAGGTTCTACATACTGTTCTTCTTCGTGGCCCACTCGATTGCCATGAGCTCGACCTGCTACAATCCCTTCCTCTACGCCTGGCTCAACGAGAACTTCCGCAAGGAGTTCAAGCACGTCCTGCCCTGCTTCAATCCCTCCAACAACAACATCATCAACATCACTCGGGGCTACAATCGCAGCGACCGCAACACCTGCGGCCCCCGTCTTCACCATGGCAACGGAGAGGGCGGGGTCGGGGGCAGTCGCGACGCGGAGGATCAGGACGACAACGGCATCACCCAGGAGACCTGCCTGCCCAAGGAGAAGCTCTTGATTATACCCCGCGAGCCCACATATGGCAACGGCACAGGCGCCGTGTCGCCCATTCTCAGTGGCCGCAGCATCAACGCAGCCCTCGTCCACGGCGGGGACCAGCACCACCAGCAGCAGCATATGCAGCAGCCACAGCAGGTGGAGCTGATGCGTCGCGTCCGCCGGCGCACTGACGAGGATGGGGACTACCTTGACTCTGGTGACGAGCAGACGGTGGAGGTGCGCTTCAGCGAGACGCCATTCGTTAGCTCCGACAATGCCACGGGCATCAGTATCCTCGAGCCGAGCACCAGCCACTGCCGGGAGTCCGATGTGATGGTCGAGTTGGCTGAAGGAGTTGGTGGAGGTGCAGAAATCGGTACACGAACCAACTGAGATAGGGTAAGTAAGATCTATAGAATCTATAGAATCTATTTATAGAATGAAACCATCTGGTATTGGTATCTACATATTCATTATATGGAAAAAAGTGTTCAAAGGTGTTTAGGTCTCTCTCTGTCTCTCCGCTAAAAGGTTTATAAAAAACAAAAAGGTTTCACAAAAACACTATATTAATATGACAAAAGAACTTTACCCGCTGGATAAATTGGATTGCCGCTCATCGTTTTGATTGCGATGGCAGCAGGGCCAAAAGAATTGCTGGCGAATCAAACAGGATGCTGGTGAAGGAATCGGGGGAAGGAAGAAAACCCCTGACAAAGAACCACGCATTAGGCGAAATACATCGAACCTGCATGTATTTTATGACAGTTGCAAGAAAACTTGCAAAGGGCCAGCATCTGGCAAAAGATGCTCAGGCTGGAAGTAGGGCAAGTATTTTTCTCTACATTTGGCAAGCCCCCCACAGAGTGGTAAATCAACTGCAATGAGTCAGCCAAAACTTTTGCCCTGCCAGAGCACAAATTCCGACCAACCAAGAGACATAAGACTTGTGGTGGAGTTGCTGCCACCTAGTTCCAGTTCCCTTGCAGTTTACAAAAGTTGGCCTTAGAATATTTCTGACCTTTAATAGGATACTCTACCGCAATTGGGTTGAAGAGAATATTTTTAATATTTCATTGGAGATTCTGTTGTAAAAAGTCTCCTCCTGTATTCCTGAACAGTGCGTCGAATAAGACTTTTGAAGGAGCCAGGAACCAGTCACAGGCCCAGACTGGACTCTGTCCATTTAACAGATGGGCAAGTCTTGGTGGTAATGGATTACAGAAATATGTATGAAAAACGTGCCGCCAATAAAGAAGCCCTCTAAGGTCGCCTCCCCCTCTAATGGCGGAGTCCAAAACAGGTGCACCAACATAAACATACTTAATGTATTACATACTACATACATATACATATATGAGAAGAAGAATTACCATCTGAATGTTGTGCGATAAATAACAAGCAAAATATACATTACTTGAAGCCCCCCATATTTATTAATATTCTTTATGGAGGAGATTGTCCATAAAATCTAGTATACATAGGTCTGAATATATGTGGCAGAGGTCGTAAAGTTTATAAATACATTTAATTTGATTAAAAGCAAAGAGTTGATAGTCTTCTGGGGCTGCTCGCAAATGGAAAAATGTATATTTGGAATGAATATAAGACTGTGCTTACAATTCTACAAAAAACAATTACTAGAATCAGAGTCCATATAACTACAGCACTACTATGTGTACCCACGTGTGCATCTATCTGGAGATATAGTTTCAGTGATATGTGTGTGCAATCTGGGACACAAAACCCAACTAGCTAGAGGATGTTTCTGTTTACATTTCGGTTATGTTTGCGGTAGTTTTCGAAGCCATAAACATAGAGCAAACCGAAAGGAGAGGAGGCGAAATGAGGAGGGTAGTGAGTGCGAGGGAGAGGCATGAGAGAGAGAGAGAGAGAGAGACTACTGGGGGGCTAATGAATTATTCAGGCGGGTCGTTAGCGGAGCACAATCCCACACGGCTCTGCCTAATTAGCCTGCCAGTCCTGAGAGGCTGGACAGTAAATAAATGGCAGGCACTGTGGCCAGGGCTGCGGTGAAGCCGGAAAGAGACTTGCTGCAGCTGAATGAATGAGAGAGTGAGTGAATGGATGAATGAATGAAGAACGGCATGCACACTCGTATCTGTCTCGGTAAACGGACCGAGATGCCTTTCGAGATGGTGCATGTCCAACCCATGTCGTCCCCAACCCATGCCCAATCTGCATTATGCATGAGGCAGGTTCAGTGCTCCGCAGCAGCACGAGCAACTAGTCCGAGTCCAGTCGCAGTCAGAGCTTGTAAATAAGCGAGAAAGTTTTATTTTGTTTTTGAATAGTGTTTTTTTGTGTTATTTAAAATGGCAAACGGCTGCACAAACTTCCTTTTGATTTCCACCCAGAACAATGTCGGCCCGACTGCAACTGATAAGTTGCCTGAGTTGAGCCTAAAGTTTTCCCTGTTTCCTGTTTCCTGATCAAATTCGCAACAATCTACAACACTGACCGCAGTAAGTTGCGCTCTAGGCGTTCCACAGGCGCCGCACGGCTGCACTTGAAATGCCTTTGGCAGCCGCAGAAAACACAGCAAATGGTGTAGGGTGATGGGGGGGACCCAAATGTTTGCCAAGGCCAGCCACAAGGCAAACTCTACGCGTGAATACAAACTTTACATGTCTGACTATAAATTCTCGGTGGTGAATGTCTTTTACTTGTATATGTATATACGAGTACCACAGAAATTGTTACATCGAGAATGTGTGTTGCACGTATCTCTGATGTATATGATAATGATCAGATGGTGCGACAATGGCCATATCAATAAGTATATTGCCAAGAAAGTATTCATATGTACATTGCCAGTCAAATATATATTCATAATGGAAAGCAAAGCATATTCCCTTTCTGCTTATGTAACTTGACAATCCAGATAAAGCAGTTTGAATGCTTTAGCAGCGGGTGTTGACAGTCTCAGTATCCGCACAATTGGGATACTTGGGACTACTGCATACGAGACCCATCTTGTACAACGAGAGTTGTAGTCTGAAAAATTGGAGAAAATGGTGCGAAGGATGCCTAACACCTTCAGCCAGTCGACAGTCGACAGTCTGGCTGCACAAGTGGGAATTTTTAGAGACGTAGGTGATGGCGTTGTCGTGACTATGCTCCTTCGTGTTTCCGTTCAGAAAGAGGAATACCAAGACAGATAGTGTGCAACTACAATTTCACCACCACACTGATGGTGGCAGTGCCTGCAATGAAGACTTGTGGCAACATAATAGATCTAAAGTGCGATGTGAACATGCTCAAGGATCTGTGGGATAATACCTTCTAATGGTGCGGATTGGCTCCTGCCCATCCACTTGAATAATATGAAATGAATCAAAGAAAAACCAATAAGAAACCTGGCGCCATTCCTCCATTTTTAGCGGTGATTCCGTCTATGGTTCCTCCGCCTCATTCCAACAGATGTTGGACTTGGTCGTAACTTGCTACTTCTACTGCTTCATTATGTTCTTCATTATACACAAAAAGTTTAAGCCGAAGCATAACAAAAAAAAATATTATCTTCAGATGTTGCTAATATTTATATTTACAAAAAAAACTTTTTATACCCTCAGAAGTTTGTAACGCACAGAACAAAGTAACTCGAAATTGTGTGTAGATAGATATTTTATCTATCGGCATAGATCATATATCGAATTTTCGCAGAGATTGCTGTTTACGTTGGGCCAGATCAAACCATTTTATCATATGTATAATATAGTATAGGAATGATTGATACAAAGAAATCGTTGCAGAAATAAGCACTTTTTGAATGCACAGAACTATACATATATACTTCCTTAATTCTTAGCAGTAAACGTTGGGTTATAAAGCAAACATGAACATGTTTGAGTTTTTACAATGTACCATAGTTTAGTTACAACAAATATACATTCACTGATTGGGTATACGTACCAGTATGCAATTTGGTGCACGAAGTCTGAAAGTATTTAGTCATACAAACAGATATATTTTCTACAAATTTGTAGTTTAAATGTTGATGTTGAGAATCAATCTTCGAGCAGATATATATATGTTAAATATAAATATATATTTATATTTTCTAGTAGAAAGTTTGCCTTTGATTATCTTATGTTTTTACGTTATTGATTACCGTTTTAATTTCATTAAAGAGGTTTTAAAAGAAATAGGTTTTTTTGTTTCGAGAACTTTTTCGAAATTTATCTATTTCGTTTGAAGAGTCGATACATATGTATAGGTATATGTTTCTATGTGTGTTTGTGTTATTTTTGGACATGGGATATAATGGGGATTCGGGAAGTGGAGTGGGGTTGGTCCTTCCCCTGCAATCAATCACACTAAAAGTGCATAATGGTGTTGTAAAATCAAAGAGTCCGATTAAACCGACACTAAAGCAAAAGGGCATAAATATTGTGAATGCAGCAGCAAATATGCCACGCCCACACATACATATATTCATGTGGTTTTCCAGTTCAAGTCTTTGTGTACATATGTGTGTGTATGTATGCGGATTTAATGGCTACAATAACAAGGACTTTGGCTGCTTATCAGAGAGACATATGTACGTTCGAGCACACAGATACAGATACAAATACATGAATGGGTATACCATTATTTCAATATGTACTTACACTCGATGCGAAATGTTTTTGGCATTGGCTGGCAATAAAAAAATTATTGCTTGGCATTTACTTGTTCACGCGATCGTCCTCGATTCGGTGGATTTCGAGTGTTGTGAAACATGTGTTTCCCTTGGCCACGGCAAGGGGGGTTGGGGAAGTGACATTCACCATTTACTTGCCATTCACTCGCACAACTGACAAGAGCTTAGTCTGACGGCCGGTGTCGAAAGGAGGAATCACTTCGTGTATCCTAGTTGAGTCTTTGGACCACCAGCCCCTTCAGCCCAACCAGCTGAGCCCCTGCCAAACGAAGAGTGAGTATGCGTATGTGTATGTGATGCAGGGGTACTTATAGATACATCCAATAGGTCTATAAAATTGTATTTATGCTGTCGGCAGCTGCTGAATAAGCCAACTTGAATGACAGCCAGCAAATAAATGCGTTTAATGAAGTTCCTTCTGGCCAAATGGCATACCAGGAAGCCTCTAATTGATGCCCGAATGCGTTCCCTTCCCCGTCTCCCTATGAACCCCCCGCCAGTTCATGTGGTAATCGATATAGTGGTGGCAGCCTGCCTCAACAGATTTCCTTGTGTCTGATTAGCTTGGGGAAAAGCGAAGAAAGAATGGGATTTCATTGAGATTTTCGTCCAAACAAATAAAGAACGGATCGAAACGGAACAGCACGTAGACAAGTGCTCTAATTGTCATGGGATGTCACTTCATTTTATAGGATAAACAGGTGGCAATCTCCATAGAGTACGAGTATGAACGATTATATATTCCTAGATTCGTAGATTGTGTATATGTATGTATGTACATAAATAGCCCACAAGTCATCAGATAGAGCCGTACAAAGGTAATTGCGGCCACATCTTCGCACTCAATTCAAACTCAAACGTGGGCCCAGAAAGCTGCGAGGATACGGATACTGGCCGGGGTCGAGATGTGCGTACGTACGGGGCTAAGTGGTGAAAACCCACATGGTCATCGTGCCACCAGAGCTGGCAGCAAACATTTCCATTAGAGCGGCAGGCGGTGACGCAGAAGGAGAGTGGAAATGGCCCTAGTCTTGGTCAATTAAGCAATTACGCTAACAAGCTTTTATTATGTTGTGTAAGCCAGACCCGGGGACCAACAAAGGAGACAGGAAAACCAAGGGAAACTGGCCAAGGTGTTGAGCAAACAATTAAAGCGGAAAGCGCCAAAGACAACAGTGCGAGTATAGATGAAGTTCGAGCCATGGTTGAGGCAGGCAGGGGGGATTGGCGAGTTTAAAGTGGCCCAGATTAGGTGCCAGGGAACCCTCGCAAACCCTGCAAGAAATTTATGAGCGTAGTTTCCTTTTTTCATGCTATCCTCCGGCATAAATTATAGAAAACCAGCGACGAACCCAGAGAGCCCCGACAGAGCTGAGCTGCGGGCGAGCCCGACTGAGAAGGAGAGAAGAAAATAAGGAAAACTTTCGACACATTGAAAGTGATGGTCATAAATTTTATTGACTTGTTGTCGGTATGCTTCAGTTGCTGAGCTGGATATACGAGGATATCCATATGTCCAGTCCAGTTGCCGGTTGATGGCACTTTTTATGTGGCACCGATTATGAGACGCACAAGCCCAGACCCCAGACCTCGGACCCCGGACATGTTGGACTAGGCTAAGTCAAACATCATTTCAGGCGTTTAACTCACTCGTTCAAAGTGCCCCACAACAATTACGACTGCTCTGGAGGGGTAGCTAGCTGGAGGTGCTTTGACATGCCAGGCACGTACATACATATGTACATACTATATGTACATACTATATGTACATATATATAGTATGTAGCTTTGGCCTGGAACAAAAGCAGCGCAGCTGGAATTTCTATCTGACTTGGCAGCCATTCGATTTTTATACACTGGCTCAAGCGGGCGGCACTGATCAAATGAAAAGATTTCCAATATTCATATTTCAGTTTGGCAGCCGCAAACATCAGCAAAAACTGCTGCGGAAATAGGTGAAAAGGAAAATAAATTCGTTTTCTTAGCCCTAAAGATGGTTTCCTTTTTACCAAGACGATTATTTTTCAATATTATTTTCAGTGTGCTTTTTCGTACTGTTCGTGAACAGAAAAGGACGTGAGTGTGGGCATTGGGGATGGCTTAATGTCGGGCCGAATTTCGCCCTTTTGTTATTGATGAAAATTGTCTATAAAAACGGAGACCAGTTTATGCCCAATTAAATGCCATTAAAGGAGTTTGCCTCGACTTATACGAGTCCGAGTACGAGTCATTGGTTAGGTTGGTGTGTTGGTCTGCCCAAAACAGCATGCACGGGTTTAAACTCGTACCAATATAATTTATGCTTGAAGTTTTCTTGTTGATCCACACACACACACACAGAAGATACAGGAATTCACATGGTGAAAATGGTGCAGGGCAGGGAGGGGCAGAGCGCGCTCCCTCTGTGTTGACAGTTGAGCTTATCGCCACTTAATATGAGCCAAAGGCAATATTAACTTGACAGTGGCGCACCGGACTAGGAGGAGGGGGGGGGGTGGGGGTTAGCGATACCGTGCTGCCTCTGGTGCTGTCTTCATTAGATGATTTATTAACAGTTAATTAAATTTTGTGTTTAATGATTGGCGAGACAAAAGTCAAGCGCCACCAGAGCACCCATGTAGGGTAGGTGGTGGGGTGGCACTTGAGCTAATATTAAAAATGCTTGCGGCCTGGCATTTATTGAAGTTTGAAAAAGAGAGGCCTGCCTCTCTACCCCGCCTACCCCGCCCCCCCCACCAATCCTGGTTGCCTATACATCGGATCCAACAATTAGACGCTTAATGAAGCAAGAAATGCCTCTCATAGCAAGTGCCCAACCAGAAATACCAAAACAATTTCTGCACGAGCTGGTTTCAGGCAGAATGCTGGATGACATTCTTGGACGATGAGCCCTAAAAATACTCTCACATTTTGCCCACTTGAAAAGCAAATATAATTACACTTTCATTTTAGCATTTTTTTTTTTCCATGTTCTGGTGTTCCGGAAAACACTCCTCATGCCGCGACTGAAAGGCAGAGGTGTATGTGTGGCACCGCGGAAAGGCATAATTATGCAGTGAAGAGCGTCAAATGACAAGCCTACAGCGGCGGGAAGGTCCAATGAAAAATAAGGACAAACAAACAAGTAGAGCTGAGCACAGACAGGCGTTGGTTGTAATTGCGTCGAGGAGTCGAGGACCGAAAGAGTCGCTACGAGGACTCCACCTCCACTTCCACATGACAGCAGGTGGCGTTGCCAGGGACTTAAAGGGCCTCAAGGAGAAGTCTACTTCGCTGGCATGGGCTGGCTGGGGGGGTGGGGGTTGCCAGTTCTTAATTTATGTGCGAAGGCAAACAAAATCTGAATGGCGAAGAGCAAACAATACTGGCCTCTGCCTCTGTCTCTGCTTCTGCGAGCATGTTGCTGCTTAAAAATTTTCCACTTTAATGTCAGCATGCGCTCAGAGGAAGGAGAAAACCTGAAACATCTCTTTGGGGAATAGTGGTGAGAGACATGAAAAACTTTCGTGTAAGCCCAAAGATGCAACAACAAAAAATGTTAAAAGAAAAGAAAATCTTGGCAAGAGCTGGCTCTGAAATATTATCATAAATGTATGTAGCTTGACGGCAGTTGGATGCCTCTCCTGTTCTCTTATGAGCCATAGGTTCCTATGCGTTCCGACTAAATGATGTCGTGGAAAAAACATAGAAAAACTAGACAGTCTGACAACGCTTCACTGTGACAAATTTTTTTGGTTGAATTATATTGTTAAATTATATATTTTTGAAAAATGAAAAAAAAAAAAAAAAAGAGTAATTTTTAGACAACATTTCAGATTTTTATTTTTATTACCGCATGCAATTTGGTGCACGCGTTACGAAGATAGATGTATACACACAGATTTTTTTCTACATATTTATAGTATAGATATGTTTATAATTGCAATGATAACTCCATGACTCCAACTCAGTTTCATTCCTGCTCGAGTCACACATATTTGCCATATTTTGTCATAGGAAACCCACCTTTCGACAGATGGAAATCCTGTCAAATATATGGCTCATGATTTATGGCACACAATTACACAAGCATCGGCATGGGTACCAAAAAAAAAAAAAAACAACCCGTGAACAGAACTAAGCCACAACGCAGAAGTAAATTCCAACAAAACTTTTCCTAAGCCAGAATTACATTGAATTATTCGTTACTGCCTTGTTGGACTTTTCTTTAATATGTATTTCCTGTGGGCAGAAAGACTGGCACAGACTCAGTTCGGCTCAGATCATTAGTCGTGGCTGCTACAGGGAAAATTATAATTAAAGTACAGGAGAAATCAATCACATTAAGCCAACAAATGTGCGTACCATATCAAGGACCAAGGACCAAGTCAGCAGTGACAGACAGATGAATGAATTTCAGGAGATGAAAAGGAAAAAAAAAAAAGGCACTGCACGTTAACGTTATTTTAATCAGGGCCGAAACAGGGAGCTGCAATTCAGACCCAGACCCAGACCCCAATAAGTGGATCCCTGGATCCTCTTCTTTCCATGACGTTGTGACAATGTGGATGCGACCTGCATCTCATTAAGCCACAGAGAGGGAGAGACAGTCTTGGCCATGGCCTCTGGCATCACCTATGTACCTCCATAGAGTAAATATGTATGTATGTATGTATGTACATATGCAAAGACATAATCATTCATTCACCAATGTGCTTCATCGTCAATGACAATCTGGCTGAGTGGGCTGCGATATTTGGCTGACTGGAATATCCATCTCAAGTCTCAAGTCCCCCCCAGCTTGAGAATAGGCAAATTTAAGTTGATTTTCAAATCAATACGAGCAAGCCAGATGGATGGGTTTGTGTCTGCGTGATGGATTGTTTTCGGGGCACCCTTCGGTACCTTTCTTATACAGGTTAAATTATGTAATTTTTTGATGGGGTGGGTGAAACATTTGCTATAAATATTTGGCCACTTGCTAAACTTTTTAAAGAATGGTTGTCCGAATGCCCGAGTAGTCCCACTTGGAGTTGCTTCACAGTCCCACTTGAAGTTTTCTCATTTATATTATGGATTGGAAGGCCTTGTGCTGGACTGACTTTTTGTTTTGATCTTCTGACGGCTCCCTTACTACCCTTACCCTATAAAATATTCGTTTTTTAAGCCAAACACTGATTGTCCTTTGACAATTTCCGACTGGCAACGCTTTTACATATATACTGAATTATTAAAACCCAGTAATTGAATTAAAGGTACGGTTTTCTGTTGGCATTTCTATGCTCTCGGGAGTCAGCCACAGGCAAATTAATTTCACAAACTTTCCTTCAAACAACCGCAACCCAGGCACATACATAATTCCCCAGAGCAACTTTCGTGTAAGCAGGAAAATATTTCAAAAATTTAATTTCGTCTAAAATGCCTAAGAAAACAACGCAATGCGCGTTGACAGCTGCCCCAGTCCCGCCCTCTGAGAAATGGCAGAGCTCACTTATTGCTCCCAAAATACTGGTGCGTATACTGGTCTGTATATGGTCTGTCTAAGTTCAAGTTAATAACTTGAATAATGCCACATCATTTGGCCGACTAAGTGAGTCCTTGGCCCCCCTGGATATTTATAACAGAAAATACATCAGCGACATCAGCAGCAAAGCTCCAGCCAAGTCAGGGCGTGAAATATTGCCACGACGCAGCAGTAGGACGCGCTTTCCCGGCCATTAATGTGTGCTTTGGGGTGTGAAGGAGCCCAAAAACAAGTGGCAAAAATCACTGTCAAGCTGCTTGCTCTGACAGCTTTGTTAACCAGGAGTTGAAAACTTTGACTGTGTAAACTGTAGAACTTGTGCCTGTACAAAGAGGTTTTTTGTCTGGCAAGAACTTGCCCTTGACCCTGCCTGTCTGTCAGTCAGTTAGCTCAGAATCATAACTCAAACAGAAATCATTAGAACAATGAGCACATGTCCGACAAACTGCACAGACTCCTGCCAGAATCTGCTGATCGATAGAGGGTCATCGTCATCGTCATCGGACCACGGGCGCCTGGCCAGAGGCATCCTTAACGATATATTCAATCAACACCCGGATCTGGGTCACTTTCAAGAGTCGGACTCAGCGTCCGAGTCCAACTCCGTCTCCCAAAAGAGTGAGTCATCGACAAAGAGCAGCGTGGACCAGCGCCTGGAGTACTGGAAGAATATGCTTCGAGAGAGGCGAGCGCTGCAGGAGAGACTCCGACGGGCCACGGGCAAGCAGCCAGAGCAGATGCTGATCAATCATCCCGCCTGTCTTGACCATCGAGACAGGGAGACGATCAAGCGAATACTAGACGGTGCCCGGTCAAGGGATCCAACGGAAACCCTGCCTGGGCGCCATCCATGCTCGGATCCTGTTCGGGAGACGCGGCCCCAAAGAGACTTTGTGGAGGTAGTGGGCATTCCGGGACGAATAGCTGAGGAGCTGTTGGGCACAGACGACACGAGGAACTTCTGCAGAAGCAAGTGGATCAATTCGAAGCTGCTGGCTGAGCGCATAGAAGAGGAGTTTCCCAATATACAGCGAGTGCTGGAGTTCTATCCGAGCATCAAGAACTTGGAAATTTTCCCCCAGCCACGCATGGTCACTGAACGCGAAGACGATGACTCCCTGGGCTCCATAACCAGCCCCTCGGGGATCTCCAAGTCGGATCCCAAACTCGCCGAGACAACGAAACGAAATCTAGGATGCCTTATCAATGGGATCCACTATAAGCCGCACGTTCCGGAGTTCTCGCCTATTCTGGAGCGCTCCTTCTTATGCCAGCCCTACGAGCACCACCTGCGTACCGTCATGCGAATCGAGAACAGCGGCACAGAGGTCATCGGGTTTGCCTGGAGGCGCGTTTGCGCCTTTGCCTACAACGACAGGCTTCTCCATGCGAAGGACAACGAGTTTGTATTCGACGACATGCCCTTTCGGCTCAGGCCCGGAGAAATTCGCGAAGTGAACGTCATGTTCCAGCCCCGAGTGGTGGCGATTGTAAAACAGCGATGGCTGCTGGCCATGCGACCGTGTATCTTCTTCTTCCGCCCCAGTGCCCTAACCCTGAACTTGCACGGACGCTGTACCCCTGCCCAGGAGTACCTCGATCGGCTGAATCATCTGATAGCGATATCGAGACGCCGCTCAGCATCGCATCTAAAGCACAAGGCTCTATCTAAGCGCCGACAGCCGCGACGACTGACGCGTCGCCAGCTGCGTCGACAGTTGCGCCGACTCGGTCCCAATAATCGCAAGCCCGATGACCGAGAGGCCTTCAACCTGAGAAACACAATCTACCACTGCTCCACCCACTCTGATGCCGAGCAGCTGAAGGATTTCTACAAGACGAACAGGCCCTGCCCACGCTTTCCGCGATGGGACTACAGTGTGCGCATGCTCATCGATATGGTGTGTGCCCACAAGGACACTCAGAAGCGTCTCCTCCTGTTCGGGGAACTCACGAACATTATGGAGCAATTGCGCGGAAATAACTACACCTTGTCCAGAGTGCAGGAGCGCAGTACCACAAGGCTCATCTATGTACGCGGGATCATCGCCAGCCGCATCGAGGAGTGGGAGGAGCAGGTCCGGCAGCTGGAGAAACAGCATCTCAAGGCCGCGCAGCAAGGCCACAGCCCAACCGAAGAGCAAGGGCAAGAGAATGAGACGAGATTCGAAGACAATGTCACCAGCTTGGAGCCAGACAATGTCTTCCTAAAGGAACTGTGGAGGCTAAGGAGAATGAAACCTTTTCGGGACTCCGTTTACATGTTCTCATACAATCTGTTGTGTAACGCTGCCGAGGACATTGTGTCCGTTATCGAAAGCACCTTTCAGATAAAGCCTGACACTGATAATAAATACTGAAGCTACCTAGTGGATATGCGATTTCCGTATGTTTCTATATGCATATCAGGATTGAGGCTATATTATTATTATCATCTTTATCTGAACGACAAGCTCTCCGGCGAGTCTTAAGTTTTCCAGTTCCAGCATCACGTCGAAGTTTCTATGCCTAAATTAACATTTTTGAGTGGCAGACAAAACATGTTTGCAATCTGCATTTGTCTTACTCCGACTCTTAAGAACTGCCAAATAATGTATGAGCAAGATTACAAAGAGATAATAAATATATTCCAAGTTCATTGCACCATGTTAAATATTCGAAAAATCACAAAGCTTGAGTTCTAAGACCTCACTTAACCCACCAGACTCGTGCCCATTACTTTGGGTTAATGTCCGTGACGAGGAGTAAGCTCAATAATAAGAGCATTCCGGCCAGATTTGCATTGGTTCATCTAATGCTGAACTCTGTCAAGTCAGACTATGCCGGAAGCCTTTTTCTGCTCTCTGCTTTCTGCTCTCCTCCTTCCCCTTCCGTAGATAGTAAATATTTGCATGTGAGTTGTCCAGGTCTGACTCGAAGCTATCTGAGCCCTCAGAGAGCGACTTTGGTAACCCTTTTTTTTGTTTGGGTTACGGGATAAGGGCCTCTCTGCGAGGACGTTACTCTGTTTTTTGGCCTGCTTGCCTCTTCGTCATGTAAATCTATTTTAATGTATGCAGCAATTAAAAATACATCAGTTTACTTTCGGGGGAGGCGCCTTTGACAGCCCCCCTCCCACGGCATACTCGGGCATTATTGTACTTGTAACTGCGCCATTTTGGGCTCATTAAATTTCATTGCGTTAAATGTTCTCATGTCATGTATATATATTGAGTAATTTTGTCTCATTTTTAAACCACTCTCCACTCCACGTCTGTATGGGGTATAATATAAACATCAAATAAAAGCATTAAAGAAATGGCGTGGAGGGGGGCTTAGGCGCTGACTTGATAACATTCCATTAAACGATGATGTCAACCCGGATGGCTCTGGGAGTCAATGTGGCACCTTCATTTGCATAAGGACGAGCACGTGTCGGGTCCATTGAACTGTCATCCGATCCCACTTCGAGTGCCGTCCCTCTCATCACCAGCCACATCCTGTCCGTTGCCTAATTACTCACTCTATGCAAAATTGATTAAATACCCTGGCACCCATCTAATCGGCCCTGTGTTTGCCTTTCTGTGTGGCTAAATTTAGTCGACATCGTCACTCATTAAAAAGAACATTCCCCTGTTGAGTTGTTGCCTTTCTGTTGGGCCTGCGGCACACTCTCCAGCCAACTGCCTGCCACAGAGCTTGTTTGTGTCGTCACATAATTGCGGCCAACTTAAAACCCACTCAAGTCACGAGCAGTTGTAATGTTAGCCTGGTTGCCGCCTGGCTGCTTTCGACAGGAATGCGTATTCCCAGGTACAACAAAATATTTATGTACTTTGCATCCGTGTGGAGTCTTTTTGTTCCAGGCCATGTTAGCAGTTGAATGGAGGCCCACTCTGTGGCTTGGTTAAAAGTCTTTGGCCATTCGCTTCAGCCACATCGATTAGCAAACAATTTCACACACAGCCACAGAGTCACCACCTCAGAGGAAGAAATTAAATAAGCTTCCGCCTTGATTTATTTATTGGTTTGTTTCCAATTCCTTATTGATTTTGCTGGAAAAAGTTTTGGGCAATTGGCATAGAGCATAGAACGTAATGCAAAGGAACAATCGCCGCATAAAGACAATAGTCAAACAATAAAGAGAAACTTTTGTGTGTGCTTGGGGACACTTTTGGAGAGTGGAGCGGAAACAAAGGCAAAAGTAAAATCATTAAAATTAATTACATAAACATTATTGTGCCGATGGCAATCAATGTACTCTCAGCCCCCGGGCCACAGATGGTCCTACAATTTCCGCTTGCTTCCTGTCAAGTCCCTCCCATTGGCAGACCGCAACACAATGCGACTACGAGTAATATCCAGCGCATATTTGTACGCCCATTTCTGAAAGTGGGAGTGGCAGTGGGGTGGAAGTGGGAACTGACACACAAGCAAAGTTGACGATAATGAATACTTAATAAAGCGGTATTCAAGTCTCTCGACTACCCGGGGGCGACAAACAAAGGCGACAAAAAGGCCAAAGACCATGGCCAAGGCGAAGACGAAGGCTTCGGGACAAGTTTACCTTTGTTTGACTCTCCACTCTCCACTCTTACTCTTACTCTTTCCTTTCTTTTTGCCATTTTGGTGCGGCTGGTCAGAAAAATTCACTTCAATTACCAACACCGCCTGGGTGGCCTTTAGCATTTAGCATTGAAGTTGATTTAATTTGTCTGCCGCGTTCTGTCATTAAAGCCACGCAGAGCCAGATGGGACTGGCAGCGTAACAGCCACAACTGTTTGGGGACTATAAGTATGAGCATAAAAAAAAGGTTACCTGTTGCATCTACAAATGAAATGTTCTTAAATCAATTTAAACTTTTGCACAAAAACTTTCTTCGAATGCTGTCAGTACTGTTGCAGTAGGACGACGACCAGTAAGAGTTGATTCGCTCTTAAAATATGTTTTCTAAGCGGCTTTTCCACAGCTTGCCTCGTTGCGGTTACTCTTAAGCCAGCTGTAGTCTGCTTAAAGTGCGAGGAAACTGCAAGGATTGTAAATGGAAATGGGGGGAACAAAAGAGTGACGGAAAATCGAATAGTTTTCTTAAGAACGGACATATTTGAATGCAATGCCAGAGCAAAGGAAATGCTCTCAAACTGAACCTAAAGGCCAGAGCCAGCCCATGAAGAGACAAGTTTCAAGTGGCTTCGATTCTAGTATTATCGGCTGAACGAAAGTATGGGTTGAATGTATCAGACATACATACATACATACATACGTAAAAAAATTAATGTCTACTACACAAGACATACATATATATAATTTCAGATTTAAAATTAATATTTGAATAAGCCAAGTTCCTCTTTCTCTCTTCTGACATGAGCTTCTTTTAGAAAAAAGCTCTCATCAATTTTCAATCGAACCCCAATATGCAAATTTATAGCATCATCACAATAACAAATCGATGAATATGTACACACGCCACCGCCCACGCCCACTGAGGCCTAAAACGCCCATAGAATTTCACATAGACAACCGCAAATCGAAGAATTTTTTGTTGTTGTTTGTTGAAAACTCTGCTCTTATTAGACGAGTAATTTTAATTAAAATTTGCAAATTCCCAAAGAGGAGTGAGACATCAAATATGCAAAAGAAAATCAAAAAGGCGCATTATTAAAAATGCATTGCACACAATTCGTTGAGATTTTTGTTGTCACTGGGATTTGGGGCTGGGCTGGAGCGAAAAATTGGGCAGAATGGAAAATTGAAACGTCGACAGATTCTGTAGGTTTCACATTTATTGCAATTTAAATCTCCCTTTAATTTGATTTGCATTTATTGCACACTTTCACACAACTTAATTTCTGCTGTAACCCGAGCTGCATATAAAACAGATACAGAAAACGCTACAGATGAACAAACACCGATTAATCCTCTGTCTCTTCACTAAGTATCGATAACAGATGTACTCAGTCGCTGGGAGAATCTCGTACAGAGCACATTAAAAGAATCGCGGCTAGAATTAAACCCAAATTAAGTTGAATGTAATAAGCTATATACCTTTAAATAAAAAGTCAGTATTCGAACTCTAAAAAGGAGGATACTGCAATTTTGGGGCTCAACCAGGGGAAGAGAGAGCAGGAGCAGGGCAATGCTCAAGAAAATCGTCGACAGGCTTGAAGAAAATTAAGAAGCATCTCGTGGACACGTGGTGCAGGCAGCGGAGAAGCGAGCAAGATATTGGATCTGGTTGCGTCATCGGGCGCGTGTGCAAGAACGTGTGCAGGCAAGGGCTGGTGCACGGGTTTTGGCAACAGACGAAGACTACCAGAAGGTTTCAAATTGAGCTTGAAAGTCTTCAAAGTGTGTGTGAAGCTACATTGAGCGGCATACACGAGAGAACGGGACGGCGATAGACAGCAAGATATTGGATCTGGAGCATCGGAACGTGTGGTGCAAGAACGTGCAAGCAAAAGGTTCGTGCACGGATTTTGGCAACAGACGAGGACGGCGAAAAGTTTCAAGTTGAGCTTGAAAGGCAGCAAAGTGTGTGTGAAGCTACAGAGAGCGCCATACACTAGAAAGAGAGCGACGAAAGAGACGCCGACTGGTGTCGGAGAGTTGCCATAAAGTTTGGTATTGTATACAGGGCGGAAAGGGTTAAAGTATTATCGATTGCTGATAAGATATTATTGTTATAGTTACATTTAATATTATTGACATTGAATTGAAATAATTTACGGCAGGTTAAATTTGTAAAATGGAGAGAAGCGAGATATTGGCACTGCGTGTTGAAGAGTTGCGTCGGAAATTGTCGGAGTTGCAATTGAGTACGACTGGATTGAAGCTGGAATTGCAGCAAAGATTATTGTCACACTATGAAGTAAAATGATGGTGAGTCAGAGACGGAGGATGGTGGTGGAGACAATATATCGGTGTCATCCGCGGCAACTATTCTTAATCGGCAAAACACTGCAGGCTGGCATCAAGGTTCAGGAATGGAGAGGCAGATTAGATCGTCATTTACTCTTAAAGATGTAGAAGGCAGTGTAACTCAGTTTTCCGGATCGAAGTCACCCGATATTGATCAGTGGGTTGAAGAATTGGAAGATTGTGCAGCTACAGTTGAGTGGAACCAGCTACAGGTATTCGTGTACGCAAAACAGTTGCTGTGTGGAGCAGCGAAGATGTTTGTGCGAAGCCAGAGAAATATAAAGGATTGGGAAAGTTTGAAGGATGCTTTGTTTGAGGAGTTCGGAGTTAAACTTTCATCAGCTGAAGTGCATCGCAGATTAGGAAAACGTCAGCAGCATAAAAGGTGAATTTTGCATGAGTTCCTATATGCTTTAATGGAGATAGCCAAGCCCATTCAGTTGGAAGAAGAGAGTTTAATCGATTACTTTTATAGAGGGTATCCCAGATACAAGGTCAAACAAGGTAATTTTATACCAGGCTAGAAACTTAAAAGATCTAAAGATGCAGATTGAGGCATATCAGAAATCTCGTGGTTCGTCTAAGCTGACAATCAAGTATGTTGGGCAAAACAGTAAGTTTGGCAAACGAGATGACAAAGGAAGTAGGAGCTGGATCTGTTAGGAAATGTTTTAGGTGTGGAGACTCGTCTCATATAAAGAGAGATTGTCCAGTGAAAGAAAAGTGTTTTAAGTGTGATCAGCCAGGTCACCGAGCAGCACAGTGTAAGGCACAAGTACTAGCGAAAATAGAGAGAACAACAAACGTAGTTCGAGACGGAAAAGCCGCTCCGAAACCACCTTGTGCTCCGTTTTTCTTCGAGCCTGGAACTGAAATCAGTGATTTTCAAGAATATCGTATTTAAAGGTCTTGTGGATACAGGAGCTGAGCTTTGTTTGATGCGTAGGAGCGTGTTCATGAAACTTGGAGTAGGCGTTGGAAGTCTGACAGGTCGCCAGAAAGTTTTGACAGGGATCGGTGAAAGTCAGGTGCTTACTTTTGGAAGTTTCGGAGCAAATGTCAATATCGATGGGATTGACATGTCAATCGATTTTCATGTTATCCCGGATGGGGACATGAAGTTTGATGCAATCTTGGGCACAACGATCCCTCGAAACTGTCGATATGATGGTAACCAAGAATGGTACCATATTTTCGCCAAGGGTTCGTTTTGTAGGACAAAAGAGCTGAATTAAGGGAACAGATGATGGGCAACTTGGGCAGAGTTCTTGTGTGCAGCCTCATGAGTGAGTTTGAAAGCCTGTGCATGGTAAGCATGGAAGACTATAAGGAAAAGTGTCTGGTAGATTTGGATCATTTGAGTCGACAGGTCTCATCGGAAGTGAAGTTTATGATCGAGAACTATAAGCCGAAGAGAAATCTCAGTTCGCCAGTAGAGATGAAGCTGTTGTTGACAGATGAGATGCCTGTATTTCAACATCCGCGACGTTTAGCATATTCAGAGCAGAAAATTGTCGATGATCAGGTTCAAGAATGGTTAGAGGAAGGCATTATAAAGCCTAGTACATCCGAGTTTGCTTCGCCAGTAGTTCTTATAGACAAGAAGAACGGGAAAAAGCGGTTGTGCTGCGATTATCGCAAGCTAAATGAAAAGATTATCCGGGATAACTTCCCAACAGCTCATATGGACTGCGTGATGGAGAAACTGCAAGGTGGAGAGGTTTTCACGACATTAGATTTGACAAATGGGTTCTTTCACGTCCCTGTTTCGCAAGAATCCCAAAAGTATACTTCGTTCGTAACTCAGAATGGGCAGTATGAGTTTCTGTTTGTACCTTTCGGTATCTCGAACTCTCCAGCAGTGTTTACAAGGTTTATCATGGCCGTCATGCGTGATTTAATCAAGAATGAGGATGCGGTCGTATACATGGATGACGTGATTATTACCAGTAAGAGTATCGAAGAGGGCGTGTTGAAATTGAAAAGAGTTTTAGAAGTGGCAGAGAGAAATGGCTTACGAATAAATTGGAGTAAGTGTCAGTTATTAAAACGAAAGGTAAATTTCTTAGGATACGTCGTTGAAAAGGGTACTATCAAACCAGGATTAGAGAAAACCGTGCAGTTGCTGAGTTTCCAATTCCACGCGATAAGAAGGGCATACAACGATTCCTTGGATTGACGTCATATTTTCGTAGGTTTGTGGAAGGATATGCAGTTATTGCCAAGCCACTGTCGGATTTATTGCGGAAAGAGGTAATCTTTTGAGTTTCAGGAGAAACATTTGGCAGCGTTCGAGAAGTTGAAGGGAGCGTTGATCAGTGGACCAGTGTTGAAGCTGTATGATCATTCGCTGGAAACGGAAATTCATACTGATGCTTCGAAATTCGGATTCGGGGCTGTTATGCTTCAGAGAGATTTAGTGGATAATTTGTGGCATCCAGTTTTCTACATGAGTCGTAAAACGAAGCCTTGCGAGGAGAAGTATCATTCTTATGAACTCGAAGTGCTTGCAGTTATTGGAGCTTTGGTAAAGTGGCGGGTGTACGTCTTAGGAAAGAAGTTTAAGATAGTTACAGACTGCAACGCTTTTACCATGACCATGAAAAGAAGGAGATTCCACTCCAGAGTGTCGAGATGGGCGATGTATCTACAAGATTTCGATTATGAGATAGAGCATCGATCTGGTTCCAAGATGAGACACGTAGACGCGTTGAGCCGGGTGTCGTGTTACGTTTTAACCGACAGTTTGTTACATCGTTTGAGGGAGGCACAGCGCTTAGATGAATGGACGAAGGTGGTCAAGAGTGTTGTCGAGTCCAAAGGGTATGAGGATTTCTATGTTTCGAACCAAGTTCTGTTCAAAGATCCCAATAAAGAGTTGTTAGTAGTACCTTCGCTCATGGAAGATGAAATCATTAAGATCAATCACCAGCAAAAGGTCACTTTTCTTGTAAAAAGACTCAGGACTTGATCGAGAAGTCATATTATATTCCCAAGCTCAAGGAGAAAGTAGCTCGAGTAGTTGACAGTTGTGTAGAGTGCATACTGGTAAATGCAAAGGCAGGTAGGCAAGAAGGGTTCCTCACCCCGATAGACAAAGGGGATAAACCGCTGGTTACCTACCATGTGGATCATGTTGGCCCGATGGGCTGACTAAAAACGATATAATCACATTTTCGTGATTGTAGATGCGTTTTCTAAGTATGTGTGGTTGTATCCTACTCGAAGCACAGGAGTAGAAGAAGTTGTTAGTTGTTTGAGCGTCAAGCGGTTTGCTTTGGAAACCCGTACAGGATCGTTTCAGATCGCGGAGCTGCATTCACTTCCTCCTTTTAAGGAGTATTGCGATTTGGAGAAGATTCAACATTTGTTGATTGCAACAGGTGTGCCCAGGGGAAATGGACAAGTCGAGCGTATGCATAAAATAGTTGTTCCAATGATATCCAAAATGAGTCATGAAAGTCCAGGATGCTGGTATAAGCATGTAGGTAAGGTACAGCAGATCATAAATAATACCGAGCCGAGGAGTACCAAAGTTTCGCCATTTAAGCTGCTTACTGGGTTAGATATGCGTATTTCAGGGGATGTGCAGCTAAGGGAACTGATAAAAGACTGTCTGATTTCGGAGTTAGATGATGAGCGTGAAATATTGAGAAAGAATGCGAGGGAGAATATTCAAACTATGCAAGCTGAGAACAAGCGAGCTTTTGATGCCAAGAGAAAGGTAGAAAAGAACTATAAGATCAACGATTTGGTAGCCATTAAACGCACTCAGTATGGGACTGGTTTGAAATTGAAGGGCAAGTACCTAGGGCCATATAAAATAGTCAAAGTTAAAACCATGGCCGATACGAAGTCGAAAGGGTCGGAGAAGGAGAAGGGCCGTACAAAACATCAACAGTCGCGGACTATATGAAAGAATTCGGGACGAATCCAGAGTCAGGAGGGCCGAATGTAGGATGCCGTAGGGGTATCAAAGGAATAAGGAACACAAGAAGCGGTCACACCGATTAATCCTCTGTCTCTTCACTAAGTATCGATAACAGATGTACTCAGTCGCTGGGAGAATCTCGTACAGAGCACATTAAAAGAATCGCGGCTAGAATTAAAACCCAAATTAAGTTGAATGTAATAAGCTATATACCTTTAAATAAAAGTCAGTATTCGAACTCTAAAAGGAGGATACTGCATGTATATGCCGGAAAATTTAAAAATAAAACTGGGGATTAATTAACACGAGTATTGTTCTACTCCCCCCTTCGAAAGTGATAATGGAATGGATTAAATAATTAAAGGGTGATTAAAATTGCATGACATACAAGCCCAGTGTCTGTCAACGCTCTGCTCCGTTCCGCACCGTATACGGTGCGTATACGTAATGCAGTTTTATGGACGGTCTACGCTCTTGACAACAAGCTAATGCTAATTAGAGCCCACCGGGGAGGCCAGCAAGGGCAGGTCAGGAGAGGACAGGGGAGGACCATGTCGATGTCGATATGTCCACAAGGCCAGTGAAACCGTGACAAAGCAGGGGCGTGGCACAGTTTTGTTTGTTGGCCTGTTCATTCTGCAATCCGATGCCTGCCCCAATACCTATAATTGTGCAGACTACTGGAGCCGGGTCTAGGGTCTAACGCTGGTGGCGACACACAGTGGGGCCTCGGTCGGAATCACATTGGCGAAAAATGCAAAACACAAAAAATCATTCTTCAAGCTTTCCTTACTGCTTCAATCCCACTAAAAATATAGTAAAACTATAATTGCACTTACGAAATTTATAAACAATAGCAAACAAAATAATGGATCTGGTATCTGAAAAGTCCTGCAGTTCCACGTCGTTTAAGTTGAGGGATACTTTCATCTCGGGATCTGCTGATTTCTGGGCGCATCCACAGCTTCCTTTTGTACAGGTTCTTTGGACTTCTTGCCAGCCTACTAGCAAGATTTCATGGGCCTCTGTGGATTTGGCTTACGGTTGTTTCGTCAATAAACTTTTTTGACCGAAGTTAATCTATTCAAAATTAAAATGTTTATAAAATTAAATCAAATTAAAATTGAAATATTAAATTAGAATGCCTAATGAAATTGACATTTAAACGATTTCTATCATTTCTAAATGTAACATGAGCATTTTAATAGTATTACATCTTAAAGTGTTTATATATTTAAGATATTTTACAAACCTTCGACTTTGAAGATTTTTCTTTCAAGTTTAATTTTTTTGCATGAAAATATCTCAGTTCGTTTAGAAGCTTTGATTTTTGCAAGCTGAAGTGCCCGAGGGCTCCACAGTATAACGATGCTGTTGAATCGGAAACACAGCCATATATATATTTATATTCCGTGTCTATTTGCTTTGAGCTACAAATTAATGTTTAAAGGCCATTCAAATGCGATTTGCGCTTGGCAAAAGGCTCAAGCCTAGACAACATAAGAGTTCAGACAAATTGGCATAAGCCGCTTGCTTGACATAAGCAAGTCTTACGGAACCATCCGAAACCCTGATGTTTAATGACTAGAAAGATATTTTTATATATGTACATATGTACACATATGTATATGTAGATATATTTGTTGCGCAAATGCGTGGGAATATTACCTAAAAATTCAATTGTAGCCATCTACTTTTTTTATTCAAATAAAAAGCACAGAACAGTGGAAATTTCTCTCATTTTTAAGCCTGTATAAAATGCCCATCAATATGTCAATCACTAATCTGATTTTTAACCCTCTTCTTCTTTTGTGTCTTACAGATTTTCGAAACGCATTTCTAGGCATTTCAACGACGGTTTTCGATTTCATTGAATTGTGTTCGCAATTCAAGCCAAAAATATGCAGAGAAATAGCGGCTAAATGGTGGAGACTCCTACTACATATGGTAAGGAAAACACACACGAAATAGGAGAAAAAAGAAATGTGGAAGGAAATGCTGATAAATGCCAAATCAAGTGACAACGATGTGAAAAGGTGGGAAGGCTGGAGATTGTCTAGCAATTGGCTGAAACAGCAGCAACACAAGTTGTTGGTATAAAATATGTATATGTTAATGGGAGTGTGTGTGTGCGTGTGGATGTGTGGGTGTGACTGGTCCTGGAGGCATCTCTATATTCAGCTATTTCTGCCTTCTTTTTTATTGTGTTTTTTGGGCCATTCAAGTCGCGGGAATTGCCGCGTCATTTCGCAAATTCTCGAAGTACGAGCCGCCTAGTCGTGTACAATGCCCCGAAGGAAGGGTGGCAGGGAGGCAGGTCGACTTCCGTCCACCCTCAATTCCCCCGAACGTTTGCCTTTGTCGGATTCAATTTGTACCAAAACGATTGTCGAACATTTGTCGTTGTGGTCCTGGCATTCGCAAGGAGACGCAAGGAATTAAATTTCCTGTGTCAATGTGCCAGTTTTTGGCTCAATTGTGTGGAAATACGTCAACTGAATCGTACCCCCTTCCCCATCTAACCCGCTTTTGATGGAACCGCAACCCCAACAATGGCAGCTAGAAAACCAGTAACGAAAATAATTTGTTCGACTTGCTAAAAAGCGAAAAATTTCAACGGCTGATGGAGGAACAGAAAGCTGACATTGATGAGATTTGGTAGGACTGGCTGACAGAGTCTGTCCATGAAATTGAGTTTATTAATGCCACATCGGACCTTGAACTAAAAGAACTACATATTATATGGTATTTCCAAAGAAATTCTCCCTGTGCTGTATTTAGTGCATTCTCTATTTTGTATGTCTGTTTTTGTTATCTTAGTATTAAAGTTTCGCTTGGCTTATTTTGTTTATCCCTGAGCACAAACACGAAACAGATGTGGCCAAAAGTTGGATGCGTGTGTGTGTGTATCTTTATTAAAATAATTAACGTGGACTGCAGGCAGTCTTAGGCATAAAAGTTAAACTATTATATGGCAAAATATTTCATAGCTAATTAAATGTTTAGGTCTAAGTCAATTGCAGGTCGAAGTCGAAGTGCTTGTAAAGTGTTTCCGAGCCTAGGATAAGCATAAACTAAAATATATACTTATATAGTACATATGTTCAACAAATGCTAAATATAAACAACAACTAAAAATGGGGTAGCGAGGGGCAACCCCATAAACAAGGAAAAACCAAAAGTACGCAAAATTGTGCTGACCATGAGCCCCGCTTTTGGAAGTTTATGTCTGGCGATGTCGGGCAGCATAACCAGCAATCACACCCACCACGTTGCCCCCGTTCCTGTCTGCATCGTAAAACAAGCTTTCAAAAAAAAAATGTCACCGGCTTTGCTGTACTTTTGGTTTTTCATCTCAGTTTTCTGGCATGTTTCCATTGCGTATACATAATATTAGATAGTTTAATTAAAGCCAAGTCATAATAAGAGAATTATTGTAATACTCATCGAAGTGTAAATGAATCGAGAAAAAGGCGCTTGAGTGTGGGAGAGTCTCATATAAATATTATTTAAAAAATATATATGTATGTAATTTTAACTGATTTTAGTTGGTTGTTTGTACTCGTTACTTTGTAACGATAGGAGCGATCAGATAAAGCGAGTGAATAAACGAATGGTTTTTCGACATGTGGAGAGAGAGAATTATTATTAAAAAAATATTAAGTTGCAAACCCTTAATGTTGAAAAATAGAACGAATACATATTTAAAATAATGATGAATATAAATATAGCTAAGCATAGTAAAAAATAATTACGAAAATGTTTAAGTATTTGCAAGTATTTATCCACTAGTTAAGGCTTGTGCTGGCTGTTTATTACGAATGTCGGCTACAAAACCCGCAAGACAGGTCAAATTTTATTCAAGAAAAATACATTAATACATACATGCATACTATAATGTTTAAAGTTTAAAGCTAAGTATTCCAAGTCAATGTTGAAAAGAAACCAAATAAACTATCAAAATGTGTGTGTGTTTATGATATGAATAGCAAACAGGGAGTAAAACTAATATCACAATTGAATGACAGATGCCGTCGCAGCTGAGTATTAAAACGAACATTAAAACAAATTATACTATACTTACGTAGTGAAAAATGTGTATTAAAATAACAACTATTATGAGAAACTAAATAAAAAATGGATGTTACGAAAAAAAATGTGTATGCATTTTCATTGGGGCAACTTCTGATTGGATTGAATCCCAGTCCAAAAATATCGCTGCAATGTCTCGGTAAGAGGAAGGAGGTGCTGAATCAGGGCGTGGCACACTTTGATCAAATAAATAACCAACTAGCAAATAAGGACACATGTGTGGACAAGCGATTTGTCACTCGGTAATTTATATTCATATCGTAGCTATGTGTGTGTGTGTTCAGAACTTGCCACAACTGGGCCAACAAACAACCGTCTTTAACTGTCGTAGCAAGTGCAGCAGATGCACCATCAACAGGTTTTAGGTGTGTCTTAAATTTAAATGCTGACATGAAAGTTCAGACAAGAATGCTCGTAGAATGCTCAAACTTATATGTAGTCACCAAACGGAAAGCAGAGGAAGCCAAAGTTTCACATATTTCCTTTGCACCCCATTTTGGATAAGTTTTACCTGGCATCGCCGTGAAATGGAAATTACTTTGCTGACGGTTATTAAATATTTATAAAATTCCTCTCGCTCTCTTAGCAAACTTTTCAGGCTGATACTCCGAATCATCTACATTTACCAGCTTAACGTAGTTCGTTATAGTGCATATCAAATATACGAGTAGCGAATATGAGATAGCTCTTTGACATTATGATTGATAAATTGATTAACGTTGCACTTATGCATACTAATTAAAACATAATTAATAATAACAGCACACTCATTGAATCGTTTACGTTCTTTAATTTATTCGAAAGCTCTTTGCTTTTTATTTATGATTAAATTTAATATGTTGCGTATGTGAGCAGCTTACGCCCAACTAACTAAAGAAATTTCTATAATGTTATTTAAATTAAATTTGAATTTTTTGTTCAACAAATAATTAGTCCCAAAAAAGTGCAATTATCGACTGAATTGCTCTGTAATTAGCTTGATTGCTGTATGGAATTTATACATTAGACATTGGCTAACCACTGGTTAGGTAATAATTTTGCAATTATTTCTGGTCAGGTGACGGTCGATGAGGCAGGTGGGGGGCAGGTGGAGCCTGTTATTGATGCTGATATTTAGGCCAATTGTTGTTTATTGAAACAATATTTAAGTGGAATTTGAGCATATATCTCAGTCAATTATTTTATAATTTTGATGGCCCAATTAGACCTATTTCAAAATAAATAGAAAGATAATATTTCAGAAAACTAATAAACTGTCCGCACCAGAGCACTTCATATAGTCCGAAGCCCCCCCTTTATGACCATACAACTTCATTATTACGAATATGTTATACCCCCTGTCATAAGTTATAGCAGGTGGCCCCGGAAATGGGTCTGTTTTCAGTATCTGCCTGCAGAAACGGATAGTCTTTCCATATTCAATTGAGACTCATATCTATATACTTCCGCATACGGGTATGCTGATAAATTTAGTTGGATGGATATCAGTACGTAATAAGCGATATACGTACATGTACAGAGCAGTTACTGTCACAGATGTAGCTTGAAACATTTGATATTAAATTGTGAGCAATTTATTCCTTGTCTTTGTCGCAATTTCAGAAACATAAACTGTCACTTGGAAATACAAAATGTTGTCAAACTTTAAACATATTTTCCATTCACTGGTTTTGTGTGAAGCTTCATGTGGCTGCAACTTGACGGTATCCTGGCTACTTGCTGTGGTTCTGGCCACTGTCCACTGGCCAGATTGGCAAGCAAAAGTTATATGTTTGTGGATTACCTTGTCATAGTTTTTCTGAAATTCGTGTGACCTGAATTGTGGCGGTGAGGGAGAAGTGGGAAATGGGAAAAAGATAAAGGCAAAGTGAAAGAGAATTCAAGCTTTTATGTTAGCACAAATGTAACCAGGTTCGTATATAAAGGCCAAGTAGAAACAGCTAGAATTTTTCAATAAAGCATAGCCAAAAAGCGAGGTCATTTAATTTCAAATTAAACTGCAATGTGACACATGTAAGCAGGCAATATGGAGCAATATGTGGAGCGCTAAAACCACTTAACCCACACATTCCAGCCATGGAAAACAACAAGAGGAGCGCATTAGAATTTCCTTTGTCTATCGAAAATGCGTGGAGCTGTGGGCCGGAAGTGGGTTTGGCTTGAAGAATGTCAATCCAAAACAACAGGAGAAAATAACAGAAGTTGTGGCAAGTCAGGCAGCGAACTCCAAATAAGCCAAAATTAATTGTAACTCGAGAAAGTTATGGTTAAATTAAGGAAAAAACTGAACAGGAAATGAAATTACCTTCCCACACTCGTACCAGAAAGAACTTAATGAAAGTGACCGCCATGTAGCTTCCAGAACATTCGTTGAACAAATGGCAAATGAAATTTCAAATGTAGCTTCCACCCATGGCAACTGCAGGTTGCTCCCTGTCACTGTTTTCAAAAAGCCAAGCTGGGCAAAAGAGCAGAACTAAATGGCTGCCAGTCAAACTGCTTGACTCTCGAGCTGCAGCACAGCTCCCTGGCCATTTAACTGCTGCTGCAACCATCTACTATATGCCCGAAAAAAGTTTTGGTTCTGGCAATTCTAAATGACTTTTAAACTTACAGAAACTGCCAGCGGTCCATGGACTGCCAACAATGACAGCTCCAAGGATACGTCATGCGTGGCCCATATTACATACATACAGAATTTAGCAAGAGTACAATTACTACTGTAGATTTCACCATCAATTGAATTAAATGCAATGGCTGTCTTCTCCGTACTATTGTTCTTCAATACCAGTTAGATGGAAGTCTGTGTATCTGCTGTCTCATTTTCAGTTCGTGTCTAATTCTTTTTTCAATTTACTAATAGTTAAATGTCCAACAGCATAATGAAGGTAGTAAAAAGCGAGATCCATTAGCAAATGAAAGGGGGAGTGACTTCGAGTTGTCAGTGGGGAGCAAGGTCAGAAATCTCCCTGTGTCAACTTTGCAATTATAGAATCATATCATAAAGGGAATGAAATTGTATAAATACAAGTTAGATGTCCTCATAAATTGTATATTAAATGAAACTTAAAAGAAACTTTCAGATCAAGTAGAGCGTTAATACTCGTATGATGTCCCTACTTCAAGCAACCTTTCTGCCACTTCCTCTTAGTATCTCTCTCTCTCTCTCTCTCTCTACCCTTTGGAGTTTGCTGTCCAGAGTATCTAATGACTTTTAGCTGGAGGCTGCCTCTGGTGCTGCTACTGTCTCTGCAGCTGCCCAGGGAACGGCGCATTGTGGCACTTAAGTGCAATGCAGTGACGCTCCCCCAAAATGGGAGGAACAGACAGAAAGGAAAAAACGTTGCCCACTGTATTGCGAGGGGTGGAGGGGCGTTGGCACTCATTTTTGACGTTTTTGCCGTCTGTACCAAAAGCGCATGGCCAAACAGCCGCACTCGGACAGAGGTATGTAGATAAAGAAAAACAGAAGGGAAAACGATGCCGTCGCATAAGTAATTGCATCTCTGCTCTGTAAAACACTTCCGGTTCATTTAACCGCCTGTCCCTGACTTCCAACAGACTACCAGTGGTACAGTCCCACAACAACAAAAAGTGTCCAAACAATAATACGAGTATGCCAACCGTCTGCTTGTTATTTTAACGATGACTGCAGCAACAGAATATCAATGCGCTACTGAATATATTTAAATAAAAGTATGGTTGAAAATATGGTTTCAGTTTTTCACATTGCTGAACTTTAATATTCCATAATTTAATCTTAGATAAATAGTTGTTAGAAATATGTTTCAAACTAAAACTAAAGAATGAACAAACAACCAACTTAAATAGCTTTGCTTGGTAATTGTTGCAACGTTCAACTCAAACGGAGAGCAAAGATTTGCTCTCTGCTGTGTACACGAAAAGTTTTGTCCCTCAGAATATTCTCATTCCCATCACAGACGTGACATAATACTACCCGTCTCAAGCCATTTTTCTGCGTTGGTTCATATGAAAAGCTGCATTTACTTCTCTCCTCTCCTCTCTTCTCCACCCAGAACAGAACTGTTTCGAACAATTTCCAGTACTCAGAGTCAGTGCGAACTTGGGGAGGAGAGCCTTTTGCGCAATGCAAAGTGCCAGCTCATTGCCATATGGAAATTTAAGCGATTTGCTTAACACGAACATATGTTAAATGTTGATTTTTCATTCGCCCATTGCCGGGCAAATGAGATGCCATGGAATGGGATGGGATCGGATGAGGCTGAGACTGAGGGGTTGGGGTTGCGGTGAAGCTCAGCCAACAACAACAAGTGAAACCAGAGAAATGGCAGAACAAGCAAATCAAATGAAACCCTTCATTCAGTGCAAAACATTTTTGGGTGCGACGAATGTCACACACAAAAAAAAAAAAGAGACAGCACCCGAAAAAGTCAGATTTGAGAAACGAAAGGCAGACGGTGGTGGGGAGGGAACAGCTAACGTGGTTACCGCTGTCGGGAAAAAGCGAAACAACTGTCAGGGAAAACGTTGTGCCACACAGAGTCGGATCTCCCACCTCCCACCAGAAGGTCGTCCATCCATCTACAATACATGCATATTTGCGGTCTGTGTGGTTTCTGTTTCTCCCTCTTTTGAATCTGAATCAAGCCGGTCTAAGCATACGGCAACGAGACATCTGGGCTAATCTTGCACAAGCTTCATGAACTCCATGATGGCCGACCTGATGATGGCTGGGCACTCTCATCTTACTCTGCTCAATCAGCCGAGCTGTCTATATCGGGTACGCCTGATTGGTTTTTACTGCTTCACTTTCAATCCAAAGTGGTGCACGTCATGTCGGATCTGTGCCACGGTGCAGGCAGGTAAGCATTTCCAATTCTCATCAAAAGACTTTTCATCGAGAAGAAATCATTTGAAGCAAGTTTGCAAGGAATCCCATGAATCTTTTAAATACATCATTACCAATAGCGAAATGCCCTCACTGAACCCAATTTCCCATTTCTCTTCTTCATTATTTCCTTATTCTTTTTTTTTTTTTTTTTTTAAGTTTTTGGTTTCCAAACTAACACTAATGAACATGGACAGCTGCGAGGCAGCTGGGAGGATGGAGGACGTGGCAGCTTCTGATACTGATTGCATTTTGCACCTGCGGGCACAAGCTGTCAGTCCGAGTGTTTGCCTCAAGATGATTGAGATGTTTGACACTGCCACACGGACACAAGGAGAAAGAATTTTGAAGCTCAAAATGAGACAACAATTTTCTACTACTTCCAGTCCTTCTTCCCCATCTTACCATGTACCCTGTACTAGGTATATATGTACATATATTTGCCTGATGGGCTGTGCCATTCAAATAAAGGCCTTTGTCTAGGCTACTGAAGGGCAAAGAGCTTGAGCGAAATATTACGCATGCCCAAGCAAACATATTAATTATCTTCCGCCGACATCGAGGGGCTGTAAATTGTGCGGAAATTTCAGGACACAATAAATCAAAATATTTATTTACGATTTCTGTCTACTATATACGAAAAGCGTTAGCAGACGAAGCCTGCCTTCAATATGAGTATCTGTCGCCGGTTCCCTCCCTGTTGGGCCTACTGTTTGTGTTTCTGCCCCATCCGTTCTGCCCCGTATGTGGCATAAACAAATATTTATGCTTGTGCCAAGTATTCGAGTGTTGGTGTTGCTGTTGCTGTTTGGTTTCAGTGTGGTTATTGGTTCTGGGACGTGGTGCAGCCTTCGCATTTCTCTGCCGCTGACATTGTTGTTGACTGGCGGATGGCTGCCTCCTCTTTTCGGGCTGCTATTGTGGCGAAACTGAAACTATTGCCGCAGGATATGGACTTTGTGCTACCCAAGCATAAGTAGGGAAATGCTGTTGTGATTTATGAAATTGGAAGGGGTTATCCTTTGAGACTATAATTACAATATTTATGTCATAAATATTTTTAAGCTGTGCTCAAAATTTTCAAAGAATTTAAGGATTGTTTTCTATTATTCAATGGATGCTCAAAATGTTCAAAAGATCGTTCATTCCCCTCCAGCTTTTGTGTTTGGGCCACAATTGGAAAAACATTGTGTCAGAAAATGCATAAATTATAAATTCAATTTCGCAAACGCCAATGACCGCATTTTCAAGGAATTTCAGCGACTACTGAAGCCGGAAAATATATATACATATATTTGACAGCGAAAATGTAGGGGAAAATGTACTAGTTGATACTCTTGAATAATTTAATTAAATTTAATGGAGATCACGAGGCAAAAGAGTCAAAACTAATTAAAGGTAAGATGGCTGTGCACTCGCAGTTCACCAACTCATTAAGTGCCGAAATGAAATGATCGCCTGGTTGGACACAAACATGAGTAATTGCGGCCAATTGCAAGCTGCCAGGATTACCTGGGAATTATTCCTGGAATCTATGCAACTATTTAATTATATCTACATCCTTCGTGAGGTTGGGGAGAAGCTTTGTGGTAATTTTAATTGAATCTCACAGGATTCAATAGTTCCTGGAAAACTCAAGCCATAGTAAGGTTTGGCCTTTAGAATGCTGCACAATTGCGTTTCCTTGGAAGCCAGAAAACTTACTTCGAATTTCCTCAGCCACAAATTCAAGCAGACCAAAGTTTATTCAATGCTTCTGGCCATTCAAAAATTCCTGTTTATGCATCTGCCATTTACAATTTGCAATATCGACCTGTCACTGTTGGACATTGCCATTTGCTATTTTGTATTGGTCCAAATGTCACTGCTGGTCGCGTCTGATGCTGCCTGTGGTCGGACCTGGTACCACCCCCTCTTCGTTCTACGCCTAAATAATTGATATTTCAATTTTCGAAATTGACTTTCAATGCAAAAAATTCCAAATGGCAAATGGGAAGTGAAAAATGTTGCCTACTTTTGTGCGCATAATTACTTTTGGATGTTGCGAGAAATTTCTTTTCCTTCTTGAGATTCGCTGAATTTTGTTGAATTTAAAACCAATTTGTTTGAGGGTCTCTCCGTTGCCAAAAGCTTTTGGCCCTTGGCAGCCTTTTTGTGCTAATTAAGCAAAGGCACAGAGAACTGAGGCAAGAGTAATTAAGAATGAGTTGACAAGTCGACTTGGCGCTACCCAGTAACAACCAATGATCCATAAAATTGTTGAAAAATAATCATATTTTGATATAAAAAATTTTTAAATCTTGCTTTATATAAGACTTGTTTCATTTACCCTAAAAATATGATACCAGTCTAGTTGCTTGTGGAGGTAGTATTACATTTACATTACCCCATAATATTTAAGTACTTAAGGCCCGCCTATGAAAACCCTTTTTTTGGCAAGTGTTCGCTGTACAAAAGTTTGTTGATTCGCTTTAACTTTTGGGACCGACATGGTTCAATACTTAGCCGAACTTCCGGTTGAGTTTCATTTGAAGTTTCGAACCGTGTTTGTTCCGCTCATTTTGGGCCTCTTGGCCAAATGGAAAAGTAAATCAAAACGATTACCATTTAACACTAGATCAAGGCCGAAGCGAAGCCTGAGTCATTAATTACTGAAACAATTTTATTAACGACCCGGTCGGGGCGGCATTATTAATGAACAGAAAGTTCAAGTTGGCCTGAAATATCGAAGTCGAAAGTGCAGTTGAAATTGAAGCATGCGAAAACCATATCAGGGTCAAGGCAAAAACAGACAGCTGTAAAAGTGTAAAAAACCACTCTGCATTACGCAGAAATGTTTCATTAAAAAGTTTTGTCACAATTTTTAATTAAAAATTTTTAATAGTTTTGTTTCTGAAAGTTGACAGAAAATGTTCCGATTTATCAAAAGCAACAGAAATGCAGCAAAAAGCCCCTGGATATGTATATAAATGTTGTATATATATATATATATATATATATATATATATATAAGTTAACACTCCCCACCAGCTGCAGGGTATCAGCGGAATTCCAGAAGTGGAAGACCTCTGATGCTGACTCAAGTGGACGGGGGTCCTCAAGTTACATTGTTGCATAAACATCCGCTGGAGAGCGGACCGTCGGCACGAGGCGCTGACGTTGCAGAACGTCGGCCCGCTGCATGGGCAGCGCTGCCGTCTGGGGGCAACTTTAAGAATATCATTTTATATTTCATTTCTTGTACTTTAGAATTAATCTCATACTTGACCGAGCCAGTCGTGCCGGTAATAAACTTTAAAACGTAATCTCGTCTTTCCTTGCCGGTGGCCGAGCCCCGGTACATATAAATGGGATAAATAATATTTAATTGGCGCCCAACGGGTCAAAAGAACCCAAGTTAACGCGAGTATAAAAAGTGCTGAAGAATTCAACAATCAAAAGAAAATTCGAAATAAATAATAAAAGTGGAAAACATACCAACGAGTGCATCTCATGTTTTTACTTGTGTCAGTGAAATAAGAAAGATACACCTAGTGGCCCAAAAGAAAATCTCCCGGTGGGAACAAACAAATCAACAGAAAAAGAATGAAAAATTAAAAAAGAAAATAAGTGAGAGGTTTTTTTTTTTTTGTTGTCAAACCCTAGTGGCCCTTAAAAAGAAAAAAAGCTCCCTGTGGGCACAAACAAATCAACAGAAAAGGAATGAAAAATTAAAGAAAAAAATAATAAGTGAGAAGTTTTTGGTTGTCAAACCCCCCGCCCAAAAAAATACATCAGTGTGTGCAAATTTTTTTTTTTTTCTTCGCCAAAACCAAAAGGGCTACTGAAAAATACTTCTGTTTCATGTGCGCTACAACCAAGCATTAAGAATCAAAAAAAAAAAAAATTACAAAAAAACACCCAACTACGCGGGAGCTGACACCAGAGGAACAAACACAAGGAGCTGTAGGAAATCCCTCGCTTCCACCCAATATCTACGAAGGAAAAAATAGGCTGAAGGGCCCTCCCTCGCCTCACCTTACCAAAAATCAACAAAAGTCTACGCGGGCTGCAGGGAATTCCCTCGCCCAGCCCAACCATCTCAGCGTGAAAGGCTCCCGACGCTCAACCGAAGACCAATAGGCAGGGGCTAGATCAGACTCCCTTCACCCCTACAATCAGAGAACATGTAAGTGAATTTTTCATGTGTTAACATTTCCTATGTCAGTGATAACGCAATAAGTATCGATAACAGCGAAAGATCCGCTATTTTTGGCAAATTTTGGTCAAAATTTAAAAGTAAACCGCGAATGAGCAAACACCCTTCGACCCGCGTTTTTAAGAATTAGGAACGTAAGATAAACCTTTATAGGGTAGTTCTGCCGAAACAAATCGCACCACATGAGCCATAGGGGAGGGCGACAGCGACAGTGACGATAGCCTTAAGTCCCTCATAGAGGGGCTCGATTTAACAGCACTGGACAGTCGACCAGCAAAAGAAAAACCAAAAGACATGGACGTGACGTCATTCAACAATGCCTTACAGGCCGCATTAGATAATCAAGCCAAAGGTTTTCAGGCTCACTTAGAGCGACTACAAGACGAGGTGGCCCAAGCAAACCAGGCTGCAGCCCAAGCAAACCAGGCTGCAGCCCAAGCACAGAGGCTGCAGCCCTAGCGGGCCAAGCTACTGCACTTCGTGCGGAAATGCTCGCACTGCGGGAACAAGTTAACCAATCGAGCGCAGGACCATCTGTGCCGGTAGTAGAGGTTTTAAGAGTGCGGAAATTCTTCCCGGGGTCCAATGCGATCAGTGCTTGGACATGGTCAAGTCTTTACCAGACTTTGACGGCAAACAGCTGGAATACGTCGGTTGGCGCCAGGCAGCTATGGCCGCGTATTCGGTGTTCGAGCCTTACCAAGGCAGCTCCAAACACTTCATGGCCACGGGCATCATTAGGAATAAGGTTAAAGGAGCAGCGAACAATGTGTTGTCGTCCTTCAACACAGTGCTCAATTTTAAGGCCATAATAAACAGGCTAGACAGCTCTTATTCAGATAAGACGCCTGTAGGGGTGATCCAGCAGAGACTGGCAACCATGAGACAAGGGAACCTGTCTCTAACTGACTACTATGACGCAATAGAGAAACAGGTCTCCCTCATCACCAACAAAAACGTGATGATGCGCACCGCAGAAGCAGCGGATGTGCTCAACCAAAAAGCTAGGGAAGACGCCTTAGAGGTGTTCATATCAGGTTTGAGAAGGCCCCTGAAGGCAGCAGTCTTTCCGGCGAGGCCAAAGGATTTGCCAACCGCACTGGCCTTAGCCCAGTCGGCGGAATCCAGCGAAGATCGCAGCATTCTGGCTGCGAACTACGCAAAGGCCATGGAAGAAAAATCCTTCCGAACAGGCGAGCGCAATTACCAAGCGCCACAACAGGGTAACGGGAGGCAAAACAGACCGCAAGACCCAAATTCGTTTAAGAGCCCTCATTATGTTAGGAGCCAGGGCAACTCGAATCAACAACAAAGAGCTACGGGCCAGGCCCCGAGCCAATGGACGTAGACCCTTCATCCTCCAAATTTAGACAGGCCACGGCTTACCAAAAGCCAGGGGGGACGGGTAAGCGCGACAGCGGTTTCGGAAGAAAACCAAATTCGTCAGAGCGCACGTCAGGAAACTGGCGGCAGAGGGTGGAACACATTGCCACCTCAAGTGACCGGTCCCCGGCGGCCTACACTGAGGCCGCCGCTGAGGCGGTCGCAGAAATAGAGGCCGACGCCGAACTCGGATACGAGAGCGACTCGGTTAATTTTTAGGGGATGCCCCTGCTGCCATTCGTTTGGCGGAAAGTAGCAGGGGTCAACATAAAACTTCTGATCGACACGGGTGCGTCCAAAAATTACATCAAGCCATTCATGTGGCTTCCTGGCGTTACCCCGGTTGAATCACCGTTCCCCGTTCACTCTATTAACGGGTCCAACAACATTACACAGAAATGTCCCCTGTCAATATTCGGCAAAATCACGCCGTTTTTCTACTAAAAACATTAACAACCTTTGATGGCATCATTGGCCTGGACCTGCTCACGCAGGTAGGGGCCACGCTATCTCTGAGAAATGGAACGCTCACTTTCGGCAACACAACCGAGACAATCAAGTTCCATGAGTGCACAGATGTCAACCATACTAACGTTGTTGACATCGACGCACCTGCTGCCGTAAAGGCAAGCTTCATGCAAATGCTGAAGAAAAGAAACAAGGCCTTCGCCGACCCTAACGGGTCGCTGCCCTATAACACTTCGGTCGTGGCCACTATTCGCACAGTGGACGACGAACCAATTTATTCAAGCTTTACCCCTACCCGATGGGTGTAGCTGATTTTGTCGATGCCGAGGTTAAAAGCCTCTTGAAGGACAAAATCATACAGAAATCAAGGTCGCCATATAACAACCCGATATGGGTGGTCGACAAAAAGGCACTGATGAGAAGGGCAATAAGAAGAAACGTCTCGTAATGGACTTTCGGAAGCTCAATCAGAAAACGATAGCCGACAAATACCCCATGCCATGCATCTCAATGATATTGGCAAATTTAGGTACTGCAAAGTACTTCACTACTCTTGACCTGAAATCCGGGTACCACCAAATAACTTTGGCGGAACGCGACAGGGAAAAAACTTCCTTTTCCGTAAATGGAGGGAAGTATGAGTTTTGCCGACTGCCCTTCGGTCTAAGAAATGCTGGCAGCATTTTCCAGAGGGCAATCGATGACGTTTTGCGCGAACAAATCGGCAAAACATGTTATGTTTACGTCGATGACGTAATCATATTCTCCAAGTCTCAGGACGAGCACGTTAAACACGTCGACTGGGTACTGAAAAGCCTCTATGATGCCAACATGAGAGTGGCTCAAGAGAAGTCGCAGTTCTTTAAGACAAGCGTAGAATACCTTGGCTTTTATTGTAACTAGCGAAGGCACAAGAACGGACCCGGAAAAGGTGAAAGCCATCCAGGAGTACGTCGAGCCAACAACGCTATTCGGGCTAAGATCATTCTTAGGCCTAGCAAAGCTACTACAGATGTTTTGTGAAAGATTTCGCGGCGATCGCCCGCCCTCTCTCAAACATCCTAAAAGGGAAAACGGTTCAGTTAGCAAATATAAGTCTAAAAACCCCCATTATCTTCAACGAAGATCAAAAGACGGGCGTTCAGAAACTTAGGAACATTCTGGCATCGGAAAACGTAATGCTGATGTACCCAGATTACAAAAAGCCCTTCGATCTGACCACCGACGCTTCTGCTTACGGCATCGGAGCGGTACTGTCTCAGGGGGGTCGACCGATCACAATGATCTCAAGGACCCTCAAGGACTGTGAGCTGAACTACGCCACTAACGAGCGAGAGCTGTTAGCGATTGTATGGGCCTTGGGAAAGTTGCGCCATTACATTTATGGCGTCAAAGAAATAAACGTATTTACTGATCACCAGCCGCTCACGTTCGCGGTGTCAGGGGAACCCCAACGCAAAAATCAAGCGTTGAAGGCGCGAATCGATGAAATCGGCGCCAGGCTATTCTACAAGCCGGGGAAAGAAAACTTCGTCGCGGACGCACTGTCCCGGCAGAATATTTACGCGCTGGGAAGCAGCGCACCGCGCTCAGACGCAGCAACGATCCACAGTGAAGTTTCAATGACTTACACGATAGAATCGTCTGAAAAACCTGTAAACTGCTTCAGGAACCAGATCATTCTGGAAGAGGCGCGCTTTCCCCGAAGCAAATGTTTGTGCTCTTTGGGGAAAAAAAACGCGCCACATAATACATTTCCCAAACAGGGACGCTCTAATTGAGACCGTCAAGTCTCTGGTGAACCCACAAGTTGTGAACGCAATCCATTGCGAACTCCCAGTTCTAGCTTTCATACAGCATGAACTAGTAAAATCTTTTCCGGCGACGAAATTCTGGCATTGCAAGAATCTTGTCGCCGACATTGTCGACGATAATGAAAAAGAGAAATTATCAACGTCGAGCACAACCGGGCCCATAGAGCCGCTCAAGAAAACGTCAAACAAATCATGTCCGACTACTATTTCCCAAAAATGACGAAACTCGCAAGCGAAGTGGTCATGAATTGCAAAATTTGCTCCAAAGCAAAATACGACAGGCACCCTAAGAAACAGGAACTAGGGCCGACACCGGTCCCTCGTTCACGGAGAAATGCTTCATGTCGACATATTTTCGACGGACAGAAAATATTTTCTGACATGTGTGGACAAATTCTCCAAATTTGCCATAGTACAGCCTATAGCTTCCCGCACCATAGCGGATATTAAGACTCCCCTCTTACAACTCATGAACATTTTTTCCCAACACCAAACAGATTTACTGTGACAACGAACCATCACTAAGTTCAGAGACCATCAGATCGCTGTTGCACAACAATTTCGGGGTCCGCATCGCTAACGCGCCACCCCTCCACAGTACATCGAACGGACAAGTGGAAAGATTCCATAGTACACTCGTGGAAATCGCCAGGTGCCTTAAAATGGCCAAGGGAATCACCGACACGGTAGACCTATTCCTTCAAGCAACGGCGGAATACAATAGATCGGTGCACTCGGTCACCGACAAAAGACCCATCGACATCCTGCATGCAGTGGCTGCAGAAAGTAACAAAAAGTTCAGAACAAAGTGCAAAAGGCCCAGATTGTACAAAACAATCGAGTCAACCAAGCACGGCAAAACAGAAACTTCAGTGTAGGCGAGAAGGTGTTGGTTAAAACCAACAGACGCCTGGGGAATAAGCTCTCCCCTTGTATGTCGAAGAAACAATTGAAGCGGACTTGGGGACAACAGTCCTAATTAGAGGGAGGGTGGTCCACAAGGACAACCTCAGATAGATATCCCGACTAAATATAAGTTAATTTGGTGAAGGAATTATAGCTGTTATTGGTAGACACTACGACTAGGCTTAAGGAAAACGATTGGTGGCGGTGTTGTGTTAGTTTTATTCCCCATATTTCATACGTATTTTTTATCTACAGGGTTATCTGGGTACTTCACATCCTCACCATAGTCGCGGCTCGCGTCACCGACTACTCAAACTCAAATTACATTCCCATCACGGACGGAACGGTACTGATATGGGAAGGGCTTGATTACGTCAAGCACACGGCAAATCTGACCGAATATGGTCGCATTGTCGAGGAAACCGCCAAAATGGCGGACCTATTCCCAAAAAATCGCACATGAGACAGTTGCTAGACGCGGACTGCAATCACATTAGAGATATGTTGTCCGATATCAGTGTCCACCACAGGCTGGCGAGAAGTCTAGACTTCCTGGGAACCGCCCTTAAAGTAGTGGCCGGCACGCCAGACGCGTCCGATTTAGAAAACACCAGGTTTACAGAAGCACAACTGGTGCAAGCAAAACAATAGGCAAATTCAGATAAACACCAAGGTTCAGAACCAATTAAATTCACTCACTAGCTTGGTAAACAAGATCATCAGCATAGAAAAAAAAAAAGGCACAAATCGACACAGCCCACTTGTACGAGACTTTGCTCGCTAGAAACAGAATTCTTATTACAGAAATAGGCAACCTGATGCTCACTATAACCCTGGCAAGGCCAACGTAGTGAACCCGGCCATTTTAGATCACACTGACATAGAATCTGTTCTCACTGACCAATTCACAGGGGTCACAGTAGCAAACCTACTAGAAGTATCTAAGATTAAAATCCTACAATCTAATAACATAATCCACTTTATAATAGAATACCCTAGAGTTAGCATAGCTTGTAGAAAGGTGACGATATTCCCGGTTGAGCACGACGGAAAGGTACTGCAGCTGACAGAGAACATTGTAGCTGAGTGCGGAAACCAGGTGTGGGCCGTCACGAGCTGCGCCCCCACAACCACCACCACGTTCTGCAAAAAGGAAGTAAGAGGTTCCTGTGCCCAGGGATTACACTCCGGGGCACCGCTCATTGCCTTTCGCAACCGAGCCATCTGGAGCCCATCACCCTCGTCGACGACGGCATGATCATCGTCAATAACCGGCCGGCAAAAGATCAGCTGTGACTCGGACACGGTGGTTACGACCGCCGGAACGCAGCTCATCACCTTCAATGACTGCGCAACCGTAAATGGCACCCGATTCCGAAATCGCAATAACATCCAACAGCGATTTCCAGGCATCGCATCAGTACCCGCTCTGAACATCTCCGGGCACGAGACTATCCTGAGCCTCCCGTTCTTACACCAGCTCAGCGAGGACAACCTCAACTACATCAAGGAGGTCGAGCAGGCCACCATGGCCAAGCTCAGCCCGCTCCACGCGTTTGGACTGGGCATGGCTCTGTGCGGAGCATTGGGGGAATCATCTACCTCAGATTCCACCTCAATAGGAAGAGAGATGCGAGGCAAATCAAGGAGATGATAGACGGATTGAGAGCAGCGAGGACGCCCGCTCTTTAAGAGGGGAGTAGTTAACACCCCCACCAGCTGCAGGGTATCAGCGGAATTCCAGAAGTGGGAAGACCTCTGATGCTGACTCAAGTGGACGGGGGTCCTCAAGTTACATTGTTGCATAAACATCCGCTGGAGAGCGGACCGTCGGCACGAGGCGCTGACGTTGCAGAACGTCGGCCCGCTGCATGGGCAGCGCTGCCGTCTGGGGGCAACTTTAAGAATATCATTTTATATTTCATTTCTTGTACTTTAGAATTAATCTCATACTTGACCGAGCCAGTCGTGCCGGTAATAAACTTTAAAACGTAATCTCGTCTTTCCTTGCCGGTGGCCGAGCCCCGGTACATATAAATGGGATAAATAATATTTAATTTATATATATATATATATACATATATATATATACTTATTTATGTATATAGAGATTCCACAGTTAAAAGTATGTTTAATATATATCAACTCTACTCAGGGAACTAACCTACACCCAGCGACAAAAAAAAAGCCGCACTCTGACTTTGAAAGCCTGGTGTTTCCCCAAATTTTATTCGATTCGATTATTTGTTTTTTGTTTTTGTGTCACTTAATCATTTTCATACAAAAGAAGTTACTAAATTTGTTTGTATCATAATTATATAGTGAAAGAAAAAAATATTTTTGCCAATCACACCGTTTTCGACGGTTATTTAGTAATTTGACCATAACAAAAGTAAAAAATTAAATTATAATATATAAACGTGTTTTTCCAACAAAAACTAAATTTTTCCAATGAGTTATTTTGTTTTCTAGAAAGTGATAAAGCTAATATTTAAAAATTTTAATTTTTCAAATTAATATCAAATTAATATTTGGTGGGACTACCTCTGACGCTTATGACACATTTTATCCTATTTGGGCATCGAATTGTATAAAACGATCAGATATTCGTCCGTTATATCATCAAACCATACTTTTTCTATTGTTTGGCGTATCTCAACCATAGTTTTCTGCTTCCTGTTTTTCCAATTTTTGAACTTATAAGGGCCCAGACATTCTCTATCGGATTAAGGTCGGTATTGTTACCTGGCCAATCTAAGGACTTAATACTGTGTAACTTAAATGTAAGAAACAATTAAGTCTTATGTGTAGTGTAATGTAGAAATATAAGTTATAGAAATATATATTAACCGCAGTCAGTAAGTTAATTTTGTCCGTGTCAGTCAGTCAGAAATATGTTTGGTTCCACAGGCGAATGCAGGAAAGTTAAAAAAATATTTGTTGTGCAATTTATGGGCACACACGGTGATAAAGTGCGCGACAGAGATGGGTGGCAGGGATGGATGATGGGGGAGGGATGAAACATGATATGTACCTTGCCACTAATGGCACACAACGACGCCTGCATTGCAATCGCCGAGTATCCGGATGTGGTAGCCGAAAGCTGAAGGCTTCAACAATATTTTGGCGCAAAGCCCTGCCTCTTGCCAACAAACACGTAGCACACTTGCAGCTTCCCGATTTGGCCATAAAAAAAAACACTACTCCAGCAGCATCCTTAAGTGCAGCTTTGTCATACGGCAGCCGAGAGCCGGGAGCCGGAAGCAAGCTGCACCCATGAATATATATCTAAATGGATTTCCTGTGTGACATCAGCATCACTTGGCATCTGCCGCCTCAGCGTCGAGCGTCGAGCGATGAGAGACGAGCGTTGACATTAATTGCATAAGTGCAATCAATGCCATAAACGTTAAGAAAAATGTCATGAGCGTACTTTGGCATGACAACTTCAAGGGGAGAACTGCCAGGCCATTGAACTCTCCAAGCCTCAAGACTAAAGCGCACTCCCAATTGGAAATTCATAATGTCAATTTCCGAATTGGGTTCAACTTCAATTAAAGGATATTATAAAATAAACTTATCTCTGGCCCGGAGATGGAGATGCTCGCGTCTGCCAGCCACTGTCGGGGCCAAGAGTTGAGATAACAATTTGAGTTATGCGATGCGAAAAGGAAACTCCGGGAGTTCCGCTCTAGGACTCTAGGATTGTGCAATAAATTTGAGTGCTTTACTGAATGTATGTATGTATGTAGTTTTTTCCTGCTCCTTGTGTTTTTCTTCCTCCAAGTTGCTGAAATAAATCAAAAATTATGCTCAGAAAGTAATCGGATATTGGCTTTCTTACTCATTTCGAGAGCTTTATGTTGTTATTCAATTTCTCAACTGTTTGTCATTGCTGCGAAGCAGAAGTTTGACACGCGGAGATTAACTACTCTTAAGTTAATGCCCAAAGTTGATGGAGGGGCGGGGGCTTGAAATTCTCACACAAAGCATCGTCGGAAGTTCCAACCAGAATACAACCTTCATACAAAGCATTACATTGCCCGTCTTTCAGAATGCTACAATCATAATCGCTTGCTGGCAGAGATCCGCAAAACCGAATCGAGAACTCAACCTGCCTCCGCCTTCTAAGCCACGACCCGCGAGGTCTAACACATCCCTGTCTTTCATACATTACACGTAGAGTAATTAAACTTAAAGACCAACAAAAGCACATAACGCTTTAGGGCACACAGACAGCCACATGCTTACCCGTGGTTACACTGACACACAAATTCTTAGGAGTAGCTTCTTATACAAATATTGAAATAAATTACATTGACACATCCTTTGAGATTGGTTTGCTTCTACATATAAGTACTTTATTTGCATAGCAAGCAGTTTTACACACACTTATTTCTTCCAGTGTACGCCGCCTTCGGTGTGCTGTGTGTGTGGCTCCGCCACCGCACAAACGTGGCTCTTTGTGTTGTGCTGGCTTGACGCTGGCTTACTCGACGCTGTTTGTCATATCACCGCTAATATTGCCAAGTCGTTGGCTGCGGCTCAGCATTCAATATGTGGCATACTCGTAGTCGTACTCGCATGCGTTGTGTGTGTGTGTTTGTACTGGCAAATGTCAAGGGGCCATGTGCTGTGTTGGATAGCAGCTTGCACTTAATTGCCAAACGAACAAGAGCATGAAATTTCAATACCACCGTAGACATGGAAATGGTATCAAGCCGATGCACATTACATAGAGTTCTGACTGGGACTGCAGCTAGACCATTAATGGGATAAGTCGATATATTTGGCAGTTTGCAACACGTTCCTCTTAATTGGCAACTAATCCGACGGGCGCATTAAGTATGCACATATTCAGAGTCCCATACTCACTCCCAACATTCGGAATTCCAACAAAATGACAGCAACGAAAGTAAAGCAAAGATCATAAAATATTCTCAACCTTTTTGTGCAGTCTACCCTCTAGCTAAAGCGAAGTATCTATCTCTCAAAGGTCCTAGGAACAGGCAGAAGCCAAGCTAATGTTATTCTTTGTGAAGCCTTGCCTTCGAGATGAAATATTCAAATTGTTGCAGATGCAATGACACGAGTGTATGAATGGAATTAAGCAAACGTCAGCCATTTTCTTTTGTCCCGGACCCAATGACCCGACACACTTGGGTGCCCCGAAGCTTTGGACAGGAATCCAACAAAGGACAACTTGCTGTTAAGTAAGTAAAATAAATGCATTGAGCTTATGCTTGATAGTTTTAGCAATATAAAAACCAAATATTAGGAGTAAAATATCTTTGAAAATATATTAATTTTATATTCATATTATAATATGACATATTTGGCACTCATTCCCCCGATCTCACCACAGCGAAAATTCGCTGAGTACAAACCACAAGCCATAAAGGGGCCATCCAATTGGGCCAAAGTCGTGGCTGCCACGCCAGGCTGTGCGTGCCCCAATACTCGCACTCTTAGCCGTATATGCGACATGCGTCAATATTGAATTAAAGCGATAACAAATTGTAATTACGCCTCATGTGGCGCAGCGCAGAGAGCGCAGACCACTCCAGAGTCGGTCGGGGCTAATGGAGTTTCGGCCAGGACGCTGCGCAGTGCGGCACATAAATATCCAAATTGACATAAATTAGTGGAGATTGAAAAAATAGCTGCGACTGGGGCTGGGGCTGCGGTTGGGACTGAGGCTGGGACAGTGGTTAACCGTACTGGGCCATTGTCTTTGTCTTTGTCCTGGTTATAAATGAGAGTTTCATGGCCCCGGGCACTGTGGCATTAAATACTCGTATGCTCACGCTTACACATGCTACGAGTGTGTGTGCTCTGGCATAAATAAGACGCCCAATAAGGTCAACAAATAAATTTCAATTTGATTGCCTCGAGGCACGTCAGGTGGCTGCGAAGCTTCAACCAGTTTCCAGAGACAGCCACTAAGGAGAGGTGTACTCAAGTTGAAGAAAAAGGAGCTTCAAGCTGGTCATATAGTAGACCCTGAGCTATGGAGATATCCAGAATGAAAAAAAGTGTTATCGAGCCATGACTTGAATGTGGGATGAATACCTAATGAGCAGTTTGCAAATCACTGAAATCCAAATCAATTTTATCTTTCAATTTATTTTGCTGGTCATCGTTTTGAAACTTTTTTACGCTTTTTGGGAGCCCTCGAAATGAACTATTGTATGCCAAGACTTTAGCAGCATGAAAAATGTATCTTCTTCTTCGAGTGTGTGTGAGTCGTGTCATGATGTAAAAAGTATGTAGTTGCCTTCCTACTTTTCCTTATGCGTTTGGTTTTTACATTTCTGGTCCTCGGCTCCGGCTCCGGCTCGTGGCATGTGTTGTGGATTTATGGCTTAAAACTGAAATGGGGCATGCACTCATGAGGTTTGTGGGCTATGCAAATGAGGCTAGGGTCACGGCGGGGGATCTGATTCGGGTCTTGACAAGTCACTTAAAGCGTATTTAAATCGCAAGCGAATATTTGAGTGTTCTTTTTTGTTGGGTGCAAATGCGAAGGCGAATCCAAAATAGCTCTAGCTATGTGGCAGACAAAAATACATATGTGCATACATATGTATTATTTAAAGATCCTGCTGGCATCGGAGCATGAACCATGAAAGTTGTTAAGTGACAGCACATCGGATGTTTATGGGAGTCGGGACTCGGGCGGCCCCACTCAAATATCGAAATTCAAACTCTCATTTTTCAGTCATTGGAACTGTTAGCTGCCAGTTGCCTGCTGCCAGCTGCCTGCCACCTGTCGAGCTGACTGCTTGCTCCTAAAAACACATTTCCCCAGTCCGAACGAGGAAATTACGAAAAATGTTTCCCTCAATACAGACTGGCACTCATTGCCAGTTGATTAAGTGCCCTCTGTGTGTGTGTGTGTGCATATTTGCATTTCGAATGATTGATTGCAATTTTATGCATGATTCTGGAAATCGCTTTCCATCGGTTGCCAAGTGGGAAGGGGGTAGGACATTTCGAACGGAGGAGGCCTGTAATCACAATTTAAACGAATTTTCAAATCAGTTCGATTCGATTCTGATTGGAATTCTATCTCTGCCGAGATAGAAACCAAACCCTCATTTGGTTTGGTAAATGTGTAATGAATAACTGAAAAGACAAAACGCAATATGAAACATTCTAGACCATGCAATGAATAATTTTGCGAGCAAGTCCACTGAAAGGATACCTTTGAATCTAAAGTAAAATGCCAATATAGAGTGTGGATTGTGTTCTCCCCTCCCCGCAATGACAACTAGTCGATTCCATTCATCACTGTTCATCGGACAAGCGTGATATTTAACCGCAATGGATATATAGTAGTATGTAGGCCAGCAGCCCACACATCCTGTCACTTTAATTAGAAACCAAAACAACTCGCACACGAAACACTCATTAGCCAAGTGGGTAACCCTCGGCAGGTCACAGGGAGGAGAAGTCCAGCAACAGAGGAGAACCCATCACCTGATGAAAGCAATTTGTCAGCTCACGGCTCCCCAAGGAAACAAAAGAGTTACTTCCTAATGAATAACAAAGCAGATATATACATACATACATACGTATCAGTTACAACACAAGCAACAACCAACAAAAAAGGCAAAAAAGACGAAAAACAGGAATAAAGAATAATACCCGTTTTTGGCCCAAGCTCTTTCATGTCTGCCATTTGTCGTGGCCTGGCCTGGCCTCAGGGCAGGATCTGCCTAACAAATGACTCGTATTAAAAATGCTTTAATTTCGGAGTGGCCACGCCCATTTGGATAAAAACCGCATCAAATAAATCGCGTCCTTGGAAGCCAAAGAAAAAACCACCGAAAACTATAGAGTGTCATTAGCATTGCCACTGAGAAATGAGTTTAAACATTTTTAAGAAAGAGAATACAAGTGGGTTTTAATTTCCTTTAAACTATATATATACTTTTTAGGAGTATTGAGAATAAAAGAACCCGTAGAAATGTATAGACTTCGTTCGAGATCGCCATTGTTGCGATCCCCAAGCAAAAAAGCTTGAAGTTTATCCATAGAAACTGGACGACTTTTGGACCCAAGCTCGCTAGGTTAAACTCTTAATAAAAATGTGCAGAAAACCTTTAAAAAAAACATGCAACGAAAGTGAAGCAAAGAGCAAGGGTAAACAAGGAAATGAAGCAACAAATAAAAAACAAAAGCTGATGCAGCAGAATAATAAGAAGAATGTTGGACAGGACATTACCGACAGGATGCAAAAACTTTTGGCACCGAACCATGGCCATGGTCAATACTATAGATTGAGAATAAAGAAAATATCCATCTCCCTCTTGTTAGGTACCTACTAGTAGACTTTAAGTTTTACGACCAACAAAAAAAACAATTGAACAATAAAATTTGCTTTTGAAAACAGAATGATAACTCAGTGCAGGAGACTTTGGTACCGTTGTCGTAACGGACCATAAAGCAAAAACAAAAAGCAACAAAAAGTTCATTGCTTTTTCTCCTGCCCTTTTGTTGGGTTTGTCCCTCAAATGCATAACTAGGCGGAAAGCCTGGTCAGGGCCAAAAAATACCCAAAGCGTAACTAGCCATTGTCTTTGTTGTCGACCTCTCTTTGGCGTGGTTAGGTTATCCTTTTGCCCCAAAAAGGAACAGCTAATGGTACTAATAAAAGGGTACAAAAAATACCCCCACAGACGCTCGCCGGGCAAATGCTTTAGTGGATTGAACGAGAGTTGGAAATATTTAAACTTTCGGAATAGATACATATATGTGAAACAATTAATTGAACTTCGTAAAATAAACTTGGTAATGTTCTGGTTAGGTCTTATGAATGTAATATACAAAAGAATGCAAACCTATGTATGTACATAGAGCCTTGTCATTTTTATTAAGTCTTATGTTTCCAATCGCATGAGTGGGAGAGAAAAAGTACTGCAGAATTGACACAAAGAACAACTGGAAAAGGAACTTCTTCCAAAAAAGAAAATAGTATTCAGATAGTAGATAGTATTCACAGGAGACTAGTACATAATTGGTTCCAACCTCACATTACTGTACATACTACCTACAAATGTATATATGTACATACTACTATATACCTATAATGCTTGGATTTAAAATCTAAATCCATCTTTAAACATGGTTGTTTGAACTCCAATGGTATAAGTATATCCGCGCAGATTTGTATTTAAAAGAATATAAAAGATTTGTCCAATCGTGGACAATCATTAAATTGGTTAGAAAAAAACAACATACATATGTAATACATGCTAAAAACATATATACATATATATGTACATATTTTTGTATTAGCAGTCTGTTTTTATTTAAAACTGTCCATCGTGGACAATCATTAAATTGGTTAATAGACTTTACAGTTGATTGATTTTCTTTTACGATGTGCTAAGGTGGCAGTATCCGGCTAGTCCCGGCAGAGATCCAGAGGATGGGTCCTGAGGAGCCTCCTGGTCTGTTCACTGTTATCCAGTAGGTTGATCGCCAAATTGTTGGGGTGGTCATGTAGCCTTTGTATGTACCGCTTGCTGCTTCTCATATGTACATATGTATTAACACACAAATTACTGAAACAAGTTATGGCCTTAATACAATAATAAATATAATAAATAATAAATAAAAGAAATATAAATCTATTCGAATTTATTATTTAAAGCAGAAAATTAAAACGCCAAAATTAAACTGCAAGCTACTAAATATGGTTTAAAGCTGAGGGAAAGGAACAAAATAGAAAACCCACGGCTCGGTTTGAGTCCCCGGGCTAATCAGCCTGTAAAGAGTGTGAATGAGCCGTAGCGGGGGCACAACGGGTAACAGGAATGCTGGGCCTGAACTCTTTTAGCATAAATCAGGGCTGGGAATCCCGCACGAGGCAGTGGCAGATAGCTGGCAGGCAGGCAAGTGTGGCAGCGTCACCGGATACCCGCCACAAGAAATGTCAAATTAATTTAACAGGCCCCTAACTCTTGCTCTACTCCCCCCCTAGCTTGCCGAGCCTCTCGTTTTTGCCTTTTTCAATCAAGGTAGCCGCCGTGGAATCATTTTGCATTTCTTGTCACGTTTTAGGAATTTGCTGCGACACAAACAGACCGAGTTGCTGGGCAAGGGCAAGAGCAAGGGGCTGGGGCTGGGGCTGGGGCTGAGCCAGAGCAAACACTCTGCCTGTATAAGATCAAGCTGACTGGCGAAAATTCCGTCGGCATTCGGCATAGATAACGCGCCGCCGGGCTTAAATGGTCTTTGTGGGGGCGGGGGCGGGGCGACCACCCTTCACTGGTCCAGAGTTGGAGATGCTAGGGTCTTTCATTCCCCTCACTTGGGTGGCGGAAGCGTAACGACAGACACGCATAAATTACTCAATTAGTAGTCGAGATGCGAGGCGAACGAGGACGCCAAACAAGACAGCCGGAAGTGGTGCGACGCCTCCCCTCCCCTCTCCTTTTGCCACTCTTCTCCACGCTGCTCCGACTTGGCTCCTCCACTCGTATTGAGTAATCAAATGACGAGATATTAAACGCGTCTGTCGAGCGCGTTCCCTACACTTGCCACATGAACCCATAAATCAGAGGAGTCCGATTCACCGACTGCGAATGCTGAGATTTCTAATTACAATTGGAAGCGCAGCTAGGAGAGGAGAAATAGGAGAAAGTGAAGAGCGATACCAAAAATAAAGAAGACAAATGAAAAGACAATCGATCCCTTTTTTAGGATAATCTCAACACACAACCGACCGCATATGAAAAAAGTCTTGAAATGGGAGGAACATCCCATATAATTATTCTTGAGGTTTATTTATATGGAGGAAAGAGACAAATACTTAACCTATCACTTTTTTTTCGCTCATACCTCATTCTTTTGGTCATGTTGATAAAAACTAACATCATTTTTGCCCTGTGGCTTTGTCACTGCAGCAGATGGGGCTCCCCTTGACCAAGGGTCACACCGTTCCATTGACAGTGTTTGCGTGTCCGAATTGCGATAATGTGGATATTTGCCTTGTCGCCGGCTGCCATTTCAGCAAGCAATTAGAAAGTGCGCACAGTTATTATTAGAAATGTCGACGCAATTCGCTCAAACAGTACAAGAGACAGACAGACAGCCAGACAGACAACTCTGGAAGGGCCCAGCCCAGCCCAACCCACACCCCCGTTCTAGAGTTGATGGCTATCAGCTTACGACGACTTATTAATTTGATGAATTGTGATAAAAGTGGGGGGCACCACCTGCTGTGTAAACAGTGAGACTCTGACTAGAGAGAGACTGGAGACCCAGGAAAGGTGAAGGTATGAAGAATACATCAATTATGCATCCCTAATATTGACCTAATTACAGCCAGAATAAGAAACACAAACTCTTCTCTAATATGATCTCTAATGTGAAAATATCAAATTAATTTTAGTTCCGGAAGTGTTTGGCGTGGTCTGATATCAAGGTCACTTCAGATGCCATTAATCAAAGCAAAAAAAAAAGTAAAGTGGCAACAGGCAAATGGATCGAATACTCGTACTTTTCCAAATGCAAACCCTGTCAAAGGTGCCCGCAGCCCGCAGCCAGAGGACTGGAGTGGAAGGAAGGGCCCGCTTCAAGTCACGTCACTGGCAAGATGAGACCAGTGCGTATGATTGATGTTGTTCAATGCGGTTCTGACAGCACCATTATCTGAGGTGTGTGTGTGTGTGTTTGAGTTTACGTGACTACGAGTATGTGTTTATGCGAGTATGAGTGTGAGTGTGCACCACGACGCATGTGACAAACAACACAAATGGCAGCAAATACCGAGTCGTTGAGTGCCATCAATGGAAACAAAGAAGAATGCAGGGGGAAGCCTGATGGCCATCTTGCTCCTTGTTTCAACTTCCCGTGACTTTGACAGGCGTCCGACAAAAGTTGAGCAGCACCTCAGGCAGAGAACGAAAGCGAAGAGGAAACCGGAAAGGAAACACCAGGAGTGCACACCAGGTTGTCGTTGTTCTGCAGCATTCCGGCTTAATTAAACCTGTACCAACTGTTCAGCGAATGACAAGGCGATGCTGGAATGCGCTTTTAATGTTTTCTGATGCTAATTTAGGAATTGGCTAAATACATCTGATTTCTCTCGCCAATATTTTTGGTACATTTTTTGTGTTTTATCAATTGCCTGCATGTAAATATATAGATTTCGAAATGCATATTAACGTTCAGTTAACAGATAAATAAACGTTAAAGCACTTTTTGATGCATGAAATAATATGTAATGGAATTAATCATGTTTGGAACTGTGGAAATTAATTAACACTGTCCGTCGTTGTTATGTGCTGTAACTGTAACACTGACATAAGATGCAACTCAGATTCCGCTCGGATCCGGTCAGCATATACCCACTTATCCCCACTCGAATCCCACTTTAATCAGCCAATACCTGGGTAATGGCCGGCAGCGAGCACGCGCTGGCAGTCTGCAAACATAATTGAACCTATTGGATGGCTGGAACCACTCGGCGAATGACATTGAGAGGGCTCCGCATGTTAATGCAACACAAATTAAACGTTTCCATTGTACTTTTTACTGCCCATGAGCTGCCTGTTTTCCACTTCATTATGAAAGCAACAACACCCAACAGGGTGGGCTGACAGAGCAGAGGAGTTGTATCTGCCGTTGGCCATTTTTAAGCTGATGCGCGTGCAGATCCATAACAGCAATTAGGGTAAAAACAAATTCGAAAAAAATTCTTCCAGAGAGAAAATATAAATACATTGTTAAAAAACGTAGGTTCCATATGGATATCCATATCCTTGAACTGGATATGGATATCATCTAAACAGTGAATCATAGCCCAATATCATTATGGAAGTTTTCTCTTAGGTTCCAATGAAACATTATGACGTTTTTTTAACACTTTGGCATACGGATGCCATAAAAAACCCTCAACAGCTACAAAAAACAGACAAGACACAGGCTCTAATTGAGTATGCGGTATGGTAAATATGGTCAAAGTTATTTCAATAAATACAGTACATTTAGAATATGCTTAGTACGTTCCAGCAGATTATTCCGCTTGTCAGTTTGCTGCAATGAATTATGGAATTAATCTAATAATAAGATGAAACCGCAGAGTCCGTCGCTGTGCTGCTGTGACCACTATGAAGTGGAAAAGGGAAATGCGAAATGCGCAATGCGAAAATATCCTCTTTGCGAGTAACCAGAAAGCTGATCAAAGCAACAAGTTCCAGAGCAAAGCCCCCCGGAGCGGTTTGCCACTTGTGCAAAAAGATTTCCAGAGAAAAACAGCGATGGTAAGTTGCAAAGAATAAAATTCTTTCAGCTTGGTACAGTTGATGGCCCTTGGCAAGATGAAGCTGATCAAATAAAATCGTTTGCAGCTGTCCCTGTCCAGAAAGCAAGGCCAGCGGGAACAATTAGGAGCAAATTCTTAAAGAAAACCACCAACTAGGGGGACTAGTGCAGTTCAAGCTCTTTAAATTTTAGACTAGTTTAAGTTATTTATAGCAACAACGGAGCGTGCAACAGGTTTTCTTCATTCTGGATGAAGTGAGACCTCAAACATTTTTTGTGTGGGCTATGCGGAGTGAAACTCAACGCATGCGCCCGTGAGAATTACTCAAAGTCCAGAGCATGATACTACCAATGAGTGAGTAAAATTCGAGTGTGCACTGCCGCCTTGGAGTCGAAAAATCGAAGGCTTTTCGCCCACTTTCGCCCTGTTAACGAGCCAAAATGTGGCCAGAAAGCTGACCAAACGATGGTTTGGCTGACAATGATGGTCACACTGGCGTATGTATTTGCTTTTGATTTTTATTTCTTTTATATTTCCGCAAAAAATTAAATTAAATGTGGCTTGTAATGTGATTGCAATTGGACCGAACAAGCGGATGTGAATGGCAAACTGCAGGAAGCAAGCCGGCAATATCATAAAAGGACACTAGCAGGCGATGGCTTCATCTTCTGATGCTGGTGCTGCTGTTAGCCCAGAGAACACGGAAATATTAGCCATGGTCCGCCATTTGCCATTGTTGGGACAACCCCCGAGGGCTGTCCGGGATGTTACGGGAAATACGGGATGAAGGGGGTAAAGAAGCGCAAGGACGCTCCTGACGATTCGTATGACTTGCTCTGTACTTTTTATTGTGCATACTTGCAAGTGCTGTGCCTTAGCATTCCATTGAATGTGCGACTCTCTGTGTGTCCTCTCCATACATAGCTTTTTATAGTATTTCTCCCAAGCTGGTTCCGATGCTGTTGTTCCCGCCGCTGTTGTGGGCTTTGTTCTGCTTTCGTTTGTTTGCTTTGAACTTGTCCTTCCCCTGGCCCTTCCCGTGCTTATCGCCGCTCAAGTGTCAAGCGATGTCGCGACGACATTTCAAGCGCAAGCAATGAGAACAACAAAAGGTGTTCATTGTACTACATATGTATGTATGAGTATGTGGATACATGTGTGCGAGTGTGTGCTAGGGATGAGCGGATGACTCATCGAGGACAGCTTAAGCAAATACTTTTTGATCGAAGGACAAGCTGCGATAGCTGTGCGTGCGTGAGTCCCTAACCGGCTCATCTCTATGGGAGATCTCGCTCTCAATTGGAGTTCTCAAGTGGTTATGCCACCCCCAGATGCTTCCTTTCCCAAAGTTAATTGCAAGACAAATTACTCCTGTTCAAGTGGCACGGGGCTTTTTATATTTTTATAATTGCTTGCTCTCCCCCCCATCTAGGCGGCATGGAATCAAAGAATAACCCAAGAAGACTTTTTTGTGGAGTAAATTGAAAGCTCATACTAGGAGAAGGTTTGCTTGTTCTGTCTGGGGCTTGGATTAAAGCATACCCAGCAATATTTACTTTAAGGAATGCAACAACTCCACAGGACATTTGTCTAGCCAGACATCAAATTTTAGGCCACAAAGCGAACGAGATGAGAGAATGAAATGTACATATATGTATGTATACATTCCCTTTGAGGTGGTGTTGCCTCACATGCGGGCATTCCTTCTGATTGCTTGTGTGGAAATATTGGATATATTTGAACAAATTTACTCTACTTGGGGACTTACCTAATACGAGGTTACATTCTTCGACTGGAAGGTGGACAGTATTTTAAATTGCTATTACATCAATTTGGACTATTACGTGTACAATCCCCTTTAGAGCTTAAACCAAATTCAATGCAAAGTGAATAGCAATTCCTGTTAAAACAAATGAAACGATGCCAACCCATAAATGCACAACAAATTATTATAAAAGATACGTAGCAGAACTGAACAGAACAGAACAACAGCCACAAGGAGAATCAGTAGTCAACGGTCCATAAAAATATATTCCAATAAAATGAGCTCGCCAGGGCCGGCAGCAGCCATATGAAGGATCAATATACCGAAAGCAATAAAGCGAAATGGCCATCGAGTGGGTGGGGCCCCCTGGTATCGCGCTGCAATAACGCTGCACTTGCCCCCACGGGTTAAGGGCGAGTTCAATATTTAGTATGTATGCACATATGTACATACATACATAGCTGCCAGAGGAATCACTCAGAAGTTTTATTAAGCTTTTTCTTAAGAAAATCAAAGCAATTTTTTGTGGTGTATTAATAAATAAAGTACTATATATTCGATTTGAAAGTAGTCTCTGACCCGAGCCAATTAAAATAGTGAAAATAAAAACAGACATAATTTCAGTTGTGCCACATTTTAAATAAACCAACAAGATCGAGTTCGAAATGAATGAATACCTATTAAAGAGAATTGCGAGTGCTCGCTGCTGGATTAAGACACGCTTCCAGTCCATCAGTCCAACCTGTCAGTCAGTCAGTCAACCAGTCAGTTGGTCGCTCCGATCCCCATATGGCCTGCACGAAATTCCGGTTGCACCAAACGGAAATTGCATTTACACGCTTGCCTGCCAGCAGCATGTTTGGGTACGAATGGGCCTACAACCAGTTCCAGGGGCAGGTCCAGGTCGTGTACTCAGGCAGGGCAAGTGTTCGGTTTGTTGGCGATTTTCGATTACACGACGCAAGCCCACAGCCCCGCGCTGGTCCGTGAAACTTTTCATATAAGCCAACAAACACAACCGTATGAAAGGTGTTACAGAAAAAAAAGGGGAGGCGGCGGAATTCGTGTAGCGAACCTCTGGAACTTATCAATCCTGTCCCAAAGCGATGAAATGCCTAATCACTTACTCCTCACTTAGGACGTGATAAGCAAGCAAAGCCACAGAAGAAGGGGCTTTTGAGGCTTTGGAATTCAATAAATTGTTAGATGTGGCGAATGTTATACATTTGCGGACTTTTGGGATGTCCGTAGGCTGCATTTTTACTTTTTTTTTACACGTTTTTACACGAAACACTTTCGCTCCACTTCCTTTCTGAAAGGTCAGTTCATCCCGAGTTTACTTACATAGCTCTTGGCCAACACAGACCTGCCACGCCCACACGCAAAAACATAGCCAGAGGCGAAAACCAAAATCGAAAAGCAAGCCCACAGAACAGCAATGCCACCACCATCAAGAAAATAGTTTCCTGACACATTATCAAAGCAAACTATAAATGCTTGTAAAGTGCAAGCAGATGTATGTATATAGTACATATGTATGTATATTTTCGAACTGCAAACAACCAGGGGAACATGGAACCAGGGAGCCCAATCCCAACACAGAGACAAATCCCAAACACACACACTCAGACAGATTCAGCAAAGATTAATCGACGGGAATTCAAGTGGGGCGGGAAGTGAAATTCAAATTATTTGAGGCCAACTGAACAAACAGACCAAAACCAACGGATACTCGTAAGATAATGCAAGTGGGATGGCAGGCGGGTGAGAGAGGACAAAAACGAAAACTTGCTCCGAAAAAAGTTTTCTCAAAAATGTTCCAAACTAGACTGGTGGTCTGCGGCGACGCTGGATTGGGGCTTGGGCAGACTGGAGGAGGAAGGAGGACGAGGCAATAAAACAAATCATATCATACATCAAAGCGCAAACGGAGCGTGTGACGGCAGCCAAGCCAGCCAAGGTGGAAGGCAGATTATTTGAGACAACAGCTGTCGGTTGGCCTGATGGACAAAGTTTGGCAACAAGTTCAATTACTTTTCACCTGCCCGAAAAAGCCAAGCAAACAAACAATTTTCATTAAAGCTCCTGACACGTGGTTTGTCCTTTCTCGTCAGAAACTTTGTATATTTAGTTGGTAAAAGGAGTTTGTTCTCAGTTAACATAAATGTCCAACAATCAAGTTGTTAATTGCCTGCATTTATCTGCATACATTTGTGTACTACCATATGCTATAGAACGTTGAGATGCCGTGGTCTATTACGCGCAGATCCCGACCGAGGGGCGCTGTCGCACGACGCGTTTAACAGAACCAATCTCGAACTTGCAAAATATAGGGGTTAGAGTAATATTCTTATATAATTGCAAACTAAACAAAACGAAGATTAAACATGCAGAGTTACATAAGTTACATAATACTTATTAGCGTAAAGGTCTGTTATTATTAGTGATTTAAGAAGGAGAAGGTATTCAGTAATGGATTTTATGGTGGCGGTAGAGGGAATTATAATCCGAGCATAAGACCCTAAACCAGGGGTCGGCAACCTGCGGCTTTTCAATGTCAAGATATGGCTCTTCAGTGCCATGCAAATCTCATAACAAAAAATTATGCTGTAATGCAAATTTATACTGCAACCAGGAAAATAGGATCTTTACTGACCAATATAATTTTGAAAACGAGAAAGAACGTACGAAGTCGCTGTAGGCGCGAAAATTTCTCGCTGCTGAAAATTTAATTGATCATTGTGGCTACAATAATTATGCGATATTAACCAAATTCAGGGATCTGGTAGATATGGTCATTTTCTACCATACTGCATTTTTCTATCTTCAAAATTGTGGATTTTCGTCTTTTGTGGGGGCGGAAGGGGGGCGGGGCGAAATTTTGAAATACACTTGTTCAGGTTTGGTATCACAGGAGTCTGCAATGCTTGCAGTCAGAATAAGAGAAGTCTATGTGTCAAGCTGACTTTCCAGTTGAGCAGGTTTATTTTACTTTGGGGATACAGTATTTACTGGCTTGGTGGAAAACATATGCTTCCTTCTTCTTATTCTTCGGCGAAGAATATGTTGCCGTATTGAAAATGGAAAAGTTTTTTTTACGAAATTTTTAGTGAAAAGTAATTGCAAATTTTTAGTGCAAAAGTAGTGCCTCAGTTGTTCAACTGAAAACCAGTAGACCTGTGTAGAGACAGATACAAATTAAAATTTTTCATTTTGTCGCTCCTGCAATCTCTTTCTTTTTGCAGAATATTAAGCCAAGTCTAATTTCATAACACCTTATTAGCCTATTTACACTAGGGTTGAGCTATTGCGACATTTTGCAAAAGAATTCTTCCATCGCCAGTTTAAGGTATTTCTTACAGACACTAATCAGAATACCTCTAGATAAAATAAATAATTTTTGGGAAAAAATTTGTATTTTTAAAATCAATAAATATTATTTCTTATTAAAAGAAATATCGGAATCAAAAACGAGAGAGCACGTTGAGTCGCAGTTACCGCTACACTACAACTACTACTTTTACACGCGTTCAGTCAGTATAAAATGTAAATGAGCTTATGGTTTATGTGGAATTTAAAAATATTTTATCAGTTTTTATGCCCGTACTCCAAGAGTAAAAGGGTTAATTCTATTTGTGGTAAAAGTGGATGCGTGTAACGCAGAGAAGGAAACTTTTTCGACCCCATAAAGTATATATATTATTGATCAGCTTCAATAGCCGAGTCGAGTCCATATCTGTCTGCCGTCCGTCTGTCCGTCACGTTGAGCGCCAAGTGCTCGAAGAATATAAGAGCAACACCTATCACCATCGCCTATCACCGAGAGAGAGCATGATTATCGGCTGAAGCGAATAAAGGACTACCCCTTTCCTCAAAATAATTTCATCATTGTGGCTACAATTATGCCCCGATCTGATCCAGTTTTCTTTTATCTTTAAAATTGTGGACACCACAGATTTTCATCCGAAATATTGAAATACACTTGTAGCAGTGTGATACACATGAGTCTGGAAACAAACTTTGGGTGCTCTAGCTTTTATGGTCTCTGAGAACCAGGCTACAAATTTTGTCAAACATTTTAGGAATAGCAGATAACTTAGATATGCATATGTACCTCTATAATTCTTTGTGTCTGACTTTCTAATTCTCTTATGGATCGGGGGGCAGCGTGAAGAATTAATGGAAGTGTGGATTATGTGGACACCCTACACAAAGCAACTGATAAGCAGTTGTTATATATTGGATAGATTCTTACGTTTTTAAATCGTTTAAGAGACTTTTCTTCCCTTAGCATAACTTTTAATCGATATTAATTCTCCCGTTCGCACTTCACTTTCCCGTGCCCAAACTAATCAAACAATAATCCACCGCTGTTTTCGTAATTTAACTCAAGCTCAGTGCAAACAGAGTTTAACATATTTGCAAAAAGTTTGGCTGATGGTAGAGTTCCCTCCCGCCTCTAGCTGTTCTCCTGGAATCGATTTTCGAACAGAAGCGAAACTAATCCACCGCCAATATCCCAATGTCAATTGGAAATTAAGCCATGCCAAGTGAAATGTCGCAGCGACCTGCAGTAAATTGCTGGAAAAACGTTTTTGGTAAATTAAGGCCAACAATCCAAACAACAGCAATGAAAGCATCCGAAGGCACCGCCAAGAGCGCGGAAGGGGGCCAAAAAGGAAATTGAATTGCATTCGAAATGCATTTGTCACATCTGTCGCTTACCTGTAGCTTTGGTCATGGATGCGGCAAGCTTGTTTTTGGATTTCTCAGGGATATACGACGGCTTAAAGGCAAGCCTTTTGACTCTTTCATAAAACATATCCTTTAGCTAGTTCAGGTGCATATATATATTTTAGGCACGACTACACGACAGTCTGTGAAATCGTAGGATCTCGTAGTCTAGTTTCATATCAACTTTGTCAGCCCAGCCCCTCCCCCATTTTCATACTCAAATATACTCGCATAATCAGCTTTAACTTTATCGCCTGACTCGACGTTTATGGCCTGCTTGTAAGCCGCCTCTAGGCCAAAGTTAACCGAGTCAACAACCAAGTTAACTGGAGGAGTTAGTGGAGGTGCAGCATGGGTGCCGTGCTGCAGGCAGGCCCCCAAGTAAAAGGGCAAAAGTGTTGTGCATAAAAATGCTGGGTTTTTCTCTCGTCTAGCACTGTTTATCCTGAAAAAGAGGTTGGCAGTGCGGGAAAGTGGGGAGCGGGAGATTTTGCATCCGGATGTTGCCCGCTTTGCATATTAAAAGCGCTGCAGGCGCACTTTTGCGGCTAGAGGAAGGAGCTGGATCCGATAACCTCAAGCTATTCTATGTAAATTGGGTTTGCTTTTGTCGATGCAACAATGGCAAGGTCTCAGCCTTGTACCTGTACCTTTACCTTTGGCTGTCGCAGGGCGTGTCCTAATGCGAAATCGTTAAAGCTGCAACATGAAGGCAGAGACTGAATCCAATCAATGCAAGACATGAAGCAAGCCACAGGCATAATCAAGTGCCAAGCAGCTTCATGGGGGTTCATTAAATTGTTAATGTGGTTCCGTCTTTCCCCCCAAGGAAGACCAAGGGACGGACTTTCGAACCAATTGAGCTAGAAAAATTGAACTGTTTCCATAAAACAAAATGAAAACCCAGATTAAAGTCAATGGAAGTCGAAGCCATCGATACCTCGTTAAATATAGTACATAGTAAAATAACCGACTATTAAGTGATCTGAATCAGAATCTGTTGTAGAAAAACAATTATTTCCTCTCAAGGCTGGTGGATAAGACTCCTCCTGATTGTCACATTTGAGAGGGTAAAACGATATAAAAGGTGTATATATCACAGATTTGCTCGATATCTAAAGACAGATATGTATGAACATATGTATACACATCATACACATGTAACTGGTCTCTATTCTCTGAGGGGCTCTGTGCAAGCGAGCAATAATTGAATTTCAAGTGAAGCAGCTGCTGCTGGCGGTTATGAAATTTCTGACTTGTCTTCCGCTGCCGGGGAACGGAAATAAAAGCGGAACGCTTACGGTAGCCGTTACTCTGCCACCGAAAGCAAGACACATGTGTGTGTTCGTTTGGGGTGCTGCGGAGGAGCAGGACACCACGAACACATGTTTCCATTGCTGGCAAGCTCGCCAATGAATTTGTGCTTCCGTCTCGCTGCCTTCACCATGATGGTTAACCGCATCGTTGATTTGAGGGCGTAGCGTGGTTATTACATTTTCTTTTTTTTGTATCTTCTGCGTTCTTTGACGCGCCGACACAATTAAAAATGAGCAGCTCAAATCATTTGAGGGACATACAGGAAGGAAGGAATTGATATCTTCATGAATAACATACATATGTAATCGTATGTCTTGGAAAAGCTGTTATAGTAGATCCTACATATATGTTACTTATATCGGCACTCAAAACCAATAAGAGCATTAGTGTTTGCTACTCTTGTTGTTTCTTAGATTATATAGTATTACATATGTACTTTCAGTCTAATTTAGTCATTTAGTTTTACCGCAGAGACTGTGTTCTTTCTGCATCGCTAAAATGCTCCTGTTTTGCTTATCGCTCCTCTGGAAGCAACAGATTTGGTTCCCAATAAATTCAAATAATGGTATCATTTTATGTCTCAACTAAATACACATATTTATATTATATTTTGACTTATTATTAGAGCGAGCGTTCCGCACACAATATCTTATCGCTATTCATAAATGTTTTTCCTAACAAATTTTGTAAACCAAAGTGTAACATGAGTTTTGTTTTTGCTCGACATTGCATCATTTTAGAAACAGCACGTGATAATCTCAGAGATTTTGTACCAAATTTCTTGTGTTGTATATTAAGAATAAGAAAATCCGTAATAGGCATAGGCGTAGGAAACTTAACTTAAAGTTATGTTGCAACTGTTGAATTATTTTCAGAAACGCAGACGCAGATCTTAAGATACGAGTACAATGTTAGTTATAAATATACGAGTTACGGAATACTTTGAGAATCGAATCTATTAAACATGTAAATATAATGAGAACATCTTCTATAATCATATATACGAGTACGAGTATTGTTGTAGCTTTATTTTTGAGCCCAGTAACCAGTCGATTCCACATAAGTTGTCCATTAATTTAGCTTTAAATAGGAGTCGCATAGCGGCATAGAGCAACAGGAACATCGCAAGGTGTCATTCGCCAGCCAGGCTAGCCAGAAGCTCCTCATCGATGCCATCGCCGGTGGCCATTGGCGCCGTGGTGCTAAGGTTCAGCAGCAGATCGTTGCCCGACGGAGGCGGCGGTGCCGAAGGCTTCGTGTCCAGCTCTGAGAGTCCACTGGAACTGGCAGCGGTCGAGGCAACTGTCGAGGCCGATGTTGTCGATGTCTGCTCAGTGCTGCTGGGCGTGCTCCGTCCACTGCCACCGCTACCACGCTGCGACAACTTGGGTATCTGAAACTTGTTGTGCAGGCCCTTGATAAAGCCCTCCATGCTGGCGGCCATCGTGGGTGAGGCATATTGTAGAATGGTCATCATGTCGGTGTGATGATCGAAGCGGGGCGGCGGCTGGGACATCGAGCCAGTGAGAGCTGCTGGCGACACGGCTCCGGAAGAGCCACCGCCACCCACTGATGAGCCACCCTTTCGTTGAGCCCCTCCGGCCCCACCGCCGCTACTGGCTAAGCCACCCATACTGGGTCGACGCCTGGGGGCATTGTGCTCTGGGAAGGAATTGGTACTATTGCTTTTGGTTAGCAGTACACCACCGCCGCTGGCAGATCCGCTGAGCTTGCTGCTTAAGTTGCCCGACGAGTTGGCCTTCTGAAATAGATGCTTGCTGGAGGAGGAGGAACCGCCGCCGATTGTTGTTGCGCCTGTTGCCGACGCGGGGCCTTTCTTGGAGGCTGGACCACTGTTCACTCCGGGTTTGAGGCCCGTGTGCTGCTTTTTGGCGTAGCTCGAGGAGCCAGACGAGGCTGCTGCGCCCCCACTCGAGCCACTACTACTGCCCTTCGTCTTTCCCATGCCACTTGAGGAGCTTGCGCCGGAACTGGAGCTCTTGCTGCTGCCGGTTTTGTTGATGGTCAGCTTGAGGCCTTCCTGGCTGCTGGGTTTCACCATATACTCCGAGGATGTTCCGCTTGTGATGTTGCTTCCACCTCCATCGCTGCTGCTGGCCCCGCTAGTGGCCAAGCAGCTACTAGGTGGCGCTGCTCCCGGCTGCTGCTGCTGAAACGTTGCTGGTGGTGGTGCTGCCGCTCCCGCTGATGCCACTGCTCCCACTCCCGCTGACGCTGACGCTGCTGTTCCCACTCCCAGTCCCGTTCCCGCTGCTGCTGCTGTTGCTGTTGCTGGGGTTGCTGTTGCTAAAGCTGCCGTCGACGTCATCAAACTAACCTGACAAAGTAAGCATGGGGTGTGGTGGTGTGTGGTCGTGTGCGTGCATGTCATTGCGGAGGAGCAAGCACAAACCAAAAACGAACCGGAAGAAACACAAAATTATAACAATAAACAAACGACGAACCAAAATTATAATAATTGCGAAAAAGAGTTTGTGTGTTTGGGAAGAGAGTGTAGAGAAGAGAGAAGAAGAGCAGACCCCGTTAGTAATTCGCTTAAACATTTTATACGCTCTGGACCACAGTCATATTTATACTATGTATATACATGCGAATGTACATATGTATGTATGTGAGTGGGTTTATTCCGCTGAACAGAATACTAAGAGACAATACAGAATATAGCAAGTGTACAGGCAAGTGTACATGTTTCAAATTCAATTATTATCCATGGAATGGATAATGGACACCATTTCTGTCTATATACTTCCACCAGGTCGTAAGCCAATCTAGACGTGCACAAAACTACTAATTGCTGTAACGATAATCTGGTGCGGATACAAATTTTTAGTGGCTGAAACATGCAATCGCTGGTGCGGGACAAAGACAAAGACAAAGCATACTAAAGAATTCAACAGATTCGTTAGAATATCTTCGTACGTGCTGTGCTTAGTGCAGGATAAGAGGAGGTTAGAGGAGGTTGCTTGTGGGATCCGGATGCTTGAGAAAACCCCACAACCGTAACTACATAATAGGTTTAAGTCGAAAATAAAACGGATGCAGGATGTGACAACTAAAAGGATAATAGTATATATATTTACAAAGGTTAAGCAAAGATAAACAAACACACAAACAACTAAATAATAATTATAATTATTTCAACTACAGCAGAACTAAAGCGATTATAAATCTTTTCACAATTATATCAAATATAGATGATACACGTTTGCATTAGTTTAAGGGTTTAGTCTGCTTTTGTTTGGGAGAGCCAACTACGGATTAGGATTGGAGGCGGAGCCGGAGCCGGTGTAGATGGTGGGGGAGGGTGTGGAGGAGCTCTTATAATGAAAACGGACTTACCGCGCCTCCCGCCAGGCCCTTCCGCAGAGCACTCAGTTCCAGGGCCGAAGCGCCTGTCGCCGCGCCCGCTCCTGCTCCCACCGTTGCTGCCGCTGCAGCCGCCACTGCTGCTCCTCCAGCTCCCGCATAGCTGCCCAGGCTACCTCCAGCAGCCAGATGCGACAAGCTGGCAACAGATGATTTGAGCTGCAACTGTTGTTGCTGCTGCTGCTGGGAGGTTTTCAGAGCCGCCACAGCGGCAGCTACGCTGGCGGCAGCCACCACACTGGCTGTAGAGACACCACCGACGCCGCCACTACCAACGGATGGGCCAGAAGAAGCTCCCGATGACGAAGAGGCACCCGCAGCAGAGGATTTCTCCTTTTTAATGCCCGAGCTGCCGCTTTGTTGGCTGCTGCTTCCGCCGCTGCTCAGGGCAGGAACCGGCGGTGGTGGCGGTGGTGCTCCAACGCTTGCAAAGGAACGCACCAGGCTGGGATTGCCGCCAGCTCCTGTGGATGATCCTGCAGATGCTGAAGGAGGAGCGCCGACGGACGACGATGATTTGTCACCCTTGGGACTGAGGCTAGTTCCAGCTGTGGCTGCACTTTTCAGAGTGGACATGCTCGGCTTCCCCGAGGAGCCATGCTTGGGCGAGTGAGTTCCAAACGGCGATTTTGGACTGTTCGAGGCGGTGTTATGCTTGGGACTGCTGTAGACGGGCGAATGCTTGGGACTGGGACGTGCCGGGGGCACGCCAGGCATTAGGCCCTGCCCGGATCCAGTAGCCTTGGGCGAGGACGAGGGAGAGGAAAACTTCCTTACCACGCCCCCAGGTGCCGAAGCATCTCCACCAGCCGCTGGCGAGTTCTGGCGGGAGTAAATCTTCTCCGGGGGTCCCATGGGAGAATCATCGCGTTTCTTCTTGCGCTTCTTCTCCTTCTGCGTATCCGTGGAGGTTGAGCTGCCGCTGCCAGTGGAGGCTGTGGAGGAGCTGCTGCCTCCGCTGCCGGCTGACGAAGCGCTGGCGCTGCTTTCGTGTGGGCGCTTCGTGGCGACACTTACCCCGGCAGGAGCTGAGCTGCTTTTCTTGGACGATTCCTTGGCTGAATCCTTGCCGGTAATTGGAGTTATGGTAATGGTAGTGGGTGTCGTTCCGGAGGGCGCACTTCCTCCGTCTCGAGGTCCACTGGTCTGGTTCTGTGCGTTTAATGGTATTATCTCTATTCCACCTGTGCGCTGAACCTCCACGGTTGGGACTCCTCCTCCAATGCCGCTTCCCCCGGAACCTCCACCTCCGCCACCTGTTTTCCCGTCACCTGGTATGGGAGTTATGCTGACGCAGTGCTTCAGATTCGGCGTTTTATCCTTCCAAATGTTTTTATACTTGTCGGCAATCTCATGATCACTCGCCTTGGCCGCCGCCGATACGGAGGCTGAGCTGCAACTAGAGTTGCTCGAGGACACAGGCCCCAGGCCTGATTGAGGATCTGTTTCACGCTTGAGATTTATAAGGCCGGCAATGGCTGCCGCTGCCGAGGTGGAGGCCGCAAAAGCATCTGCCAGGGAGCGCGACTTGGCTTCCATTTTGAGGTTGTTGATGCTGGTGAAGCCGCCGCTGGGCAGGCTCCCATCCACCGAAGGTCCCGTTTCCATGGCAAATTGATTAAAATTATGGGCATGAGCAAGCCCCGGTCCTCCACCGCCACCGCTTCCTGTTCCAGCTCCCGATCCAGAGCCCGCACCTGCGCCCGCTCCAGGACCAGGCACGCCGTGCAACTTGAACTGATGCTCCTCATCCCAGCACTTAAGCAGCTTGTAGATGACCATCGGGATGGAGAGGACTTTCCGGACAGTCCGAGTTAGCTTTTGAGAGAGCAGCTCGTACTCGTTGTTCAGGCAATATATGCTGCACGTGGCCTGGCCATCCTCCAGCAGGAAGTCTACTGTGGCCAGCGACTCCTCATAGGGGTGCTGCAGCTCCACAGTAATCTGGTTGAAGGAGACGGCTGTCACCTCCAGTATCACAGTGCTATCCATGTCTACACCGAGAGAGAGATTTGCGGCTGAGACAAAGCAAGACAGAAAAGGGAGAAAAGAGAACTCACCGTTGTATTGCTTCTGTTGTTCTCGCACACAGCTAGCGAGAAGCGTGTAGAAGAGGGCCTGCTTTTTCAGAAACGCGATTATCTTGGGCACCTGGGCGGCCTCTGTGAAGGGCAGGGACGATATCAGTGCACCCTGCAGCTTGCGATTGTCCGTAAAGAAGTAGCAGTGGGTCTCCTTAGGCAGATTGACGTAGAGGCCCCGCTGGGTGTTGTTTATGGCCTGCTTAGAGGCGGTTTGCACAATCAAATTGAGCACAGTGGCGACTGGAGACGACGGTGCTGGCGTCATGCCCTCCACGCCTGGCAGGCCTAGGCTTTTGAGGGTCTCGTAGCAAACGGGCATGGGCTTGTTCAGACGCAGCACATAGGTGGCCGGCATCAGGATGGAGTTATTCTGGTTGAGAGGGGCATACATGGGCATCTCCAGTCCCGTTTGCGGATCGCGACTGAAGCTTAGAATGGGCATAATCTGAAGCTTGTTGGCCGAGGAGCCCTCCAGGTTTACGGTGGCACTAAGTCCATGGCTGCTGTGCATCACCTGATCAATGCTAAACTCGCTGCTTGCCACCTTCAATTCGCCATCCGCCAAGTGGATGGGGGGACAGAAATAGGTCAGCTTCATGGGATGGCCGCCGCGCCGCTGCAGAACCAGACCAACGGCAGAGTTGTTCATAATCGCGTAGCTGTCGCCCGTGTGGTTTTGCATCTGATGACTGTATAGACTGAAGATGTCTGTTTCCATGGCCTGCAAGGCCACAAACGCCTTCTTCTTCACCTTTGGCTCGGCATTGAGTTGGTAAATTGAGGACAGACCCTCTAGCTGCACAGTGAAGTCAGCAAAGTCTCCGGACTTCAGGCACTTTACCAATTCACTCGATTGCTGCTCTATTTTGCATTCGTGATGCACCTTGACGTCCGACAGGTTGCCGCTGGCGTCGAGCAGAATTTCCACGTAAAACATGTCCGTGGAAATAAACAGAAGCTGCTGGTCCTCCATGAACTTGAGACCCAATTGCCGCGACAGACTCTCCAATCGCTCCACGAGGCCATGCCTCGAGGTAACCTTGATGTAGTGCTGCAGCTTGTCCAACGCCGACTGCAGTGTTGCCTTGCATAGGGGATCCAGTGGATAATGTTTCTCAATGAAGTACATTCTCACCGACTTCTTGATCTCCTCATACGTTTTCGGCTTGTTTCGGTACTTTGCTCTCAGTTTCTCCATCATAGTCTCCTGCTGAATTTGCCTATTCTTTTCCTCAATGCTGGGTATATGACTTCCAAAGCCACCTACATATGCATTAATTTCAATGATATTCAGTTTTTTCTTCATTTCCACATCGAATTTTTTGCCACTTACCTCCCGACCCCGCTGAGAATTTGGCATTTGTACTACTCATCTTTTTATGTCTGCTTTCTGATTGCTATATAAATTTAGTTGTTCATTTGTAAACTATCATTTGAATCAACTTTTTTTTAACATTTTACCTTTAAATATTATACACTACTATTCTTTTTCGAAACATTAAAACTCGAACATTTTTCCAACGCAAAACAACAAAATGGCCATTGTTAATAGTGTGACCGCGGATTTATCTAAAAATATACCGCCTGAACCTCAGAAATATACCGAAATATACCTTTTTATTTTCGAAATATACCGAGGAAAACCTCGAATTTTTTATTCGATTTAATAATACCAGAAAGCTAGGACCATCAGCGCTTAAAATGTATATTTTATCCGACTAATGAATCACTTTTCTACAAGATTTGGTTAACGTTGATAGCTTATCAGTTTTGGCTTGCTTGTAAAATAAAGTGTAAGCAAATAAGGTCGCCGGTCTGTGAGGCAAACATGTAATCAAATTCAAATTTGAATAATATTCAGAATTTATTTTTCATTAATACATGTGAAATATATGTTCGTTAGTAATATTTTTGTATGTTTATATGTTGGGAATATATGTATATGTATCATAATATGTCACTGAATTGCAGTGAGATTTGCCTTTTCGCAATTAGGGCCTGCATCTGTCGAGAAAGCGTGGATACAGACAGACCTCCCGAATGTGATATCGGTTAAGCAGCCAGCAGAGGAAGCGCTCCAGGCCAAGACCATAGCCGCCATGAGGCATTGTTCCATAAATCCTTTGATCGGTATACCAGTAGTAGGGAGTGGGATCGATGCCCTCACGCTTGTACCCCTTCAGTAGTTCTTCGCTGTCCCAAATCCTCATCGAGCCACCGATTATCTCGCCCACGTTTGGCAGCAGAACATCCACACTCTCGGTCAGCCGCTGGTCCTCCGGACAGCGTGACATGTAAAACGATTTGATGGCCACGGGAAAGCGGCAGAGTAGAATGGGCTCGTTGATGGTGTCGGTCATCTTCCGCTCGGGGGCCTCTGGGATGTCCTCGCCAAACTCGTAGAAGGTGCCATCATCTTTGGTAATGTTGTTTTTCTTCAGCCACTCGATGGCGGCCGCGTAGTCCATGCGACGGAATGGCTTCTTCGGTGCCTTGAAATCCGGGTTCAGCTCCATCACCAGGTGGCCAAATGGCGACTTCAGCACCCGATCCACAACGTCGCAAACCAAATCCTCGAGGCGATCCAACAGATCGTCGTAGCTTATGAACGGACACTCTGCCTCCACGTGGGTGTATTCCGCCAAATGGCGGCGCGTGCGACTCTGCTCGGCCCTATAACTCTGGGCAATGGTGAAGACATCGCCCAGAGCGGGCAGGCAAGTCTCCAAGTACAGCTGCGAGCTCTGGGTGAGGAAGGCCTCCTCGCCGAAGAACTGCATCTTGAAGAGAGTGGATCCGCCCTCTACCTGTGTCTGCACCAGGGTGGGGGGCGTCACCTCGTTGTAGCCGCGGTCAAAGTAGTGGTCGCGGAAGGCCTGCATCACGACGGATCGCATCTTGAGCACCTTGGAGGTGTTCTCGCCCCGAATCATAATGTGCCTGTTGTCCAGCTGTACGTCGGGAAGAGCTTCCTCGTTGAGAATCGCATCGGCCCCACCGGGGGGAGCCAGCCCAATCAGCTCCCAGTAGTCCACACGCAGCTCATGGTCACCGGGTGCAATCTTACCCGCTGGCACCGGTTTAAGTATGCCATAGAGTACCACGGAGCTCTCGGTGCTCAAAACCAGGGCGTCGTACGTCTGGCACAGCGAATCGGTAAGCACACATTGCAGGAATCCGGTGCCATCCCTTAGGGTGAGGAAGATAAGCGCCTTGCCCTGTCGCCGCAGTCGGTGCACCCAGCCATAGATCTTGACGCGGACTCCCCGGGCTTCGGCTCCTTTTACGATTTTGATTTTTCGGGCCAATGGCAAGCTGGCATCCTCTTTAATCTTCACTTTACGCGCCTCCTCCAGGTTCTGTTGACGCTTTTCCGCGTCCTCTGCCTCTCGCAGCTCCTTGTACTGATTCTTCTGGCCATCGCGTTGCAGCACCTTCTGGATCTTTTTTAGCTGAGACTTGGCAGCCGGCTCAAAAACCTTGGACGGCTCCGAGCTATCCACATAGATGGCTTCGTATAGTCCCTCTCCGCCCGCCTGCCGCATTGCATGGAGAACCGTCTTGAAGGGCTTGCTCTGGGTGCCGTTTCCGGACTCGTCACTTCCCCGCTTCTCGGAAGTATAGATCGCACTTGCACTCATTGTCTTCGAACTTTGCAAAAACTACCTTTCACTTCAAGTTAATATTTCACTCTGCATGGGTGTATTCGATTTGCTACTGCTTTATATAGCAGCCTGGTCTTATCATAATGATGGCATCACTCTTGCAATTTCATCAGCCCAACTGCGCTTATCTTCTCGTGGAATGCATGTATATAAGTAGGTACTTTCCCCAATAAGTTTTCCTTAGAACCAGTAATATAGATATACATACATATATTACATACATATATGTATGGGCGCATATATAGTTTCTTCACAAACCAAATTCGAACTGAGGCTAGGACTTACACTTTCCAAAATTAAATTTTATCCTATCAAAACATATGGTTCATAATTTGTTTGCCATAAAATAATAAAATAAAATTAATTAACAGAATTGATTTTTCAAAGCTGTAATCTTATAATTTAACAGAAATAAAAACCAAATAAACTCAGCTATCTAAGGCGCGATTTCGAATCAGCAGAAAAATCGGAGTGGCAACGCTGACTGGAATTCGAAGATAAAATATACTTTATTACTCGGTCTGGCAGCATAAACATTCAAGCTGATCGCAGCCAACTTCACGCTTTATCTTTTTGTCAGCTGACAAAAAGATAAATTTATCTTGTACGTACTTTTTACTCGGTCTGGCAGCCTTCAAACATTGAGCGTACCTTTTTTACTCGGTCTGGCAGCGCCTTCGAACAATCGCACAATCACGACTATCGATAGGACTTCAAGAAAAACTTGTTTACGTTATAAAATAATTTAGTAAATCACTTAATAACAATTCAATCCAATGACGAGCATTGCCGGTGGCCACGGGGAACCGAACCCAAACAGCTCCTGGTTGAGTGCACGTGGTTTTTGGCTGGCGTACTGCCTTGGCTTATTGTCCATACACTTGATACTCTTATCTCTGCCCTTTGTCAGTATTTCTTGGGCCTGGACAGCGACAAATCTGATTCACAATGCGGTAAGACAATTCATATTCCTTCGACTTTGGTTCATCACTGTTCGTTCAATGTTTGCCCAGGCCCACTTGTACTTTTTGCACATCATAAAGGGAGCTCCATGGCTAAGCATCGAGAACGACCCGAGCCGCCGCTTGACACACTGGGAGCAGATTGACGATGGCATTCAGATGACGACTACCCGAAAGTTCTTAACAGCCGTTCCCATTGTGCTGTATGTGCATCCATCCTTTATGGAATACATATTGACATATATTTAATAAGGAATTTATGCTTTTAGTTTCCTGCTCGCCTGTCTCTACACCCGAAACAGTACCGAACACTTTGTTGCCAACTTTGTGTCCCTGGCTGTCGTCACGCTGCCCAAGCTGCCCCAGTTCCATGGCGTGCGTTTGTTCAACATCAACAAGTACTAGGAACCAGGCGCTCAAAGCGGATTTATTTAGTCTCTAAAAAATGTACATACAAATAATCGTAATTCGCTAAAGTTAAACATATTTATACCCTGAGAGATTGTACCTAATAGAGGAGGTGAAAGTTCAACATTAAAACTACTGGACAGAAAGGTGGATTATAAATTTAAATTATGCCAACAACTGTTTGTATGTAGAATGGCAATTCGTAGACGTTGTTTGGATACCTACATAGGAGGATTCTTCCATTCCATTCTTACTAAATAAAGTGACCACGAGTCTTTGACACTCAATAAAATCATTGACCCTCTCCGGGTTCCGGGTTTAGTCTTTAAAATTATTAAAGTGGATTATTTTTTCTTTCGTTGGGAAAATAGTTAAAATTTTAAACAAATGTCGGCCATTATTATTCCCCTTTAACTTTTACATTTTTAAGGTCATATTCTAGCCGGCAAAATGGAATTTTTAGATCAGATCAGCTGTTTCTTTTTGTTATTAATGTTAAGTTGATAGGCAGAAAATTGTTTAAATGTGCTGTAAGGCGCAAAACGAATAAAGAATTGTATAATCGAAATAAATTCGTAGTTTTTCATAAAAATGAAGTTAAACAAATTATCTCAGGAAGTTTCTGTGTCTGGAAATAATTCGGTAAGCACACATCAAATTAAGCCTCTTTGAGGGTATTACAGATTTACATCTTAGCTTTGCAGTGACTCGGAAGATATCGAAGATGTACGGGCAGATCAGCAAATATTGTTGAAGCTCCTCAGGCATTCTCAGGATAAAATTAAAAATAAAATGCTGGGAATATCAAGGATCTGGGAGGAAAATTAACTGAAGCTCAAATACAACTAGCGACTCATGAAGAAAAGGCTTATCTCCTTGATGAGAAGTGCTGGGACAAGGATGATCTGATAACATCTACAATGCACTTTACTTACGCGGTGTGCAAACACCCAGGCTAAGTTGATCAATCAAATTCTGTAATTTCCCACCACACACCATTGCAGAAGCTCCAAGATCAGATATCAAAACTGAATAAGAATGTGGCTCAAAAGTTAGAAACCAAAGCCAAGCTAGATGCAACCATTATCAAAAACAAGGATCAGGAAATTGCCAAAGTAAGTGCAGAAAATGTAGACTCCCACATTTTCAAAACTGAATGAGAAAGTGCCTGCGTGAGAGGTGGAGCCCATACTTGCTGAAAGCAACCTTAAACAAGAGGATGAGGAAATCGAGGATACACCCTCGTATAGAGGGTACACTTACAAAACTCGTCTCCTCTTTCAACGGCCACGCACCTATTGCCGCCCCAGTTGAGGATATTACTTCTGGGTATGAATAGATCGTCATTCAAAGTCGTTTCAATGGAAGTATAGTAAGAATTTTGATAAATACTCCTACATTAGTGGCTGGTAAGGTAAGCAACTAGACGGCATTTACTATCGATGCTTTTATTTATTGATAATTAACGTTAACTACAAAATATTTTCAGTATTTTGAATGGAAAATATTATACATCGAAACCGAGAGTGGATGGCATATGGTGGGGTTCAAGGGGCTCCCACAAATCGTGTAAAATGTCTATAAGGTCTATATTAAAGTAATATTTTTTCACTTTATTGTACATATGTATAACAGCAAATCAATTACTTTTGAATACATTATCATAGGGAAGGGCCAGCAGCTCCTACATACCTACATGTATGTACATTTGTAATCTTGAAACGGAAAAACCTAGCCGCGCCCCCTAGGAAATAGATTGGCTGTGCATGTGTGTTAACTACAGATACAAGTTCCCATCCATTCCGTTGAGGCATCGGCAAGAGGCAGCAATAAAAAGCACTGGCACTGCAATCGCAATCAGTTTTGTTGGCGTCGTCCGCGAACGTTGTTGGCGGTGTCTGGTGCCCTATTTGACTTTGCGGGAGCAGCTCGCGACCTCTACGACTTTGGAGACGAAAACCGAGAAGTACGACATAATCAGTTGGAAAGGTTTGTCGAAGCGGATCAGAGACGACCTGGCAGCAGATTTCAACTGTTTGTGAAACGGAAAATAACCCTGTGAAATATTCCAGCTGAAAAGACCATCAACATAATGCCGATCACACTGGAGGAAGAGATCTTCGGCCTGGCCGTGAATCCCTTCACAAAGGCACCCGAGATGGTGCGCCGCTACACGCTGAGTAACTCGAATCGGATGTCCATTTCGGTGATACAACTGGGTGCCATCATCCAGAGTGTGCGAATGCCGGATGCCTATGAGAAGGTCGATGACATCTGCTTGGGATTCGATGACATTGCCAGCTACGTGTCCACCAAAGCAGCCTACATTGGCGGAACCCTGGGACGGGTCGCCAACCGAGTGGCTAAGGGCGAATACGTGGTGGGTGAGTCAAAGGTAGAGCTGACAAAAAACTTCCGGAACAAGTACCAGCTGCATGGCGGCTTTGTGGGCTTCGACAGCGTCATATGGGAGGTGGTGCAGAAGTCGGAGGACGGCATTGTCTTTCGCCATGTCTCGGCGCATGGCCACGAGGGCTACCCGGGAACACTGACGTGCCTCATCTCTTACTGGCTGGACAATGAGAATCGCGTTGGCGTGCGGTTCGAGGCCACCACCGACAGACAAACCGCTGTTAATATCTCCAATCATGCGTACTACAACCTAGCCGGCCACGGCGCCGGGCCCAAGGGTCTGGCCGAGCATACTGTGGAAATAGCTGCCAGCAAGATTGTGGAGACGGACGATGAACAGATACCAACTGGTCAGTTGGTCAACGTCGACGACACGGTCTTCGACCTGCGGCTCCCCGTCCGGCTAGGCGATCGCCTCATGCAGTTCGACGACAGCCTGATCGATGGCTACGACAACTGCTTTGTGGTCAATGGCGGCAGCGTGCAGCCGAGCATGAATATGGTGGCCAAGCTCGTTCATCCTCCCAGCTGTCGGGTCATGGAGGTGTGGACTAACCAACCGGGCATGCAGTTCTACACGGCCAACAATCTGCCCGACGAGAAGGGCGGCGATGTTCCCATGATTGGCAAGGACTGCACCCACTACGTCAAACACGGTTCGTTTTGCGTGGAAACCGAAAAGTTTCCCGACTCCATGAACCATCCCGAGTTCCCATCGATTTTCATCGAGCCCGGCGAGAAGTACGTGCATGAGGTCATGTACTGGTTCAAGGTGGAGGAGTCCTGGAAATGCTGTTGCAACAACGCCTGAATATGTGTAGAAATAAAAATAAAGCTGGAATATTTCATTACGATCTGCTCGAGTTGCAATCTTAATTTCCTGTTGTGGGGTCTGGTAGAAATGATCAGCATGTATCAGCACAAACAAACTTAAATTAAAACAAGAATAAACGTGTTGAGTCGCCTTTACCGCGACACTACTTTTATACCCGTACTCTGTCAGTACACATATGAATTATGTGGAATTTTTAAATATTTGACTAGTTTTTACAATATATATTTTTTATTCTGCATCTGTCGTCTACATCAAGTCTCACAACAACACGCGTACACTGCACTGTTAGGGAGAGAGAGAATCAGTAGCGGATATCAGCGGTGGGGCCCAGTTGCTGAAAATTCATTTCGTCATTGTGGCTTTAATAATGATCCGATTTGAAGTAAATTCTGCAATCTGGTAGATATGATCATTCTCTACGATACTGCATTTTCCATTTTTTTTCTTTTAAAATTGTAGACTTGTGTATTTTGGGGGGCCGAAGGGGGCATCAGTTTGAAATACACTTGTATTGAAGTGGTATCACAGGAGTTTGGTTGCACTAACTCTTATAGTCTCTGTCTCAGTCGCTCATGTAGACGAATGGGCAGCCGCGTTGATGTGTGAGAGAGAGAGAGAGAGCGAGAGGGAACGATGCCTCTCCAAATGGTTTTCTCCATTGAGGCTATATTAATGATCCGATCCAGAGCTTATATGTATGTAGGTTATCGACTCAAATTAGCTTGTGGGCTGGCCTGTGGGGCAGTCGCGAAAACTAAGAGCATTACTTTTATTTCGCTGTATTTTCTGTTTGGCCCAGTTTGACTCACCACAGAGTACGTGCAGTACCTTTGATCTGAACAGCCTACACAATCTGGATGTGATAAGCGAGCAGAACGTAACCGGTAAAGAGCTCAAATGCACCCAAATGCACTTATGTCGGAGTACCTTTTTTTGATCAGGGTGCTGGCGATGGAGTTCAACGAGCGTGGCTACTATATATACAGAATCAGAAGCCAGCAATGTAAATGTATTTATATTGATGTATTCTTATGATTAGATCTTAGTGCTTAGTGTTCGCAATAAAGGGCCACCAAGTGATAATCTTATCTGTAGTAGGTTCCTTTATAAACAAACAATTTTTACTTTATAACTTAAAAAAATATTTCCTAGACAATCAATATTTCTCTTATACAAGAGCCGTGAGTGGCTAAAAGCCAAAAATAAAGATCTTATAAAGAACAGCGGAGACATCTAGGCTTGGACATGGATTTCTTTATAAGTTTTATAAGTGTGCCCCCAGAAGAGGGGTCCATTGGATGCCATCTCACTAGTTGCCGCCGCCGCCCCAGCCTAGGAATTCGTTGACTAATCCACTAATGGAGCCTTCTTGCCCTCCTGCTCCAGCTTGTCCTCCAGCGAGCGAAACTCCACGTAGTTCGATTTCAGATTGAAGATGAGCGGTTCGTACGGTGAGTTTGAACACATTTGGTGTCATGGTGTCATGGATCTTCTTGGATCGTAACAGACGCACAAAGTGCGGTTTCGTTTTTTGCTGCGCCTTGTGGTGGTACTTGTAGCCATCCACAATGGACACGATCGTCTTAAGCCTCGACTGCTGCTGGAACCTTTGGCTGACTTGGCGCTTCGTATCCATACATTTTCAGCCCCTTGTTAAAGGAAAGCTCACTGCTTTATGATCTTCGACTAGTTGGTGGTGCCGGTATTCCTAACATCAGGTCCAAGCGGAGTCCCCGGCTGTGCACTCAGGTACTGTGGCGACGCTCTGTGTGGACCCCTGCTTAAACTTTTTACCATTATCCAACTATCCATTAATGCTTAATTTTTCCCCTCGATATGGGCGGAATCTTTTATTATTCCTCTCCATAAGAAGGTTAGCAAGTCTGACGCAATGAATAACAGAGATATATCAAAGTTACGCCATATTTCTAAAATGTTCGAGACAATTTTAACCCCCCACTTGCAAAATCTCTGCAAATCACTTATATCTCAAGCTCAGCACGGATTTATAAGATGTCAATCAACAACTACAAATTTATTAGAGTTCACCTCGTTTATCTTTAAAGGCTTCCAAGGTAACTTGCAGACAGACGGATGTTATTTACACCGATTTCAGTAAAGCATTCGATTCTGTAAGCTATTCCCTTCTATCACAAAAACTTGTGTAATATGCACATACAATATGCAAGTAATATGCACATACAAATTATACGCACTGTACCAAGCGTACACAAGGGACCACACACTGTAACCTTTTGTTGCAATGTTTACGTAACCATAAGTCCGAGTCCGAGGCATATCTTAAGTGCGATGGTAATACGATCATACAAATATGACAAGCGCTAAACAAGTGCAACGTCGGCATTTTTCACATATACCGACGGCACCAGAACATGTTCAAATTCAACTGTATATGTACATATGTATGTATCAATCTTCTCTCACGCCCCCCGCTACCAGCAGGAATGGGCATATAAAACGAATATATGTATGTATGTACATATATATATTTCGGCCGCTCCGCTGCCGGCGTTCCTGGCAGCGCTGCTGCGCGTCCCTAAGCTAAGGAGACTTAAAGAATCATTCTTCGAATTATTCAATAAATATACATCAGTCCGAACGGACCCAATGTTAAAATCAATCCTGATCAAATCTTTTTTGCCGCAACAATGAAACAACAAAAGAGTGACCAAATTTGTGATAAATTCTTAAATCCGTTGGCTTATTAAAATAAATATTAATATATACTATAATCAACGTTGATAATCAAACAATTCAATCAAGCGACCATTGTTTACGTGTGTAGCAGCGAAATAGTCGCCAAAAATTAATGAGAAATAGTGTTCCCCGCAGCAAGTGCATTATTATTTTGCCGCACAAATCATATTCCCATTCTCTTCTGGATACTTCCAAACAAATAATTTGCCTGTGCGAAGATGGAACAGGAACAGGATCTAATAGGTGCTGCTCCTGTCGAGCAAAGGGACAAGCCAAGCCTTAAAGAGGCTTTAGAGCTCAGTCCCATCGATGCAGCACGCCCCCCAAAAATAGCTGAGGAAATGCCCAAAAAAAAACGTCGCGGCGGGAAGCGTATAAAACTGCTCCAAGCCCGTAGGTTGGTGAAAGACCTCCTACAAGCAGCAACAACTGAGGAGGAAAAGGATGAACAGAGAAACAAACTCTCCCAAATAGAAAAACAGCTTCGTCTTTGCGTTGCAAAGAAACGTAAATAAGGCTGCATTCATGCCAATGCCTTCATTTACCCTTATAGTACTATACTTAATAACTTCTACCAACAAGCCGATGCGTACAAAACGCTGCTTGTGAAACACTTACCACTGTTGGGATTTCACTATAAACATACATATGACTGATATTTGAATGATATAAAGCAAAAAGAATGTAAATCAGTCATATGTAAATAAAAAAAATTTTTTCTTCCTTATTCACACAAAATTGAATAAATAAATTTTCCATATTCTAGGCCCACTAACTTTCAAACTCTTTATTAATATACTAGTAGTCCTCAAGAGTGCGGATGATGTTAAACTCTGAGTTCAGTACAAGGACTCTAATATCATTTCATAGCTCCAGCCCCTTGTTGGCTCCCTACAATCCCTGCGGTGGTTTTCTTGAGAGAATTATATTGGTTAAAGATATATTGGTTAAAGATCTCGGTGTCAAACTAGACCCCAATTTAAAGTTTTTAGATATACATACATAACTCACAGAGATTTCATTTGAATCGGGTTCCTTATTGTGTGGCTGCCATATACATACATTTAAATTTATGTTTAACAAAATTTGCTCTGTAGAATCTGCTAGTATTCGTTGCTTATTGTGTTCATCTGTTAGTCTGTGATGTATACATGTGAACTTAATTTATATTTTACTAACTGATTTGGACAAGAGAACGAGGTAGAGAAAGGTAGGAGCATGGCCAACGAAGGTAAAAAGACGCGCCAGGAGAGCGACACTCTTGGAGCCATGGAAGTACCTGTGGATCGCTATTATGGCGCTCAGACCATGCGCTGCTTGTTAAATTTCCGTATTGGTGGGACGGAGGAGCGCATGCCGGTAAGTAGCATTAGTGGGCATTGGCGATCATCGGTGGGCGTGTCCTTAATTATTTCCCTCCGAGTGTGCAGAAGCCCCTGGTGCAGGCAATGGGGATACTGAAGAAGGCCGCTGCAGAGGTCAACCAGGAGTACGGACTGGATAAAAAGATTAGCTCGGCTATCTCAAGCGCAGCGGATGAGGTAATTTCGGGCAAACTCTACGACGAGGGGCACTTCCCGCTGCCGATCTGGCAAACGGGCTCTGGCACTCAGACGAATATGAATACGAACGAGGTGATCGGCAACCGAGCCATTGAAATACTGGGAGGCACTGTGGGCTCCAAGGATCCGGTGCACCCGAATGACCACGTTAACAAGTCGCAGAGCTCCAACGACACCTTCCCCTCGGCCATACACATCGCCGTGGCTACGGCTCTGGTCACGCAGCTGAAGCCCGCACTGACCAAGCTGCGCGACTCCCTGAACGCCAAGGCCACTGATTGGAAGGACATCATCAAGATCGGCCGCACGCACACCCAGGACGCAGTGCCCATCACGCTGGGCCAGGAGTTCAGCGGCTACACCCAACAGCTGACCAACGGCCTGCACCGCCTAGATGCGGTTATGCCTCGCGTCTATCAGTTGGCCCTTGGCGGGACTGCCGTCGGCACTGGGCTAAACACGCGCAAGGGATTCGCAGAGAACTGCGTCAAGCGAATCTCGAAGCTCACCTCGTTGCCCTTCGTGGTGGCTCCCAACTTTTTCGAGGCCCTGGCCTCCCGAGATGCCATGGTCGAGGTGCACGGTGCCCTCAACACTGTGGCCACCAGTCTCATGAAAATCGCCAATGACATCCGCTTCTTGGGGTCGGGCCCCCGCTGTGGACTGGGGGAGCTTATACTCCCCGAGAACGAGCCGGGCAGCTCGATCATGCCGGGCAAGGTCAATCCCACCCAGTGCGAAGCCATGACCATGATCTGTGCCCAGGTGATGGGCAACCATTTTGCCGTCACCACAGGCGGGGCCAGCGGCCACTTCGAGCTGAATGTGTTCAAGCCGTTGATTGCTTCCAATGTGCTGCGATCCATTAAGCTGCTCAGTAAGTCTTTGTCCCCATCTCAGCCAGAGCTGGAGTACAATGGGGTTGTTTCTTCCACTCTTTAGCCGATGGCTGCACCAGCTTCTGTGTCAACTGCGTGCAGGGAATCAAGCCCAACAAGGAGAAGATAGCCAAGATTATGAAGGAGTCCTTGATGCTGGTCACTGCCCTCAATCCGCACATTGGCTACGATAAGTCGGCTCTGATAGCCAAGACAGCACACATCAATGGGACGACACTGAAGCAGGAGGCTCTCAACGCGGGCATCTCTGAAAAGGACTTTGACGAGTGGGTGCGTCCAGAAAATATGTTAGGTCCCACCTAGGCGTTGTGACACATCTCCCAATATGCTTATTGTTCACCGTATGTTAATAAAGTTTAATTCTCATCCAACTGGCTCTGCGGCGTCTAACGATTTTTGCTCAAGGAACCAAACCAACATTTTTCTGAAAGATTTTTTTAAATGCTATTTCAAAGGTAGCGCTGCATTTTTCACATCAAAGCTAATTGATGCAGCTCCTTGTGGTTTCGGCTTACCGTCTGGAAAATATTAAGTTTAAATAAAAACTCGGTTAGAAAAAAAACGAGAGGGAACGTTGAGTTGCAGTTACCGCGATGATACTTCTACTACAGTCTGTATATACGGTTATGTGGAATTCTAAAATATTTTATTAGTGCTAACATCAATCAACAACTACATCACTTCTCACAACAACACGCCGTTCTCTGACACAGGCCGCACGCTGAACAAGTCAAGCTGAGTGTGTGAGCGAGAGAGAGAATCAGTAGCGTCGGCAGCAATGAAAGGGGCCTACATTGTGAATATAATAATGATCCGATCTGAGCCAGATTCGGCAATCTGGTAGATATGGTCCTCCTCCACGATTCGATACATTTCTTCTATCTACAAAATTGTGGACTTTCGTCTTTTGTTGGGCGGAAGGTGGTGGGGGAAATTTTGAAATACTCTTTTAGCAGTGTGATATCACATAAGTCTGGAAACAAACTTTGGATGCTTTAACTTTTATAGTCTCTGAGAACTAGACGACAAACAAGACGGACAGACAGAAGTGGCTATATTGGGTCGGCTATTGATGCTGATTAAGAATATATGTATATACTTTGAGGGGTCGGAAACGTCTTCTCTGCATCACACACATCCACCCCTACCACAAATACAATATACCATTCAACTCTTCAAGTACGGGTATAAAAACTGTGGCTTTCGGCTAAAATGTCAATGCTAAAATGTACAGTCTATTCCCATTTTGAACAAGTCTCTTAGTTTTAAAGTTATCTCAATAAATAGGCTGCCAGGAGCTTCCATGAAATGTTAATGGTTGATGGTCGCAGCCTAACAAAAAGTCTCTTGTAAAAAATATCACTTAGTTAGCCTTGTCCTTTCTGGCATCTTTCAGTCTTTGCATTGCTTTCCAAATTCTCAGTTTCTCAACCTTGCGTAATCCAAATTTTTGTTTCCCCTCATTTCGGTAAATCTTTTCGAGTTTTGGTAAATCTACGCAGCTGACAGAATGGTGCGCGTGATCGAGGACATGTTCGGCATCGCCGTCAACCCCATCACCCAGAAGACGGATCAGGTGCGCCGCTTCTCGCTGATCACAGACCGAGGCATGTGCGTGTCCATTCTCACACTGGGTGCCATCATCCAGAGGATCAAGGTGCCGGACTTTGACGGGAAGCTCGAGGACGTCTGTCTGGGCTACGACGACGTGGCCGGCTACTACCGCAACCAGCCGAGCTACTTCGGAGCCACCATTGGAAGGGTGGCCAATCGAGTGGCCCGGGGGCGCTTCAAGCTGTGCGGCAAGGAAGTGAGTGTCAGCCGCAACTTCAAGGACCGGTACCAGCTCCACGGCGGCTTTGTGGGCTTCGACAGCGTTATCTGGGATGTGGTGGGCATACACAAGGATGGCGTAACCTTTCAGCACGTCTCGCCGGACGGCCACGAAGGCTACCCCGGAGAGGTGACTGTCAACATCAACTTTTCGCTGAACGAAACGGGCTGCTTTGGCATGAGGATCGAGGCGAGGGCCAAGGCCACCACCTGCGTCAACATCACCAACCACGCTTACTTCAACCTAGCCGGACATGGAACCGGCAAGGACACCCTCTTGCAGCACATGCTGATGATCAAGGCCCAGAAGATCGTGGACACAGATCTCGAGCAGATCCCCACTGGGAAGCTGATGCGCATCCGCAACACTCCGTACGACTTCTCCAGCCTTGTCAACCTCGGCAAGCGCATTGTCCAGCTCTCCAATTGTCCTATCAGTGGCTTCGATAACAACTACTGTGTTGACGTGGCGCCCAATCGCGTCCAGTTAGTGGCACGTATTGTTCACCCGTGCAGCGGCCGCTACATGGAGGTGCACACCAACCAGCCGGGACTGCAGTTCTACACAGCCAACAATCTGCCCGACGAGATGGGCGGCGGGGTGCCCAACATTGGCAAGGGCGGGGCTCACTACGTGCGGCATGGCTCCTTCTGCATGGAGACCCAAAAGTATCCCGATGCCATGAATCACGATGATTTCCCGTCGATCATTCTCAATCCTGGACAGCTGTATGACCATCAGGTGGTCTACAGATTCGGTGCCTGCCCCAAACGAATTTAGGGATGACGCTACGCTTTTTCTTGATAAAAAAAATCTTAAATTTTCACTCAATAATAAAATGACGCTTTCTATTTAATTTAATTATTTGTGTACATGTTTGTTTTTAACTGACATATGCAAACATTTTTTTGCACGGCTTTTAGTTAACAACATTAGTGAAATAGCGCCGAGAAACGGTTACGAAAAGTGTGAAATAAAAAAGCACTAAAAGGCTGCGTCTCCATATTTTAAAGTTTATAAATAAATTAGGTACAATCAATCCTATCCACATTAACGTTTGAAATTAGGTTAGGATATTCAAAAAAACCGCCCATATGAGTAAAGAGTCGATAGAAAATCACATCTGTCTGACCCTCAGATAAATACCAAAATATACCATTGTCAAAATATACTTTTATACTGTAACATACCACGAACTGGATGAAAATATACTGATAAATCCACTAATAAACACCTAGATAGATTCCGAATAAAAAACGATTCAGATTGTTTGTAAAGTTCAGAAATAAGTGTTTGCCACGTCAAGAAGCGATCGATACCATCCGCCAAGCTGTTTAATCTACCGCAAGTGTATAATAGGACGACGGAAGACAGTCGTCACAGCAGTAGCAGCAGCAGCAGAATGACCGTACGTATCCATGAGATACTTTCCCATTGTGCATTGCAATTACTACCCCCGCTCCCACCCACTTTTTCTGTCAGGTGCACGAATTCAAGGTGGAAATGACCTGCGGCGGGTGCGCCAGTGCCGTGGAGCGCGTATTGGGAAAATTGGGCGGTACGTAAGGGAGGAATTAAATGGCCTAGTTACGGGTATTAGGCTAATTAATGTTAATGCGCCTTATCAGACAGTTTGTGTTGCGGCTGCCAACTTAAGTCTTTTTCGCCACTCTTACAGATAAGGTCGAGAAAGTGAACATTAACTTGGAGGAGAGAACGGTTACCGTCACGTCGAACCTATCGTCCGATGAACTTTTGGAACAGCTGCGCAAGACCGGCAAGAGCAGCTCGTACATCGGTGTGAAAAAATGAGACGAGTTTCTCAGCAAGTTTCAGAAATACGGCAAACTAAAACTTGAAGTCTAAAAGGGACGTGGTAGTCCCCATTGCCGATGTCACATGTCACACATACATACAAACCATTCGAGCTGGAGGCTCTGCTTGATGCATTCGTTCAGTGATATCCAAGATTTACCCGATATATAGTACATATGAATAGCTACGAGTATACTCGTACTAAACGAAGAAAAAGTTTCATCATAATTAACCAGAAATAAATAGGAAGTATCTACAAATTTTACATTAGTATTCGATCTTGCCAAGTTATAAGTAGCTCGTAGTTAGCCGATCAAAGCGATCGATTATTCATTACTTGTTACTAGAAGAAGAATTTTAAATTCAAATTAACAAATCAAATCTAAATAGAATGCCAAATGCCAAATGTTTTTGCCTCAATGCAGTATAATAATTATGAGTGCATATATTTCCAATGTAGTAGCCAATAAATGATACACTCGTACGCCAATTGCCCTCTTATGATTACACATATATAGTTCAATAACGAATTTTAATATCAACATTTTTTTGCGATATCAAATAAATATATTTTATTCTTAAACCAATTAATGGTTTCTTACCTATTCAATGCAGTTTGTTATATGAAGTAGTAGTGATGTGGGACCGTTAAGACTCCCTTTTTTCGGCCAGCCCAAAATGTTGAACACAATCTGAAATGGGGAATGATCATTGTCATGCCTAATCAGATGCAGGCATTTAGTCATCATGGCCAGGGGGCTGGGGCTTGCTGTCTCATCGCATCGCAGCAAGCATGCAGCATGCACACGTCATAAATCTCTGGGCACGGCAACCACACTTATCAAAATGAATATTTCTCGTTTTCTTTTTTCCATATTCTGTTGTATTCCTTGTTTTTTTGTGAACGATGATGTTTGGGGCGTAACGAAATTATCAATCAAATGCCAGTGTGGCATGCAAGGAATGCAGAACGCTCGCACACAAAGAACGAAAGACTCTGCACTAATTGAGTTTAGAGGGAGACGCAGCTTTCCGTTTGGAATTCGATGTCGCCTGTCGCTACCTGAGGTTGCGGATCCGTTTTGCGTCTCCCTGTTGATTTATGCCCCATGCAGCGACCCTAAACAATAAGAACGCAGCAAGGGACGAATCGGCCTGTCACAACAAACCTCACAGTCACACTCGCAGTCGCAGTCACGTCCTTACCCCTGTCCCATTCATTCAGATAGCATCGTAAAAGGTTCCTTCCCAGTCTTTGGTAATATCAAATTATCGACTCAAGTACCGTTCAAATGGCCGAGAGTAAAATAAACAGTTAGTTAAGGCAATCGCCTGTTGCTGCTCCGAACTTTGTGAATATTGTGATATTTGGGATTATAATTATCTGTAATTGTTGTCATCCATGTGGTAGATACACACATACATACAAATATCTACTGATTTCTGACCAAATATACTTTGGTTTGTGCAGCTCGATCGAGCTGAAGTAGATGCAGTTTGTGTCAAAATTTTGCCATCACCGCCCCCCTCGTTGCTGCATTGCTGGGACCAGTCTGCCGATGTTGTTGGATTCGTTCTTGGGCGAGTACGATTTTTTGTGGATGGTTTTCCTTGCACACTTGGTGCATTGTCGACATTCCGAAAATCGTTGGCGAAATTCCTTGGCGCATGCTTTGCAGCAGTCCTAACCAGTTGGTTGGTTTGCCTGGTCAAGTGGCTCGCGGATCGTTGGGGCATTGGCAGCACAGGACTCGACTGGTTTACCATTTGGCGGTGTTCTTGGCTGAAAGCACATACGCACTCACACACACACACGCATCACATACACACACGCACACACTCTGGCACTCACAGGCGGACAAAAGTGCCGCCGCTGTCTTGTCTTGGCTGGGGCTGTGCTCATTGTCATGACAGATGTGGGGAGAACCGACAGCCAGAACAATGGCACACTAAACCAAACTTAGGGCCCAACTGTAGCCATAAATTCCAGAATAAATTGTGACGTTTGTGAGGGTAAGAAATCTCTGGGGCCCTACCAGCCACACGCACTCGCCTGGCAAGGTCATTTCAATAGCAACTTCTGTGACGGACACCAAACGAATTTGCTCTCCGATCTCCTTAGTGTTGTTGTCCTGTGCTGGTTCATTGAACCATTAGCTACTCCTACGCTGCCTGGCTACGAGTACGTCTAGGTACAAAGGTATTTGGGGGAACGGAACACAGTAGCCAGCATTTTGCAGTGCAAATTGCACCTCTCTACTGTGTAGCGAGGGGGGTCACAACACAAAGAGACAAGAGACAGGAGAGAGGCAGCCAGGCAGCCAGCCAGCCAAAGAGAGGACGACCAAACCTGTCGACGCAATGAAAATTCCTCTGGCCCGAGCACTGCAGCTTCGATTCAGTTTCGAGCGTGTGCCAAGCCCACGAGCTTAGTTTGGCCATAACGAGAGCAAAGCTGGACAAAAGGAAGGCACACACACAACAGAACAGAGGCAGACAGGAGGCGAAAAATGCTAAGCGTAAATAACTCATAGATAATACTCGTAATGCCCATGCATTTGCAAGCGATGCAAGGCGATGCGAGAGCAGACCCAAACCCAAAGCCCAAACCAAAACGCAAACAAAACAAAAGACTTAGGACACGAACTGGCCGAAGGAGCCCCAGTCATGTAACAGCAGCAACAACAACAACAGCCCCAGCCTCCATTTCGTACGAATGCAGCTCAGCCTCTCGGAGAATCGGAGTTCGACTCTGACTCGACGACCAACAAACGAAACGAAAAAAAAACAAGATCAACTGGTTTCGCGTTGAGAAGACCAACAACAAAATACTCACTCAAACGGAGAGCTCAAGACCTGTTGAGTCTGAGAGCCCGAGCCCGAGCCAGGCCACCAGACCATCGAGACCATAGTTGCCTCTTCGTCGTCTATTGCGCGTGCCTTCGGTCGGTCGTTGTCGGTGTCGGTAGATCGGTTGTTTGGTCTGTAAAAATACTTTTCCCCAAAGAAGTTACATTTGTGTTTTTGACTGTTCGTCGTGCAGAACGATTCTTCTGCGCTGCCAGTTCCGTTGCTCTGCCCCGCGGCCAATATGTCCCCTCCGTCCATCATCGTCTGCATTTGTGTCTGTGTGTATCTGTGTTTGTGTTTGCAAGCAGGCGTGTAATGTGCGCGAAAAGCTGTTTTCGGTACATACAGCCATTCCCATACATCCATAGAGTCAATTTTCCTGTTAACCGAAAACCTGACAAAATATAATAGAATACCAGAAAAATAAATACAAATACAAGCAACTGCCATAAAAACGCTCTCGGAAAGTGTGTGTATGTGTATGTGTACGTGTGGTGCTGGTGCTGCTGTGCTGATGTGTTGGTGTATCTCTGCAAATGTGCATTTAAATCTGTAGTAAATCTGTCTGTGTAAATATGCAAAAATGCAATGCAAATGTTGATTCTGATGGTCGTCGCCACTCAGCCTGAGCTAGCAGTAGGTGAAAGTAAAGCGCAGGCAATTTTGTACATAGTGCAGCGACCACTGTGCCAATTGATCCAGGAGCCAAGTGTCCAAGAGGCTGACACTTAAATTAACTGAATAATCACTGGGATGGTGCGACAAGGAGTGGAGTGACCAGCTCCAGCTCTCCCCGCTTGGGTTATCACAGCATTTGACCTGCCATTGGAATACCCGCTCGAATCATAGTAATAGGGGATGCCTTTAAAAGTAAGTATCATATTAGAGTTTAATACATTTTTGGTTTAGTTATACAAAATAGACTATGAACTGAAAGCGACTGGTTATGTATAATCTTGGATTCTCTATCAATTGGAATAGTTGGATCGAAACATCCAATATATCCCTGTTTCCCACTACTTGAGTAAGCTCTTGTGCATCCCTATCTTATATGGCTTTTATAAGCATAGTTTTATACATTTTCTGAGCTACTGGGGATGTCGAGACAAGTAGCCGAACACACCTAGAAACCGTAGCACCCTAATGATTCGATTCTTTGGCTAAACTGCTCATAAAACGATGGAATTAATTTTCTAATAAAGAACATGCACAGTTCGGCATGGCTGGCAAGACCTATGCAAATGTGGCCCCTTTTAAAAACGGTTCCACAGATCAGAAATTATGCTAAAGACCCGCATGTGAAGCTGGTATTTGCTGTTATTTCTATGTCGCAACCCAATTTAAATTTGTATCTCAGTTTTGGGGACCATTGGGAAACTCCGTTTACATATTCGCTGAGAATGAGAACTCTGACAAAACATTTGGCAATAAGCCAGAAATACGATGCATGTATGTATCTGCTGTGTATCGTATATACTATAGATAGACACACTTTGCATGTTTTTCCTTGTTCTGGTTTAGAGTGGACAACAAACAAGCTCGTAAATAGTCAACACATATGTACATACATATGTATGCCAATGTATGGTAATAGGTATATACATACATAGTATTCACCCATGGGTAAACTATTTTTATTGACTTTAGCTTTGACGTTTGACACCTTTGCAGTTTTTTGTTTACGATCTGAATAGGAATCACAAGAGACAAGGAGAGCGAAAAAGATGGACAGGGACAGAGCTATGGAGAACTAATATAAATCTCCATGTAAACCTGCAATAGGTACATATGTATGTATGTAAAGACGTACATACATACATATGTATGTATAAGAAATTTGATTAGATTTTATTTTGAAATCATTTGAATTTACTTTAATGGAAAAATTATTGGCTAATTAAACTTATTTTGTAACTCTACAAATTTCAACTTTCCCATGAATTCCAGCATACCCCTCTACTCGAATAGGGTCTACATATTTTATGGTATAAATCAGCGAATAAACTCCAATAAACAAAGGCCCAGACCCACGAACAGGAATTGTTAGAAACTGCTGGTTGGCCAGATGTTTGGGGTGAGGGTAAGCGGATAGCGGAGAGCGGTGGGGGCCAACAAAGCCGCTCGTGCCGACACACCTGACAAGCGAAGCAAAAGCAATCGACCAGGTTCGGGCCAGATTCTATGGCTGACATTATTGATACATTATGCGGCCACTTTATGGGGCGGCTGCCAAAGGGAAAGAAAGGGTTCAGATTCAGAGTGGCGGAGAATCGGGGAAATACTTGTAGAGATGGAAATGCTGGGATAGATAGAGCCCTCTGTCCAAGGTGGAGCTTTGTTTTAACCACCAGCCAGCCAGCTAGCCAGTAAGAGCTGCTGCTGCTGTCGTTTGATGGGTGCTCAATCGAACCTTTTGTGTGTGTGGATTTGACTCTGACTCTGGGCCAAGACTCTTTGGCCCACTTTTGGGTGTCGCTGTGTCACTGTCACCCGGCGAAAGAGAGCGGACAGGGAGTGGCCCTTTGTCTCTCGTTAAGCCAATTGTCCATTAAGACCCAAAGCTGCTGGTCCTCTGATTGCATAAGCTCCACCACGTTGGGCATACTCGGATTTTATTTCACTGTCAGTTAAGATGAAAAATTGTTTTTTATTATTTTCCATTCCTCATTGGCATTTGCCCCTTGCTGACATCACGTGACAACAACAACAACAACAACAACAGCAAAAATAACAACATAAACAGAAAATGCTGGTTCGGGTTCGGGTTCGGTGGCATTTTTTTCGGTTCGAGCAAATAATTTAAATGTCAATGAGCGAGAGAGCAGGCGACGGGGACGGGGACGGAGACTCTAACCAGATAACCAGCTTGTGGCATGCTGCGTCCCGGTGCGGCCCATGACGAGCCGATACCCCCACCAGCCCCCACCAGGTGACCTAATTTCAAGCAGACACTGCAGCAGAGCAGCACAGAGAAACACTTTCTCCTGGACCGATCGAGTTCTGGCTTTTCGTCGTCGTCGTTGTCGTGGGCCCAACTTCGACCTCGTCTCGGGCTCGCAATCAAGAGAAAATTTAATTTTGAATTTATTAAGGTAAACAAGCAGCAGCAGACGGCAGCGACAGCCCCCAAAAAGTGGTTCGTGTTTCGCTTTGACATACATCAAAATTGGTTCTTTCCTATATATATGTATATAATTTATACACACATGCAATCAAATCCAGAACGGACAGATCCCAAACAACAGACAGCAGCAGCAGCAGCAGGAGAAGAAGGAAAGATAATGATGGCAGTCCACAGATTATTCAGTTGCCACAGCAAGGCCTCTGCCTGGATCTGGATTGGCCTTGGGCACGAGTATGAGTATTTGCTGAAAGCATTTCTGAAATCAAATTAGTATCAACTGGCCCGAGTCAATCAAACAATGACTGCATCACAGCATCAGCTGTGTGTAATTAGAGATGTTCGGGAATTTTAGGGACTAATTGGATAGGTTCCATAGATGCAAATGATAAAATACATCAGCTATACTCCTCTGAGATTTCAGTTCCTACAAATATTCCATTCTCACAGTCACACATTCCCATTCCCTTGGCCAAAGCGATTGAAGCCAAAGGCCATCAGGCCACTTGAAATTTGTTCAGTGTTTGCTTTCAACTCAATAATTTTTGGGGGATCACAAATCGAATAGTCAAATACAATACGAGCACAACGAGGCGAAGAGAAGATTCCAAAGTATCAGTTACAAAACGTTTCAATTTTTGCTGCCTCACTGGGCTTTGCGTGGAGAGGAGAGAGGAATCAGCCGGGGATCGGGGATCGACTATCATTTGGGACATTGGAACACGCGCTGTGTCCGCGACCCAGAAGAGAGTTGCCCCCAATGTGAGAGAGTGGGAGAGAGAGAACAATGCCACAGAAATCAGATACTTTTTATTTGCCACAACATACTCGTGGCCCAACAAAGAATGCCACACGAATTGGTGATAAATTCATCGATGAAATTGTTTAGATAGCAAAATCAGTCGAAACTGTTTTTCTCCTATGGAATGACTTGTGTTCGTGGTTGTTTTTGTGTCTCGCCAGCTGCCACCGCAACTATCTATAAATGGCTAATGACATTGGATTAGCATAAGCTGTGCAATTAATCTTTGTAATAAGTGGAAACCGAGGCAAAGCGAAACCAAACCAAATCGAACCATCAGCCAAACCAAAGACAAACAGGCCCCGCTGCTCGGGGCACAAGCAAAAGACGGGGAGAAAACACTCGGAATTATTGGGAATTTTCAGCGTAAATCTTTTGTATGATTAATGAATGGAGGGAACCGATGCGATGCGATGCGATGGGTCCCATGTCCAACGATATTCTGGTTTATTATGCAAATTATGCGTTAAGGGCGTAGAAGGCCGCATCTATTAGTGTCAGGTGCCTCAATCGAACACTAGCCACCTGATCAGAGCCTCAGAATCGGACCCAGAATCAGAAACACATCATATTACCAAACTCCCACACGGACTTGGACTCTCAGCTGCACATTGTTGCATATTAATGGGTCTGGAACGGACTTCAAACAGTTAGTCGCATGTGCGGCATATTAATTATGGAATTTCTTTTGCTGCCCCTGCTGCTGCCACGCAACAAACCTTCTTCGTTCCTTCGTATCTCTGCGTGCAACCTCGACTCTGTGTGTGCGAGTATCTGGCGTTGGCCTTTCTCTTTGGAATGCGGCAGCTACCGAAGAGAAGAAGAAAACTACCATAAGGCACCAGAAAATATTCCGATATGCCTGGGACTTGGTTGCCAATACGATCAACGTAGAAATTCCACAGATTTTGTTGCTATTTTTAAGAATGTTCAAGATACTCAAAGACTTCTTCAGTTCATTAAAGAATACTTTCTTAGGCCAATGGGCATATATAAATTATAATGTTTATATCAAACCCAATCACAGGGAGAAGGAAAGCTGTTGAAAATGAATAGAATCGTTTGTATCTTAATTTCCTGGACATCATATCTCCCACTTTATATCGGAAATGGTAATTCCAATCGGAATGAGTAACAGAACATTAGCAGACAGACTTTGACAGTTTGTTGGAGAGCCATAAAGTGAGTTATATGATATCGGTCGGCTGGCCAATGCAACACCTTGTCCGAGATCAGAGTAGAGTGCTTTCTCAGCCGGGCTGGTTCAGAGATAGAGAGCCATAAATCTGTCAGCCAGCAGCGGGTTGGTCTGCGAGCATAAGAATGGAGACGACTAATGCCATTTAAAATGCGGCAGTTTAGTTTTAGTATTAGCTGCCATTTATATGGGTGTCAATCCACGTTCTTTCTCTCGATTGTCGATTGTCGATTATTGAGTGTCAGACCAGAGCGCAGCTAATTAATGCGCCGCCCCGAAGCGAAGACATGAAATAAAACGAACAAAACCCAAAACGGTTAAAAAGAAATCTCCCATCGGACAGGGCGATGGAGAGGAGCTGCGAAGATGACCTCTTTCCGTCGCAAACTGATAAGGGGTCGTAGAGCAAATAATGATTGAGAGGAGAACTGGGATCAGCAGAACGGATTAATGCGTATATGTATGACCTTAAGGCTCCCGCAGAGCGTCAAAACGTACATGTGTATGTGTAGTATGTATAAATCGATCGAAAAAATGGCAAAAATATACAAAAATATATCGAATACTCGTATAACAAGGTCAATTCGATCGACTGTAGTGCTTTAGCCGAAGAGCAAAGCCCATTTGTCATGCGCAGATATGGGGGAGGCTGATATGAATCATATGCTTCATTTTTTTGTAGTCTGATTTACGATGAAGCAACAAAATAAACGCCATTAAAATAGCCTTTGATGCGATATTAGCCACAATCACAATTAAATTTATCTTCTGTCGACCATTTTGTTGAAATTCTAACACTTTCCTTGCAATCAGAAAATGTGATCCATATCAGCAGCACATGCACCATGATACTCACTCGTATCTAGTTTGTTAGAGAGACACCATATATGAATCATACTAGCTCTTGCTTATTTGGAACCTGTTCGAATACCAAAGTACCTATATACATTTGATGTTATATGGCATCGGCATTCTGAGCACCGTCATCATCACTCTCTCACTGGAGTCGGAGGGAGGGGAAGCCACTGCCCCCTCTCGGACACTTCCGATAAAATCGCTTTCAGCATTCAATAGAAAAATTAAACTCGAGCCAAACGGAAGACTTGATTGGAGGTTTGTCGCGGGGCTGGGCTACATACATATACCGGGAACGATAAGAGAACCAGCTGCTGTTGCAGAGAGAAAATGTTGTTGGTTTTTTTTATGGATGGTTTATAGATGGCAGAAATGTCTGACATTATGCCGGCAAAAACAATTTCCAGTGAAATGAAATCGAACGGCATTGATTGCATGCCAATGTGGCTCCAAAGTTCTTGATCGACACCTGCAGCCAGACGACGAAGACGACGACAAGGTTCCATCAGACGACGCTCCAGTCCGACTACGGCTACGACTCAGACGGTGCTGGAGACTGGGACTGAGACTGAGACCGGTGACCATTTATAGAGTAACTAGCGACTAGCAAGATGATCAACAGACGATCACTACTTGCTCGCCATTCCAATGACGCAAAACACGCAATGGGCCCAGACTCTTCCCCGGCGGCTGTCCGACCAGTCCCTGCCCCCCAACCACCACTTGGTGGAGCTTTCTCTGGAGCGAGCGAGGAGGAGGCAGCGTTAATTATTATGGGCAGAGGAAGTGGAGACGACGTCGGCAGCGACTAATTGCAGCTGCGGCTGAAGTGACCATTGTGGAGTTGTGTCTCTGGGCAGCCGGCTAGACACTGTCCAGAGACCCCTCCCTCCCACTTCCCTTTCCCACTCAGTGTCAGTGAATTATTTAATCGAGTTCCTTGTTTGTTTAACTTTTTGCAGAGTCGGAAAATGCAGCAGCTGGAACTCTGAACCCTGCAGTTTGACCCCTGACGCCTGCCTGACTTTGGATGAGAAGGAAAACAAAAGCCCCCACAGAGACACACCCCACACACACACACACACACACATATTCAATATGCCCACCCGCCACAATTGGGATACGGACCGTGTGGGCGTGGCCCATCTGGCTGGGGCTCTGAGTCCGCTTTGCATAACCGATGCCAATCATGAGATATTGCGGCCAAAGCCACGAAGGTGAGTTTGTTGTTTGAAAATGCTAACAAATTATTGAATTATTGGCCTAATTCTGACCTTAACGGGTCACCAGTTAATTAGTTTCGTAGTTTAGTTTATGTACGAAAACAGAGAGAGAGAGAGAGAGAGGGAGAGGAGCGGTGAGAGTCTGCAAAATGCTTTGCCGATTTATACATAAATTCGTTCTCCCATAACGGTCAATATTAGTTTCTGCATAGATGGTTAGATAAGACAATTCTGTATAATTGTATTCCCGTAACTTTAAAATTTTGGATGTTACACGATTTGAGAGGATGAGGGATTTGATATAGTATGACAGGTATCACGGATAGTCCGGATACTCTTATTTATGGATCCTGAGGCGGACGACCTTATAGTTGATGCTTATCAATTAACCATTCTTTCTGTCTTTCTTTGTACATCAAATATTACTTTTAAACTCATCTCAGTGACCGTTCAATTCGAAGATTTCATCTGTTGTGTTATGTTACTCTTCTCTTTATATCCTCCCCTCTCAACCCACAACTTTATATACCCAAACTATTCCTAACTATTACAACGACTTATATAGTATATGCTCTAATTCGATCCTTGTGTTGTGTTACATTTCAGCAGGCGCCATCTGTTGCTTACATAAATTCTACTCATTTCTACATTTTACATACAAAGATACATATTATAAACCTCCACACTGGCGCCCGATAGTGTACAGTTTTATATTACATTTTTCATGTAGCGCAACATGCTGCAAACACTAGCTCTTAGCAACATTTTGAAAACTACGACTCAGCAACATTTTGGGAATTCTTTTGCAACATTTGGTACATATTTTCACTTACATATTCGTTTCTGTTAACTTGGAACTGGTTCTTTGTCGTGCTGCATTATGAAGCATTTTACCTGTGCTCTGTCATGCAAAGGCAATACAGTTTCTTATTGGAATTTCTATATATTCCAATATTCTATATATTTGTACGTATAAGTATAAGAAATCAGTATGCCCTGAACAGAAATATTCAATAATATAGATTAAAGAAAAGAACCCAGAAACATTTCGTTGCATATGCTCGTCTGCTCATGCACCACTATAGACTATAGTATGGAGAATATGTGGCAAGATCTGTTCTTATCTAAGCGCATCTAAGACATTTCTTCAGCTCTGTCTGCTTTCTTATCGGGTTTCAAAGGCAGTACGTGTACGTGTATATGTTCCAGTTGGCTCCAAATGGTTTCCAACCGCACCAACGCCAACAACAATGGCAACTATTTTTGGACTTGGACACTTGCATGCATAATTGTGCACAAAGGCGTGAAGGGAGGAGGCGCAAGAGTCAGACAGCAGGCCATGTTGAACGGACAATAAACTTTTGTTCTGGCCCGAGTCGACCAACTTCTTTTCGGAAGTGATACGAAGCCAACAAAAAAAGAAAATACCAGACCAGATAAAGAAGTTGACGTCGGAGCCTGGGTAGGAATAGCGGACGTTAGACGATTTTCGGAAATCATAATGTATTGTTTGTTTGTCTGTTTGTGTGTGTTGTCTGTTGGCCAGAAAGCTTCTTGGTCTCTAGACCAAACGGGAACGATCTGTCTGCGATTCGTTTTCGCATTGTGAAGCCGGTCAAGGTTAATTTGGAAAATATTAGTGTCAGCAGAGAGTCGGTGTGTACTGAGCAGGGGAAGGGTAAGGGGAAGGAAGCCCCCAGGCAGAGAGAAGAAGATCACTCCGGATGTGTGCCACAAAAAGAAGATAGACACTCGTATAAGCACAAACTGGCTTTACGACCCCAGCGAAGGTAGAGATGAATAATTATTAAATGCGGGCCTGGCCTGGCCCGGACCGACCGGCCCAGTCAGACACGACTAATTCAATTAAAACGAAACTAGAGCTTGAGATACAAATAGTAGAGATTGAGGCTCGAGTCGAGTCGAGTGCTGCTGCTGCTGCTGCTGAAGGTTTCTGCTAAGGTTTTGGTCTTTTCCTCGCAAAGTTCAAGCTCGATTGAGAAATCGCCAGGCAGTGGCAGTGGTAACGGCAGCGGCAGACAATTGCTGATTGAAATCTCACCATGCCGCGCCCCGCAGGAAACAGGGGGAAACAGAAATATGACTGGCACTTTGCGAAACTGAAACTTTATTGTACTAGCTTCGTTTTTGTGTGTGCTGCTGGCAATTAAAAGTTTGAAATGCGAGTAACAACAAACAAATGACAGTTGGAAATATTTCACACAAACGAAAGTGAAAATGGCAAAATGTGAATAATTAGCAGCAGAGGGCCCACAATAAAGGGAATCAAATAATAATAGCTAACGAACTGGAATAGGCAAAAATGTACGAAAAATGTTCGCCACAATTGCCAGACGAATTTTTGAACAGGTAGCAGATGCCCCCCTATACTCATACTCATACCCATACCCATACCAGTACTCGTGCTGCAGCAGCAACAACAGCGACTTGTGGCTAACATAACAAAGTCAATGACAATGCAGGAGGGCAGGAGGAGGAGGGGCCTCTTCCTATGCCACTGCCAACCATCTCTCTCAGGGCAACAAACCCGAGGAGCCCCATGCATGCATAGCCATCTCTATCTCTATCTCTATCGGTGTAGCATCTTCAGTTAGGTGTAATTTTGAACGCAGCATTAAAGAGAGTACAAGAAATAATGCGACGACGTGAGGCAAGTGAAAATGTTGTTACCTTTTTACCTTGCCCGAGCTCAGGCCGCGACTTTCTTTCACGCAAACAGCCACAGATGCAGATACGGACACAGATATGGCTACACAGATACAGATACTTTGATACACTCTTTAGAGCACAGTCCGCGCTAGCCCAAGCTAGATCTGTGAGATACTTTTCGGTGCTTGTCCAAATATATGTGTATGTACGTAGCAAACTTACAGAATCGGCTGGCCAGAAACCACCACAAAACGAAAAGCAGCCAAAACCAGAAAACAAAAGCAAGAAAAATTGAAAACGGAAAATCCGAGGCGCGAAAGTGTGGGAGATTTCAGAGCAGCTGTTGCCGAGCGAGCCAATGAGGAATGACAGAGCACAGGCTGTTGATAGATCTGGATAGGACGGACGGACGGACGGACTAATTAAGTCGTTGCAGATAGCAGCGGCGACCCTCTCCGACCGACCCGTCCTCGTCTTCGAACGGAAGCGTCTTCGTCTTCGAACGGTTGCTCTGCTCAGCCTCATCTTCTCTGGCCTGGGCGCATCTCCAATTGATGTTGGGGATGTGGTTGAATGCGGAAATCTTGTTGGATGGCAGTCTCTATTCACAGTAGTAGTCGTAGTCGTAGTCGTAGTCAGGGACGCCGCGTATTAAAGTCTAATCAGCTAGATGTGATGTGATGATATGATAGGGACACCAAGCACTCGGAATAGGTAGCAATTTGTCAGATGTTGGGGTTTCATAACAGTTACAGCCAATTGCCTTGTCACTGATGGTGTCGGGATACCAGTTCGTTCGGGCTGGTCATGGCTCACATGAAGGAAATGCAGGTGAAGAGGTGATGTATGTGAGGTTTTTTCATGCCATTTGGAATGAACATGCAGCGGAATGTCTTGCCTATACTCGTACGAATCCTCGTAGAATCACACTTGACGGAACAGCAGCAGAAGTTCATCTCTATCTTTGGTCAGCGGTATTCGTATCTATAGGCTAGCATCACAAAATCTTAAATTTCGGAACGAAATGCCATTACGATTTCTATATAGTTTTCCACTGTTCCCAGACTCAGACCATGACTCAGCTGACGAAAAGCTGGGCTTAAGCAATCCATGTCAATCAAACTTTGAAATGTCTTGCATGGGGGGAGAGGGGCGGGGAAACTAAATGAGGAAAATTCGGTGAAGTCACCACGCATCTTAGCCAACGCGCCATTCTGTTCGCCTCGAGCAACGACATTCAGCACAAATGTTGGGCTAACCTTGCCACAGGTTTAACTTCCACTTCCATCCCATAGTTTGCTAATATTTTTGCCAACTAAAGATTATTAATGATCTTACACGAAGAGCTGATTCTAATGATCTACAGTCAAAAGCTGAAAAGCATTTCCTGTCTAATACATTTCAGGGCAAGAAAAACGAAAGTTCCCAAATCTCTATGAGCGTATTAGGCCCAAACCCCAGCCCAAGCCCCATTAGTTGGGTGACACACATACCAGTAAAAGGTATTCCCTCTACTCTCTTAGGGGCTTGCACTTGCTACCTTTTCGGCCAGTTCTCCAAACATTTCGATGTACATATGTACTTATTTTTTCTCCTTTGTGGCCGAGTTGTTTTATAAACACGCGAATATTACATTAAACTCTTTGGTACATTCCGTTTTCGTTTCGTTTTTTTAATTTTTGGAGGTCTTTTGTGTGAGTGTGGAGCTCTGCCTCTAATGGGTGTAAGCATATTTATGGCCTGTCATTACTTTTCCGTAAATTAAACTTTTTAATGCGAAAATTGCTTAGAGCATAATTTTTTTAATAATCCCCTCAGTGGAGCACTTGAAGCCTGGCTGGCTGGCTGACTGGTCTAGGAACAGCCGGCGGCTAGTGAAGAAAGTTATTGTATAATCGGACAGGTAGAGAGATGGATAGAGGAACGTAGAGTTTTCCGTATTACGTGGGCGGCTTTTATATGTTTGGTTTTTTGTTTCTGTTTTTGTTTGGGGTTATTCGTCGGGTATTTGGATCAAATGGTCGTGGCTTTCTAATTGCAATTGTGCTCCGCTTTGTGGTTTGTGGCCGCTCCCATTTATCCAATTCATTCTTCGTCCACAAAAAAGAAGCTTCTGCAGCTGCTGCTGCCGAAAAAAATTTAATATGTGGATATGTTGCTGTCTGTGTGTTGGGAAAAACAAAAGGCCAACCTCAAGAAGCCGTTATGTCAGCGCATACTCGTAGGCCAGTATAAATCATTAGAGGCAGGTTACGCTTGGCAATTTATTTGCTCCACACATGAAACGTATCTTGTAGATGTATCTCGAAGCCTACGCACGTCTGCCCATGCTCAGAACACACACGTCAGGGCGAGCTTTGAGCTTAGAATCTAACCATCTTGGGGCCTGGGCCTGGGAGACACTGCCAACCAGCCAGACTGCCTGGGCGCCGAAGCAAGGAAGGAAGCTTTGAAAAACTATCTGATAAGTGTCAAGATTGTATAACCTTCGAGTACGGTGCTGTGCGGTGTGTGGTGTGTGGTGTGAGGTGATGTGGCTGGCTAGCTCCCTTGGCCCCGCCAACAGTTATACATAATTAAATCCAGAGCCAGAGCAGCTATCAGAGATGAGAGTGACTTTGTCCAGTCACGTTTTTGATGCAGGGATAAGTCGGATGATGTCTGTGACTGCATTGGTTCGAACAAGTGGCCTCAACTCCAGATAAATATTTAAAATAATAATACCCATAGAAGTACGAGTAGCATTGGTTATTTGGCTGCAATAAATATTTCGAACAGAGTTTTGCATACACTCAATAGATTCTTTCCCCATCTTTTTATTACTGGTACGCTTTCTAATATAAATATACTTGTATTACTTGTTTAACTAAATACTCAATACTCAATACGGAAAGAGAGAAATAATTATTAAAGCTGGAGCTGATAATTCTTTGAGCATCACTGCCAGTGGCAGTCGCAGTAACTTTTTGAAAATCACTTTACCACCAGTAGCAACAGCAGCAACAAAGCAAAGCAAAAAAAACTAAAAGAGAAAAAATACAAATCACAGATACTCCTCGCAATGTTCCAGTACGTATGTACATACATACATATACATACGTACCTTGCAGGCACTGTTGCCGCAGAGTAAGCCCTCAAACGCGCTGCCTACGGTACGACGGTACGATCCATTGTTTTGGGCTCACAGCTGAGAAACAAATGGAAAAATTACCCAAGCCATGCCAAGCCATGCCAAAGACCCTATGCGCAAGGTGGCTCTGGTCTACCTCCGGGGGCCACAGAGTCCCAAAACGCGCTGTGAAAATGAGGAAAAACCGACATAGACAATGACGGGCCAGAGCGGAGCAGAGGCGAGAGCGCCAGCAGCTGTGGCGGCTGCACTGCTCTGTCTTCTGTCTTTGAACCGCCGCCACCGCTGTGGCTCAGGTGAGCTTCGTTTTCAGTCGAGCTTGATGTGCGCGAGCGAACGGTAATGCGGGTTGGGTTTGGCGACGAAATTCGGCGACTTTCGACCATTCGACTGACTGCGCTGAAGCTTCGAATTTCGAATTTCGAGTTTCGGTCGCGGCTCGCTGAGCACGAGAGCAATGATAATTTATAATCTGCATAATTGTTGTTATTATTTGTGCGAGTAACATAGAAATCAGCTGCGCAAGCAGCCAAAAGGAAATAGGGAATAGAAAAATAAAGAAAAATCGTGAATAGGAAGACGAAAAAGAAGAAGTGTGTGTGTCTGTGCCTGTGTCCGTGTCGAAGTGAAATGAAACCAAACCAAATCTAACATCCACAACAGCATCCCCAATCATGTATTGCACCAAAGATTGCTCCTGCAGCCTCTGCCGCGAGCTGCGGAACTACAAGATAGGATCCAAGAAGGCAGCCACATCCACTCCCACTCTCCCTCTACAGCCAGCACCAACGAACTCCACATCCCTCCTGGGCAGGATGCTGAACGAGAACTTCATCCTGCGCCGCCGCGGCATTTCCCTCAAGAACTTCCAGCCACAGTCGCTGCGGAACAGCGAAATGTGTCAGCAGCAGCAAAAGCTGCCAGTGCCACGCCCCGGACAGACACCCTCGCCCACGCCCATCGAGGAGCTTCCCGACTGGGTGGAGGACACGAGCAGGACGCGCCAGGCCAATCACAAGGTGGTCATCTACTTTGGGGACTCCATCAATCGTAATCCAGCGCAACCGCAACCGCCGCCGCAACCGCAATCCCAGACCCAGCCACAACCACAAACACTGCCAGAGTCTTCAGCAGCAGCAGCTTCACCATTGTTATCGCCCAAAGAACTGCACTCGCAGCTGCTCCAAGAGATGTCCCAGAAACTGAAGTCCAATGACAAAGCGAAGGAGGGGGAGAACAAGGCGGAGGAGGTCAGAGCCGTGGAGGAGCGCTTGGAGCGGGCTGAACGGGCGGATGATGAACTGCCGCCCTACATTGAGAGCGTGCAGAATGGCGTAATTAATATCAGAATTGAAGGCAATTACCGGCGAGCCAGTGCGCTGGTGGAAACGGTGGCAAAGCCAACTTTGGCCGTGGTCGGTCCAACGAAATCTGATGCTCCCACTGCTGTCACTGCCACTGATGATGATGATGACGATGATGATGATGATGATAATGATGATAATAGAGACGACGACGACCCTGGCCACGATGCGGAGACGGACTCGTGCGACTGGAGCTACGTTCAGGAGTGGCGACGAGCCGCTAGACGGTACTGGAAAACACTTAAAATTATTCGCCATTATTTGTTGCCTCCATTTACATTTCCATTTCAATTTTTCAATTCTGCTGCAATTCTTTTGTGAAAGTTGGGTAGCAAAAGGGATTTCTAGGTAGAGAATCGATTGAAATTAATTGGAAAAGGGAAAGGATTCAGTTTCTGGATGGGGAAAGTCTCTGTCTTTGCAGAGGAAAGAACCATCGTAAAAGCTACCCTTTAGAATACCATCAAATTTACATATGAAAGAATAAACTATATAGTCGTAGCCATAGTAACTAAATCAGCAATTCTGAAATACTTTAATGTGGATCATTATAACATTAAATATCTAACAGCATGAGAATCCCATAAAAACTGCTCACATCAGAATCAAATTGAGTACGAATCAGAGAAACATTTTATTGCTTAGACAAGTCACTAGATTTAACAACAAATCGCAAAACATATGGGGAAGTTCTATGTATTGAACACATTTGAAGACTTATCCAAATAATATTTGTATAATCGAACATAAAATCTTTGTATGAAAATCCAAACGAAAGGTCACTGCTCGATAATGAAAAGACTAATCAAGAGATACCTCAGGAATGAGACCATGGCAAAGAAATTTGAACTACCGTCCATAAATCGTATTTAGCACAGAACATTGTCCAAGCCATTGAAGATTCGTCTGGTTAGACAATGGAAGATGTGTCAAGCTACGGCGAAATTTAAAAATTGGGTCAATCAGAGCTCAAGTTACAGCATAGCCCGCTCTGATGGGGCTGGGCGAAAAATCTTTATTCTTAATTCTTCTGTGTTCTGTATTCTGTGTTCATAAAAGAATGAAAAGAATTTTTGAGCACGCTGACAACTATAGTAACTTTTCGCATGCAAATGAAATATCGTAACTGGCTTTTAATATCGTTTGTTTATGCTGTTATTTTTTATTTTGGCCAACCCAGCTGAAAGATGACGATCATTGGGATGCAAAGAAGCATGAGAATGAATTGTGGGGACCAACATAAACCTACTTTCGAATACACAACTGAATGTTTAGCCGAAGAAAGAATACAGAAAATTGCATACTCTTGCATCATCCAAGATAACAATATTAATTTACATTGCCAATGAATCATTTAACGTATTTAAAACGAGAAAGAACGTACGGAGTCGCTTCGAACGCGACTCTACTTTTATACCCGTACTCAGTCAGTACACATGTGATTTATGTGGAATTTGAAAATGTTTTATCATTTTTTACATTTTATTTTTTTGCTACATCTGTCATCGACATCTACATCTACATCATCTACATCAGTTCTCACAACAACACACGTACACTGCACGAGGCAGCATGTTTGAGCGTGAGTGTGTGTGTGAAGAATCTGCAGCCACAATCAACCCCAATAAATGACTTACGGCGCAAGTGGAAGGGGGCAGCTCGTAGCTGAAAATTCATTTGATCATTGTGGCTACAATAATGATCCGATCTGAACCAAATTCGGGAATCTGGTAGATATGGTCATTCTCTACAAAACTGCATTTTTTTTTTTTTTTCTATCCTCAGAATTGTGGATTTTTTCGTCTTTTGGGGGCGGAAGGGGCGTGGCTAAATTTTGAAATACACTTGTTCAGGTTTGGTATCACAGGAGTCTTGGCCAAAAGTTTGGTTGCTCTAGCTCTTATAGTCTCTGAGATCCAGGCGACACAAAATACAAAAAACCAAATCGTCTCGATTTTTGTGTGAGTGCGAAAGGGATGGAGCGAAGTTTTTTGCGTATGTTTTTCTCTATTGTGGCTATATTAATGATCCGATCCGATTCAGATTTGGGCCCCTGATAGATATGGGCTGTCTCTATGATTCTGCATTTTTTGTTTTCTGCTATCTTCAAAATTGTGGACGCCACAGATGTGCGCCCTTTGTGGGGGCGGAAGTGGGCGGGGGCGAAATTTTTGAAACACTTTTCTAGGAGTGAGATATCACATCAGTCTGGAAAAAAAATTTGATTGGTCTAGCTCTAGCCTTCGAGCAATGAGTGAAAAACAAGACGGACGGACAGACGGACAGACGGACAGACGGACGGACAGACATGGCTATATCGACTCGGCTATTGATGCTGATCAAGAATATATATACTTTATGGGGTCGGAAACGCCTCCTTCTGTGTGTTACACACATCCACTTTTACCACAAATACAATATACCCTATTACTCTTCAGTACGGGTATAATTACCAGAGGATGATGTCTCTATCCCAGATATCTCTAAAGGTTTTGGATTTCCCTATAATACATTTTGCATTCATCCTCGTTATTCACCATGATATTTGAATCTTATGTTTTAATTGGGAGATTCCTGGAGATTCTATTCTGAGACCAGGGCACGGTATGTCAGCATGTTGTGAGAAGAGATTTGGGGAAATATCACAGGTTACCCTACCCTTTAGACGTAGCCTTTGTTTGTCTTAGAATGGGGTTCCTAAGTTGCATCACTTATAGGTAAGGATATGGGACAGGTACATTTACCACAAATTTCTGAAACAGAAAACAGAAACACTTAAAGTATTCCGCAGATGGGCTATCACTAGCTTTACTGTCGATGTTTTTCGACTTATGTATATCAGATCAGTATTTATACGTATTTTATCTTTATACTATATATTTTCGATATATTATTTCTTGCAGACCCACTGGCAACTTGCCTCCCAGTTTCGGACAGCACCCGGCGCCCAGTCAGATTACTGGGCTTCCTCCCATGCCACCACAGCAGCAACAGCAGTTGACTCCACTCTCCCCCCATGGACCCCACAGCGGTCTGGCGGTGTCAATGGCTACGCCAGCGCCACGTGTGTTTAAGGAATTAGCACAGCATCCCAATAAGGGTGTGGGCCACAAGGTGGGAGTGCCTGGAAATCTCGCTCTTCCTCTGCCCAGCCAGATGACTTCCCCCGTTAGGACCCCCAAGGCACTGATTCCCCAACGAGCTGTGGCGGGTCCCGCTCGGTTGACCGTCCAGAGCACGCCCGTGAAGTCGCAGCCCCCGCAGCTGAGTGGCAGCCTTAGCCAGACCTCGCCCAGCCGACCCACACTTGGCATACCAACCACGACCACGAGCACGGCCAGTGGGAATCCCCCGCCAGCCCGAACGCACCAGCACGATCAGTTCCGGGCTCTGCAGCGCGTGCAGGAGTGCCACAGCTCGTCGGACGAGAACCGGAGCTCGGGCCATGCCAGCATGTCGGACACGGGAGGGCACAGCTCCTCCCCGGCGGGAGGCATGACCCTGGGACCCTTGCCCGAGGATCGTCTGGCAGCCGGAGTGACCAATGCCAATCGGAGCACCCGATCGCGTCGACATCGGGGTATACTGCCGGCGGGCAAGGCGCCCTGGAGCGGCACAGGCCTGGAGGACATCAAGTTGGCCATGCTCACGCTCCGCTCCCAGACGAGCAGCAGCACATACAGCAGCCTCAGCGCGGGATCGGAGAGCTCAGAGCCCGCCCGACGGTTGGGCCGTTACTCCTCCCTGGAGACGGTGATCACCAGCACGAGTGCCGACGAGTTTGTGTGGGTGGACTCTCACAACCGCCTCGTGGAGTTGCAGCATCCGCCGTGGAGCCAGCAGTGCATCATACGGGTGCTGAGGGGCGGCCGCTGCAAGCAGCAGGCAGAGCAGATGGCCGTGGAGGTCGTCTCCAGGCTGGGCTACCTGCTGCAGCGGGCTCTGGTGAGAATTGCGCGGGAGATCCAGCGCTTCTCGGCGGGACTGGGAATGTGCTCCAAGCAGGAAGTGGCCGGTGCCTTCCGCGTTGTGCTCTGCTCCACGCTGGCCGACTCCTGTACCAAGGCCTGCATGCGGGCGGCAGCAATGTTCGCCGTGCCCGGCGAGAGTGCGCTGAAGCAGAGCAAATCCTCGCGAGCGGGCCTCCAGTTGTCCGTCGGTCGCTTCTACCGCTGGATGACCGACGCTCGACTCGGAAAGTTTATACACGAGTATGCCGCCGTGTATCTCTGTGCGGGGATCGAGAATCTCCTCGAAGAGATCATGGTGCAGTGCAGCAACGGAAGCACGGCGGCCGCCCTCGAACAGAGCATCGCCAACTCGGGGGACGTTTGGGGGCTGCTGCAGCCCTTTGCCCATCTCAATGCCGGGCGCATTGCCTCTGGTGCTCTGACCATGCCCTGCTGGGCTAGTGCCTCCTCCCTTGCCACTTGCGTGGGCAGCATCCGGGAGCTGAAGGAAAAGGCCCTGCGCACCCAGCAGGAGTTCCAGCTGGCCGCCGCCCTCTCTGGCTCCGCCCTGGCCGCGCTCTTCTACTTCATGCGCTGCTCTCAGCTGGAGCACACGGAGCTGCTGGCTGCCTCGGGATCCGGCCAGGCCGCACCAGCGCCACCCAATAACACTGCCAGCCATCATGTCCAGGAGCTGTGCTATGAGCGAGCATATGTTGTCCTGCCCCCGTTGGCCGAATGGCTGAGGGTCGCCTCGGCTCATGCCGAGCATCGCAGCGCTCTGATGATCGACAAGGATGATGTGATGCAGGCAGCACGGCTGCTGCTCCCAGGCGTCGACTGTCCCATCCGCCCCGTGGCCCACGACGAGGAGCTGCCCACCAAGAAGACGCACTTCAATGCAGCCTCCAGCAGCTCCACGGGAACGGGGACGGGATCGGGATCGGGCACAGGCGGCAGCAGCTCCAGCTCCCCGGTGGTCAGTGGGATTGGTATTGGAATTGGCGAGGATACCTCAGAGCTGGGCAGGCGAGCCACCATTGGAGTGGCCTTTAAGGTGAGTTCAAAGTTCTATCTATATCTTTTGCAATACCCATTTCTGATTGCTTTCCGGAAACAATTCGTAGTTCTTAACGAGAAGTTCTTTGCCTTGGAATCACAGTTCATTGGCCTCCAACTCTTGAGCAAATCTTCAAAGCGGAAGATTCCTCATAATACCAACAACAACCTCTTGAAACCGAATGGGACTCCCGCTTTTCACATCCAAGCACTAGATTCTTTCGCTACCCAGTGGGGTCATGCCTCGCCGATGGAAATCAATCCGCCATCAAAGCTTCGGTCTTCTTCACACCTATCAACAATGAATCTTTAAACTTCCAAGTTTCCGTCACTCCGTCTTCCTGGCCTCCCTGTTCCTATTCCATCTGACCGGATCTCTTCTGGAAGTGATCTATCTCTATCTTCTCGTACTCTATTTTGGGGTCTACAGCTCAGAGAAGTTTTTCTTGGGATAGCTATTTTTATCTCCCGCCTTAAACCTGAAGCTAAATTCGGATGTTAAATTCAAATCTCAGCGCCAAACCCAAACGATATGATATCTCCTTTTTATCAATCAATATGGACGATCCATTATCGAAATTTTTGTTCCAAAAGATTATGGGTTAAGAATGGACTTCCATCCATGATCACTGGGGAAATTTTGCGTTCCAAATGATTATCTCTTACAGAGCTGTTCCCGTTCAACAATATCTATGGGGTTCTTCATTGCAGTTAAAGTTTGTGTTTCTGTATTAATATATTGGCCTGTTCCCGTTAAACAATATCGATGGATTCTGAGGGATTAACCTCAGATTACTTTCTGCCATTCATACTGTTGTATGTATCTGCTCTAGATTACAACGTCATGGGGGTTTAAACTAACTACTGCTTTCTTGGCTGCCTTTCGATGAGTTTTACCTGTTGCTATCAAATTACCACGATGATTTTATCGAAGGGCTTACTGATGCCTTCCTTGTTGAAACAATTTCACCTTGTGTTTTGTTTGTAATGCTGCTTCACTTCCTGAATACCCATACCATCCAACTTTAGTTACATCCCCTGAGTGTGACCGATCCAGTAGTGCTACCAATCCCATGATTGATTGGACTTTTCTCAACGTATGTGTATCCCACTCAGTATCCCTAGCATCTACCTCATGCTAAATGCATTTTTATACCTTTTTTGAGGAAAGCAATTATCTAGAGTATGTCATCAATGGTCATTCTCTGCGGGTCAAGGTGCCAAGTTTCATTTTAAAACACTATGCCCAGTTTTTATGCCAACCCTTGATCTTTCTTTTCAACCTATCATTGGAACGATTTTGTCTTCAAGTGATTTTGAACGAATCCTACATAATTTTCCGTTACAATACGTGTTCAAGTTCTGAGTTATTGAGCTTTCCATCATCCCCTCAGCTCCTGAGTTCCTGGTCACCAGGCAATTCCAGAATCTATGTAATAATCTGATATCTCCCTCGCAAGACTGATTTTTTTAAACATCGGTCGACATCGACAAACCTTCTGAAGTTCGTTTCTTCCGAGGATCAACCGAGGACTTCAAGGCGGTTTGCAAACATAATTATATTTTACGGATTTCACTATCTCCCACGCACCACCGGGTCTGCTCTCCGTACATCCAGATAAGCGCCTGTAGCAAACAAATTTAAAATGTAACGAGAAAAGAACGTACGGAGTCGCTTCGAACGCGACTCTACTTTTATACCCGTACTCAGTGATTTATGTGGATTTTTAAAATGTTTTTTTACATTTTACATTTTTTGCTACATCTGTCATCGACATCTACATCAGTTCTCACAACACCACACGTACACTGCACGAGGCAGCATGTTCGAGCGTGAGTGTGTGTGTGTGTGAGAAGAATCTGCTGCGACAATCAACCCCAATAAATGACTTAAGCAGCAAAACGGGCGAGGGAAACACTAACGGCGGGGAAACACTGAATGAACGAAAATTCATTTGATCATTGTGGCTACAATAATGATCCGATCTGAACCAAATTCGGGAATCTGGTAGATATGATCATTTCCTTTGATACTGCATTTTTGGTTTTCTATCTTCAAAATTGTGGATTTTTCGTCTTTTGTGGGGGCGGAAGGGGGCGGGGCGAAATTTTGAAATACACTTGTTCAGGTTCGATATTACAGGAGTCTGGGCAAAAGTTTGGTTGCTCTAGCTCTTATAGTCTCTGAGATCCAGGCGTTCATATTTACGAAAAACCAAATCGACTCGATTTTTTGTGTGAGTGCGAAAGGGACGGAGCGAAGTTTTTGCGTATGTTTTTGTCTATTGTGGCTATATTAATGATCCGATCCGATTCAGATTTGGGCCCCTGATAGATATGGGCTGTCTCTATGATTCTGCATTTTTAGTTTTTTGTTATTGTCAAAATTGTGCCCGCCACAGATGTGCGCCTTTTGTGGGGGCGGAAGTGGGCGGGGCGAAATTTTGAAACACTTTTCTAGGGTGAGATACCACATCAGACTGGATAAAAGTTTGGTTGCTCTAGCTCTTATAGCCTTCGAGCAATGGGCGACAAACAAGACGGACGGACGGACAGACGGACAGACGGACGGACAGACAGGGCTATATCGACTCGGCTATTGATGCTGATCAAGAATATATATATACTTTATGGGGTCGGAAAGGCCTCCTTTCTGTGTGTTACACACATCCACTTTTAACACAAATACAATATACCCTTTTACTCTTCGAGTACGGGTATAAAAACTGACTGAGTACGGGTGTGAAAGTAGTTCCTTCTCGTTTTATTTGTGAATGACCATCCTCAAGCCATAACTAACATACTCTACTATACTAATGTAAGCTGATGATGTTCAAATCTGTCCATTGTACGTCTCGCCTTACGTAATTTGCACTGGGACTCTGATAGAACCAATCCAGACTTAAACTCTTAAACTCACCTTATCGCAGAATTTGTACACAAGCTCCTACTGGGGCCGTTTCTACGGTTCGTTTACCTTTCTGGAGATCGAATTACGCTCAGCACGATCCTTTTAGAATTAAATGCCTTTATTATAATAATCTGTAGCACTATCCCCTGAAATATGTCCTAAAATTATAGCCTCTAAGATAATTTGTAATTAATGTGACTCCTTTTTATTTTCCTTTAATTATAATTATTTCAATTCTACAGATAATTGTTAATCTTGAGTAAATAAATAATAATTAAATAATTAACAATTAAATAAAAGCCTAATCCCTGTCCTGTGTTCTTTGCAGCTGCTTCTGACTGGTCGAGCAGAGCTGCTGGCTCAGGCTGCCCAACTGCTGCCGCCCACCACCCGCTATGACACTCAGAACAGCGCTGGCCTGACTGCTCTGATGGTTGCCAGCATCCGCAACGACGAGGTGGCCCTGCACGCGCTCCTGGACGCCGGATGCGATCCCAATGTGGAGGTTCCGCCAGTGGGAAGCTCTGGCCATCCGGCCATACTGCCGGACACGCAGCACTGGACAGCCCTGAGCTTTGCCGCCAGCCGGGCCAACTACGTGGCCTTGAGGATTCTGCTGGAGCGGGGCGGCAAGGTCGAGGGCGGTGCTCGGAGCAGCGAGGAAAAGTGTACCTTGACGCCGTTGCAGTTGGCCGCGGGAACGGGTAACCTAGAGATTGTGGCCCTCTTGCTGGCACATGGAGCGAATGCCTTCCTCTCCACCCAGCAGAAGGACTCACTCTGCTTTGCGGGATCGGCCCAAAAGGGTTGCTTCTGTGCCATCTCCGTTGCCGCCGCCCATGGCCATCGCTCGTGCCTGCGCAAGCTGCTCACCCATCCCGTGTTGCCTGGCACACGAGATGTCCTCTCGCTGGAGGAGATGCTGGCCGAGGGCGATGTGGCTGGTGTGAGGGGCGGACCCGGCAATATTCCGACCAATGCCAATAGCGAGGATATTCTGCCATTGCTGAACAAGACGCAGATCAAGCGACTCCAGGAGGCAATGTACCACAGTGCCGAAAACAACCATTTGGGTAAGTTAATGGGGGTTTCCATAGCCTATAAAGGAAGACGAAATGAACCCAAAAGCGAATCCATAGTTAATCGGCTGGAGCTTGTTTAAAGTTCAATTTAAAACCGGATAAGGCGACAAATTCGTTCAATGCGCTTTGTTTACAACCTATTTTTGTATATTAATTGCTGTTAGATTGATCGAATTCGTGTTTAATTGAAGCCGATTCGAAAGCCGAGAATTTGGGATAAGCTCCAGTTTAATGAGATACTCGTATATATGTAAAAGTATCCAACTGTTTGGTTTATTTTCAGACATAACCATAGAACTGCGCAAACTGGGGGTGCCTTGGACTCTCCACTGCTGGATGCATGCCCTGTCCGCGGCCCACGAGCTGCGTCTGGACGCTGTGATCGACCAGCTGTTGCAGGACTTTCTCCAGGTGTGCCCGGACGACTACAGCGCTCAGTTCGTGAGCGAGTGCCTGCCGCTGCTGTTCAACATATTCCGGAACAAGAACGAAGGCACCACCCTCCTGCTGGCGGACATATTTGCCACCTGCTTTGGCTGGGAGACGCTCCATCCGGTAAAGGAGCAGCCGCAGATGCAGCCAGTCCAGGGCTCCCGCATAGATCCCAAGTTCGTGAACAACCCGGAACTGAGCGATGTCACATTCAGGTGATTAAGATATTAAGGACCCAATTAAATCAGTTAACACTGTCGTTTCTTCTTTCAGGGTGGAGGGCAAGATCTTCTATGGGCACAAGATTGTCCTGGTCACAGCTTCGCCGCGCTTCCAGAGCATGCTTAGCTCCAAACTGAGCGATGCCAGCTCCACGCCCACGGTCCAGATCAACGATATTCGCTATCACATCTTCCAGCTGGTCATGCAGTTCCTCTACAGTGGCGGATGCGGCTCTCTAGACGTAGCCCACAGCGATGTCCTCGAGCTGATGGCGGCAGCCAGCTTCTTCCAACTGGAGGGTCTGCTCCGATATACCGAGGCTCGCTGCTCCGAAATGGTCGATGTGGACAATGTGGTGGCCATGTACATACATGCCAAGGTGAGCCAGCGCATCAGAGCCGCCAGTCTGCAATAAATCTCAATAACACTTACACTTCCACAGGTCTACAATGCCCATCGTTTGCTGGAGTACTGCCAGTGCTTCCTGCTTCAGAATATGGTGGCTCTGCTCACCTACGATGACTCGGTGAAGCGTCTACTGTTTGCCAAGAAGATACCCAATCACGACGTCCTCGCCGGCCTTCTGCAGACCCTGCAGACCCGCCTTAAGACGCGCAAACCCAACTCTGGCGGTGGCCTCGTCAATTCCTATCGATCGCCCCCGGCCACGCCGGTCAAGAAGTAACCGTAACCTTCCCTTTTCCCATAACAGAATCCAATTCGTATTTATTGCATTGTTTTTAATTGAATCATTGAGCTTTTATGTATTATAATAATTTCCCAGCCGGATCGCAATCCCGATCCCATATTTACTTTACCTTCTAGACTCTACCTTAGTTGTAGTTTTTTTGTATTCTCAATTTGTTCAGCGCACTGTTAACTTATACGAACCCCCGGATCGCCAAGAAGCCGATCCTTTAGGTATTATTTTGTAGTTGAAATTGTTTCTGCATTAAATGAAGAACGTAACATATTTGATTTCGAGTAATTTCCTTTGGCGGGAATGACTCTGGGGGCAATGACACTTTCTCTTTACTGAGTCTCCATAGCCGCAAAGATTCCTAATAATACTATTATGGGGACATCCCAGCTGCATAGTTTTCCGTTGCAGTAGGAAGATCTTGATTGTATTCGGAGCTTGATGCATCGAGAGAAGAAACCCTACTAGTAAAACTGGTTTCTTGGAACTGTGGTTCTTTGTTGCTCCCTTTGAGACTCGAGGATGCAATTGTGGCCTTCGGCAGCGTACTCCTTTCTCTTCTGTAAATTGTTCTTTATGCTTACCTTGGGGTATTAAATATATGTCTATGCATATTAATCAATAAAAAGAACCTCAAAATTCGATTCCATTCAAACTCCATTCGGATATTTATTAGACCTTTGGGGGCTTGACATACTCCAGATCGGGCTGGGCCACCTGCTGGCTGACCTGTTTGGCGGCGATCGAAATTTGCGGCAATATTGCACCACCCTCGGGTACAAAGCCATGGTCGTCCGCCTTGTATGTGACGGTCACTTCCTTGCCATTGGCATCGAAGTACGAGTAGGAGCCGCTTATCTCGAGGTACTCGTTGTCCGTGCCCGGATTCCTCAGCACGGCTTCCTCATGCCGATGGGTGCCGTCTTCGGAGAGGTAGGAGAAGTTGTAGGAGCCATCCTCGTGCTTTTCATTCGACGACTCCAAAATGGCCACGGGTGATTGGGTGGTGGAAGTGCCATGATCCACTGGAGCAGCCAAAACAACCGACACCAGGCAGAGGGCCGACGAGATGATGAGCTGGAGATGAGCGAGGAGGTCATCAGATGATGTAATCCTTGGAGGCGAGATGCGGTGAGCTCTCTGGGGCGGTACTTACAATCTTGAACATGTTGCTGTCTGGATGGGAAGCTGATCTTGATTTGAGTCGTGTCCAGCCCGGACAACTCTTTATATTGCCAAAAATCGGCGCTGCCCTGCTTACCGGTTATCGACCAATATCCATATACATACCCGTCCAATACTCGTACTCCTACAATATGAATTTGCAAACATTTACTTGAAACCCGTTTTAAGAATTAATTAAATATCAGACACAGACCCAGACCCATCATCTCCCTTTGCCCATTCTTATTCCCCCTCCGATTTCGATTTCGATTCCGATCCAAAAATCAAAAATTCTGCTGCAATTTGAGGCTGGCTCTTAATTAATTCCCGAACTGGGTACAGGCTCTCATTGTTCTTCTTTCTGGCATTCCATTCCATGCACTTGTTTATCTTATAGTACAATCGACGCCATGTGCATACCCGTAAGTTGCGGTCCATACCGATGATCATCGTAGAGGAGGTCGGTCGATTGGGGGGTGCTGCGGCTGGCCCCACTCTGCTCTACTCTCTGCACTTTCGGTCCGGTCGGATTTTAATTTCGATGAGCGGATTTTTCTCGAACATGTCGAAGATTTGGTTCTTCCATCCGCAATTGTTTACAGGAAAACTATAAACAAAGCAAACACACTGCGTCCCTCCCGCCTCCCGCCTCTCGTTCTTGGTGTATCCCACCCTCGCTCTGGATACGTTTCGTGCCCCCCATTGATGTTATTTTTGGCCACTGGGCATGAGGCAGCACTAAACTCTCCATTCTCCTCCAGCCTGCTTCCATATAGTATTTGTTCCACATAGCCACAGCCCAGAGCCCAGGGCAGAGGCCGAAGTAGCAGCAGTAGCAGCAGCAGCAGCCGGTCAGATGAAGATGTTGCCGGCATATGGGAGGTGGATAGAGTGTGGAGGAGTGCAGTGAGGGGGCTGCTACAAAATACTTAAAGGTGCCACATACACATCGTTCGATTTTGGATACGGTTTCTTGGCATTTTGTTTATGCAACAATAAATTTTACATTTAATTTTAGTTTCATTTGAAATGCTACAGAAATACCGAAGAATGCCCCGATTTGGATTTGAATTTGTTCCGCCGAATCGCAGCGCTGCGCTGCGCTGCCGCTCTGCTCGTGGGTGAAGCAATTTGCTCGATTTCACTGCACCGGCACCGACACCGGCACTGGCAATATCTGGCAAGTTTTTGGAATCAGATTCGCATATATTTCTTTGTTCTGGCTGTGAAATAATTAATTATTAATCAAATACCAAGAATTCAGCACACATTTTGTGCAATTGAAATATTCGAATGGGAGGAAAGATATGTACAATACGCTCACAGACGAAAATGAATGTTTCCAAATTTAGGTTGGGTTGGGATTTTTTTTGATCGTAAATTGAGCTGGAAAAATCACAGAAATCGTAAGTTTTGGAATTTCTTGGAATTCAAGTGCCGAAATCGAATGTTTGTGTTTGCAGAATGTATACATATATACGTTTTTTGTATACCTTAAGAAAATTAATCATATACATATGTGCATAAAGAAGAAGGTTTCCACTTGTGCTAGGTATCATCTGTTCTTTGACTTAGTCAACTATGTATTTAGAATGTTGCATAAAAAGGGTTTTGATATTTATAAATATTTTCCAATCTAATTTGGCTTTAAGTAGGAAAAGTCTTTAGGTCATTTGTATAAAAATCTCGGGAGATTTAAACATTCTTCTCTCCATTTGTCAACAATCTCTCCATCTCTACCCTTTTTGGCACACACTCTCAAATAAATTAAAGGGAAAATTGTGCAATTTTGATGATACTGTTTGTAAATGAGCCGCAAAATGATTTGAATGCATCGTTGGAGCTGTTGACTTTAAGAAGCTAGATAAAATATTTTCCCAAGGGAAATTTGTAAGGATAAATATGATGGGTATGTGTACTCACCTATGGACATATGTACGTACAATGTACAGTTAGTTGGTAGTTGTCTGTTGGATAAACTCATAGTAAATACGCCTTTTTCCCTTTCCTGTCGTTGATCGAATAAAACGCCAGTAAGCGGAAAAAGACAAATCGACCAGAATTCTAGTTGTTTGAATACTTTTGTGGGTAGTGTATCTCGTATACACAACATTTGAAACTGCGAAAAGCTCCGACTTTTTTGAACACATGGCGGACCCAAGGAGGTCGTTTATTTTTTTTTGCCTTAGCATGTTTAGAGATTGAATTAATTTAATTTGCTTCGATTGATTTATGGGCCAATCGGTGCTCTGGAAAACTGTGCCAAGAGGCGGCGGCGGCTTCTGCTGCTGATCATCGCTGCCGTCTAATGATCGAGGGTCTGTCTATATTCTATAGTATATGCACATGCGATACGAAAATAGTTTTATTTTTATAACTGTGTGCTGGTTTGGTTTCTTTTTTATGGACTTCCCCCACATACGCGATGGGACGGACGATGACGGACGGACTAACTCATCTCAACTCAACTCAGGATGATTCCGATTCCGATGCCAATGCTGATGGCATCTGCCAATGCACACAGCTGTCTCCCCATGCCAAATGTACGTACATACGTGTACGCTTCTCTATAGATTCGTATGTATGTGGCTATAGTCTGTATGTATTTATAAAGATACTAAGCAAGGAAGTTGTAAACTACGGGGTTGGGGAATGGGATGCGATGATGCCTATTAAAGTGTGATTTGTTACATGGGGATAGCAATTAAGAGCAGCATCCACCTATTCCAAAATATTCCCAAGACAAAGGCCGCGAAAATGTGGGAAAATACGCGAGAAAAATGCATGGCCAAGGGTGTCGGCTGGTGGCTGCTGGTGTGGAAAGGAGGGGGAGCTTGGGCTGGGCTGGGCTGTTGCGGTATGGTATGGTGATATGGTGGTGCTGGCGGTGGAATAAACAAAAATGACGACATGCCAAATGAAATGGGAAATGCGAAAAGCGCAAAAACTTTCGACAGTTGCCAGCAGAAAGAAAAAGGAAAACCAAGCACACATACGCAACGTGAGAGGGAGAGACACTGCCAGAGAGACGGACGTCTACTTGCCTATATGGCAAGTACATATGTATATATGTATGTATAGGATAAATAAATAAAACCGAAAATTATGAAAAACAGGCAGCCTCAGTAGCAGCAACAGCAACAGCAGCAACATTCGCCATAGACACGAGTGGATTTTTTGGATTTTTAAATATTTTTAGCCGAAAGCCAAAAACCGAATATATTTTGCCAGTCGAGTGGGATATTGGAAAGATGAAAAATTATCAACGCTATGCGTGTGTGTGGTTGTGTGGGTGGGTGTGTGTGTTTGAGAGTGGGCTGACTTGGCAACAGTTGGAAAATGTACGCCCACTTCCGCACTGATCCTGTTCCTGCATCCCGTTCCTGTCACTTTTCCTATTCCAGAGCAACACTTTAAATATTACTTAAATTTAGCTTCGATTTGAAATTGATTCTATTTAATATTTGGATATTTGTTAACTAATGAAAATATCTATGCAGGTGGATCTGTTCTGTTCTTTGATTTTATTCTCTTTTTTTCCGAGCGTACATATGGATGTAAATTTTTTAGTGAAAAGTGAACCGTACACGCTGACGCCTCGCGACGCACTGCACCTACGCTCCAAAATTTTGAAAACTCAAAGACATTTCGAAAATTCTATTCATGAAATGAATGGGCGTGCGAGTTAAATAGAAAGAGTGACAGAGAGAGAGAGAGAGGGGAAACATATACATACATACATAGAAAGAGAGAAGGTGCCATACAGAATGAAAGTAAGAGAGAGAGAGTGCAGGGGAGGCACACGATCTGAGCGAAGGAGCCAGGCAATTTATGCTTCTGCTCAGTGGCAGCAGATGGGCAGCCGCAAGAGCCCCACACCTCGACAGAGCGCTGCAGCATCGTCCCTATCCATCCACCCACCCACCCAACCATCCACGCCACCCTCTGGCATAGAAGAATGTTTCTAAAATCGGACAAAAAAAAAAAAAAAAGGAAGGAGAAAATTAATTGTATGGAATGAATGGAGGGGAGGGGAGGATCGATGAGTGCAGTTCGGCATCAAAGTTCAAGCGGTTTTTCGCACTCGAGTGATTTGAGCAGAGGAAGTTCTATACTCGTAATTCAACAATCGGTTGCCTAGTCTAAACATGTCTGCGGCCACACCCAGAGTTAGCATTCAGTCAGCACCACTCTCTATCTAGTACGATGCCCATTCCCGATCCCGATCCCACTCGGGAGCACGAATGCGAGTCTCTTTCAGTCAGTTGGCGAGTGAAAATAAACAACAGAGAGGGGCATACATATGTGGGCTATGGGCGGAATAGAAAAAGATGAAAACTCGATTCGAATATGAACATTTTTTATTCTCTAAACATTACTGGATGTTGTTTATGTTTTTGGATGTTCTTTTTCCTTCTGTTTTCCGCCGCCCTCCCCCATTTCGGGGCGGAACTCCATGATGTTTAGGGTGCTCAGGATTCTGCTCAAGTGCTGTGCCAGCTGGAAATAAGATTCTAATACGCTTAGTAAGCCCTATTCCTCCTCACCCGCCTCCGTCGCATTCCCGACCATTTCCTTTTACCTTTCTCTCACATTGTAAACATTTCACTTGACGCTCGGTGCTATATTTAACATTTTCGCCTGCGGGAAAGAGAGGCAAACAAAAAATAACAAAAAAACCAAAAATTCGAAATACAGCGGCAGTAACGAAATAAAGTTACCTGCGCTTCGAGCCAATTTCAATTTATTAATGGAAAAGTTTACGAACATGAATCAGACAAATACTCCCAGGGACAGAAAGAACACATCGAAATCCCTTGAGTCCGAACCGGACATATGTAGATTAAAACGTGGCATAGGATTACACATGTGTAATTACACACATATAGTATTTAACAATTATGCCTGCCAGCAGGGATGCTATAATTAGTCGAAACCGCCAAGATTGAATCAATGTATGAGCATCATACCGTTTTTTGGCCCAGGAACCAGTTAACGTACCAATCTTCGTTCCTCCCACCAGAAGCAGGGAAAAATTGCGTTTATATTCCAAATATTCCAGCTGCAGTATGGCTGCCGTAATCAAATAGAAGTTTGGTCAGGTGGGATTCGTTGAGACTTCCTATCCGGGGGTCCTTGGTACAAAGCTTGGACTGGTTAATTTTTTATTTATTTTTTCTGACTGAGTTCCAGTAAGTAAGTTCCACTTACTTGGTACTCCGGTTACAGGCTTTGAACTTGGTTTTCCATTCACCAATGTTTACGTTTAGATTTAGACGTTTACGTTTACATTTGTATTGTTATTGTGGCTGTATCCTTGATTTCTTTGTATCCAAAATAATTGAAAACTATCCGCGACACTCTTCGGAAGGAGATGAGGTGTCGCAAGTCCTTAGCCGACAAGGATCAACAGAGTTATAGCGACGTTCAAGTGATTGCGACGATCAGAAGCGATTTTTTCAGGGAATTTTGTGAGCGATTTAACTAATTTCAATTGACAATTTCCACTGCGAAAATAATTTATTTTCGATTTATTAAAAACTTGCAGTGAGCATGGAAGAGAGTTCAGAGAGTAACTAACAGTAAGGCAGCGCCATTTTGTCTGTCTGATTAACCCTTATAGTAAGTTTGACTGTCCAATACACATCTCCTTTCAAAATATTTACATGTCCCTTCTACATATTTACATATATACATACATATGTATGTATATGCCATACTATCTAAAATTTGCCGGAAACCCTGGCTTTGTGAGAATAATTGCCTGATTGTTTCTGATAATTTAATAAACCGTGTTAAAATGTATAAATACTTTAACTTGTTTGATATTTCTCATACTACATGTACAATACATACATATTTATATGTACATATGTGGTGAAGGGTAAAGGGGTAAAGGGCTATAAGATCAGGAAAAATAGTTAAAATAGTTCTGGTATATTCTTGGAATGTGATAAAATCAGATCTGACAGTTTAAAATTCATTTTATTTTTTATATTGTACTTATTTTATTTTTTAAATTTTTTAATGGAATTCGTTGAGGAACATGTGGAGCCTGCGGTGCCCAAAATTGAGACAGCCATCGACAACATTTTCAGCCGCCTCAAGATCATCGCCGTGGATGTGGAGAAGGTGCTGCGGGCCAAGGAGTTGCTGGCCAGCCTGCAGCGTCGCAAGACGTTCTTCTACCTGCTGGGCAAGGACGACGGTGGCAGCATCAACAATAACCACAGCGAAATGCAGCTGCTGACCTCCAAGCACTCGTTTCCGTCCATATCGAGCGGTGATGATGAATTTGCTGGCGAGGAGCTGAGCGAGGATCAGTGCGGTGACTGGCAGTTCCAAGAGGAGAATCGCTGGCACAGCTACTTCTCCGGCTTCCAGGTACTCACCACGCGTCATGGCGCCGACCCCAACGATAATCGCAAATGCGTCCAGCTGTCCACAATGCTTGGTTGCGATCAGGATCTTAAGACCTTACTCCGTGAGTGCCCTGGGGAAGACCGTGCCGTGCCGTGCCGTGCCTCAAAGGTACACGTATTATCGATTTAATCTATTTTTAGGTAATGGCGTCCGGTGCTTTGTGCTAGATCTATTCGTTGGCACCCAGCGCGACAATCAGTCGCTGATCGTGCAACTGCGCGAGGCAGAGATCAGCGTGTCCAAGGAATACGGCTTCCCAGTAGCCTCCACCATTTTCGTGAAGCTCTCGCCGCGCTTCCAGTACACTGGCTACGTCAACCCACTGCACTACAAGGGGGACACCAGGTGCGTGGAGCTAAAGAAAGGACACCAGCTGGCACTGACTGTCGACCGGGAGTTCTCAAACTGCTGCTCGTCGTTGATAATATACGTGAACGCCCGCTTCCTGCTGTGCGATGTCGAGAAATTTGACTTCATCCTGATCGGCCACGAGATTCAGTTGACGGTGAACAGCGTGCATCCAGAACATCTCAACTGCTGTGTAGTCCGCGGAGGGATGCTCGAGTCATACATGCCCGTTTTATTCCCAAAACGCTGCTCCAAGTTTCGGATGTCCTACGAGGAACTGGAGGATCTGACATTTGCCCGCGAGGTGGGAGTCAATGTGGTAGTTTCGAACATTGTTGGCACCGCCAAGTACCTCGATAATCTGGAGAGTGCCATGGGTGTAATGCAGTGCGAGAATCTGCGCATCTATGCCCGGGTGGTGCTCAACGATATCAAGGGATGCGATGGCGAGCTGAACTGGGCCACCAGGCGGTATGATGGCTTCCTTGTGGAACTTGCCGAACCCGAAATAGTTCCCGATGTCATGCACCTGTGTCCAGATGCCGAGTGCTTCTTGCAGATGGTGCACGCGGCCAAGAAGCCGATCATCTTCGATCCGGAGATGATCCAAGAGAAGAAGCTTCGAATTGACCCCGCCCACTACTACTACACCTTTTACTATCCGGACAAGTACCTGGTCAAAGGCCACAAGACAACGCAGTCATTCTACTTCAGCTTTCTGCAGAACGCCCTCTTCGAGAAGATCCCGCCCGAGGCGCTGGCCAAGGTACCCTACTGCGACAACTCCCACACTGGCGCTGATGGCTTGGCCCGGGCCGTGGTTACCGCCGCCATGGAGGTGCATGCCGTGGCTATTGTTGTCATCGGTGTGACAACGCGCATGGTGCAGAAGATTGCCCACTTCCGGCCAGAGGCGCCCATCATCTTTGTCAGCCACATGCGTTCCGCGGAGGACTACGTGTCGCTATATTACAACGTGACCATGCTCTCGTTTCGCACCAACCGATTCCACAAGCATCCCCAAAACACTTTCCGCAAATGCGTCTATGCTTTGGCCTATTTGGCCAAGCGTAAGATCGCCCGGCAGCATGATCATGTGATCTTGGTCTACAACCACAAGGAAGGGACTACCTTTCCCGAAAAGTATCTTCTCTATAAGTTTGACAAATGTCGCTTTCCCGAGCACATGGCCGCCTCCTTGTTCCCCACGCAGCCGGGTCCGCAAGATTCCACTGAGGATACGGATGCGGATGCGCACAAATAAGAGCTCTTCAATTTACATAATTTATTTGTTCTGGTAAATAATCGGAATGTACTTTGCTTAGAATATATGAAACAGATATAGATACACTTTTGCTACACTGATCGACAGGCGATCGTCCGTCCACACATACACAGTACTGTACTGTACATTCTATATATATATAGTATATGTATATAAATAACATTCGTAAGCCTATGAGGGGTATTTGCACAAGGTTCGTTCAAGAAGTACACATATACAGCTAATATACGGCCTGCAATCGTACATCTATCAATTTCCGCTTAACAATTGCTAATTATATGCTTTAAAGCTACACATAAGTAGAGCTCCCATTCCCATTCGCCTCGCCATATTGTTGAGCACTGCCATACACAAGATTTTGGGCTCCGCTGGGACTCAGGGCGTATTCTGCAGAGCCTTTAGAGTCACATGCTCGTAGGCAGCCTTTAGCGTAGTGTAGCAATAGCCGGCCATGCCATTCATTTCGGCCTGGAAATTAGGTCCACCCGTCAGGTCGTCCAGCAGGGCTAGCTCCGCACCCAAATGGGGTACGGCTGCACGCAGCATGGTGAGCATTGTGAGCGGAATCATGTTGTCCGCATTCAGCTGGGCGGCATTGGCTGCAAGTAGATTAAATGGATATAATGATCAAATCAATGGGCGGAGATCTGGCCAAGATTCTCACCTGACATGGCATGCTCGTACGCCTCTGTAAGCAGTTGCGTGCTGCGCTGTATCACAGTCAACATGTCCTGGGGACTGAACTTCTCCTGCAGCTGCTTCAAGGTTTGCACAGACTCCTCAAACTTGGGGTCTAGCATCACAGTGTGAAGGAAACTGCAAAGAAGGAAGATTTGATTTCACTACTTTCCATATGCATAGGTAAGTTCTTCTCACCTCTCATGGCCCATCAGGTGGACAAGATCTTGGTCGTTTAGTTTCTCGGCATGGTTTAGATTTTGTCTGTACATCTCGTCCTTGCGGCTATACTTGTTGGCATACAGCACGAAAAGGGTGGAGTAAATGCCCTCCGAGAGCACCAGCGGGTATAGCAGAGTAATGTGGGAGATCACCTCTCTGCTGCCCTCCAAGTGGCAATAGTCCTCTGGCAGGGCTGGAAACATTTTTCGCACAAAGCGGTAAATGCGTCGGGAGATAGATTCCCATTCGCGCATGGCCTGCTTGGCCAGGATCGGAGTGGGCTTGACCTTCCAATAGCCGTACGAGTAGTGGAAACAGTTGGCAATGCGTTCGTTCAGAGCGTGCAGCGGATGATGGCGATCCTTGAAGGCTTGCTCCAGGTACACACGAATGGATGTGACATCCTGCTCGCTTAGAGTCGACGCCATGCCAAAACTGGGAACCTGCTCCAGCATGGCACTTGTCGATGAGTTGGTAGAGGTTATGGAGCAATCGCTGCCATTGCTGGTATGCTTGGAAACATTATTGTTATTGTTGTTGTTACTTTGGGTCATGCTACCGAAGCTGTCGCTGAGCGGACTAGGCTCGTGGCCCTCCCCATTGAAGCTTCTGTTCAGAAGACTTTGATCCAGCTGAAAGCTGGCCAAGCTACTTGTGTCCAAATCCCTCGTGGAGTTATGGCCCATCGAGAGCAGACTGTCAGCTCGCTGCAGGCTGCTCTGCTTGCTGTTCAGAGCCTCCTGCGAGTGAATGCGGCGCGTCGGGAATCCGAGAAAATCCAGAGCCGAAGCAGCCTCCGCATGCAGCTTTGTCAAGGCAGTCGTTGTTGTTCTGGCCTTGGCCACTGGGGATGGTGATTTCTGAGGCAGCGGCAGACTGAGCAAAATATTGTTGAAATAGTTTCCCGGCTTGGACCCCTCCCGTGCCCGCTGCTTGCTCATGTACACGGCTATGCAGTTCCAAAGCTGGGCCGTGCTAAGCGAGGGTTTGGCGGGTTTCTTGAGTGTACTGCCAGGCACAGCGGATAAGATGGGTCCGGAGCTAGTGCCGGCCGTGCAACTTGCCAGATCCGATTCAAAGTTCTGGAACAACGAACGCCACTTGCGATTGTGATCCACGACTTGTCGGCCCAGGGAACTAATCAACGAACTCAAGTTTTACAAAAGATGACGGGACCTAAGGATTCAAGGACTCACCTGGGGTATTTCGGAAAGCGTCGGTTCAGCACAAGTTCTCCAGCTTGCACTCGCACCGTCTCCCAGCTGCCGCTGAGCTGGCCAAACATCTTGTTACCTATAAGCTCGTAGTTTTCGTCGTTCTCCTCGCTGGAACCCATCGCTGATGCCCGGCCAATGCCCGCATCCCCGCTGGGCATGTAGTATTCTCCCCGGCCATTCGGTCCGTGCAGTGAGAGGTCGCCCTCATAGTAGTAGTCGTTCTCGAAGATTGCCACACCACTGCCCACCAGATCGTCGCCAGAAAAGCTGCCCTCGAAGTAGTCGCCCCGATTGGTGATGCAACTCCCGATTCCCACGCGCTTGTTGTCCGCAAACATTCCCATGTACTTATCCCCGCTGATCAGGTCCTCCATGACGCCATAGCCACTGCGGGTGTTGGCCTGGTACTCGCCCACGTAGATGTATCGGTTGTTCCGCATCATCCCATGCCCGTGGAAGAGGCCCTCGCAGAAGTTCCCCTCGTAGATTTCGCTCCCGTGCGAGTCCTTGCAGTGGATCTCGTACAAGCCATGACCGTGGAAGCGACTGCCCTTGAAATGGCCAACATAGAGGCCCGTCGAGGGTATCACCATTTTGCCGTATCCTACAGAGAAAATGAGGAATGGTTATAGAGTATATAAAAGAATACGTTGAAACCCACCTTCGATTACTCCCTGGCAGACTTCCCCGCAGTATACACTTCCATCGGGATACTCCAGATAGCAGTTGCCATGAAGGACGCCCTTCCTCCAAGTGCCACACGCCTTCACTCTGGCGTACTTCGGATGCTCGCGACTGTACTCATAGCCCGTGGAGCGAGCACTGGGAACGGGACTGCCCAGAGGTCTGCCCAGAGCGGCCACAATGCTTGACTGCAGCTGATCTAGCCAGACCTTGCGCATCTCCTGGGAGCGCGTTGCCACAAGAAAGCTCTTCTCGGGTGTGGTCAGCCTCAGGCCAGTCTCACCCTCCGACCACACCCATAATGTGGTCAGTGGATAGGAGTACAGCGAGTTTCCTACCACCTGGCAGAGGAAGTCAGAGAAGAGTATGAAGCTGTTGGTGGTCATGCTGAGGACTGAGCTGGCCAGTTTGAGTGGAACCAGAGCAGAGGTGAGAATCACCCGTCGCTGGCTGCGTCTGAACTGCGCAACGCGTGGGTTGCGTTCGTTGCTGCTCCAGAAATCTTTGGTGTTTACAGCCAGTTCCTGGCTAATACAGCTGTGCCGCGCGAACTCCGCCCAGGCCAGGCGATGCTCGTTATACTCTGACTGCGTCTTTACCAACAGCTCCATGAACTGAATGAACAGTTGATAGATGCTGAAGGGCTGCTGGAACAGGCGCGTCACATAGCTTTCCTCGTTTAGCTCCGCGAGGGGACTGGTGAGGCCGGCAATCGAGGCCACTGCCTCGCCAAATCCGTTCACCGAGTACACGTCGCAGTAGGCTTTGGTGTAGCCCTCGAAGAGCTCAATGTATTCCTTGTGGTAGCAGATGAAGAGCAGATCGGCGGGCTGGACAAAATCTGCCCGGTAAAATCCCTCCAGGGAGTGTAGCGTGGCCACCAGCAGACAGAGCATTCGCTCCCAGTTGACCAGCAGCGGGCCAAGAGCACTGAGAGCCTCCAGCGAGGATTGCTGCTGCCAGATTTGAAGAGTTTGGACGGCCTGGCGATGCTTGAGCAGAAGCTGGAGCTGCGACTGGAGGTGGCTTAGGTAGTAGTGGTAGTGCCGCTGAAACTGGCGTTGATTATGCAGAGTATACCCGCCGGAGCACATCAGGAGCCGCAACTGGTGTGGCCAGGCCGCTCCCAACTGCAGCTGGAGTAGGGTTTGGGCGTAGGTGCTCGACTGCTGCAGGTGTCGCATTGGAGGAGGCGGTTGCAGCGACTGTATTTGTCCAGAGGCATTCAGCAGCAGCGTGTGGTAGTCACCACAGGTGGCCTCCAGTGCAGAGTTTTGTTCCAGGGGTAACGCAGCTGCCTGATCCGCTATGGTTATCTCTTTTGGGGCGCTCACATCCTCTCCCAGCTGCGCGTGAGTGTTCAGGCCCCAGTGGTAGAGCCTGCCGTCGAGGGTGCGTGCCACCGTGTGCTCCAGCCCCGCCGCTATGCTGCACACACCCATGCTGTCCAGTTTCTGCAGTCGGGTGACATTGGCTCGTCGGATGTGATCCCCCGTCCCGAGCAGTCCATTGTTGGAGGCTCCGAATGTGAAGAGCTGGGTGTGCAGCAGCGCGTATCCCTGGTGAAGCAAGTGCCTCGTGTTCGCGGCAAAGCTGCGCACAGAGTTTCCGCTGCTCAGCGACTTGACGGAGGCGCGATCGTCTTCGGACTCCTCTTTGCTTGCCACCGGCAATTGAAGCACATCATCAGCAAGGTTGTAGGGGGCCACCAGCATCACGAAGTGCTCATTTCCCGCCGCCAAGTCCAGCAGCTCCTTGCCCTCTTCGTAGAGTCGCATATGCCGGGGCTGTAGCTCCGCCTTGAAGACCTCCCCGCAACTGCCCATCACATAGGTCTCGCCACTGGCGCTCACAAAGACCACGCCCTGGGCAGAGCAGCAGACGCGACGTATTCGGACGCCTTCGTCGATAATCTCTAGCGGATCGAAGCTGAGTGTCTGCCAGGCATGCGGGTGATGCAGGTCCCTGCCCAGCCCGAGCCCCGTGATGAGTTGGCGCTGCACGGAACCATTGGTCAGCACCACGAACAGCTCTAGGCTCCCGCTACAGTAGTCCACATCGACGACGTCCGTGCGCAGAAGCGTCAGCTCCAGCGAGCTCCTGTTTGCCTGCAACTGTCCCGAGTAGAGGGAGTGGTCAGTGGTCAACAGGAGCACTCCGTCGCGATCAGCAGCGCCTGTGCGACAGATCCGCAATGCGGGTGGTCGTGTTAGTGGCGGCACTCCCTTCCAATGGAGTTGCAGGGCCCTGCCCTCGTGATAGATAATGAAGGATTCGTCATCGCCAGGGGTCTCTGCTACCTTCATTGCCTTGTCATTGGCCGCACTGCACATAGTATTAGTCGCTTTTGTTGTTGTTGGATTTGGCCAGGGCCAAAGTTTTGTAACACGACGCAATTGCTCGAAATGGTTGGGGGCTATTTACACATGCCGCTCGCGCATTGGGCTTTGCTATGCACTCAGTGCATGGCTGTCAAACATTATACGATCTTAATTGGGACGCACCGTGACTTGCCAGGATCTTTAAGGAGAGTTTTCGATGGTAACAAAATTTCTAATAAGTTTTCATGTTTTTGTGATGGTTTTTTGAGTGCAGTGTGCCCGTTGCCCTGGGAACTCCAAAATAATACTCAAAATAGCATTGCGGGTATTCCAAGCAACAGTATTCCGTTCAGTGCTGTCCTCTTAGCACATTTAAAGCTATATCTTAAATTTATAATTTATACAAGTCCGCATAGCCATCAAAACATCTAATGATAAGATATTATAATCAAATCAATTTTCGGCTTATGCACATATATACCTATTGTTGCTTATTATATTTATATCTGTTTTTTGCCCATTTTTCGGTAATGATTACAGTGTATTTCAACTTTGAAACTTTGGCATCACTGATCTCAGTACTAGTGTATGTAGGTAGATAATTAAATGTTTAACTGATGTAAAATTAAAAAAAAATATAAATTCAAGTTTGTGGGATTATTTGTGTGTTTTTATATTCATGTTTTCACTCCTTTGCCAAAAATTATGAAATTCTACAAGTTTGATATTTTTTTCTATTCCTCTGAGTTTGGTCACACTCACTGTCCCCGCCATCAGCTGTTTTCTCAAGGGGTGTTTTTTCAATTCTTGTTTATTTTTCTAAAAATGTAGTTTTTTAATACTTGTTTGCTGTTGCACCCAGATACACTACATGATACAGTTGCAGCGCAAATAGAACCACCGAATCGTCCCATCAGCAGCCACTGCATAAGTCAAGTCAGGTGAGAGTCTTTGGCTTCCCCGTCTTTGGCCATGATATCACCCACCCAAAAATATCTTCGCAGCACCTCAATGGACAGCGAGGAGGGCTGCTGCTGCTGCGTTGGCAGACGACTCTGGTCATTTCAGTTGCACCAGCGATGAGGGAAACAGAATCAGTCCCGTCAGCAGGTGCCATGCTGCCACCACGGTCGGCGGTCGGGACCTGGAGCCGGAGAAATCAATGTTTCTTGTGAGGCAGGAGCTGCTAAAGTCGCGCAGCGAAATCGAGCGGCTCGCAAAGTCTGAGCAGTGGTACAAGCAGGAGCTAAAGTCACAGAAACACGGTCGCCTGGAGACGCTCGAGCGTCTGTATGCCCAGGAGCGCAAATATCTGCTGGAGAATCAGAAACTGCAGCAGGAATCAATGCGACTGCAAGCCAAGTGTGCATCGCTGGAAAAGCCGCCCGAGCTCGGGCATTCATTGTCTCTCGGTTCGTCTACATTTGAGAACGAAGATGGCAATTGCGGAGACTCATTCGAAGCACAGCAGCAAGAAGCGCGTCTCATGGACCAGCGCCAGTTGATTGATGTGCTCCGCAAGCAAAAGAAGATGCTGCTTGAGGATATACAACGGCTGAGTCTAGAGCACGACGAAAAGCTGATGCAGCTGGAACTGGAAAGCAAACACATGACGGTGAAGTGTAAGCAGCTGCTGGACGAGAAGAGCAAGCTCGAGTATCATTTGGAACTGAGAGCAACTGCGCTGCGCGGTGTTACAGCCGAGCGGGATCAGCTGCGTCAGGTCATTGCCGAGCTAAGCGATACGTTGCTGACGCAAGAGCGATTGCTGGCACTAAAGGAGCAGGAATTCCTGGATCTCAAGCAGTTCTATCAGCAGAAGTTGAGCAGGGAAACCAGCATAGACGTTATGCACACATATAGCTTGAAATTTCACGAGGAGATCAACAGCAAAACCAGTGAAATAGCCACTCTAAAGAATTCACTAAATGAGCTTCAATCAGAGTTGTTGGTCATGTCCCAACTGGAGGCACACAATGAGGAGCAGCAGCGCCAGTTGGAGCAATTGCAGTTCACTGTGCAGGCTCAGCTCTTGGAGCAAGAGCAACTACGGCAAAGTGACGGACTGAAGCTGGATCAAGTGGAGAAACTAACTATTTCTCTTGGCGCCCTGCAGCTGGAAAAAGAAACCCTCAGCGAAAATTTGATGGAGGCACTTAATACATTGAAAACCCTGGAACAGGAGGTTCATCGACTGCACAGCCAGTATGCAGAAATGTGTTCGAGGTGCGAGGACACCAAATTGAAGCTGGAACTAGAGAAAATCGAGCTGGCCAAGCTGAGACAGGAAAGTTCTTTGAGAGAAAGCGCCCTCAGTGAGAAGCTGCAGGACTACGCAGATCAGTGTCTCCGGCTGGGGGAAGCCATGGTCAAAGCAGAGGCCAGACTAGATAGCCAATCGACGCAGGCTGAAAAATGGCAAGAGCAGCTCAAAAAGATGGACCAAGAAAAGAAGCAAGTGCAAGTGAACTGTCAAAGCCAAGGCACGCAAACTGAAGCCGATGACCCACTGCTGATTCAACGCATTGAGGTGCTGGAGAGGCACCTGGCAGAAGTCAACGCCCAGAAAATGCAAACTGTTTCACTGCTCCAAAAGCTTCTTCAGCAACAGGATGCGAAGATCAAGAGTACATCTGAAATGGAAGCAGACTGGCGTCAGCTTCTCGAGGCCTTGCAAGCCACTCAACAAATGGAGCATGAAATGCGACTGCAACTTCAGCAGAAAACGGTTGAGCTGGATAAGTTGAATGACCTCTTTGCCGGACAAAACGAAGAGCTACAAAATCTGCAACAGTTGAGCCTGGCCAAGGACCAGGAGAATCGGCTGGAGCTGGAGCTTCTGAAAGAAACATTCCAAGAGAACTTGCAGATGCACTCTATTGATTCGATGAACATACAACGGCTACAAGGTCAGGTGAACGGTTTACTCGAAGAGCGCGAGCAGAGCACGCGACAGGACCACAAGGCAGTGGACTGCCTGCGCTCGCTGGTGCAAGTGCTCGAAATGGAGACAGGCAGAAAGCTGCAGAGTGCCAAAAGTTGGCCGCAGCTGGCCAAGTTGTTACGCAAAGAACTGCGAAACGGCAGACTGTCGCAGCGAAAGGCTGAAGAGCTTCCAGAAATCAAACTGAAGCTGGCAGAGATCACTGAAATGAACGAGCAGAATCTGGTCAAGATCAAGGTGAAGTCTTGCAGCTACGCCAAAATGTGAATAAATGTCATTTATATTTGCACAGATGATGGAGAACACTTTGGTCGCGGAACGTGCACGCTTCGAGGCATCAGACTCGGGCAAATCCACCGCCAGCACCACGCCCCTAGAACCCGCCCATGAAGTTGCCAATCTGATCGATGACTACAAGAAGGTACTGCTCCTCTTGGCATAATTCAGCTCTCGATTCATTCTCCCGTGTTCCCCGCAGCTCGTTCAGCAAACCGCCAAGGAGACGGGTCGCCCACGCAACAGCTACATCCTGGATCTGATCGAGCGAAGTCAACGTTGCCAGCCAAATTTGTGCCAATTAAGCGAAGGCGTTGCCGCCTGTCGCTCCGATATGCTGCAGCCTGAACATGCTGCTCGCTGCCGCTGCTGCTGCTGCTCCAGAGAAGGAGAGAGGGGTCATGCCCTCGCTGATGGAAGAGCTGCGCGCAGTGTCAGAGCAATCTTAGACAGAAGAATGACATCCTAACCCTAAACCCACAGTTTATTTTTAATTTAGTTTAATTTTTTTCTACCCTATTTTTGCAGGTCTTTGGTTTATTGAACTGAATTTTAGGAGATGCGAAAAAATCGTATGTACTATATTTAAGACAAAGCAGCGGTAAGACACATGTTTAACACACAAAAAGTTTCTTAAGAAACCGTGTAGATGACTGAATCACACTATATGTATGTATAGATGGAAAGAATCACCTATCTGCAAGGGTATAACAGGCTTCGCAGCCCGAATCTACCCTTTCCATCTTGTTTTGGATTCATGTACTTAAATTGCCTTTCCGGCTCGAACTTCGTTTAAAATGTGCAATGCAATCGAATAGGATGCTTATGCTAGTCTAGAGAACCTGTCATTAAATGTAGTTAAAAGTGTATTTTGTATCCGCTTATTGTTTCCGTTTAATTTATTTAGTACGAATTTCTGTTTACACTTTTTTGCTGTTTAGTCGCTTACCTACAAATTAGTAGCCAGAATACAAATATATATTCATCTACATAAATAATATACTAACATAGAATTACCGTATGTATGTACTACTATATATGTGTATGTCACAACATAATATATTTTTAGTATTCATCTTATGCAGATTGATAGAAAATACAAGATACAGATTGATACAACAAATTTCGATGGAGTCGAAAAACGAATTTCGGGGCTTTGCTTGGAAATATCTAGAAATTCTATTTCAGGAAAACTGATATTAATACCCAAAAAAGACGAAATCAAATCATCATTGTTGACCAACAAAAGGATATCGTAAAGCAGGGCCATACCTGGTGCCGATCATCCACGAATGATCCAACTATGTGGAATCGGGTTTTGTGGCTTCATCTTTAGTCTGGGACGGGCGGCAACTTGGTAGATATTTTTCCGTATATATTAAACGAAGCGACCTGACACCGCCCCTGGCATTGTCAACGCCTTGACTGGGATAAGCGGAACCGCGCTGCAGTCGGCCCTAGGAGCGAGAGCCAAACCACTTGGGTATTGATAAATGCGTTGAAAACTAAGCGACCGCCCAGCGGACTTACCACCACCCCTCGCACTCCCTGGCACTTCGCACAGCGCGCACCTAATGCGGCTGCCCCCCGCAGCCAGCACCCGAGCAATGAGGACCAATCGACTACAATCGCTGGCCAAATTCAATTGGCGCAATTTTTCATCTGTGGCTCCAAGGGACCCGATCCGGCATCTGGCATCTGGCGGATCCTTTTGGACTGCGGCTGCTGTCTATTGTTGACCGTGCTCTAGGGTCTGGTCTGGTCGGCTCTGGCAATTGTTCTCGGCTCTGGAGCTGGAGATGGCCTGGTCTCAAGGTTGTTTATTTTGAAAAATCACCATCACCAAGCCGATCGTGGACTGTGCCGACGGCTGGGGATTTAATTCTATGCTGGACATTTATAAATTGCATTCAATTTATACACAACACGAAAGCGTGATTTTTACATTTTTACAATCTGGCGAATAATAGATCAGCGTCGTATTATTGCACAGCACCCGTTGCTCCTCCCAAGCGCAATCCTTCCTCAGTCTGTGGGCTCTTCGGCGTAGGGCATGAGGATGGTGCTAGGAACTCTTGACGAAAATTCTCGGACAAAAGTACTACTTGAAAGTGGTTCGAATTATCATAATAATTTAAATTTCATCTCATTCGGCTAGTTACACAACAAAAGTAAAGCAAAAGGTTCATCAAACATACAAATAAGACAAGGGAAAATGTCGAAATTCCTTTTTTTATTCGTCGTAAAATGTAGGTTCGTCTTATTCGTTTCTCCTTAAAAAGATGCCTTTACTCCACCCAGAATCAGGTGCTTAGCCCCTCTCCAAGGGTATCATTTGATTCGATGAGAGTGCTTTTTGTTGTACTTTTGTTGGGCTCTTTGATTTCGGTTTCGGTTCTTGTTCAGGTTCTGGTTCGTTCGGGCTATTGAGCGGGTCGCTCATTAAAGAAAGAGCTCTTGAGGAGGGGTTGGGGTAGGGGGGCAGTGGCAGGGGCCTTGGGGAGAGCAGATCGTACTGGCCAAACAAAAGGTATAAGCATTTAATTCTCACCAAACGATTGATGCGGTCGCATGGAAGTTCGCCCAGGCGGCACACGATGTCGATGGGTCGTACGTCTGTCCATCCATCTGTCTGTCGCTCGGTGGATACAATCCTTCTTCTTGGCCTGAGCCTTGAGTCAGATCCAGTCCTAGTCCCAAATTGCAAATGCAACTTGTTAACCTTGAAAACTAAGCAGACAAACGGACGGAACCGGACAGATAGTCAAGGAGCAGCACAAGAGCTGCTGGAGCCCCACAAGACCCCAGACCCCAGGGCCAGCACAGTATGAGGCATTTAGTCAGTCGTCGACGTCGTCGTTGCCGTTGCTGTTGTTGTAGCTGTTGTTGGTGTCCGTCTCCGTCTACCGATCACTCGTTTGTCTAGCTCTGTTCCCATCGCACTCCTCTTGCCCACCATATTGAATAATGCGTTTATGGCCAGATGAATGACACTTCATACATGCGTCCTGTCCGTCCCCCTGTCTTCCGTCCTCGGACACTGGCAACTCCTGACTGCTTCTGAGGCTGGTGCGGCTGCTACGGCTGCTGTGAATGCTGCCTCCTGGTGGTGCATATTTCATGCGTAAACTTTGGCTGAGGGATCCACAACTATTCGTCATTTGTGCCGGGGCTATGTCAGTGTTGGGTTTGAAAGAAATTCGTTTAAATTGTCAATTGTCTGGGGTCCGACTGGTGCCTCCCTCCTCCTGCTGGAACTGGTTTCCACTGGCCACTCCTAATGAGGCACATCAACAAAATAAAGGAGGTACGAAAAAGAGAAGTGGGCCCAGAGGCAGAGGCAGAGCCAGACCTAGATCTAGACCCAGACCCAGACCCAAGCCCAGACCTAAACCCGACCCACAATCCGAACCCTTTTAGCATTCAGACTGTGATGGTTGGTGGCCCCCACAGCGGCTCTCGTCTCGGGCTGGATCCCTCGATGCGTTCGCATTTAGCCGGCAAACCACATTAAACTCTATTCAACTCAAGCCAAGTCATCTTACCCACATATGTATGTACATATGTAGAATACTCGTACATACGGCATGTTTAGTGCCCTGCTATTGGTACCGATTCCCATAGCTATACCCACACCCATCGCCATCACCATTTTCATTTCCATTCTGATTTGGTTTGAGATTCGGATGCGGATCGGATCCTGCTTACTGGGTGTTGCAATGTCATTCCCTGCATTTTATGCACTCACCACAGAGGGAGGGAGAGCCCGGGCCATAAATAAACTTGTATCTTTAAGATAGAAATAGTCGTAAAAATCAGCAAATAACCCCGAACCCCCAGCTAAACCTCGTGAGAGCTTTTAGCCATAGCCAGCTCCAACCGAATCCGAACAGAACAGAACAGAACAGAGCAGAACTTCAGAACAGAACGAATCATCAAGCTGAAGGAGAGAGACCCAGACCCAGATGCAGACCAGGCCCAGGGAGTCGTCCAAGCCAAGTGGGGCCCAGCCATTTGGAGCATCTCGGAAACATGTGTAAGTTGCAATATTAAATTTTATATTTAGCGCACGACTTTGTGTTCTTTATTCTCCCCCCTTCCCCCTTTTCCCCTTTTCTACTTCGATTTTGCATACAATGCGCAGGGCAGATCCCTAGAAGATGATTTGAAGATGCCCGGACGAGATCGTGATTGAAGCCCCTAAGTAGGAAGCAAACATTTGCAGTCATTAAAAGGTCTATGTACTTTATGGGACTGTAAAAAAGATCAAGCCAAACGAACAAAAAGGTAGTTAATTAAATGGTTTCCTTTCCCCAATGATCCCTAATTCAATTGGAAGAGTAGCTCGAATTTAACTTCCTTCATTACTCTTATGATCAAATGATCCCTTAGTCAATTGGAATAGTAGCTGATAGTAGCTCGCATTTAACTTCCTTCACCATTCGTACGATGTATTTGTCCCCATAAGCTCTTGCCATCAATTTCCTCTCCATATGTAGAGCCATTTTATTTACAAATTACGCATTTCTCTCCCCATTGTTGTAGTTAAATGCATTTTTCATACAAATTTTATTATCACTCCTAACAAGCCTCCTTGCTATCTGGAGGCTACCTTGCTACCCACCAATATCTGACTGGCCTTTCTTTACACATAAATCATAATTATCATGCACAATTTACCACTCACTCTGCACCGCTCGCTCCTTGGGATGAGATGAGAGATGAAGAAACATCTCAATGAACTCGTAATGGACAGCAATCTTCCATCTAACGCTGCTGGAACACGTTGACCCAATTTATTTCAATTCAATTCAAACAATCCCAAAGCGTTTAAAGACCAGCCATAAAGAGGCAGCCAAAATGAGAATTGTGAGAAAGCCAAAGAGAGAAGCAACATGTGAGACGGTAGTCGGGTAGTCGGTTGAAGGAAGATCATAAAAAATAATTAAGAAGTTGGTACTTGACGCGATCTAGCTGTTCCAGGCGATGCTCTTCAGGCTTTACCATCCCCACCAAGTAAGAACGAATCTTGGCCCAGCCATTCCCGTACTTTGTGGATAGTGTATCCCATCTTCGTGGCCTTTGCGTGGCCTTCTTTGTTGGCCTCTTGTTGTTTCCATTACTTGGACCATGGTTATTTAATCAATGGGAGCTCAGTTGTGTGCTCTCTACTCTACTCTACAGAAAAGGGAAGATACTCAAACGTGCGCTCAACCTCAGCCTCAGCGTCCAGAAACATCTTGACTCGACTCTGGTACATTGATCTTGGGCCCATTACAAAATAGTGAAGAAAACCCGTTAAGATGCAAAGATAGCGAATGAAATCAATGACCCAAAACATTTTTTCTTTTTCTTTTTTTTTTTTGTTTGTTTTTGTTTTCGTGCGGTCTGCCCACATTCTGTTGTTGATTACGTCAAATGGGATTCTTTCATTTCGCTTACTCTGCGAGTCTACCTCGGAGCCTATATTGAGGCTACAATCTGGGCGGCTTTCGATCGCAAACTATGTAATGCATTAGCATTTCTCGGACAGAGGGACGAAGAGCTGCGACAAAATGTCAATGGGAAAATCTTGTTACCAGGCCTGCATCCTCCATGCCATGGCGTCTCCACTAGACGACATCCAAATAGCAGATGCCAATGCCAATGCCAATGCCAAAGCCAAAGCCGAAGCCAGAGTCGATGTGCCAAAGGGGTCCATGTGGCCATGCAATTTAGTCAAAGGCCCTAACGGCATTTGAGCCAAATGCGTTTACGTTTACGCATCCGCTATAAACTCGTATGCCGAGTTGCCGGGTTGCCGTTTTCATTTTGCCGGTTCTCTAACCAGAGAGCCGATACCTGGAACACTGGAGAGCTGGAGAGCTGCAGAGAGGTGTTGGTTAGCCTGCAAGCGAACTGCCCCGAACCAACCGAACGCAGAACCAGTTGGCCAGAGATACATATACTTATGCTTTAAGCACGAGCTTGCGACAAAACTGTGACTTTGACTTTGACTTGGGCTGGGTCTGGGACTGGGACAGGACTTCCTTCAGGAGGGACGACAGGACAGGCGAAACGTGGTTAGAGCAACGATATCACTCCGCTCTGGGTACTGTTAATTGGACCTATACTGAAATTGCCGTCAAGTCGAGTCGAGTCGAGTCGACTCGTGTGTCGCGTCTGTCCCTCCCCGTTTCGGTGAACAGAGCACGCAGTTTGGGAGTGCGTGGCGCACTTAAACAAGGTTAACTGTACTCAGAAGGCATCTCGTCTCTGGGCCTGTACACAAATTTAATTTCAACTTACGTCAACACCGCTCCAGGGCCCAGAGCAAAGCCATGCGGTCAATGCACGCATTACCAGTTGTTCTGCTAAGGCTTATCATCCAGCGATCGCTCAGCCGCAGCCGCAGCTCGGGTCTGGTCTGGTCCTCCTCCGCCAGAGAAAGAACCCCATCAAATCAGCAACGTGATGCTGCCCTTAGGGCCCTTGGCCAACGATTTTCGCTCCTTGCTTTTGGTTTTGGTCTTGGTCTGCACTCTCTATAAAGCGGTCATAACATTTGCACCACAATAATAGCTGTAATAGTACCCGCAGCCCAGCCCCCATAGTCAGCGGCTCGTCTTGTCTCCTCTTGTCTTGTCTCGTCTCGTCTCGTCTCGTCTTGTCCCGTCTCGCCACGTCCCATCCCCTCCCATGGCACATTCATTCAAGGATAATGTTACGGTTAATGGTGCGGCCAGGCAAGTAATTTAATTTACTCGTACCCATACCCGTGCCCCGTTCCCGTAACCGTATTGCTAACATGCCCCCAACAAACGAACAACGCGAATTATTATGACCAAAAAAATGTACAGCAAGCCCGGGCTAGACCATGCCAGACCCAGACACAGGCATAGACACAGACAGATCCCAGATACAGATGCAGATGTAGATAGAGATCCCTCATGTTCCCTCATCCCTCACCTCAGGCATTGGCGACCGTCAGTCGGCCAACGCTAGAGATGAGAGAGTGAGAGCCAAGGAGTGCTGTTGGCAACTTTGCCGGAACTACTGCATGTAGACATCACTGTTATTTCCACACAGAGTTGATTTGATCTCAGATTTAAGGCACTGTTAGGCACTGTACTTAACGTTTAATAGGATTAGCCTGAGAAAATCGTATTTCAAAATTCAGATACAATTCAACAATTTATTGATAACATTCAAGTCTTCATTTTATCATAGAATATTTTTAGATTTCCAGCCCCGATATAGGCCCTGATTTTTGGCCTCAAAGCTCATCTCTAACGAATTTCAGCAGCACTGTTCAGCATTCACATTCACCACCTCCGTCATCCTTTTGCACCAAGCCGCATTCGATTCCTGGCCATCGTGCTGCCCTGGCTAATACCCATTATGCCATAAAGCGTTACCAAAACGCCATTAGCACGTCAGAAGGCACGCCTCTGGGCCGTGGATTGTGGCGGGGGGAAGGGGAAGGGACCATCCCTGGAAGGGGAAATAAACGAATGAAGGTAGCGAGCATCGACAATCGACCGACAATCGACCGACAATCGACTGATCAAATAAATCGCAACGATAGACATATTGATAACGATGGATAATGATAATGGTAGTGGCTGAGATGATGATTATGGGAATAAGAATGGGAATGGGTATGGGAATGGGAATGGGAACGGGTAGGAACGGAATGGTGATGGCTATGATGAAATTGTTGGATTCGATTTTGGCTAATTGCAGAAGTCCATCTGAAATGCCTACATAGGGCTAATTGGTCCCCTCGGAAGCGCCGCCAAGAAATGTACAAACATTTCACGCTGTGCCTGTCATGGATGTTGTAATTGATGCTGCCGCCTCCAGGGTCCTGCAACATTGTGAGCCATGTCAGGAGATGTCAACCCGCCAGCGATGGCGATGCGATGGCGACGACGACGGCCACGACCACAACCACAACCAAGACCACGACTATGACTATGACTATGACGACGGGGACGGCAAATCTAACAAACTTTGATTGACTTGTGATTTGAAGGCGCGCCTAATTGAAGCGAGGCGGCTGCAAGAGAGAGAGCAGCAGATTCTGTGACTGGACCCTGCCACTGGACTTCAGCTTGGTGGCATCACTGAAAGAAAAGCAGCCACTGATCGAAACTAAAGGCAAAGCCTAGGATTTGTTCTCACTATTTTCACTCAGAATTAGCTTAGAAATTGAAAGCTAAACATACTACATATATGGAACCTCAACTGAATATATCTTTTCTGCGAGTGCATTCTGGTAGGACAGCTCCTTGTGTTGACTGTTCTGGTAAAATGTTCGTGAGAAATGTCATTAATACGAACGATGTGACTGCCTGAAGATGTGGATGTGAATGTTGCGATCCTTTCCTATTCCAGTCTTGGCCCACCCCCCTGATATCCCCTCGCCCATCTGCACCGCATTGTTGCACTTAATTAATGTGAGGATGAAGAGAGACTCCCTCCTCCTCCATGTCCGCCACACCAACAACCTCCTCCCAGTGTTTTGCTGTACACGCCCTCGGCATGCATTTGTACTGCATTGGTACTCCCTGGATCTGGATCTGTACCTGTATCTGTATCTGGACACAGGCCCTGGACCTAAACCATTTGCCATATATGGGGGTCAAGTCTTCAGAGGCGTCGTTGGGTCTTGCAATGGGAATTGCTCTATACTCGTTGGGAGTACTTAGAAGCAGGCGATAATGGTCGAACGTTTATCTACGATTACATTTCGAAACAACGACGATGGGCAGCCCATTGCCTGGCACCCAATCTCAATCGGAGAGGCGTTAAAAAATTATTTGAAACATGCAGCGCCGCGTTGGCATCCAATAATCCCCGCTTCCCCCCCCTTTCACATCACCCTCTCTGCCACTGCACCTCCATCCCCGATCTGTTCCAGGAGGCGTTAATAGGCATTGCAATGCCAATAATTTGCAATTATACTTAATTGTAATTGTAATTGTAATCGTTATTGTTGATGATGCTGATGTCTGATGTCTGATGCTGTTCCTGTGTGGTAATTGAGAGTGCGGCAAAGATGTTCTTGTTTTTGTATCTTTTTTTTCATTTCTTTTATTGAGATTGGTTTGCTCATTCATGTGTGTGTGTGTGTGTGTGTTGTGTGTGTGTGTGCTTGTGCTCGGGGCCTTTGCTATATGTATGTATGTACAACATCTTCGTGTTTGCTTAACCGATCGTTTTACTTGGCTAGACAAATGTTTATTAAGCCTATTACTTACTGCAGTATGGATATGGACAGAGAGGATGCCAACCTTAATGCATCTTACGCTTGATCTTATGTAGCTCGATATGTACATACATACATATGTATGTATGTTCGATTAACATTCATTTGATTTTGACTTTTGATTTTAAGTATAAATTATTTACCTCCGCGCTCTTGAGCTTTTCTACTTGTTATTTCGTATCAGGAAACAAACAAATGAATAATTCTACATTCTTGATTTGAAATGATCTTAAGTCTTAACATCCTTTGATGGAGCTCTCGCTTAATCCAATCGCTGCTAAAATTATTGTGTAAAATGTAACCAGTGTATAGTAGTAGATGGTTCATATGTATCTCTTAACTAGGACTACACATTGCAGTTCTATTGCTTGTTTTTCCTCTCTTGACCCCCAATGGAATATATCAAAATTCCTGGGCACAAGATTAGCTTAGATCATACTATATGTAAATATAATTACACACATAATGGTGCATATCCTTCGGATCGCATAACTTATTTGCAAAAAGAGCTTAGCAGTTATGACAAAAAATTTTACACTATTCGAAATGATCAATTAATATCAATTCACTTATTGCTGCTGCTCCTTGGGAGCCGTAACTTAATATTATGAAAAAATACTCAGTTCCAGTGTTCTCGATACTTGTCGATACTCTCCATCCACACGCCGATACCTACAGATACCTACAGATACCTAGTAGAGGATACCGGGATGGACGGCTCCGCTGCGTTGAAAGTAAACATTCGGATTGGTGCTCAACGTCGGCTCCAGCGTCGTGTAAAGATTCGTTTCGTCGGGTCGTATAAACATGCCTATACGGATTGAATTGTAGATATTGTAGATAAATTGTATATAATGTTGAAAGGGTGTCTTATAAAGTTCAGGAGTGATGGGCTTATAGATATTGTATATTATGTAAAGATATTATTACCTGGCGCATAGCGCAATGTTTTGGCCAATTGCGCCGCTTGTGTCATGGAGGTTAGGGAATTTCCCAACTGTTTAAGGGTCAACGGCGTGAGCGTGGGCGGTGCAGCTTGCTGTGGTGGCGGTGGTTGCGGTGGCAGTGGTGGTGGTGGTGCGGGTGGGTAATAACAGAACGGGTGCGGGCTCAAATGTGCTGGAAAATAGTGATACATACGTGTATAGCTCGGCGGTGCGGCGGTGACCAAAGCAACCCGATCTGGTGGTGTGGTTGTGGTGGTGGTTTTGTGGTTGGTTGGTGTGTGGGTGGTGCATGTGTGATTGAAAGTCCCAAGAGTCCAGAGTACAGTACCCAGTGTGACCAGTGACCAGTGACCAGAGCCGTGTGTAAAGTTTACCAAACCAATAACGAATAACCAGTCGTGACCCACACGCACAAAGATACAGCCAGCCACAGAGATATGGATTTTATGTATAGGATAAATATATGTACATACAATAATTATTATTGGATTGCGGCAGACATATTTCGACGATAAATGTAAATTCAATTAAATTTGAAAAAAGGTACGACGAATACCGGAAAGCCAACCGAAAACCGAAAAAAAGCAGTTCCAAATGATTGATGAATAAAATAATAATAATAATGAAAAAAATATTACAAAAACAGCAACATGAATAGATTATGTAATGACATATGCAATGGTGTGGTGTGGTGTGTATGTGTGTGCGTGTAGTGAGCGTGTCAAGAATATATTTCAGTGATTATATTGACAAGGTTTCGACACGAGTAGATGGTAGATGTAGATGCAGATGGTGAATGAGGGGGAGGGGTACGATAGGAAGATGTCGGAAGGTTTTATATTTTTTAGATCGTTGCAATGATGATGATTTGTTTTTTGTTTGTTTTATGTTGACGTTTTTCGTGTTGGTTGCGGTTGTGATGATTGTGATGATTGTGATGATACGAGTCATATATATGGATATGGATGAGATGACAAGTAAAAAAAATAAATAAACAAATAAATAATGTATATATATAGTATATATTGGTATATTTTTATGTTTCTTTTAAGATCTTAAATCCTATATGCGTATAATAACAGATGTGCATACATATGTGTGTAAATATATGTATGTATATAGTAAATGTAGATAAATCAGTGAAGATGACACAACTTCTGCCAGGGCCAGTCTGCAAGTCATAATTGGCCTGACCCACAGCCCGGACACAAATGTCCCCAATTCATGGAAATTACCCTGCCATATTTCACACTTTTGCCGGCCAATTTATGGCGATCTTAATGATGTCAAACAATCCCATCTTCCATCTTCCATCTCCCTAGTCCCATATCCGTGGGCTACCTTTGGCTGCAGCATAACAAGACCCTCAAGCCATAGAGAAAGTCTCGCTCCGAACTGTATTTAACTCGGACTATACACATTGAGTGCGTTCCCATTTATGGCTATTAATGGGTAAAAACCCGACTGATGTCCAATGGGATCTTAATAGGTTTGTGTTTGATTTGCAAAAGCTTTTCCAGTTCGTTTCATTTGGTTTTTATTTCGTCTGGGTTATGTGCTGTGACCTTCATTATTTCGTTATCTTTAATGGGGCTTATACATTTTTTTTTTGGTGAATCGAAATGATTGAATAACTGAAGAATACATATAAATGGGTAGATGATTTGATTGAAAGATTAGAGAAGGATTCAAAGATGTATGAAGAACGAGAATCATTCAATCCTTTCATTCACAATCTGATTAGACAGTTTCCCTTTCTAGTTTCTAGTCAACCTTTTGAAATCCAGTTTGTCTTAGGATAGAGTCAGCCTTAATTGTTCTGCTATTTATAACTTTTGTACACAGTTATTTTGTTAAAGTTCTACAGCCAAAGCGGGCCACAAGCATGAACTGGGCTTATCATTAGCCGAGCTCTTTATTCATATTCATATACTAGAGGCAGGAGGCTAGGGGCTAGAGATCTGGCAGCTGGCAAAGCCTAACAAATGTAAGCCAATCAACCAACTGCTGTTCTCTGACTGGCAGCTGCCGGTAAATTATGATTATTATTATCATTATTATTATTATTATTTCATACATATGTGTATTATGTGTATTATTATACATTTCAACAGCTCTGTGAGCTAACTGAATCTGAGCTGAAACTGTGTTAATGGACACAAGAAAGAGTGGCGAAATGAGCCCAAAAACCAGGCTGGAAAAGCGGGTGAACAGACGAAGAAGAAGCCAGGTCTAAGGCTGAACTCTTGACAGTGTTAAATGCAGCAGTTACACACATGCCACACGGCCCCTCTTCTACCACTATCCCCGTTTCGTGCGGCACTTTCCTGGTCGCGGTCGCGGTCCCGAGTCTTGGTCTCGGTTTGCGGTCTTGCTTTTCTAATTAACTTAGAACAAATACTGCAATTAAGCTCGCTTGTTTTTTTTTTGCTCTCCTGCCTCGGCGGCTGTTGCCGCGCAAATGTGGAATTATGTGTCAGAAAATGAAAATGCATGTGTCGGCCTCTGCATCTGCATCTGTATTTGTATCTGTATCTGCATCTGCATCTACATCTGTGGACTGTATCTGTGTGCACGCTTTGGCGTTTTGCGCAAAAAAGAAACTATTTTCCAGACAGCAGCCGCCAGCGCCAAGCCATGCCGTCAGCTGAAGCGGCAAATTTGGCTTAATTCCATTTAGCTGGCGAGGAAAAGTTTCTTTCTTCCTCAGTCGTTTAGCTTCTGAATTTTCGGAGTCTGGTCCGCTCAGTCGTTGATTTGGCCATTATGGATTATGCTCGCCAACATTAAGTACCCCTCATACACATACACATACTCATACACACACACTGCCCCTGGATATTCCAACGAAATGAAACGAAACGAAAAAGTTAATTAAGTGCAAATATGTATGACCAGACCCAGGCCCGGGCTCAGGCATTCGTGTGCGTGTTCTGCTCTGTCTCTGTGGTAGTCTCAGTGTGTCACTGTGTGAGTGTGAGTGTGTGGGCGGACACGGATCGGACAAAAGCATAGATTCCTAGGGATGACAGAGTACGTGACTCTGAATTTTAATTCTAATTTTTAGTGGGATTTTGGGGAAATGGGGATAATAAAGGAACACGCTGGGAATTTAGTGTAATGCATATTAGAAATCTTTTAATTGGCCCTGAAATAGTTTCGCTTTTAGAATTTCATTTGCAGAACAATTTCCCATAAATATTTCATTTTTGTTTTTGTTGTTGTTGTGTGTTGTATAAATTCTTCTTATAATTTATTCCCATTTAAAGTGAGACAATTTATTCGCTCATTATTTCCTCATCCTCCCTTTGGATTCCACACTTTTTCCGTTTTTACTTTTCCCCACTTGCATTTAATTATTTCCCCTTTCATGCTTTCTTTCTCGTTCGTTCATTCGCATCTTTCTTTTCTGCGACTGGAAATGTTCATTAAAATTGCCCATCTCTAAGGAAAAGCCAGAGTCGGAGAGGCCGACTCTCTGAGCCACGTTTTGCATTTTGCAGTTTGTCGGCTTACCCCTGCTACACCACTCCCTTCTCTACGGCTACGGCTAAGGCCCAGTATCTTCTATCTGCTGGCTGGCAACAAGTTAAAGTTAAACCAACTGCCGCACGTTGACTGATTGCTACGTGCAGATTGTCATTGTTCACCTTTTGTTGCTGCTGCTGCTATTGCTGTTGCTGTTGCAGTTGTTGCTGCTGTTCTTACCACAGCAAAGTATCTTTTTGTAGTTGTTGCTTGTTGCTACATACTTTGCAGACTTGAGTAATTTCTTTGGCGAGCGTCGAGAGTCGCTTTTTTCCTTATTGGCTCCGTCCTAGACTGACTCTTTCTCTCTGCCCCCAACGAGTAGTTGTTGCAACAGAAGCAGCAACTTCGAGGCTGCTGCTGCTCTTGTCTGGGCTCTTTGAGAGTGAGTTGCCAGATGTTGTGATATCACGAAGCAGCATTATAACTAATTGGCCACGTTCGTTCTATGCCATCCTATCCCACTGCCCCTCCCTCTCCCTTCCTCCCCCTGGCTCAGAGTTCATTGTCATGCGCGCGGTAGCCGAGCGGTTTTTTCCTCCCATCTGGAGGCGGAAGAAAAGCATTTTTCACATGGCCACAACCGTTGGCAATTTGCATATTTCGGCTAAGGGCGTATGACCTTCAAATTGCTACAATTCAATTTAAATTCAAAGCGGCTTATTCAGTTCAAGATGTATTATGGATAAATCGCAGATTATGGAACAGTCTATAGTTCTGTGCATCAACTGTAGAACTTCTCTGGGTTCTAGCATCAATCTTTGCACTGACTTTATTGTTCAGTTTCGGATTTAACTACATACGTATCTACCCTGATTTACGGCGGTTTCTTGGCCATTAACAGCTTAAGACCTTTAAATCAATCACTCCACTCGCTTAGAACCGAACCAAATCGGGCCCTTCTCTCCAGTTCCCCCCGTTTCTAGTTTGCATTCCTCCCCCCTACCACTCCAACGAGCCACTCTGGAAGATACCGTAAGAGCAGCCACAACCAGGCAGCACCCAGGGTGCAGAGCTGCTGCTCTGTTGGCCAATTTGGCGTAATAATTTTAGCGTAAGAGTGTGTGCAGTTGGCGCACGGCTCAATCCCCCCACTCCCCACTCCGCACTCCATACTCCTCACTCGCCTGTCCCGGTCTGGACGGGCTGGTCTGACTTGCTTCGGAGCTTGGAAGTGAGCGGAGAGCGGAAAGCTGAGTTGTGGTGGTTGGCTTTTCCGCTTTCGGTTTCATTGCCGCAATTCGGAACTGGTTATCGATTACGTTGCTGGGATGCTGGATGCTACATAGATGCTGGCTGCTGGCACTTCTAGGCAAAACTTAAATATCATCGCTTCTGCGTCCAGTATCCAGTATCCAGTACCAGTATCCAGTATCCAACTCTCGGGCCTGGCTCCGAGTGTGGCTGTTATTGCGAACCGCTATAATTTTGTGGTAATATACAGTGACGCTCGTTTCAAGCACGTGCTGGCAGCGTTTACCCAACTCATATATTAGGCACACACACACACACACACAGAGACTCCGAAGAGACTGAAGTTGGATACGATACTCAAAGACACGTACTTCACAGATTTGTACATTACGCCATCTTCATCATCATCATCAGTATCATTATCATCATCATCATCATCGTTGTCAAGTTTTCTCTTCTGTTCTGTTCTGCTCTGCTCTGCCGTGTTCCTTTGTTTTTCTTGGCTTGGCTTTTCAATTTCAAGTTCGTTGCCTCAGTCTTTGGTTTGGTTTGGTCTTGGTCTTGGTCTTGGCTTGAAGTGGGCTTAGAACAATTGAGGCTAATCGAATCTTTTTTTGTGTCATATTTTCGACAGCTGATGCTGGTCGAATCGTTTCAATAGTCTACAACAGCCCCCCAAGGCACTCCACGGTTGGTCTTTGAACAAAGAAAACGTAAGCAGAAATCATCCGATTGAAATTATTATTATTCGTTATTGGTTTTTGTTTTAAATTGAAAATTTGAACTGATAATTGACAGCTTATCGAACCAAAGTCAAATTACCTTCCAGGGAAAACATATTCTACAGAGGGATCCTGAAACTTACTTGAACCAGAATCATAGGAACTACAATTGGGATCATTAACATTTAGTATTCAAATTATAATACTCTCCATCCATCTTTTCATATACTATATATAGTAAAAGTTCTTTAGAGATACAAAAACCAATACAAATCGTGGCAATCATTTATTCATTTCTCATATTCCTAATGGACTCTCCTTGGGACGATCATAGGTTGGCCAACTGGTTAATGACAATGAGAGGCAACCTTTGTGTAAAATCCATCAATAACGCAATCAAACCTCCACCTCGAGCTTAGCCCATGTGGTGGTAGATCCTCAAGTTTGCGTTTGGCAATAAGAAAAAGCTCAACAACAAAAAAATAGCAGCTAAACAATATGTGTGGAAAAAATATAAGAAAAAAAATCTCTGGAGCGGGCACAGTTAAATGAATTGCGGCCTCCCTGGGGCGGCTTTTTATTGACAAATCCCCATCGATCGATAAACATGCAAGACAAATACTCGTAGACAAAAACTTCCGCACGGCATGGCACGGCACGGCTCTCGAGTACGGATCTACCGGCTTTAACCTTCCAAGGTCTGTTCGGATCGGCTCTGCTCGACTCGGTTCCATTGGTATGAATGATTGATTTTATGGATGTGGCTGCCTGGCATAAAGTCACTCAATAAAATTACAAAAAAATGCGTCGTCGCCAGAGAACAAAGACCGCAAGGCAGATGCTCAGATTGATGGGCATGGGCCTGCTGGTCCATGGTCTTACTGACCAACTGGCCAATTGGGACTCATCCACAAGTCGAAGACGGGACACTCTAGCGGAGCTATCTCTCGCTCTACCCATAAAAAGGTCAATCAGCGAATCTCTTACCCCATCGGATCGGGGCAGTGTATAACATCATGATCGTGCCGCAACGGAAGTATCTATATAGTGCAGGGCAGAGGCATGTTCGCATCTATTTTTGTGACTAGGCCCTGTCATCGCGCGCGACTTGTTGTCGACAGCTGCCGTTGTCCGTTGCCACTGCCACTGCCACTGGCGGAGCTGTTACAACAATGCGACTTCAATTAAAGCCAGTCCCGCAACCTTGAACTCTCGTATCATTTCGAGCGGTTTGCGCGCGCTCAATCAACGGGCGGCTCATATCGGGCCACATCGCGACAAGGCCTCACGACATCCTTTTAGCCAGTGCCAGAGCCAGAATCGAGCAAAGCAAACCAGACCTGTGCGGCCTCGAGCGTAGGGCCTCTAGAGAGACTCGAGCTCGGATCTGATGCTGCTGCTGCTGTCAATCTGCGTTCATCGTCTCCTTCAACCTCGTCTTCAACTGGAAAGTCGCTGCTGCGGTGGCAATCATCGCGGCTGCTGCTGGCCTCTGACTCCGACTGACTCCGCTGCCGCTCTTTGGACCACTGTCTTGGCCTGGACAGGCCCTGGCCCATTCCTTGGCGTCAACGCCGTTAGCTGTCGTTTAGTTTATTGTTGCAAATTGCTCAGTGAATTATGTGCCGAACTGCTTACGACCACACACACACACACACAGACAGCCCCAGAGAGGAAAAGATACAGATACAGACACAGATACAAATGTAGGTGCATATCTAGAGGCTTGGCAGGAAATATGATATTAAGAATTTGTTAGAAACATTTTTAAAGACTGCGGTTTCGGCTTACGCGTACTCAGTCTCATTTTTGGAGCTTCAAAATGTTTGAGCTGTCTTCTGTATCTGTATATTAGGGCTTTACTATAGTAGAACTTTAATTTATCCAACAGTTCCCCCAACGAGTCTCCTAGGAAGCATCCCTCAATCAAACAAGATGAGTAAAACCGATCAAGAAATCCTATAATAGATTTGGCCATCAATTCCAGCACCGAATCAAGTTCGTTGCCCAAGTCATTTGCTCTTCAATCAGCAGAGGCTGAGGCAAAGCCAAAGGCAAAGGCAAACAAAAATAAAAGGAACAACTTTTGATTTTGCTCTTGCCTCATTGCCTTATGTAAATTTCTGCCGCTGCCAGCCCACATGCAGCTCCAGTTTTTTCTTTCTTTGCCCTTAATCAAGCCGGAACCCTGGCCGTCTCTCGTCCGGGCCTTTGGATCACTTCACTCAACTGGGACTTGGACTGGGACTGGCACTGGCACTCGTACTCGCACTCCGCTCGACTCAAGTCGAAGAGTCAACCCACACACATGTTTGGGGATCGGATCGGATCCGATCGGATCGGGTTTGGCTATGGTCTGGGTCTGAGGCTGGGGAAGAGGCTGGTGCTGGGACCTGGGGTTTGGGGTCTGGGGTCTGGAGTACGAGTACGATAATAGCAGCGATTGCTGGCAGCTCAGCTCTTGGCTGATGTTTGCTCCGTTTGCTTGTTAAGCTCTGTGCCAACTTTGATTTTCTGTACTTTGTGTGTCTCCAGACATTTGTCTTTTGGTCTTAAGGTTTTCTGCCTGTGGCTGTTGTTTCTTTGACTGTTTCTGTTGCTGTTGCTGTTACCCCCCACCTCTCAAATGCACTTTCAATTGCAGACAGTTTGACGTACGAGTATACTATATACAAACATATGTACATATGTACGGGTATGTACGGGTGTATGCAGCGAATGCCAGGGCACTATATCTCTCATTTATCTATAAGTGTATATGTACCTACCTATATTTTGTCTGTCTGTAGCTGTCGTAGTTGCTGGCTTTCTTTATGAGCCGATAGCTGAGACGAAAACGAAGACTGAGCTGAACTGAACTGAGCCGCCCTGCTTCGAATTCGAATTGGGAATCGGTAGAGGAATCTGAGGCCCAGACTGAGCTGTGCCTGGGCCGGTGCCTGAAACTGAGACTGAGGCTGCCCACAGGCACTTTGGCCTGGCGACGAAATCGTATCGGCAGTGGGCTGTGGGCTCCAACTACTTTAGCTGCATTTCGGCCCAGCTCTGGCCCTGTCTCTGTTTGCTTTCATGCGTGGCTCACATACAGAGACTCAGAGACGTCATCAAGTAGCTGCCATGTAAAACGCTTCCTACTTGTGCCGAGCATTGTTATAATTTGGTAAATTATTGCAACTTGTATGCCCTATGCCCTAGTCTAGATAAAATCTACTAACTGGGCTTTAAGGTTAGAGAATTGGTTCTAGAAAAAGGGAAAATGGCGAAAAGGGATCCTTTCTATTTGAATTGATCATTAATTACAGCATAACTCTACGAGCAGTGGCCAACATTTTTCACTGGAGCATTTCCATTTCGTTTTCCACTTGAGCTGGCTGAAGTTTTCCTGGCCCCAATTCCATTTTAAATGTTTTTGCTGACTGTAATCATACATTTTTGATGTATTTGCTTTAATTAAATTACGTAAAGTGTGTTACATGGCTATGGCTATGGCTGAAGTAGTCACGGCACCAATTGATGTGCTTGCTACCCTACACATTCCTCCTCAAGCCCCTTTCCACTTGCCACATGTGGCACTCATAACTTTTGCTTTCATTAGAAAGCTGAACTTTTGAAAGCCTTTCAGGGCTTATTATTATTGTTTAGAAAAAACAACAAATAATAATCATGCTCATAATCGTATTAAATACAAATGCCGCAAAATATTGACACTGTCGAATGGATCGTAAATAGCCAAAAATTGCATAGACATTTGTATTGTTTGTTGTATTTTTTGTGCGGCTTTTCTTTGCTTTGGTTTTGTTTCATTTCGTTTTACTCGCTCTTTGACAATCTGGCAAGCGTTTGTTTTTGGGGCCGGGTCGCGACCGTTTCCATGACACTTAACACCGCCTAATGGGCGAGATGTGAAATCTGGAAACGTAAATTTCATTCCTGCTGATGGCTTTATTAGCATCATTAGAAATGGCTGGCACAGCCCCAGCTCCGACGCACAGTGGCAGCAAAAGAAATTTAATCAAAAGACTTTGGCAACGAACTTGGCCCGATACGTTCTCACTACGAAAACGAAAGCAGCAGACGGAATCAGCGATGGAGCTGGAGATGGAACCAAACCCAAACCGAGCATAGAGATACTACAGACAGATCTCTGCATGTGAGCTTTTTCTGCACTTGGCTTACACGGCTTACACGGCGGCGCGGCGTCGGGAAAATTAATATGCCAAACAATTACACGGCCTGGCAAAACAATTTTAAGCCCAGTTAATGCCGCCCAAGCACAGTGGTTTGGCTACGTCACAAAAAGTGCACCGCAAAAAATTTTCAGCTGGCATAACACAACAAAAATAAAAGAAAGCGCGCACAAATTTGCATACAAAAAAATAAATGCAAATAGTTCAAAGCAAAAGAAAATTATAGAAAATTGCAATTCCAACATAATCATACACTGTGACTGGGAGCCATAAAATAATAATATATATACATATATACTATGTATAGAAATAAAGACAATGATTTCATAATTTAGGTTTCATTATTCCCTTACCATTCCATGTTTATATGTACGTCATATGTAAGAGTAAAACCATTGGTGTTGAACCACTGTGCTGTCGTCAGTGGTGGCTACCGTCTGGTGGAGCTCTTGCTGAGCTGACTTGACTTTGAAAGCCAAGACTTTTGCTTTTCTTTCTTCTTGAATGTGTTTTGCTGTTGTTGTTGCTTTTAGAAAGAGCGAACGTATGGATAAACATAAAAGTTCAAGAGGTTGCCAGTCCCAGTCCCACCCCTAGGAGCGCGTGCACATTAGGCAAGAAAAGAAAGTTATTACAAAACTAACAGGAACTGACAGCTGCCACACGGCGGGGCAAATGGCAATCATCACAGTGACGGGTGGGGAGCGGAGTGAGGGGATGAGATCTAGGTGGGGTACAAGTGCCCATACATTTTTGGCTGATTGACTGGAGGCCCTCTGCAGAAATTGTGACAAATCCAAAGGCTATAAATTTGGACATGGATGTGGATGTGGATGTGGATGGATATGGAGTGAGACTTACCTCCGCCATTGTTGGCACTGGAACAGTGCTTGGAGCTGAGGCCCTGACCCGTGTTGGAGGCGGAGTTGGGAATCCCACAGCCGCTCATCACACCGTACTTGATGGGCTTGAAGTGGAAGAAGGAGGGCGAATAGCCGGACCCGGCGCGACTCAGAGAGCTGAACTGCTCCTCCCGATCCTCGACGTAGAGCCCCTCCTTGCCCATGGCGGCCAGCTGCCTGCCCTTGGGCATAAACATCACCAGGAAGACGGTGGCCGAGGTGGCCACCAGTCCAAAGGCGATGCACGCGTCCTTGTGCCGCTCCGCCACGGCCAGGCCGCACAGCATCCAGCCCAGCCAGATGGGAATGGCCCCGCCAATGGCCAGGCCAATGTAGGTGGCCTCGCGGTAGTTATCCCGGATGCCGCGCGACTTGATGGCCAGCACCGCGATGAAGACGATGAGGAACACGATGTAGATTAGCGAGAAGAGCAGCTCCGAGAACTGCGTCTTGCACAGCGGGATCAGCACCGTACTGACAGCCGCAATCCTCGTGTAGATCTCCGGCGTTCCGTCCAGCGTGGTGTACGACGTGGGGTAGAACAGCGCCGAGTAGTTCGTCTGCGAGGCTACCGTGGTGGAGAGGAAGCCACTGCCCATCACTGGCACACTGGTCGTGTAAACCTCGGGCGGCTGGGTGAGCAGCCACTGACCCCCGATGGCCACCTGGATGAGCAGTGCGAAGAGCAGCAGTAGCCCCTGGTACGGTGCCGGCAGATAGACGCCTCCGTTCAGGCTGATCAGGAAGACGCACTTCACCAGGAGGGCGGCGAAGACAAGGGCGTAGGCAACACCTACCCCAAAGCGGATCGCCCCGCAGCTCAGGAGCGTGGGCTGGGCGGTAATGATGGCGCCAAGGCTGGCGCAGGCGAACAGCCCCAGGAGCAGCATCTGGCCCAAGAAGAGGTGACGTCGCGAGGGCGAGGTCCGCCAGGCCTTGAACAGCACGAAGATTTCGAAGGCGGCCATCATGAGCATGGTGAGAGTGGCCAGCACCAGCACCGGCACCACCCACGGCTCCTTCCGTAGTCCGGCGAAGGGCAAGTGCGTGGACACGATGCTTGGAGGGGTACCGTAGCCATGGCCGTGGCCGTGGCCACTGCTGTTCCCCTGGCTGACGCGGGGAGTGCTGGCTGCTCGGGCTCTGGCTCCCAGACTCCTAGTGGGCGTGGACGTGGTGGAGCTGCTGCTGGTGCTGCTGGCCGTCAGAGTGGGCACCACGAAGAATTCCGTGGACATTTCCAGGCGGGCGGCATTCGAGACGTTCGAGACGCTGCCGGGAAAATTGAGATCCAATTGCTTTGCTGACCTTTGTGAGGGAGGAATGGCTGTGGATGTGGTGCTAGTGGTGCTGCTGGTAGTGGTGCTCGGAGTACTCGTGGTGGTACTCGTGGTGGTGGTGGTGTTGGAGTTGCGGCTGCTCGGCTTGAGCACCTGGTAGGCATTGCGATCGCTCTCCTGGCTGGTCACAAGACGCACTCTACGCCAGATGTTGTTCCCGTTGACACTGAGGCTGCGAGACGCGGGCGTGGTGCCGATCAACTGCAGAACCAGCGAAACCAGCAGGAGCAGCAGCAGCAGGCGGCGTCTGCTGGCCATTGAATCGTCTTGCCCGTTTACCGTTAACCGTAGACCGCGTAACCCGCAACACGTAATCCGTAGCCCGCTTCAGACGCGGCTCATTTCACTCGCGATCGCGATCGTGATCGTTTCGTTTCGTTCGCTCGATTCTTCCTTTCCGCGCTACTTATTTTGATTCTTTCGCTCCTCGCGCTCACACGTCCGCTCGGCTCAGAGTTTCGAAGATTTTTGAAACCAGCAAACAGCAAGCAGCCACCAGCTCGCTCTGCAAGTCGGACTTTGGGGCAGCTTTGTCTTGTCGTTTGAGACATGTTTGAAGCGAACCACCCAGCACCAAACGCGCGGTTCGAGTTGCAGTTCGAACAGGTAGTGGTAGAGTTAGCAGGTAGAGTTACCAGCAGCTAAAAGAGCGTCTTAGAACTTAGATCTCGAGTTTTGCTTTGATTGAGCGAAACTTATAAGTATCACTGGAATTATCACTGAAAGCTAAAATTGATAAGGAAGTGTCTTTACTCTGTTGGAAAGTATTCACTTCCCTCCGTTCCCATATGCTCAGTATTACAGTATCCACAAGTATCAGTATCAAGTGCCACAGGCATTCAATCGCTCGCTCGCAGACCGGAGAACACTTTCATTCGGATTTGGGATTGGTCCCAATGGCTCGTGGCTGGTTCTGCTCGATTTCGCTCTGGCAGGAAAGTGCTATTAGCCATCCATTATTGCGGTCTGATTCTGTGGCAGCCACAGCCCCCCTCGCCAGAGACAGAGCCAAAGCCAGAGCCACTCTCTCGACAATGGCTCAACAAAAGAGCAAAACAGCAAAGTCCACACACAAAAGGCGATTGTAAATCAAAAGCCCGCTAATGATATATCGATATACAAAGTGTTGAGGTGGGAAAGGCAATACTCGTACATATGTACGTACCAATACCAATAGGAACTGAACTGGGGAACGGCAACGGGAGCAATCTACTTCTACTCTGGTTCTATACCTATGAACATATGTATGTATGTATGTTTGTGCATGTGTATGTACGGCGCGCGCTTTCAACAAACTACAGTTAGAATTAAGCCCCGCTTACACTACAGCAAATGAGTGGTAAGAACAGATCATGCTATGTATATTTTCTATGCAGATACGGAATAACGATTAGATATCGCCAAAATTCAGTTTTCTCAGTTAACTTCATAAATTCTTAATTATAAATCGCTGGAACGCATTACCATCTTCTATAAGTGAGTCTCTAGATATTTTTAGATCATATTTCAGTTCAAAAAACACATCCGAAAGACATTACTTAAGATCTTTTTTAATTGCTAATGCTAATTCAACCAATAGCTCAAATATACAATAAAAACGCAGCTCCATCGAAGCTAGTGCCACTGGGGTTTAGGGAGAATTCATTTTCATTGACCACTGGCCATTCGATACCCATCTGCGTATTTGGATCGCCTCGGTGAGCCACGCCAGTAGCCGAAACAAATGTTACGTGTATATCGTTTCGACATGAACTGGAGCCCTCCCCCTATGCGCTGCCTCCCTGTAGTACGGTAACGTTAGATGCCGGCCGGCACAAAGCAGTCAGAGGTCCGGCTGGTTCTCGGTCACCGTATTGACATGAAGGCGGGTAAATAACCTTTCGACATGCCCCAAAACCCGAAAACATTCCTCTCCGGCATCATACTCTTACGTACATACTCGTATATACATACATACATATGTATGTACATATGTATGAACGAGCGTGTAGTCAAATTTGTGATTCGCCATAAGCAGCAATAACTCAGACTCGACTGTGATCTTGAGCGATTCCTACCTGTTTCTGGAATACCTGTTCGCATTTAGATCTAATCAGAGGCAGGGAAAGACATTCGTACGGAGCACTTAATATGATTCGAGAAATGAGAAACGGGAAACAGCCCGACGATGCATCGGACTTATGAATATGATTTCTGCAAGTTCGAGTATACTCGTATTAGAAGTTGTCTGCGTGTTGTGCCTAATCCTCGTTTTAGCTAATCCAAGGCTGTCGTTGTCATCTCTACACTATCTCTCTAATTAAACCTGCCACTTGGTTGTGGTGGTTGGCCTGGCCTTGCCTTGCCTTGCTTTGCGAATATTGTCTTGCCAAAGTTTTCCGTACTCGTACATATTTATGTAATCCCCGCAACTTAAGCCAATCCCCCCACTAAGAGACATTCTAATATTAGGCTTTGCCTTTCTCCGGATCGCTGGATTGAATTTCATGACAAACCCGAGACACATTGCGTTAATAACCCCTGACTGGGCACAAGATCAAGGCGGGTTTGTGTGCTTGTGGCTCGTGCGCCCTGGCCAAAAGTCAATTGGTCAGTAGCCCAAAGAAAAAAAATAGTATAAATATATATGTATTTACCTACATAAATACACACATATAGAAGTATTAATGTATAGTATAGTACATGAGATCATTTTTAGTCAAATTCAAAATATGTTTTCATTTTATTGCATTTTTTTGTTGCAAGTTTACGAACTCTTTTCCTTGGGCACAACGATCTCATTACCTGGCTCTTGTATCAACTTTCTTTATGGTTAAAAAATATTTAAATTTGTTCCCCTACCACTTTGATGGGCCTAGAATATTTTCACGAATTTGCAGCGGAGACGAGAACTGGCCAAGAATTGACCTCTAGCTTAGATTGGCTAATATTACATTGGCCGCTGCGCATCGCATCGGCGCCAAAGACCCTAATCCTGCCCGAACTTGATTGATTTCGAGCGATTTGAATGTCTGGACTAGAATCTGAGCCCGAACCTGGACCTGGGACCTGGAACCTGGACCTGTAGCTGCATCCAAAGAAGTGCCGACTGTTCGGGCCGCAAAATGTGTCAGAGTCGGAGTGGGTCCGGTCCGTTGCCTGTGGCACTTCATGAGCGCCTTAATTTATTTGCTACAAGACAGGCCGGCGCCGTCTGGGTCAAGTGTCAGCCCATGGAGGAGCATCATCACTCTCAATGGAAATGGAAATAGCTTGGCAATGCTACCCGAAACCGCCTTCAATTATTAATTTTCGGTCAATTTCATCTCTGTATGTGTGTGTGTGTGTGTGTTTAAAACCAAAAATTAAAGAATGCTGTGCGTAAATCTTCGCGAATGCATTTTCAAATTTAAATTGAAACCAGTCGCACAAGTGCATTGAACTTGCCACCAACGGAATGGGGCGGCATGCCACGGAGATACCGAATATCCAGAGACAAAAGCCTTTTGGCGATCTTATTTATTTATCAGTATGTAGTGCGGTTAGTTACCCCCCCTCTTGCACCACGAATCGGGTTCATTGTCGTCCCAAAAAAAAGAGCGAATTCTGATTTATAAGCAGAGCTTGGCCAGTCCCAGCCCCAGTCCCTCGCTCTTCGCCCTTAAACACTCTCTCGCGACGGGGCTACGCTTTAATCACGTGCGTGCAATGCGCACATGATGATGCGCCCCAATCCGTATCCCCCATGTATGAGCTTGCCGCCCCAACCCAACTCACAGCCACAACTACAGTCTGATTCCGCTGAAGCTGAGGCTGAAGCTGATGCTGTTACCGATGCCGATGCGAAGGCTGGGATGCCGGTCTGCTTGCTGCTCTGACACTGGCACTGGCCCTGTGGTGTTGCAAACTCTGCCAGGGCAAACACCCAGTGAACATTGCTCGAACAGCAACAGCGAGCCCTCTTTTACAACTTACAGTGCGGGACACACTTATAATTACACATGTATGGGCGTTTAAGGGGTGTGAATATAAATAAATATATGAAAATGCATAATTTGATATTTCTCCTGTTGCAGTCTATCTACTTACGATTCAACCTGTCCACATTGAATACTGTACGCAGAGTATCAGACTGAGGCTTAGACTGATCTAGTTGGGTGCCCCCACTGTACTTTCGTCCATGTGTTTCAGAGTCCATTATGCAGAATGCATATGTATAAATGTCTGTATGTACATAAGTGCAAGTATCAGAGTGTGTGAACGCGCATGCGTGAAGCGTCCGTTTTAATCGTTGCCTGGCCATCGAATATTTCTTGTGCCACGACGCTGACGCTGAAGCTGAAGCTGACGACGGCGGCGGCGACGACGACGACGAGAGTCGGATCGTAAATCCGGCGTATAAGCGGCACATTGGTCGCTCCATTGGTCAGAGAGCCGACCGACCGACCGACCATTGTTGTCGGTGCGGCAGTGTGGAGTTTTGGGCTAAGGCTGTGCCTCGTCTCAAAAGAGGGGAAAAGGAGCGTAGAGGCGAGGAAAGAAAAGGCTTAAAGGCCTTTTAGATGGTGGCTAACTCTGGTCTAAGAGTGGGCATTGGGCCATAGTCGTAGTCGCCGTTGTCTTCTGCCTGACCAAAGGCTGATTTACTATGATCCGCATGAGTTTTATGTGCAGAAAGATAAAATTTTTAAGATATTGACACCTTGTTAGGCGTTTGAAAGACAGCCAGAGCTAGAACCAGGGTCTGGGCCTTCGCCGGATCCCCAGCCCCAGCACCAGCCCAAGCCACGAGTGCCAAGGGGCCGCAATAAGGAAAAGAACTTTTCGTTGCACCAATCTCCATAGGTGCAGGGAGTACGCCTTCTCACTGCCCTCCCCTACCCTTCCCTAACCGTCCAACCATGTTACTGGTAACTCCCTTTAGCGTGGCTAATTGTTGCAAAAATTAAATTCAGTTCCCGTCGTCAAATGCATAAACTTTGGCCGCATTATCAAGCCCAAGTAAAAGGCAAGACTAATCCTCTCCAGCTCCAGCTACAGCTCCAGCTGCAGTTACAGCGCCCACCATGTTTCCGTGTGGGTGTCATAGGCAGCCTCAGTTAAATTTATGGAATAATACATATCTTTATGGCTTCATTAGCGAAAAGCCGCTCAGTGCCTTAACATCAACCGCTTCTCCAACTGCTCCGACTCCTCTAGCAGACCATTCGACACGCTGTCTGCAGCAGCGCCGAAAGGATCGACATCGACGTAGTCGTCAAGCGTCATCGTCTTCATTATCATAATCATCATCATCACCATCACCATCATCATCATCATCATTGGGCCCTCTGTTGTCTAGGTATCTGTCACTACAGAGTCTCGTGCATCATTCTGGAGGCCCCAAAGCACTCGAGACGAGACATTGTATGCACACTTCAAAGAGATTCAGTTCGGTTCGGTTTGAATCTGCTCCAAAAACAGATCGGGTAAGTCATCTTTGAGAACAAGGAGGATGGCCGAAAGGGCTCAGAGCATTTAGTAATGGAATGTGAATCCAGTGACTCCTTCTACAGTAACCCATCCTATGGCTTTCTGTAGAGCATCCCCGATTCGATCTTCTGCTAAGCGAGAATCTCCTCCGGTTTTGTTCTTAGCTTCACAGATTGATTGAGCCTTTTATTAAAGCGCACGTACAGCGTATTAAATAAATTGTTAGTTACGTTCCGGAACGGAACGGAACGGATCGAAACCGTACAGAACAGAAAGCGTCCCAGCAGTCCAAGCCGTCCCCGTCGCAGTCGCAGGCCATGTGGTGTCGTATGGCACAACGCCCCCGAAGGTGTTCTATAGGAAAATCTCAAGAGCATCGAGTAGGAAAGAGTCAAGAATTCCTTTTTATTCGATTTTCTTACAACGTCATTTTCTGAGCCTATGTAGCCCGTGTGTCTGTCTCTGTTGCTCTGTTGCTCTATGGGTCTGTTGCTCTGTTCGTCTGTTCGTCTGTCTGTCTGTCGAAGTGGATGTCTATGGTTTTTGCTTTATGGTCCAGCCACGTATCAATTATGTGCCAAAGTGCTAATGGCTGTTGACGGCTCTGGCCGGCCATTGTGGGTGTTGCCCCCACGAACATAGTACATTCCTTAGAGCCCATATTTCAAAAGGGCTGCCATCTACACTATCAGCTATCTCGTGTGGAGAAATTCGAAGCCGCTCGGAGGAGCCCAGCTAAATTAGTTTCTTCGACTCCAGTTGCCTGCAGCATTCAGCATGTTCAGAGTTTTCCTTTAGGAAAAAGTGAAAACCAGTTTAATTGCTCCGCCACCCAGCCATAGCCACAGCCACTGCACATCGCGTGCCAGTCTCTGGGCAGAGCAATTCAATTATGACACAAGTCCATCGCATGCCAAGCCGAATCAAAAACAGCATAAAATATCCCAAAATCAACGAAGCGAAGCGCGAGCATTGTTTCTGTTTCTGTTTCTGTTTCGATTATGGGCATGCAGAATATCGTACATATCGATTGTTATCGAAAGACTGATCATAGGCGATTACGATCACAGAGACTCACAGCAATCACAGTAACCAGAATCGAATCAAACCAAACTGTAAGCGTTGTGCACTTTGGGGTCTTTGGGGTCCGTTATGCCCATCTGCATCCAATTAGGCGAGGCGATGCGATGCGAAGCGAAGGCTTTCTTTGAGCCATTTCTAGTCCTCGATGCAGCCGGAGTTGGACCCTCGTTGAGCCCAATTCCAATGGCCTTTTTTGGGGCCAATCGGCTAGTAACTTATACGCTTGTCGTTCACAGTGCATGATTAATGACCGACAAGGGCCGCAGACCAAACCAGGAGGATGCCAACGAAGCTGGGCTCCCACTACAGCACCTCTAGCCGGGGCAATTGGCTCAGTCTGGGCCATCCAAGAAGGAGGGAGCTTCTCGAGAATCGAGAACAGAAGGAGGCAACCGATATTCAAGTCGATCCAGCAATGAGCTACCTCAGTGGCCCGGCTACCCAGACTGCCGCGAAAGATTAACTCTGATCTGAGAGGTTCACTTGGGTACAATAGGTACTCCTCGTATATTGTATATTGTAGCTGGAACCAAGTGCGAAACATGACTCGAACAGTCTCCTGGCTTGAATGATTCAATACAAAACATCTAAAATCTGAAATATTTATTATTCTACTCGCAGATTGAAATCGATCTGATACGACTACTCGGCTCTACATTTGTTGGACTACAGCCAAAGCAGGCAACCAGGGGAACAGGCGACCAGTCCAGGCCAGGACAGAGACTCAATTACCAGATTTTAGAGTACAAGAACAAGTAAATCGCTGCAATATGTATGTAAGTTTCACACCTGAATGTAATCGAATTTTTATCATTTTACCTCCGCATTGCATTGTTGCCAGGCGAGCACCTAGAGAACCCAGAGCCCAGACCCGGGAGAGCTGAGCCGCGGCCAGCAAATTGAAATTTATTGCCACTGAGCCACTGGAAATGCTGTGTGCCCTGGCACCAGCCCCCGCCAGCCAACACTGGCCGACCAAGATTTGAGGCCAACACACCAAAAGCCAGGCCATGGAAGGCCAGGCCAGGCCAGGCTAGGCCAGGGCAGGGCAGGGCAAGGCAATGCACAAAAATGTTACGGTGCGGTGGTGTTTTTTTTTTTTTTGCCAGGCCAACTGGTCGCGTATGTGGGTCGCATTTATTAGAGCCAGGCTCCCTCGAGTTGGCCAGGCTTATTGTTAGATAAGAAGTGTGACGTTACCCCATTAAAGCCGGCGGAGGATGATCGAGCATCGAGCATCAGGCACCGGGAATTGGGAATCGGGAATCACGGATCGTTAGATCAAGAATCGAGGATCGCGCGTCGACAATCGAGCATCGACTTGATTGTCAGTCAGTCTCGTACTCGGACCCAGTCACTGGCCGTCAAGTGGCTCAAAGACTCAAAAGACGAGGCCAATTGCCAGAGTCAGAGCCAAAGCCAAAGGCAGAGTTAGAGCCAACGCCCGCACGACTTCAACTTGGACTTGGACTTGGTCTGCGAATGGGTCTTGGACTTGGCTTTAGCTTTGGTCTTTGACTAGGAGCTTTTTGGACTTGCCACCGCCATCGAAGATTTATGGCTTAGATAAGCGCGAAAAGTTACAGATGCTTATGCAGCGGCAGCCACTGCAAGGCGCGTCTCGGGTTCACGTTCCTCATTCTGGCCATGGACGTGGGTGGATCGAAAAGTAAGTGGATCGAATTCAAAGAGTCCCCAATTGTGCAGGACATTTTCGCTTGGAATTAAGTAGTAGACATCCCATAATGCAGGAACCATTTGGTTGCAACTCCTGGGGCAACCCTCGCTGGCAGTGCCTGCAGCACGTTGTTGTCGTCGTCTCGTTAGCGTGGCGCGATTGCTGGCCGCGATTGGAAATTGGCAACCGGCAGCTGGCAACAGCCAATGGCCAACAGAGGCAGCAGCAGCCAGCCACCAAAGTCAAAGCCATAGCCATAGTCAGAGCCAGAGCCAAAGACAACTTCTCTTTTGGTCTAGTCCTTAGGGCTGATCGATAAGGATCATCATCAGGCTCTGTGGCTTCTCCCTACTAGAACTTGCCTCTCCCTGCACTGGGGCTAAATTAGTGGATGCCGCTTTTAATTCCTATCAGCCTTATCGCAGCGGCCGCATCTTAAATGAGGTCAATTATCAGCCAAAAGTGCAAGTTGTTGGCCAGTCCCAGTCCCAGTCTAAGGCCCCAGTAACAGACTCGACTCCCGTCCGCAGTCTATGAGTGGGATTGGGTTGGTCTTCTTTCGTCTTCTGTCGTCTCCTCCAGTGCTCTGCTGCTGTCTGTCTATCTGCCTCATAAAACGGAGTTTCACTTTCAATTGCCACAGCGCGGCGAGAGTAATAGAAACTGCACATTAAACGCAACACGTGCCACGCTTCATGGGAGCAGCAAAAGCAGCAACTGCCTCCTCGAGTTGCAAACAAACCATCTCGTGGCAGCAGGCAGCAGGCAGAGCGCTGCTGCGTTCGTTGTCTTGCACTTTGCAATCAATCACAAAAAGCCTCGCTCTGTCCGTAATTAGCGCAGGGAAAAAGCAACAACGATCAAGCAACCCAGCACATTTGCAACAACAGCAACAAATATCGCACAATGCACACTGCAGCAAACTGTACAGAGAAACAAAACAACAACAAAACAAAGAAAGCATGACGAGGCAATGAAATTGCACTGAGCGAAAACAAGGGACAGTCGATGCTAGAGCTTCGCAGCAGCTCCCAAATTTTCCTATAGGATAGGCTAAGAAATCTTTAATAATCAATTAAAACTCTGAGTACACTTCTCATTTTTTTACCCCTTTTTAAAGGGCTCTTTTCTTGCAGTGTAAATGGAAAATTGTCTGCTTTTGCTACACTGTATACTGCACTCCGGCTGGCAGGGAAGGCCGCAGAATAGACTGCAATTTGTGTAAGCAATGGAGCAGCAACTCGGCCAGTTTCATTAAAAATATTTTGGGTTGAATAACAATAGTAATAATGTTAAGTGCAACGACGAACGACGAGCTAAAAACCATGGAAGAAAAGTGAAATTTTCCACCTGATGCCGCGCCTTCTGAGCAAAATCATCGAAGGCAGCGGCAATCATCTGGGAAATTTGTGTTTTTCTGTTTTGTCTAAATTGCAAATGAGCTGCAGCTCGAAGACCGAACGAGTAAAAGTCTCCCTGCGGACAAGTACTTCCTTTAGCGCGGATCTGCCTTTCAATGCGGATCCATTCCGAAGGAAAATTCGCTGGGAAAACCCATATGGAGGCTGAAGTTTAAGTGTTTGTGGAATTATGCAAGCTTAATTAAAGTTTCGCCAGGTAAGTCTGAGTCTAGGTCCCATAACTCTGCCAAATGAACTCGCATAACTTGACTTTCAGAACGTTACTCTTAACTCAAGGCTTAAGAACGCTTTCCTCGGGTATTGTAATTGTAATGTGTAGCAACAACAGCAAAAACCAATTAAGTTTTATGATCCTCTTCCTCTACGTGCCGAGGGCTTTTAACTCTGGTTAACTCCCCCCATTTCTCGGATATCTCATTTGCGGGAACTATTTATGCGGTCTCTGGTCTCCCTCTCGGTCCTCTAGATCCTCTCAATCCGCATCCTCCATCAGCAGCCCCCTGGCCCAATCCCAATCCCGAGCCCAGAGTCCAGCTCAGGCATGGTCATGCCATTGACAATTTGCACAAATGTTGACCTTTAATTACGACAACCAACAGCAGCAGCAGCAGCCACAACTTGTTCTGACTGGCCACTGTTTGCATAACTACGCACATAACAACGACTCGGAATACAAAAACAAAAAAACAAAAAGAAAACTTTAAAATATATACATATGTACATACATATGTATGTATGTATATAAAAAGGAGGCAGCATCCACAAAACGGCAACGACGACAACTGCAATTTGTCCAGCTGCAGGGGCAGAGGTGTCCCAGAACGGAAAGGTGGGGACACGAGGCGCGACACAGAGACACACGCATGCCATGCTGAAGATGAGCAGTGCAGGGAATCACATTGAGTCACAGGGAGACAGTCACTGACAAGGGAATCGTGATCACTGGCAATCATTAAATGAGTCTGCAGAAGGTAAAACCTTCCTTGCGAAATAACAACAAATAATTGTAGCAAAAGAAAGGAATCATCCATCCTTATATACCCTGGAACATATATCATATCGAACTACTCTTATATTCAATCGAGATACTTATGTACATATATCCCAGATATCGTTTTTGAAGGAAATCTTTAACTAAACTCACCTAATAGATTCCCTTTGGCATACAGAAAAGATGCATATACATACTCTTACATACATATGTATAGATCACATATACCTAGATTGATGCAAAAGAAATCACAGCTTTTGCCTTGCTATGTCTCAGCATCACTGGAATGCAGATTCAGGGGCCGACTTCAGGGGCTTCTCGCCAGGCTGGGTGACAAGTGCTTAGTGTCAGCACCTTGGTTAGCATGTGGAGCTGGAGTCTGTTTCTGTTCTCCACTGGAGAGTCGGAATCGACTCGAATGTTGACAATTTTGCGCGGGGCACGCGGTTGGAGGGGAGTGGGGAGGCTCGGTTTACACATTAATTATCACTTTTGTTGCAGGTAGCTGCGGGACCGGCCTGCAAAAGGAGAGGGGATTCACCCGATGACATTAGAGGACCACTGCACTTAGTTCATGTATCTCGAGTCCTTTGGTTTCTGCCCCCTTTTCGAGCGCTGCGCCCTTTGCTGTTTGCCCAAGTGATAAATGAGTTGATGAAAGCCTAGGAGGGGACCAGTGGGGGAACAGTGGTACATACAGTGGAATCCACTGATTTATGGCTGCCAGGCCTGCAGAATCATCGATAATAATCAATAGCAACACCCACTTTTGGAGGCAAGAGCGCACATCCCGACACTCGAACGCTGCCACATATGAAAATTAAATTATAAAATGCTTTACAAGTGGGGCGGAGGCCGGGAATACGACTACGTATACGTTTGTATGTATATCCTGCGCATAAAATTGCACTCACCCACAGAACAGACAGGCCCCAGACGAGGGTGGACATGCGATTTCCTTGACATTTAATGCAATCCCACTGCCGAAGCCAAATGGGGCGGCGATAAACCTCCTCTTCAGCTGCCACGCCCCACTCGTGTTTCAGCTGCATGCGCCAGTCAGCAGTGACCAGGATGGATCCCAGTCTCGGTCTCAGTCCCAGCCGGGATCCCAGTCCCATTCCCACTTGCTGAGGCAAAGCAAATAGCCAGCAGGCAGATTTTGTCTTTGTGCGCAAGTGCAACACGTATCAATTATGGGAGAAACAACGTGGAACAGCAGCATCAGCATCAGCAAGATCAGGAACAACCACAATCTCACATTGGACAACGACATAAAGGTACCATAGTACTCAGTACTCGGGCCATTGAAGTTTGATGGCAACTTTAGTTGCAGTGTGGACAATGCAGTTTATTTAAATGGAAATGGTATCGGAGAAAAGCGGAAAACTGATACATTGGATATCTAAAACAAAGGTTAGTTTTTGAGGCTACATTAGTTTGGCTTCCCTAACGGTCATTCAAAGTTACCACAAATTTATACCCGTAAGAAAAATCATGGAAAACAGCTAACAGCTGAGTGCTATTTCCAATTACCAAAGACGTTCTTTTTTATGTGCCAGGCGCCAACAGCAGTCGACGATTGCCTGTTCTATTTCAGATCCAATCCCAGGCACAAAGACAAAGATTTAAAGCGACTCCAAGTGCCCCTCAAGGCACTCTGAGCTGGACCAGACCCAGTCCCAGGCCAAGCACCAGACCAAGACTCCGACCAGGCTACGTCTGAACCTAATGGGCAGACAAAAAAAAAAAAAAAAAAAGAGGATAAAACAGGCCAAGATCTAGCCGGGCTTTTGCAGTCCTGCATAAAAAATGATTAATTCCTGGCCGGGTAATTTATGTAGACACATAATTCACAGCGGGACACATTTGGCCAGAGAGTTCAGGCCACGTCCCGGCCGAATGCGGTCGCCACTTAAATGCAACACTAAAAATAGCACACACAAACCTACATGCTAACATTCTCGTTCGAATATACTATTCAGAATGTATGTATGTATGTATGTACCATATGAGTATGCCATCGTATGAGTGCCGATCATATGCTTATGCTAAAAATAAAAGGCCAGGGCCAGGGCTGTCTTATGGCGACGACAGCATCGTTGGCTACATTTGATTTAAATTGAAGCCAAAGCCAAAGTCAAAGCCAAAGCTGGAGAAGAAACCAAAGCCAAGATCAGGGGCTATGTATGTGGAGCTGACAATATCATTATATATTTATGACGCTGCAGCTGAGCAGGCACTGAGCTTAAGCCCTAATCAAATCTGGCCGCTCCGCTTGCGTGTTTAGCTGGAAAAACTGTCAAGTTCGTTGCCCAAGTCTTTTGTTTCCTCCCCGGGTTGAAGTTCCCAATGCCGAAATTTATCTAGATTTATTTTCGGGCTTCCATGGAATAGGGGTAAGAAGAAGAATGCTACAAATGTTTGCACATCAAATAAATTTGGCATTTCATTTCATTCATCTGCTCTAACCCACCGGCAAGACCCTAAGTGAGTCGTAACTTGTGAGCCCGCCCGATCTCTGATTCCCAGTGGAGGAGAAGTAGGGTCTGTGGTCTCTGGTAGCTTGACATGATTACGATGCAACCCACTGCCATACCATTTGTTATCTTTATGCGCTGCCTGCTGTCACTCGAGGCGCACTTCCTCCTCCATATCCATATCCATATCGATGGGGACTCGCGGACCCACGAATTGAGCCTTTGCATGCGCCAGTGACAAACGATGATGCTTCCGTGCTCATCTGTCTCCCCATCTCTCCTCGATCTGCATCCCGATCCCCATCCCGATCCCTACAGTCTGGGGACTGGCATAAATTCTAGGCAAGCACACGAGGAGGCTGGGCTTCTGCTGCTGCTGCCGCAACAGCAACCCGCTGGCCTTCATTTCTAATTTCAGCATTTTGTCCATGGCTACCGCGACTACCAGACTCGCTCTCCCTTTTTCTCTTTTTCTTCCTGTCTCTCTGTCTCCCTGTCTCTGGCGATGTTTTAGCGCATTTTATTGCTTTATTTGAGAGTTTGGCATTGCAACGCTTGTCAATTTTACAACTTTATAGAGGATAGCTCTTATCGTTTGCATATTTATGTATGATCCCCAAGCTCAAATCGCTGCCACTGCCACTGCCAATACCGATTTCTATTCCTATTCCCAGTCGCAGTCCCAGTTCCAGTCCCGAGACCATTGCCATGTCTCTTAATATTTTTGACATATTGGCTGCTCTGTGCCGGGCTGCGAGTCCGGTCCCTGACTGAGCGAAGCAAGCCCCTTATTGTTGTTTGCTCCTTCCAAAGAAATTTCCACAAAAAGGAATCAGCAACAGCAACAACAACAACAACAACCACAAGCCAAAGAAACCAAACTCAGTGTGTCTACGTTGCCTTTTCGCATTTGAATTGCAAATCCTATTATGACTTGTGAAATTATAATTTTTCTAGTTGCCTTTGCCTGGCTGCGGTCTTCAGCCTCAGCTTCAGCTCTAGCTCCAGCTTCAACCCCAACCACAGCTCCACCTTCACCTCCGACTCCGATTCCGACTGCGACTCCTACTCTATCCGCCTCTCCCCGACGACAGAGAGGTTCAAGTCCAGGGCCCCATGTCCATGTCCAGTCATAACCGCAGAAGGTTCAATAGCATGAATTATGCATATGCAGACGGTTTCGTTTCTGTTCATCTCTCCTCCTCCTACTCCTACTCCTCATTGCCCCTCGTATCGTTTTGTCTCGTTTCGTTTTTCGAGGGGGAATCAGAGGCACACGCATCCACATGCACTTAGTTATGATAACGTTGCACATTTCTGACTCCTAGACAGACACAGAGCCAGAGACAGAGACGCAAACGCGCACTCGGACTCCTCATATTTGTTTTGGGCCAGCAAAAACGCCCCAAAAGATCAGCATCCGCAGCGTTCACTGAAAGAAATGGTTGAGGAATTTTCGGTAGTGCCGTACATACATATGTACATACACCCAGCGACAAAAAAAAAGCCGCACTCTGACTTTTCATGCATTTCTGACTTTGGAAGCCTGGTGTTTCCCCAAATTTTATGCGATTCGACTATTTATTTTTTTTTTTGTGTCACTTAATCATTTTTATTCAAAAGAAGTTACTAAATTTGTTTGTATCATAATTATATAGTGAAAGAAAATATTTTTTGTTAATCACACCGTTTTCAACGGCTATTAAGTAATTTCACCATAACAAAAGTAACAATTAAATTAAAATATATAAACGTGTTTTTCCAACAAAAACTAAATTTTTCCAATGAGTTATTTTGTTTTTATATAAAGTAATGACAAAACTAATATTTAAAAAAATTTATTTTTCAAATTAAGAACTAATTAATATTTGGTAGGACCACCCTTGGCGTTTAAGAGACATTTGGTCCTACTGGGCATCGAATCGTATAAAACCTTCAGATATTCGTCCGTTGTATCATCAAACCATACTTTTTCTATAGTTTGGCGTAACTCAACCATAGTTTTCTGCATCCTTTTTCCTATTTTTTGAACTCATAAGGGCCTAGACATTCTCTATCGGATTGAGGTCGGGACTGTTACCTGGCCAATCTAAGGACTTAATACCCAATTCCATCTTATAAATGTTAACCTATCGTTAAAGAATAGTTAAAATTAGTATAATGCATTTTTGAAAATAGCAAACGACGAAAAATAACTTAGAGAGCGCGCTCGATGACAAGGTGCAGAATCGTACTGAAAGATGGGATCCTCTTCTTTCTCAGTAACTGATTCCATACTAGGCACAACGCCACTGAGAATAATTTATTTATACACTTTTGCATTGACCATACCTTTTACCATTATTATCGATTCAGTTTTATTTTTAGATATTCAAACCCATACCATAATATAAGGCAAATGCTTTTACGGTGCTAATGCAGCAATCTTTGGAATATCGTTCCCCTGTTCTCCGGCGATCTGTGCGCGAACCATCGGGTCCAATGAGGTTGAATTTGGACTCATTCGACAATATGACACGTGACCATTCGGATTCACCCCAATTAGATTTTTCTGTAGACCAATTTAAGCGAGCTTTCTTAATTCTACTGTACAGAAGTGGCTTTTGGCAGGTGTCCTTGCCATTAGGCCCATCTCCTTTAGGCGAAGCTGTATAGTTCGAGCCGAAATATCTTTTAAAAATCGTTGCTGCACTTCGGAAGCTATCTTAACAGCATTTAAAAATCTATTATGTAGGGTCATTCTCATAATAATACGATCTTTCCTTATATTTGTTGATTTTTTTCTTCCCGATCCTTTCGTCCTCTCCACTTTTCCAGTCTTTCGATTTTTTTTCAAAAATCGTCTCTCAGAACTTTCGTTGAACTTAGTTTTAATCGCTATTTTTAATTGAAACATTTTGTTTTGCCAATTCAATAATTTTTGACTTTTCAGTCACCGATATCTGCTTTCCGTTAGGCATCATTTTTGAAGAGTTCAAAGTTAAAAATTCTTTAGGAAGTGTTTCCAGCAACTAAGACGTCAAAACCACACAAAACCAGAAGGAAACATTCACGGGGACTCTCAAAAAAAAAAAAAAATTAGTCAAATCGAATAAAATTTGGGGAAACACCAGTCTTCCAAAGTCAGAAATGCATGAAATGACAGAGTGCGGCTTTTTTTGTCGCTGGGTGTATATCAGTTCCATCAAGTTCCATATTCACTCTTAACATTTTGCCACAGTGCAGAAGCGTATGCTTTATGCGTAGCAGCTGCTTGCAGCATAGATGGAGATGGAGACGACTCCGACGACGCCCCCTCTTTTGGGGCTGCTACCGCAGAAATCGAGCTGCGGCTTGGGCCTTAACTTGTAGCTCAGCTCAGCTCAGCTCGGGCCTTGGCTGCCCGGGCACCAGGCATTGCTGACAGAACAAAGAAGTCGTTCATTTGTAATTGTTGTTCCTGGTGCTGTTTGGCTGTTTTGCTGTTGCTGTTGCAAAAAGGGCAGCGCAGACATGGGCCAGGATTACCAAAGCGACGCACAAGCCATATCCAGGCAAAGACCCCAAGATACCCATACCCATACCCCCATACCAACACCCGTACCCCAATGCTGTACCCAAAGCTATACAGAAAACCCATCTGTACACTCGTACAGCATTTGTTAAGGCAGTCTCTGAGTCTGACTGCACAGGCTTGCATATCTTTTATGACTTTTGACTTGACTTTGACTTTGCCTCCTTAAACGCCCCGGCCAGGTTGAGTTGAATGACCCGAATGATTCGCGGCGAGAAACGCGCGCGGCTCAGGTCAGAATATTCCATGGTCAAGGCTGTGGAGCCAAAGGTTATAGAGACTTGAATTCCCCCTAAAAAATTGTACCCATTTAATCGGATTAGGCGTCACCATACTCGATGATACTCGTACAAAAGTACATGGATTTCCTCTTCTATTCAAATTGTTCCACTTAAGCATTCCCAGACAATTATATAGATTCTTGGCGTGGGCTACTGCAATTTTCTTGGGCAGTGCCGCAACTCTATCCACATATGTACATACATACTCGTATGTATCTCTCTGGGCACACAAATTAGATGTCAGTGAGCAATTTACGAGCAACTTGAACTTGGTCAACTGCCAACTGATGGTTGTTGGTTGGCTGCTCCATCTTCTTCTGCGTGCAGTGGGTTCAAGTGAGGGACGGGTGCCGTGCCCTGTCCTCGGCTGGTATGACATTACCTCAATGCCAGCGTAAATTTGCGAATTAGCAGCAGACAACAAAAGAATTATATATGCATTATATAATGCCAAACGAGCGAACGCAAATGGGCACCAGAACCAGAGCCCCAGCCAGAGCCCAGGCCAAAGGCAAAGCCAAATCAATTTGTTGCAGTCCAGATCCAGAAGGGAAGACGGAAATGGAAATGGCAGTGGAGCCTGGACCCACTCGGAGCTGGAGCCTGCTGTCTCCTCTGCTGTTTTCCCATCATTAACATTGTCCCGGCCAAATCTGCGCATGCAGATGAGGCTAAGCCTTAACCAGACCTGCCGGGCCAACAGCCGAAACATGCGTACTTACGTCTCTGACTATTTGTTTCACGAATTCGCAGCGCTTTTTACTCGGAAAATAAACAACGAGAGAGACGGCTCAGACATGGCCAGATGAACATTGAATACCCTAAAAAGAAAGCAGTAGCAGGGAAATTCGAAATGAATTACTCCGTTAGTAGAAAGCGAATTGAAATTTGAATCAAAGACAAACTTTACGATTTAAGACTGGGACTACTATATGCATTATATATTAGTGTAGTAGTGCTACCCATCTGTAACAAAATGAACCACTTTTCATGGTGATCGCTTGGCAGAAGTGTGCTTGGGCGCACTAACCAGCAGTGGCACTCCGTCCATCGGTCCAAACAAGGCAAGAGGCATGTCCATCCCTCCTATCGCAACAAGAGCAATTTGTTCTAATGCGCCGTGGCAGCAGCAGCTGCTGGAGATGGCAATGGTGCGGCTGAGACTGAGGATGATGCTGGGGCTGGGACTGCGACTGAGACTGAGACACTGAAGGAGCTGCAGCTGGAGTGCCTGTCGCGGAGCGGGAGTGCCATGACTTGGTTGAGATTGCAAAAAGGGCAGCCACTGAACACGCAATGGCCAGAACAAATGTAGACATTAAGCTTCTGGCCAAAGCCAATGCAGCGATGGCCAGAGTAGAGGTGGAAGGATGAGCTGGAGGAGATTGCTGTCGCAGTTGCAGTTGCAGTTGCAGTCGTAGTCGCCGCCGCTTGTTCGGGTGACACGCAATGGGCAACGGGGAACTGCAAACGAATGGCCAAAGACCTGGCCATGGCTATCATAAAATCATAACTATATTTGATACATAAAATTCTGCATACATCTTCTGTGTAAACAAATTGCCCCACCCTGCCCTTCCCTCCTACATCGCTTGACACTAACGGTCGCGTCGATAAATTCGCTGTGGAAATTTCATTAATTGCTCAGGGTGGGTGGAGCGGATGGGCTGGGGGGTGGGGTGTTGGATCCACGGCAGGTGTAACAACGCCTGCAGATGGCACTGCTTCGCAGTGGAGCCAGCATGCAATGCGCTGTTTGCCATAAAAAATATTTGCCGCCTTAATGTGAGTGGCTTATAAATTTGTGCACAAACCCATTCCATATATGGAGGAAGCAGGGACGGTGCCCAGCCGGACCGGACCGGAGTGGGACCCATGGGGCAGTTGTACCTAACTGTTTGTGTGGTTAGATGCCAGACCTAGTCGGTTGCATGGGTGTGTCTCTGTGCCCGTGTGTGTCTGTGGCATGATGTGGTTGCTTTGTTCAGAAGCATTCAAATATGGAATGCAGCAGGCACTCGAACATTGGATCAAATTCTTCATCCACGACCTCCGGGATTCCCAGCACTCAGCACGAACCAATGATCGTGCCTACAAACTGATTGTTCCTATAGAAACTGCAGTTTGTTCCCGAGGATGTGGGAACATATGTTGTATGTACCCTCAAGTGGATCAGTCATCCGCTTTGACCACAAAAGAATATAACCCTCCGCTTAGATTGCGACAAACATTTTGGATGAGAGTGAGAGAGACAAGTTAAAGATATTCCACACAACTAATTTATATATTCCACTGATTGATTCGCGATTTTCATTAACATTTAATTTATTCTTATTTGCACTCCTCACACAATTGCTTGTACATTTCGTGCATTTCATGTTAGCCTAAAGGGGCAGGGTCATGAAAGACTAACGACAAACTAAATGCATTAGCTTAATCGTAATATATGCATGGCCACATTGAATTGAATCGAGCTTGAGCGGCTCGACCAACGCTAAGCACTCTTCCGTTCTGGCAAGACTAATTACAAATCGAATTCCACTTTGGCTTAATTACATACCTCTCGCATTATGTTTGGACAACAATTATTGCATCAAAGTTTTAGATAATATAGTATAGCTAAGCTTAACTCTACAATCCGCAAAGGGAAGGGGTTTCAGGATCAACTTTTTCAAAATATACTCCTATTTGGTAGCTGCAAAGGTTTTAGGTCGACTAAAACTAGTTACTAAATGGTAAATGGTAAACATCTTTGGGTTAAAACATTTGGTTGGTTTGCTTTCTACAACTTTGGGTTACTAAGCTCTAAATCAAATGGCAAGAACTATTCCTAATAAAAATCCTTCTCGTTCGTCTCCTTCTATGGCACACTTTCCTATCTTCCTGATTTCTATTTCTGCTTCATATATATGGTGGCAATCTTGTCGAGAATGGTGGTGATGGAGAGCAACTCATCGCTGAATTTCTTCATGGTAGGCGCCGGCACAATCCACTTGAGGAACTCTTCCACATTGAGGAGCAGCCTGGCCAGGGGCGTCAGCTTGGCATCGTCGTGCGTGGGACGCTGCGCCAGCTTCAATGACGCGATGATGACATTATCAATCAGCCGCTTCTCATAGCCCAATTGACGCAGCTTCTGGGCAGAGCTTATCTTCTTGAGGATCACGGCCATGTTGAAGCGAATGGTGGAGAGAACCAGAGCATCATCTGACTGACTGTCCGCGTTATCCTCTTCGGCTGCCGGACACTTGGCACACTGCTCGGCATGCGCCTGCAGCTCCACCTTGATCTTGAAGAACTCATGGCACCCTTCGCACATATACGGCTTTTGCTGTTTGTGTATCTTCTTCATATGGTTCTTGAGATGCGCCAACTGCGAGAATGCCACCTCATCCGTGCACAGCTGGCAACGGAATGGCTTCTCACCCGTATGCTTACGTATGTGGAGCTTGAGCACGCTGGAGTGGGCAAAGGTTTGGTGGCAGATCTGCAAGAGTACGAGAAGCAATTTGCACATCGATCTTCAGCGGGAATCGCATATCTAAAACTTACCCGACACTGGTATGGCCTCTCCCCCGTGTGCATCCTCATGTGGACGTTGTACTGAGACTTTTGGGTAAAGTACGAATTGCACACATCACACACATGGGTCTTGATGGCCGCATGCTTCAGCATGTGGGTTGCTAGGTCCTCGTCGGGCTCTATGACTCTGTGGCAGAATTCGCACTCGTACTGCGAGAGCTTGTGGTGCTTCTGATTGATGTGGGCGCGCAAGGCCAGCTCATTGGCGAACTGATTCTCGCAGATGCTACACCGGTGCTCCATGCCCTGCTCGTGCCGCACCATATGTACTCGCAGATTGGCGTTCGTCGAGAAACTAGCGGAGCATTTGGTGCAGTTGAATTGCTGTATACACGTCTTATGATGGGACACCATGTGCTGTTGTAGCTGAATATGGAGACAGGACAGATAGCAGATATGAAGGATGCTTTAGCTTTGGTTTTGGTCCACTGCTCTTACCTGACCGCCCCTGGCGAATCGCTTGTCGCAGATGGGGCACTGATACGGCTTCTCCCCTGAATGGAGGCGCATATGCAGCCTCAGTCGCTCCTTGAGGGCAAACGATTTTGGGCACTCGGCGCAGACGAACTGCTTCTTGTGCTCATGGGCGGTGGTTATGTGGTTCTTCAGGTTCACCGCCTGGCGATAACACTTGCCGCAATCCGCGCACTTGTGCGGCCGCTCGTCTGAGTGGATCAGCAAGTGGCGCTGCAGATCTGTCTTGCCCCCGAACTCCTTGGAACAATGCGTACACACGTACTGCTTGCGGCGTCCTGGCTCTGACTTGCGCGTTGACTTCTTGGGCGTGGGCTGCACATAGTCGGCATCCTTCGAGTCCTGCTCGGTGTCTTCCTCCGCGTAGGCACCCTGCAGGCTGGCGAGGCTGCTCTTCCTGCGCTTGATGAGCGTCGACGAGGAGCTGGGCGAGGAGCCTCGCGCCGCCGGCGGCGATGACAATGATATCCCGCTGTCGGTGAGCAGGGACACGGCATCCTCCTTGGAGAGACTGCGACGGCTGCGCACCATTTCGAGGTTAGTTATTTACTGATATCTAGGGCTTTGCTTGGACACCGGCACCAGCTTTTCTAAGTTTACGTTTCGGGGCTAATTAATATTTCTACGATGTACTTGTGGTAGTTTGTTTTATTTTATTTTTGGTTTCGATACTCTTAGAATAGATCCCAAACACCTTTGGATTAGTTAAGATGGAGTCTAGCAGATGGGCTGTAAAAGAGTTGAGAGCTGTTATTGCTTGAGATCGTAATGCGGAATGTTTCAGTGCGCCGCCACGTTCTGAGGACGGACACAAAACACGGGGGACACGCGCACAGGCGAACAATCATTAAAAGCGGACAGAAATACTAGCAGCAACTGAAACAGAAACAGCAACCGAAGAGCGAAGAGCGAAAGAGAACAAAAAACAGAACTTCCAGCTGTGTCAATACTACTGATAAGAACTAGAAAAGTTATGCTCTCTTTTGCTTTTATTTTGATCACTTTATCATCTGGTTTTTAGGGAACACTTGGCCGCACCACAATAGTTCCAGTTTGCTTTCTCAATCTTTTGTTTGTGAGGGCGGCGACAGACGGAGCGGATCGCCAGAGAGATGATATAGAGAGAAATAACTCTCGAGTAATAAGACCTCGGCGAGGCAAGGCAATAACTGATAAGGTGCGCTGACTGTACGTCTGCCGATAAGACCTCGCGCACAAACCACACATGCTCACTCACACAAGAAGCTATAGATAGTCTTTATAGATAGAACTGCCTCACTTTTTGTTCTTGCAACCTGAGGCGTGTGCCTGTGTGCCTCCGAAGACAGCGGAGTTTCCAATGAAAATGGAAGCAGAGCACAAAGAAAATGTACTCGTAGTCAGGGCAGACGATGACCCTGCAGCAGTTAGCAGAAATTAAACATCTGGCAAACAGATTGGGTTGGTTCCTCAGGAACCCTCGTTTCCCTACCCCCGTACGGCGGGGTAATGCTTCATTAAAGCCGCACCCGTGTCGAAAACAACTCACTCGAAAACTTTATAGACTCCCTCCCATAATGGGTTCCGTTCCCTTCCCCATTGCACACCACAGCGATGGAGAACAGAACCGATGAAACCGAGCCGTTGACAAAAGCGAATTAAAGCTAGAGAATCCAGAGCTGAAACTGAAAATTGGAACTGAAAGAGAACGCGGAAAAAGCACGAACGACAGCGAAAATCACACAAAAAAGCGAAAATAAAGAAGTGAATACATAACAACAACAGTTTTGTAATGCTAAATAGACGATGTCGCCTGTGGGTGAGTGGGGGGAGTGCATGGGAGGGGGAGGTCAGCGTTGAAGTCTTTTGTATTCGACAGTCCCTGGAGGTACGAGAAGCCGCCGCACGAGTCAACAGTTTTCTTCGGGGCCTCTTCGTTGGTTTGTTAGTAATTTCCAGCACCAAAAAATCATTACATACGATCAAATTAAGAAGTACAGATGTTTCGTATACATACGAATTTGGGGTACATGCTTCACCATCACCAGAACTAGTCAATCTTGGACTTACCATCATCTCAACTGGGAAAAGCTTACGCCCAGATTGGCACACATGCACACCTCCGCTAGAGCTAACCACCATCTCTGCTACATTCTCGCCACGGACACTAGGAGTTCGTTTGTTTATACATAATTTCAACGCCCATCAAAGAGTGTACATACTTTTCGCGTTCTGCCCGCTCCGCGTTCTATGCCGCGAATAACCCTTCAAGAAAAACATCTTGCCCCCTGCTGACAGTCCTTGGTCACGCACGAGGACAGACAATGTAAGATGTTGGCTAGTTAGACGATTTGTTTAATACAATAAAAATAAGAGTTTTTGGTGGTGTTTTCGTTGTTCTTAGAGTAGGGATGGGATGTGTGGCTAAGAATATACGGTCACACCATCAGCTTAGAGATGGGATATTTTCAAAGCTGCAAGAGAAATTATTTTATAATTAATTATAATACAGTACATATTATATTAAAATATAAAATATTTAAAATCACAGAATTTAAAAAATATATACATTATTATACATTATACATTTTTATACATTATTAACTGTGTCCGAGTTTTGATGTCGCCCTCTGAAAGGTGACAGTGCCACCACAAATGTATGGTAAATGGCCCTGTCACAGTTTTTTAAACAATAAAATTTGAATAACAGTGTACTATTTGAATTAAATCTTCGTGTAAGCCCTTTAATATTATATTTTTGAGAATTTTATATTTTTATATTGTATATTTATTATATTTCTTCACACGGTAGTAGATTTGAGCCCGCGCTCACTGGTATTTCGAAATTTTGGCCTATCACACAAAAATATCGGCATCGATACCTTATCCACGTGTTCCCGACCATTGTAAGGCGATCAAATATATTCTTTATGATCAGATGACACTAGACGTTGCTAATTGACTGGCTTTATATGTGAGAGCGACAGAAGTACATGCGTGTGTAATTTTGGTGGCTTTTTGGCTGTATCTGGACCACAAAATATAATTTGGAATTTTGTCTCTCTCTTCGTAGCAATAATCTAATGACCCAACACTTACGTTCGATACTGGACTCACCTTGTTGTGCTTTCACACCCTGTAAAACTAATGTAAGAATCATGTAAAATTCCATTAAGTACTTTGTCTACGCTACATGGAATACTAATTCATCGAATCATGTCCTAATACTATCGATATATTAAAACATCAATATTTTCCATCACCAGCTGGTTTAGAAACACGCGCAATTATATTAATTGTAAATATACAAGTTGAGGATAAATAAAAGCAGCACCTGTTTAGGCAGTGCCTATCATCACAGTATACCTCACAAATAAAAGCAAACACAGACACAAGGTAATGCGTATTATTAGCGTTTCGGCACCTTAACCCTCATTCCTGACCATTGCAGCTACGCTACCATGGCTGGAGTACTATTCGAGGATATATTTAACGTGAAGGACATGGACCCTGAAGGCAAGAAGTTCGACCGTGTCTCCCGCCTGCACTGCGAATCCGAGTCATTCAAAATGGACCTCATACTGGACATCAACTCGTGGCTCTATCCCATGGAACTGGGCGACAAGTTCCGCTTGGTGCTGGCCACGACGCTGCGCGAAGACGGCTGCCCCGACAGCGGCGAATACAATCCCATGGAGCACGAGGGCACGCGGGCCGACAGCTTCGAGTATGTGATGTACGGAAAGATCTATCGCATTGAGGGCGACGAGGCCCACAATGAAGCCTCTCGTCTGTCAGCGTACGTCTCGTTCGGCGGCCTCCTCATGCGCCTGCAGGGTGATGCCAACAATTTGCACGGCTTCGAGGTAGATCAGCACATGTATCTGCTAATGAAGCGGCTGGCGTTCTGAGCACTCGTTCTACCCCCAATTACTGTTCCAATTCAAAGGTTAGACATAAACAACAAACTTTATTTACAGAACTTGTGTCAGATGTATCATTGGGGCACTCTGCTCTCGGTCAGAATAGTGAATGATGTGTGCTACTGCCTGACTGGCCTCCGGAGTGGAGCATTTACAATCAAGCGCGCTGGTCGTGGCCGGAAGGGAATGCGGCGGTCCACAAAGGGCAGTGCCAGCTGCGTCGATGGAAAAACCGCGTGTCCCTGAATGCCATTGACAATTTTGGCTGGCTTGCGCTGTGGGCGTGCTGTCAGCTTGGCCGGTCGACGTTGTGGCGTTAGCTGGGTGGGGCGCAGCGGACGGAAGGCGGCCAAACGGTTCAGTAAAGGCAGAACGAACTGTGCCTGAGGCGGCAACGGCAGGCTGGCCAGATTTATGATGGCTGCACTCTGGGGCAAGGTGTTTGCACTGTCATCATTTGTTGGCTGATCTGGTGGGCCGTAAGTCTGATCTGGGGGTCCATAAACATCAGCTGGCGGTCCATAGAGCTCATCTGGTGGTCCATAAACTTCCGCCGGTGGGCCATAGGTGTCATCAGGTTCAGGAAAAACGGCCACCTCTTCCGTGGGCAGCTCGAACGGTGGATCTGGCACCAGACCCGCCGGTGGATATGGCGCCGCATCCTCTCGTCTTTGCAGGATCAATGGCAATGATTTTCCTGTTGCGGGTCCAGGAAACCTCAATCGCGTCCCTTCTCGCGCCTCCAGGCAGGTGGCCGCAGAAAGGCACAGTACAGCGACAAGAGTAAGATAACCAAACATTTTTCCTTCCCAGCTTGAACTGCTGCTTGGTGTGGCCATTGGCGCCTATAAATACCTCGGGTCAGCCTTGGGGTCTGCCCATTCAATTGCCCCAAAGTGACAACGAGGCCGATGACTTATACGGCGAGTCCAAATGTTACGTGCCCAAAGAGGCGATGACTAAAGCAGGTGTAACCCATAGATAATGTTATGAAAATATTTTTATTACAACAATTTAGTAAGCAGCATAGTAGTAGTAGAATGATATATGAATTGTGTCTCTAAACAGTTTAAAGGATCAATCACCAACTGCGACGAAGGATCAATCTTTGTGGAACAGGCTGCTCACGGCGGCGGTTTCCCTGGGGAAAGCGCTGGTAGAGGCGTGCCGACTGGGCGGCCTGTGGCTGATCGAGAGACGAGGAGACGGCAATGACAGTGCCATCATCTGTCACTTGAACCAGGATCTCCTCATCTTCATCCTCTGCTGGCTGCTGCTTGGCATCGCCCACTGACTCGTCGTCGACCGGAGGAATGTCATCGGTTTCGATGGGGTTCTCTGGCTGAGCTTCGGGCTGCACGTCCTGTTCAGGCTCCACATCTGCACTGGCAGGTGGTCCATAGGTATTATCCGGAGGACCATATGTATTGTCTGGAGGCAGATAAGTCACATCGGGTTTGGCGGTCGAGCTGGGGAGCTCGAAGGCAACCTCGGGTGTAACGCCTGCGTCTGGATACCCAGTAGGAGTTGGACTGGCCGGGGCCTGGACCTGTCGAGCTGAAAACCTCCGACGCAGTGGCTCAGCTGTGCTCAGAGCGATTAGGCTCACAAGGAGAATGACGACGGTGGTAGAGCTGGCTTTGATCATTTCGATTGCTGATTGACTTATGTTCTGACTTCCAGCATGCACTTGGCTTATTTATAGTCCCCATAGCTTCCCCGGTCGAGTTCTGGTATAATTTATGCTCGTCACTTTCGATTTTTAGGCCTCTGAATTCTCTGCTGGGTTCCCGGTCCCGGCAAAACTTTGATTATGTTGCTACGATCGGCAGCGATGTGATTTCTGCCTTAATGCTCTATACGTGACTCTTTTCCCCAATTGAAGTTCCCAATGCTAAAGCTATGATTCCCTGCCCCCTCTTCGGATCTCATTAACACTAGCTCGCTTGGGGACTGGGGTCTCTATCAAAATGTTGGTTTTGTTGTTGTCTCTGGGTTCTTGGACATTCATAATTTCATTTGATGTGTTTTGTATTCATATGAAATGAAATCAACTATGAATATTACCCAATCAGAATGGAGAAAATTGGGCACGTTTCAACCATGGCCTAATGCACATAGTGCGCGTACAATTACGAGTATATAAATATTCATTTTAAATATCAAGGTCTCCGAAAATAGGAATTTGGCAAGTACTAAGACAATTTATACTTTAGTACGTGTATCTTTAAATCAATTGTGTTTCACGGATACATTTGAATAAGAACTACAAAAGTTATATTCCTTTGGGATAGAATGGGTTGGCCCGAATCCGATTGATCGGATCATTATTATAGCCACAATGAAGAAAGCCATTTTGAGGGGCATCGTTCCCTCTCGCTCTCTCTCACACACCCCCGCGCACCAGGCGCTCAGGATATAAGAGCTAGAGCAACTAAACTTTTCTATCCAAACTCCTGTAATATCACTTCAATACGAGTGCAAATGTATTTTCAAAATATCGCACCGCCCTCTTCCGCCACCACAAAAGAAGAAAATCCACAATTTTGAAGATAGAAAAAAACGGAAAATGCAGTAAAGGAGAAGAGAAAATCTACCGAATTGGAGAATTTCGTTCAGATAGGATCATTATTGTGGCCACAATGATGAAGCTTTAAAGCCGTTATTCATTCTCTCTCTCCCTCACACACTGATCACACACTCTGCCTCGTTCAATGTACAGTTAAAAACTAAAAACTGATCAAATATGTATATCAAAAAATTCGACATAAATCACATGTGTACTGACTGGGTACGGGTATAAAAATAGTTTCGCGGTAATTGCGACTCAATGTTCCTTCTCGTTATACCCGCACTCGAAGAGTAAAAGGGTATATTGTATCTGTGGTAAAAGTGAGAAGAGAAGTAACAGCATCAATAGCCGAGTCGATATAGACCTGTCTGTCCGTCCGTCTGTCCGTCCGTCTGTCTGTCCGTCTTGTTTGTCGCCGTTTGCTCAGAGGCTATGAGAGCCAGAGAAACCAAATTTTATTTCCAGACTGATGTGATATCTCACTCCTAGAAAAAAGTTTCAAAATTTTGACCCGCCCACTTCCGCCCCCAAAAAGAGCGCACATCTGTGGCGTCCACAATTTTGAAGATAGCAGAAAACTAAAAAATGCAGAACCATAGAGAAAGACCATATCTATCAGGGCAAATCTGAATTTGATCGGATCATTAGTATATCCAGAATAGAGAAAAACATATCAAAACACATCATTTCCTCTCGCTCGCACTCACACAAAAACGAGTCGTTTTAGTTTTTCGTACAGATGAACGCCTGGATCTCAGAGACTATAAGAGCTAGAGCAACCAAATTTTTATACCCGTACTGAAGAAGTAAAAGGGTATATTGTATTTGTGGCAATTGCTGTCTGTCCGTCTGTCCGCCTTGTTTGTCGCCCATTGCTCGGAGGCTATAAGAGCTAGAGGGACCAAATCTTTTTTTTCCAAACTGATGTGATATCTCACTCCTAGAAAAATGTTTCAAAATTTCGCCCCGCCCACTTCCGCCCCCACAAAGGGCGCACATCTGTGGCGTCCACAATTTTGAAGATAACAGAAAACGAAAAATAGAGAATGCAGAATCATAGAGACAGTCCATATCTATCAGGGACCCAAATCTGAATCGGATCGGATCCTTAATATAGCCACAATAGAGGAAAATATACGAAAAAAACTTCGCTCCCTCTCTTTCGCACTCACACAAAAACGAGTTGATTTGATTTTTGTATTTTTGTGTCGCATGGATCTCAGAGACTATAAGAGCTAGAGCAACCAAATTTTTGCCCAGACTCCTGTGATACCGAACCTGAACAAGTGTATTTCAAAATTTCCCCCCGCCCCCTTCCCGCCCACACAAAAGACGAAAATCCACAATTTTGAAGATAGAAAAAACTAAAAATGCAGTATCGTAGGAAATTACCATATCTACCAGATTCCCGAATTTGGTTCAGATCGGATCATTATTGTAGCCACAATGATCAAATGAATTTTCTGCTGCGAGCTTCCCCTTCCCCTTGCGGCGTAAGTCATTGCAGTGTACGTGTGTTGTTGTGAGAAGTGATGTAGATGAAGTAGATGTAGATGACTGATGTAGCAAACAAATGTAAGATGTAAAAACTTATAAAAAATTTGAAAATTCCACATAAATCACATGTGTGCTGACTGAGTACGGGTATAAAAGTAGAGTCGCGGCAACAGCGACTCCGTACGTTCTTTCTCGTCTGTATTTACTCTTGTGATACCAAATCAAGAAAAATGAAAAATGCAGTATCGTAGAGAATGACCATATCTACCAGATTCCCGAATTTGGTTCAAATCGGATCATTATTAATTTTCAGCAGCGATTTGCCCCGCCCCTTGCAGAGTAAGTCATTTATGGGGATGATTGTCGCTACAGATTCTCTATCTCGCTCACACACTGCTCACACACTCTACCTCGTGCAGTGTACGTGTGTTGTTGTCAGAAGTGATGTAAATGTAGATGACTGATGTAGCAAAAAAATGTAAAATGTAAAAACTGATAATACATTTGAAAATTCCACAGAAATCACATGTGTGCTGACTGAGTACGGGTTTAAGAGTAGAGTCGCGTTCACAGCGACTCCGTACGTTGTTTTTTCTCGTTTTTTGGATATACATACATATATGAAATGTATAGTGATTGTTCTCCAAATGTAAAAATGTTAAATGTTTAACTGTTAAATGTTAAATGTAAAAACCTTTATGTTCTGTTGAATTAAATAGTGGTATTTAAGAAAATTAAATGAAACCGGGTTCATCGAATCCCTACAGCATCTCATCTATAACAGCCCGGCTCTCAACCCTGTATCTCAGGGTTAGAGACCATTAGAAGCATATGACGTAGTTTCTGGCAGAAGAACGCTAATCGAACATCAGAGAATCCTGCGACTCATTTTTTCAATCTACAGTGAAATTATTTAGCTATTATAATAAAACTGACGACAAGATTATAAAATTGCACAGGTTGAGTTAGGATGCATGCGTGGAAGCTTTATAAACAATCTTCACGTGGTTCGATTTGCAGCCACATGAATGGGGCAATTAAATACGAGTATGTACTATACATATATGCCTACATATGTTTGTATGTATGTATATGTGTTCCACAAATGAATCGCAGAATAGTAGATTCGCAAGATTAGCTTGAAATGCTTCCATAATCTGTATTCTGAAAAAGAAAGCCAAAATAAGGAAGCAAAGTTTCCTGGCGAGAGTGACCCATCTTTTAATTATACGGTTCAAATGTTAATAAGCCCAGAAGAATAATGCTGCCTAGATATTTTTTAAAATATTCAACAATTACTTGGTTATTTATTATTCAACAACAAATCCTAATGTGTAATCCTAATGCTTCCATTTGGTACGATTCGGATGAAAAACAGTCCTTGAAGTGTAACTCGTTCACGCCTCAGATGGTGTACACCAGAACGGGCCTGGAGCGTATGATCTGGGCGGAGCGGAGCTTCTCCGGCACTGGACGGCGACTGCGAAGGCGTCCGTTGCGTGGCTGAATCAGACTTGCGGCAATGGGATCGGCTGCTAGCCCATCATCCACAGCGGCCTGATCCGCTGGAGCAGCGTCAGCCGGAGGCCCATAGGTGTTGTCCGGCTCGGCAGGGGGACCGTACGTGTTGTCTGGCTCGGCAGGGGGACCGTACGTGTTGTCTGGCTCAGCGGGCGGGCCGTATGTCAGATCTGGCTGGGCCTCTGTCTCCGTGGGCAGGTCGAAGGGCACCTCGGGAGTGACACCCGCTGCTGGATAGGGCGCTGGGGCTGGCGTTGGGGCAATGTCTAGAGAGGGATCCGCACCAGGTGCCGCTGGGTCCTGCGGTGCCTCCTCCTGGCGAGCCAGCCGGAAGCGAGAGGAGCGACTGCGGATTCTGGCAGGCTCCGCCAGAGCCAGCGAGGCAACAACGGCGAGCAGGAGCAGCGTGCAGGTAAACTTGTAGGCCATGTTGAGCTGTTGTCGAGTGGTCTTAGAATGTTGTCAGTCAACCCGTATCGAGGGGCTTTTATACACCGAACTGTTATTTTTGGCCACTCATATTTGGCACACCGAGGGACACCCTTTCGATGGCTCATCGACGTGACAATATTTAGTCAAGGGCCCATGTCTAAGCCATAACAATTGGCCATTAAACATTGCTGGCCACTTAATTTGTGACTTTTAGCTGGGCCCAGCACTGGCAGAAGACTTCCACTGGGCACAATTTTCGGTCAGAGTTTCCATTGAATTTTCGGCATCGAATTTTGAATACCAATCGTTTCCCCTTTCGGCTCGCACCGTCGACTCTGTGGCGCCTGCTTGGCTTTCAAATAGTCGACGTCTGCTTGATATGCAGGGCGTCGTGGAGCTAGTCTAGAATCACCTGGGGCCACGGGGCCGCAGTGGGCCAACTATAAAAGTTTAAGCTCCATATACGAACGGCAACAAAGCGCCGCAGCAACTCACACGATCATGGCACGCTATCAGCTCATCGGGTCGCTCCTTCTCCTGGCCATCTTGGCCGTCAGTTCTGGGGCACAGGCGTCATCGCGCCGTCTGCGATTCGGTCGCCTGCAGCAGGTGGGCCAGGCAGGAGGTGGGGCCCACTCCATACCCAGCGGCGGCTGATCTAAAACCAGCCCCCCAAGAGCCAGCCCTCACCTATGGCGCACCCCAGGACTCAGATGTTGAGCTGAGTGTGAATGCCTTGCCGGAGGAGCAGGTGCCGGCAGTGGATAGCTTTGAGCCGAACCCCGAGGCCGAGGAAGTCGACACCGAGGAGAGCTCCCTAGAGGTTACCACCCCAACGGTTGCCTCAGCTCCTGCCCGCCTGCGAAGCCGCCAGAGATTGGCCAAGCTCCAGGTGGCCCCCGTCAAGCGCCTGCGTCAGGTTAACCGCACGGCTCGCCTCGAGGAGTTGCCCGTTCAGGAGGCTGTCGCCGCCGTTCCAGCTCTGGCCAGTCCAGCTCTGTCCTCGCCCCAGTTCTACTATGTCGGAGCTCAGCAGCAGCCCTATGTCCTTGCGTACAGCGCAGCTCCCCAGCAATTCGGCTGGTAAATCTCAAGTGAATCTTAATTGTTATTGTTTTTGTCAATAGAAATATATGTACAATATGTTTGGTAAAGGAACGGTACGAGTATGATCTTTATGGGAGGTTCGAAAGAAACACAAATGAAAAATGAATATTTTTCTGTGAATTCCAGCAATGATTCAGATTAAGATTCGGCCAAAAGGCTCATTTTCCCGAACAATAGTCTGCATTTCTCCTTCGCAGCATCTCTCAAAGCAAAGGCTTTTTGGCTTACCACAACATATTGGCCCTTAACAATAGCTCACCTCAGCCGCACCTTCTACCTCTGGGCCTGCCTGCTGCTGGTAATAGCTTCTCTCCTCCAGCTGACATCCTCCGTATTCGACTTTCAGCGATTGAAGGGCTTCAACTTATACGCACACTTTGCCTGCTTTTGTGCTACTCTGTTCAATGCATTTTTAATGCTTTTTCCATTTTAAGCCCCAGTCGAGTACAAGTACGGGTACAGGGCTCTGATGAGTGGGGTACTACATACATATATGCATTTTATTTTATCGTGATGCATTGTTGAATGGAGTAGCATGTGGTGTACGTACATATACACCTTTAATGGATATAGTTGAGCAGAAATGATATGCCTCTGCCTCTGCCTCGATGATTGTTTATATGTAGTTTAAAATTCAAAATTCAAATCAATTTAAATATGTACCATACATCTATATACACATATTTACAAACAGAATTGTGTCAGGAAAATTCTCACTCAACTGCCATGCTAATCTAGGCCTCATTCCGCTCAAGGCCGCACGAGGCAACCATTAATCAAGTTCCCATTTTAAGTTCAATGACAGACTGAGATGTTCCCAAGCGAAACCACTTGAGTGTATATGTAGTATTCTCTGCAGTCATAGGTTATCTGACGCCATGAAAAACCCCCATCATAACATGCGCCGAGACTTCCAAAAATAAAGTTACTTTTTATACAAATAAATAAATAATTATACACATACATAATTTCAAATACAAACACACACAGGTAGTATAAACTAAGCGAAAAGAATCAAGTTTTAGCCGCCAAAGAAAGATCCCCGCGTCTCCAGAGCTCCCACATTTGGCCTGGAGCTATTCCTCAAAGCCTCAATGGCCTGATAGTTGATGAACCAGAACGGCTGGTTCTCCACAGGCAGGCTACTTAGGTGATTCACATACTCCTGGTCACCATGGGCATCGATTGGCAGGCCACCGCCGACAGAAGGAATGGCTGATGGAATCGATGAACTGGCTGCGGAAACGGTGGAGCTGCCAGTGAAGATGGGCGCACCCGCAGAAGGAGCAGGTGGGCTGGCAGGGAAGGCTGGCACAGGTGAGCTGGCAGGGAAGGCTGGAACAGGTGAGCTGGCATCCGCCTCCCCAAAGCGATTGACCACGGCTGGGACGGCTGGACGTGATGGCTGCGGATCGGGAACGTAGGCACTGATGGGGAGCACTAGGGGGACGCCACTGGGAGGCCTTTGGACTGCACCATGGGGCAAACTGATGACGGTCGTCTGCTGGGAGGGTGAGGGTTCGCCGAATCTCGTCACTATATCAACTCCGGTGATGTTCTCCACGGCCGTATTCTGCGTGGCATGGTACTTGTCCTTCTGGCTGAGTCCGCCCGGTGGACGCAAGCCCGCAAAGGCAGGTCGCTGGGCATGGGCCATTTCCAGTAGAGTCGCGATCATCACAACACAAATCCACTTCATCATTTTTGCAATGGGAATTTCACTTTTTCTCTTAAACTTTCTCTGTCTCGGTTAGCTTCCCGAGATCTTCACTTGTCTGCAGTGGTCCGGCAACTGATCAGCGGCCGCTTGGAAGATGACTTAAATAATCAGCATCTCTGTTGAGTTTCAGTCTCAATCTCAATCTCTGTGTTAACTCTACTCAACTGACTCAGACATACGAACATACGGGCTGTTAAGCAAGTCCAAGTTCGGTCGCTGCCTCTAAGCGAGCGAGCTCTGGCTTATCAGTCGATTGTAATGGATTCGATCCCCATCCCTCCCGCTCATTCAACCTCTCTCTATCCGTTGCTCTCTGTGGGAAATATTCCGATTCATGGCTCAATTTGTTGACTTGCATTCACCGTAAATGGCGAGCCTATACTAGGAAAGATGTTGGGATGAACCGAACTGCTGCATTGTCTTATTTATACTCTTTAGTGAGAGTTGTTTGACTTTTGTATCTAAACTCCTTATTGATTTGTTAAAATTACACTCGAAACTTTTACCACGAACTACAGATACCCTACCCAGCCAAAGAGATAATCTTTTTCCCTATCAAACCATGTTAGAGTATTCCCCATTCGGTGTTCCCCCTAAACACACTCAGTTTTCGTGTTTTTCTTTGTGGTCGGGCAATTCCAAACCTGCTGCAATATTTTTGCGCTGTGGTTCGTCATCGTCGTCCACAGTGTGACGCGGGGCGGTGCGTCCTGAAACCGGTTGCCATCTCCTCCTCCTCCAAACAATTTGTTTTTGGGAGCGTCTAGCAATTGTACCTTCCGCTCTGTCACCGCATTTGTCGTGGAATGATTCACTGTAATGTCTGCTGGGCGCACAATGTGTGAGAGAGGGAGGGAAAGAGAATATTCTGGCTATGTTTCCCCAAACATATTTTATTCGCTTTTGCTTACAATCGAGAGAAATATTTCAGTTGGGTGTGTATGTGTGTCTCTGAGAGGGTATACTCAACATGGTCATGGTATGGATGTGGGTGTGTGTGCGCTGTGAGAGTGTGTTTCATCGTGGATCGCTGGATCGTCATGGGTTTTGGGGATCTACCGGGTAAAACATCTGGCTGAACGATCGCCCAGTCTAGGCAGCTCGTATGTAAATGAGGTACAGATAGACCGACCGCCTTTAGAAACGTCTCACTACGGAGCGGGCCGCACTCAGCTTGGCCGGACGTGCCGCAGCGGAGACAGCGCGGCGATATGCCACGGCTTGTCCAGCACGGCGTCTGCCGGCCACCAGGCGAGCTTGTTGCTCTGCAGGAATGTCGGCAGCGGGCAGATCGTTGCCAGTGACATCGGGGGGACCGTAAACCTCATCGGGCACAGTGTTGGGTGCGGCGTCGGGGGGTCCATAGACGGCGTCGGGGGTGGGATCCACGGCGGCAGGAGCGGCCGCCTCGTCGAAGGGCACCTCGGGCTTCAGCTCGTCAGCGGAGGGATACGGAGTGACGGCATCCACATCCCCAGCATCCACGGGAGCTAGCTCCTGGCGGGCCGAGTACCGGGAGCGTCCGCGACTCAGGCGCTGCGAATAGCGCTGACGCTGAGCTTCACTCAGGGACAGCAGGCAGAGGGCGATGGCGATCACGAGGAGGAGCACTTGGAACTTGGCCATGGTGGATGCAAGATGCGTAAGTGATGCGTGTGTCTGTCTGGAAGGAACTGAACCAACGACTGATGCTTTGGTCAGCTGCGATGGGCGCTTTTATAGGTAGGACCATGTCTGGACACACTATTGGACATTCCACTAATGTGTGTGCAACTGTTTAGTGTGCTACGCATGGACCCAGCATAGGCATCCTTTTTTGGGTCTACGCTCTGACGTCGGCACTATTCTCAGTTGTTCCCTGATCGCCGTCGATATCTGCGGCGTCTTTATGCGCCAACGACGTGACAAGAAAGAAGTAGCAGGAGCCGAATCAGCACTGGAAACCAAGACCCAAGTTGCGGCAGGGTCTGGTCTGGAAGTCGATATTTATAGTTCCGACATTAATCAATCTAAATTTGGAGCGAATGCGGACAGATCCCTGTTCTACTTTATTTTGAAAGGAAAGGTGTTACTAGTACATCAGCCCATAAATCTCCATAAATACTGCACCCGCTATTAAATCTTAAAGCTAGCCATTAATCTTGGACAAGTTGGGCAGCCAACTCGATTAAAGCAGACCATTGATAATGTTTTGGAATATGTAATCTGAACTTTAAATCTTGCATATAATTTTCCAAAAAGAATATCCCCAAAAACCATCCTAGAACTCCGATAAACTTCTAGGCCAGTTTCTTTAAAGAAACTATTGTTTAAAACCAACTAAACAGCAGATTGTTCCTCTGTTAATTTGTTTATCGTTACCAATATGTATATAGGTAAGTATATATATACTTATATATAAATTTAAAAGACATCCTCAGATCCCCATTGGACTAAATGGTGTTGGTTCACGGCTCGTTTGGGGCGTGACATGGAACTATCGTAGGCATGACCTTGGCGGTCACCTCACCGTTGGCAAGTTGTCGATCGCATAAATATCGATTATAAGTGTTTAATCAAAAATTCTAACACCCAAACTGACAATTCCAGCATAATGCAATTGACAACAACAGTCGACATCGGCTATCTTTATTTGCTGTTGGTTTTCGCTTTCAATTGCTTAAAGTTGGATGCCATTTGGATTGCGTGTCACGTAGGAAACGCATTTAATTTTCATAGAACATGGCGACAAATCGGACATGCACAGTGGACGTGGACAGCGGCAGTGGACAGCGGACAGTGGACAGCGGACAGTGGACAGCGGACAGTGGATAGCGGACATTGGAGAATGAGTAGGAGGCAGTGGACGTGGCTGGCCGAACAAAATCCAGAGGCGATAAACCATACAAAATAAATCATTAAATATGATAGCCGTGCGCCTAATCGATGTCGCTGTAGATGTCGGTGTCGCTGTATCTGTCGATATAGAAACTTCATATCTACTATATGCCCCGGGACGACTCTCGTTTTCATGGGAGACCTTAGACAGCCAGCCACCGAGAACGTTGTATAAAACGGCGCCTCCAGTCGGAGCTCAATTCAGTTGGGTCTAAGTCCAGACCGAGATCAATGTTCACCATGCAGTGGCTCCTTACCTTACTCGTAGTGTGCCTTGCCGCAGGCAGCCGTATCGAGGCGCGTCAGATACGGATAAATCGCTATGCTGTCAGTGTCCAGGAGGATGAGGCGGCGGCCCAGGTGAGGGAGTTGAGCCCCACGCCGTATCCAGCAGCAGGCTATCGGCCGCAGGGACGTTCCTTCTGGCTTCCAGCGGAGGTGGAAGTGGAGGTGGAGGGCGATGCAGCTCAAAGCGAGGGATCCGGCTTGGGTGCGGAGACAACCACAACGGAGGTGCCAGCCGAGGATGCTTCGACTAGTACTACAGAGTCCGGCGACTGGAGCACCACCACAACCTGGGACTCCCTAGATACGACCACCGCAGTACCCATTCCGGTTAACAATCTGCGCTCGGGCAGGGCCTTTGTCAGGGCTCCCTATCCAGCCGCGGGCTACCGCCCAAGCCGCGCCTTTCGCCTGCCCACTGAGGAGAATCAGGAGCAGCAGCAGCAGCAGCCCGAAGCATCCCTGGCCAGCAATTCCACCGACAGCAATGCCGATCATCCCATTTGCGGAGTGAGCACCAATCCCCTGATGCCCACCCCAGAGCCAGGCTCCAAGGATGAGCCGGATTCGGAGAGTGTGGTGCTCACTGCAAATCTGGGACCGGCTGTTCTTGTAGCCAGAGCTCCCAAGCCACCGACCTCCATCCCAGTGGCCATTCCCCTGCGCTCCCAGCCGCTATTGACGGCACCGAGACGAGGATTCACCTACACTACGCATGTGGAGCAACGCTGGTGAGGATCTGTCTGTGTTATAGAAACACTTTTTTTTATTGTTAAACGTTCAGTATTTATAGGTTTTTGTATTTGCGAATAAATCAATTTGATGTTTACTGTTATTTATACCTAAAAGAAATGTGTTTCAAAAATCGATTTCGATTCATAGAGGGAGCAACCAAAACCCCTTCTCATTGGAATTCAAAGTTATTACTGCTGGGATACAAATCTGATATACCCTATATGGTTGTAGGTACGAGAACGAGCATTCAAATGATATCGTCATCAGTCTTTATCATTTATTATCACGTTCTGAATTTTTGTTTGTCTAACGTCATTGAATGTTTTGTTTTGTTAAATATTGTTGCTCGATTCAGTTGCCTTGCGACAGGGACAGCGGAGTCAACAGCTAAACAGCCAAACAGCTCTCCTCTGTCAGAGTACGTCGGATCTGGTCGGGGGCTTGGTCTTGGGCATGTGGGAGAGTTCTGCCTCCATGCATCCGTATTAAATTTGACGTGCGGATGTGCAAAGTTTTAGCCGTGGAACGTGCGTGGCATGCGGAAGGACACGGAAGGCGACTTTGAAGCAGCCACGTCGCTCAGTGCCCCCCATCTTCCCTTTGGAGCATTCAAATTGAATAACGAGGATGCGAGTGCTTTACTTGGAGGCTTAAATGGAGAGACGAGAGTAGAACTGAAACCCTTGGACTTGCATTAAGTATTTTAAACTATTATTATTATTATTATCTATAAAGATTTCTAGTGAGTAAGCTATAGAATAAAATAATTTTATTATCATAATTTCAATATTTTATTGCTTCAAGTTTGGGTCGTACTCATTTGGGGTAAATGTATTCAAAAAGCCTTAGAAACTTAAACCATAAACAAAACTTTAACATCATCAAAGGGATACCCGGAGCTTGCTAATTGATTTCCTCTCCATCTGCATCTGCATCCCCAGTTCCACTTCGTTTCGGAGTCATCGCAAATTGTGCACGTAATTGACAATCAATGGATCATCGAAGCTGGTGGGAACGATTTCCACAGAGTGCACCACCGGCTGCAAGTGCACAGCGCTGTCGATGTGCGTGAAGCTGCCCAGCTGAAGGTCCAACTCATCCTGGTGGCCATGGCCCTCGACCAGCACGTACTCGGCCTCCGGCTCTACGAGGGCCAGCTCTACGGCGGCATTGCTGTCGCCGGGCACCTGCGGCTGCTCGACAATTGAAACTGTAGAGTTGACAGAGTCCTGGGCCAGGGAGACGGCCACATTGGGCTGGGGCGCCTCCCCGCCAGCGACTGTGCCCTCGATGGCAAACAGTTTTGTTGTGGCCGGAGTTGTGGTTTCCTCTGACTCGCTCCCCTCTGCGGTGGCACTGGCCGCCTGGCTGTCTGTGGTCTGCTCATCTGCGGTGGGCTGTGGCGTGGTGGTGGTGGCTGTGGCTGCCTCACTTTCCACAGCGTCCGCCTTGCTGTCCTCTCCCTCGTCCTGCTCCTCCAGCTGACGTTCAATCTCCACGGTTCGCTTGGATGGGGTGCTCAGCAGGAGGAGCTTCGCGGACTTCTGTTGGGGTGGAACATCCTCGAGGAGGGTTCCTGGGGCCGGGTCAATCAATATGCTTGCCTCCTCATCGCGGCTCAAAGCGTGAGTCGCCGACGTAGTAGCCTCTTCGGTGGTCACATCAGCTCCTTCCAGACTCAGGCTGGTGGTAGTCTCCCGCTCGGTTTCGGTCTCGAGTTCAGGACGTATAACAGCTGCCTGGACCAGAGCCAGACCAAGCACTATTGTGGCACACATTCCCAATCCTTTTGACATGTTCGCTGCTCAATTTGCTCACGATTTGATGGCGATAATTTCCGCCCAGGCGTATTTATACTCGTTCTTGGACCCTACCAGCAGTTACCCCCCAATTCGGGAGCTGTCATAATTCTAACCCTGAGCGTTTAATTTGACGCGAAACTTCCGCAAGCTTCCCAAAGCCGGAAATGTAATTCTACCAGTAGGTTCCTCCATTTGTGTCCGAGTATATTCTGCGACATTGAAGGAGGACAGAAACGCCCGGGCCTGGGTGTCGTTACACCTCAAACCCCCGCCTGGCCTGGCCGGGCGCCCATTGACCGCAACGATGGTCAGAGTACCAAAACCCAACCCCAAAAAGTCACTTTACATTTTCCCCTTTACTTGCTAGTCATACATACATACATACATACTCCTGTTTACGTATGTTTGTATGTTTGCATGAGAGTGTTTTTGTGTGTGTTTGTCATGTGTGTGTGTAGTTTTGTCGGCTTAACTTTGCGATGAACAAAGTTAGTGGCTTGACCGTGCCAGAGCTGCTGGACATGCTGGTCACGTTCTTGGGTGACTTTGTTTTCGTCTTAAATGGGAAATGATAAAATTGAAAATAAATTCATATGCAGGAAATAAATGTACATATGTGTGTACCGAGGGCAGCAACAGGCTGACTAAAAGTTCATTGATTGCTTCCACATCCAAAGACATATATACATACATATCTACATGTATACGTAGGTAGGTATATATTCGGGAAAACTGCATATGTTTGATGGATTTTTGTGGTTTTCTGTCGGTTACGCAGGTCCATTGGCCTATGCAGTAATCTGTAAAGATTTATTAAATGCCAAAATGGGACTTGGATTGGCACGGCATCACCACACATATCAGCCACAACTCAGGTACCGGTTCCACTATGCCACATTCTCCGTATGACTAGGCTGTAGAAACTTACCATAACTGAATGGCTACACTCATTTCGATTGACAAGAATAAAGACGAACATCCACAAGCGATTCATTATCATCTGGGCATCGTCAGGGCTGAGTGTCGAATAACATCACAACGGATTTATTCCGTAAAGTTCTTCTTAGAACTTAAAGATATTTATAGCATATCACGCTCACCATATATAGTAGTATTAGACTTACAAATTTGAATTCAATTATTTTGATTCTCTCACCAATAGTACTCTTCCCCTTCTGCTTGCAAATGAAACCCACAAATAATGACACATTTATGATATTTTATATATATATAGTATGCATTTATATATATATGTATATATATATTTATATAAGTTTATTATCGAAGATTCAACACTACTTACGTTAAAAATATTGTACGTCTTATTTTTTTTGTTATTATTTTTTTGTTTGTTCTTATTGATTTCTGTCGTTCTTCTTTTGTTGTTGTTGTTTGTTGCTATTTGTTGCTGTTGTTGTGTTTATAACGAAATTTTAAATTTCATCAAAATGATTATGTGGCATGTTACCGATACTTGTATGTATGTATGTGTATGTATGTATGTATATATAGTATGTATATATAAATGTATAATAATTGAATATGATAGATGATGGCTTGTACATGAAGATTCGGGGAGTAGAGAAATGGCCTGGAATGCACATACTATATGTATGTATGTATATGTATGTATTGATACCTATACGACTTGGTATACAGATATGTATATATGTTGTATGTTGTGTGTATGCATTTAGTTTAGTTGGGGGAATTTAGCCCATGATCAATATCAATATCAATGCCTCTCTTTGGGTAGGGGACACCGAGATATGTGTGCTTCGTTTAGATACAAGATACAAGATACATGGTACAAGTACAAGATACAATTAGTTAAGTACAATTACGATAATTATTGTTCAACGTTTATGCAAATGTTGTTTTCATCATTTATGTAGATAGATTCGATTTAACCTTAGATTTCGTTTTGTTTCGATCCTTCTTTAGATTGTTTAGATCCCAGTGTACTACTATATGACACACGTATAAAATGAATTTACGTCTACTTACAATTTAAATAAAGTTTTTTTTTTCAGTTATGCTCTTCCTTTGTTTTTGGTTTGTGCTACTCGGTATTTGCATTGGTTTTTGTTTTTTGTCGTTTATTTGTTGTCAAAAAATCTACTCTGTGTTCCTGCTTCATCTACCAAACTAATCCCATAGCTCCCATTGCCACTGGGAAGCACTCTGTCTATCCTTTTCCCAACTAAATTAACTAAGTCGCTAGCTGGCAGGACTCTATGTATCATTTCTATAAGGGTTTCCATTTTAGGCATAATAGAACTATAATAGAAATACTTTCTGCGAAACAACTAATACATAATAATAACTATGAAAACTTTCCTCGCGAGCTCTAATTGACAGAGTTAACAAAATATTGCATTCAATTTGAAAACAAATTAATCAAGTCCTTAAAGAAAACTCGTAGACAGTTCGAAGAGTCTTAACCAATTTCGAAATTCTTTAAAAATGTACATACTCAAAGTGGAGTGAGTCAAAAAACTGGCAACAAAGTATCATTACACCTAAAATATCAACATTTACATCATAGATCCATCCATCCATCCATCCACTTGATCCATCCGCATTCTAGGCAATATTATGAACCTTGGCAGACAGGCAATTGTGCACGACAAAGACAACGGGCTTGGGGCAGCACTCCATGTCCAGTTCCTGCAAAGCAGAAACAGAATATAAGTATCCAATTGATGCACAAAAATAAACCTTTAATAGACTTACAATCTCTCCATCATCACCAAAATCCAGATACAACATCCGGGCGCCATCATCCGCCGAGCCCTTGAGCTTGTCGAAGGCAAACTGCCAGAGCTGCGTTTTGGTGGCAGCCACAGCCGCCGCCGTGGGCGTGGTGGGGGCGAAGCCACCGCAATCGTACAAGAAAAAGCCACGATTGATGTGCACAACCAATTGACACTGTCGTCCCTGGTATAGGCAGCGGAAGGAGAACTCTCGCTGATAGTTCACTGCCTGGTGGGAGCCCTGGACCAGGGCCCGGGCCCAGGCGGCCATATCGCGATGCGTCTCCGATCGCAGCCAGTAGACGAGGACTCCCCTAGCGGTGCCGCAGCGCACACAGAACACCGTTGTCTGTTGGCCCTAAAACAGAAATCACATCTTACAATTTCCAGAGGATCGATGAGAGGAGAAGGTTGCACTTACATTCAGCGAGGAATTGTTCCCGGCTCCGGCTAGACGTGTTGTGGCCAAAGCATAGATCTCGAGGGGTCGACTCCAGGCCTCCACGGACCAGGGCGCACTCTCGTATATCCGAAACTCGCGCTCCGTCACGGCCACGAATATGGGCAGCCACTTGTCACTCTCATCCGAACTCTCAGAGCTCGATCGGCCGCTGGGCTGTGAATGTTAATAATATAGAAAATCATGTATCTGGCCATCATCTACCGATCTGTAAATCGGATATTAATGAACGTATGCTACTGATTGCTTCTTTGAGTAAGGGTAGGGTATGATGATGATGATGAACTTACACTTACCAGCTCGCCAGCCACTCCGCTATTGGAGGTGCCGCTGCCGCCGCTGGCTGCCCCACTGCCACTCCCTCCGCCGCCTCCGGCACTGCCCGAGCTGCCTCCGTTTAGGCGCTTGCTCAGCCAGCCGATGTGCTTCAGTTCGCCGATGAGATTGGTCAGTGCGCGATTGGCCTCGGCCAGGGCCCGTTGCGTGCTGCTGCCCATGGCCGAGTGCAGAGCATTGAACCAGACCAGAGCCTCCGCAGAGTCCGCCGCACGCAGGATGCACGAGTGCACTCCGTCCGGCGAGTGTAGCTCGAAGCAGCGGTTCTCTGGGGAAGAGGAGAGAGGGGAGATGAGAATAGAGTCGGGTGCTGCGTGGATGCTCTTACCCGGATCGATGTACTTGAGATTCCTGGCCAGATGCGTCAGTTGTAGCGGAATGTAGCGCGTGTCCGCGCGCGGCGTTGTCTTTGGTGCTGGCGGGGAAGTGGGCACGCCCGGTCCCAGGGGGCAGAGGAAGGCGCGCTGCAGTTCCCATCCGACTTCCGAGATGATGCTCGCCTTCCGAAAGTAGGGCGTCACTTCGCGTAGGAATTTAACTGGAACAAACCGACACAGAGGCATATATAGTATAGAGACCGGATACGGTAATCGAATGATATGGAATTCCCATGAATATGGATGAGGCCGCAGCAAAGGGATGTGGTGGTGTCGTCAACAACTCTCTACCACAGACACATAAACACATACAAACACAAACACACAGCACATGCAATCAGTCGGCGACGACTCTGCCTCTGACTCTGTCTCTGACTCTGTCTCTGTCGGTCTCGTTAGCGCTCTTGGTGTTGAAGTCTTGGCAAGCGTTGCGGCATAAATTCATTAGAGTTTCCGCTCCATTTTTATTCGATTTGCACACCCAAAGCCTCCCGACAGCCCAGCTGGCAGAACTTTCTTGCACACTGGTCCACGGCATCACTTTACAATATTTCCTATAAATTCATGGAATTATCCTAATAGTCCCTGAACATTTGGTATGCTTTATTGGATCAATCCAACTTTGATCAAGATTTCCACAAATGCCTGTTGTGTACGCTAAATGGCCTTTGCACCACTATGCAGCTTCTATGCAAATGCTGATGACGATGCCAGGTGCTTTGCTTGTGACGGGCACGGACTGTGCCTGTGCCCGGGAATAGGTAAACTGCCGTAGTTGTAGTCCCACCCTACCGACTGTGTCTCATATCTAACTGGGGAAACGGCACCCCTCTCGGCATTCCATAGAACCCATAGCATTTGCACAATTTCCGTTTGCTGTTGCCCGACGATGTCGTCGAGTGATTTGGAAATTCAATTTTCACACTTAATGCCATCGGCCGGCACAGCCCCCAGCCCCCAGCCCCCAGCCCCCAGTACACCGGTGGGCAGCGATAGCGTCAGAGACAGCATCAGCGGCAGCGGTTTGTCCGACTCGATTCGTGTGTTTGGCTCAACTAATTAGAGCGAACGGCCCCACAACGAGATGGGGTTGGGTTTGGGGTTGGTTGGGTATCTGGCCCAGCAACTTGCTAATTGCTTGGCATTTACGTACACTAAAGGGTTAAAAGCCGGAAGCCGTCTCTGCTCTGGTGGAGCTCTGCAAACATTTACATTCACAAATATGCAACCGAGGACAAACAAACAGTGGCAAAAAATGTTGCATAGCGGCAGGCGCAAAGTCTGATGATGCCTGCAAGAGCAGCGGCAAGAGTCGGAGTGGCAGTGGGAGTAGCAGTTGCAGCGGATGGACAGTGGGCCGTCGGGATATTTCGGCGTGGACTGACTGAGCAAACAGGACCAACTGCAACTGGGGGGAAAAGTTTATAACAGCAATAGCAACAACTGTAATAAGTTGTGTAAATTTTTGCATTTAAGTGTAAATAAAGTTGCACAAGGCCCCTGCTCTTTCGCCTCCCCTCTTTGAGTGTATGTGTGTATGTGTGTGTGTGTGTGTGTTTGTGCTAAAAACAATTCTAGAAAAACAAACAAGTTATGGAAAAGTTGGCTGAAAATGCCGCAGGCCACAATTGTTGGGTGCTTAAGTATGAATATTTTCCGCTCACATTTTGCAAATAAATATGGCATTAGAAAACATTCAACTCAAGGATTTGCCAAGCGCTCAGAGTATGTGGGTTATTTCGACAAATGCTTTGGGAAAGCGAGAAAGCGATGGAACAATGTTTGCCAAATGGCTAGGGGAGCTATGTATCTAAAGATAAAAGTTAGAAGCAAAGTCGCTGCTTGAATGACTTCCACAACAAAATCTATAGAGCTAGAAATATCTTAAATTATCATAGTATATCCTTTGCCTAATCCATTGTCAGACTCTTTGATTCAACCCAACTCAATTATTTCACTCCTCTGTAATCTTTTGTGCTTCGTTTCATTTCATTTCATTTCACTTCACTTTACACTTTCCTCTCGACAATTTTCCACAAATCCCAGATCTTTACGATCATATTATTGCTGCAAAGCAGTTAATTTTCTCTCCCGAAAGCTCCCCCCCCTTTCGCACCACTCAATTCGCAGTCAGGCCAAAAACTTTTTTACACCTTTAGCGACAGAGCGAAACCCTGCAAATCCACCATTCCACCATCCTCCTCTGCCCAAAAACCCCATAAATCAAATGGCAAGCCGTGCAGTGGGCGTGGCGAGTCGGAATATGATATCAACAGCAGGCGGCGTTCGGAATTCGGCAAATCGTGCGTTAAAACAAACTTTGGCCAAAAGTTTTGCGAGTAAAATCTCACGCGCTCTCCTCGGTAGCGACAGGGTTGGGCTAGGACTGAGGCAGGTTGGTTAAGTAGGATCCACTTGGGTGGACTGTGGAGTGGGGCAGGTTTTGTGGGTGGTTGGTTGGGTCCACGAATGTGTGCCAAGTTGTAAAAACCATTGCTAATGGACTTTTTGGTAGGCAGGCGGCAGGAGAATAAGTCCAACTGTCGTCGCCTTCTCCGAAGTCTGTCGCTGACATTTGGCAGTTGGAGCTGGAATCCAGTTATAGCCAGTCATCCCATGCCGTGCAATCCCATTCAGCCCGGCTCCTGGCTTATTTAAATTACAATGAGACGGCTGCCTGGGCGCAAATACTTTGGGCCAAAGTTGGGCGCACAGCGGCCAGCGGAGCTTGGCAAACAACTTGGCCAACTTGTAAATTGGAGTTCGAATCAAGAGATGATGCCAGTGGAGGGCTGGGCCTAGGCAACGGAGCCATTGAAGGCGACGGATGGCGATGAGCTGCTAAGCAGTAGTCCCCCACCCCATGCCATGGCTACGGGCCTTTGAAATTGTGATTACATTTGCGCCACTTTGCGTGCCTATAGATCTGGGCCACTTTAATTTAATGAACACACCGTTTGAAATTATGGAAACGACCGCAAATGGAAACGACAGCCGAAAATCAAAACACTCAGGAGCCAGCAAAACGAGCACCGAAGTCAAAATTGTATTGCAACTGAAGCTGAAGGGGAGTCCATTGGCTATTTGATGGATTTTATTTTAGCTTTGCCTTCCAAGAGTAATCCTAAATATGATCAGTGACTTTTAGTTCCTAAATATAATCAGCGACTTTTAGTTACACATATTAGACGATTAAGATTGAGTTTAGTAGTGCCAATATAAATGTTGGCCCAGTAAGAGACGTCGAAATGGATCAGCAGTGGGCCTCCTATGCTTCGTTTCCAGTTCCTAAATATGATCAGTGAAACCGAACGATTAAGATTGAGTTTTTAATGAAATGTCCTGGAAAAAATAAATGATTCGGCCCGAAGTAAGAGACGTAAATGTTGGCCCAGTAAAATGAAATGGATCAGCAATGGGCCTCGGCTGCGGCACCATCTCCCACATGGACATGTGCGGTGTTCAAATTAAATGAGAGTCAGAGTCAGAGTCAGACTCTGGCTGTGGCGTGCGTCAGCTGCGTGGCATGCGAGGCACGTTGACAACGATGACGTGAGCTTTGGGGAGGGCCAAGCCAGAGCTGGGCCAGAGCTGAGATAAGCCACGTTAAGTTTGGGGCCGTTGATATTAAAGCGACATTAACATTGAGCTTGATGGGCCACGATACGTTTTTAAATGCGCCAATAATTGTCGTTTTGTCAGTCCCATTCCATCCCCAACCCAACCCCACTCCGATTCCGATTCGCATTCCCACTGTGCACTGCATCGACGACTCTGGGCCATAGCTATATAGCTATAGAGTCATCATAATCGGGCTGAATCGAGTCGAACTCGAACTCGAAACTCAAAGACGGCCTTGCGACCGTTACTGAATTCTGATGTAGAATTGGCATGGCTGGACGAATACGAGGGGATACGAGGCATTCATATAGTATGTATAAATAGGAGAGCACCCACACCAGCCAGACACAAACCGTTAGCAGCCGTTGCACAGCGTGAAACATGAAGAGCCTTTCCTTCCTGATCCTTACCGCAGCCCTGGCTCTGGCCACCGTCTCAGCCATGCCCCAGCGGCGTCTGAAGAGTCAGCGCCAGGTGGAGTACTCCTCAACGCCCTATCCAGCGGCTGGCTTTCGTCCCCGAATCCCCTTTGCCCTGCCCGGCGAGCAGCAGCCCAAGCTGAAGGCGGAACCCCTAACCACTCCCAGAGCTGTGGAGACTCTGGAGAATGGTGAGACCACCACCGAAGTGGAGCAGCAGGAAGCGGAAACGGAGACCGAAGCGGAACTGGAGGTCGCCCTCCGTACGCCTGCCAACACCTATGGAGCTCCCGACGACCAGCAGGACACCGTGGAGGTGGTGGCCCAGGCGCCGGCCCGTGACTTTCAGCCCCCCGTCCTCGAGGCTGTCGAGGATTTCGACGCCGCTGGCCCTGCTACTCCTGATGGCCAGCAGCCTGTTGCTGATGTCCCTGCCCTTGGCCAGGAGGAGTCGGAGAATGAGCCGGAGCCAATCCCCACAGACGTTGAGGTCAAGGCGGTCACACCAGCCGGCACCTATGGCCCACCGGCCAGTCCCGTGCCCGCATCCACCTATGGAGCCCCTGAGCTGAGCGAACCTGAGAACGAGCTGGATCTGGAAGAGTCCCAGGTGGAGTTGGTGGGCGAGCAGGAGGAGGAGGAGGATGCGCTGGCTAACGAGCTGGCCAGCGGTCGCATAATCCTGCTGCCCCTGGGATCCCGAGGCGCACAATTCGGTCGCCTTATCCTGGCCGTGGAGCAGCCGCGTCAACGCTCCCGCAGCGAGCGCCTAAGAAGGATCTAGGAGGAACTAAAGAACTTTGAACTAAGAAACGCAAGAAAAATATATATCTACTTGAACTGAACATTAAAGCGTTTGTTGTTGTCTCTTGGTGGAGTGAAGAGAATCAGAGGGAGGTGGAGTAGAGCAGCTGGTGCAGCCGGAAATGGAATTGACTGTGTCAGAGTGGATTCCTGCTCCTGCTCCCCCTTTCGATTAAGATACACAGACTGAGAGAGAGAGAGAGAGAGAGAGAGCAGGAAGTTGTTTCAGCAAAATTGTCCTGTATGGTTCATTGCATTGTTTATGCCAAATGGCTTGGATTCTGATTGGGTCACGCCCACAAGAAGGTGCGCACGTATACATATGTATACGTACAAGTATGTGTGTGAGTTTGGTGTGCTTTTCTGCTACTCTCTCGAATGTGTGTAGGTCCCCACACCCTCCCTCCCATACATCGCCCAATTGATGCTTACAATTGCTTATTGTGTTGTGCTCTGAACAGGAAGCGATGCTCCCTCTGACTTTGCCTGCACATTTTGATTAGGCATTGTCCTCTGCTCTGCCCCCTCCCTCCCCTACTCTCGACGAGGAGGAGCAGCTCATTCTGTGTACTTCGAATGATTATGATGCTGATTACTCGTATGTGCTGGTGTGGTTATGTGCTTGACTTCTGATTAGATCAGAGCCCACACAGGTCGAACTCTTAGGGGCTTAAAGTAACCTGAGGACCACTTGTATTGATAAGTAGAAGAGGTACGGAAACCCAACTAAAATCCCGATTGAGTGTTTTCAATAGATTACGATAAGATAATATATTCGATCGATCAAATTAAATCAATTAAATATTTTCATCCTTGTGTAGTCCAACAGAAGAGTCTCATCACCCATAAATCCTTCTTTACTTATGTACATCTTTCAGCTTCGAAAGAGTTGTTGGACACCCCGCCACTCCCGACCTGCCACAAACTGCCTGCCTGCCAGCTAGTATCTCCTCTCCACCAACAACTATGTATTTTTGGGCCATTTGATCAAATGGAAAGAAAACTTTTCTCATTACTCATTGCCGGGCGGGGGCAAACAAACGGAGCAACGAGCCAACCATCCTGCCATCCAACCAGCCAGCCAACCAAGCAAGCAACCAACAAACCAGCGCCACTAACGGCAGTCAACAGCTAACAGTCAACACGGGAGCAGGGGGATAACTTCGTTCGGGGAGGAGGCTGGATGCTGGTGGGGATTTATAACAGTACACACAGCTGCACCGGCAAAGGCAAAGGCAACAGCATCAGTGGCTGTGGCAGTGGCAGTGGAAGTGGAAGTAGCTCGCATGTTTTGCTGAGTAATCCCACGTATGTATTTGCGCTTAAGCCCTCTGTTCCGCCTTCCAGTTCGCCGCTCTCCACCATGGGATGATTGCCACAAAAAACAGGACAAAAACAGCACAAACCTCTGAGTCAATTAATCATTGGTGAACAAGTTTGGGGAAACATTATCTATCCAGCATCGGGGACAGCCATTTATCACAAGGCAAAGGGTGCCATCAAAAATGTTGCTGAGGTTTGCCCATTGCAAAATGTTTGTGATCGGAATAATTCTTTTTGAAATCGATCATTTCATAGTATGAGATAATTTTATCATGTTGCAGTAAACTTTCCACTGATTTCTCCATTCCATTCCACTGTGGCTGCGCCCCCCCCTCGCGATGTCGCTCATAGTTTACTTGTTAGTTTGACTCGCTCAATGGCATTTTTTGAGCTCTTCCTTTTTTTGCCCCTCCACATCCACCAACCATCGTGGAGTGAACAAAATGTTTTAAGCAAATAACAATTTGACATTCTGGCTAAAAGAGTAACAAATGTGACTGCAGCGTATGCTCCACCTACCTTCCAGATCCACTACGCGACCGGAGCGCTTGAGGGCGCGCACAGCCTCATCGTGGGTGGCGTCGCGCAGCTCCTCCCCGTTGACGGTCAGGATGGCATCGCCCACGTAGAGGCCCTTCGCCTGATCGGCGGCCATGCCCCGAAATATCTTCGAGATGAGAATGGGCATGCGGTTCTCGCGCCCACCCTTGATGGATATGCCCAGGCCGTTGTTGTCCGACTTGATGATGCGCACATGGCGCTTCTGATTGGCCACATGGTCAGGTACGTCGCACAAATCCATGCCGCCCCCATCGCCGGCATTGTTGTTGTTGTTCATGCAGAGATCCCGATCTCCGTTGTCGTTGTTGGTCGAACCATCCACTTCGGTGTCCTGGATATTCATGCCCTGCATGGAGGCGGAGCTGGGCAGGGTGCCAGTGCCGTTCTGACCAGAGCCTCCGCCACCACCTGGTCCTCCACCTCCGCCACTGTGATTACTTCTGCAGAATTTGGATAAAAGAGGATCGATTTAAGCCCCCGAAGCCGCCTCAGAGAGACCTGGCTACTCACCCCAAGGTGCCATTCAGCGTGGTCGATTGTCCATCATTGGATTGCTGCGCCGTCTCACACGACTCGTCCAGGCTAACGGCCAGGAAGTCCGTTTCGAGTGTGACTAGCACCCGATACCAGGCCCCGCGCACCCGCGTTTCCATGTTGCCGCACCGCAGCCCAGATGGTGAGGGCGAATTCTGTCGCGGAATGGGCTGCTGGGCGGACGGAGGGGTCCGACCCAGGCTCGAGGATTCCACCATGGTTCCACTCTGACTTCTACTCGCTGCTAGTTCTGGGATCTACATGGTAGCCGCCTCGACAGGCTAGAAAAGAAAATAATATATTTTTAAACGATCGTAAATGTTGAGTGCCATTGCAACTCTCTTGGCACTCTCTTCCTGTTTTTTGTTGCATCTCTCTCTGTTCACAAAAAGAACACATTTATTTGTTTGTTTATTCTTTATGGCTTAGAGTTAAACTAGGAGCAGTTCGACGCTCGATTAATACATTAATATAATGACTATATGACTATGACTATGGCTATAGTCCTGACCCAATGGTACTAATTTGTTGGCTAAAGTTGCCGCTACAGGTAGTGATCTGGACAATAGACCATAGCCTTTACAAGAAGATTACATTATTTCAAGATGTTTATTAACTTAGATTTTACTTTAATCGAACTAGTATCAAAAGAAAAGAGATGGAATAAGGTGTTGTAGTTACGGCAAAGTTTTCGGAATGATTAATACGTGTAAGACTGACAAATCAGACAGCGAATTCGCTCAATTTTGCTTGCACTTGTCATGAGAGATGGGAATACTAAAGAGAGAAAAACCACGACCGATTGCTATGATCTAATGTTAATTCTTCCACTTTGCTTCTCCTAATTCCACCTAAAAGCCTTTCATAAATACTCACAACAACATAATCCATTATATTATAATCCCACTTCTCAACGAGAGATTGAGGTAGAGAATGAGTAAGCGAAGGAGAGTGGATAGCATAAGCACAAGTTCAAGTGTTATCAAAAGTAGCTCAATGCTTTGATGAGTAAATTGTCAACATAAATTTTAATATTTTGTATATTTGTTTATTGGTGTACGATGTACAGTACAAACTATATGAATGGGCATTTCTGAAGGCGAAGGGACATTTCTCTAAAGGGGCAGTCGTACGCATTGCAAGTGGTACAAAAGCCAAATATGACGAATTTTCGAAATTGTTTTACCTTTAAGACACACCTCTTGACTAGCTATACAACTGGTGTGAAGGTCGACTTAGGGCAACTGTTCGTTATTAAGATTTTTCTCAAAAACCAAGCCATTTGCACAAGACAAATATGGAAGTGATTTTCACGGTGATCAATTTAAACTCAGCTTGTTGTCTCTAAAAAATGGTTCGCATTTTACGCAAATATAATATGTTATTTCTTTTTCATTTCAAAATTAAAAATGTATTAATTTATTGCACAGAACATGTCGCAAGGGACATATATTCCTAGGTCAATAATAGCTAAAAAATTAAATAACTTTTCTCAAGAACCATCTTTTTTATAATAATCATAATAATAATAGAAAATAGAAAACATGACTAAAAAAATATAAAAAAATTTTCACATCAAAGTTAAAAGAAATTATACGTCGCCTCCATTGGATAAATTAGTTTTCTTTCAATAAATTTGACATTTAATTTGTTGGTCTGGGTGGACCACTTCATAGAAAATCTCATATAAGTATTAATTATTATGATACTAAAATTAGACTGCAGTTAACCTAATAATGTTTTACAGTACGCTCAGTTTATTTTTGGATTGATGGGGTGGAAACTTGTAGCTTTTATCGTACAAATATCCAGATCTACTTTGTATATCAAGTGGCTAAGTGTGGTTATTCTTGAAATAAATTTTGCCATTTTTATTTAACAGCAATGTAAAACACTTTTCCAAAATAAAATGTGATTAACTTATTAAGAGTACACTTTTTCTTATAGGAGGCGATTGTATTCAAGTTTACGAACATCGTGTGCGATGTGGACAACAAGACCATAATTTAGTTTCACAGATGCCTTCTTAAAACAGTGGCCAGGAGGCCTTTTGCTGAAGGTTATGCGAAAGGCCAATGGCTATCTGCCATTGGTTGCTCCATCTACGTAGATTCTTCCGATATTTTCTAGATCCTCTGAATGTAAACAGATTTGATCTCATTCCTTCGCAATCCTTTGCCAACTGCAGACTATTTGCTGAACTCTAATTTTGTCTATGATATGAAATCCCATTCGATTATAGTAGATTGTGTCCTTTAAGAGATCTTCAGCAATTTGAATTGGAAAAGATATTGTCCCACATACAATCTAACTTTTCTAATTGAGCATCCCAAGCGAGGGATGGCAAGTGGAAGCGACAGACTCTCAATCGCAAGTCTGCATTTAGACGTGCGAAAGACAGGTGCTGGGGGGGGGATTTGTTGGCAATAAGCGGATATGAAATTCAATGTCCGTCATGGGAATGACAACGGAAAGCACCCACACACGTCCTGACAAAGGGAAAAGACGAGTACGAGTGGAGAAAATGTGTCATTGTTTTGCAGTCCAAGATTTATTGCATTCTCGGAAGACGAAGGCGGGATCTGGGTGGAGGCGACAACAGCTGCACCAGAGCAAACCAATGGAGGAATGCAAAGAGCCGTGGCATTTGGGGCACACATCCTTCCATATCCTGCCACATCCTGCCACATCCTTCCACATCCTTGGCAGAGAGAGCAACAGTGCGACTCCTCCTTTGGTAGCTGCTCTGCAATTACGCATCTTGTCGCCGCCGCGGGACTTTTTCCTATGATTTTCTATTTGACAAGATGCCACTCCTCGGAGCAATATTCCCATTGGAGCTGCACCCGTGACACGGCCAAAGACAGTCCCCAGTCCCCACTCGATTTCTCCACTCACGCTCTCGGCTAGGGACAGGCGGTTGTCCTAAGGAGCTTGCTCCAGTCAGACACATCCTGTTACCACGATTGTGCTATGTGTTCGTTCGAGTGCCTCTGTATGTGTGTGTGTGTGTGTGAGTGCCATTTGTATGTACATTTCCGCTTACGATTCAGCAGGAAGTAATTTTGCCGCTGCTCCTGCCACTGTTGCTCCCTCTATCTCTCTGTCACTGCCTCTGCCTTTGCCTCTGCCTCTGCTAACGTCGAGTCTGTTTGCTTTGCAATTTATTGTGCAACATTTATAATTATTATTGCAACGCTGCGTACTTCTCGGCTCAAGGCCCTCGCTGCACAGACTAGCGAAAAATGTACACTTTGCCAAGTGTGCGACTGCTTGAGACGAAGGCCGAAGGACGCTGTGGCATCATGATGATGTTGTCATCAACACGCTCATAATTGTAAGCAAACACATACACACACACAAACATACAAAGGAAAATGAAAAAAGCACACATACACATACAAAGATTCATTTCTAACGAAGCTGATATTGTGGGTTTATGAATATTGCAGAAAATGGGTAGAAAAAGGATTGTAAGAAATTGATTGGATATTTGTATTTAGCTACCCTTAAGTATTCTGTTATAATTGGAGTTACAATATTATTTTCACGTATACAGACTCGCACAATTTGAATGGTATTCAAAATACAAAAATCTTTTTTGTATGCCTCCCAAATATGCGAAAAATGTTGAACAAAATTTCCATTAAAGTTTTCGACGAAAACTATGTCCCAATATTCTAAAATATACCCCAAATAAAGGACTAAAAAATCAGAATATCATGTTCCACAGTCCATCAAAACGATTTCCCTGATGGGACACGCATTTCTAGATATTTGTAACTATAACTGAACTACTTCCGGCGTTCCCAGCAAAACTCGTGGAGAACAATGGACCTTTTTATCGTATCGGCTGCCTATTTCAAAATTATGTATTCAAAATTCAATTGTACGACCTTTCACAGGATCTTGTGGTGATCGAATGGATATAAGTACATATGTACCTACAGATATCTTCCAATTAAGCATTTTGCTTAAATATATTTTCTTTTCTTAGACGTTAACTCTGAATAAAATTCTCGAAAGATTCTCCCTGTAAATATATCTAATGTTGTGTTGCATGAAGTAATGCTTGTTAAACTCATATATAATTCCAATTTAGAATCAGAATTCATTTAGAAATTAGGTTAAATATTATTTACAACCCCACTCAATGGGGGCCTCTTTGCCACAAGCATACCCAAAGGTTTCCGGTCAAAAAACTCCTTTGGCGACAACTAAATCAAAGCCAAATATGCGCATTATTACCCACGAACAGCCTGGGACCAAATGAGATTTAAACTATTTGAACGGATGTGTTCTCTGTCCTCCGTCCGGCAATGGCAAGGGCTCCTCCGTACCTTCTCCATCATATTGCCGGCCGACTGGGCGGTCGGTCCTAATAAGCGCCGGACGTCGCTTGTCGCCATCGTCGTTGCCATTTTTCATGCTGCGCTTTGGCTAATTTAATGCCGGGCGGTCATAAATTATGCTCCTAAAAGTAGGCAGCAAAAAATCGAGCGAAAAGGAGAAAAGCTGGGAAATGGCAGCAGCTGCTGCACCACACACACACACACTGCGAGAGAGAGAGAGAGAAAGAGAGAGGGAGAAAAAAGGGGAGACAGAGAGGAACTTGCATTCAACTCGAACGATATTTTTTTTGCGCTTTTGTGTAATAACTTTTTTTGCTGGGCGCCGCTTTAAGTTTTGTTTTTTCGCACTTTGTTTTTTTGTGCCAATTTTTTAATGCAAAATGTGTGAAGTTTTTCGTCTGTCTGTATATGTGTGTATATACATATGTATGTATGTATACGGATGATGGAGTAGGTGATGGTGGGGGTGAGTGAGCCTTTTGTATCGATATGTAAGGCGAAAGGGCAGGCAGCGTGAAGGGGCTATAAATACGTAAAGCGTTTTGCCTTCGAGTCGCCACCATTCTCTCTCTCTCTCCCTCAGCGGAAATATATCGCCCCGCGATGTGTCTGTATGTGTGTGTGTGTTTGTGCATTGCGTAAGTGTGTGGGCTTGTGGCGGTGCCATCAAAAAGTCATAAAATCATAATTTGTAAACGAGAATTTATTTCGAAAAATATTTATGGCTGCCTTTTGCTTCGTTTTTTGCTGTTGCCTCCAGAGGCTCCAGCGCGTTCCAGCATTTTCATGGAATTTTCGCTATTTCCCCGAAGCTGCGGATGCGTGAGTGTGAGTGTGAGTGTGTGTGTGAGCGTATGCGTATGCATGGGAGAAAGCTGCTTCATTAGAGCGAGTGGCAACTGCTGCTCAGCTCACATTGTTTCCCTATCTGTCCCCCACATTAATTTAATCCGCAACCTTTGGCCCCACTCTGGCCCTGTATGCTGTATGTGCTCTTTATCTGGATCGGTTCTGGCACGGTCTCTGGCTCGGGCTTCTTTATTTTTATGCAAATGTATGCAAAAGCGCTGCGACAAAAGTATTTTTTGATAAATTTAATGGAATCTAGATAGTTATCTGTAAATTGACATCGATATATGGCGCAATGAGAGAGGAATGAAGGTTTAAAATATGTATGTATATTTAAAGTGGGACAAGACACACAAGACAGAATATCGGTTACCAACCGTAGCTATGGTGGCACGGAAACTGAAAAACGGAAAGGAAATACATATATTCTATTCTAAAAGAAAACGCTTAAATTGTCCTTAAACTTCGATTTTGCCTATTCATCATTGGAAGCTAAAATCCAATTATTTTGCCATTTTCGTTTTGTGATATTTTGGCCCACATCCTGTTGGGCCTTGATTAAGGTACATGCCGAACACATGTCTTGGCCGCTTGGCCTTGACACCCACCACCATCCACAGCCACAGCGACCGCACGGACTCCGCCAGCTTTTACCAATAGCCAGCCGCCCCTCCTGCTGCCATCGAAGCCTCTTAATCATTCTTAACAATGCTGGCACACAGCTCTGGCCCCGCTCAACTGGTGGCAATCGATATGCCCATACCCCCAACCAACCCGATGCATACATAAATACATATGTACATATACATATGTATGTATGTATATTTACATAATCTATGGTACGGGGTATATCTACATATAAATTGCGCACTAATGATCTTTAAATACACATAATACGCAGAACATGCCACTCCACTCTGCACTCTCCACTCTCGCACTAAGAGACGTTGCCACTCGATATGGGGCAGGAACTGTGTAACTGGACTGGAGCGGATGAGGAGTGAGGGGCATGTGGCAGTAAGATTAACGATACTTTAGTCATTTAGTTGCCCAGAGCTGCGAGTATTATTTTTGTTATGCGAGAACTCAACTGTAGAGGAAAATCAGCTAGTGAGATTCTTAGAGCCACGTTTACACCATGAATGATATGTAGCAATGGAACGAAGAGACTTTTTTGATTTTGAAATAACTTATAAGCCATCATACATAGATCGCGTAAGAGAGATAAGAGTTACCCAAGAGTTAAGGGATTTCAGATTGGTATTTTCAGGAGCTCTGTCTCTAATGGATAACTAGATCGTAGATTTACGCTCTAATTTGTAATATCTTGAAATTTCTACACTCGCTCGAATATCTATCTATATATAGTATACATATGTATATGTGTTCACTATCACTTATGGCTGACCTAGTGTAAGCATGGCTTTCACAGTTGGCTTGGTCCCCCCCGTCCCTGCCAACTCGTGTGTGGGCTTTGGATGGATATTTCATGCGGTAACCACAAAGCCGCCGCTGCGACCGACAAAAGCCAAAACAAACATCTGAGATTTGCTTATTAGCACGCTCACCCACATAATACTCCCTCCCCTCGCTCATCGCCCTCCCCCACACACATACGCTTAAATATGTACACCTCAATAGACACACACACACACACGCGCACTCTTATCCCTCTGTCCCACTTCCTCACACAGCGCAGTGTGACAACATAACCCAACTCTGTCTGACGAATTATTCAGCATTGATTAATTATGAAAATGCGTTTATATTGATTGACGTGAATGGGTGTGGGTGTGTGTGTATGTATGGGGTGGTCTGTACGTGTGCTATGGCGGATGTGCCCATGGGTCACAGTTTCGGTGTTTGCCCAATCTCAATCCCAGAACCCGAACCACTTTGCGTGCCTACATATGCATATTAGTTCACATTCCATGTCGGCTCCGGCTAAAACAATCGCCAGGTAATGGTTTGTGGTGACCTGTCTAAATCTGGAACTTGTTTTTGCACTCGAAAAAAGGCTTGGGAACAATACAGAACAATATGAATCTATCTACTTACGAAATTAAATATTTTAATGGAAAACAACTTTATACAGAAAACTCATTTTCTCTTTCTCAATTCTATACTCAAGATATCGTCTAACTTATTTGAAAATACTACTATATTGATTGATGAAAATTGATTGATGTTGGGACTGTGATTATATACTTACTATGCATATTAACAGAAATTCAAAAATATAAAGTTTGCCCAACCCATCCATCAATCAATCTCAGAAATCATTTCCGCAGACAAACTTAACGAGTCTCCCTACCAGTCTTGATAAGCAATAAAGAGACATCTCCTAGTTGATGGAAAACCTTTTAAGATCTGAGATTTTGTACAGTGCATGACCAGGCTGGAAATATTATGTATTGCCGTTGGCAAACACTCAACGCCCCCCCACTCCCTCGGTGTAGGCATGTAAATGAGACTGGAGCGTTTGGGGTCGGATTCGTTGTGTCTCCGATTGTGGCTCAGGTTGGCGGGGGGACTGGAAGGTGTTTGTAATCAGTGAAGGCGGCTAACAGCAGGTGGCCAAAGACAAAAGTCAGGGGGGTTGAGTGAAAGGGGACTTTCCTGGCTTCTCCACTTATTAATTGCCTGTGTCTTGGCATAATTTCCACTCATTTGTCTGTTGAATGCAAGTGCCGCTGCCATTGTTCCTCCGGAGTCAAGAATCTGCTCACGTGCAGAAAGAACTGAGAGGCAGACAGAGGCCCATGGCACAGACAAACACTCTTTCCTCCCGCCCCCCACCGTTCTACCACTCATGCGGGGCATGCCTCAAATGCAAAATGTGATGATGCAGCTTCATTAAGTGCAATTTAAGAGCGATATTTTCCTGCCTTCGGTGAGCTGCTGAAAGCCGGGATGAATGACAAAAGGTAATGGAACACGAGACGGTCCCAGTCGGGAGGGCTCAGAAGAAGGGAGAAATCCTCTAATGCACGTAATTGCACCTGTCTCTGCTTAAGTTGGCGCAATTCGGTCTCTTTCTCTTTGGGCTCTTGGGCCAAAAGCGGATTACAAAACATTAATTTGTACGCTGAATGAAAAAGTTGATTTAAATGTTGGAAAAAGTTGAGACTGCTCCCCAGAAGGTGGTTTCGTAGACAGGGCTTTAGGTGCACAAATTGTTGGGGTGGGCTGTATCTATTCAGACGTGAGAATTCAATTGAATTCTATGTATTTTGTTTTGATCGAAAACGTGTTTTCCCAAGTGTTTTCTTTCATCACGTAAGCAACTGGAGAGCAATAAAGTTTAATGTTATTATTCTTACAAAATGTAAGCAATTATTTGTAAGAATTCGCCAAATCTTTTCCTTTATATTTAATTTTAATACAAGTATCCTATTCATACCACCTGTGCTATTTACTTTCCACTTATATTAAATTTCCATAATTCAGAGACATTAAGTCCTACAAACAAAAACTTACCATACAGACCAAAAAAAAAGAAGGTACATTTTAAGCCACACTCAAGATGATGAAAAGAGAGCCCCATGGCAGGCACTCCCCTAATCCCCATCATAATGATAATCCCCTTGTAACCCCCCGCCCACAGCTAGTGCGTCCCACTTGCCACACTCTAGTACGGAAGGGAAGGGAACTTACTTATACATATATATGTACATAGTATGTATGTATGTACTCACAAGTAGAAAACGTAGAAGAAACTTTGGTTATCTGTCAACACATATCGGGAAATGCATGTCAATTACTGCTTAAATGCTTAACACCAAAAGCCGGCAAAAATACGAAGGGCAGGTGCAAGCCAGCAGAGTGGGGTGGCCGGCCAAGAGTGGGGGGGCGTGTAAGGTGATGATGACGTTGATGAATGCCGATAGTAAACGGAATTAACTTTCACGCAACATAACGACGACGCGAAGCGACGCGACGCCGACTGCAACAACTTGAATGAAAGAAAAAGCTTACTTACGCTAACGGGACGCCAGACAACGTCGCAGAATGAGCTTGCGCGTAGTAAATGTGCGGGTGGGTGGTTGTATGGGCCAGATGGGGGGGAGGGGGGAGGCAGCACAGACAGAGTGACAGAGAGTGGAGAGCGTGAGTGGGCGGACGACTCTTTCGGTGACAAGAACGGGGGGAAACTACTACAGTGAAGCTTTGCTAACAGCAACCAAAAGTTGTTACCACCTACCGCCTGATCGGATCGTATCGCCTGGCAGCCTCAAATGATTTTGATGAAGGCGCTCCTCAACGGAAAAGCAATTAATGCACAGAAACCCGAATCGACACACTCGACCACTGTGGGAGTTGGCGCATGCGCGGGCCTCACAAGCCGCCGCTGCACACTCACACACACTCACACATACACACGTACACACACGCACACACTAAGCGACGCGTCGGTTTGTGTACTAAGGATTTTTTGCTTTCAATTTATTTTGATTTTATTACACTACTCTTCGTATTTCTTTTGTTTTACAAGCAAACTGTAGGCTTGCTTCGCCTGCGATATGCAAAAAGTTGATTGACACCACAATAACCAGTCGGAAATAACAATTACTAGCCAATTACCTAGTAGCGCTTTTGTCTAGCGCTTTTTTATTATTATTGTTTGTGTAGAGACAACTACGACGACGACGACGACGTCGGCGGCTTCCAACGATTTCCGGAAAAGCGCGATGCCGTTACCGCTACCGTTACAAAATGAAGCCCGTATTGAAATGCCGCCTTGCTCTCTCATTTTCAGTTTTCCCAATTGGGATTTTTCCCAATTGCTCTTAACATACCCTGCAGCGCAATTCTCATATTTCCGTTGCATGCATGAGCGAGGGAAATTTCCCAGGCAGCGCCATCTGGATTTATTTACATGAACTGAATTTCGAAAGTTGCTACAATGCTGCCAGATAGTTGGGTTAGGGTGAAAGTTGTTGGCGCGGAATTTTGAATTAGGTTATTTGAATACAAGTAAGTTTCACACTGCAACTATTGAAAACCTGGTATTGAACACTAATGGAACACTAATGGACCATTCGCATTAAAAACAGTTAAAAGGACAATAGTCGGAACAATTATAGCTCATTTCCAAGGACTAATTGCAATTAATTTAATTAAATCTTTTAAAATTCCTTTGGAACTGCATAAGTTTATTCTCTGGACGTGCCATTTTCAGCTTGTCTGAAATGAAATCAAGTGAAATTGTGGAATTTGTTTGTACTTTGCAAGCAGCCACCAGGTTTTGGTTGGAAAAAGAAAACTTTTCCACGCACCCAACGCATTTTTCACTGCCTGCAATTGAAATTGCAATATCGGTAATCATCAGCGAACAACAGAAAAAAAAAAAAAACGTTCCGTTGCCTGGGCCTAGGCCTGGTCTGGGTTTCGGCCAGGTTTCGGCCAGGTCTGTGCCTGGCCAATTATGCACCGCGCGCCAAATGGTGAAATCGATGAAGATGCACAAAATGCAAAACGCACTCTCGGCCCGCCTAATGGTGGTGGTGGTGGCCCGGTCAATATGGTGATGGCCGGGCTCCTCTTCTGCGAGTATGTACAATATGCTGGCCCCCGACAATTATGGCCAAGCAGGCAGTGGCGGAGAGACCCAGCCAGAGCCTCCTGCAGTCACACAGTCACAGGTGGGTTGTGGCTGCATTTCGGGTTTTGTTTTCGGTAATTTTATTTGTATTCGCATTCGCATTCGGCTAACGAGCTGTGAACGTGATTATAACTGCCAGAGCGACATATGAAAATTATGTTCAAAATGCAATTTGGCAAAAAGGAAAAAGAAGGAAAGAGCACAAGAGCGGCACAGCCACAGCCACAGCCGCTGCAGCGACAAAAAACAATGGCCAAAACATGCAGAAGCTGGATTCAGATTAGGCAACCAGGAGCAGCTTTTCCACCAGAAGCCCCAGAAGCAGCAGCAGCCGTGGAGTGAAAATATTTGCTTTTCCATTGATCTTCTTGTCCGTTGTCCGTTGTTGTTGTTGTTGTTGCTGCTGTGGCATTGTTTGTTAATGCCTCAGCCCGGTCATGGTCCGAGGCAATAAAATATGAATTTGTCTGGCGATTTTTGTGCTTTAAGAAGTCCCAAGCCGAGCCGAGCCGAGCCTCCTGTAACGGCAAATGATAAGCCCCAAGCAGGTGGGTTCACGTGGCGGGGTCAACAGAAGTCTCTCTGTTATTGTTCCTCCGTGCTGCCTCCTCCGAGGGAGTGGAGCCGAGGCACAAGCAATCTGCATTGCATACACACATATATGGATGTGGAATCCGTGAGGAATTCTGCAGGGATATGTATGTAGTAGCTTGCCCCTTAAACGATTGCACAATCGAGAATGAATGAAAAAAGGTGAACTAAAGGTACATAGAGAGAGATACAATCGATCAATGGTAATTAGAACAAGCATATAAATAATTTCCACGGATTATGACCCACCATTTGTCAGCCAATTTACGCCTGTCTTTACGCCGGTAGGTAAACCCCGCTCCCAGGCTTATGGCCAATACGAAAGCGTTGGCCAATATGTTAAATCTCTGGCCGGATCACAATGCTCATGTGACTTGTCAACGCTTTCAGCCTCAGCCCGGAGCTTGGGCCAAACGCAGACATGAAGCTCCTTCACAGCTTCCAGGCAGCCTGAGATCAAAGTGCAGAAGCCGCCGGTGGTGGGAAATCAGTTGCAACGATGGAGGGGGAGGGAGGGAGGGGGGCGAGCAGGAGAGGCAGGCGCTAAACGGCGGCTACCAAATGGCGGGAATTTTCATTGCACATACGCCCCATGCGCCCTGCCCTGTCTACGTCTCATCTGCCACCGTTTCCCCCTCCACACTCCCCCCCCCCCAGCAGGAAGACGATCAATCTATGGCCTAGTCACTGGTCGCTCGACGCTGTTCGATCGTCGTCGCCTGCCGGTTGGGACCCACTTGTTAAGCGCCTTGGAGCGTTTTGTAAGAACATAAATCCTTCAGCGGCAGCAGCCGCGGTTCGTCGCTGGTCTGCGTCTGCGGACGGCATTTGAATGCACCTACCCAGACTCCACTTCCACTCCACTTCCCCCACTCTAGCTCTCTGTCTGTATGTCTCTCTGAGCCTCCTTCGTCTTTCTTTCTGTCTTTTTTTATGGCCATAAGTGGCAGGTAATTATGTCGCTTGCCTGATAAATTACATTGTTGACAACGCCAGGCGAGATGAGACGAGCTGCGCTCGTCCATGGCTGGGGAGCGCAGAGAGTCTCTGCCTTCTGCCTGGGGGAATCATTTTTTGGCAAGGCGCTGGAAGGAGAAACCTCCATATACACGTATGTTGGTTCGGCGGGGGGATATCAAGTAGGATTGGAATCTTTTGCTCTATGAGAATTATCTTAAGGTTTACTTTAGCATAGCAACTGATACGCTGATTCCTTCTTAAATAAAGTTGCTCTAAATGTTTATCCCATGCCCTTGGCTGACCTGACACCTTCGACGCTCAGTTGGGCTGGGGGGGAGTGGGGCACAGCATGCGGGAGTAGCATGCCCCACAACCAAAGACGATTGCGTGCCAGTGATAGGACGTGTGCCGCCTCGACTCCATCGATGGATGCCGCCCCCAGACCCGGCCCGACAAGACCAGGCCCAGCGGCCAGTTGAAAGTTGTTCGATCTGGCTGCTTGATCCGTGGAAGTGGCCGTGCCCAGAGCGCCTTATATCTTTGAACACGGTAGCTAACATGCTTGAGTTTAATTAATGATAAGAAATCTGTATCTAAGGCCATTGCCGACAGCAGCCAGCCAAGCAGCCAGCAGCCAGGCAGCCACGCAGCCAACCAGACAGCCAGCCAGCCAGAAAGCTCCTCTCTTGACCATAATGAGGCTCAGGTGTGCGATCCAGTCAGAGGCAGCGTCCGGGGCAGATCTCCTTGCACCTTGTGGCATCTCAATATCATGTAGATTTTGCTAATGTGCAGTTCGCGCCGCACTCAGCCCCGTGCAGCCAACCAGCCAGCCAGCAAGCCTGTGGCTCAATCTCATGCTCTCATACTCGCCATTAATTAGTTGAATTTATTAGATGGCCATCTCGCGATGTGCGGTGGGGCATTGGTGGTGCAACAGCAGCAGCAGCAGCAGCAGCAGCATACGCCTGGGAATTTTTCGAATCCCTTGCATTTCTCTTCGCACTATGCAAAGGAGCTGCTGCCAGCTCCTCGTCTCTGTTCTCTCCTGGAGTTTGACTTGTTTAACACTGTGAAGGAGATGAGGGCGTGATGTAGTCCGCTCCATAACTGATAAATTTATGTACTCACGAGTACCTACAGATTGGTTGTCTCCGCTTCATACTTATTACCATTAATCGCTGTTGCCTCGTGCTCTTGCCTGATTCTAATCCACTCACGCTGCCATCTCTCGTACACGCACCGCAATACGTGTAGCCTGGGATTTGGATTTGCCCGTTTTGCCGAGTCACTTTACGATGTGGCTTTGTTCATGTTCACGGGCATCGGCCATCAGCCATCGGCCATCGAATGGCACCAAATATGTTATCCGACCGAGGATAGGAGAGGGCTGCTCGTTGGTCGGATTAGTCCAGCGTGAGCTGGAGTATATTAGGAGTAATAAATGGTGGTTCCTGAATTGTTCCATTCCCCAATCCGCAGACTTTATGGGCAATGTATTGACACTTGATTGCTCTACAGATTGGCTTATTAGCAAATAGTCTTCCAGTCGATGGGTAGCTAGTAAAACTAATCGGAACATTAAACTAAAAAGATTCCTAAAAGATTCACCTGATTTATGCACATCTCTTCGAGGGAAATACCTCCCATACCTGATCAATCAATTCTTAATTATATAATGGCAGTCCCAGTAGGCAGAAATCAGCCAAAATTAATTGCTCAATGCTAGTTAAATCCCATAGCTCCGGGCATCGCAGAGCCTCAAATTACCGGACTGTCTCGCTAGTTTAATCGCTTTTAATATAAGGTAAATACTTAAGGCTGTACTCTGCCATCTGCAGCGTTTCAATTCATTAAAATGTTTCTGCACATTTGTCTCGGTTGCAATTCGCAATCCTCCCAATCCTCCCAACTCCTGCTCCAGCTCCAGCTCCATGCCCCAGCTCATACCGGCATAGTTCGATTGGTCCCAGGCCGAACACAATCTTGGCCGCAGTTCAATGCGGAACTACTCCGCCATGCCACACGACTTTGTCAACCTCGGAGAGCCTCTCCAAAGCTGCCGCCGACGCCGACGCTGGGATGCCCACTGGAGGTTCACTTTGCGGCCATTTCAAATATTTGTCCCAAAAGTTGACTCGCAGATGTGGTCCGGAGGAGATCCCATAGCAGAGGAGTGGAAAGATCAGGCGCTAAATAATATTGAAACAGCTATGAAGAAGGTTCTCCAAAGCAAATTAAGGTTTAAAATTGCTTCGCTAATTCATCAGGGGCTCATTAGTGATCTCAAATAAATCGAGTTAAAGTCCAGCATGCATATATGTAGTAATACGCAGACCCAAAGATACTTACATACGTTGGGCAATTACTTTGGAAGCAAGGCATAAATCAATATTTGCTAATAAGCTGCCGCCAACTGGTGGATGGTTGGGGATATGGATATGGATATGGATATGGTCGGTTAGATGGATGGATGGATGGTTATAGATGGTAAACCTGTTGCTAGTCGACACACAACGGCAATGAATTTGGCATGTGGAATCCGAGAAAAATATCAACTCCACCTACCGGGTTCAGCTGCAGCAACAGCAACAGCAACCGCCAGTCGGAGAGTTCACCTACAAAGCAGATTTAGAGCTCCCCAACAATGTATGCTAAAATGGCACTTCATCAGCTGGCCTGGGCCGACTCTTACTGGGGGATGATTAGCCATTCGGGAGAGACCCGAAACGAGCCGAAATCCATGGAACTGCAGTGTGCGAGAGAGAGAGAGAGAGAGAGGGGGCGGGGCATACTAGCGTGTAGTAATGATGCCAAAGTGGTTTCACTTTTGAGCATCTATGCAGTTATCTCTATACCTTCTACTATGAGAGAATATATGACTTTTGTGATATTCGAGAATCCCCCAAAAACAATACACTTTACAGGTAAACATTTTTCAATTGATTCAAGTGTAGCTGGAGACTAATTAAGAATGGAAGAACCTTCACTGTAGCATAATTCCAACCATATTCTGTGTTGCTTCTCAACTTGAGAGCTTAGAGGGTAACACTCAGTCGATTTGTTAGCATTGCTGAATTCCAATTTGGTTTTTGTTTAGTTTTCTTCTTCTGTTTTTTCAAGGCGGCCCACCTCTGCCGCCGCAGACTATTTAACAATTTTTACTACTACTAAAAATTCCAGCAACAAACTTCCAGCCACTCTGCCACACAGCCGCTCTCCCGCTCTAACCGATCGCCGCGCTCGCTCTATTTGCGTCTCTTTCTGCGGGTTAGTTGTAATGCGGGCGTTGCAAAAAAAAAAAAGAGAATCGCGGGCTGTAAAATCTGGCTAATGGCAAGTTTGTTGCGAAAGCGTTAATTAAAAACCAACCGAACAAACGAACAAGCGAACAAACGAATGGAGTAAACAAATTTGAAAAGTGCATTAACTTTGTTGCCAGAGATGGAGATGGAGATGCCAAGATCCCGAGGAAGGCGATGGTCAGGGGGCTCCCCTGCATTGGTTCCACTTTGACATTCAGCCCGACTAATACTGCACTCAATGTTGCACTAATTTGGTTTCTCCCCCATCCAGCCAGCCGTTGACAGTTTAGTCTATCGCCCAGCCGTAATCAGGGCCAATTGTCTGCCGCTTTTGGGGTACGAATAATAATTCTTAATATGGAGCACAAATGCGACTGCTACAATTCTCATAAATGGTCAACCATATTGACAGTCAATGGAAGCTAAACAGAAAGAACAGTCCCAGTCCTCTTAATCGTCTCCACTACTGGCTGTGTGATCTGAAGACCATGGGAAACAATTTTAAACGAATGAAATATTCTCCAATATGGGATTGTGGCAAGCTGTAGCAGTCCAATTGGGGGAGAACGATGACATCTCATAGCCAAAGCTCAGCTCCGATCAATTGGTGTTCCATTCTGTACTCATTCCGATCCTTGTTGGCATCTCGACAATGATCATTTTTCGCTCACAACTAGAACTCTGCATCATAGCAGGATATTGGACTTTTATCTGAATTGGAGCCTACTACCTTTCGGACTTAAGTTACCCAAAATATATCCTTAGTCCCACCTAAGAAAGCCTTCAAGCAATAAATATATATTATCGTATCATGAATACACTTCAGGCAACCTTCCTTCGTTTGATATTACTGATATTTTGCAGCTAATATTTCCACAGAACTGTTCACAGGAGACAATGGACACTCACCGATTTCTAGTTGTTGGTACTTGTTCATGCTGGTTTCGTTTCCCCAACTGTCACCTCTGCCCCCCAATGGAGTGTAAAATGTCTCACGTTCTGGTTTTTAATCTTGACCAGGAGGCAATTGCTACCTTTCTAATGCGCGTTTTTATTGGTCGCTCCATTCGCATCGAACCTCATCCCAGAAGCCGAAGTAGCAGAATCAGTGGAAGCAGCTGTTGGGGCACTGTTGGGGGCACTAGAAGCTTTTGGCCCGGTTCCCTCTCTGGTCTCTGCCGTGTCAATGCCTGCATAATTTGCTTGCCACCACACACGAGTCTCTCTTTCCCTCGTTTAGCTCTTTCCCCAATGGTGTGTGTGCAATTTTTTGTGTGCGCTAATTTTGTTTGTGCAACATTTTGCCGACCCGCATTTAATTTGCGCTCATTTAAATGGTGTCTTGGGGAAGGGGCTCTCGCGTACAGGCACGGGGCCTGGGGTGGCTGGCTCTCGGCCAAATGCAAAACTCATGTTGCACATTGCACCAGTGCACGCACTTTAGACGGCAACGTGAACCGAGGCATTAGCGACTTGTTTACATAGCCCCCACCGGTAGCCGAGTGAGTGCCTCACTTCCCCACGCCCTCTCTTCTGACTGGTGAAACAGTTCAGCAGCTAATGGATCTTCCTGCCAGAGCAGTAGCCAGTAGGCAGTAATTCCCGTAATCTCAGTAATAAAGTTAATTGCTCCGCAAAATTAGTCGAGAAAGAGTTTAACCCATACATCAATTTAAAGTTGCATCAATTGGCTATGAACATAATGAAATATTCTTATACAAATGTATGCTATAAAATGTTTTCTTGCTCTTTCATGGAACACATTCCATTCTCCATTTCCTACTGCTTTAAATTGTTTGTAAATAAGCCATAAATATAAGCAATTTTTGAATATTTATTTCAGCTTTAAATAAAATACATCCCTTACCATTTATGCACAATTCAGAGGTGTAAACAAATTGAGGAGCTCCGGCCGAATAGTTCTATGCAAACATCCATTTTTTTTGCACTGTGGAACTCATTCAAGTGGAACGGGAACTTGGCCAAGCATACCTCTCCTCCCCAAATACCACCCATAACTGATTCGGGGAAGCGGGAAACGGGGAAGCATTAACTTCTTTGAAACCTTACGGTATTTGAAGGCAGTCTCACACATTAACCCCAGAAAATACTCGCAATGTTCTCGCACTGATTCCATTTCCCACCATCTTCAAACTGCGAACCAATCCGAGGCTAATCACACTGAAGGGGAACACAACCCAGCCCAGTCGCAGTCACAGTCGCAGTCCCAGGCCCAATCCCATTCTCAAATAGCATCTTGTGAGCGATGCCGACGCAGAGAACTGGGAATGGAATCAATAACAGAACAACGGAAAGAGAAGCGAGTGAGGGGAGGGAGTACTTGGCTAAGAGGCAGCCACAATTGTCATTGAACGGCCATTCAAATGTCACAAATTGTTTGCCAAATCGCGCATTGGACATGAAATAGTTTCGACAGTTTAATTTGCCTCCCGAGCGGCAACGGCAACGGCGACGGCAACAGCGACGGTGACGGCGACGCCAACAGCGACTGCATCTTGCAACGTGCAACGTGCAACAACCGGCAATTGTTGCCTGGCTTGGCTCGGGTGACTCGGCGGCTAGTTTGGCTTGGTTTGGTTTAGCTGTATTTGTTTGGGGTTTGAGAATCGGTAGTTGGGTGACTTGTTGGCTGGCCTGAAACACCTACCAAATGGCTGGCCATTGATCGTCAGCTCGGCTCAGCTCAGCTCCCATCCGAAGCGCTGGCCATGCAAAATGCCTTCTCTGTGTACGGGTACGGGTACGTGTACGGATAGCTATAGACGGGGTGAGCAGGGGACAGGCCAAGCCTCGGATGCTGCTGATGCCTCCCAATAGATATGAGCGTGCAGATAACGTTGACATTCCCCCTAAATTTATAATTTTTCGCCGAGTTTTTCCCTTGTGCGCCAAAGAAAGGCTTTTAATTTTTGCCGCCATGTGTGAGGCTTATATCACTGTGAAAAAAATTAAATTATATTTAAATTTATTGAATTTTATGACTATTTACCTAAAATCCTTAATCAATTAATTTTCTTTTTGGCTGTTTGTAAAAACAATTAGGTATAATTGTAGTTGTGTCTGTATTTTCAAAACATACAAAAACTTAATGGCTACTTAAATATATTAAAATTATTTCCAGAATTTCTAGCTACTACATTTTTTTTCAGTGTACATTTTCCCCCCTGGAAGCGCATTCGCATTGGTTCGGTTTGGATCGATTTTATTTGGAGTATTTGTCATTCGATGTCGTGGATTCGGGCATATGACAAGTGGCACGGCATGTCCCATGCGATGAGAGTGTATTCAGAATGTGTCATGAACATTACCATAACTGATCTTGTTTTTACCCATGGCTATGGCGCCTGCTCTTCTCCCTGCTACGTTGCCCCTCATGGCCCCCCTCTCTGCACTCCACCATTGGGAGCTACTGTTTTTTGTGTAGTTTTGTGTTGGCCAAATGATTTTCTGCGGTTCATTTAAGTCACGAACTGCTCCGAAATGCGCTTCGTCTCGTCTCGACTCCAACTGCGGCTTCATCTTTGAATCGCGGAGTGGAGTCCGACTGGCATGTTCTTTTGTCCATGATTTCATTTTGATTTGCACGACAAAACCAAAACGTAGGTGCACTCCCCTGCTCCCTCCCACTAACTGAGCTCCCTGCCCCGTCTCCTGCTGCTGCTGCTGCTGTCATTGAATTTTAATTTAATCCAATTCAAGCCAAAAACAAACACAAAATTGCATCTGACTCTATTACAATGGCAAAGACAAGATCACCCGGCGATAATAAAAAGCTGGGAAAATTTTGGTATAGCCTCTTTTCCTCCATTCTGTGATCTGTTTCCCATTATTGGTCATGCCAAAGACGACGACTAGGATGATGATCCCATCCTCATGATGATGATGCTGATACTGTTCTTGTTTTTCCGCTGACCGCAAAAATGTCTTCATTTATGCTACGTTTATGCTAATGGATCGGAGATGGGCATGCCAAATGGGTTATGATGGGGCACCGCATCACAAAAAGTAGCTACTGTTATTTGAAGATGGGTAGCATTGTAATGGGTAGCAAATACTAGACAGTAGTGGAAGTCGAACTGTATTTTTGGGTGCACTATTCTGTCGAATAAGTTTCTTTTCGATCCCTTAATACATTTCCCCTTTTTAGTTTCACTTAAGAATAATCCCCACAGTGATCGTAGCCATAGCCATGCCGATACTGATACTTTCCTTAAGTCCCTGAAGCCACACGCAAGATATTTTAATAATCAAAATTTAATTTGTGGCGAACAAATTAATTTCCAAAGCGCATTTACACCTCCTAATCTCAATCACTAAATTGTCGAACGGCGCATGGCGAGCCGCCGCAGGCAATCGGAGTACCCACCGAGAAGTGGGCGTCACCCGAGGTCCAAAGGCAGACACACATGGGGCCATTAGGCGCACCTAAGCGGCAAGATAAGTGCGGCAAAGGAGGAGAGAATCAGGGGGTGGGGGGGTTGGAGGATTTGGAGCTACAGTTGGAGCAATGCCAATGCCAATTTTCCCAGAGTCTGCAGTCTGGTGGAGTCTAGTGAAGTCTGGCGGAGTCTGGAGCCGTGCAATTACTGCTCCAAGCGCAACGCCGGCTATCACTCGCCCCAACAATATCAATATTTATGCAGACGATAACACCTTCTGATTTACACAAGCCTCGCATGCAGATCCCTACTCGGCTCCACCGCCTACGGACAGATGGAGTCGGGCTGCGGCTGGAGCTCCTCTACCTGGTGCAGCAGTTTGTTGCCAATTTTTCTATTAAGAGCTCAACACTTGCGCTACTGCAATCCAGGGAACGGCAACTGGCAATTTCCATGTTAACGCCCCGCACTGGCCCAAAAACGACAGAGAGAGAGAGAGCACTATACTCGTACTTACACACATACATATATGTATATGTATATGAAACTAGAGAAGAAACTATAACATGTTCGACATAATGGATATTAGCATAAATTTTGCGCCGGCAACACACGGACACAAATGTTGCTGCATCTGCATTGATTGCCCATTGCCAGAAAATATGTTGCTGGTACCAAATCGCAAGATGACGGAACAGTGGTCATATGTGATAGAAACAATAAATGAAATATTGAAAATGAATATTTGCAACTAATAAGTTGACATGCATATTGAATATTTTAGTCGATAGCATATTTCACAAACATCTATTACTTACATTTTTGTTTTATGTTTTCCCTATATAAGCATTATCATAAAAGACACCTACATACAGTTAAGCCCTGAGACTAAGACTGGGAAAGAGATTTCTCTGTTTACAATAACTATCCGATTACGAAAATTTCCCTAAACGGTACTACGATTTCTGAATCGCTTTCTTCATAAATATGTAGCATGTATAGAAAAATGAAATTCCTGCTTAGAAAAAACAGCAGAATTTTTAATAATATTATATTTTGTACAATTACTAATGGTTTCGTACCACTGTCGATCACAGCGAATGTTGGTGGGAAAGGAAACGGGATCGCTCCTGCTGTGGGAAGCAGAGAAGCAGCCGAAAAGAAAACTCTAGAGAAATAATGAAAATTTGCTCAGGCAAATAAGGCGTAAAAAGTGAATAAAATAAAGATGCGCATGTTTATTGTTGACTGGGCTTACTCTTTTTTTTGTGGAGTTGCCGATTGAGAATGTTGCTTTTATTATTTATTGAGTTGTTATTAGTGCAAACTACGCTTGTTGCAATTGCGCAGCTTGTTTATCTGATTTGGTTGCAACTTGCAGTTGCAGTTGCAGTTGCAAGTCGCATGTTCAGGTAGCTGCTACATCCAGTACGGATGCAGATACAGATACAATACATACATATTGCCAGCATTTTGCCAGAGGTGAATGCATGTTCTGTTTGCCGCTAAACACGTTGAGTTATTGCCAAAAGCCGAGCGGCAACTTAATTAATACGACTACATGCAACCGCTCACCGCTTATCGCTCGGCCATAAGTTCACCAATAATTACGACAAGCACTCATAAAAAAGCTCAACCCGATATAGATACAAATATAGATTTAGATACAGATACAGATAGCTATTGTAAAACTGCAACTGAGGGGACAACCGCTGGCTCCTCTCTCTTTCTCTCTGGCATTGGACATCCTATAAGTGTTGTACGTATTTTCGTCCCCTCCCCCGCCCGGCATGACTATTTTCAGCTGAAAATTACTTTATAGTGTTGGCGCGCATAAATTGATGTAATCGTTTGTTACCATTTCTGAAACTGAAACCGAACTGAACTGAAACTCAAACTGCAACTGCAGAGGCTGCCGTTGAACAGCCGCCACTCAATTGTTATATTATACCCCGTACAGTTGTGTAACAAGAGTATTTTGGACTGTAGTCGTAGATCTGTCAATAATGAACATTACAAATAGTATTGGTAGTAGTATAGTTATAGTCAAAGTAGAATACATACATACATACGTATTAATGTATACTCATAAGTTTATAGTATAATATCGACGACTTTACTTACTCGTAATCCAATAAGTGATCTGCTTGAACTTTTCGCGTAGTGGGTATCCCATGGTCGCATGCTAGCAACTACCTGCTTGCTGCCTATGTCCAGCGGCAAGAGTACGAGAGCGTCGCCACACTCTCTTATCTCACATTTGCGCATGCTCTTCACACTTTTCCTTCTTTGCGCCGCCGCCTCTTATTCTTATACTCGTATGTCGGCATTCGTGCTATGTTTGGCATGCGCTTGCGTACGGTCTGGCATGGCCACGGGAATTTATATTTTTTTCCTCTCCACTTTGTTTTATTCAGTTTTGCCTTAGTTGCTTACTCCACTTTAGTCCGCACTCTTTGATTGCTCCTGGTGGTCTGGCGGGGCAACAGGGGGAGAAGTGCTCACATGTGCCAACTGATTCCTAATTCAGAGAGTATTGCTGAGCAAATGTCCCGCTTGCTTACTGGCATTCAGAGAGTATTGGTGAGCAAATGTCCCGCTTGCTTTCTGGCATGAGGGGTACTGAAAGTTGTTTGAGGTTAGAAGGGAATCTCGCTTGATATATAACTTTCGGTGTGGAGATGCCTTTGTCCCGTTCTAATCACCATTAACGGGAGGACGCTTCATTTGCACCCATTAACGCGGCGGTTAGTTATCAAATCATTGCACAATTCTCAATGCTGATCTGTTCAATGGGGCATAAATTGAGGAGTAACTATCAAGGATGCGAGGATGGGGAGCGGCTACACCTACCCGGAACAAAGGACACTTGAGCAGCTGCCCCATAGAGAGCTCTCTCGAGCTGGAACACCCGCTCTATTGAATCGACTCGCCTGTGAAGTTGTCACAACAATGAGGGCGCTAAAATGAGCACGATCCGATCTGCCGTTGAGTAACAATATTTATAGGGAAACATTGTCCTTTTGTTAACTGCGACTGCTTACAATGCTCGCCCGGCCTGGCCTGGCCCGGCCCGACCCGACCCGAACCGAACCGACCCCTGCCCGAGGGTTGACTGTGCGGTATGTCATCGGTTGGCAGGCAAACAAATTTATTGATTAATGCCTCCCTGGATTCACAACCGAATGACTTCGATCTCGATCACAAAAGACCTTCTGTGCTGGATGGTGAAAAGTAAACTCATAAATTACCAATGAGTGCGACTCTTGTTTCCCGCTCGCTGTTGACTCTTGTTGAATGCAGTTTTCAACAATTGGCAATCGGCAAACGATTGGCTCTGCTGTGCTCCCCATCATTCCCTTCATACTTCCCGAAGTATTTTGCTACGCGTAATCCACTGCAAGACAATATAAAGTTCATTATTTCGCAATAAATTTGTTATGACATGTTTTGCCAGGCGTTAGGCAGTCGATTGGCCATGCCATTCTGCTGTGCCGCATAGAGTGTTCGTTCGATCAGTGTAGCTTTTGGCATTTGCCAAATGATATTTTAAATGGGTTTCCGCTGAAAGATGGAAATTAAAAATGCTACAGTTGAAGGCTACAGATGCTAGTAGCATTTGCATATGTCATTAATCTGTGTGTGTATTTTCAGTACAATTTCAATTTTGTAATTATTAATGAAATGCCATGATGCCGTTCTCCTGAATAAATAATTCATGCACTGTGTGAACTAATTTATTTGCCAGGAGGTGTTGTACCTTCAGACATTTTGAAGGCATAATAATAATTTGGACCACTCTTAAAATTCATTTAATTAGTCTAACTAGAATCATAGGCAGAACATTTCAATTTAAATTTGTAGTTGATTAAATGATCACAAAACAAACCGTCCATTAAATTGCCCCCAAAGCATGTGTTAAGCTTTCTGCGCGTCGCCTCCGCTACGTGCCGCCACCAATGAAGACAAATGACCAGCTTGGAGGCCATTACTTATCCACACTTTACACGGCGCTGTTTGCCTCTCACTCTTACTACTCTTACCCTTACCCCTCAAGCTATCTCTTTTTCTATCTGTGTGTGTTTGTTCGTGTTTCTCTGTGTGTGTGTGTGTGTGTGTGTGTGTGTGTGTGTGTGTGTGTGTGTGTGTGTGTGTGTGTGTGTGTGTGTGTGCTACAAGAGTCGAGTTTGTCGCCCAAGTCATTTGTTAGTCGAATTGATACCGAATGGTGTTCAAGTGAGTAATTGGTGAGCTGATTCACTGTGATTTGATTTGATTAGCATGTAGATCATCATGATCAAGCGCCCAAACAAAACGGATAAACTGTTGGCCAGCAGCACCGGCAACAGCAACAGCAGCAACAGCAACAGCAGCAACAGCAACTACAGCATCAAATTAAAGACACATGACCACAATTTTGCGCTCCACGGCAGTTTGTCGCCATTAGCGTCGTGGTGAAATCTCAGTCAGGAGCTGCCCAGTCAGCCAGGAGATCTCCGGCCAAACGAATCTGATTGCCTGTGACGGCATTAGAAATACAAGCCAACCACCAACCAGCAGATCAGCAGCTAGGAGACCAGACCAACTGAGCAGCCGACCAACCAACCAACCAACCAACAAACAAACAAAAAGAAACGACGGCCAAGGCATTTGTGTCATTTGTATGCAAGAGTAACAAGCGAGCGAGACGATCGAATGCATTGAGTCCCAACAGATTAGCCGGACGCGGGCCGATGGACCGCCCCATAGCTTGGACAGCTGAAGATTCATGTGCACGGTGCACAATGAATGGACAAAAGCCAACTGCCGATCAAATCGATGCCGTGTATCGTGTACCTCTCCATCCTGAGACGGGCATCGGGCATCGCCATCGATTTAATTACAACAAACGCGTCAGCAAATTGCCTGACGCGAACATTTGCACACTTTGAAAGCGAAGCAAACAGTCCAACAAGCTGCCGCAGAAGCAGAAGCAAATGGAAAAATCAGCAAAAATAAAATGAAATCAAGCAAGTAAAGAAGGTCGATATGCCGACTGCACGATACCCGCTTCTTTGCTTTTACAAAACTGTTTTGATGCGAAAAGTTAGACTACGGCAGCTTAATCTTTAGTGATTTACATATTCTAGCTTTCTAGCTTTTAATCTTTAGGGACATTATTTTGGGCAGTATTAAGTGTTGTGCTTCTGACTGTAGCATACATACTAACGAATACAATATACCCTAGTACTGTGGTAATACCGTGTATAAACAGAAAAATCACAAAAAAGCAAAACAAAACTAAAAATAAAATAAAATCAAATAAAAATTGCCTGAGTCTAAGGCAGAGCCTCTGGGATGGCTTAGACAGAGGTCCAAAATGTATCCATCCCATAGCATCGCATCGTATCCCCAAGCTCGTGTACCTTGGAGCGCCATCGAGTTAACAGCAAGTGGCGGTGCATTTGGCTTTGATCTAAAGCTCAAATCTTTGTTTCGCCCTGCCTCTCTCTCTCTCTCTCGCACACACACACACACTCCGTCCGTGGCTGTTTTCCAGCTGCGCTTTTGGCATTGCTGCTGGTTCCCCCCCCACCCGTATGCCCGCTGTTCCTGCTCCTCTTGGAAGCGCTGTGTGGCTGTTGTTGTTGTTGCAAGCTCTTGTTTGGAGTGACTGTGACTGCAACTTTGTGGCAGTTCAGTTTCAGTGTGCCCCTGGTCTTAGCCCGATTCTTGTTTGGCCATTAAATGCCACCGAAGTTCACTTGTGCTCTCCGATCGTGATTGTGACTGAATGATATTGAATGTCTGACGTTGAGGATGCGAATGAGACGAAGACTCAGTCTGACACTGCCAGTCGGTGTGTGGGGCTTTGCAAGTGTGTGTGCGCTGGGAAGGTGTGAAAGGTGTTTAGTCGTTGACTAATTGTTGGCTTTAAGTTGAGCATACCAAATTGATTTGCTGGCAACGAGCAACACACATCAAATTCAGTTTGCCTTACGTCAAATTATTAACTAGGCAAGGTTGTTAGGCCACAAGGCGATTGTGATTAGTTAGGTGTTACCTAAGTCAATTTTGGGGAATTTTCGAATGAGTTGCAGCCTTTTGATAGCAAATCATTTAAGACTGACAGGTGGTTTTCGATTTTCGGTTTAATGTGTGTACACCCTTCGAATCACATTCCATATTCTAGCGACTTGTCCAGTTTATACACCGAGGACCTCCTCTGTGCCTGTATTTTAAAAGCTTATGTTTGACTTCCATTCCTTTTTTTTAGCAATCTTTGCAGTTCCCACTTTTGCCTGGCATGCACAGGCACAGCTGATGATCAACCACAAAATGTGACCAGCAAAAATAGCAGGAGAAACAATTTTTGTACAGCTTTTTAGCCTGGGATAAAGTATGTGCATGAGAAGAGACTGAGCCTGAGCCTGAGCTTGAGCGTGCTGCCCCCGTGACACATTGCACATGCTGAGAGAGAACCCAAAAGCCGGCCTCTTAGAGTCGACTACCTCCCCTAGGAAGCAGCAAGGCGGCGGCGCGCGGCGCGCTGCAGCATCCACAGGCCGCCGTCGTTGTCGGGAGAGTGAGAATTGTGTCACATAGTCAGGCGCTGACACTCTGCGACTCTGCTAGTCAGAGTCGGAGTAGCGGTATATTTGCCTGTGCCAAAAGTTTTTCCTGGAAACAATCGCCGAGGCGAGCGGCCTCTGCTGCTGCTGCTGCTGCTGCCGCTACTGCTGCTGTTGCTGTTGCTGCCTCCAACTTCACTCCACTCCATAAATCTCGCCACACAATGACAAAATATTTGCAAATCGCAAGGCGCGCTTCAGAGGAGCCGCCAGTCGATACAAATCTATTTTCGTTCTCTGGCTCTCGGTTCGGTTTCGGTCGGCATTATTATATTGTTTACCCGGAACAGTGGTACCAAATGTGACATTCATTGGTTATGTATGTATATTCATTTAAATACACACACTTTACACGATCCAAAATATTGTTTAAAATTTTACTTACGTCAAAAACTTGTTATGGAAACTTGGCTCCAATGGGCCGGACCACTAATGAACTATTTCATTGCGGGCTATTTTGTAATCCCCAATTAAAATAATACATAGTATTTTGAACAGATATAAACTACCAGTTAATTTATCTCAAATTAAAAAAAAAAACCACATTCAAAATTCCATAAAAAGTTTTACCACCTAACTAACTTGAAGTTATGAATCTATAATTTAAGTGTCTCATTTAACGAGCACTTATTGGACACATGATGTAATATTATATGTGCTAGCTGTGGCTTTTACTTGAACTTAAATCAAATTAGCATCCCAATTTGTATATACATATACACTATAGTATATAGATATCTAATATAGCTATCAAACCACTGTGCTCTGTGTCCGCATCTGAGCTGGAAGTCTAGCCAGCGTGCGAGAGTGTCTTCTCCTTCGCCTTCAACTTGTTATGCGGCACAAACAATTGTCTATTCTTTTTCAAATGCAACTGCCGCCTGGTAGCAGCCACAAGGCACCACAGCGGAGACTACAGAGACGAGCCCGGCGACGACTCCCTTGGGGGCAGTCGAGGAGTCTGCGACTGCGACTGCGGCTACGGCTGCTTTCCTTCAGCCTTGTGGGATCCGATCCGATTCGATCCTCATCCACTCCTGGGGCTCTATGTGCTTTTCTGTGGTTTTTCTTTCGTTTTTTTTTTGTTTTTATTTTCCTGCTCGCTGGGCGCGTTTAACATACAAATTGTTACACTTACAAGGTGAAATTTATTATTGGCCACAGCGAGGGGTCGGCCGGCTCTCAACTGGGACATTACTCATGGCGGGATTATGTATGCCTGCTTTTTGTATAGTATCTCATCCTGCTGATTTTCAGGGAACTTTCAATTAATATATCGTCATTTATCCGCTTCTTTTCAATAATTTCAGCTCTCTTCGAAGATTTCTCAACTCTTGTAACCTTTTCCAGCTGCTACTGTGTGTGTGCCTCTTGTCCGTATCACTTGTCATAAACTTTATGGTCCATTCCACCTACTCGGCAATAAATCATGCCTTAATTTATGTCGCCACTCAATAACGAAACCCCAGCAGCCGAATATGGCGATACGGTGCCATAATTTCATAGCCAGTAAACCATTTAAGGATGCATCGATGAAGATCGCCGAGAGTTCAGTTCAGCTTGTGGCAAAGCAAAGCGAATTGGTTCGCTGTTCTAGTTCTGCACTCTCAGGTGTTAATACTCAATTATTGCTTCAAGTTTCAAATAAATTGGTTTGTGATAATGTGATAGACGATCCAGGACTAGTATCTGCAACACAAATAAATTTGTTTGTGCATTTTGTTATGCGTTGGCACGTCTACAAAGTGGCCAAGTTGCGTTTTGCCGAATCCATTTGTCAATGTCGCCAGTGAGTGGCTTCAATGACAAGGCCCTCTGCTCCGCTCCCCTCCAGGCCCAGCCCCAGCAACAGCTCCAACAATATGTAACAAAAAAAAACTTTCGCCTGCAATCCGCATGGGTCCATTTCGTTGTATGTTGCAGGCAGAGTCGCTGAGCTGAGCTGCGCTGCGCTGCGGGCAACGGCAACGGCAACCCGTCATAGGTTGATACTCCGTTTCCTGTTGCATTCAACGGCAACGCGTGACTTGGTTTTGGTTAGGGAAAAATAAAATACTCGTGCTTATATGTACTGCGACGAGTATGTAGCTGAAAATTTGCCACATTTTGCTGGCTCAGTTCGCACGTTCAGGGGGCCCCGAACAATAAATGCCTTTTTAGGCAGCCGTTTAAAGCCCAAATGAATTATGGCTGTTGGCACTTGGGCTCGACACATTAGCAGAAGGAAACTTTGACGTATGATGGTCAAACACTTACGAAATGAGACCTTTTTTCAGGTGATCACGATGCAAAAAGGAGATATATTCACTTGGTAGAGAATGCAACCTAAAGGGAGTGTGTACTAGGGAGTTCTAGGTACATACCATAGGAAAGTGGATAATTTGAATTTGAATAGTACAGCACATAGTACTTTTTCCGACTATGAAATCCATTTAAGAGTCAATTTATTAGGTACATATGTTGACAGATTGAACCACGAGTTGGGTCAGAATTGTACGAATCTTTATTCGCAAATCTGTTTGGGAACCCTTTAGGATGGACTTCGACACCACCCAAAAGGTGTGTACTCCCATGGGTGTAATCTTTTTTAGATCTACATACGAGTATTTCCGCATCAAAGTTGACTTGATTTTAAACGATCAGCCACGCAGTATAGTCGTTTCGTCTTCATCTGTATTTGGGTTGACAACTTGAGCCCAAAGCTCTGGAACTCTGGAACTCTGCAGCTCTGGAACTCTGGAGCTCTGCTGCAATTATGCACACACACACTTGGAGCGACCCACTCGGGTTGGGTATTTGTAATTGCATGTGCATTACGCACTTGTCGCTCTAAGCTGATCCAGCTTTGCTATGCCTGATTGCCATCACTCTAGGTCTGCGGGGATCCCGTGAGGGAGCGAAAGAGATGCTCCGTAATTAAAATGAAATCAGCATACGGCTTAATTTCGGATTCAGATTTGGACTCGGACTTGGACTGAGACTGAGACTTGTCCGACGGCTTGTTGTTTGTCTAATGCGTAACATCGTTACCCTCTCAAGAGTGGGGGGCTGGGGGGGACTCTGACCATACCCTCCTTTGCGACTGCTCCAAATCTGTCTGTTCCCATAAATCTGTCTGGCATTTTGCATGCCACTCATCATCTGGTAACTCGGTGAGGATTAATTTAATTTCTTCTTTTCGGTTGTTTTCTGTCTTCCTCTCAGTCCATCCTTCCTTTTATATTTATTTGCTGAGCAGCATTTTTCTGTCTAAGTAGGCAACCAGCAACGGAATGAGCTTATCCCCAAATAGACCGCTAGATGGTCCAATAGATGGAACATTTTTGGATGTAAATATAGTAAGTCAGAAATTATATTTTAAGTGTCACAGAAAAAGATTTCGAATATACATATGAACCCCATTAGAACATCCTGACGGTATTGATCTTTAAACATAAATATGGAAGCTTCAAGGGTCCAATTTTCAGATATTAAATACCTAATAAAATAAAATAAACCCTTTCATGCTACTCGTACATGACTTCCCACAAATCATTTCCCACAAATATATCATCCTCATTAGTGTCGTACCCTAATGCTCCCTAGCCCTCTCCTCCTAACATAATCATTACAGTATATTCCCCTAGCATTTGAGTTTGAGATTGTTTGAAAAGAAGAAGTCAGCCAATTCCATTTGCAGCTGACAGTTCTTGTAATTGATAACATGAACCCCGACTAAATGTGTCATAAAACTGTCGTAAGCGCTGTGCTGGCCAAAACAATCTTGATCTAGATTGTCGAATACAGACATCACCTCGAGACTCGGAGTAATTTACCAAAACTGAAATGAACTTGTTGCCAGAGAGAGCTTCCCAGATCACAGATCCCCGATATGTACCTGTGTACCTGTGCCTGTGATCCTGCTCCTGGCTGATCTGATGATGGCAGCTACGGCGGCTACTGGTAAGGCGATAACCAAAACTAAAACTGAAGCCCCAAGGCGCTTGCGGGTCTGGCTGAATCCATTTCAAAAGACAGGCCGACAGAGAAGACGCTGGCAAAGGCAAAGGCGAAGGCGACCTGGGTATCATCGATCATCGATCATCTGGCGGGCTCTCTCTAAAAATGGTTTCCAGCTGCGTAGGAAAACACCATCGCATGACCAAATCGCACTCTTTGGACTCCTACTTTCTGCTGCTGCTGCTGCTGCTGCACTCTCGCACTGCTCGAGTTGTGATTGCGAGGATTGTGGCAAGTTTTTCTAGCCACCTCCTTCAGCATCAGCCCCAAGCAGCGGGGCTGCACTAGAAGCAGCTAGCTGCCTGCCTGTCTTCTTTTGGCACATTTATTATTATTATTATTAAATATCAACGTCGTTTGTCGTTAGCAATTTTTGTTATTTATGAGCTCAAGTTATGCCTTTTGGGTGTTTCGAGAATTTGGGCATGACACACACACTTTAGAGGTGCCTCCTCCCCGATGAATGGACCCAAACGGTGACTTGTTTCACAGTGATGCGAACAGTTACTGTTGGCAACTTAAACATTATTCATTTTTTTTCTTAGTTTACATTACTTTATATAAAAGTACTAGAAAGCCTGGCCACGCTTCACTGTGGAACATTCTGGTTGCTGGAATTATATACGTTATATATAATTTTATTTTTGATATAATTGAAATTATTTAGCAGAATGACACAGAATTAATTTTAAGACAAAATTTGAAATTTTTTTTATTCCGCATGCAATTTGGTGCACGAGTTGCGGGGATTTGTAGATGCAGACACACAGATTTTGTTCTACAAATTCATAGTTCAGATTTGGAAACACACACTGAATCAAGTATTCCTTCGAAGTATTCCTTACATTAACAATCTAACAGTTGTCTGAAAAACAAATTTTGCAATTAAACACGTAAACACGTAAGTTTTTCACAGAGTCAAATTAGATGTTTTTCCATCACGCATTAATTTCAATAGCAGCAGTAGGAACTGCACATACATCCTTAATTCTTAAGGAAAATTTAGAGAAAAGTAAAAATTTGCAACATAATTTGGTGCACGCGTTGCGGGGATAATTGCTTACACACTAGATTTTTTTTTTAAATATTTATAGTATAGATTTCGATATTTTCAAATTTAGTTTAACTTAATTTTGAACTTTTAACTTTTAGCTGTGACTTTGAAATGTCTTTCAATATTTTGATCATCACTGGCGCCCACATATAGAGAGACCTACTCGAATACTCGTAAATATGTGTATGAATGTGGAGCCCATCCATATAGCTGATGCCAATTAATGACCAAATTAGTGAAGCACTCATAGACAAACACTTGACCGATTATGGTACGGGATTTTCTACTGATTTGGTTCGAATTGTGATTTATTTCCACAGACTGTCTTTGATTTCTTTGTTAGTATCTCGGACTGCGACTGCGACTGCAACTGCAGTGAACCGAACCGAGCTGAACCGAACTGGACCTGAGTTGAGTTGAGTTGAGGGAAAGTCGGTGGGAGAACAAAGTGAAATGCATACATCGCATATAAGTAGGCAATCAAATCGACGCTAAAACATCAAAGTGCCAAGGCCTTTCATTTCGTGTCGACTGCAACTCGACGTAGCCGAAGGACACCAAAACGAGCTATCGACCTGCAGGCGGCATCTGTGGCACGTAGTAAAAGCCAAATGGCCATAAAAGGGTCTGGCGATTGCTGTGAAATATGATGTGCAGTCCTCAAATACTAATTAGTGGAAGTCTTAACTTTATTTAGTGTTGATGATATTCGCAACCCATAGAAACGAGTACTTCTTCAGCCAAGTACATACTTACAAATACATATAATACTATATACTCGCAGCAACCTATGTACACCTGTATCCGCCTGTATTGTTGCTGCTGCTGCTGCTGGAGTGGCTAACAAATTGTGAAAACAAATTACTGTCATAAATGTCAGCATTACAAACTGACAACAATCAATACATCAATCTCAACCTGAAACTACACCACCAACAACAACAATAAATTATGACAGTTTTGAAGATACAGAAAAAACTCCATAGATATGTATGTACATACTAGTCTGATGTGACTCCTGTCGCTCCTGTCTTTACAATTATACTCACATCAGCTGGCGTCTGTCCCAGTCCCAGTCCCAGTCCCAGTCCGAGTCGAGCCGATCGAACATCTCACAGCAATGTGACAATGACAAAAAAAAAGCAAACTGTTCCGTCCCAGCCATATCCCAAGCCCATATTAATGAAATCAATCCTTAGACTTACAGATATACTATCGGGTAAAAGTCCAGCTGGAAAAAGCTGTACAACTAAATGATTACAAAAATCTAAATTGAATTTCGCCATAAGTTGAGTCAATGGCCAGGCCAACTCTCTGGGCAGCTAATCCAAACATGAAATATGCCGGAATAACCCAGTCTCCCAGTCTCTTCAGTCAGCAGTCGCTCACCAGCGCAGCTCAACTGTATAAATTCTAAGGTAAACGCATAATCTGTAAGGCAGCAAAAAAAATGAGCCCCCAAGAGAGTGGGCTATAGGGGACTTCGGTTATACACTGTAAAAGAGAAACTAAATAAATTGTTTATACAATTAGAACACAACAAAAATATTATGTTCCCATTACATGGTAGTTGTGTTCTTTATCATATCCAATCGATTCTATATTAGGATTTGAAAATACCGCAGTATTTTGGGATTCCCTAAGCCCTGCGTAAAGAGGAGGCTTCAACATTTTAGTAATAAATCATTTTATTTGTCGTTTTTTACTATACATTTCTGATAAAACTAATATGCCCCTTCGACCCATTTCGACCCATAATGGGCCATGCGAAAAAAGGTTGAGAAACAAAGCTACATTGGGTGCTGCCTGTAACGGTGTGGCAGCGAGATTATCTAAGAGATGCGGGGAGAAGGAATAGGCGACAGGAGATAGGAGATGGGAGATAGGAGAGAGATGAGCCCGCGCCTAGACTAGAGAGGAGCTCGGCAATCAATAACTTAAATTACAAAGTAATTGCACAGGCATTCACAGCACGCTGTAGCAGCTTCGCTTTGCTTCCAGCAGGAGAATTCACGTCATCAGTATCAGATTCAGCATCAGGTTCAGCTTCAGTTTCAGCTTCAGCACCCAGCAGCCAGCAACCAGCACCTGAGGCTTTTGAGCACTCCACTCGCGGCGCTCCGTCGCCCCTGTCCGACTCTGTCCGCCTCTGGCTGTCGTCACAAATGTTACACTTGATGGTAATGATGATGGACAGATTGGTACCAAAGTCACTCAAAAAGCGTTGCCGTTGCCAGCTCCGATTCCGATACCAAGACGGGACTGCGACTGCGACTGAAGCCAAGCCTTAGCCCCAGGCTCAGACTGAGACTGAAGAGTGAGACTCAGACTGAGGACTGAGGCCAGGCCAATCCGGTAGCCAGTCTGTCAGTAAGTTGAAAATTGTTTTAAAATTGCTGTTACATGTCTGAATGCAAGCAGATTGAATTACAAGCTGGCCGAGCAAATGATTTTTGATCATCACAGCCACTGACTGCGACCCAGTCCCAGTAGCAGTCGCAGTCGCAGTCCCAGTCTCGTCCGGGGTCTAAAATTAAATATTGCGCATGCGCACACAACACCACACCATAGCACACCACAGCACAGCACCCAGTGGTAAAATCAGTCAACACATATATGGTATAATCTGAATTTAAGTGTTGACACATTCGACTGTTTCGACTGACCAACTGAAATCGATACGAAAAGCTGTGAACCGCCCGCTCTGTATAGTACACATACTACGATTAGTACAAGTGAATTTTATGAATCAAGTAGACCGAAGAGTTTGAGGTTTGAGGCCCTTTTATTGATTGCAGTAATAAAAGGGTCTCTTCTATAGTATAACCTATTGTAATACCCCACTTCCTTTGCTTTCCCCTATATTGTTTTCCAATTCAAAGAAGAGTGGCGGCATCTCCTAAACATTTCCCTAATGACGGCAGTTTTAGTTTATGTGATTAGACTTGCAAAATGATGCGACACCCAAGGAAAGAGGAGCAGTCCTCTAAAGGAGTCGTGAGTGGAGTGCAGTGGAGTTGCGAGAAGGAGCGCGTGACACTCGTCGCTTTGGCTGCTTATCTTTTATTTAACATGTTCGCTCTGTATAAATATGGAGGAGCCTGCAGTCTACCAGTCTGTCCAGGCCCATTCCCAGTTCCAGTTTCAGTACCAGTTCCCCCCCAGTCGCAGTGTCTATAGCCTCATCTGTGGTGGTGTTGTTGCCGTTGCCTCTGCTGCCAGAGCGTTGGCCATTCCTGCACTTCATTAATTATGCGAACTGCTCTCGAAGCAAAATTGATGGCAATGGAGAGCTGGGCAGGCCAGGTACCTGGGTACCAGGCCAAAGTCATCGTCATCCTTTGCAGCATGATAAAGTTGTAATTTGTTGGCAGTTAAAGGTGTTGCTTATAGTGCAACTAATCGACATCATAAACTAAACTCTGCGTGGCTAAACAAGATCTGGTAATGTGTCCGGCAAATGATGATGACAATGTGTCCGCCAATTGAAGCTCAATTACACGATCAAAGGATGCTTGCTGCGTTCGATTTAATAAGATTTAAATGAAAAGTATTTAAGGCAGAGAAGAAAATAGATTTTTAAATTAAATATTTACGACTATGTTATGTTATCAGTATGTACATTGATATTCTTCTTTTAGGTATAAAAACTGAATACCTTCAATAAAGTCATTGATAGATCTTTCAAATGTTGGACAGTCCTTGACCCTGAAAATATTTCTTATTACTAGACAAAACGTGTTTTCCACACACAACCAGAGTCTTCGAGCTCTAGCCAATCAATCCAATGTTTTCCAGTCCATTTTTTTTCAACTTGTTGGCGGCGAGTAATTAAGCTTCTCTTCATTTGGCGGCCAGAAAAACTTTCTCTGCTGTTGCCAGGCAGGCTGAGAATGAAGCGCTCAAATTCGGCACACACTCACTCACACACAGTGAGAGCGAAAAGTCTAAGATTTTCTTCGCTTTATTCTGGTTGTGCCTTCCCATACCTTCCCCTCCACCCACCTCTCTGGCAGGTTGCCTGGTCAAGGGGTCGGGGTCGTTGGCGTCTGCGAATATATACAATATTTCTTAAATTAAATTATCAAAAAGAATTTCACTAGTTGGCATGCCTAACCCCTGGGCCCCCGCTATGCCACGCCCCCCTCCCGCTATCCACCTTCGAGGCAGCAACCTGCTCTTAGTCAAGTAAGAGAGAGAGAGAGGCGGGTACAGTAAGTGACCAAACGATGCAAAAAAAAAAACAAAAAAACAAACGGGTAAAAGAAATTCCGAAAATTTTCCCACACTTCTTGAAGGAGCACACATCCACAGACAGACAGAGAGACAGACAGACAGACAGAGAGAGAGAGAGAATAGAGCAAGAGAGAGGACATGGAGAGCTACTCATATTTGTTTATGGCTGCTGAAGAGGATGAAGAAGGGGGCAGCTGAGCAGTAGGAGATGTGCATGAAGCACATGTTGCATTTGCCTCCGACTCCGTATCGTTGTTGATGAGCTGCATTATATGGCTGGCATGCATACGAGCCGGCGACCAGGAGAATCGTCGAGCGAAGATGAGAGCTGCAGAGCTGCTGAGCCAATGAGCTTGGTGGAGGGAGAAGAGAGCAGCATACAGAAGAGATGACGACGTTCGTTGCCATCGACATAGACATAGACATAGACTGGGACAGAGACAGAGACAGCGATGCCGATGCCGATGCCAACGGCAACGTCGAGGCCGTGGCGAATGTGTGGAGGCCGGACAAGCCAAGTGGGCATCGGGAATGGGGCATGGAACATGGGGCATGGGGCATGGGGCATTCGTATCCACTTGTTGCCGCTATTTACCTTTTGGTTCTGCTTGTTGTCTTTTGTCTCGTCGGGTTTTCACTTTAGCGGTTCTTCTTCTCCCGCTCCTACTGCTCCTGCTCCGGCTTCTCTTTGCCCGTCTTGCCTACTCCTTCTTGTTCGTTTTGGTTTTCATATTTTTGTTGCATTGTCTTTGCCCACTGACACCGAATTGCAGCTTGCATGAAAACGCCCAAACCTAACGGTAAGGGAACTTTTGCTAGTTTTAAAGAGACAGACACAGAGAGAGAGAGAGGAGAGAGAGAGAAAGACGCATGGGGACGTGATGAGAGGGGATATTGCAAAATTTACTAAATAAAACCTTTTACATTGGATAAATACTCGCAGATAAATACAATTAAATACATTTAGGTCTGAATACGATAAATATACGATAAACATATAATGATATCACATATAAAGAAGAATCATACAAAAACATGAACTAGAATCTTCATTTGTTGCATAGTTCGTTCATTCTTTGTCCTTCTCCACCAATAGATCAATCAGCTTGAAAGTTGTCAGCTGGGGGAAAAGTGATGGCTTATCCAAAGAAAGTTTCTAATTCTATCGATCAGCTTTGATTATCTGGCGGCCATGTTTGGCTATGCGAAATCCTAAGGCGAGATGTCTGCGTGATGGGAATACAATATTGTGAAATAATGCGATACTCTTGCTTTCTACTTGGTCGGGTGACGGGTGACGGGTGCCTGGTGCCTGGTGCCTGGTGCCGGCCCCATTCCTTCCTCGCCGCGAAAAACTCTCCGCTCACCGGGGTCCCCAACCCAGCTGGCGACAAGCAGCTGCCCGAATGTTTTTGTTGGTGGCTTTTTGTTTACCGCACGACAAATTGCTTTGCTTTTGGCATCTCCAAGGCGGATCAGGATTCTCCATATATGGCCAGAAGCCGTATACACTTTGCTTGGCTTGGTGTTGGTGTACGAGTACGAGTACTCGTATCTGTGTATCTGTGTGTGTGTGTGTGTCTGTGTGTCTAAACAAATTGTTAAATTTATTGCCGCTCGTAAAGAATGGTCGCAGTTACAGTCACTGGCAAAGCCACGGCCACAGTGCAACAAAAATTCCTTGTGTAATGCACTCAAATTTATAGTTCAGACTCAGTCAGTCAGTTGGTAAGTCTTGGCAAACACCTACATACTCGTACAAGTATGTACGTATGTATGTACATATATACATATACCATCTATCACTAGATGGAAAGCCATCGAAACCTTCTAGCCCAACTTTAAACTCATCTGATTTGCCATATTCGCCCAGATCTCGCGATGACATCTTTGGCATTTTGGCATTTAATTAATTAGCGAACGTGAACTAACAAACTTAGCAATGTGCCTTGGCCACTCATTGGCGCCGTTGTCAATCACTCAATCACTCAATCAATCGATCAATCAGCTCAAATCAGCAGCATTCCAGCGACTTGCTTTCGTAGCATGTGGAGTGAAAAATTACTCAGAAATTGCCAGAGAAAAAGAGAGTTGGAATAGCATTTGAAATATGCAGGATAGAATGCCCAATGATAGTAATATATATGGGGAACTGCAAAACTTTCAGGATGTGCTGACTAGAGAGCGGTCAATTGTGACTGGGAAGTTTTTAGGCGGTACTACTATAATCATGATAATGGATGGGGAATCCATCCATGTCGAAACCAATGTAATATTTCCGCAAAAATAAACAAATAAACAACCATATTGGGAGTTGCCTTTATTGGTTGTGCCTCCCACAAATAGAAACATTTCGGTGCCCCACCATTTGGAATGACAGTAGTTTGAGGAAGAAAATGTAACAAATTTCTGTAGATCCCTCATAAAATAGCATTTTATCCAGATCTCGAATATACATACGAACAATTGCCAAGGATCGAGTGGTTTGCCCGCACCAGAACTCCTGAATCCCAAGCAAATTAGGAGGCTAATGAAGAATTTACATTGTTTGCCAAAACGAATTATTATTAAGCATGGCCTGGTCCGGGCCAGAGTCTCAGAGACAGAGTCAGAGTCAGAGCCACAGCCAGACTGAGAGAGGATTGGGCTTGGGGTTGTGGATCTCTGCGGTCAAAGAGAAGCAACGACCAATTATATCGCCGAGCTTTGATCTTGCGACTGGTTCTAGGAGCGATGGAGGAGGAGGCTCTGGCTCTAGCTCTAGCTCCGGGTATGGGTCTGACTCTGGCCTAGACTATTAAGCATACCGAAAGAAAGTTGGAAAATGTGAAGCAATTGTTTCTGGCATTTCGGAGGCACTTTGTTCTCGAGCCGACAGGGGCGAGGCCGGTGTCCCCCAGTCCTCTAATTCCCACCGGCGCGGATTCGCCAAGCCAAAATTTGTTGTTTCGTTGCTCTGTTTCGGCCAAGAAGATCACGCATTGCATACTCGTATAAATCAAATGAAGCGTGTGCTATGTATGCCCCAACGAAAGTTCCCCCAATTTCGGACGCATTCAATTAATGTCAGTCGTAAAACGTATGAAAAGACCGAAAAGAAAACCAAGTCAACACCCATAAGATTTATGCGTTAAACTAATTTTGTTGTTGTTTCTTTTTTGCACTGCCCAAATCCACTTAAATGTTGTACGCTCTGGCCAAGCCCCAAAAGCCGTTCCACATGTGTGGAAAGGTGTCTGTGGCTGTGCCTGTGCCTCTGCCTGGGTCTCGATCTGGATCTGGGCACGGAGGCACCACTTACTCACCCCTGCACCCAGGGTTGGGCCTTAAAAAACGCTCCAATTTGTCACTTTCGCTTAGGCCTGAGCCCAAGCGGAAAGATGCAAAAAGTTTTTAGTCATACTCTCACCCAAAGGAACTGGCCTACTGCAACGACTTCTCAAAGCCTTTCTTCAACAAACAGTTGGTTCAAGAAGCAGCACTTTTGTATTTCTAAAGATTATAGACAATATATTTTACCAAAAATCTCTCTTAAGTAGAAGAATCCGTTTATAAAATGTCAAGTCAAAAGAGGGTTAAAGTTTCAAAAGTTATACGGAAAATTCTGCATACCCTAGGGTATCTGGCACTCGTTAGGTCATACAATTCCACTGTTATCCCCAGACCGAAAGACCCAAAGAGAAGCCGATCTGCTCGGCACAATTGTTATTAATATCTTTTTGAGAAAAAGCCGCCGTCGCCTCGGACGGACGGACGGACGGAGGGACGGGCGAAAACTGAAGCACGCGCTCTTAACAAATTGTGCTACGAATTTATGCGATTCGCTGGAGCATCGTGGAGAGAGAATTGTGCGCCCGATGACATCACGAGCGAAGTATGTGGCCCCCAAAAAAGGCGCGGCCATGGCTCTGTCCCAGTGGATGGGGGGGCATGGCGTAGATCTCAGATGGAGATCTGCAGGCAGATGGAGGTCAAATGGATTCTCTCGCTCTGACAGATACTCTTAGCAACTCTTTGACATTCCTTCATCAGTTGACAACAGTTTCCAAAAAGGGTCCTGATAGGATGCAAACTAGTTTCCCTTTGCAGTTTAAGCAGAACAAATTACGAAAGCGATCTTCTCTGGGAGTTATGCAAATTTAACTTTGTGTGAGACTTACGGGATCTGAAAATGGTTCGTCGAGGTCTGCCCATGCATAAAACTGAAGCAAATGACAGACTGATCGTGTCCTTGGCAGGATGCTTTGTCCGGTGTCCCGCGCGTCGACACCTTTATGAAGTGTCAAAGAACCGGGACCAGAGTCAAGGGCCCAAAAGCGAGTTCATTAATTTGACATGATCCGTGCTCTTGAAACCGGGCCAAGCTTCAAATGGGACACACTCTCACTCGGATGTGTATTCGCATTCAATGCTCGATGTTTATATACATAATTGTTGCATAATAAGCTCATTAATCAAGGGAGTCCTTCTGCCTGTCTGGCGTTTGGCAGGGGATGTTAAGTGTCTGACTTTACTAATGGTTCAAGATGATGTTTTGATGCATTACGCTCTAGGTTCCCCTGTTCCCTCGTCTGCTTTTGATAGATACAAATCATCGGAACCATCTGCCGTGATTTGTAATCATTTGCAATGAGCATAAAGTTTAGAGAAGATTAAGCAAAAGAATTCCTATTAGTTGAACTATTGTTGTATTTATAAACGCTTTAAGATATATATATATATATTTGCTTCATTTCTATGGATTATAGTACTTTACGTGTATTTTTGTTGCTCTTTCGACTGTCTCCCGTAACATTGACAGAAACAAGGGGTATGCGATAGGATAGTGGATAGTGGGGGTAAGAAGAGTACAAATATAAGAAGAAGAAGCTGTAGAACAGTCAGTTCAGTGGCAAAAATATGTCCATGTTCCGTATTCCTCGCTCCATCTCCCTCTTGCTCCTTGGTTGCTCTCTCTACTATCTCTATCTGGTGGCTCTCTATGCAATGCAATTCTAAAAATTGAATTATTCATGGCGATTGTACGACAATCAATTGAAATTGAAATAAAATGCTGCCTGCCAAGTTGTTGCCGATGTTGTTGTTGTTGTTGCTGTTGCTGTTGCTTTTGTTGCAACTGTTGCAGATGTTGTTGTTGCTGCTGCTGTTGCTGATTTTTCTGCCGCCTTTGACATGTGCGCAGAGCGATTTTTCAGATACTTTTTTTTTTTTTTTTTAGTATTGGCCTGTCTTAGTTTGGCTTGGCTTGCGTCTGTTGGTTCGTTCGTTGGTTCAATTGAAATTGTGATTTAAAGTATCTGTATCTGGATCGATTTGGCATCGATCGAATGTCGCCAAATGTCTCCCATCGAAGCTTGGACGATGGCATGCGCATGCTGGCCCCCAGACAGCAGGAGATTTGTCGCCTATTTTGCTTGTGGTTTACTTTGATTTTGGTTTGATTCTCGTCTGATTCTCGTCTTTTGGCCAGCGGCAATTTGTATTTGGCCATGTTAGTGCATAGATCAGACTTGTTCAAGTGTTTGGCAATCGTATTCGGGGGACCTGTTCAACATTTCCCAAGAATATTTTAGCTGTGGAAATTTTCCTAGTTTTACACTTGATGCACTGAGCTTCCTGTGGAATTTTTGCCTCTACTCAATGCAATCGGATTAACGTTGACCCTCACTCTGTCCTTCCAGCACAATTTGAGGCAGATTGCGCTCTAATAAATATGAGCAGCCATCAAAGCTAATGCGCCAACTCGTCACCGGGAGATGAGCACGCGAGTAGGCGAGATACGTATGCGCCGCTACCAAGACCCAAACTTAATTAAAATTTCGTCAGATAGAGAGATGGAGACAGAGACAGAGAGAGAGAGACCCAGAGAGAGAGCGGTATGGAGAAGACGAGCAGAAGAAATGTTAATATGACTGCGCAGCATCCGTAGCAGCAGCAGCAGCAGGAACAGCAGCCTCAGCTCTAACTAAGATTATGATGACAATGATGCTGACAGGCAAAGCTCTGGCTCTAAAAACTACTGCAAAGAAACTAACCAGATTCCAGATGCAGTCGGAGTCGGGAGTCAGAGTCAGAGACGCTAGCCGGGAGCCAAGAGTCTCCGTTCCAGTTCATGGCTAAATGCTGCTCGTGCTGTGATAAATTACACGTCATTTTAGAGTGTTGCGCTTCCTTGTTACTCCGTCAAGTGGTGTTGACACGGCCGCAGCGAATGCAGGGTATTAAACGATCTGCACTGCTGCTCGCAGCTCGACTCGACTCGAATCTCCTACTGCACTGGCTGCATCTTCAGGTGCTGTTATTAAAATGAAATCATCATCATCACGAAGTGACAGAAACCGCGAGAGGGACCCACTGAAGAGAGAGAGATGCCTCAGGATCACTTGAGCGAGCATCTACTCGTGAGCACGGATCTGGCTTATGACAAGAGAATTCAATTAGACATATAAAAACGCGTTGATTGTTCGGCGGGAATGGGAATGGTTTGGAACACAGCCGCAATTGGTAATTCACTTTAAACTAGGATATAGTATGGTATTAAATTTGTTCTAAGGGACTCTATGGTGAAGGTTTTAATCAGGGGAATTTATTTGATAATTATTTTCGGAACTAATAGGCAATCATTTATAACATAAATAATAATTATTAATTATCTAAAATTAGCTCAAGTCATCTGCTAAAAATTGTAATAGCAAACATTTAAAAATTTGTGCAAATACAAAAGACTTAGGCAAGAAACTTGTTTTCACCATTTTGTTGCACGAGCTTCGATGTTTTTGTTTTCTTTCTTCTTTTTTGTTGCTTGTTTACATACTCTCTGTGTTTATTTGCACTGAACGACGGGCATTACGATGCTCGGTGCCCACCTCTTTGCCACATTAGTCGTCCAATACAAATACAAATAAATGCACATTTACAATGAATGATAAATATACAAAAACAAAAAAAGACCAAACCGAATTTAACACTCTCGCACACACACACACACAAGTACAGTAAATAATAACAGTACTGTGTGTAGCCAACAGCCGCCAACGAATCAAGGCATGTTCAATGAAAACGTACATACATACACACACACACACACAGATCCATTCCACACATACATATTGTGCTGACGGCAACAGCCAACCAGAGTTGAGCACGCACCACTGAACAGAGAGAGACTTGGACAAGAGAGTACACTGAGCGAAATAGTTATCAAGATGTGCCACGACGTTCTGCAACAAAGATGAACCAAACAGTTTTACCTTACCTACCATAACATATCAAAAATTTAAAGCTAATAAAATGATATTCTATAAACTTTAAATTCGACTTCGATTTACATAGGATTACGGACCAGATGAATATCTGCAGAAAAAATTCCTTTCACAGCTTTGTGATATTTTTATAAAAACTCCCATGAATTGGATTTTCATTTTATACGAAGTATCAGAGCAAATATGTAAGCTAAATAATATGATTCTATGTTCATTTTTATTATCCAAATATTGATACTATATTGAGCATTTTTGCTTAGTCTATGAGCACACGAGCTGTGCTCTTCTCTCTTGGTGTGCCAGAAGAGAGCACGGCAGAGCAGAGCAAAAGCCGAGGAGCATGAGAGCAGCAGCTGTTCGAAAAACAGGAACTGACTGTTGTTGGGTTGTGATGGTGATGATCTTTGAGGCCAGGGCCAGACCGGGCCCAGTCTCAGTCTCAGAACGACAATGACGATTCAGTCTCGGATTGGACTCACGCTGCCAAGCATCGTCGATCGCGAAGTTCTTCGGCGTTATGTGCGCCACGTGAGTGTTGCGAGTGAGTCTCTTGAGTGCCGTCGCTATATCATCACCGTTTCAGACGGATCAATGATGTCACTGAAGATAAGTGTGCTACGAAACGTGCTATGGTCAGATAATATGATCCATTGATAATGCAGAGATCATCTAGATTGTGAAAATAAATCTGATCACTCAGTGTTCTGTGAAATTAAAAACATATACAACTAAATAAATACATACAGTGTACCTTTTGGGATCTACAATTTATGCAGTTTGGGAAATATCCAATTGTAAAAAGGTAATTATACACATATGTATGTAAAGAAAGTTAACTAATAATACAAAACTTTTGTTGAAGAAAGACAATGCTATCAAAAAAGAAAAAAATTAAATAATCATGAAAAACCAATGCCAATAAATATAAATGTACATAATAATTAAATTAAATACATTTTGCAAAATTATCATAAATTAAAGGCTATCTATCAGCAATGCAAATAGTCACATAAGATTGTCTGAATGAATTTTTAAATAAAAAGTAATACGAGTATGACAAATATATTATGTACATTATGTATAGAAACATCTACTAAAATAAATGAAGAAGGAAAATAAATAGGGCCAATGTGATCACTGATAAGTATCACTCTTTACCCCCTTAGCCACCATAAAGTGTCTAAACCCTTAACGAGAGAAGTACAGATTTGGAGTCGTATAGGAGGAGCCAAGCTAAACAAAAGAAGCTCATTGACATGCTCATTAATAATGTTATTGCCTTTTGTGCGATAAGTGTCAAAAAATTACTACAATAGGGCCAAGGCAGCGGGAGAAGCTGGGCGATGTGTAGTCCAGCACTTAATTGTCCAACTGCTGTCGGCAATCAAGCAGAAAAGGGCCAGAGACAGGATCGGGAACCGAGCTGGGAGGTAACGAAGGGAAGCAAACAATTCAAACTAGAGCGTGTGACTGCTGAGTGGATTTGCATATTCGGAATATCTGCATACATAGTATATCTGTCTCCAGTGGAGTGGACTCCACTGGCAGGGCTAATAATAAAGCATATTACCGGCAATTGTCTGGCCAGGGAGATGATCACGAGGGGTTTGGTTTGGCTTGGTTTGGGTTCTTGATTCTTGTTCTATTTTGTAGCCGCTTCAAAATATTTGAGACAATCGTGGTTTGCTTGTTTGAACACCTTTTTTCCCTTTGTTGCCCCTTTATCTGATTTGGCATTGTCCATCATTTTGTTTGCTTTAAAGGACACATTTTTTTTTCGTTGGCCGCTGTTTATTATTCTTATTGAGGAAAATCCTTCTGCTTTTTGTGCATTCATTCTGGGCCTGTCAACAGCAACTTGATGAGCTTGTTGAGAATGTATCTACACTACATACATACATATACATATGTACATTCAACTGATCTGGTTCTTATTGTCTAAGCTGCTGGGTACCCTTCGAGGCTCCCCTTCCACCCCTTCAGGCCCCTTGCCCCACCGGTTCGGTTTGGAAAACATTTTGTAGATCTCCGCAGATTAGATCAGAACAATCATCCACTTGGCTTACAATCAATACGGATAGTTTTTAATTAATTGTTTGTTCAAGTCGAATGTGTAACATTAATCTTGGTTTAAATGTGGCTTAATCGATAAGCTGCTGGCAGCTGGGGATTGTTTTTTATTCTGTGATTTTCTGATTTTGTGATCGGTTAGGTACGATTAAGAGATGAACAATGGGAATCTCTTTATGAATTTGGAATGCCACAAGTTTAGATCAATAAAAAAGATACAATTAATCGAAGTAAAGTTAATCGCAACATATTCTTCCATGGAAGGCAATCCTTACCACAGAAATACTCACACAATACGTATACCCTTTGCCTCAAAGATTTGCATTAATTAGCAGTTGGGCTTTGGGGAATTGGAATTATGTGTGTCCTGGTACACGACTTGGATCGGTATTTACCATTGGGGGTAAATGGGGGCAATGGAGGATGCAGACAAATCTCTTGAATCTCTTGGGAGCCCAATTTGCGTCCGGTTTTTGCTAAGCGGGCGGCCTTGGCCAAGCGTCGTGATAGTGCCAAAAGGATTGAAGCCGCCTTTGGATACAAATCTGCAACTTTATCGTTTCGTGGGGATTCCTTTCGGTTTGCTTAAATAGGCCAGAAATGATGGTGGAAATTTGCTGTAATTATATCGCGAGATAAGCCGCCAAGAGTACCTGTCTCTTGGGTGAAGTTACTTTATCTCTGTTAGAAAAGATATGGGATAGTGTCTGTAGCCTTAAATCAGAATGTGAATTTGATAACTGGTTCTGGCCTATACGGACTGCATGTTGATGAACTCAAACTATAGATTGACTTTACAATTGGCGTAAACTATAAATAAGTATCCATGGAACAGATCCCAGACTTTTTTCTCCCTTTTGTGTAGAACTAAAGCTATTACAGACCTCACTACCCCCCACTCCGGCCAAGTGTTTGCTTGAGTGTCCTATCTTGACATTGTCCGGCTACAGGGCTGACAGTGGCAGAGGGAGGCTGCAACTGCGACTAGAAATGTGCCCAGCAGGTGGTGCCACAACGTGATGCTGCTTCTGTGATAATGGTTAACCCCAGGCCCGCTCCGGCTCTTCCAGCCAGTCAGCCAGCCAGCCAGCCAGCCAGCCTGCCAATGCCCAACACTTTGCATATAAACGCTCGCTAATGGACACCAAAGGTGACAGCGGAGCCTTGCTAAATTGGCAAACATTAAATTTGCACCTTCACAGCGAGCTCCAGCTGCAGCTCCAGCTCTGGGGACAGGCGCAAGCGAAACCGTGACAATTTTCGGCACAGCGGTGCGCTTTTCCAGAAAGCATGAAAATCAGCGGCAGACAGAGGAAATCTTCAATCGCTCGAGCCTGAGAGGCGACCCAGAACTGAAACTGTTGAGCACTCTGTGCCCCATAGATAATCTTGGGGGCTTACAGCAGCAAGGTTGAAACTTACTGGCCGGGCGAAGGATCGGGTGGGAAGATGCTCGTATCTGTTTTGAGGGTCCTTGTTGATTGAGAGTCCCATAATGATAGTAGTTCCACCCATTCTGACCCACATCCACACACTTTATGGGCAAGTCAACAACCACTAACAAAATGTCAAAGAATTCACAATGTATTGTCCGAGTATATCCATGACAAAATCGATCCCTCCCCGAGATTCTTCATGCTCATCAAATAGTTGACGCAGAATTTTCGTAATTTTGTTTGTGGTCTTTTGTTTTTTGCCTGACCTTAGGAGGAGCTTTATGAGCGGACAAAACAAGTCACAGCATGCATTAGATGTGTGAACGTGAAGACTTCTGTGGGAAAGAGAGGGGGCAGTCGCAGTCACAGAGAGCTGAAGAGAGGTGGAGTCGTGGTGCAGGGTCTGGTCTGACATTGCCGCGACCGAAACTTTGATGGTGCAAGCTCAAACCGGTCGCTGCATACCTCAATTTCTATCCACGACCTGTGGCAAACAAAAAACAACAACGAAGAAGAGACTTCAAAAAGGAAGAAAGAATACTAAATAAAGTAAAGAGAAACGCAGTGGGTCATCGGTTATGCCTGTGTGGTTGTTGTTGTTGTAGTTGTTGCTGCTTCGATGCCTCTTCGTCTGCTGCCTTTTGGTGTGGCTTTTGGTTTTTTTGTCAAATCTGCAAAGAAAAACAATCGGTGGAAAAAAAGTTCCATCGATAACAAGGACAATCGTGAAGAGGCCGCCAAGGATTGAAGTTTTTCAACTAAGAATCATACTTTAGACACTTTATTTAATTTTTATTCGACTTAAAATCTAGACTTTAACTTATAGATATAACTTCATTCTCTTTTTGCAGATGAACCAGCTGTGCAAAGTGTGCGGCGAACCGGCGGCTGGTTTTCATTTTGGGGCATTCACATGCGAGGGCTGTAAGGTGAGTACTCCGCTACACTCCCATTCCATTCCTATTCCATTTGTTAGAAAGATTCCCCCAAAATGGATATTTTATGGGGCTTAGCCGAGACAGTGGTGAGAAACATCGGTGCTGCGATTTCGCAGACAAAATGTGCAAAAAATGATCTCGATTTTGGCTTTTACTTTTCATCGAAAGCATTATTACTGTAATTAAAATTCAATTCGGCAGATTAATCGATTTTTAATTGACTTTAAGTAGATACGTGTGCGCACCTCAGCACAAAGCCAAAAGCCTTCAAATGGCATGGGAACATTTTCTGCGAGCAGAAATTTAGAGCAGTTATCAGGGAGAGAGGGAACGAGTTTATGTACATGTGTACCTATATATGTAGTATAGAGCTAGGTAAGCCCCCAAGGCGAACATAAATGTAAACTGCAGTCAATCAAATAAAAATTACATGCATATTAGATGAGTCAGCGCATTCGGAAACAAAGGCACCCAGACACCCATCAAACTTGGCTCAACTCCACTCAGAGTTGAACTTCAAAATCAACTCCGCCATGAGGCGGCACCCGGCATTCGGCACCCAGCACCAGTCCGAAAACAATGAAAATCAGTGGCCGATACAATAAATGGTGCATGGAGATTTATACGTATATATATCCATGTTGCTTCATGTCTTTGTGGCTGGCCTCATCAGTAGTTGGGCACTTTGCAAACGCACATTTGATAATTGAGCAAAGCTCGACTAGGCTAGACAGGTGTACAGGTGACATTCATTGTTTAAAGTTGTTAGCCAGTTGATAAGCCAGCAATATCAGGAGCAGTCTGACTTACAAGAACTCTCAATCGATTGGCTTGACTGGCTTGATAGTAGCTCTAAAGTAATAACTTAGTAACTTAGTCAAGGCAACTTGGAGTGTTGCACTCTATTGGCCATAAGAGATTTCTTTTGCACATGGAATTGTTTTTTATTTAATGACATTTTGGGTATGAAAGTAAGAAGATTTTTCAGCGGTTTTAAGGGGTTTCGGATAAGTAGATGACAAGTCTACATTCTCCATCAGATACACGATGCTCATCTAAGATCTTTCTCTGCCCACCTCTTCTAGTCGTTCTTTGGGCGCACCTACAACAACATCGCGGCTATAGCCGGCTGCAAGCACAACGGGGACTGTGTGATCAACAAGAAGAACCGCACGGCCTGCAAGGCGTGTCGCCTGCGCAAGTGCCTCTTGGTCGGTATGTCGAAGAGCGGCTCTCGCTATGGACGCCGCTCCAACTGGTTCAAGATCCACTGCCTGCTGCAGGAGCAGCAGAGCACGGCGGGCACTGCCAGCGGGACTGCTGGTGGCGGACCAGGAGGAGGAGGCAGTGGGGGAGTGAGTAGCGCCAATCTTGAGCAGCTCGCGCGCCTGCAGCAGGCGAGTAATCAGGCGCGGCAGACCTACCAGGACAAGACGAATCCCTGCATAAAGTCCGCCACATGCAGCTCCCCCACAACAGGGGAGTGGCGGCGGGAGGAGCCACCTCCTCCGCAGCCTCTCCCAGCCTGCCCGGATTCCTGCAGGCGGCCAAGTATCTCAACGATCGTCAGCAGCACCAAAAGCACCACCAGCGGCAGTTGAAGCTGGAATCCCGCCTAAGCAACACGCCCAGCGACTCCGGCGCCTCCTCGGCCGGCGATCCCAACGAGGATGGGGCCACCAGTGTGCTGAGTGGCAACACCGCGGGCGTCATTGGCATCACCCCTGCATCGATGCCCAAGCAGAGCCAGCGGCAGGGTTGTCCTCCGTTCCCCGCCTCCTCCGAACCAGACGCGGACCTGGCGGCGCAGCAGCAGCGTCAGCGCCATCAGGAGCTGCTAGAGATCTTCCGCAGTCACTCGGAGCCGCTCTACAGCTCCTTTGCCCCCTTCAGCCACCTGCCGCCAGTGCTCCTCGCCGCCGGGGTGCCCCCGCTGCCCCTCTTCAAGGATCAGTTCAAGGCGGAACTGTTGTATCCGGCCGCCAGCAGTCCGGAGCTGGACGAGCCCATCGATCTCTCGCTGAGATCGCGAACCGATCCAGCCAGTCCCTTGGCGCCTGGCTCGAACAGTCCCAGTCTGAGCGAGCCCGCTGCGGCTGGTCATTTCCTGGACGAAACCTCCATCCTTGTGCGCAAGTCCACGCCCCTCGACCTCACTCTGGTGCGCTCCCAAACTCTGACGGGCTGAACGATAGCCGAGATTGCCTAATCATTCGTTCCTGTGCCAAAACAATTTCGAAAAGAAATCAGAAGTAAATCCACCCAAAAAATCCACCCCCCATCATCATCTTCATCAGTTTGGTGCCAGTGAAATTATGTACAAATATCAATATTAGTTTTTGTTATTACTATTTAGCTCAATTACAGCCGCTAAGAGAAAAGAGTGAACAATCGTATTATATATAAAACAAATAAATACATATTTAAATATATAAATAAATAAATGATAATTTCTAGACAAATTTACAAACGATTGTCATTTAATGTGCTATGTGAGAATTCGCTTACATTTCGTTTGTTTTTTCTTAATTTATATATAGCTATAGATATGTATATTATATTTAGTTAGTAACTTGTAGGTTTTTAGCGTAAAGTGTTGTTTTCGTATTGAACTTTTGTTTGTTTTATTATTTTTAGATAATTTATTTGCCTAGATGTTAAGCCAATGTATAAACTTTCAAAGAAGAGTAAAATAAAAGTGAGAAGTTATGAAGAAATGTCGATCTAGTGTGTGGAGAATATAGTTTAAAAGATTTTGCAGTCGCTTACCCCCCCACCACCACCCCAATAAATAACATTTTGGCAACTAAACACGAAATGAATTTCTTTCTTTTTTTTCCTTGAGCTGGCTCTCTCCTGAGGTTGACATAAAAAGCTTCATTCAATTGACACATGACCAAACTTTTCCATGACCATCTATAGCAGAAATTTGTACAATATATACAGGTACAGGTACAGGTATGTATAGAGGGATATACTATATGTATGTATGTCTAAGTATGTTTTCGATTCAACTGTCACGGCTTCTATGTTTACGTGTATATCCATCAAGAGGCGAACACAAATCCGGACCGCAGTGAGCTCCAGTCCCCAGTCAATGCGTTATTCATTACATAACCAGGCTGCTGACATATTTCCAAATGTCAGGCAGGCTGGGCTGCCTGGATGTTGACTATATAAATGTAATTATGACAGCCCCGGACAGATGACACAATCCGCAAATGCTCAACGGGAGACCGCAAAGACCTGTGCAGGCAGAAGGAAATCAAATGACTAAGAAAACGAACTAGAGTTTAACTTTGAAAATTAAAACTATTGGTAGCTAGTAACTCATAGCTAAAACTTGGCTAAACACTCACTCTGAGCCATGTGTACAGAGGCAAACAACTCTCTTGATTGGCTCATCTCAGTGTCTAAGCATCGAGTGGCAATTGGCACATCTATTCGGTGTCTGTGTGCGAGAGTCTGGCTCGGAACACGCCCCCTGAGAGCAGGGAGACAAAGTGAGATACAAAGCTGAATAATCGCACGACACACGCACAATTAGCTGCGGCTGCGGCTGTGGCTGCCACAGTAGCCGCTAAACAGAAATAATAGTCTAAGCAAAATGAATACACGGAATACTCGTACTCGTACTCGTGGTCGTATTTGTATGCCTGCAGATCGAGGCACTCACTCGGACGGAGATCGTGAGCATAAAACATCGACTCGCGTGCTCAATATGCCTTTAAAATGCATTTATTCACAACGAATGTGTGGCCAAATCGGGTTGTGTCCGGGAGATGTGGCAGGAGGCAGGGACAGACAGAACAAGTGGTCGTCTGTTGTGTAGATCTCTTGTTGCAGATACTTTCGCAATGAGTTTTATTGGTGTCGTTGATAATGATCAGGGAAACAGGAGACTGACTACTGATGCAACAAGGGATATTGTACTTCTATTTAATTTCTATATGTACATATGTGTATTTATTTTTAATTCAGTTGTTTGTTTAATCGAAAGTCAGCCCACCCACCTTTCGAGTGTATGTAATACAATACCCACAACAATAATAATCATAATATTTTGTGACGATTTACGACTGCTGGAACTTGGAGCATTCAATAAAATGACAAAAATAAATAAATCTATGGCACGGAGAAAATGAAATCAGTCTACAGAGCAGCCACACAGAGCGGGACAGGCAAGCATTTACAAACAATGAAATTCAATGCAATAATTCAAGATTCAATTGAATTTTAAGTACGCCCAGAGCAGAGCAGAGCATTCAGCTTCCTTCTGGATCTGTAACTAGATACTGACGTTAAGCCAAGGTCTTGCCGACGGCAATCCATCTCAGCCCGCGACTTGTCTGTTGCGCACGCGCATAAACATTTTGCTGGCATGTAGATGGAAAAGCAGAAGGCGTCCTCCTCGTCTTTATATAAGCGGGAATTGGCCTCAAAACTGAGACAAAATTTCGGGTTCAGTTTTAGGTACGGCAAGATGGGGGTCAGGGTATATAGTTTATACAAGAAATTATAGAATATAATCCGTCATTCTATGGGTATGGTATAAAAATTTAACAAATACATATTAAATCCTAATAACCACCTTAAAGACCCGTTTAAGAGCAAAAAAAACATCCAGTACCAAAGACTTTTCACCATCCCGCAGTGAAATCGCTAAAATATCAACATCAAATCTCTGCAACAAGAGTTCAGAGTTGTCAATAAAAATTAATTGCAATTTTATTGCCACAGAAGGCAGCTCCTGCATACAAAGTACCTGCCTGATACGCATGGCACCTGAATGCTCTTTGCGGAAAGGTAACCACGAATAAACACTCATTTGGTAACTGCTCAAGTACAAGTATTTCTAAAAGTATTATGTACATTCAAGTACAGCTTAATAGGTCATTCCAAATAATAGACAGCTCACATTGGAGTCACATATGCAAAAGAGTATTTAGTAAACGTGTTTGGCACCCCTGCAATTGTTTGCAAGCAACGCAAGTGTCTCACTTCCCTACCAAAGATTCGATTGACCCAATTTGAAAGGGCCCTGCCAAAAAAAAAAACCAGAACAAAATTTATTCAGCTTCATTCTCAACTTTTTGATGCTGCGAGCATCTTAAATGTTCAAAATGCACAACACGTGCGTCCCAAAACAGCAAACAGATGTAAGGAGCTGGAACAAAATAAAGAAGCAAGAATACTTTTAACTTAAGGTAAGGCAAAAAATTAAAATTATATAATTTTTTTTTTATAGTTTTTTAGTTTTTTATTTTGACTTTATGAATTATGCAAATAAATACACTATAAACTATTGTTAATTAAAAGATAATTCCATTTAGACATGTCTTTTTATTTCATATCTGACAAACCTAACAAAGTTAGATTAATCTGGTCTAAATTGACCGGTTCTTTTGACCTTTTTTGTGATTAGTAGTGGCGGATATCAATTCGCTTTTAATTTTAAAAACCATTTCCAAAACCACCAACAAATTATTTTTAATTTATCTAAATTATAAATGATTTTTACATGCCTCTTTTGGCTTACACCATCTGTTGGCGGGAAATTCAAATCCGAATCGTATATATTTTTCAAACGGCTTTAATTATTTTCCAATCGATCAAATTAAAATGATTTTTACATGCACTCTACACACGTGCAGCACCATCTGTTGAAAATTGATATCGTAAAAGTTCCATTCGATATAAATATCGATAGGTGTTTGTGTAATAAATTTTTCGTAATATGAAATTTTGTTGGAAACAACAGGGTAACAGGAAACACCCATACGCAGGTTTTTCAGTTTCCCCTACGGTATATTTTCTTTCGTTGGAATTGGGAAATTGTTTTTTCTTTTCTCTCGCAACATCCATGTAGAGAACAAGAACGATTAACCCATTGTCGGCTACTGGGTATGTAAATTCAAACTCAAAAGTTATCACGCTTTAAAAATGATAGTTAAGACTCGTGGTCATTTTTTTGTTTTTTGTTTGTAAGTAATAAGGAAGGAAAGGAGAAGCTACAAGGAACATTAACAAATAGTAATATGTTCCGTGTCGTTACTCCAGGCTTTCACCGGTTTAAATAGAAAGAGGGTTAAGTGGGCTATGGTCATTACTTTTTATCGGTATCTTTTACAGCTGATAAGGTACATTTCAGTTTATTTCTGAGGGTCGTCCAACTAGATCGTGGTTCGGTCACTCTTCCCGCTTTTAATATTTTGTTCCTTCATTTTACAAAAATTTGAAAAAAAAAAAATAATTATATTTTTTGTTGGCTTGAAGATATTTGTCACCACTTTAAACTATAAAATACCTACTCGTAAGCGAAACTAACTGATATCATCAAAAAATCAAAATAAAACGAAGAAAACGACTTCGTTATTTACTTATTTCCGTGATCGGCAAGGCTGGTAAATAAAGATGGTTAGGTTAGTTTTTGACTTAAACCAATGATTCGCTTTGTTTCCAGACTTTCCATCATGTCAGACAGCGATGACGATAGTGTGTGCTCCTTTGAGTCGGCTCAGGAGATGCCGCCGTCGCGTGAGAGAACAGTTTTTCCCCTTACGAGCCACGAGCTGAGCTCACTGGATAGGAAGCTGAACCAAATCGTGTACATCCAGCAAACGGATGCAGGCTATCACAAGGCGATAACCGATATGAGAGATCAGACGAGCATTTCCCTGTTGGCGGAGCCCAGTTTCTTTGGACGACACAGACGAACTTCTGTGCTAGTGGTTGCCACGGCAAACCAGGCGTATGTATTCGATATTCAGGCACTGGGCGCCATTTTCCCCGAGCTGGTAGATCTGCTGGAAGCTGAAAATCCTAGAAAAGTCGTTTACTACAGTCATCGCATTTGCGATCAGCTGCTCTACAATCACCAAATTACTCTAAGGGGAATTAGTGACTCCTTCGTGACTTTGTGCATGGCCCGGCAGGATAGCACTCCCTGGTCATTGCCAGAAGCGATTTCGTCAGTCTTCAATATTCCTCTGGGAGAACTGCTCTGCGATGAAGTCACCGGGGTAAGTGTCATGCCAAGAGTGCCGCAGTTAGTCGTTAGTTATAACTATGCGACTCTGTTTTGCAGACAAGAGAATCGCTGAAATTCTTCACGGCACGCCCTTTGAGCCGCAGCCAGTTGCGTTTTCTGGCGAGGATGGCCATTCTACAGCACCAGATGCACGACCGGCTAATCTTTGGCAACATTTGTGCCGGGATGCAGCGCATATCTGCCACATTTAGTCAAAGCTTCTCCCGTTTTGCAATGGGTCAGACATAGCAACTAAAATGGGGCCATCAAGTCGATTCGGCTTCCACTGCATCGAACCGTACTGCAAGCCAGCCGCAGACTCTCTGTCTGTGCCAAATGCCAATGAAATTAATGAGAATGAGAACCGAAAATGCAGCAAAATAAGAAATTAGTCAAATGTTCCTCGTAGATATAAGAAAACTCCATGAAGTGGAGTATAGCGAAAGAAGTATAGCATAGAGAAAGAAGAGACTTGAGTATCAGAAATTTCTGTTTACATCACTTTCCAAACTGGAAACTCTCTCAATAATGGAATGAAATAATTACGTTATGAATGAATTATGAATTGATACATGAATTTTGAGATTTTAATTTGTTTTTGATGGTTGCCATGTTGCCTCATGTCACCGTAAAAAAATTTAATATTAATGTTTCAAAGCAGCTTTGAAACACGAGTAGTTAAACATAACAGGGTATACAAATACCCATACTAAGCCGTTTCATTCCACAAACGCTTACAGTATGTTCTATGCTTTGTCCACTGTTGCTTAAACCTTATTTTATAAATTATCCAAGATGGAGTTCCCAAAGTTCGCCCTTCTGGTAGAAAATGATTTACCTATCTGATACAATTATATGTTTAGTGCTGAGAGTCCTAGCAAGCTATTAATATTAAACCGAATATCAAAATCGGCGAATATGATTTCCGTTCATGGGACGCTTAACCCATTATCAACCACTAGATATTTTAATTGTCGCACGTACATCAAGAATTTGAAAGCTTTTCACGTCTTTCAGGTTTAAGATATCGTGATATTATTTTGTTGTAAGTAATGGGAAAATACGAAGCATTTACAAACAAAATTTTTTTTGCGGCCTAACTCAATGTATTCAGTGGGCTTAGTTCGTTTTTTTCCTCGGTATATTTTTTAAAAAAAGATATTTTTCTGCGGTATATTTCTGAGGGTCAGATTGATTAAAAATTAAAAATATTGTGCAGAATGTATCCTGTGAGCTCGCAGAAAAAGTCCTGGACATTTGCCAATGAGGCCCAGCTGTTGGCCTTCCGTGTGGAGCAGAATTCCAAGTACATTGAGGAGCACGACTCCGAGTGTCAGGATAGCGACCTAGAGGAATTTTTTCTGACGCCGGCCGAAGAGCGTCTGCTGCTGAAGCAATATGAAGTCTATTTGTTTGACTTTTGCCGGCGCTTCGATCCGCCCATGCCCAAGTGTGTGGTCGGCACCGCATTTCACTATTTCAAGCGTTTCTATCTGAACAATACGCCGATGGACTATCATCCCAAGGAAATACTGTGAGAATTTGATTTTAAATGAAATAGAGAATAACCTAATCACAGAGCCTTTGTTCACAGAGCCACCTGTGTGTTCGTTGCCTGCAAGGTGGAGGAGTTTAACGTGTCCATTAGTCAGTTTGTCAACAATATCAAGGGCGATCGGAACAAAGCCACAGACATTGTGCTGTCCAATGAGCTGCTGTTGATTGGCCAGCTGAACTACTACCTCACCATACACAATCCATTCAGACCCATAGAGGGGTTCCTTATAGACATAAAGGTGAGCAAATCAAATGACATATCATAAAGGCCATGTCCATCTAACCTTTTTTGTTAGACTCGTAGCAATATGCAGAATCCGGACCGTTTACGTCCGCACATTGAAAGCTTCATCGATTCCACTTATTATACAGATGCCTGCCTGTTGCACACACCCTCGCAGATCGGCCTGGCCGCTGTGCTGCATGCGGCCAGCCGAGAGCAGGAGAATCTGGACAGCTATGTGACTGATTTGCTGTTTGTGTCGGCGCGGGATAAGCTGCCAGGTCTTATCGATGCCGTGCGAAGTAAGCTTACCTTGTGACAAGCTGCGACCACTAATAAATCTGATCATGTATCCACAGAAATCCGTATCATGGTTAAACAGTACCAGCAACCCGATCGGGATAGGGTTAAAGCCATCGAAAAGAAGCTGGATAAGTGCCGGAATCAGGCAAATAACCCAGACAGTGAACTGTAAGCTGTGATGAATGGCAGCTTTCTGTCATTGGTAAACATTTCTAATATGCTGGTCAATCCTTGAACAGGTACAAGGAGCGATTGCGGCGAATGTACACTGATGAGGACGATATTCCCGCTGAAGATGCATCTTTTCATATTGCTGATGTGAGTTCGGATACCTCCGCAATGAATACCAGCCAATAAAATCGGATATACAATATCAAATCTGTTAATTTCGAATTTTTTAATAAAAAATAAAAAGTAAATTAAAACTAAATATTTATCGATAAATCTGTGTTTGTGGTATTTTTCGCATGCGTACCGCGGGCACACTGTTGCTTCGAAAAGAAACTCTAAAAATAAACAATACAATTGGGGGAAAAATGCACGAAATATTGTCATCGCTGGACGGGCTCTTCCTGGGCCTACCCGGTCACTATTCGATCGCTCTGACCACTCTGCTACTCTGTGTTTTGGTGGCCTTTTATTTTGCAAACTTCTTCAAGGATAACAACGTGAGTACCTCGAATTTTGCAGCGCAATAAAGTATCCTTCAATAACACATACACAACCAAACACATTTGTACGTCATGAAGGAGCTGGAGGACGAGGGGCTGGGCTCCGATGAAATACCAGACGAAGACGATTCCGAACTAAGGGCGCATCTTGAAGGCGACGATGACGCTGATGATGATGATGATGATGATGATGACGAACTGGATCTGGATGATGACGAGGCCTTCGAGGAGCGCACAAGCGATAGCGACACAGAGCTCATTGAGGATCATCAGCCCAGCCTGGACTACAGTCACCTCATGGGGAAGTTCAAGACCAAACACCTGCAGAACAACGTCGAGAAGACCCTTACAGCCGACCAGATCTATGAGGAGCGTCGCATTGAGAGGCAGCAGCTGGCGGCCATTTTTGAAATGCTGCGCAAGCAAGAGGCCGAACTGAATCTCAAGGATCGCATCAGCGACCAGGATCTCGACGAACAAGTTCGTCTGTATCGCTAAGCCCAAAGGAAAGGAATGCTCGGCTTACCTGAAAGTATAAACTTGTGTGATCTATGTTCGAAAGTATCCTTGTTTTTTTTTTAGTCCGTTTACTTAAAGTATTCCTAGATTAATTTTACATATTAGTTGCCAAACACGTTCCTTAGTTATCAATAGACGATGAGTATTTACTATATATATATGTATATGTATCTGTAGTCGCATTACCAAAAGTATTTGTTGGATAAAGAACTGAATGTTCTACAATTGTTGCGAATCTGTTTTTTTATTGTACTTTGCAACCATGGCAAAGGCCTGCAAAGTCTTCAACACAACACCCCTAGATCCAGTGCCTGTTAGAAAACAGAATCGTAGTAACCGCTGACTGCCATAGCAACCACAAACACTCGCCTACAACCTGTCTCCTACTCAAAAAATCAGTCACTGACTAAACCCGGTCACAGTTGGAACAAGCAAACTTTGAGAGCAATTTATTTTGAACGTGAGGAAACAAAATGGCAAACTTTGTTTATCCCGAGGAGCTGTACTTTTTCGTTGAGAGTATTCGCGGGTTTGAGGTGCGCGACGTTGGCAACAGCAAATGGATAGAGGTGCACGAGATGGTAATCAAACTGAGCCAACAGGCGGCATACGAGGCGGCCCAGAACCGTGAAGAGGAGGTCAAAGAATTCCTGATTTCACGGGACAAACTGCGCGTGCTGATACACGAGACCTACTGCGTGAATCTGTGGAAGACTCGGGTGCTACCGCATCTGCTGGAGATCGATCCGAATCCGAAGGCCACGTTCCTCATCTACACGGTGATGTACCATGAGGCGGCGCTGGTTGCTCTTTTGGACATGTGCCTCTACCACGCCAGTGGCTGCGAGACGCTGCAGGACTCGGTGCTGGATCTCATCGACTACTGTGGCCATTCGGTGTCCCAGGTGATTGGACTAGTCAGCATGGGCTACCACGAGAACGAGTCAAAGGTGGACGTAGACGAGGCTGTGCTCACCGAGCTGGAACGCCAGAAGCGCAATTTCATATACAAGATCGGCCTGCGCTGCATCTCCATTCTCAACTACTTGGCCGACAACGTGTCGCTCTTTCACCTGAGCGCCACTCGTCGCATGCTGTTTACCCACGACATACCCTGGCTAATGGCGGATGTGCTCTGCTTCCGGCCCTGGCAGCGCAAGACCAGCAAGGGACTGCAAAAGTTTATCGACGAGAAGTGGACCAATGTGGAGGATGCCGCCAAGATAGTCAAGCCCGAGGCACAGGCCTGGTTCTGTGTGAATCAGCTGCTTCTCAATCCACAGGTCATGGAGAACTACGAGCTGAACGAGGCGCGTTGCAAGCAGCTGTCCAAGGTGAAAGCTGAGGGGTCCCACTCACCTTGACCGCTTTAAATGACTGTCTGTGTCCTATCTTTCGCAGCTCTTGGGACTAATGCACGAAACCCTCTTGGACCAGCTGCCCGTGCTCATTGAGCTGAAGCAATTCCTTAGCCGCTTGACCCTCAGCGGCAATACTTCGGCAAAATCGCAGCCTCTTCTCTTGGAAGATTTGCCCCAAATACAGAACGACCTCATCAAGGAGGTTGAACGCGATGGCGGCTTCTATCAGATAGCCCAGGCCCAGGACTCTGTGTTTCTTAGCATGGACAAGAAGCAGATTTGTGACCTAGCCAGCCGCTTGAGTGCTGCCTACGGCACAGAGCTCTTGTGCGAGCTGGAGCAGAATATGGAAGATCTGAATTTGCAAGAGGGGAAGCCAGTGTCTGTGCCTCTGCCGGATTCCGGGGCTGGCGGCGACGCTGAAGCTGGAGAGCAGATAAACAAGTGCGCCACTTGCCAGGCTGCGGCCAAAAAGAAGTGCGCCAACTGCAAGAAGGTCCACTATTGCTCACGGTAAGCCATGGAATATGATTGTCAATCATAATATATATGCTCACATTTTAATCATATTGCAGCGAGTGCCAACTCAAGGATTGGCCACAGCACAAAACTGCGTGCCAGCAATGTGCCTAATTTTATTTTGTTGCGTTTGATGTTCCAGTTCCAGTTTCGTTTAAATAGAATATTCCAATAATGTAAAAGGGTCAATTTCTTTTATTTTATGGTTTTCTTACGTTTTTATTTTTATTAGCATAAAAAACTTTCACGTAGTCTCTCATTCAACAGACAGGGGACAGCATATTGTCTAGCTGTTCTGCCTGAGATGGTCCTTAACCACATCTAAAGCGGGTGTTTCCTCACCAAAGTCCTTGATGACCACCACCGAGCAGCCGCACACCTTGCGGGGCTTGCCCTCCTTGTCGATCTTGCACAGGCCGGACCATTCGCCGAGCTTCTTGTGCGAGTCCACGCGGATCAGGGGGATCTGATGCTCGTTGCACAGGGCGGTGACCAGTTTCTTGTAGTTGGGCTCATCGAAGGACTCGGCCAGAATGCACAGAACAGCCTGACGCCTGTCCAAAAAAAAAAAAAACGAGGTGGAAATATGTTAGAAAAACGATGAATGGGGAACGCGTGGGCGAAAACTGGTTGCTCGGTTGACGGACATGTGCTCAGCAATTGGAAGGTTTTTAATCAATGGATAATTCATAAACACGGACCAATTAATTTCATCAGAGGCAGTCGCGCCACAACCAGATAGCTGCTTTTGTCCACTTACTTGTCCAGGGCCTTGCAAGCCTGGTGGATGCCATGCACGAGACCATCAGCGATCAGAGACTTCTTCAGCACTTCCTGCAGAGCAGTGTTAATGTCCATGGCGCCATCGAGGACGGGGGCAGCGGAGGGCACATCACTGCAATAATTCAGAAATGAAATCATTGATTAGTTATTCATGACAGAAACAGCACGGAAAATGTCATTTAGCCTTGACTTTTCAGTAATTGGAGAATTTTAAATCAATGTAAATTCATAAACACGGACCAATTAATATCATCAGAAACCCAAATGAGGGGTAAAGGCATAAACTTCCATTTTAACCATTTTAATTGTCGACTTACACATCAACGTCGGCCATATTTTAACGATTGAGGTTTCACTTCACTGCAATGAATAATAAAAAACAGATAATATGTTAGGATGCCACACATTTTGACAAATTAATTGGGACCAAATTTTATACACATTCGCACCTTTAGACAACCGGAAAGAAAGAAATCGTCAGTGTGACCGCGGCCCTATCGATAAAATCGGACGTTTTGACATTTAAAAAAAACTCAAATATACCAAATAATTTAAAAATCATACCGTAAATATACCGAAAAAAGAAAGGATTAGCCCACTTAAGCCCCCTCTATTTAAATGGTGAAAAAGTTACAATTAAGCAGCGAAAAAATTTTGTACTGTTTGTAAATGGTCCTCGTAGCTCCACATTTTCCCTTTACTTGCAAAAAAATAATAACACGAAATCTTTCAACCAAAATGAGTAAACATTTTGATGTTCTATAATATTCTTGGGTAAATTTACATTCCCTCTGGTCGACAATGGGTTGGATGTTCGGTTCAATATTACCAAAATTTGCCTAAATTCTAAAGGAACCTTGTCCGAAGGTTCGCAGGTTGTTGCATAATAATGCTCTCCATGCTACTGAAATGTTTCCTTACGGGAAATGGTTTCTTAGGGTACAATCATCCCAATAAAGAACAATTTTGAGCGCTAAATGAAATTTGAATTTATGAATTCGAGCCCTTTTTTCACTTATTTTTGCTTTATACGATTTCAGCGAAAAGAGGCTTTACAATCCGTTTGATTTGGAATAACATGATTAATTGTAAAGACAAGTCTAAGAATATAAACTTTCCTTTACTTACAAGGGTCCAAATGCTTCGGGAACGAGGCAGACAACCCCACCGCTTCCATGAATTTTAAAATTGTCTCTTCATTTTGCTCCACCGCAGATAAAACCTTTCAGTTTTTTTCCTCTGGATTTGATTCATAATAAATTGAATCTATAAAATGTGTGGCTTTCATTGCGTCCGATATCGACATGAAACGCGCATAGTGTAAAAGGCTATTATGTTTGTTTTCAACCAAAATTCATACTCTTCATTTCGATCCGCTGCAATATTCGAACAAGCGTGGTTTATTTCCTACGTACTATTTAAGCGAAAAATTAACTGCTGGTATACCCACGCTCAGTGCCAGCTCATAAAAAAGGATTTATCGATAAATGCTAAATGTTGTAGCATTGAACGATTTTTTCAAATCAATTTTTGAGGTTGCGGTAAATAAAAAATATTTATAAAGAGGGCACAAGCCCAATTGCACTGGTATGTGGGGTCAAATGCATTTCAATGCATCAATAAGTATTCATGTTTTTTTTTCGTTTTGCATATAAGATTTGTTCTTTGTTTTACAGACTAGATTGATTTTGAAGTGTAGTGGAACACGACCATGGGGCTTAAGGCGTAAAAATATCGCCCATATCGATACACATAAACAATCCTAAATTCAAGAGCTAGCTGCTCGCGCTTCCGTAGATTAACTATAAATTATCTATATATCTCTGGTCAAGTGTTTCTAAATATATAGATTGGTAGATAGCTTTACAATCGCATACGAGGCTAACGCTGTCAGTTAAAAGTGCAATAAATAGTTAATGTTTACATAAGACGCCAGCTAATCCAACAACAACAAAAATGACGAGCACGCTACAGTAAGTTTTAGTTGTTGTTGTAGCAGACTACAAGTTGTATTATAAAAAGACACCATGTGCTCTCCTTCTTGTGCATCGTACATACACCCATGCATGCGTATGTACATGATAATATCTAATTGCCGAAAATTTACAGCGGCATGTGAAAATCGTGTGCTGCGGGTTCTGTCTGTGCGCGCGGTGTCGTTATCTCTAGATTGCTGTTGACCCGCTTGACAGAGGGGGCGATCCAGAGGACCGGCGGTATATGAATGAATTAATAAACTAAATATACATATATGCACATATGTATGTGTACTGTGTTGGGCACTGTGGTGCTCTTGATTCCGAAATATTTGGCTGATAAGAGGACCGAATTCTTGCCAATAACAACAACTCAACAATCGAAGGCGCGTAAACAAGCCCACACTAGCGTCCACATAAATGTGCACTGCTCAATAGTATATGTTTGCTTCAAAGTAATTTCCATTGTCATTGGGATGATTCTTTAGACAACGCTCAAGTACTTAAAACACTTGAATTATGTAGATTCCCAGCACTGGGGTCCAAATAAATGCGATGAGAATGCGTATTTGTAGTTGTATTACTTATAAAATACTTTATGTAGCGTACCTACTATATGGACCAGCAGTCTTTCCACTTTTTTCTTCTGCCTGCTGGGGCTATCGGTAAGGTTCATCGCCAAGCGATTGTGGTGCTAAGCAGCGTCGTTGTTGAAGTTGAATTGAAATGATAATTGCTAATGGGGCGCATTAGCGACAGGCCCTCAAGCGAGAAACATGTGCGATCGGAGCAGCAACGTGAGGTGGGGTGTAGGGAGGCAGGGAGGGATCGGTTAGGCGGATTCCGGGACAAAACTAATCCTATTGATTCTATCCAATGCAGAGAAGGCATCCTGGTTGGATGCGGCAATCCCCTGCTGGACATATCCGCCATTGTGCCGATGGACTTTTTGAAGAAGTATGAGATGAATGAGGACGATGCTATCTTGGCCGAGGAGCGACACATGCCCATCTACCGGGAGCTGGTCGATGGCTTCCAGGCGGAATTCCTGGCCGGCGGATCAGTGCAGAATTCCCTGCGCATCGCCCAATGGATATTGGGACAGCCGAAGGTGGCCGTCTTCTTTGGATGCGTTGGGGAGGACGAGTATGCTGATATACTAATGGAGAAGGCCCGGTCCGCGGGTCTGGATGTCCACTATCAGATCAAGAAGGACGTACCCACGGGCACCTGCGCTGTTCTCATCACCGGCACACATCGATCGCTTTGCGCTAACTTGGCGGCGGCCAACAACTTCACCATCGACCATTTGGATCAGCCCGTCAACAAGGCCCTGGTGGATAATGCCTTGTACTACTATATTTCGGTGAGTACAATAGATGAGATCATAAAATCGATGCAATATCAATAAAATAATAAACTTTATGACTTGATAAGGCAGGAAGTCAATTCTGTAGCACTCAATTGAGTGGACAGTTAGATAAAATGAGATCAATGAATAACAAAACCCTTTGATTGTATTTCCCGGCAGGGCTTCTTTCTCACTGTGAACCCGCCCAGCATAATGCAAGTGGCCGTCACTGCCCTTGCCAAGCAGCGACCGTTCCTAATGAACCTCAGCGCACCATTCATATCACAATTTTACATGGCACCGCTGTTGGCCGTCATGCCCTATGTGGACATCATCTTTGGGAATGAGGCGGAGGCGCATGCCTTTGCTACGGCCCAGGGATGGCCGACCGAGGATCTGCGCGAGATTGGCAAGCGTCTGGTGGCGCTGGACAAACTGAATCCGGCGCGACCTCGCATTGCCATACTAACGCAGGGCTGTGATCCCGTGCTGCTCATCCAGCGGGACTCGGTTGAAGAGTTTCCGGTCACACGATTGGCGGTGCATGAGATTGTCGATACCAATGGCGCTGGGGATGCATTCGTTGGTGGTTTTCTGTCGCAGTTTGTGCAGGGCAAGTCTCTCGACGTGTGCATACGATGTGGCAACTATGCTGCTGGACATATTATCAAGAATCCTGGCTGTACGTATAAGGGCGAGCCGGAGTTTATCGAATAAAGATGAGGAGGAGAAGGAGGAGGATGCGGAGGAAATTAACCAGGATGAGTCAAACTGGCAGAGAAAGATACTAACACACTTGCGAAGGTCTTTGGCAGAGGAAGTACGTAAAGCGCAGCAAAAATTTGCAATTGTTATTTAAGTGAATATTCTATAAAAGAGAGTGACTAAGACATTTTTGTTAACACTGATAACTTTTTGTACATACATTTAACCTACACTCACACACACACAGAGCGAAAGACACTAACTAACAAGTATACACACCTGCGGAGAACCCTAAAGGAGAATCGGCTTGTGTTTCATATAGATAGAGCAATATTCGAATTTAAATTGATAATAAAACAAAAGTGACACAAGCAACCAGAGAACTATCCACATGTCAACATTTTGCACAACTGCACTACTCGATTCTTTGACTTTTCAAAAAGAACGTAAAGGCGCTCTGGGATTAATAGTCAATTCACATACGACAGGGCGGTGTCTGCGTCTGCCTGGATACTTAACGAGATATTGAAAAGATTGAAAAGATATCTAATCAAGATAGGAAAAACCACACTGAGGACATTTTAAAATATCAGTAAACTTATAATCGTAATGTGCTGGTTTTTTGGCTGTACAAAACTTGATTTTTTTTACCTTAGCCTAAATTTTGTAGTTTGGCGATTGTTTGTGATTTGTGTGTTTGTGAAGCTGACATCAACTCTACAACGCCGCTACTCAAGCAGATAGCCTTTTATGAAGGGCAGGCCAGTGGCCACTCGCTTCTGATAGCGCACATAGTCCGACTGGAAGAAATTGAGCAGGGAGTACTCCTCGACGTAGACGCGATCGTGGAAGAAGAGCCAGCTGACTAGCGTGTAGACGCAGATGCAAATGGGATTCATCAGTATGACCTGTGTACCGATGGACCACCAGAACCAGCCCACATACGATGGATGTCGGCAGTATGCGTATACGCCGTGCGTAATGAGCTTGTGGTCCGAGTGCTTCTCATTTTGGACCTGTACAAGCATCTCAAAGTAGAATTAATAAAAAAGACGCATTAAATATATAGTAGCTTACCAAGTGCGTAAAACTTCGTCCGGCTGTGATGATGGCCGACTTCCGGATCAACTCGCCAAAGGTGCACAGGGCCATGCCAAGCATCCAAATGTAGCCGTAGCGTTTGAAATCGGGAAGGAAGTGCAGTTCCAGGGCAAACTCGATCCAGCTTGCTGCCGCAGCCAGGCCATAGTGCACCGAATGGTTAAGCATGAACGAGTCTAGGGTCAACGTGCGCGGATTGGCGTAGGCTATTACCAGGAACTCTGAATAATGGAAGAATGCCATAAAGCACCCGTAGACGCCAAACTGTTGCCAAGACGTAGGAGCAAAGCAAATGACTAGTATGCTCACAGCCTCGACAAACCCCAGGAACGACGCCCGTATCGCCACCTAGTGGAGTGACAAGAATGATAAGAACGAATACTGGAAAAATGGGGGCATGATTCACCTGGTAGGCGCCGTTTCTGAGTGCAAACCGTATGATCATATTTATTAGAGCATAGTAAAGGACCGGTCCCCAAAACACGGCACCCCACACGTTCGGCACAATGACGCCATAGTAGATCTGTGGCACCGACGGTATTAGAATAAGGGCCGCTGTAATCACAAAACAATACAAACTTAGACGACCCTCATTGCACGACGAGCAGGCGCTGGTTGTCCCTGCAGTGGGGTTGCGTTGGCTGTTTGCACACATTATAACTAAATTATGGGACTATTTGTGCACTTAGCGATTGGTAAATCATGGAAAATTTTGTTTTTCAGAACATTTGCTTGAAAAAATGCACAGAATGTAAATAAACCGGCAATTGGAGATACCGATGATGGTGCCAGCCGATAGTCCGAATCGATATATATTATCGATATATGTGAGCATATGCAGGCAGGTTATGTAAAATATAAAATATTATATTTATCAATTAGAAACTACATAAAGCTGTTGAAGAAATCAAGCCATGGTTTTCCTGAATATACCACTATTGGTGCGCGCTCGCGGCCCCGATGAGTTTTGGCGCAAAAGACGTATTTTCAAGATGGCAGCGGTGAGTGGACTCGTAAAGTATAGAATTAATAAATTACATCCATCAATGCGTTTGCACTTGTAGCATTATCGTAGTCGCACGCGCAATGTCTATTCCTTCGCTATTCGGAGTGTGCACAGAGCCTTGGTGTACGCCACCAAGGGTCGAAAGTTGAAGAAACTGGACATGGCCCAGCTGTGGACGACCCGGGTCGAGGCCGGCTGCCAGCAGTATGGCGTAGGATTGGAAACGTTTAAGGAGGGTCTGTCGCGCACCGACGTTCTGCTGAACAAGTAAGTTGTGCATTTTACGGGTGGATATGCAATCAATACTCTGCCTATTGCAGGAAAATGCTCTCAGACTTGGCCATTTGGGAGCCGCGCTCATTTGAGGCTTTGGTGAAGATCTCGCGAGAACGGGCCGCCGTTGAGGGATTTCCGGACATAAAGCAACGATCTGCCTTCAATCAGGTGTATGGGCTGCGCAACCTGAAGCTGGACTAGGATAGTCATTAGTAGGATTTCAAATATAGCTTTTATAAATTTTAACAAGAGTAACTCGGCTTTTATTGAATAGCGGTCAAGGCTAAATGCAAACAAAAATATTGCATCAGCGTTTATTGGGTTTTGGTAGGGTTACAGACTAATAAAACATAGAATTCATAGAATTTTGAGACATGTGCGCCGAGAAATGTCTATTCCAGTTTGGCCAGGATGTCAGATTCACGGAACAGAAACAATTCCTTCACATCGCCCTCCAGGTTAACCTTGGTGCCGCCGAATTCGGGCAACAGGACTCGGTCTCCCTCTTTTACGCCAATGGGAATGTGACTGCCAGTTGACTTGAAAGAACGCAAGCGGATTAATTTCGTAACTTATGTACTTATGTATGCACACAGAGAGGAATGATCATCATCAATGGGGCACAATTATGAAATACTTACAGCATTGCGCGCGCCTGGCCCAACAGCGACAACAGTACCTTCGAGAACTTTGCCCACCGCCTTCTCGGGCAAGACAATGCCGCCTTTCGTTTTGGTCAGAGCCTCGGCACGTTGAATTAGAATGCGGTCCAGCATGGGGATGATCTTCTTAATAGCAGCGGCCTACAATATTCAACCAATTAAATGCATGGCATGTTTCTTTTGACTGCTACTTGGATGCTCTGCCCCTGCTGTTACACAACAGCAAAAGTTGAAGTAAAAGTTAAGGAGATGTGGAAACTTCTCGAACAAAATTGTGTGCACGGCTTCAAGTAGCGGCTGCTATGTCCTTTCGTTTATATCTCTAGACCAACTTACCATTTCTCTTATTTAAATGCAAGCTGGAGCTTTTGGAAAATTAACTACACGTGTGTGTTGCCCGGCGAAATTTCTATATGCCCCGCTCTTATCGATGGCAAAATGCCCAGCTATCGACTGCATTATAAATATCGCATGAATTGTTATCAATATCACTATAAACAAAGAAAAAAATTATGTTATCAAAAGTTAAAATTCATTTGCAAACAATACAATCTAAATGCGTATAAAATTCGCTTGGGCACCTAAGAAAAATTGATGGCTCTGAACCATTCGAAAACTGGTTTGGGGCTTAACAGAACTTCTTGAAATTCGGGTGGTTCCCAAGAACTAAGTGACTAATCAGCAATAATGTCGCAGAAAAATCGAGCATTTACCGACATCAGTGAAGTGCTGCTGGTGGACTTGGAGAGGATCTTCCGAAATGACACCACATGGAAGCGACAGGATATGATGGCTTTTCACAGGACCATCTGTGAGCTATGTTGCACCGAATTAATTAAGAGCAGACGCAGTCAGGAAGCTGGTAAATTGGTTTACTTTGGTTTAACGAATTTCCTAACCATACGACTTAGAAGCATAGTCGCGGAGCTAGAGGAAATAAACAACGAAAAGGAGTTGCTTGTTGCGTACTGGAAATCCTGGAAATCGTACCAGGCTTCTGCATATCTTTTGGATATCGCATGTGGCTATTTAAATGAAAATTGGATAAGAAGAGAGAGGCAAGAGGGCCGTGATGTGTGTACGATCTACCGTCTGGCTATGATTACGTGGAAAACCGTTGTATTTAGTCCGATCGATCGTTCCCTAATCAATGCTATTCATTACACTGTGAAGATGGAAATCCACGCTCAGCCCATTAAACGCTCCATGGTATATACCGTGTTAGAGTCGATCGTCGACTTATTCGCCAATGACGTCAATCAATCTTGTTCTGTGCTGGAAAAAATTAGCAACGTATTTCAACCGAAGGTGATAGAGTTTTTCGAGGCTGAAGCGAAAAGTTTGTTCCAAATCATGTTGAAATCGGACTCACGCAAAGAACTGAAACATTTCGTGAAATGTGCCATTTTATGCGTGCCTTCAATTGAGACCGATTTCTGTGTTATCCTAAGAGAATACCTTGAGTGCCTGTTGGAAAATGAACTTGAAAAATGCGGGGACTATGTTCAAGCCATATTAATGCTGCGCAAACTTCCCCTGCTAAGGGCTTTCGCAGATCGCATAGAACTTTTGGCTTGTGCGGATCTTGGGTGCGTTAATGTGATAAACAAAAAAACCGAAGGGAAGAAAGTGGGGAATCCACCGCAAGTGCTTGCCCAACACTGTCATAAGCTAATTCAGAAGAAGCATTCATCCGAAATGCTTAGAAATGAATTGAAAAGAATTGTAGAGGTTTTGATATTTTTGAATGATAAGAATAAGAAATGCTTTACGGAAAACTACTTTGCATTGCTGGAAAAGCGACGGGTCGATGATACATCTGCATCGGATGAAAACGAATCACTGATGATCTCCATTCTAAGGAAGGATCTTGGGAGTGATTTCGAAGACAAGGCAATAATCGATCAAAATAATATGGCTGAATCGAATGTCATACAAGCAAAGTGCCAGAACTTTATGCGGGAAATTGGCTCAAAAGTAAGAATTGATTTGGGTATCAAATTGTTTAAAGTCACACAGCTCAGTGCTTTAAGTGATGGCATGCGATTGCCCGCGGAACTGGAGCAGTCCGTCAACGAGCTCCAAATATTTTGGTCTAAGCAGTATAGTAGATATAGGCTCTACTTCGACCTTAGAAAGTCCTGGGGCGAGCTGATCATGAACTTGAGTCCCCAGAAATGTTACACCCTCAAGGTAAACACCTTGCATATGGCTCTGCTCCTGCAGTTCAATCATCAGAATATTTTCACCATCCAGAAATTGGCCGAGAATGTAGGAGCTAGTCCTGAGACACTGATCAAGGTATTTGATAATTGATTATTTATTACATGCAAACTCAACTCAATTATAACATACTCTTCTCGTTGCAGGAAATGCATCCACTGATCGACCGCAAGCTGTTGACCGCCGCAGATGAAGATTCCGCAGCCTTGACCCCGACATCTTCTATTACTGTGTGCAGAGATTACAACAGCGATAGGTCTCTTATAAAAAATTTAAAGGCGCCAGCTACGAGAGCAGCTGCAACCAATACCTGTAAATTAAAGACGGAAGAGCTGGATGCTGCGATTGTGCGCATCATGGAAGAAGAGAAGCAGTTGGAGAAGACACTGCTGATATTCAAGTTGATTAAAGTGCAGAACCTTCGCTCAATTTCCATTAAATTGATTAAAGGACGTATTAAGCATTTTCTTGAAAATAAATACCTCGAGCTTTCATCGGACTACAAGTCACTAAAACTATGTAATTGTAAGGCAAATACCTAATACCTAACAGTCAACATCGGACAATAAAGTGCTCTTTTAACAATAGCATTAGATTAATAAACGTCAGCTTGATTTCAAAGGGCGAACTCACGCTCAGCGGATGCTCAGAAAAGACCACCAGGCAGTGGAAGAGGGCGAACGTAGAGCCTGTAAACCGGGAGGCGTCGGTCCAGTGCTTGGTGAGGTTTACGTTGCCGGAGACACTGGTCCAGAGGTGCTTCGTCTCTATCACCTCGTAGTCCATTCCATTCTGCATGACCCCATTGCAAGTCATGATCCAATTTCCGAATATTAAAAGGGAACAATACTTTAGATTGCGATTGTATAAGAACAGAATGGATTACTCACCGAACATTGGTCATGGTAAATGACCAGCTGCGTGCATGGTCACGGGCACTTCCACAGAGCTAACTCATTAAAGCAAGTGTGCGGTTTTTGGTTTGGAACCAGCTGTCTTATTGTGGTCAACATTAATTTTAAGTGCATTATAAGCTACGAATATATTTTGAACGTTTAATTAATTACAAGCCTAAATCTCATCCGCCCGTGGTCCCTGCCAGATAGATATCCATGGCCTCCTTATTCAGGTGCACCACCGGGCGTCTTTTGGGTATCGGCTGGATGTGTGGCAGCCGCGTCCCATTCACCGCATTCAGACTCAGATTCGAGTTGGCATCGTCGTCAGAGTTCTCAGATGACTCTGGAACGTGCTGTGCCGGTGTATTCGAACGCTTGCGTTTTTGCGCCGCCGCCGTGCTAGTTGTGGGCATATTATCCTCGCTGGAAGTTGCATAGACAGGTAGAGGAGTTGGCGGCTTAGCTGCCGCCGCTCTGGCCGTCGCCAATCTACGTGTGATGGAGCTGGAAGTTGTCGAGCTGGGGTCCGAGGAGGAGGTAACGTCTTGTCGCTGACTGGAGCTCACGTCCGTGATGCTTTCGGCCTGCTTCCTCGCTCGATGCTCCAACGCATTTTGCATCTTAATCTTGTAAATCTTTTCCAGGGACACGAAGCAACTCATGCAGAGTGGCGAATCGTGTCGCAGTTCTGGGTTTATGTTGCGTGCAAAGTGAAGCATTTTTGGATCCTTAATCCTGGTGTTGGGCGTCTTGAGTAAATGGTTGCCCAGGCCGCAGTAACGCCGCACGGGTGCCATATTTAATGCAAAATACTATATTTGTATATTAAAAGGACTTTTTTCCACGACTTTCTATGTTGTGTGTGTAGTTTTTCCCGCCGAATGCAAAGGCGTCAGTGTGACCGCGGATTTATAGATCAAATATACCGTCTGACACACAGAAATATACTAAAATATTTTAAACGTAGCAAAATGACACAACGACAACCGGGCACACTGTCATCTGATCAGAGAATTTTCAAAATTGTTTTCGAGAATTAGGAATTTTGTAAAATTGTTTTCGAGTGTGAGACTCATTCGGATGATAAGAGAATAAGTTCACCGAGAAGGAATTTAAAGCTCATTTGTGTAGATGTATTAAAACAAGAACGGGAAGACAATAAAACTGAAAAGCAGAAAGTCTCTGTAATGAGCAATGGAAAGTGTGTGTAAAAAAATCGGTGATTTAAATAGTGGCTCCCTGGTGACCGGTGCATTGTGGGCATTGGAAAGAAAAGAGAAAAAACGTTGACGTTTTGAAGGCGGAGAGCATCAACTGCTCCTACAAAATTAAAAAAATCGCAAATTATAATTTTAAAATTAACGTATTTTAAATTATCAAAGTGCAATTGGTGGCAGCAGTAGCAAATAGACAAACAATTTCGTTTGGAGAAGTTAAGAAAGAGAGGAATGCGGCGCAATGATAGCAGCAGTTAAGATAGTATAAGAGTGGTAGGGAAAAAGAGAAGAGAAGATTAGGATAAGAAACGGAATTGAATAGAGTAGTAAAATTGAGCTGTGTTTGAGAGCGGGATTTAAGGAGAGTTTATTAAAGAAGAACACACAAAAGTAAATAAAAAAGAATTTTCAAAAAAATATTGATAAAACGAGAGAGAACGTGTGCTGTCGCCGTTACGCGACACTACTTTTATACCCGTACTCAGTCGGTATGATTTATGTGGAATTTTCAAATTTTTTATCAGTTTTTTTATTTTACATTTTTATACCCGTACTCGAAGAGTAAAAAGGGTATATTGTATTTTGTGCTAATTGCTGTCTGTCCGTCTGTCCGTCTGTCCGTCTGTCCGTCTTGTTTGTCGCCCATTGCTCGAAGGCTATAAGAGCTAGAGCAACCAAACTTTTATCCAGACTGATGTGATATCTCACTCCTAGAAAAGTGTTTCAAAATTTCGCCCCGCCCACTTCCGCCCCCACAAAGGGGCGCACATCTGTGGCGGCCACAATTTTGAAAATAACAAAAACTAAAAATGCAGAATCATAGAGACAGCCCATATCTATCAGCGGCCCAAATCTGAATCGGATCGGATCATTAATATAGCCACAATAGAGGCAAATATACGAAAAAACTTCGCTCCATCCCTTTCGCACTCACACAAAAATCGAGTCGTTTTTGCTTTTTGTATTTTGTGTCGCCTGGATCTCAGAGACTATAAGAGCTAGAGCAACCAAACTTTTTTGGCCAAGACTCCTGTGATACCAAACCTGAACAAGTGTATTTTCAAAATTTCGCCCCGCCCCCTTCCCGCCCCAAAAGACGAAAATCCACAATTTTGAAGATAGAAAAAACCAAAAATGCAGTATTGTAGAAAATGACCATATCTACCAGATTCCCGAATTTGGTCAGATCGGATCATTATTGTAGCCACAATGATGAAATGAATTTTCAGCAGCGACCTGCCCCGGCCGCCGCTACAACCAAAACAAAATATACATTTATTTTGAAGGTTGCTGCTGCTGATTCTCTCACACTCACACTTGCACGCTCTGTCTCGTGCAGTGTACGTGTGTTGTTGTGAAAACTGATGTAGATGTAGATGACAGATGCATCAAATAAATGTAAAATGTAAAAACTGATTTGAAAATTCCACATAAATCACATGTTTACTGACTGAGTACGGGTATAAAAAGAGTCGCGTTTACAGCGACTCCGTACGTTCTCTCGTTTTCCTACATCTGTCATCTATATTTATATCAGTTCTCACAACAACACTGCGTGGAGAGAATCAGTAGCGGCTAAATGTCTCTTTTGTTGAGAGTGGTGGGAGGGCTCGCTGCTGAAACTTCATTTCATCATTGTGGCTTTAATAATGATCCGATCAGATCATATTCGGCAATCTGGTAGGTATTGTCATTCTCTATGATACTGCATTTTCTTTCTATCTTCAAAACTGTGGATTATCGTCTTTTGCGAAAGGGGGCGGGGCCAAATTTTGAAAATACACTGTCTTGATTTGGTATCACAGGATTTTGGACAGAAAGTTTGGTTGGTCTAGCTCTTAAAGTCTCTGAGATCCAGGCGACACAAAATACGAATAACCAAAAGCGACTCGTTTTTGTGTGAGAGAAAGCGAGAGGGGAGGGGATATCATATCAGTGTGGAAAAAATTCTAGCCTTATAGCCTCCGAGCAATGGGCGACAAACAAGACGGACGGACGGGACGGACGGACAGACATGGCTATATCGACTCGGTTATTGATGCTAATCAAGAATATGCATATATACTTTATGGGGTCGGAAACGCTTTCTTCTCTATGTTACACACATCCACTTTTACCACAAATACAATATACCGTAAAACTCTTCGAGTACGGGTATCAAAAAGAATTGCTGAAACAGGGTGTCGGCACCACCGCGGAACTCGCTCTCAACGAACACGAGCAGATCTTACATCTCACACTGAAAAAAAACGGTTTGTGGGTGAATTTTCTACAGTGTCTTAAAATGATATACATACATATACTGTATGCAAATTTCTTGTAACTTACCACCAAAAGGTACACATGGTTAAAACTTTCAATTACTGCCTTGAAATATGTATTTATTTATTTATTTTAAATGATACATGCTATTTTAATCTAACCTACCCATAGATCTGAGAAATGCAGCTAATCTATAAGAACGTAAACGGGCTGGCTCTTATAATTTCTGCAGATTCCCCATTAAGTTTACGTGTCCAGCGTCTACACCCTGAGTGTACGGTTTCCGCTCGAAATATCGTATGGACCTTAACAGTTTGTCTATTATTCCACGTTCCTCTACATAACTCTGAAAAAAATTAAACAAAATATATTTAATTTCGTTAGTGTGTCGGTTGGAAGAGAGAATAAAACAAAAAGCGCGTAATTCGCGCTCGACCGTTGGCCACAGATTATTTAGACTAAGCTAGCTCCCTAAATCCAAAATCTCTACTTATTTAGGCTAAACTAGTTTTAAGTCAATCTAAGTAGGCACTGTCTGCTCGGTAGGTCGATATCAACTAAGGCAGCGGCTTCATAATTCAACGGTCAATTCATTTATTTGTGCAAATAGACATCTGCATCATCTTTTCCTATTGGGTGCCAGAGATTGAGTGGAGCAACAGCAAGGAACCAACACGCACACCCCCAAATATGTGGGCAGCAGGAAAACGCTGCTGACAATCGTCAGTTAATAAAGGGAAAGGTAAATCAGGTGAACATGCAATAAACCATAAACCAACTACATTTTAGCGACATCAAAAGCAATTTTAAAGATGACAAAAATGTTAGAGACGAGAGGTCTGGTATTCGGTATTTTATAGAAAATACTTTCTTCGGTCAGTTTATACATATCGAAATATATATCGAATGTGGGTCTTGCATAGCACACCAGATGGCTCTCGTCGTCAGTGTAGACTCTATACAAGTACAATAGATGGCGTTGAATTGAAGAACAAATTCAAAAATTTCTAAATGAAAAATTTTTTTTTGCAGTCAGCCGAAAAATGTCGGATATTTGTTAGCACTGCAACTGTAACACTGTTATCAGTGTATTTAGAAATTTTCCTCCGGCCACTTCCGCTCCCACAAAGGACGAAAATAACCGAAAACGAAAATGCAGAATCATAGAGAATGCTTATATCCATCAAAGGCCCGGGTCTGGATCGGATAAGATCATTAACCACAATGGAGAAAACCATTTGGAGAGGCATCGTTTCCATCACACGCAAAAAAACTCGCTTTGATTATTTGACTTTTTGTGTCGCCTGGATCTCAAGGACTATAAGAGCTAGAGCAACCAAACTTTCTGTCCAAACTCTTGTGATACCACTTCAATAAAAGTGAATTTCAAAATTTCTCCACGCCCCCTTCTGCCCACCAAAATAATGAAAGTCGACATTTTCGAAGATAGAAAAAAACGAAAAATTCAGTATCGTAGTGAATGATCATATGCCAGATTGCCGAATTTGCTTCAGATCGGATCATTATTATAGCCACAATGATGAAATACATTTTTCGGCATCTAGCCTCCACCCATTCAGCCGCTACTGATTCTCTCTCGCTCACACACTCCGCCTCGTGCAGTGTACGCGTGTTGTGAGAAGTGATGTAGATGTATGTAGATGCAGCCAGGAAAATTTAAAATGTAAAGACTGCTAAAATATTTAAAAATTCCACATAATTGACATGTGCACTGACTGACTACGGGTATAAAAGTAGTGTCGCGGTAACGGCGACTCAAAACGTTCATTCTTCGTAAAATCGTGTAATTTTAGGACATTAACCTCTTGGTAAAATATCCTAGAACTGATTACACATTGCCTTTCGATGGGAAATCCCCCAACCTTAGTTTTTGATTTTCCCATCCTTTCCTTTGAATTGATTTTATTTATTCGTTGTGTTTAGCCTCTGTTTAGTTTGACATAAATGTACAACTTTTTCATATCGAACGACCAATAAATCCACAGGCCGTTTTAATTTAATAATTATTCTTTTAATTATTTTGCCCGCAAAGCAAATAGCGGTATATGTATTTATAATTATACAGAGAGACCAATGAATTTATGCAGGGACAAACGCAGGCCCATCTACCTTCTCGACAGTTCAGGCAATGTGCTGGAAAGCATTATTAGCGAAATGCTTAATAAAGCAATAGATGCCGAGGGGGGACTCTCAGATAGTCAGTATGGATTCAGGAAGACTCACTGAACACTGGATGCACTGGACAAGCACTGGTTTATAGAAAGGCTATAGAAAAAACGCGTTGGCTGGGTGGTGCCGAAAACTGCTGCTTGGTGGCCACACTGGCATTAAAGACACTTTTGATTCCGCATCTTGGTGCAGGATACTGTCCTCCCTTAGGAGACTCGGCATGCCAGGATATCTGCAAGCAGTTGTCAGCTATTACCTGGATGATAGATGGCTTTAATATGATAACGACGATGGTCCCCGGACATACTCTATTACGGAAGAGGTCCCACAAGAATTTATACTGGGACCCTTTCTGTCGAGTGCCATGTATGAAGCAATCTTGTGCATGGACTTTGAGTAAAGATTGTGGGCTTCGGTGATGATGTCGCAGTCACTGTCTGCGCACAGTCTCCACAGAGGCCATTCTGGTACCAACAGTCGGTCTGTGATGAAAGCCACTAAAAACTACCAGGAGAGGAAGGTCGCCATCACAGAAGAAGATGGAGGCAGAGCAGGCAGGAGCAGGGCGAGGTCCATATGCCTGGAGAGCTTGCAGGATACATGGGATAGAGCGGATACTGGCCGCTCTAATCCCCGATATGGATATATCGACGGCATGGGGATTCTTAGCCACGAGGATAGCCAGTCTTGGGAAGCAATGCTTTGCGGCTGTGCCGCAAGTCTATGTATATATATCTTTAGTTTACTATAATGAAAGAAAAAAATAGGGACAAAACATTTAAATTGGAAGCATTTGTTAAATAAATTAAGTCACCTAGTCAATGAATAAGCCCCTCAACCGTTGATACTGCCGATTAATAATGCCATTTGATTTGCGGACGTTGCACATAGAGACAGACACGGTCTCGAGTCCACTCCTCACTACCTGTTGGTCCTGCCTGGAAGGAGATTTGCTTTGCTCTCGGTGCCACAATTTGAGCACTTTGGAGATGGAGCTGCAGCTAAGGAATAGGCTGCAGGCTCCAGGATATTGATTCGCATTTTATTTGCTCACGACTTTGCTCACGGCACTCTGTAGTCCACATCCAGCAACATAAGCGGAGACAAATATATATAACCCGGAGCTGTAGCTAATAATGAATCCCGAAGCGATTACACGGCAAAAGGTTAATTGGTTTGTAAGCGCGTTAGATGATGACGCTGAGGAGAACTCGGCGAAGACGTAAAAGCGCAAAAGAAATGTGCAGAAAATACTTACGGCCAGTCCGGGCAGCTGACTCAACCTAATTGGCGCACGCGGCGCATACTTAATGCGCTTAGAGACGGCTCTGGGTTTGTTTTTGGCTCTGACTCTGGCTCTGGCTCAGGCAGAAGCCGCTCTGGCACTTGTAATTAAATTCTGTGCAGAGCAGCCAACTGCAACATCACAAAATTGGGATCTTCAAAGGCAAATCGGGCTTAGTTTTAAAACGTTCTACGGGGAAATTGAGTGTACCAAATATATCGCATTTCCTCAACTTCTTTAGGTGCTTGCTCTAGAATCATGTTCGTTTTCAGTTCAACAGCTTTAAACTAATCGGATTTTGGTTAAGTTTTTCCGTACATGTACGGATTCCATATGCTGTTATCTGTTAAACCTTTTACAATTATAATGTATTCAATGAAATTCACATTAAAGCCTTTAACACCACTCTTCATAGTTCAATGTTAAATTGTAACAATATATCCGGTATACAAAGACTTATTGTAGGATAGTTACGGGAATATGATTCTGATTTTTGTGGCAAATTTTTCAATTCTTGCCGTGAGGCATTTTCCTAATCATATTGAGCATAAATCCAAATATATTTTGAGTCTCAGATTGGACAGCCGCAGGCCGTGCTTAACGTAACGCGACCAGGGAATAATTTTAAGTGTTAAGTTGATAAACTTTAAACGTTAAACGAGACAAAAGGCAGTTAAGGGGGGGAGGGGCGCGACCAAAACTCTAGCCAAATATCCTGCAACAGAAACCACTGAAACTTTTGATGGGAAATCATCAAACGGATTTTTGAGTGACATTTTGGGGTTTTTTTTCTGGTTTTTTGAAAGTTTTCAGCGAGGCGTCGAAAGAGACGCACCATGAGGATGATGACAGTTGGCGGGCATCGCTCATCGGCACCGTGTGAGCACATGCTCAAAGTGAATGCGTTTTTCCTTTGGGGGTTTCTTTTAGCACGTTCCGGCAGGCCGGGAAACATTAATTGACACGTGATAATTTAATTAACGTGCCAACCCCGAGACCGGCAACCAGGCAACCTGGCAAGCCAACAACTCCGCACACGACTAGAAAGATACATCGAAGATACAATAGATGGAGTCGAGTCTCTCTCTTTGCCACTAATTGGGTCAGCTGCAGGCAGTGGAAGGGTGGGACTGTGGGGCTTTGGGGCAAGCTTGTGTTTAGCCATTGTTTTCCCATTGGCCTGGAGCCATCGTCATCGTTCCTGTTCCCGTCCCCATTCCCGTTCCCGTCCCCCATTGCTTCAGTGCCAGAGTGGAGTGGAGTGTCTCTTAATTACGGTGCGCGCGTGTTGGCATAGAGGGATTTTCTTGTTGGGAATGGCCTGAGCCCCTGACACCCTCTCGATCCCGGGTCACACCCACGCCATCATTAACCACTTTGCATTGTTCGCCAGCACCATCACGAGCGCCACAAAGTATGCAACAATAATTGACAGCGTACAAAACGGAAACGGAAATGGGATTGGGATGGCGACTGGGACAAACGAAGTGCGATTCTGGAACAGAGTCTTGGTTATTTGATCCCTCTTATTGAACAACAATTTCTCTATCGATCGATTCGCTGCCAACTTGCATATAAAAATACGTTTTTTTGTTAATATGGAAAAATGGAATGTGGTGGCAAAAACGTAATTCACGGCTAACAATATTACAGGCCGATATCATTGTTGTGGCTGCTAAACAACCAGTTGGTGCTTAAACCACAAAACCGCTCAAATTTGTGTTACACATTGAAAATGTCGTTGTGTCAGCGAATTTCTTCTTTTTTTTGGTTTTTTGGTTGTGTTTTTTTTGTGTTTTTTGGCAACATTTTCGTCCTACTTGTGTATGTATGTTGTTTGCATTTTTTTCACTGTTTCAGTGGCATACTATCGGGCACGACGCCAACCACCTGTAAGGGGTGGCTGAAATGGCAAACATGGCTCTCAGGTGCAAAATATCAACGTCGCGTTATTGTCACCATTGCAGTTGTCCATAATGGTTTCGGCCATAAGCTCATACAACGGCTGGAGCACTTACAGTGGCGCGGCATCCATTCCCCTCGGGACAATCGTCCTGGCGTATACATTAACAGGGATTTTATTCACATTTCCCCCACCATTCAAATGGCGTCTGCAATGCTCTACAGAGAGCATCGGATTTAAATGGGAATCGAAATTATTCGATATGTTGATTCATTTTTTTACACACAAGATTATTTTGGAGATACAGTCTCCAATACTTCTTGCAGATTTCTAGGAATCTATGTGCTATATATACCGGTCCATACTACTCGTAGCAACCGTAGCTGCAGAGCCCATACCCTTTGAACCTTTTTTCCTCGTCTTTTCTGATGGCCTCAATTTGCATTGTGCGTACGGGATAATCCTATATAGCTGGCCATTTTATAGATGACCTCGTTGGGCGCGTAATTATGTGCAATATAAATGCTTAGTGGCGGAAATTATGATGCAATAACTTTACCCTCCTCATGCGCACAAGAGCAGGGCACCAGGGACCACCAGGGCACTTACATACATTGAAAATACCAATCGAATGCCATCAAATACGAGCACACACATGTGTGGGTATCCTTTGATCCTTTAAGCAACCAATACGTACACTCAATTTTTATTGTTTGCTGTGTCATTTGCTTTTTTCAAGCCCCACTCGACTCGGTCTCAAGCGGTAAATATGAGAGAGCCGAGCGAGCAGGGGGCTGGCTCTCTTGTCGCTTTGTCGGAGTTTTCGGGCCTTGATAGCAGCCGCCCGCAATCTCAACATTTGTCTCACCCACTTAGACGAAATTACATTGCTCCAGTAGTCTCTTTAGCTTCTCGTGGCCTTCTCCCAGATCCGCCACCTACCCCACCGATACCTCTGCCTGTTTGAGTCGTTGTACTGCCTGGATTTTGTGTCTTTCATTTGCGGCTTGGGGATTGTGTGCCTTATGCGCACCATAAGAATTTCTTTTGACAAACATGTGGCATCCAGTGAGCTTTATTCGCGAATTCATTCAAATATATTGAATTTGTCATAATTATAGGTACATATTATTTACAATACTGTTTACTGGGAGCTTAGTTTTCAACTCACGTTTTGCTTATTCGAAGATTTTTCAACTAGCAATAACAACTAAAGGATGAAAAATATGAAAAATATTTCGTGTCGGAGAGGGATACTGGAGTTAGGTCGGAATTCAATAAGCAAAAACCAAAAATACTTTTCTGAGCACACACACACATATATGGAAACAGGTTTAACGTTGGTCAATTTGTGTGCGTGTGTGTGTGTGAGAACTCTGACTGGCATCATTCAATTGCAGGTCGACTTGGATCGAAAAATTGAATCGAATTGCATAAACATTTCTCTGTCCCCGAGTGTGTTTGGACTGGACGACAGCCATCTAATCAAATGGAAGGCAATGTAAGGCTTTTGGCTGTACGGTGCAGGAGAGGGAGGGAATGGAGAAAGCATGGAGAAATCTAAGCCGTTGAGCTCTCAAGTGGCCCAGCAATCCCAGGTCCTCGCTGCACTCTGACTCAATGAACTTTACCCAATTGACTTTTGTTCTCCGCTGTACAACTTGATATTCATTATTTATTTGCCTTTTATTATTTGACCAGCACATCAGATTGCTTCTCTGCCTCATTTCCTGGTTCTTTTGCCATTTTTCATTTCCTCTCTGCTGTTTAATAACAATTTAAATACATGCCACTCCCCGAAGAGCGCGTTTCTCTCTTGTTTTTCTCTTGTTTTGTTTGTTTCGCATTTGATAATTTGTCATTAATCATTTTTGTGGTGGGAATCTGCTTTTTTCTTGACATTTTTCCCGTAGTTTTCCACTGTTGCTTGGTGTTGTCTTTAATGCATTTTAAATCGTGAGCATTGACCAATTGTCAGGCGGCGAATTAATGACAAAATCTTTGATTAATGAATTGCTTGGGACTTGCGCTACAATTTAGAAAACGATTCTTTTGAGTGGTATTTATGTTGCCTGGCCTTTTTGATATCCATTATGGTTACTCCACTTCATCAATCAAAAGCGTAAATAAAATGATAAAAAAATATTTTAAATATTCAAAAAACATTTAACAAATAAATGCAAATATAAATTAAAATATATCTGCACTGCAGATGCGATGAAAATTAGAATTGCCTGGCTTTTGGGATGATGGAAATATTTCTGAATCCGAAATACGCAATAAAACTAAATGAGCGTGTACTGTATACTCAGACAAAGCATATTGAAAGGGAAAGGGAGGGTGGGTGGAATGGCTCTGGTATGCTTGCAAATCTTGGGAAAATAAACCAAGGCACACAACAAAGCAAATATGTATAAACAATGCCAATAAAACGAGCGAGAAGTAATCCTCGAAATAAGTAATCATTATGGCCATCAGCAAACAATGTAAGCCCAGTCCAGGCCAGCCACAGAAAGCTATGTAAAAAATGCAATGGGACTATCAAAATAACAATAACACCCAGGACAACATAGCCCAACTGAAATATATGGCCATGTGCCGTGTACACTGTACTACACAGAGCTGTGTATTTGTGTATTAGGGAAGAAAACTATGGCCCAGCATTAGTGTGCGTGACCATAGAAAATTTCGTAGAGTATTTGGAGATGAGTGCGTGATGGAAACCAGTTGGATGAATCTGAAATATTTTTTTAATACTCATATTGTATAGCTTAAATTCAGCAATATGTAAATGGGAATCAACAAATTAAAGAAAATCGATAAAATGATTTTTAAACGATTACTTCAATTATCTTTCCATCTAGCGAAACTATCGGTTCTCCTTATTGCTCTTCAACTTGTCCGCTCGTGTGACATTTTGACATCGCTAACATTTTGGGCCTACAATGCAAACACAAGCCAGGATAATCGTCAACAGATTTAATGACATTTTTATGCCAGCCCAAAGGATTTTTAATTGCTGATGTGGTTAGCATTAGCATTTGGAGGGACAGGAACTGTGAGTGGATAAGGGCAGGTGTGTGGCAAATTAAAGAAAATTAACACCATCTGTCGTCTGGGTCTGGAAAATTGATGACTGCCCCGGGGCATGTGTGTTCATACGTTCATGGCTGTGATAATTACTTTCGTGTCCCCAAGTCGTGTGTCTCTGATTTAATTCATGATTGGAGGGAGCGGCTTTTCTGTTGTTGTGTTAGGCTAATGGCTAGTGCCAACTGTACTGCTGAGCTTGTATCAATGCGGATATAATTAGAGTTGAACTCGATTTGGTTTTGGTCCGCGCAACCTGCAGACATAAATCATCGTTGCGGTTGATCCTCAAACATCTGCATAATTACACTTTCAGTTCGTGTTGCTGCTATGGCATGTATACTACATATATATGAGGTTTTGTTCTGCCAGTTCCACGTGTGTGTTCCTTTCGCTGCCATTTTATTAAACTATGTACTCGCTGGCTTGCCAACACGCCACATTCATATGCCACAGACTCACCTCACCTGCTGCGGCAGCTGCAGACAGCCAACTATTAAAGGCCACTTCAAAACGAAACCGCTGCCGGTCTGCCTTTCTGTCTATCTGTCGACTGGCCCTGGCCCAACTCTGCGACCGTCTCCGACCGTCTCTGGCGGAGTGCTTAAAATTTCAGCTACGTGCCCGCTATACGTGTGTGCCACACCTGCCCGTGAGACAATGGGCAACAAGCAAAACGAGTAAGTGGGTAAGCGAGTAAGAGAGAAACAGAGAAAACAGCGGCGAAATGGCAGAGAATCCAATGTAATTTAATGTTTTATTTCTACACATTTGGTCGGCTTGGCATATACTCGGTATGTAATAACGCCCAGAACACGTAGCCCTGCACGCGATGCCAACGTGACGCGTTCGCGTAACCAGGTAACGAGACTAGGGCTGCCCCACAGAAATGGCAGCGTGATCCGGATTCGCGACTGGAGAATTTCAAATTAAAATATATACAAATTAATGCTGTTATTTCAGGATATTTTGAGCTAGTCAAAATTGGAAAACCCAATACATTTATTTGTACTAAAAATTAACATGAACGATTAATTTCAACTGAATCCAGACTCTCGGGTAATGTGCAGTTGCGAGTAAATTTTCACGCCGTCATCTCTAGGACTAGCCCAGTCCTGGCCGGAGTCTTGGCTGGAGGGCAGAGGCCAAGTTAAAGTTTTGTCCTCGTCGCCTTCATCAAGTGTTTCTACACGCCCAACACAATTAAGGTAATTAGTGTTACGTTGCCATTGTTGCTGGTCCTGTTGCTTTTATTGTAGCCCATGGCTTTGGTTTAATTTTTTGGCTTGCCTCCACTGTGTGGGGGGGGCACACATGACATGCAAAGCCGCTTTCGGGACCCGAAATCAAACCCGAAAATCCGAACCGCCAACGCAATCAGCCATTTTATTTTATTTGTATTTTATTTGTGTTTCATTTCATTTGATTTCTGCTCATTTCTCGTGGTGTCGTTGTGTGTGTGTGTGTGTGTTTTGTCATACTTGTGAATTCGTTTATTGTATCTTCTTTCGTTACGTGTAGTAGTATATGCTGATGTAGATTCAAGCCGCGACATTCACATCGAAACGAGGGAGGGCGGGAGTCAAGAACAAGGGTTGTTCCCCAAATTGGATCCTTGTTGGCTTGTTTAAATTTGCAAATATCAAATGTTTTTTGTTGCTCCGAAATGGAATATTTAATTAGTTGATTTATTGGCAGATTGCATGTATTTTTTTTTTTTTTTGCTCTCTGCTGTCGGAATTTCTAGCTTGTTACAAATAAATTCGTATATATGTACATATATAAATTGTGCACACGTGTATGTTCAATTTGAATAGCTTTATAAGAAGGTTTTTTCTGGGTTTTGCTTGCATAACTTTGTCTAAAATTTTGTAATTAACTCAACTGAGAATCAATTTTATCCCAAAAGAACTATCCACAAGGCTATCCGAAATGTGAGTAGAGAGCCCTTCCTGGACCCCTGTTCCTGGTTAAACTGTTGTTGCAGTTGTTGCTGCTTTTACGATTATGCACAGATCTCGTCAGTTGTAATCGCAGTCGTTGGCACTGTTTATGCATATTTAACACCCTTGAGCTATTATTGTGCGATTAAGCGGAAGAATTTAGCCAGGCTACGCATTGTCATTGCTGTTGCTGCTGCTGGCCCTGCTGCTCCCGGGTCGTAGGGCACCAAAGTATGCTATATAAAATGATTACAGTGGGACAGCTAGGCCAAAAACATGACAATTAACGCAGGCTCAAGGCACGATACCAACGTGATCTGAAGAGCAGTAGAGAAGGATTATATCAAAAGAGGCTACATCCCTTTAAATGATAAATATTTCACATGTTTTCCATGACTTCCTTCCACTGTGCTGCTGTGCTGGTGGATGCTCTGAGCAGAAGTTAAGTGCCGCTTGAGCCTTTTTAAATATAGGGACACCCCTTAGCCCCCACACACACACACACTCATACTCGAATAACTGCAGCCATAATACGCACCATTGCAGCTCCCACCCCAACCATCCCCATTCCTCCCCGCTGCCACACCAAGCCGCCATTGTCAAGCGACAATGCCGCTGGCAGATGTGTTGATAGTTGCAAGGAGCCACTGGGGGGGGGGTGTGGGTGTGGGTTTGGGTCGCTCTCTGCTGCTTGGGCTGTTGCCAGTTGAATGCAAATATTAATAGCGCAAATTTTCTGTTGCACAACAAGGCTGCAAGGAGCATGCGGCGTGGCAGAATGTGTGCCACGGCTGGCAGAGAAAGAGAGCGGGCAGAGCTGGGACCCATTTATAGAAATCTGCTCGGATACGGTACGTCTTTTGTGGTTAGCTACGGCTGGCTTTAAATTCAAGCAACGCATAAATTTCCACCTATAGTACTGTATCTCTGACTCTTTCCCTCTATGTATATTTGTTTCGCTTTTCTGCCGTTTGTTGCATACAGATCAAAGTTATTTGCCATTTTGTTTGCCCTCGCTCTCGCGCTCGCCTCGGTTTGTTTGTGTTTTTAATTTGAGTGCAACAAACATTTTGAATTGATTTTGTATCCCTTTACTTTACTTTTTTTTTATTTCGTGTTACACATGCAACGCGAAGAGAACCAATATTGGTTTTTATCTCTAGAGAGAGAGAGAGATGGAGAGAACTCTATTGAATTGTTGCTCGTTTTAATGGAATTGGGATTCGGCGAACACCGAATGTTGTCTTAGCCATTAAATGAAAATTGCTGATTGAATAATGAATGCATCGACAAGTGCAAATAAATGTACGTGTAAATATTCGAAATAGAAACACACTATATACTGGTATACACTGTTTTCGCAGGCAGTAAATGAATTTAATTTAATTTTATTTTATTAATAATCTCATACATTCGCACTTTATTTTTCATTGGATATTTGGAATGGAAATGGGAATGGCTGTGGCGAGGGGGGACTCCCAGCAATCCCTGTGCAGAATAATGAAAGTGATAAATAAGGCGAACAAATGTCGGCAATGCCATAAAGTTTAATTAGAGAGCAAGAGAGAAATGGAGAGAATGGCATATGCCAGCATATGGAAATGAAATGCAACTGCCACAGACCAAATTCTGAGCCTTATTAAAATTGTATAACTGCAGTAAATTCCATATGCTGACAATGGGAAAATCTACTGAAAATTAAGCAAGGGAAAAGTAGATTTTTATACGTATACGTTGGCAGAGAACTTACACAATCCACAGTTCACAGAAACGCAATCAAATGGAACTAGAATCGTACACACGATGGCCAGCCAGACCAATGCACTGATTAAATTTGGGCCCTCCCAATGCGATAATTATGACACCTCAACACCCACAGCAGACCATTATACATCAGCAAACACACACACACACACACGCGTGGCTAAGCAGAGCTAAGAGGGAGGGATGTCGTGGGGGGGTCCCTTGAAATATTGCACAATCAGCGCATTAAATAATTAAGTGCTTAATTAAATAAGGAGCCAGGAGCCGGAAGCAGGACACAAGCAACTTATTTTTTTTTTTTGCTGGTATTCCATTACCCTGGCTCTTTTGTGCATACAAATATGGTAGTTGGATGGGGGATGGGGAGGCTGCGGCTGAATCGAAGAGTTATTTGTCTTGATTTATCTATGCCCATCACGTGCAGAGCCGGAACTCGTAATGAAAACTAAATGGCAGTAGTGGCCCTATGATTCCGGGCCTGGCCTGTTGCATGCTGTTGGGTGTGATTAACTATGCGATTACCGAATTAACTACATATAGAAATTAGTGGCAACAGAGCCTGGAATATTGGAATAGGTGGCTCTGCTTTAGGAAGGGATTGTTCAACTTTACTTGTGCTTGCCGAAATCTCTTCAAGTTTAAATTATCAACGTTATCTTCACACAATTATAAACAGTCCTAATGAATCCATTTACAATCATTAGCCAAAGAACATTCCCTCTGCAGCAACTTTGGCAACGGCAACCCTTTAGCACATTTACTTCAATTAGTGAGAATGCCTTCTCCATCTCTCTCCCCCTCACACTCTCACTCTCAATCTCCTTCTGTTACTGCCTCTTGTTAGAGATACTATACAGCTATAGCTATGTATGTATTTGTGCGAGTGTTCTGTAATTACACAAATGCATTTATGTTTCATTCTAAACAAGATACACAATGTTGCAGACGTTTTGTATTTGTGCAGCCATTCAGACGCAGACACAGTGGCAAACAAATGACGATGACTGTGGTGGGGTGGGGCGGGGAGGGTCAGCAGCAGGGTTGGGGATAAGTAAAAGTAGAAAAGTAAATGCATACATACTCGTTCATACTATACACTCATACTTTTCAGCATTTTAAGAGCTATTTGAGCGAGCACAAAGTCACACACATGTGGCGAAAAATTAGAGAATCGACTTGTTGATCCCCATTCGGTATGGAAATCATCGAGAACTAAAGGGGTATCGCATAACCGTGGGGGTTAAATATAAATCCTTAAATTTAAAATAATATATTTTTAGTGTGAGCGAATAATAAATGTATTTTTGTGTAAACATTTTAATAATCCTAGTGTGAAAACCTATTGTAAAAACATTATCTAATATTAATAATATCGATAGTAGTGTTGCATGATATTTTTGGGTATCGATAGGGAGAGGAGAAAATCGAAAAAAGAAGAGAGTATTCAGTTAAAACTATGCAGCGAAAGAGGAAACATAATAAAGATATTATGTTTGGTGAACTAAAATAAATGTGTTATACTTTAAAATTTGTATTTTTATAAATTTATAAATCTTCTGGGATGTTTTCCAAACCCCTACCAGAAGTATGCTTCCTCCGAATTTCTTGGTATTTGCAATCTAGACTCAAGCCCGGACTGCCCCATGTTGCTTCTGAGGCCATCTAGAGGGTATCCCATGTACAAACATAATCAGTGGCATTCTCATTCGGCTGCATCAGCACAAAGCGAACACCAGCTCAGACTTAATTAAAATTTCATTGTGCGGCCCTCCCGCTTTAAATGTTTTTGTTCTTCTTTTTGTCGCTTTTGCTGCTTTTGTTGTGCACTGTGTCTAAGTCGCCTTCTGATTTTACCCTTCGTTTGCCATCGCTATTGTTTCGCCTGAATGCCGAATGCTGGCTGGCTTTCAGGCTGCTGGCGTATGCGTAATATTGCTGGCGGCAGGGGCAGTGGCACACTTGAGACGTTGGCTCACGGTAAGAGTCAAGTTCCTAACCTTGCACACTGAAGGCGACATTTGTGCATTTGGAGCCCAGGTTTCGCCTGCATGCAATTGTCTTTTTTTTGTGGTGATTACCTGGCAAGGGGGGAGGGGGAAAGTGTGTCACAGAGTAAGGCTGAGCACTGCTTACTGGTAATTGGCGCTTTTTGGGGCTGGCCGAAATGATTTGGGCTACTAATTTGTAAAATTGCTCAAATAATTGGCCTGCCTGATGTATTTCATTTTAAATTAAACGTCCACCAACGCAACCAACCAGCAGAGCACTACCCACCCTCCTACTGCTCCACCTCCCGGGATCCCCGCCCGAACATAAACCAACTGCAATTGGCAGCACTTTTCCGCGACCCTCTTTTAGTGCAGTTTTTCGTTTGAGCACTTTCGCCCAGTGGAGTCCTTTGACTTTGTTATGGAAGATAGAATGGAAGAGGAAATACATAAAAGACATCACCAAGAACCTAAATGAAGAATAACTAGTACTAGTACTAACTGTATGACACATAAAAAGATTCCTTACAGGTTTTTGCTTGAGCAAAAGCATAATACACAATACGTATAAGTTTCTATTCTAATTTCTACCTCCTATAACTCTTGATTGAAGGGTTTTAATGTAAAGCATTACCTTAGGTAGAAAGATTGGATCCGTAGTACTTCACTTTATCTTCTTATGTCAATAAAAATTAAATAATAACATACGACACTGACTTTTTGGGCTAACCGCCCAGCACTAAAGAGTATTTATAGTCTTAGCATATATATTCGTGAAAAATTTGTGTGTATTTCCTGCCATTTTTTTCTACCGTGTGGCTTACTTTTTTCCATTTCCATTTCTCTTCCTTTTACTTTTTTCCCGTCTGCTGGTGCGCTGTACCCTTTTGGTTGCACACATAATTTGGCCAATTAGGCGCGTTTATGGGTAAAAGTTAACAACGTTTCCATTTAACATGGAAGCTCCTTTAGAGCGGGAGAGAGGGGAGAGCATAGAGTACAACCAGGAGGAAAAAAATAAAATAATATTCTAGCATAAAATCAATATTAATAGTAAAGTAGTCGAATTCAGAAGCGTTTGTCTACAGCAAAGACGTAATAATTATAGTAATATTAGTAATAATATTAGACATAAATTCTATTGGTATTTATTTGCTTGTTTGCCGGTTTTTTTCTAGCCATTAAGGACATTTTCTGTACTCATTCATCATCGATTGGCCTCATATGCTAAGGCTTAAGTGGACAAAATAGATCATGTGCGTCCTCGTTCCATAGATAGTATTGCCATTTCTGACCATGTCAACGATTGCAGAACCTAAATGCTTGATTTTCCCAATTAACTAAACTAAAATTTGTTCAGTTTTGACTGTTCTCCATTTGAACATTAATCCCCCAGTGTGCAGAAGTTTTCCATTTGACAAACTGCACAACTGATGCCCACTGAGTTCAATCAGACGAACATGATTGATTGACATATCATGCCATTCCAACAGCACGATGAGTGCGAATTTGAAAAGCGCATTTCGAATGAGGGTCGAGATTGTACGGGAAAGGGGGACGACAAGTTCAGCATAAAGGAAATCGTCAACCAATTAGCTTGGAAAAGCGGATGGTATTTTCCAGGATGCGCACGAATTTGCAGGGCCACTCAGAGCAAAACACATTTGGAGGGCACTTCATTTGGAAATAGTTGATTTGAATCGATGATGACTCAAGTTCAGGGAATAAATGAAATGGAAAGTAGCACTGGGATGAGCAGCCAATCTTAATGTCCTTTCTATATTCGTATACCCAGTTCAATCCATCTAGAGGGCTCCTTAAACATTTATTTCCATACATACATCTTTATGTCATAACTTTCGCAGCGAACTTTTTCATCAACAAATACTTGGAACATATTTTGTGTCTGACTTCTCTGCCGTTTGCCTTGGGAATTTTGCATATCGAAATGGTTCGATTTCTATTTGAAAGCACTCGGAATTCTCCGCCAGACATTCACCTTTTGAACTCACTTCACTTTGAATGAAAGTGGCAGGGATTCCCCCAAAAACTATTGACGAGAAGGAGGGAGAGAGACGCATTTTCCATTTTCTTCGCAATGTGGATAAATTGAATTTTGTGGCCAGCCTCTGTCTGAGAGCTTTTGTGGTCGAATTAATATGTCGGTGACCTGGACCCATATCAAAATCAAGTTGGACATGCGTCGCTGGACTTGGTGTAGGCAAATTTGGAGGAGTTGGAGGCTGGATAAATCCTGGGGGGATTTTGGGCAATTTTCCTGGTTTAACTTGGGCTTAACTCAACCTAATTAGCTATTCATTCAGTTCGAGCCCCAAACCCTTTTCCAACGTCTCAAAACTCTTAATCCAAAAGAACTCGCAGATTCGCCCGAATAATTTCCCATCACTTTGGCTAAAATCGTGAGGAAAAAAAGTGGGCAAAAAGTTTAAATTGAAGTACTTGGAATGCTTGGCTCTGCCCAAAACTTTTCCCAAATTGCTCGCTTGCTCATCGCTCTCTCCCTTCAAAAAAAAAAGTAGCCGAAACAACAGCAAAACCATCGCAAATGTGGACCATTTTCGGGTCTTTTATGTCTCGAGTCCCATCCAATTTTCATTCTGCTCCTGCTTTCATTTTCCTTTACCCCTAGACAACTTTGCGCCGGGTCAAAGTGCAGAGCGAGAGACAAAAATAAAACTAGAAGTGCGACAGTGACTTTGGGCTTGGGCACTTTCTCGGCTCATTTCGTGGATAGTTGCTCTGGGATTTGTTTCACCTTTGAACCTTTTGCTATCTCACAGCTTCAGCAATCACGTTTTGGATCGGGCAAACATCTTGGTATAAGCTCTGTAGAATAACTCCACTACTTACACACATTTAATTGTTTAGGTGTATTATAAATTTAAACAAAAACAAAACAAAAACACAATAACGAGAGGGAACGTTGTGAGGCGCAGTGGCCGCGAATCTACTTTTATACCCGTACTCAGTCAGTAGATATGTACATATGTATGTAGTATATTCTTATACATAAACAAATGTTTGGGAAGCTATGATTATTGGTAATTTTTGGTAATTTTATACTTTTTTATCAGCATATATTTTTTTGAAACATTTTTAACTACATACTATATACATATATGAATGTATATATAGATTATACGCGTTTTACGTTTTCAGCCAAAAGGCTAAATTTTGCGATTTTTTGCTAAATTTTTAAATTTTTGTTAAACATAACAGAGGCATAACAGCAGTAACAGATTAACAGTACAGTAGGAAATAAACCACATTTATGCGAATGTCGGAGCGCCTGGAGTGAAAAGTATGACTTTTGACTGCAAACGTAAAACGCAAAGTAAGTGATTGCCGGAGCCTGAATGATTATTCATATGTACCATATATGAAATAAAACTGCTGCTGCTGTTGTTGACTGACTGCGAATAAAATTAACTATCTTCAATAAAAAGGATATAAACAACTCCACAGAATGTATAGGAAACTCGATGGCTCTAAGCTTAAACAGTGGTGGCCTTAAAGTGTGAGATCAGCGGACTGCATTTTTTCAAATCATGTGTCGCTGCGGCTGTGGCAAACAGACGACAATCCAACCCGTCAACACGGCTGGCAGTAACAGTCAACGCTACACTTTGCTCTTCAGCGCTAAACAAATTTTGTGTTCTCACACACTTCGAGCTGGTAAACTTTTCCAATGGCCCTGGGCTACTATGCAGGAGAGAACTGTGAGTAAGCGTGGCAGTAGGAAGTATTTCATGGTTGCAGTCTACAAGTTTATTCAGCTCAGTTCAGTACAGGCGAAATGCTGTTCCGTACTCCAGTGGAGCGTCAGGAAAGAGGAGCACGGGGATGGTTTCCGGGCATACTAAAGTCAAATAGTCAAACTGTCAAACAGCATGTCGATATATATGTATAGTATGTGTGTAAACTTTAGAGTCGACTTGGCTTTCTTTTACTCTAATGATTTCATCTGTCAGTCTGACGGGTGGGTATGCTCAATATTTTAAATCCGATTGAAATAAATCGACGCTGGCTCACATGAAGAGAGGCATCGCATCGTTATTCATTTATTAAATTTGTGTGGTATTTTCGCCAAGCAGCCAATTGACATTTCAAATTTATTGCCCACTTGTTTCGCTGCCCAAATTGTATGGCCATACAACCCGCCCATGCAAACACATTTATGCAAACCAACATTTATGACAGGGCACATTTATGAATAGCCAAAATGTCGTTCACATACGAATTCAGCGAATCATTATTATTGGTGGTGCAATTTCCAGTGCGTTTTTGAGTGGGCTTTAAAAAGCGAACAATTCATAAATTTATTTTATAATGGTATTCCATATTAATTTCCATTTTAATCTACTTTTATCAGTTGAAGAAAGGAGCCCTTTCCTGTTGTTTAAAGAAAACTTCATGATTCTTCTTTTTATGGTTATCATTGAAATCATTGAACAAATTGTTTATTTAGCTGGCATAATTAAAGTCCACACATAAATCCAATCAATCATACTTTTTTGCACTTCGTACATATATCATCTACCAAATAAAATAAAGTCGCAGATAAGAAAAAAAAACCTCAAAAAGATTAAACATATTGTTGTGCGTCTCACGCGTTTCAAATAAAAATGCCGTCAATAAAATGCCACAGCGAGAAACGTGTGTATATGATTTTTATGCCAAAAAGAACACCATGTTCTTTATAGACATATGTATATGTAGTATGTGTATCTGTGTGGCCAAGTGTGTTTGTATTATCCGGGGATCACGTGCTGTGCAGCTTGTCGGGCAGACTAGTGTAGGCAACAGTAACTCGACGGTAACCTCTGACTGGGAGTGCAAAAGTGTCTAAACAGAAACAATGCCATGAACATGACAGCAACTTTGTAGGCAAACACCAGCCACAATATCCACACAGAGAGAGAGGGGAAAAATATGATAAAAAAAGATGGGAAATTACATGGTAGTGGTAAGTGTAACTTAAAAAGAAACACATGTGTCAGTGTCTGTGGCCATAAAACCAACACATATACAAATAAAGAGTGGGCTGAGGTTGGAAAAAATAATCATTTTGCATTGCAAATCTTAATAAAAATGGATTTATTTGTGCACTTTGTACGTGTTGTTGCCGCATTCGTTTGAGCGGAATGAGTTTAGCAGTTAAAAGAGAGGAGAAGAAAATTCTTTCAAGTTGCTTTACATTATTTTCAATGTACATATAGCTTTCCCCTTCATAATGTAGCTTCGAGGAAATTAGACATTCTACTGTGTTAATACTATTAATAAAATTTATCAAGGTCACCGACAGCAAGGCTTAATCTCTTTGGATTCTCTATTATGTGAATGGTAAATATTACTGACAGTAAAAAAGTGTTTGTTGGATATCATATTGTACTATATTCTGCGTGATTTAATACTTAAGTAATAACATTGTTAATTTCTAAGCATTTTTGAAATACATTTTTTTATTGCATATTTCTGGACTGTCATAAACTTCTCTTTGAGGAATTTAGCCCAATAATATTTGCCTGTTAAGAATCACTTAGAAGAAGTTAAGTTTATTTTGAATTGCTAATATCTAACATTTACCTCTTGCTTACTTATTCCATAGTTAAATTGATGTTCTTGGAATATTTGCCTTACCTTTCATTTGCCAAAAATGTTGTGTGTGCCACTCATCATTTGATTATTTTGTTTGCCAGAGCAAATTTATGCCATTTGTAGTTATGGCAGACATTTCTGCCTATGAAATAATGCCTTTCATATTTTCGCTCTACGCTTGTGTTTTGTTTCTGGCACATATATATGTATTTGCCAAATGAATTATGCTGACAATAATTTGGGCAATTAAACAATCAGCATTCACATAAGCGCATTTGTTTACGTAATCATCGGAAATACTTTTTATTTCCCCTGCAAAATTGTCTAATTATTTTATGTAACAATTTTTCACTTTTGCAGCTTCATTTTGAATTCCATAATTTTGGGTTACATTTTGCCCTTTCTTTGGGTATTCAGACGTCAATGGAATGGTCAAATATTTATTATTACGCAATAATTAAACATTTTGCTGTTGAGGTACGAGGTGGATGATGATGGCCCTGGTGGATACGTGCAAGAAATGTATGTATATTTTTAGGGTAGTGTAATATTATTTATATATATATATATTTTGCTAAGTTTATTCTTGTTTCTCCAGGGCATCGGTCATTCGTTTTTAGGATATTTAATGTGTTTGCCTTAATTAATTAAAATTAAACGTTGCAATTTAAATGTTCAAAAAACTTTGCCTCTCGCTCTATACCTTACAGTTCGTAAACAAATCGTAAAATATTTCAAACATGGCTAACAAAATAATTAGGCGGTCACTAAATAATCACAATAGTGCAAACAATGCTGGAATAGATTCCAAGGGTTTGTGGCATGCCATAACTTTACCTCTTTCCATACCATACCTCTTGTATCTCTCCATCTCTCGCCATTTCTGTATATATCTGTTTATCTGTTTCGTTGATAATATTTACTTTACATTTTGTATATGCAGCATAGATTGTAGGGTAAGTGTACGAAGAAGGGTTAGATGTCCCTATTGATGCGCCATAATGACGCCAACGAATCGGCGACAAATGCATGGGGATGGTTGCCACAGCCAACATACAGACACACACGCCCATTAGACTAACAAATATTGGTGCCTGGAACAAATGCAATTGTTACAGGGAAGGAAGGAGAAAGGAATGTTAACATTTTACTAATGTCTCTGCCGCTCGGATTACTATAAGAGTGCATCGGTTCTTTAAATGGCCTCACAAGCTCATCGTGGCTTTTAACTCGAGAACAAGTCCGAAATTCCTACCCAACCCAAATCGTTGGGAGCCCCAACAATTTGCCCCCTTATTGACTGGGACTCCTCCCGGAACACGGACACAAACATGCAGAATGTCCTTACGCATGACGGAATTAACGAAAACTTTATTGCCAGTTGCAGTGGCAGTGCCAGTAGAAGCACCAGTTGGCCGTCTACAAATTGCAAAGGATGCGCACAGACTGCTCCCAGTAACCCATGCATACATACACAGTCAGACACATACACGTATACGTTTATGTTTGTGTGTGTACACATGTATACGGTTATATGGACCTCAGATTTTCGGAATCGTAACCAATTTTTGCGGCTGGATTTTCATGGGAAGTTTGGTGGTTTCCATTGCATGCTCTCTGCTTATTGATCGCACACTGTACGAAAGTTTAGAAATAATTAGTAAACTTTTAATTGGAAACTACTAGTAGTAGTACCCAATAGCAAATCGATGCTCTGGCTAGCCCCGCTAGCTTGGTTTCACTGCAACACTTCCAGGGCCAGTCCATTGAGTGGCGGTCGATTTTTGGTTGTTGGCGTTGATTTTTTAAGAGCTTTTCCCATCAAGAATGTGTTAGTGCTCTTTTGATTTTGTTCTTGCTCTCTCTCTCTCTCTCTCTGCTCTCTTTCTCTCTCTATTTCTCTGTTTATTTCATTGCAATTTTCATTCCCATGAAATTTGTGGCTCTGCACAAATTTTTCAAGTCTTTGTGGCTTACAAGGATTTTCAAACGAAATATGCACTTCGTGCCTTGTTGGGTTGCCAGCACTAAAACTTTTTATATGCCATACTTTAAAAGGGGTGGGGGGTGTGCTGTGCTGTGGGGGTGCCTATGCGTGTGCGTATGCATGTGTGCGCTTGTAAATTAGCCAAGGAAGGAGCCAGCTATGTACAAGTGCGTATACGTAATTTCACTGAAAGCCTGGGATTTTGTTTGTTTGTTTTTCTGTTTCTTTGTGTTTCTTTCAGTTGCTTTCAGTGTGAACTGCAATTTGGGGCAGTCTGATGCAATAAATATTGGCCTTTAAGAGCAAACCCCCCTAGGGATCCGGAAAGGGTTAGACGTAGTCGAAGAAATGGTATTAAAGGGAACCAACCATGAATTCAAACTCATTTCCCCAGAAGTTAAGGAGAGCACTAGACACTTTTTTAGAGCAAACTCCGGTAACTAGATCTTGAGCAGCAATTTGATTACAATTCATTATATCCAGTCGCAGAAGCTGCGGATACGGCAAAACTCTGCAGTGCACTTTAAATCTTAAACGTAATTTAATTTCCAATGCAATGCAGAGAGTCACAGGATGAGCACTGGAGAGCGCCATGAAAAAAGCATCAGAGACAACGGGCAATGCACCTGTGAAGTTACCCCAGCAGCGAGACAGCGAGCACTGCGACAAGCAGAGTGGGGGGCGATGTGGATTCTGATGGAGCCAGACAGGGCTGCATATTAGCAGCAGCAACAACAACAACAACAACAGGGAAGCTCCACCAATGCGATGTGCAACACTTGCTTAGAGGAATTTATTCGAACCTTGGGGTAGGCATGTTAATCGACCAGCAGATATCCTCATTTGTAGTGGGAACTCAGCCACGTTAAGAAAACATCAAAAAACGAAACAGGTGACAACACTAAAGAGGTGTAATAAGACGGGTCTGCTAACAATCTTTGCAGGTGTCTACGGTAAGGCATATACCATGCATTAAATTGAAATTGAGTTGCTCTGTTAGTTGTAGTGCCAGCATAGCCAACACCTTTAATGGGCATCAAAATTGCTAGCAGCATTCAGAACGCATTAGCGTGAATGTTCATAACCGTTGTCTGGCACAGATGGGTGGGCGGGATGCATAGCTATGGGGGGGACACGAGTATTGTGTATCTGTGTGTGTGTGTGTGTGTACTGTGGTGGGTTCAACTGGCGGTGACTGTACCTGTGTCTAGTGCATATAGTACACCTCAAGGCTTAATTCAGAGAGTTCCAGGGAGGGTGTCAACGTTTGCTGCTTTTTGAACTCGTTTTACATCCAGACTTGTATTTTTTATACGCCTCTTTTTTGCTCAGTCGTTGTTTTGGCGTGTGCATTCTCTGGATGCCGGGCCCAGCGTGAAAATGCCGCACAGTCGCACACTGTAATGAAATGAAATGTAATTTGCATTTAAACACACTCTCGCACTCAGTAAGGCAGAGAGGAAAATTAAAAAACGAGAAAGAACGTACGGAGTCGCTGTAAGCGCGACTTTACTTTTATACCCGTACTCAGTCAGTACACAAGTGATTTATGTGGAATTTTCAAATGTTGTATCAGTTTTTACATTTTACATTTAACATTTGTTTGCTGCATCTGTCATCTACAACTACATCAGGTCATTTTCTACCATACTGCATTTTTGGTTTTTTTCTATCTTCAAAATTTTGGATTTTCGTCTTTTGGGGGGGCGGGAGTGGGCGTGGCAAAATTTTGAAATGAGCGTGAACTGAAGCGATATCACAGGAGTCTATGCAAAAATTTGGTTGTTCTAGCTTTTATAGTCTCTGAGATCGAGGCGCTCATTTATACGAAAAACCAAATCGACTCGATTTTGTGTGAGTGCGAAAGAGAGGGAGCGAAGTTTTTCGTATGTTTTTCTCTATTGTTGCTATATTAATGATCCGATCGGATTCAGATTTGGGTCCCTGATAGATAAGGATTTTCTCTATGATACTGCATTTTTAGTTTTTTGTTATATTCAAAATTGTGGACGCCACAGATGTGCGCCCTTTGTGGGGGCAGAAGTGGGCGCACATTTTTTCTAGGAGTGAGATATCACATCAGTCTGGATAAGAAGTTTGGTTGCTCTAGCTCTTATAGCCTTCGAGCAATGGGAGACAAATAAGACGGACGGACGGACGGACGGACAGACGGACGGACAGACAGGGCTATATCGACTCGGCTATTCATGCTGATCAAGAATATATATACTTTATAGGGTCGGAAATTATTCCTTCTCTATGTTACACACATCCACTTTTATCACAAATACAATATACCCTTTTACTCTTCGAGTACGGGTATAAAAAGAAAACGACTTTGTAGGGCCGACTCCGACTGGGTCCAAGGGGGGTCTGACTATACATACGTTTCTGGTTGCACCGTTGAGCCCACATGCATTTCATTTTATTAAAATTGCAGAAATACATTTAAACTGGACTTATAATTTATTTTCCCAGGGTACAGGCTTTCTTCTCTCCCACCCATCTCTCTCTTCACTCTTGCGTATCTCGTTTTTCTGTTTCTGTGATTTTTAATATTTCCATGTTCGCGAATTTGATTCACATTGTTTTTTTCTAGTCGTGTTAAGCAAATACTTGTAATTTAATTAATGGCACATGTCTGGAAGAGGGAAAATCAAAGGCTATCCATTAGAAGAGCAAGAGCAACACGTTCGATGAAGCTTTCGTCAAATTTTAGTACTAAGACCTTAACTTCAATAAGCACTTCCAGATCTTATAAAATCATTATTCATATTATCCGATGAGATAACGCAAGAAAATTTAAAAAATTTGGTTCGTATATTATTTATTTAATTTCATAAATGCTGCAATACACATTTTTTTTTTTTTTTACCCGTACTCGAAGAGGTAAAGGGAATATTGTATTTGTGGTAAAGGTGGATGTGTGTAACGCAGGGAAGGAAACGTTTCCGAACCCATAAAATATATATTGTCTTGATCAGCATCAATAGCCGAGTCGATACAGCCATGTCTGTCCGTCCGTCTATCTGTGTGATCAGAGACTGTAACAGCTAGAGCAACCAAATTGTTGTTCCAGAATAGTGAATCATTGAGAAATATTATATCTACCATATTGCGGAATATGGTTCAGATCGAATGATGAAATGAACTTTCAGCTGCTTGCCCCTCCACCATTTTTGATGGAGCCGCTATTGATTTTCTCTCTCGCTCACACATTCTGCCTCGTTCAGTGTACGCGGATAACGAAACGGCGTGTTGTTGTGAGAAGTGATGTAGATGTACATAAATGATAGATGTAGCAAAAAAAAGTAAAATGTAAAAACTGATAAAATATTTAAAAATTCCACAAAAAGTATAAAAGTAGTGTCGCGGAAACAGCGACTCAACGTTCCTCCTCGTTTTGGTATTTTTTTTGTGGAATTTTCACTACGAAGCAAAATGGTTCTTACGAAGCATTCAATACATTTTTGTTTATTTTTACAGGAAGTATTACATTTCATTGAGTTTCAATATGCTCCAAAAGCCTTTCATGGAGTGGAGGAGCGAGGCACTTGATGCTTTTTTTAATATTAACCAGCCCCCATCGCTGCCATCGCTGGACTGTAAACTATTATTTTTTAACGAACTAACGAATTCGGTTGATTGAACATCAACAAAGCGAGAAACCCTTCCTTCCCATCCCTGGCATCAACGTCCACGAGCAACATGTTTTTGCAGGGGAAAAATAACTATTTTATTCGCTACGTAAATGCATTGCCATGGATATCTGTGTAGTATTTAGTATAGGGTATATATGGTGTGCTGGAGGGCGGTCAAAATATTTGCCCTTTGCCTAAAACAACAGACAATAAATCGCTTTTGTGTGGGGAAGCCTCTAACACGATATGGAAGAAACAAGAGTAAAAATTTGCCATTGTAAACACTAGATAAGCGGATTTAATTGAGATCTCCTCGACCAGACTATTGTCCGCTATTTGCCTAGGGGCCACAGAGCCAACACTATTCAAAATGTTGAAAAACGATAGCAAAATGGAGCGGAGTCATCTGGCGTGGCCATTATCTGCATGTAACTTTAGAGCAATGGCAACAAAGTGGTATTTAAAAAGAGAAACTAACCCATAATTCAATAGCAGATCGATTGTTTGTGGGACAGCAATAATATATGAATATACAGATTATGAAAGTTCGCTCTTAGTAGTAGTAAAAGTAAGTTTATTCGATAAGATACTAAGGATAGAATGAGCTTCCCCATTTTGAACTAATATTTTAAGTTGCTCTCAATTATGTTCCCCCTGACTCGCACAAACATCTTGACCATCCTTGACCGCAAAACCAATGACGGCTAAGCACCCTCTACTGCCTGTGGAATTTTCCTTTTGATTTCACCAATTTAAAAGATGACTCTGCATTCCTGCAGAAAATTTCCCTGGTATTTCACAGCCCATTTTGAGTGTCTCGACAGCTGTTGCTCTGCAGCACAAATTTCTATGCTTCTGTCCGTACAATCTACTTTACTCCCAAAATAAGTTGGCTATTTGTTTGCATAGTTTACTAGCCCAGTAGTCAGGGCACGCCCCGACACGCCCCCGGGCTCCAGGCCAGTCCAGTCCGTGGCAGCATCGAACAGAGTTCTGTAGCATTTTTTATTCGCAGCATTTTTGAGCTCCCTCTTGGGGTAATTTATGCAGGGGAAACCCTTCGGCCGTGGCCCGAGCATGCTTTTAATGCTATTTGCTTGCCATTTGGGCCAATAAATCATTTTGGTTCGCAGATAAGTAATTTTTTCTTCTCTCCTCGCTCTCTCTTTTATAATGCTACCTTCCTCTTGGTTTCTGCTGCCATTTGCAAAGGTTTCCCGTGTGCGATTTTCTCCGTCTTCCGCCTGCCGGTCGTGATTCATGACTTTGCCATTTCTTGGCCGGCACAATTGTAGCGGGAATCTGAAAAAATCTGTATCGGTCTTGGTCGTGGTTCTGGCCTTCTTGTGCGTGAAACATTTCGCTGATGCTACTGCTGTTGCTCTTCCATGTATTGGCCTTTATTGATGCTCTGCAGTTATGCAAAAATTCATCATCAAAATTGGATATGTGTGACCTTGGGAGCATCGCAAGGAAAAGTGTTTTTTAAAGAGGGAAATTCCTTTTCTCAGCAAACTTTTTGGGATCTTCTTCCTACCTTTCTAAGGCATTAATTTGCACGGTACACTATTCCCAATATGATACATAGCATTAGCATAGATACAACTTAAGTTCATTTGATTGTTTCCCCGCCCAAAAGTTTTCACACATTTGATTTGGCTCGGCTGCCACGACGACTACTAGTTTAATGATGTCACTTGGCGGTTGGCATCTCGATGGCGCCCATGGCAAAATATGCATTAATATTAATGTATTTGTTGGTGTGTCTGCTCCGAGTGGCAATCAGGCGTTGTGTAGTTGCCAACACCTGTGTTGCCGTCGCTCCCTCCACGACAGGCCCAAACTAACACTAAATTTCCATATATATGTATATATATACACATATGTACATATAGTTGTGTCTAGGTAAACACAAATTGTCTGTAGGCGTTGCAGAAGGAAAGCGGCTCTCATACTGGACATTAGTCTGCTTGATTGAAATTTACGCCTGAAAGTTTTCCCCTGGAATCTGTGTCATGTCTGTGCGATGAACATCCAAATGGCAGTCAAACTAGTACTTGGGTGGGCTGCGTTAATGGGATTGTTCATTTGGTGGAAAACTATTGGAAAATTGCCTGAAACTTAATAGACTATCAGTTGTGAGAGAAAAGTCTGAGCATGAACATCTCTCTAGGTCTGCATATTTGAAAATCTTTCTATACGTATACAAAAATATAAAAACATAAAAATGCTATAATTATAAAGGATAAGTATAGGTAAGTTTTAAATTATGTAGAGGTTACTTTTCCCTCATGCCTGCAGTTCGTGTTCCCTTTTAATTTTCTGCGTGTCTTATAGCAAATGTCAGCACCCTTCCTTGCTAGTTCCGTACCTTTCTTATTGCCAAAAACTTTATGTTAACTTACACTCCCAGCTGGAACTTATGGAAAACTTAATGTCAACTTGGCATCACTTGCAACTGTTGAACTGTTAGCAATACCAACAAAAGCGACATTAAACCAAGATCTTTGCCATGGTAGGGGTGCGTAAACATTTTAAGGAAAATGCAGATCATTGTCTTAGTTCAATTCCTATCGTACCAAGTTTAAGAAAATAGTAGAACAAACTTAATTAGAGAACCCAGAGAGAGGATCTTAGTTCATGCACCTCTGCATGAATAAAGAGCCAGGAAGAGGATCGCAGACTATACCCAACTAGAAATCTGGGAACCAGGGAGCTTTCCGTACAGCTTCTGAATGGTTTAATTGTAAGCTAATTTATTTGATGACTGGAAATTTGCTTAGTTGGAAAAAAATGTGTATTAGGGCTCGCTGCAAAGAATATGTTTTTAAAAATTCATTATAATTAGCTAATCATGTTTTACCCAACCGCATATGTCCCTCCCCCCTCTCCATTTCTCTGCTAATTCCTACAACTTATTAAGCGTTATTAATATTATGTCTGTTCTTGTTATGCTTTTTGTTTCCTCTTCTCAGAAGGGACAGCAAAGCAAAGTACGGTACAACAGCGCAGCTCTCGTTTCGTGGCTGCTTATTAATGAATGCTGTTGTATGTCTGGTCAGGGCCGGACCCACTACAATTTGTTTTTCTCCTACTTATTTATTACATTTGCCTTCGAGGTCACTATTTGTTCGACTCCCACCCCCGTTCTGTTTGAGTCCCATAAAAGCTAACTGCCCTGGGCATTAAGTGTGTTCTCATTTGGTCCCGGGTCTCTGAGCCTTAATTAATATGAATTAATTTTAGTGTTAATTGCAAGTGGTTGGGAATGCTTAGGGCTCTCAATGCATGCCAAGACTTCAGTCTGGCTGGCCCGTTCACTTACTCGTTCACAAAATGAAAGTGCCTGCACTGGGAAAAGTTTTCTATATGGATGTGATTATTCTACGAAATGAAAGAAAATGTACCTAAACAAGTTCATGGCTTCCTGTGCCTACTATATTTTCCAGTAATTCTCTTCACTTACTTTACGAGTAGCCAAAAACGAAAATAGTATTTCCGCACAACATCAATCAACCTCCATCACCAGCCACACACCCACCATAGGGGAAGTTCGTTCATTAAGTGCTGTAATTACCTTAGTTTGGAATGCGATTTGAACATTACTCAGAAGAAATAAAAACGATTCAAGTAATTTAGCTAATGACTTAATTAGATAATTTGTGAATTTTCTGTGCCAAAAACAAGAAGGAAAAGCTGTTTTTCGCAGTGTATTAATACAATTTTCCAAAACAATGCTTATCAGTGGAAGAAGGATCTGTACTTGTTCTCGGAGTGGAGAAAAGGAGAAAGACTCTAAGAGAGACTGGGAAAGATTATCAACAGCCATTATGGGTTTCGGTTCTGGTTGTTTGCAGTAATTAATATTAAGTATACGCCACGTTTGACAGCTTTCGCTTGCTATCTGCTATCTGGCTAAAGAGCACTGAAAACATCACGTAGATAAATAGAGCCACTAAGACCCCATGTCAAAGAGCAGCTAAATCAAATTTCTCCCACAATTTCTGTTTTTTTTTTGTTTTTTTTTTTCTAACCGCTGCTGATGCTTCTTCTTCTTCTTGTGCTGCCAACAAGGTGGACGAGAGTAAATAATAAATAAATATTTGGAAAGCGTTTCGCTAACAGGACACGTCCAGGGAATTAACAATAAGGCAGAGGGGTGTGTGTGTGAGGTGTGGTTTTCCGCTAGACTGAAGGCAGCTGCTCCTTGGCCAAGACGTGCCCAAGTCCTCTTTTGGCTAAAGCGAAAGCTCAGCCGCGGCCAAAACTTTGGCCGACCATTAAAGTTTAAAGATGAAGGCGACAGCTTGCGAAACCGCAGAGGATTTGACCCCACGGAGGTTACACACAGAGCCCCCCTCCCCACCTCTAGCTGACTCTCCATCCTTAAGGAATGGTTCCATTCTTCATTCCTGTCTCTTGGTTGAATAACCACATTCGATGGGGTTGGGATTGGGGTCTGGGATTGGGTCTTGGAGGCATTGGAGGCATGAGATGAGCCGAAGCCCGCATAGATTTACAATCAGCTGCTGCTACTGGTGCTGGCTTGGGCTTTGCCTGACTGGGCATTATGCCACAAATCATAAAAACGCATCCACACACACACATACGGAACAAAAATCATATGCTCATACATATGTATGTATGTATATGCCGTTATATAGTACTATACTCGTGTTAGTTCATCAGGCGGCCTCCTGTGGCCATGTGGCCTGCGTATACGTGATATTTTATGGGTCACTCGCTTCGCCATCGACCCCAAAAGCCCCGCAGATGTCCTGCGACTCGCTTTCCGTATTCCTCTGGGGCCGTAAAAGACTTCTCTCTCTCCACCCTGGGAGCGTCATGTAAGCCGTGTAAGTGTAATTCCAGCTTCAGCTGTATCTCATTGCATTTGATTTACAGATAATCAGAGCGTGTAGATGTGGCATCCTTTGATTAACCACTTAAGGGGCGCGGAGCCACTTAGGAGGCAAGTGAAAATAGGTCGTAAAAGTTTAAGGCAACAAGTGGCAAAGTGTAGGAAAATGCTGGCCTGAAATATATCTCAGAGGTGATTTCTTATAGATACATACGTATGCAGGACATTTGCTTCATTTTAATAAATCAATTTTATTCGCATGCCAAATACTTTGAATATTAAATGAAATCAACTATTTTATATTCTGATACATAGTAAAAAAAAAAACTAAACTTTTCCTCCCGAATCCTGAAAGTTTTGCATTCCTTAATTTCATATTCATCTCTCTGCTTGAGCAGTCGTGGTCCCTCCCAGGACTTACGTTGAAAATGTGAAATAAAATTGCAATTCAATTACCAAAAAATTGTAAACGTTTTCACACATCGTTAAATGCCCGAATGCGTACAAAGTTATTTTGAGGAAAAATTAAGGCATTTCCCAGGCGGTTCACAATACAAAAACTTTCCCCCCCAGCTGACCCCAAAAATTGAATGAAAAAAGCAACCAAACAAACATAAGCAAATTCCTGTCCAATGTTCAGCAGATTTTCCACAGATTATTGCAGCTGGAAATGCATGTGCAAAAAGGAAACTCCGCTCATGATGAATATACGAGTGCGACGAGTATGATATATTTTGAGGGCTTTGCCTTCACCAGAACACACATTCAATTTAATCTTACGTATCGGGTTCTTGGCCCCCAGGCTGCAGGGGAATGTTCTGTGCTGAAAGGAGCACGAGCTGAAAGCCAAACATTACACGAAAATTGTGTGTTAAAATTAAAAAAAGAAAAGAGAAGCGAGCGAGGACTTGATGTTGGAAATAAATTGAGCAAAATGGTGGCAGCTACTTAAGTGAAAATATTTTTGTGCTTGTAATAACTTGGCTGCTCTAACCACAGCCAGACCACCACCATACCAAACCAGGGGCCAGGACAGCCCTGAGTCTGAGCAAAGGAGTGGCAAAAAGAGCAACACGAAGGGACTTAAGTGCTGTGGCTTTGGCCTAGAGATGGCACAGATGGAAGCTCTTAAATTCGTGTACTCCTGCTGTAAACTCCTCAAAGGCACTGAGGTAATCGGGAATACTTTGGCTACATCGAGAATTCCAGCTGGCACAGTCTTTGGACTCCCAGAACACTCACTAGTTAATACAATCTGCAGTTATAAAGAATCTTAAATTTGGCAGCTCTCTGCCCGTGAGTAGTGGTATCCCTGTAACGTTGTCATCACCAAGTCAGGCCTCTTTGGATTTTGTGCTGCATTCATACGTTTTCGATTAAGCTCGTTCTTGGTCTACTTTTGCCCGAAAAGCGAAGGAAGCGGAAATTTACACAAAGAAAGGATGTAGCACACAACCGACCCCCCCTGCAAGACGGAATCGCAGCTGTATGTAGTTGCAGAGTTGCCCCAAAGGGCGAACCAAGTGGGCCAAAATTGTAGCACGACTATGACTGACAGGCCATTAATTTTGGATTACCCATTGAGGCAGGCAGGCAGGCACTACTCTGCGGCCAGGAGCCGTCGACAGGAGGCTCCACGATGGCAAAGAGACGGAAAAATTGCACAAACTTGCAGCAGGCCAGCCTCGGACGACGAGTGGCGAGGCTGTTAAACATTTCATAATACCTCGACACACTTTTGCGGGTTGGTTGGTTGGTTGGTCGTTAGCGCTAATGACAACATAAGTGGTCATGTATAATTTCTGAAATGTATTGCCCACCTATGCAACAAAATGCCAACAAAGAAGACAATTGTCCGATGGCAGAAAAGCAGTTTGAAAAGGTTGAAGGAGAATGACCGGAAAACATTTAACTATTTACTCTAATTACGTAATTGATAGTACTTTTAGTTGATGTTTCGCTATCAATAAATGTCAGATAATGAGTTGAACAAAAGGCTCTGTCTAAGGCAGCTTTTGCATCAACGATATGACCTTTGAGCGGGGTTAGTTACAAAATTATTTCATTGAAGATTACGCAACAAAAGCGTTGGGAAATCCAATTATCTAATAAGCCTTTTAATGGCTTGCCAGCCAGGAGACCTAAAGTTTTCATGTCAGAGCGATAAAACTGTCGACTAGAACGCGCTTTTCCTCTGTCAACCCTTTGAACCACCCAGAACAGACTCCTGCTCCACCACCTCTGTTTGCCCCCTGAATGAATTCAATTAAAGTAATTTCAACTGATCTAATTTGGGCACCTTTGGATGGCAGGCAAATACATTTGTGTCTAATTAAGTAATGAATGCCTCAGCAGGAAGTATTAGTATTAGCGTGGAGTTTGTGTATTCAAATGCCAAAGTTTCTTGCAGGTTGTAGGTCTGATTCACCCCCATTCCCGCAACCCAAATACTTAGGTTCAACAAGAAGTAAATCATGCTACACATACATACATAGTAGTATGCTTAAGTATGTACATATGTACATGTGTCTGGAAGCAGTGAATGTACAAATCTCGAGGCATAAATCACAATTTCTTAGCCATTAAGAAGAGACCGCAGAGATTTGCGGCTCTTCTCAAACTCGATGATGAAGCGTCTTCATCTTGGCCACAGTTCGGAGTCCCGACACCAGCTGCGACAGACAGAGTCGGAAAAACTGGAAATGTAAAACTTGACACCGAGCCAAAAATAACAAAAAAAAATAAATAAAAAACAAAAAATGAGTCTTTAAGTAAGTTGAGCATAAATCAGGGATGAAGTCTGAAGAACATTGGCTTTGCTTACAACAGATTTGAATATATATTTCCCCATATAACTTGTATAATTTCATAACTTTTAAACAATAACGATATGCCACACATCTGCACAGAGTGAATTCAGGGAGAAATGTTTCTTAGAACCCACTGATAACTGCACTCTGGCCATATTTGATGCCAGCTTCGATGTTTTGTTTTAGTATAGGAATCAGGCACTTTAAAGCCGCCTGCTCAAGATCATCCAGGCATGGTAGTTCGAGATGCTCCTGGACACCATGCGGTCCCAGAATGACGGGCGAGGCAAAGAACTTTGCCTCTGAGACATCCGATTCGCAATAGGTGCACTCGACGATGCATTCGTCACCCTCGTTCTTGATCCCCCTGATGAGGGAGTCCACAAAGCGAGCCCCAGCATAGGCCATCGACAAGGTGGCCGAACCAAGTCCGGCCTTGGCCTTGACCACCTCCGTGCCGGCCTCCTGTATTCGATGAAACAGAGACAGTCGTTCGGCTTCATCACCCTCGAAGGGGGGATCGCACTGCGAGAGGACCGGAAGGATGGTGAGGCCAGCGTGTCCGCCAATCACCGGAATGACGACCTCTTCCGGCTGCACCCCGATGCTCTCTCCCAGGAAGGTCTTGGAGCGAACAACATCAAGAGTGGTGACCCCGAACAGACGCCTGGGGTCGTAAACCGCCTTGGACTTTAGGATCTCCGCAACAATCGGAACAATTGTGTTCACTGGGTTTGTAATGAAGGCCAACAGAGCCCCGGGACAAGCCGCGCTCACCGCATTGGCCACGTCCACCGCTATGCTGGCGTTCTCATCGAGCAGATCGGCTCGGCTCATGCCTGGCTTGCGAGGCATGCCCGCTGGCACCACCACAATGTCCGCTCCCCGCAGGGCCAGGGCCAGCTTCTTCGGACCCTCGAAGGGCTGCACCACCGCCGCTGTGTCGATGTGCGAGAGATCCGCTGCAACACCCTTTACATTTCTCCGATCGTGCAGCGAGAGAGTTTCTATGTGCGGATGGTGTTTCAGCATCATCGACAGGGGCTGGCCTATGCCTCCAGACGCCCCCACAACGGTGACCTTGAGCGTTCTGTGGCTCCCAGTGCCTACAACTGCATCCGTGCGTTTCCTTTGATACTGATTCAGTGTCTGGGAGAGTTGTGTGCCACATCGCAGGGCGAACATAGTCAAATAAAAATACGTTAAAATTTTGCTCAAATCCAAGATTAAATAACCGGAAACGAATAATTTTTCCACAGAGTGCACAATGTGAATGAAAAATCATGAACATATCGATCGTTTCTAGAACTAATACACAAGTTGTCTACTATATACGCTATATACTTCTTTCCCTTATGCTCTTGGATGGTTATTCCATACAAATTAATTGGACTAAGAAGTGGTTGTTTTAATTAGTTCCAAATGTATAAGAGACTAATGGCATTAATTGTGATATTTCATGGACTATACGAGTAATACTCTTCAAATAAAGAGTGCCAAAAGAGTATAGAGTAGGCCTTTGTACAGTAATATAAATTATATATTTTTTTTATTTTCATCCACACTTTATCATCGTAGATACTTAATTTTGAAATGTTGCTTAAGAAATTCCGGACAAAGATAGTCCCCTCCAGCCTCCACTGGTGCCTGATGGCACGCACCGTCTTCAAGGTCGCCGTTGTGGGTGCGGGCGGCGGAATTGGGCAGCCACTGTCGCTGCTGCTGCGGCAGGTCGAGGGGATCGACGAGCTGGCCCTGCACGATCTGCGTGGCACGAAGGGAGTCGCCGCCGATACCGGACACATCTCAGAGCATGGCACGGTGACGGGCTATGTGGGCGAGGCCGAGCTGGAGCCGGCATTGCTGGGCGCCAATTTGGTGGTGGTAACCGCCGGCATGCCACGCGTGCCGGGCATGACGCGTGACCATCTGATGCAGGCGAATGGCGGCATAGCCATCAATGTGACCAGAGCCATGGCCTGCGCCTGTCCCGAAGCACTGATGGCCATCACCACGAACCCCATTAACATTATTGTGCCAACTGCCGCCGAGGTTCTCAAGGAAGCGGGGGTGTTCAATCCACTGCGCCTGTTCGGGATAACCACCTTGGATGTGGTGCGCTCCAGGAAGTTCATTGGCGACTACATGAACGTCAATCCGCAGAAGGTGCATATCCCCGTGATCGGGGGTCACACCGGACCCACCATTCTGCCGCTCTTCTCCCAGTGCCAGCCCAGGTTTAGAGGCGACGACGAAGACATCCAGAGACTCACGCATCGCATCAAGGAGGCCGGCACTGAAGTGGTCTTGGCCAAGGGCGGCGCTGGTTCGGCCACCCTTTCCATGGCCTATGCCACCTGCTGCTTCGTGGAGTCCCTGATCCGGGCCCAAAACGGCCAGGAGGGCATCGTTGAGTGCGCTTTTGTTGCATCCGATGTGGTGGACTCCCCTTTTTGCTGGTCCCGTGGAACTGGGCAAGGAAGGCGTCAAGCGCTGTGTTAAACTCCCCGAACTGAATGAATTCGAGCAGAAGTCCCTGGACACACTGCTTCCCATTTTGAGGAAAAACATCGAGGCTGGCATTAACTTTGCCAAAACCTTTGAGACAAAATAAGACCAATATAATCGATATTGTTTAAGTTGTATATTTCCATACATACAATGCTTAAAATTCATGTTTTTAGCTTCATATTTGCTTGTAAACTATTGGCAGGGCAGAAATGCTACAACAGCATTCTGATATAGAAGACTAATAAGGGGCATAGAACATAAATGAAATATGTACATACATATGTACATTAGTATGTAGCATGTGTTGGCACTTGCAGCAGCCAGACAATTGATTGGGAAGCTTCACTTTGCTCAGAAATGTTGTATTGTTTGCCGGAAAGCATTTTGAGCATTTCCCTTTGATTCACCTTTGTCCAAAATGCCCGCAAATAAATTCCGGCAAAACATTCCTCTGCCCCGGCAGTAAATTACATTTGCACTGAGACGCTCTCAGCTCTGAAACTGGTAACAAATTGCTTGGGCCCCCTACTCCCCGCCCCGAGCCTCAAGCGAAGGAATACCGAAAGTAGGCAGCAATTTTCTTCACTTTATTTCACACTTTTCCCGACACACACACCACACACACACAAAAAAAAAAAAAAAAAAAAAAAAACAGAAAAAGTAAAACGAAGAACACATAAGGTGTGTCCATTTTATCTTGTTCCAAAAAAAAAAAAAAAAAAGTGTGTGGCGCAACTTTCCTGCGACCCAGTTTCACTTTCACCAAGAGTTCACATGTCCAAGTTTCAGCTCCCAGCGAGTGGGAGTGTGTGTATGTGTTTGTATGTGTATGTGTATCTGTGTGAGTAATTCAACTATTGCGGCTGCATTTGTTTCTGCCACCCAGCCTGACAACAAGATAAATTAAGGCAAAGCATTTCAGACAACAAGCTGGCCACCCACACACACACCCACACTCATACCCACACTCACACCCACACTCACACACACACTCACTCGTACCACCCAAAGCCAAAAAATGTGTGTTCCAAAACAGAATTTGGCAAAGAATTCATTTTGAGTCTGTGTTGGGTTTTTTCAACAAATAATTTATAATTAAATAAACGATACGTTTTTTTTTTTTTTTAAGGTGATTTAATGAATCATTTTTTAATAAAAATAATACGAAGGAAAAACTAATGGATAGAAAATTAAGAATTTTTATTTATATAATTGATTAAATAAACTATTTTCGAGAATATTTAAAACCCATTTACTGGCTCGTTTTCTGATTCAATAAATGGCTTGAAGTATCTATATATTTTTGATTGAAAAACCCCTATAAAGGGTATCTATCTTGCCCATTTCTTACCCATTTGGAGATACTCATAAATCGTATTTTCTGGGGCTCCGAGAAAATTGCTGTCATGCTGTAGCCATATAATTCATATGCAACTCTCTCTTTCGGCTTTTGGGTTAACTAATTGCAGGAAAAAATTCTAAAACATCAGACAGACCCATTTTTGGAACAAAACTATTTTCACTCCCTAAGTTTTCCATGCTGTAGTGCATTTTGATGTTGATTCTGTTTTGGCCAACAACTTTTTGTGGGTCATGCCGAGTGTTTACCTGAGCATCGAGAACTTTATTTATTAGCCAAAGTCATCTGGACTTGAGTCCAGTTTTGGCTGTTATCTTTTCAGGCTTATTAAAAAAGTTTCTTGGCCCAAGTAGAAAATCATAAAATGTGTTCGTATAGTGAACCCAATTTCAGCTGATTGCTGTGATGTTGTCTCTTAGGTGCAAAGCACATGGAAAGTATCTAAATTTAATGAAGAATCAGAGCTAGATAAAATATACATATATTTGATATATTTTTGCATGTTTCTGGGAACAATTTACTATCTTTGAATGTGCTTAGATTATGCTTGGTTTATTCTTTAATAGATCATTGAAAATCTTGCAAAATGCTAATAATATAAGATCCCCGAAGCTAGATTTATTTTTTGTTAAACATATGCTCAACTGGTAAACCCTTGTGGCACTCGTCGAAACGTATCGGAGCTGTCGGATTTCTCGCTTATCAAAACAAATAAATTTTGCCAGCTTAATGCCTTCATCTATCTTAATTTAGCAGTTTAGAGCGGCGAGAGGAAATGGGAATGGAGCAATAATTGTGCACACTATTTTCCTTGTAGATCCTTGTCAAAATAGGATGGCGGTCGGAACGGGAACCGGAAGTGCGAGCAGCTGTGCTTAAGCTGGCCAAAACGTTTAATTTCAATGGAGTTGCACATAAATTTGCCAACGGGCTGTAATTTTTGCCAAACCTTTTGCTGGGGCGTAAACAAGCGAACAGAAGTTGCAGCTGGAAATTCGCCTTCGATGCGAATTTATGGCCATGGCCCTTCACCTTTGGACCCTTTGGTTTTTTTTCTAGGGTAATTTATTTCGACTGCGTCTGCGGCCAAAACAAACACGTTAATTTTACAAATTAGCAGCATGTGTTGTTCCAGTCCCTCTTACCGGGGCTTAATTAGTTTAAAAGGCCCGTCCCAGCCAGTGGATCGATATGTCCAGCAGCTGGGAGCTGAATCGAGGAGGAGCAGGGGCTGGCTCGTAACTTTACTTTACTTTTGCACTTGTCAGCGCTGGACAAAGGAGATGAATGTGAAATGGATTCGCTATTGCCAAGTTCGGGACTAGACTCGACGCGACTCGACTCGATGTAGTGGCCTTTGGCTGTAGCCGCTCCATAAATTTACGGCGAATCGTGCTGGATGCCAAAACTATTACTCACACTCCACACTCCTCCATCAGAACCACCGAGGGATAATTCAAATTGTCCATTACGCGCAGCTGCCTCTCGATTTGAGTCGTTGAAAATTGGCCGAGTTGAGTTGTGCCGGCTGCCAAGTTTTCAAGCTTTGTTTGTCTTATCCATACCCCCTGAACACTGTCTACAAGTTTAGCTTTAAGTATGAAATTTCAAATAAATTTAACCCTAACTAGCCGAAGTTCGATCAATTGGCCATTGCAATTCAGTGAGACATTTTCTGTGGAATTTTGTGGCTAATTGCGAATCAACAGAAAGCAACGATTGCTCGGCCAATCAATGAAAACAATTGAAAAGCAATCAGAGTTTAATTACCGCAACAAAACGTTGACGAGACGACTACCGAGATGCGGAGACAGAAAATCGTAAAGGAGCAGAGTCCCCAAACCCCATAAATCAGTAGCGAGAGCAAACAAAACTCCCGAGAGAACGGGCAGCGATTGGTGGGGCAAGTGCACACATACACACACACACACACAGACAGGGAGCATATAGCATATGAGGCGCAACCAAGTAGACCACAAAATAACAGCAACGCAACAATAAAAGCCGGCATTACATAAAAGTACGAGGGCAGGCTCATAAACAAAGAAGCAAACTGCCGGCAAGTACAATACATAGAATACTTAGAGGCGAACCCAGCCGTATATAAAAATGTCTCCCCGTTGGTACTTCCGCCGGAAATGGAGTGTAGAACGACGAGACGAGAGTGCAGATAGACGGGCACATAAAAGCCAGCTAGCCAGCTCGGAGCTTGACACAAATATAGACAAAATAAATAAACAAATGCTTTGGGGACTAGCAATTGCAGGCTACAGTACCTTCTGTGAATGATCGCTGCTCTGAAAACAGAAATCTTGGAAAGACCACAACCACAAGCTTTTGAGATTATAAATTAATTGTATCCACTCAACCGACTTTCGCTTTAATTCCGACTTCAAAAAGATGATATATTATTTAGTAGGACAAAGCAGAGCAAGTGCCTGTTCCCAGGCACTCGATTGAAAATTGCTCAATTAGGCCTCGAAGCAAAGGCCCTTTATAAAGCCCTTTTTGGACCTGCAGCAAGTTAGTTTTTCAATCAAACAGGATGCAGCTGGAAGACTTGATGAGATATCCGGACATTGCCTTCCGTCGCTTTTCCATGGCACCCCGTTTCGAGTGGCCCGCCCGGAGAACAGTGGCGCCCAAGCAAACGGCGATAAGACAGATCATATGTGTGCTGGGAGTCCTGAATTTGGGCTACCAGAATGTTGGCATGATCATCTATTGGGCCATGTTTAATAGCCAATTGAAGGAAATAAGTATGTACGTGGCAAAAATCGCAGAGATCGGCAGTGTGATGGGACTCACCTTGGCAGGGTTCCTAAACGTTTGGGCGCTGTGTTACAAGAGACCCCAGGTCGAGGCGGTGCTGGCCGAGCTGCAGGACTTGTACCCCGATACCAGGAAAAGGTACTATCGCCTTCGGCACTACAATGACCAGGCGGTAGGCCTAATGAAGTTCGTGGCCGCCTTCTACGTGTTTTTCGTCGTATACTACAACGTGGCGCCACTTGTGGTCCTGCTCTGGGAGCACCTCATGGACTCGCAGGAGATTAGCTACAGGTCACAGAGCTTTACGTGGTATCCATGGCAGGTGCACGGCTCAGCTCTGGGCTACTCGGCAGCCTACTTAGCTCAGGCTATTGGCTCCATCGTCGGGGTAGGCTTCAGCATGTCCAGTCTGCAGTTGATCTGTCTCTTTACCGTCCAACTGCAGCTGCATTTCGATGCCCTGGCCAGACAGCTGACTGCCCTTGATGCCAGAGAGGCCACGGCAAATGAACTGCTCAGATCCCTCATCAAATATCATCTTCGCATTATCCGGCTTGGCGACCAAATAAATCGACTCTTTAACTTTATCTTCTTTGGTCAGCCTGGTCATCTCGACCTTCGCTATCTGCCTGACGAGCATTGCCATGGTGATGCTCGACCTGAACACAGCCCTACAATACGTCAATGGTCTGATCGCCTTTGTCATCTATCACTTCATGATATGCTACAGAGGCAATGTGGTTACTGTGGCGGTAAGTACAGTGAAACAATCTGAATTCCTAAAAATTTCTAAAGCTCTAAAGTACATGGCATCATTTTTGTGCAAGATCTATTATTTTTATATCCGTACTCGACGAGTAAAAAGGTATATTCTATTTGTGCTAAAAGTGGATGTGTGTAACGCAGAGACGGAATCGTTTCCGACCCTATAAAATATATATATTCTTGACCAGCATCAATAGCCGATAGCCAATAGTCGATATAGCCATGTCCGTCCGTCCGTCAGTCCGTCTTGTTGAGCAGCTAGTGTTTAGAGACTATAAGAGCTAGAGCAGCCATATTTTATTTTCAGACCCATGTAATATCTCACTGATACAAGTATATTTCAAAATTTCTCCCCGCCCGCTTCCGACCACACAAAAGAGGAAACTTCACATATTTGAAGCTATAAAAAAAGAAAAATGCAGTATCGTAATGAATAGCCATATCTACCAGATTGTTAAATCTGGTTCAGATCGGATCATTATGTAAGCCACAATGATGTAATTAACTTACATCTGCTAAACCCGTCACCTTCAGCCTTGAATCAGCTACTACTTCTTCTCTCAGCTACTTCTCTCTCTTGTTCACACACTGCTCACAAACCTTCCTCGTGAAGTGTACTCGGAGAACGAAACGGCGTATTGTTGTGAGAAGTGATGTAGATGACAGATGTGACAACAAAATGTAAAATGTAAGAACTGATCAAATATTTAAAAAATTCCACATAAATCAGAAGCTCACATGTGTACTGTCTGAGTGCGGGTATAAAACTAGAGTCTCGGTAACTGCGACTCAAGCTTCCTTCTCTTTTTAAGTAGGATTTGGCCTTGCTTGATGGTATTAGAATGTAATCGAACCTTTTTTGCATATTAAATTATAAGAATAGCTAATGGGCTTCATTATCCAGTTGGGACAGTTGCATGTTCTCAGGAATCCATCACAGGCTAATGAATGTGCCTAGTTTCCCAGTGCAAGCTTCACTAAAAGTGGTAATACTTCCATCCAGCCAGAAGTCCGTTACAGCCTGTAGGCATGCAGTTAGAGAGTTTATGCAGTACTCTGACCTTGGTTACCTTGTGGATGTGCCAAGAAGATTCGAGTGGAGTGGCAGAATTACCGGAGGCGAAGCATACCATCGCCATCGCCATATGGCTATAAAGGCTGATCAGATTCCTGAAGTGGGCAACATGCTCGTGTTCACCATTCTGAGTATCTGCAATATGTATATACTGCTGAGTAGCAGTAGTTATCGACCGCACATTGAAAACATCCTGGAGGAACAAGAGGAACTATTGTCCCCGCCCGTACCGTACACGCTATAGTACTTCTAGGACGAGTAAACTATTCATATAAAGAGGTTAACCATTTACTTTACATTCCTAGGAGGCTCCTGCAACTTAGTTCTCTTGGCGTAGCTTCTCTGCGAGCTACTGACAAAGTCACAGCAAGTGGGCTAACAGATACAGATACCAGATGGTATCTCTGCCTCAACTCTGGGCTTCTGGGTCGCTTACGATATTGGCCACTGAGTGTTTAGATTGCGTCTGCACCGCCCTGCTGGAGCTACACTTTGATGGCCTGTCTAGTCAGTAATCCCAGCGGCTATTTCAAGTAGCAAAACATACCAATGGTATCTTTAACTTCACCTTCCTGGTTAGCTACTGTGTGTCGTCGATTGCCGTGTGCTCTATCGGCTTTTCCATGATCATGTTCGACTTGGGTGTAGCTCTCCAATACATGGTTGGATATGCCACAATAGCACTCAGGTCAAAATGGGTAAAGTGGGGTCGGAAGAGAGAACTCCTCATCATTCAGAAATATGTAAAACCGTCTATCAATTTTTGAATTTTCCATTTCAAATATTCAATTATTTTTCAATGTGCATGAATGATTACTATTCCTCTGGTTTTTTAGAGCGCCAAAGTAATGCCGGCGGCTTTCTACAACAATTGGCATGAGGGCGACCTTGTCTACAGAAAGATGATGCTCTTTTTAATTATGCGCTCTACTAAACCCTACATCTGGAGAACATATAAGCTGGCACCTGTATCCATAGAAACCTACATGGCTGTAAGTACTTCAATATGATTATTTTCGATACTTTTCAATACACATTTACCATTCCATAGACGCTGAAATTTTCATATCAGATGTTCACCTGCGTTCGCTCTTTGAAATAGAAAATTACTTATCATTTTTCAATACTAATACTATGATATCTTATTATATTAATCAATAAACAATTCACATATATATATATCTAATCATGTTTTATTAATGTGGGAATTTCTTCTTATATTTAGAATTTAGAATTTCCCGCTGCACTTGGGCCGGTTTTCTATTTTAAACAAAAGAGTTGACCCAAAAAAAATGCTCACTCACATAACAACGAATCCAAACAATGGAAGCCATAGCGAAAATTAAGGAAAGCAATTTGAGACAGCATAAAAGACTAAAAATGTTGGCTACCCAGAGGTAGATGTCTGTACTATGTAGATATGTAGATATGAAAGGAAGCCAACAGAGTGCCCGCTTCAATGCCTTTTGTGGGTAGCTAAGCAAACTTATTAAGGCCTGGGACTCAAAGGTCGGGCTAACAGGTGAGGGTGGCCGCCCTTACCTTGTTTCCATCCAACTTTTCATTTTGAAAATGCAAAAGCGTAAAATTAAGTTTTTTATACAAAAATTGGTGGAATTATGTACAAGTCACCTGCCGGACCTGTCCTTTCTTCCTTCCTTCCTTCCATCCATCCATCCATCCAGCCGTTGTCTCATATGCTCCGGCGGAGTGGCTGTGATGGGTGCGGGAATTATCACATCGTTATCCGGGATCAGTGGCAAAAGCGTTGCCATCGTGTTTTACCCACCTGAGCTCCTCGCTGGATTCTCTTTCCTTACACTTCTCCCTCGTCATCTGAAACGGACCCTTGTCCTTGTTTCACATAATAACATTTTAATTCCCTTAATACACGCCACGCTGGCCGCAAAGCCAAATAGCAGGAATGCGAGCTCCTGCCTGCCTGCGTTTTTTTCTTTTTCCTCAAAAAAGTGCCAGCAGTTTCTGTAGGCTCTCTGCTTATGGCAGGACCGCAGCTTCGTTTTATTATTTTAGTTAGTTTCTTGGTGCGTGCACATCATTAATCATGAGCATAGCATATTTATTGTTTCTTTCCCGATGACAGCTTTATGCTGGCCTTGGATTGAAGCTCGAGGAAATCGGAGCTCGAGGAATGTTGCAGCAGAATTTAATATTTGAAAAAAGGAATTCTAAATCAGCTGACCTTGGCATGGCATTTCACGTCAGTGAGTATCTGGAATAAATATAATCAGGCTTTCATAGCTGACCAAATCTGCAAGAAACTTGACCAGCTCACAAAAGCATGTTTGGCAGTTAATTGAGTCATCAGGCCAGACAACAGCCATGGTGTCTATGGGAAAAAGTGATTGTGAATAACCCAATCATGCGGAAGCGACTGGCGAGACCTTTAAAGTCTCTTCTGCCCCACACACATCCCCAGTCAAGTACTGTGACTGGCCCGACAATGCCCCACACAGGACCAAAGCTAGGAAAGATCTAGCCATGGCAAACCCCACACAAAATCGACAGTTTGTGTAAAAATTGACTTGGAGAGGTGGCGTGACGGGAGGGGGGAGAACTGGCAACTGCAAGGGATCATCATTGCAGCCATTTGCCTGTAGTTTACCCAGGGCTCAGAGTCCAGCCTCCTCCAGCCTGACCATAGCCTTGATAAGTTTTTAGCAAACAAAGGAACCTCGTTACAGTTACATGGGTTTTGGGAATCGCCCTCCGAGGGAGTGAGTGTGTGTGTGAGCACTGGACCCTACCGAACGGAGCTGCGATGTGCATTTAAAATTGCATACACAAAACACGAACGAAAACCCACACACAGCACAGCTGAATGGCCGGAGCAAGACCACAAAATGTACTCAAACAACATGTCTCAATTTCGTAGCTAAACTTTGTCTCCCACTCTCGTTCTGGGGGCGGGCGGTGTCTCTGCCTTGGGTATATAGTACAGCACAGTAGTTGTAGTCTTGACAGAGTTACCCCAAAATGGTAATTGAATATGTTATGGTGGGGTGGGAGAAGGTTTATGTATGTAGAAGACGGTAGCTCATAATTGGCTTTGGCTTGGAATCGTTTAAAAGTTACATATGTACTACCAGACTATCAAAAATGGGTTCACGGGATACTAGCAGCTATAAATAAATATATCACTTTTCTGTATTCCATGTAAGTGCTACAAGTTAAATAATTTTATTTTTAAAGGTAACTTTAAGAGAAAGCTATTTATTTGTAAAAATTCTATTCTTAAAGCTCTTGTCCGTCCCGCGATGTCCATCAATTACTTGGCCTTATCTGCCGGGGCCATATGGTGCCACCCAAAGACGGTGGGCAAAAAAAGGAAAAATAATAATAAAGAGAAGGCGAAATTTTTACACACAATTTAGACACATTCCCGCTCGTAGTTGGCACTGCCGGACCAGGGCTCCATGTGCGCCATGGATGTGGCGCTGTAAAACAAAAACAAAAACATAAAAAAATGTAAAAAAGCGGAAATATGCGCGGGGAGGGGCGAAGACCACTGCGGAAAACGTTATGAAATGCATGAAATGTGTTGGTAAGGCGCGAAAAATAGGGTAAAACAATTAGGAATAAGAAGGTTTTTTGTTGTTTACGAAGAATATATTATTATATGAATAATAACAAATCTATATATATACATATTTGAAAAACTCGTGTCACGGTGTTTGTTGTTGAACTCCTCCCAAAAGACTCGACCTGTTCTTATGAAATTTGCATTGTATATTAGGAAGGTATGCAATCACAGGTATGTACACCACCCACTTTTATGTTTTTGAATCAATTAATGCTTGGATTGACCTTTCATTGTGTTGGCACGAATCCAGAATTCAGAATCGTATACTATAACTATATACTATATGTATCAAGTTAGAGAACATTATTTTTTCCAGCCTGTCTAAAGATTCTTTGAGTGTATATCCATCCACCTACCCTGAAGTTGTTTCTCTTCAGTCTTAACTGGTCTTGCAATGGTTCCACTTTGCCCTGAAAACGTTGAAAAAGTCTTATGCGTCGTCTATTAAGTCTTATGTCAATTAAGTAACCAAGTACAATAAACTTCATAAATCCCGCAAATTAGAGTGATTAAATTTCATGTTGAGGATGTGATTTGTAGCCAGCAGACGTGCCCAAGCATTTTGGTAATCAAATTTTTCCATGTGCCCAAGCCCAAATGGATGGTAAGTGATTTGGCAAAGCTGCGGCTGGCTCAAGTAGGTCAACACCTTCGATCTGCAAATATAATATAACAAGCTGTCAACAGCGGGGGCTTTGGTTTAATCTATCAATTGAACGATATATGCTGATACGGACTCGTATCTAGATGGTGTAATCGGCTGTAATGCGGGTATGACAAGCAAATGCAAACTGCTCACCTTTAAATATGTCAAGCTGATGAGCCATTCATCCGGATGCGACACAAATTGGTTAAATGATGTCCATTGATAATCATTGTGATTTATTGTGAATGCTCATTATTGAAATATCACTCATACGCCAGTCGGCCAGGCTAATAAACACCCTGAAGCAGGGCAAACTTTTAGAGCCGCAACCGCAGCGTAGCTGCAACATCAGCAGCAGCATAGAGGATGCGTGCATGCGTGTGGTAACTGTAACTGTATCTGTAGCCGAGTGGCAGGCAGGTCCCTGTCTATGGGGTTGCGAGCAGGACAGGACAACCGCGCAATCTCGATGACGATGCCACCTACTTCCAATTACCGTTAATGCTGAGCGAGCATCAGCCACCAACCCACCGACCAGGCCATGATTGATTGCAACAAAACCAGATTTTGGTTACTGTCATTTAAGCGCCGGCTAACTTTTGACATGGCCATCGATGTGTACCGGTCCCAGAGCAGAACAGAACAGAACAGAGCAGAGCCAGAGAATACCCGAACCGAAGTGAACCATATCGAATCGAACCGGGGCGTTGTGTGCTTAATGCATGGGATAATTTTAATTGCGACTCTGCTGCATTTTTAATTAAACACAAAATTAAAAATTGATTGCTTTTTGACGCCATAACTGGGGGGTAGGGAAAGGCCAACTCTCCACATCCATGCCGCTCAATATCTGTGGCATACTTTCTGGTGAGAGCTCTCTTTTTCTCTTGGCGTATTTAATATTATAAAATTTAAATCATGCAAAAAAGTCGAAAATACAACAAATGCTGCTGGTATACAGAAATTTGCATTTGCGTGGCACATGCGATGAGGCGGAAAAAGTTTTGGCTATTTCTGGCCCTCGTTGTGTACATTTTGGAGCGCTGCTAGCCGGAAGTGAAAGGTTTTAAGCGGAAGTGCGCAGAGTTGCAACGACATATTGTAAGTGTATGTGTGCTTGTATAGCTGCTGTTTGTGTGTGTGTAATTACATGTCAGGACTTGCTAAATGTTGTAGAGTCATGCAAAGCAGCTCTTAACTTCAAACAGTTTGTTTAGTGAGTGCGGAAAAGTGTGCCGCTGCATATTTGAAACTATTCTGAAATGGTAAACTTTTGGCCATTTGATGAACAAAAAAACAGTCCTTCGCTGCACTTCTAGTTCCCCATTTTAATGGCTGTGTCACGATTAATTCCATTTGAATGGAGGCGTGGAAAAATCCCCAAACCACTGCCAAATGAAATATTCAATTATTTACATTTAAAGGCATCAACCAATTGAGCATTTTGGTATTTAATTAATGCAATTTTAATATGGAAAAATTAATGAAATTTCATTCAACGGCGAAACGGATGCATTTAGTGGCTTCGATGCGATATGTATCCCTGGGACATTGTCAATATGCCAGCTGAATGCACTTGATTAATTTGTAAGAATTCTTTAGCCTGTCACCCTTTGCATCAATATTAATGGCTTTTTAATACATTTATTAAAATATATTCAAATAAATATTTACCATTTGTGCAGTCACTTAATCAGCTTTCGCAGAGTGGAAATTAATTATTGATGTCAAAAAAAAGGCATTGATTACACATTTTTTGTCTAGTTTGCGCTATATTATCTATTTATTCTACATATTTTTCTGTATTATCTGTTTAGCTATAGGCATTCTCATTAAACTATTTATTTTTTTGGGATTTTCTGTATGGATTATGAGGGTCTAACAAATCTTATCAAGAGCATCATAAGAGCGGTTAGCCTTTAAACGTTACCTCTCTATTATTTTCCCGACTAGACGAAGTCCTGAAGGAGCCGTAAGATGAGCTCCAATGCGACCAAATAGAAAACATTTAAGGGGGGTGAATTTCTTGGCCGTACCTTTAAGAGTCCAATTAAAAATCGGTGAATAGAAACATTTGCATCAAATTAAAATCCAACAGATTAATACTTGATTCCAGCAATGTTGCCTTTTGGGTTATGCATTTTTGTAATGTTTTTGTCTGTGTATCAAATCCGTTTAATGGATTTGTCTGGGTAGACAATTCAGCACTTCCCGTAGATCATCTGGCGAGGGCTGCTGGGCAGTAGGGTGGTGTGTTCTGTCCTCCATGCAAAAAGGAGGAAGCACTTAAATTGGGCGTAACAAAATGTCTGACACGCCAATTATTTTGCTTTTTATACGAGTATGGGTGCGACAGACAGACAGACAGACAGACAGACATGTTTGTTGTTGCTGCTGCTGTTAAAGCTCTACTAGATGCTGCTCTTTTACTGTTCTGCGTGTTAGTTTTTACATGGGGTGGGGGGCTGGGGGTTGCAATGTCAGTGCTGTGAATGGTCCGCTTCTTGGTGTTGTGTTTTGGGTGTGGGGGCTGCGAGAGAGAGAAATTTTCTGCTGCTTGCTTTTTAAGTGGTTTTATTGTTCACTTGTTTGTACTTCTTGCTACAACTTCGTTATTTTATTTTCATTTGTGTTCTTCTTTACTCTATGTATTGGTTTTAAACTGCAGCAGTTTCTGTTCCTGCAGTTGCTGTAAGAGTCAGTGAGCCATGGCCTGGAGTGGCGATGAGTTGCGATTTGTAAAGCCGGAAAGGTCAACATGTTGAGATGGTGTTCCAAAGTGGCCTCAAAGCGTTTTCTAATACACTGTTAGCTTGTGTTCTTATCTTTTAACTTTAAGCTCTTGCCCAAGAATACGTCTAGAATTATTGAAGACGAACGGAAGTTATGGCATCCAAAGAGTTAACTTTACTGGCCAACCTTTAACCTGTTCTCCGTTAATTTCACATTTATTTAATTGTCAAGCTTCTGACATTCAATTCCTCTCCCCTCCCTTCCCCTGTTACATTCATTAGCTAATGTACATTTCGAATACAACCCCACAAAAGCAACAAAAAAACTTTTACAAATTACCAACATGGAGTTGTCAATGCGAGCCCTCAGCTCTGTCTGTTCCTTGTTGATTTTTTCTGTACAATTATACACAGAACAGAATAACAGAAACAGAATACATAAACGAAATACGGAATGCAAATCATTTCAGATATTTTGGTTGAAACTTTTATTTCGGTGTACAGTAATAAATGAGCACTTTTCCATGATTTTCTAATTACATATTTTGTTTATAATTGCAATGCCGCAAATATGCAGTTGAAATAGGAGTATTGTATGAAAGTATTGAATGTAAAAAACTTTTTCATAGAATATAAATTACCAAGTTGGCTACCCATACAGTCAGTAATTAGATTGTTAGGCAGTTTCTGTCCCAGTAAGACAAGAGATTAAAACTGAATATATAAATTTATTTTCATGTCATTATTTGTATGTAATTCTATAACAATTTTACTTCCATTAAGATATGAAAGTGGGTATAAATGTCAGACTTTCGATCACAGTGAACCCTAAAAGGAACTAACTAAACTATAAACTAAATAAAAGTTCTCAACATGTTTCCAAATACATAGTCAAATGTTACTTTATAAGTGTTAAAACTACAATCTAATCGGATAACAAAGATTGAAACAGTCTATTTCCAGTGACACAATTACTATAAAAGTACAGATAGATTCATAAGAAACTGCATGAATATTTTCTCCTCTCTCCCCTCCTCTTATTTTTAGTTGACTTTTCATTAAGTGCTAAGCGGATTTACAATTTGATTTCAATCATGAAATGAAAGAGATTAGAGATTCCCAGGGAAAGGGAAAGTGACCTATTTACGGGTAAATGAAAGATTTGCTCCACTTTGTCAGACCGACCACTTTGGCTTTATTGCTGGTGGACAGGGGGACAATCCAGTCGCTGCATCTGCCAGCTCCTCCTGACTGCCGCAACAAATTAGCACTTTGCTGTTTAGAATTAAAGGCTAGAGTAGCCGCAAAGAGCCACGACTGCGATGCAGTTAATCACAGTGCCCCCACCGCCCCTCTTTCGATGCCATATGGAATGCCAGTGGATGGGACCCGCGAGTCGCTTTCATTGCAAAAAGTAACAATCGACTGGCATTCGATGTGTGGCGCCTGTGGTTCCATTTTCATTTGACCCAAGGCAGGGCTTGGGCCAGTTTCAGCCCTCCGACCAGCACTGACAGCAGCAACGATAAATGAGAAATTTGCACAGAATTTGCACGAACGGCTTAATTGTTGGCCATGTTGTCAGGGGTCCTCTGGTAGATTAAATCGCCCAAAATGCAAAACGCAGCCCGACAGGGTGGCGGGGGGAATGGGAAATGCGAAAATGTGACAGAGCCTGCTGCCAAATGAACCCGGCTTTTGGCCAACTTCACTTTTGAACGGCCAATTGAACCCCAGCGCGGATAATTCGCCATTTGCAGGCGCAGTTTGGCGGAAATTTTCCAATTTGAACATTTCATTTGCACATTCTCGTGCGGCCATTTTATGGCATTTTCTATGAGCATATCATTTTTTGTCCATGTGTATGACGTGTCCTGGCTCGGACTCGGACTCGGACTCCGGGTTATCCCCAACGATTATGTCTGCAATTCATTAACGCTTCTTAATGCATAGCGTATATTAATTAGTATTTATGCCTGTGGACAAAGTGCCGGTGGTCATGGAATGATAATGTTTCAATTTCATATTACACGTACAGTCTGTTTTATTTCTATAATTATTTGCTAATTAATCTAAAGGGCTGAGAATTAAGGATAATGTTTTATTCCATTTATCGAAAATTTTCAATTCCATTTATTAAAAATTTGTCAACGTTAGAGTTACAATATTCTTTATCAGATTAAGGAAAACTATTACATATTTTATATAGTATTCCATAGTATGCCATTCACCCCCCGAGAGTTCAATAAACCGCACGATACTAAGATATCTTTTCCCATCTATGTATGTGACGCGTAGCACCCCAGACAATAGAATTGCGGAAGCAGACCAAAGCAGGCTAGAATGATTCAAATGGGATTCACATGGCGGGCCAAAGTAGTGCAACATTTCCGGCGATGTAAAAAATTTCTCCCACCCGTAATGAACACATACATATTCATAACGCGCACGCACTCACACATTCGCATATACCAGTATGACCCATTCTCATGGGTGCGTATGAGCGTGCGTGTGAAAATATTACGACAGGCCTGTCTTCCTGTCGGTGACATAAATCTTGGGCAAATAAATAAAAAAAAAAAAAAATATGGCACGGGAAAATGAAAGATAGACCGAAGACAGTAAAAGCAAATGAAAACGCACGCGCAGCAGTAAATTTTCAGGTGGTAGTCCAGGGGGGGTGGGTAGGATGTGTCAGCCTGTACAGGTGGCGAACATCATGAACACCTAGACGTGCCGACAATTTTTGCATTTAAATGTGAGCAATTTGCAGGAGGAGCCGACAGAAGCAGGGAGCAGGACGCCAATGTAAGACGAAAAAAAACTGTTGCCTACTTTCCAGGCAATCCCCCCACCGACACCCTGAGAAAGAAGAAGAAAACTGGCGTTAAACGGATGTGAAGCCAGAAGAGAAAAAAAAAAACGTAAAACAGTCGAGTGGCGGAAGCACAAAATGAAAATGATAATAACAATGCGGTGGCAGGCGTCTTCAATTATTGAAAATGGTGCGATTTGCATGGTAAGCGTTTCATTTGACAGCGGAAGTTCATTAGCGCCATCTGGCGACTGGTAGGAGAAGCACAAAAAACAAAAGAGCGTTGTGTATGTGTGTGTGAGCGTGTGAGTGCTTAAATTGCATTGCAGAAACATCCAGCACACTTAATTAGAAACCGCAAAGGGGAAAGGGAGAAGAAAAAGCGAACGAATTGATTGTATGGATCTGCGGTCACGCGTAAAGTTACCCTCACAGGACAGGGCTATGGTGGCACGGCCAGAAGGTTTATACCAGAAAACCTTTGTTTCAAATTGTAAGATTTAAAAATTAATGTCGATTAAATGTGGATAATTTTCTGTTCTCGAATGGATTTTTTCTTTGAAATTTACTTGCAATTACTTCATAGAGTACTATGCATGTCCATATCCCTTGTGAAGAGCTGCATCGTGTGTGGCCTGATAAAAGAATTGAGTGCAACTTTATTCAACGGTAATTACATTCGCGGTTTTTCAGAGTGGATTGGATTGTTTCTTTCCCTTTCACCCATACCAATGCCAGACTTGTCATTTTGCTGCATTCGCACTGTGAGCATTTAAATCACCGCCAAGGACACTTGGCCCCGACATGGATGCCAAAATGAATGTGACTGTGAACGTGACTGCGCTGTGACTGTGGCGGAGTCCATCATCCTCGTCATTATCGGGATTTCCACAGCAACAGCAGACGCTGAATTTGGCAGCCGACGGCTTCAAATTGAATAATTCCCATGATAAAAGAGTGTATTTGTGAATGAGTGTGGGCGTGTTATATGCCCTCAAAATTTCGATTATATTTTATTCAAATGTTTCGCCCATTCTGGGCCTTGCGGCCTACGACTGGACTTAACGGATTTATCAACATTTGGCATAATTTTTTGGTCAATATCTCATTTTCATTTTGTTTTGTATTGTTTTGCAAGCGCTGCGGGTTGTTAGTGACACCTCAACGTTATTGTTTGCTCTTCAAACCCCGATTTAGCATTTGGTATTCGAGTGTTAGCTAATGGAAACTTTAAATTGTAAATATTATAAACTAGAATCTTTTTTAAGTGGCTATATTAAATACGAATATCCTGTTGCAAAAAACACTTTACATTTTATGCTTTCGTTTAGGTTTGCAAAACAATACGATGTATAATTAAAACTATTTTTTGTATGGCCTGGAAAAACCAAACAATTTCGTTCATCTACATTAAAAACAAGCTCAGGCCAGGTAAAAGCTGGCAACGGATGAAAGTAAAAAAAAAAAAAAAAATCGATACAACAGCTGCTGGTCAGTGACCAAGGACCCAGAACAAGTTTGGCCTCCATTCAATTTTGAAACAATTACTAGGACAGAGCCAAGGATCTTTAAGTGCCGAGCATCGAGTACTGGGCAAAGGTAAGTAGGGTATTTTGTAAAGCCACAGAGACGGGGGACTCTCTATACTATAATCGATAGAGCCTGAACATAACTTAAATAAAATACCTATCCATTTGAATAATTAACAAGCAAGATAAATTAGCTTAGACCGGGGCCCAACAAAACGACTTTCGAATGGGAATGCAGTCTTTCTTTAAGAACTTTGTGCCTTGTAGCATATTGAGGGAGCGCCTTGAAACTTTTCTTTTTTGGCAATTTCAATATTTATCCCGCCAGTCGAGATGTCCTTCATTTCGGTTGCGAGTGGAGGAAAACTTTTGCCAACTATTAGCCAAAGCGGCGAACAAAATGGCCAAGTTCTGGCAGATCCCCTCACCCAACCCCCCGTACTTTTGGGCAGCTTCAACCTGGTAAAGAATTACGATGCATTGCAAAATTTATGATCCATTGAGCAGGCTGCTCTGGCTGCCTGCGGAAGCGGAAATCTCCGGAGTTGGAGCTGAAGCTGGAGCTGGAGAAGCCGGAGAAGTCCCGTAACTGGAATTGTGTGCGTGTAAACATATTGGCTGCCTTCGAGAGGATATTTACGGTTCCGTTTCGCCGTGTGTCATTGATGTACGGGCTGTTCCGTTCCCGTGCCGTATGCAAAGGACGACGGGTTTCGCTTGCAGTCCTCATGGCGTGTTGAGTGTGTCGTGTGGCAAAGCATGAAAAATGGCAAATTAACTGAAATTAATGGCAAGACATGCGCAAATTTATTAAAATTGATACGCCTAAGCCGTAGCGGCAACTTTCTAACTTCATTTAAAGGATTTATGCCGACAACCTGACCAAAACCGAAGCCCACACAGCCGCCCGAAGCTATTGGTGGTGGGCCTGCCCAAATACTAAACCCAGTGCAAATATCAATCAAGAGTCAAATCGATAAGACTTAACTGAGACCCGCCGCATCTTGCTGATTGACCAGGCCGTAAATCATTTGGCTTAAGTTATCAATATGGGTCTTAGGTGGTTGCTTTCCATCGACTTTCAGTCTTCCATATCCCCCATTTGCCGTACATTATTCTCCGTCCGTTGAAGTTTTTGTTTCAACGCATTTTATTTATTTATGGTTTCAATTTGCTTGTAAGTAATTAATCCGCGTTTGTCTGGATTAGTGGCGGACTCTGAAGTGCCCAAAGAAGCCTGTCAAAACAAACAACTGACAGGCATGGATTTTATTTTCAATTTGCTGTCAGTTAAAGGTCGATACAAATATGGAAAAATCCATATTTAAGCTTTCTCCGATATTAACATAGCCATTTCATTTCATATATCGTTCTTCCAGCTATTGGATTAAAATCTTCTAGTCGAAAATCCATGTTGGAAAGCCAGTCCAGCCAAAGTTACCTTTTCTGGTTTTATCCTCCTCGTTTTGGCCCTCAGACAAGCCAGTCAAGGTCCCCTAATGATGACAAATGTGTAAAAACACAAAAACTCTTGGAGTGAGTTCAAAGGTCAGACAGGGACGCATATGCTGCGACAGTGTCCAGCTGGCCGAGCCGCTCATTTCGTCTGCATGCAAATGAGTTTATTTGAATTTTAAATGTGTAAATTGTGCCGGTCTTGGGCGTGGTGCCTTTTTTTTGCCCCCACCCCTCTTCCCATATCCGTTTACGACCCGGCCATGGCCGTTTGTCACTGATAACGGCCAAGAAAAGGCCGGCCAAATGAAAATTGCAGCAGCGACAGCAACAAAACAAATGCTGTAATGGAACAAAGGCCGCAATGACAACAATGGCAGACGGACGCCTCCTCCATGGTACGTGGCCCCTGCCTCTGTCTCTGCTTCTGCCTCTGTCTCTGCCTTTGAGACGGAGCAGAGTCTCATCTCAGGCCTTGCGAATGAACAGGCGGAGGCTACGGGAGGAGGAATAATCATTTCCGTTTCCGCTTACGTTCAAGTCTATTATCTCTTTCAAATTTTCGTTATTGTTATGCGTTTTAAAAAGGTTTCCTTGATTCGCACACACACACACACACACACACATACACGCACAAAAAAACATCCTTTACCAAGGGAAAAAAACATAAAAAAAAAGATGTGAAATTGTTGTCTCACCTGGTAATTTCCGGCATCGGAACTATCTGGTACACCATGCGTAGGTGTATATGTTCCCAATACGAGTATGTATGTTATTCGTATTGGCATGAGCTACGCTTATTTTTGTAGTTCCCTTCGTGGCTGCTAATGGCAGGTTTTTAATTAATTCGAAATATGGAAAAGGAGCAAAAACATTCGACGGGGAAAGCGTCAACTACTAGTCGCGGTAGGGGATTTTTGGCTAATCGATTTTGCCCGCCACAGTCAAGTTCATTAACACGACACACGACACACAGCACGAAACTTGCCAACACGCATTAGAGCTGAACAAAACTATATTCAGCGACTAACTGATACCCTGTATCAGTATTTGTGATATTGCATAAAACATTTAACATACATATAAATCGAAATTTTTCGATTCGAAAGTGTTTAAAAAAATGCATCAATATTTATACTTTTTCTTTAACTTTTTCAGCATTAGTTTTCATTTATTAGTTGCTGAATATATTGCTACCCTTTAAGTGCATAGAGCTCGAAAAACTATCCCAATAAATGGTTGGGAAGACACATAAATTTTGTTACACGTTTTCGTTTTTGGATGATTTTTTATGGCGTTTCAATTAAGTTGCATAAATTAAAAGTTAGCTGCTCGGTCCTGGCTGCTAACTTTCGGCTGGGGATGTGTTCGAGGGTGTGGTCTATAAATCACAACGGTCGCTAATTTGATTAGCCAAGTTGGCGCATCCATTTTTAGCACTCTGGGCCTTTCGGCTTCTATCAGGTTAATGGGGTCGCAGGTGGCAGCGAAAGTTTTCTTGGGGATATTACTCGTAAGTCATTTACATGGGCGGGAAATTTACGAGCCACAGCCGGATAGAGTCAATCAATTTGATACATAAATTTGCATTTTGCTTGATTAAGCTACAGAGAGCTGAAACCATTTAGTTGTTTAAGATTTGCCCTTCGATTTTTGAGTAAGAATTCTATCTTAGAATTGGCTTCGAAGTGGCTTCTAAGAACATGTTGAATAGGTAAAAGAAATGCTTTATTATCGCCTTGCATGCAATGAAAATGGCAAAGTTTTGGGTAAAAATGAAATAAAAATATTTCAAACAAAAAGAAATTGCGGCTAACTGACGGCAGCTTGACAAGATGCCAAAAACAGCGAGAGAATTCTTGTGGTCTGTGATGTTGGCGTGGGCAGTGGCTGAGGCTCTGCATGGCGCCCAAGGGTTTCCCCAAAGCGAGAAGGCGTTCCTTCCATAAAAGGTGTGGCAACTGTTGCGGCTTTCCTTGGACAGAGAAAAAGAGAGAGCGAGAGAGATGTGCAGGGGATTTTTGCGTAGATAAACTGTCATGATTTAAATAGCAGAAAAACTTTGTAGTTACTCTGGCATAGTAACAAATGCAAAAACTCTTGTGTGCCAGTGAGGGAGATGGATAAACAGAGACAGTGTAGCAGCTAGGAAGAGGAAGAGAGAGAGATAGTCATAGTGTGGGACTACACCACAGATAGTCATAGAGTGAGTGTGTGTAGCTGTGACATTTTTCAGCATGGCAACTGTCATCTTGCGTTTGTCATTCTCTTCTGCATTGTGGCAACGAACACAACCTCCTTTTCCACCTCTTCCACATCCTCATTCTTGTTGATTGAATAAACAGTGAATCCCAATGTGTGTGTGTGTGGGTGTGTGTGTATACTCACCCCTCCTTTCACTCTGAAAACTTTTTTGACATGGGAACGACGTGAATGTGTCTGTTTCCATATCTGCGTATGTTTGAGCTGGTGCTGTGTATGGTTAAAGTATAAGAATAATATTTACAGGCTAGTCAAAAAGCCTTTTTGTCGTTACACACACAAAGCAAACCGAGGGTCAGGTCAAGAGGCAGTCAATGGGGGAAATTTACAAAAACGAAATACGAATATTTCGGAACAGCAAAAATTTTACCCCCAAAAGGTCACACCAAAATATATGATTATAAATTGTTGTGCATTTTGAGTTATTTTTTCTTTACAAATCACCCTTTTTAGCTTTAATGTCCCCAGAAATTAATGAGTTTATTAATTTGTCCGGAACAAATAACTGATACTGTTAATTAATATGGCTTGGCATATTCGTAATTAAACAATAAATAAAGGAAAAAAAATGCAAAAATGTTGAAAATAAAACAAAATGTAAATTTATAAAACTGTCGGCAACTAGTGACAGCCAGGGGAACACACTCACATAAAAAACACACATACATACACACACGGATGTTTGTTGGACATTTCAGGATGTGTGTGGGATAACCAGCTGTGAGTAGGGGTTGGTGATTGGGGAGGGGGCTGGTTGAAGAGACACCATGTGACAGGACATGGCAGTGCCGCTCTCATTTAAAATTAATTATACGACGAATGTTTGCCACAGCGTTGCATCATTCGCTTAACCGCTCGTTTACTGACGCATTGCGACGGCCAAGCGTAACAGAAGATGCCAGCAAGAGAGAGAGAGAGATGGAGTACCGTTTTTAGTATCTAATTAATGTGAGTTTGTTCTTCATATGTAACCAGCTTAAAACTGATATACGATCCAGAATCATTCTGAAGTCAGATTAAAATACATACAATAACCAGGACTAGACTTTAGTAGGCAAGAAATCGAATAATGATTATTACACGAATAAGCTTGGTATCCAACCAAAGGCGGAATCGTATGAAAAATTCCAGGCAAACATCGTATGAAAACGAGAAGAAACGTGTTGAGTCGCTGTTACCGCGACACTACTTTTATATATATATCAGTCAGTAGTATCTATACTATATCTATACTTTACTATTTACTTTAAGTAGTATTTTTAAATATGTTTTTTAAATGTACATATGTCATTGAAATCTACATCTATCATCTCCTCCACTAGAGTACACTAGAACGAGGCAGAGCTAGCGAGAAAGAGAATTAGCAGCGTTGCAGCGCTGGAAGGGGTTGGGGTTAACAACTGAAAATTCATTTTTTCTTTCTGGCTATAATGACAATTCCGATCTGATATAGATTCGACAGTCTGTCCGTCAGTCTGTCCGCCAGATCTCAGAGACTACAAGAGCTTGAGCAAATCATAAAGAAAGCCCATATCTATCAGAGGGTCGAATATGGATTAGATTCTCATGGCGGTATTTGTTTTCTTGTGTCTTAAAAATTGTGGATACCACCGATTTTCGACCTTTGTTGGGTCGGAAGGAGGCAAGGAGAAATTTTGAAATACACTTGTAGTAGGTTGATATTTTGATCCAGTTTTTACTTACTTTTGCGTTTTATGTTTTCAGCCAAGAGTCAAACTTTACTTTTCATTTCGAACCGCTTGTGGTGTGGTGAATTTACTGTTGTTATACCCCCACGCTAGTTCATACAAAAACTCCTCTTTTATGTTTAACAGAGATTTATCGATAACCAAATCGTCTGTTCGCATGAAAACGTAAAGTGTTATTGCATTGAACAATTTTTTCAAAACCAATTTTCAGGTTGGGTTTAAAAAAAATTATTTATAAAGGGCACTTAATTGCTCTGTTAATTGTGTCAAAATCATATCCATGCATCAATAGGTCATCTAATTTTTTTTCCTTCTGCATTAAAGATTCTTATTGTTGCATTAAATGCCGTTTACTTTTCATTTCGGTGAGGGCCATTTTGAACACAGAAAAATAATGCGTTATCCGAATGAGGGAGGAGTGCCTAACTTTCCATTTTGAAAAGTAAATCGAAATTATCAACTGGAGCCTGACTGTGCCTAATATTCTTATGGCAAAAAATCATAAAATAAAGAAATAAATAGGTAAGGAACATTGAGTATTTTTATATTTTAAATAATATTCATGTGTCAATGTTTTCTGCATCAAATTTCTTTTCATGACATTTCTGTCTGCCCAAAACTTCATTCTTTCCGCACAACTGGATGAAAAATAATTGAACCCCCACGAAAAAAAACGCTCACACACATAACCACAGATGTCGAATATGTTATTTCGTTATTTCTGTTCGTTTTTGTTCGTTTGTTCAGATTCATTGAGCCTTTTGCTTTTCGCTTTTGTGAGCGGAGCCCCCGCAAGGAAATTGAAAGCGTATCGAAAAGCCAACCACGCGGTCAATGCGGCATACAGTGCAAACAAAACTTTTCCTTATACGTATATATAGTATATATGTATGTGTGTGTGTGTGTGTATGGGATTGTTGAAGCATGTGTGTGCGTGAGAGCTTATGCGTGTGCGAGGGGCCATAAAACAGAAATTAGTTGCAATTGGAGTTTGCGTTTTGCTTTTGCGTTTTGGTTTCGGTGCGGTTGGTTTGGTCAGACCGTCGTCATGTATGTAGCTCTGTGCAGCGGTCCCAGCCGTCTGTTTCCCCACAGCCCCACTTTCGTTTCCGGTTTGGCATGTGGGCAAAAGGGCAAACTATCAGAAATTTCACATACTAATTTAGAATTTTTTTGCTCACTGCCCAGCAGCAGAAGAGCAGCGGCAAAAATAAAAAAAAGCAAGAAATACTCGTACTAGCACCAAATATCGAAAAAAGTTTTTTGTTGGTTGCTGGTTTGCGCTCGCTCGCTTATATATGTATGCACCGGAAATGCGTGTTAATGGAACGGAAACGGATGTGCCAATCCAATGTCGGATTCTATTGCCGTTTGAGTGGCGTAATTGTAATAAAACTTATTGATTATTTGAATGCAATTGATATTGCTTAATTGGATTGTTCATATTTAATTAAATGCTGCAGCAATCGATACAAATTCTAGCTCCGTTGAGAGCTTCGAATTTTGTTTGCTTGCCACGAACAAATTGTTGTCTTTATCGAATTAAATTTAACCCAATTTACATTATCGAGCCAAGCGTTAAATAACATCGACACACATCTATAATGTCAACACTAATTGGTTTACATTTCGAATTGTATATAATTATCATCAGCGGCAAGCCGCAAGAGCATTTCATCAAAATGCTTTGTAAATTGATCAATTTAAAGCTCGGACTACAGATAGAAATGAAATTTAAGTATAAGTATTTATCTAGTCATCCAAATTAATCCGTGGAAATCGGAAAAATATTGCGTGTCAACACTCTGCAATCAGAAAAATTAATCAAATATTTTTTACGTCATTTCGCATTGACACAATCAACAAATCAGAAACGAAACTGTGTCCATCAATTTGATATTTACTGTATACTGTATATAAAAAACAATTGCCACCCACAAAAACGAGTATTTTGTTGTTCAATTTGTCTCGACTCAGAATAAATCGAGTGTGGGTTAAAGTGGAGCTCCCTGCATTTGACTGCAACCGAACGAAAAAGTGGATAGTAGAAAAACATTTTCCGAATACAGTCCAGAAGAGGCAGAGGAATGTGTGTCGAATTTTTCGGCATTTTGTCTGTGTGTCTGCTGGTAATATTCACCTGTGCTCACTTTTCGGACATATTTTATTTATTTATATTTTATTTTATTTATTTCATGCATTTTTATCCATGTTTTATGACTCAACAACTGGCAGGTGTACCAATTAGTTTCAGCATTTTTTTCGGTCAAATATTTGTGAATTATTTAAATAATTTTCGACTGGCACTGGAATTGTTTCATGTACGATATAATTGCACCAATTGAATTCTGGGTCAAATGCATTTTCCAACAAAATATATATTGCATTTTTTTGTATGCATATTTACATATGTATATAGGAGAATGTCTGCTTATTATAAAATATTCTGTTTAGAATTCAATCAATGATTGTTAAAGTAACAAATTTAAATGAGCAATAAAACCACTTCAGTTCATATTTATTTCGCAACTATGTATCTTGTATCTCTAGCAATCACTTTGTTAAGTCCCTGTGGCCATTAAACATAAATATAATATTATTCATTATTTTTTTATATATTTTTTTTCACTTTTTACCTCGTAGTAAGCCTGGTGTATTGTGGCTGCTGAAAAAAAAGATAGGCCTTTCATAGTAACCGCTTGAAATGTTTTGTTATCGTTCAATTCCATGCGGAAATCAGCTTAAAATATTAGCAAAAATATGACGAAAAAAAAGAAAACAACATATTTATAAAATTTATGGACTCAAGAGCCGGACTGGATTCTCTTTCGATATGCATTTCAAACAGAACGATTTAAAAGCGACGTTTTATATAAATAAATAAAAGCATGCTTAAGAGCTTAGCGTTTTAGTTGCCAACCAAAACCAATAAGTTTTTCTGGTTTTTGCTGGTTTTCTCTTTCTGCCCACGTTCCTCCTCCATTGCCCTCCCCCATCGCTCCTAGTTAGTTTTCCAACATAGACGAGCTTTGGCATGGCCATGGCAATGGCAGGTGGCATTTGAAATAATGGTGGGAGATTAGTCTGAAGACTTTAAAGTGGCTGTGGCGATCTAGTAAAAATTACATTAGATTCGTTTTGAAATAAATACATATTTATTGTGATTTTTGCATATTCTCACCCCCTTCAAATGAGTTAGCTTGTCATAGATCCCACTCCTGTAAATGCGTTGTATAAACAGTTTCAATTGCGCAATGTCTAGTTTATTTGCACTTCAGCTGCCCATTAAGTCAATTATTTACATAGCCCAAGACAAAAGTGAGGGCGGCAGACACTAAGAAAGTATCTAAGACGAAAACTGAATATCCTTTACAAAGTCAAATTATGGAAGAAAGAAAAATATCCCTAAGCATAGACAGTTCCAATGCTGAGGTAATGCGTAAACATCAGAGGTGAAAATTCAAATTTCCATTCAGCATTTCCTCTATGTATTTAAGTTGCTGCATGAAGAAAGCCGCGACAGCATTTTATGTGCAACTAATTTAATTTTACCTCCGTTTTTTTTATTATACGACATATATTTAATTCCCCCTCTGCGCTTTTCATTTCCATTTTCTACAAATGACGCTCGCTTATGATGTTGATTTAACTCATTTTCCCTGTTGACTTTCATGCGCGTAATTTTTGTGTCAACAACCCGCATGATGTGGGTTACCCCTCGCTGTATGCCACTCCACTCCACAGGCAGTTTCTGCCACAGCCACTGCCACTGGTTTCTGCCAGCTAAGCGCGTTTTAATGAATGAGCCACAAATTGGCTGCTTCCCCCCATCATCGGTCAGGGCCAAGGGTCAGCAGTTGGTGACGTCAATTCGTGTTCATGCTGAGCGTAATTGGCATACATAGATGCTCTCCCCAGTGGCAGTAGGATCTGAAACAGATGAGACCAAGCTGCTATTGACTTGTCCTTGGTGCCGCTTCCTGTGGGGTTTCGCTGTTTCTGGCTGAATCTCTCTCTCTCTCTCTTGGATCCGCCATGCATATTAATGGGAAATTTAATTGGATTTAGAGGCGAATGAATTTTTAATATCCCAGGTACGAAAGTATTCGCACATCAAAAGCAAACAAACACTAAACGCACATACTCAGTGTTACTTACTATGGGCAAGGAAGGGAAAACTTAGTTTAACTGACAGTAATTAGCAGGTAAAGTAATTTAAAATATATGGCGTGTCCCAGTGTCAGTGAGGGGAGCATACATATGTGGATCTATATAGTAAACATTCATACATCAATGGGAAATAAACGATTAAGTCTATAATCTAAGTCTAGTCTAAGCAAAGTCTCAGTAATCAAAGGTAGACAAAACTCACACACACACCTATTAACTGTTGCTCATGGTGATAATACCCCAAAGCAGAACCTTATTTGACAATCAGGCTAACAAACATATTTACTCGATGGGATACCTATGCGTGCGTATAGTATAGTAGATGGATGATGAGCAGCAACAAAAACACAGCCTGTGCGCTGTGCTGTGTTCGCAATTTGAAATTTACAGGAAACCCAATGGAAAATTGTCAAGTGGCACAAAATCAAAGCACGCACAAAATTATAATTATTTTATGTGTGGAAAATGTGATGCATACGTAAACAGCAAGCCACAATATCAAGTGATGGCACGTGGGTGGATCGAGGAGTTTCTGTAACTTATTCATGTTTCAAGAATAACTCCTCTTGCTACCCTCGCAACACAGTTGTGGCTCTAATTTTATGAAAATTACCAGAGTGTGGAGCATTTCGCTTTTACATAATACAGGATACACACTCACATGTGCACCAGGCTGAGGCTGGGCTAGCGAAGCAAAGCCACACTGGCATAGTAGACACCTCCCAGTTCCAGGCAGTATACACACTCCCATACTCGTGCTATACTCGTATCTGCAGCAATTATCTATCAAAAGCAATTGTTGTGCGATGCCTCTCATGCATCTACTGCCCATGCTGACTTAATTGCTGCTTTTGCTTTTGATATGCAAAATTATGCACAGTTTATCAACGCTGCGATGCGTGTTACCGATGCTCCCCTGTCCGTCCCCCACTACGCTCCGTTCCACCGGCCATTTTCCGCTCTCGCGAATTCAAATATTGTTTTCCGTCATTTGAGAAAAACATGACAATGAAACCGAAACCGAATCCCAAAATTGTCAGCCCAAAACGCATTTTGCTCGTTGGTCTCTTAGATTTAATTGAAAATTGCGCATACGCCAGGGTGAACGGAAAGCATTTTGTGATCGCGAAATTATAGCAGCACTAAATCTGATTGTATCATTTTTTATTATTTATTTCACTTCATTGTTAAGTTGCCTACACATATTTATATTTATAAATTAATTATGAGAATTTGTATCCCTGTTTCTTCTTAATGCATTCACGGCAAAGAGGAATAACTACGAATGAATGCAATAAAATAAATAAATTAAATCTCTACTTTTCTGTTAAATGTGAATCAGTTTTGCATTCCCAGAGCATAGACTTTCCATAAATATATAAATGAAGCTCAACAACCTGAGCATTCCTCCTGCTCATTCCTCTTCCGAAATATGTTTTGTGTTGCCTTCAGATATTCCCTCTCTGGCCTGTTTCTCTTTTTTTTTAATATTATTTCATGTTGAAAAAAAAGCTTAATGTGCAAAAGCAAAGTAGAAAAAGGTAAACCGTTTCTGCGATTTTTCTTCATTCTCCATTTTAAGCTCTCACTGCGCTTCATTTCGCTTAAAGAAAATGCAGATAAAGTTTTTTGTTTGTGTATAGTCTGTTGCGGTGAATTACGCAAAGTTCTGCCCGATAGTTTTTTGGCGATAAGAAAAGATTGTGAAAAGCGATATGTAACCATGTGAATGAAACATTTCAACTGTGAATTGGGAACACTTTTAAGACACTTTAAGATTGGTTTCCCAACTTTGGAGGAATCATTAAGAGTACTGCCACAGATGCAACAAGTGGGCAAGAGCTATAAAACAGTTACGCAGGTCTACGTATTAGAATTTTCTTTTTCTTTTTCCGCCGTAAAATGCTCCTGGAAATTGCGGCTTCTGTGGCAACACTGACTCTGCGTTCTTTAATTTATGCAAATTTCCTGCTACGCGTGGCATTCCACCAGGCCAGACCGCCCGCTGAGCAACTTTGACACAATTTTGTGCCACTCAACATGTGGCGGGGACGGACGCGAGGAAAAGCCAAATTCAGGGGGAACGGAACAATGGCCCCGCTGAAAGCTGATCAAGTGCCAAATGTCTTTGGACTTGAAGTTCTGGCTCCCTTTTCGTAATTTGTTGCAATTTTAAGGTGCTTAAAAAATGTATATTAGTTGAAATTAAATTTTCTGTTTGGCAACTTGGCTTCTTTCTTTTTGTTTTTCGGCGTGCACGCTCTTTCGCAATCGCATTTTTTGCCAACAGTTCCGCACTGTTTGTGCAGCGAAAGTTGAGCAAGTGGAAATTATGCAAAATACGTGGGGAGCTGCAAATATTATTACCTGGTGGGGCCACACATATGTATGTACCTGCTGCCTGCTGGCAGGGCATTCTGCCATGTGTTGCACCAGAGTTTTCCCCACATCCCACAGTTTGACTGTGGCTGCTGCTGCATCGGCTGCTGCAGCTGCAGTAACTTCAATTAAATTGCATTGCACATTTTGCATGTAATGCAAAGAGGCTGAGAGGAATGGAGCAACTTTTTTGTTATAATTCAATTTTTTATGAATTTGCGGTGCAAAGGAAGTGTTCATTAGACCTCTGAAAGTTTATATTCGCCAACCTAAAAGACAGCTTTCGATGCTGTCTGTATTTTTTCCATTTGCTTTCTTTCGGGTTGCCCAGCCCGATGTTTAGTCATAAAATCTTTATATAATAGTTAGTAGAGCAACATAACGTAAATCTACTTATGTTTGCTAATTCGATTGCCCACTGTATTGTAAATATTGTAATTGCTTATGGTTATGCTTACGCATGATGAAATTATACAAGGTGATTCCATCCCAGAGCACGAACTCTTTTTGGGGCCTATTTTTGGCTTTTTGTATATCTTTTTCTGGCTCTCTTATCAGATATGGCCCCGGAGCTTACGGATGGGATCACCTTGTGTATTATTTCCTCATGTGCTTACGCTTATGCTTATTTCGCTACTACAGCTGCAGCATCTATGCTGTTCTCCCGCGCCCTCTCTCTCTCTCTCTCTCTATCTATCGCTCGAACGCGGCTCAGCAGCAGCCCGAGCTTCTATCTTTCTCTCTATCGCTTGCATTGGGGCACGGGCAATTCGGTAGCCTGTTCTCTATTATTATTGGAGTTCATCATCAACGCTTTCAATTTGTTTGTATACCCCAACTTAATATTAATTAAAAAAATTGTATTTCCAATTGAATCTTCTCGGCTCTTTATTTAAAACAGAAAAATTACAATAGCTATTAAAAACGCTTAATAGTTTAAGACTTTCTTTCAGGTATCTCCTTGAATTTATTAATTCATCAACATTTTCCACAGACAATTGAGCAATTTTAAAAGTTTAAATCTTAGGGATTACATGTGCTCTCTCTTAAATACAGTTAATTGTTTTGAAATGCAAACAAAAGGACTTCTTTTTGGTACTCTTCTGGTTTCGATATACGGGTGTAGAATAACTTTCTCGGTTGGGCTTTGCTTACATGAAGATCTAAAGATGGGCAGATATGAAGTTAAGTGCTTAAATGTTGCCTTAAGCATTTTAATGGCCCGGTTTTCCTTGTCCTTCCTTGCCCTGCCCTTCCTGGGAGCCAAGTATAAAAATGTCATAAAATTTTAAACAAGTCCTTTAACTTTTCTCGGATACCGGATACCGGGTAGCGCCTTGGATGCCTATGCTGTGCTGTGCCTAAGTGCATTGAGTTCAATTTGGAAACTGCTTCGTCGGCGATAAGCGCCAAAGCACTTAAAATGCTTTATTTCCACTTCAGCTACAAAGCAATTTTATTAGCTTTAGAAAATTACAACAAAGTCGGCGTCTGCGTCTGCGTCGACGTTGTCGTTGTCGTCGGCAGCTGCAGCACAAAATTATGATGACTTTTTAATTAAGCAACACAAAAACAACACAGTGACAAAAAGTTGTCGCCAAGTGAAAAGGAAATTTTCTGACGAAATAAATGGAGGATGGCTGCGACGGGCTGGGGTAGCAGAGCCCGCACAGGGGCTACAGACAGCTGCCATTTGGACTGTACTTGGCTGCTGGCGTGCCCATTGTTTTGTCAGTGCCACGTGATGCGCAAATTCACAAACAACAGCCAACCGAGCTGGTCAAGAGCAGAGACAACAGACAGCAGTCATCTCTGGGAGCCCAGGCACCAAGGCACCGAGGCACCAGCAAGAGTCACCCAACCATTCCGAGGAACCAAAGATGCAGATGCACAAATATAGATAGATACCGAGATTCTACTGAGCTGCACTCGAATGTCTGGCCAGAGCAACGCGCTAGATAATGTTACCCTTCCTTGCCCCGCCCTGCCCAGCCATTTCCTTGTCATTGTCCTGTAAAATAACTCTGTAATCCCCCAACAGAACCCGGCTCAAACAACAATCACATTGCCAGCTATGCTATAAGTAGTTGCACAAACTGTCCTCTGTCTGCTGCGGCTCTCTACGAAGTCAAACAATGAACATTTGGTGCTGCTTTCTTTTTGTCGTTGATTAGGGGTAATCTTGCTATAATCTGTTGAGTCATGCATAGCTAGGAAATCGCTTTATTTAAACTGAAAACTAAACTAAATTATATTGTATAGTTCGTCATTTGTTTTCCATTGATCAAAATACTCCCTAAGTAATATTCCCAATAATTGACTCCACCCCACATACCCCACCAATGATTTAGCTGAAAGATTAAGCAAACTGTACAGTTGTCTCCATTTTGTGTACTCGTAGTGCTGTTCTTTTTTTGTCTTGGAGCTGGAAAAAAGGCTCTCGAGTGCGAGGAAACTGCCAAGCGGAGCAAAAGTTTTTGCAGCCTGACATCCCACTTTCCACTTCCCATCCTTGGTCTTGGTCGTTGTCGTTGTCGTTGCCATGTGACCAAAAAGCGCTGCGAAGCGGAAATGTCAATGCAACGGCACTTGCACTTCCGCTGCCTACTTTTGTGCGTTGCCTGCAGCAACTTTGCCGCCTGCCTTGTGCCTCCTGCCTCCTGCCTCTGATTCTCTCATGCTCCTCCAGATACCGATTCGGATTCGGATTCAGTGTCTCCATTGTTCCACAGTGCCTGACCTGCTGACGTTAACACAAAATGGAAACAAATGGAAGCCGATGGATGCTGCTCCTTCCCAGCTCCCATCTCCCAGCATCTGTCTGCTAAGCAAAATTTTCGATTATGATAAATGTGATTTATAAAGAGTGCAAAACTGGATAGCCCCATCGTTCACCTCCCTCTCTCTCTCTCTCTCTTTCGATACAGTTTTAAAATTGTCAACTTGGCTCTTTCACGCATCATCAATTTGCGTTTATTTAGTGGCGTTCGGTGGCGCATAGTTTTCTTAGCACCCTAACACCCTGGCAGCTGGGAGCTGTCTTTTGTTTGTAGGCCATAAATTCAGCTGCTCCCATGGCATAAATAACGGGTGAGTGAGGCGCTCTTTATTTTATCACCATCGCCATAGCCATTGCCGGTGGCGACTCTCCTGCTCCAAGACGCAAGAGGCAAGACGATGTCCTTAAGCTGCTTGTGCAATTGCCGCATACTTAAGGTAATCTCGGCGAGCGCTGCGCTTACTTCAAATGGCCATTCATCAGACTCGTTGAATGCAAACGGCAAATAAACGGCCACTGTCCCAAGTTCTCCTTCTCCCTGGCTGCTCCTCCTTCCTCAGAGTTTGCACCAACAATAGCTGACCAGCCAACAATTGTCATAGAAAACTGTCGACTCAACGCAAAGAGCTGGAAACCAGGATCAGGTCAGGGCACTCGACTCGGGTCCAAGAGCTGTAATTGTAATTGTATATAGTAGTTGCCCACTTAGCGCTCTTTCGCTTTAATGCGACTTTCCTTCACAACCAACCCAAATGCCATTGTTCGCTTTGTGTCGCCTGAAATGCTCTTTTGAAAACTATTTTCATCTAATATGCAATTGTTTTTTGCAGCATTTGTGGAAGGTGCCTGCTAATTGTCGCCTCAAATGGCATTATTTCGGGCTCTTTGCCGATGCAGAATACACTTTATGAATAGGAAACTGAATGCTTGAGATATGCTAAGCCAACTAACATTGTAACCTCTCTGCATGTACAGCATATGTGTCTCCCAAGGAGACGACGACCCGGGCACTAAGCCAAACAATGCAAACATGTTTAATCACTCTTTGAGGGTCATAACTCAAATTAGGCAACAGCAATGGGAGGGCTGACAAATAGGCCGGAGACATGGCCAAGGCTGGCTGCCTTTAAGGCTGCGAACTTTAAGTTGACCAAAATTTGGGTCGCCTTTTGTGCGAAGGGCAGTGAGACAATGGGTGCGCGTCTAGCGGGAAACGGAAGCGAGCAATGGCGGGCTGCGGCCTAATGTACAGTAAAGCGTGTACAGTGTCCACTGGGTGGGTGGCTAAATGGTCTTTCCATGGGCCAAGCGGAAGCTTTCAATTTCAAGCTTTAATGGAGAGAGAGAGGACAGAGGCAAGGCGTGGGCAAGTGGACCAGGAGCAGCAGCTCGACGCGGCAAAGTCTCGGACTGCAGCTCAAAGCAGAAAAAGTAATTTATTTCGTATTGCGGTTTTTAACCACATTTTCCACTTTGTACAACAGCAACGACAGCCGAAAACTGCAGCTACTCCTTATTCCTATCCTCCATGGCTATATAAATTTTGCCCAGCTCTTTGCTGTCTCTGTCTATTTTTGCTTCTCTCAATCCATTTTTCTCTCTCTCTCTAGCTTTGTGTGTGTGTTTGGGTGTGTGCCTGCTCCACTTTCTGCTCGATAAAAAGGGCTCAAATGCGGTTCCGTTTTTCTTTTGCCGTTTCGTCGCCTCCTTTTCAGCACATTTCGAGCCATTTCTTTTTAGCTTCGCACAAAATTTCACCGTTCAAATTGCATTTGACCTAGCCGGAAAAAAAAGAAGAAAAAAAAATGGCATAGCGTGAGCAGAGCAGAGGAGAGGAGTATTTTTTTTTATTTCTGTTTTGTTGGCCACTTTTTTCTGCACCTTGCCACGCAAATTGCATTACCATGAAGTTATGAGCGACAAGTGTGCGAATGTGAATCTCTGAGAGGCGAGAAAAACTGCTACTCTGCTCTGGTATTTTTTGAGCCTCTCTAACCATAAGCGAGATATATGTGAGAATATTTCTGGGGAGCCATTTTTTCCCTGCATAGGCAGGCAGTCTCAACCAGAAGTGATGCTAACTTTTTCTCCCCAAAGACAATGGAGAAGAAGGTTCTTGTTTATTGTTTTCTCGTGGGAAATTGTAAATAAATAATACTTTGTATAAAACACTATCAATGGGTTAGTATTTATTGAAAGAATGGCTAAGATATGATTCCATCTTTCTGTTAGCTCTTCAAGCCTTTCAATAGATCCACACCCATCTAATGAGAAAAAAAAAAAGAGGAAAATTCGACTCAATTGCGAGTAGAATTGTGGAAAGAGTCCCAGTCCTAGGGCCAGCAAACAAAGGCAAACGAAACAATATTATTTCCTAGGATAATTAGATTTCCCCATGCCGTTGGCAAGGGGACAAGGCGAAGAAAAGCAGAGGAATGCGAAAGTGTGGGGAAAAGAAAGCCCATTGATTACAGTGTGAGAAATGTACTCAAAGTTAAATGGAATGGTGTTACGCTGCTGCAATCAAGCCGTTTAATGTGCAGTTAGGAAGGAGCAGGGTTGAGCAGCCATCGAAAGAGCGGCTTCAGTACCCAAGGAGTGGGTGTTTGGCTGGTGGTAAAGCAAATTCAATTGCCTTTGACATGGAGGCTGCCAAAACCTTGCTAGACCTTGGAGCAAAGAGGGAAGGTGAGTTAATAGTTGGTGGTGGAGAGAAGGTTCTGAAGGAGCAGCTGATCGATTTCACGCTTCAGACCCCCGAACGCAGACGTGCTTAGATGCAGTTCCTTCTCAGGTTCCTATTATATGTACAGTTGCTGCTGCCCTGTGCTGCTATTGACGACTTGACTTTTAGCCGTGACCAGGACTCGGGCGGCCAGGGGTCTGCTCAAGTGCATTAGAGACTTGTTCTTCTCCACATTCTCTTACTTTCTCTTTACTTTGTCCGTGGCAACATTTCGTTGCCACTTTGCTGTTAGATTGCTGCAACACCTCTGTGGTACACGCGTTTGCAATTGCAACATTCCTGCTAATAATGTCACAAAAAAAAGGCCAACCTTTTGAAGCAGGAAACAGGTAGAGAAGCAATTGAGTCTTTAATGTTAAAGGCATATAAATATGTACATATATGTACATACATATGTATATGGGGGTTTTGGTTTATTATAAATAAATAAAATAAATATAAATTATATTATAAAAGTCTAACACCTATTTCCTGCATGTTCGCGATCGGTTTCGGTACTCGTGTCGCGCAAAATAGCAGCGCCCCTCGGTCGGTTGGGCGGGAGGAGGGCTGCGTATTGCCTGGGATCCGCGCGTAACAGGCTTCGGCTTGGTGTCGCATGGGCCACTTGATGGTGCAGTCATTGCACATCAACGTCCTAAAGTAAAAAAATAAGCAAAGTTTAATATAAGATATTCAATACAGTGCGTTCGGTACAAGCAAAATAGAGTTTAAGCATCGTTTTCGTCGTCTGTTCTCTTTCCACAGTCCTCTCGCGTCGTAGGCTGGATCGAAACTGCCTCTCTCGCCTGTTGCCGATCTCCTCTCTGCGCCTGCTCGTCTTACTTGCCATGCTCATAATTGCGCTGTTGTTTTAAGAATTCGCCTGGGATCGAATTCGCTCCCGCTCGTTTTGTCAGGGCATGCAATTGACAAAACCCAGCCCACATATGTATACTACATATGTATATATGTAAAGGAAGTACTTACATACATACATACTATATAGAATCTGTATTACTTAATATATTATTTATTTATCTCTATACCTTTTTATCTTCATCCGTATATTATCATATTTTGATAGTTACTCTTAAATTATTATTTGAAGATATAGTCTGTCCAATCTTCTTCTACTTCCAATGAAATTCCTCAATTATCCAGTGATTCAACCCCTTAGACCACATCGAAGGCATTCATTTATTTGGCATTTATTTATCAAAAGAGATTCCCTTGCGGAAAACAATGGCGCAGACAATCTCTATGCAAACTCTGGAGGATCCCGCTGAATCCTGGCCAGGGCAGAGGTTGGATGGAGCTGGAGCCGGAGTCAAAAATGTGCTCTAACAAATATTTGCATATTAATGCAGGCACATTGTGTTTGTGTGTGTGTGTGAATCTGTGTTTGTATTATGCTGGTGTGAACTGCTGACCCCTTTTGTCATTGGTGTTGTTGTTGTTGGTGCTGGAGTTTTGCATCCTCGTGGCACTCGTGCAGACAGTTCAAACATTTACATACAAAAGTATGAAGGAAAATAGAAACAAGAAAATGAAAAGCAGCAAAAAAGGATGAAGGCAAAACTAAGACAAGGCAACGCATCTGCATAAGTGACGTCCTGTGGATGAGAGTCACGACTTGAAAGAGAAAACAGTGACAATGAAGGCAGTTGATTGAGTTGTTCCCTAATCGGTTGTAGGGACAACAATATGAAATATAAAGCTACACTTGCTCAACTTCAACTTCAAAATCGGTGAACAGAATGGCCCATGGGGGAGGCTCAGAGGCGCTTCTTCTCGTGTTACTAATTTCCATGAGACGTGACTTTCCAGCATTTCCCCTGATCAAATCACGAACACACTGCTGCCCATCGCCAGTGAGTCAGCCTTCCCTCCCTTGCCACTCTCTTTCGCTCTCTTTCTCACCGAGTTTCTCTGCGTGCGAGTGTGTGTGTGTGTGCCTTTCGGCATATCCTTTTGTAAATTGTTACATTTTCGCACGTGTGAATGTTTTTTTTCCCCCCCTCTTTCGACCGCTCGGACCTTTGCCTAATGCGTGTGCTTCGGTGTGCGAGTGTAAATTGAGGAGCTTTGGTTGTGCGCACCTTTTTCCATTTCTCCATTTCTCCATTTCTCCTTTCTGTTCCTTTTGTGAACATTTTTGCATCTCCAAGTTTGTCCGGCTGTGTGCGTGTGTGGGAGAGCCATTAGGACACTGGCCTAGAATGAATTTCCATGTGTTTTAATGGACTTTTCGGGTTAAGTCGGATATCATTTTTCCTTTTTCGCAAGCTGGAATGGAACTCCTTAATTGGTTAGGTGAGGCATTCGGAATGGCATTCCAGAGGAATTAAGTAGCCGAAAAGAACTTTTGTGGCTTTTTAAAAAAAAAAAAAGAAGTTTGGAAAATTTGCTGGGGGGGACAGAATGAAAATCCATATAAGAGGGATATGCTTTCAGCACACTATATCTTATTCTTTTCTTATCACATCTTCAGCATGGTTTCCCCTTATGAATAAAACATTATGAAAGAGTATTTTAATATTGTTCCACCTTAAAGGATATTCATAGAATCAGAGGTAAACCAATATTTGTGTGTATAACCTGGCAGACAATTTCCATAAAATAAAACAAATACGAAAGCTAAAGAAAGTCAATGTTCCGACTACAAGATACCCGATAAAAAGGATACCCTCTACTGATGCTGTGACTGGAAAATACTCCATCTATGTACCTGTTACATACATTTTTGCAATTACAATATACCCTTGTAATCTAGAAGTATTGGGGTACAAAAACCAAGTAATCGTAGACACTATCGAAAGCCCAGTCCAGGGTAAATGTATGCAAACTTTGTGCTTCACTCCCCATACGAAAACGGCTTGCCTATGCAAATAGCAGAGGGCCAAAACAGCAGCCCAAACAGCCCAAAGAGCGCTCCCAGGATGAACTCGAATGGCGAACCTCTGCGGGCCACACATACAAAGATGGTAGTAGAGTCAGACCAGTAACAATTGAACGCATAGTTCGCTCCACTCGCCTTTTCCCCTAGGTAAACGGGTTGAATAAAAATTGAGAGTGGAGCACACACACACAGAGAAAAAGATAGAACAAAGGGATCGAGTGGCGGTGGCATCATGAAAGTAAACTAATTAAAATGAAATGAATTCGAAAAGTTGCTCGACATTCGGGGCCATAACTTGGCATTAATGCAGCAAACGAGATTCACTAGCAGTTGTGGTCCCCCCACCCCCCACGGCAGAATTTACGACCGTAATAATAGTCATGCAAATAGCAAAATTCTAAATTCGAGTAATAAAAAAATATGTATGTCCACCAGTCAAGTGGTTAATGTTTTGTTCAAAATTTTAAACAGCCGCATTTATGTATTTATGCCTGGTGCTGGGCGAAAACAATCGACTGTCAGCGCCCTACATGCCCATAAACTCCATAAACAAAGCTTCGATTTTCAATATCATTATTTTTGGCTATCAATTGCGGCACGTTCTGGTCGCATGGTCGGCTGAATATGTGAATGTGGCACATTGCCAATGGCGTAAACATTTCATTTGGATGCGTATCAGACATATGCAGCTGCTGAAATATGTACATAGCTGCAATTACTCAAAGTATTGATATTGATATCATAATCTACTATTTCTAATAATTCAAACTGCTCTATTTTATAATTGACAGTTTCCGGAGTTGTCATATTGATTTGCCAAATTTCGCAGTGGTCAAATTTGTGTTGTAACTTTGCCAATCAGTTTAAATCATTTCGTCCTTTACTGGTCCTTGCTCGCTGGCTTACACTCTCTCTCTCGAGTTGTTTGCCAATGTTGTTCACTTAATAACTGTTTGTTGTTGCCCTGCTGTTAATAACGTTGCATGCTAAATACATGCAACACTTCAGTTTGCCCCTTGCTTGCTGCTCAACATCGCTGCTGAAGTGTCAAGCGTTTCATTTGCAGCAAATATTAACATAATTAGATGCTTGATAATATAATTAACGCACACTTTGATTTGAACTGTGACTCTGTGTGTTTATTTTTGGACTATACCACAACCACAAGACCCATTTCTACCTGGAGTTATGGCAAATATTTGTATCTGAAATTCCAGCTTAGATGCCATCGGGTGATCGAAAGACAGTGTTCCATCTGAAGTTTTATTTTCTGCCATTCCTTTTTCCTGGCTTTCATTTCATCCCAATAATTTATGCTTCAAGCAGTACACTTTTCATTTTCATAGGAGTATATCTACCTAAGGATATACATATGAGTACATAGGTACATACATATTTACGAACACATGACCGAGCTATGCCCTACGGTCAAGAACTTTGCTCGTTTGTGCGGTTCGCAGTAAAATTATAAATAATTAATTTATTCATGCAGCGCTAGAGCCTCAAGCTACTTCTCATAATAATTACTCGTATGTTTCTAGGTTACAGGCAAAGAAAGCAAATTGCAATTACAGTATAAACAAAGTGTGAGCAAGAGATATGAAAAGCTATAGAGAAGGTATGATATATACAGAGAGAAGAGAATTGCTTATATAGTATATACGATTAGTATATTCCTGTAGCATCGACTTACTCTAGAATCCGCTCTAAAAGACCACTTAATTCTGCTCAGACTTTTGAAAGATATAGACTGAAATAATCAGCGTCGAGTGGCACAGTATAAGCTAATCTTTGCTATGTTTTGTAACTGAAGAGCATTTACAATGCTGAATGAGTTCCATTAATGAACAAAGTTGTGTGGAATTCGATTTGTATTGGATTTTTACATGTGGTCTGTTTTTCTTTTGCCATGCGACCCATTCGATTCAATTTGTATTTCCTTGTACTGGTACTGGTACTACTTTCCTTGCTGGCAATCTCTTTAATCAATTTCCAGGTTGATAAATATTTTCTTGGACAATTGAAACATTGTTGCTCAATGTGCCCATGCCCACCCCCCTGCCAATACCAATACCAATGCCTGGTGCCTGATGCTGACTGCTGGTTGCCCGAAGGGGGGGAGCAAAGCAACTGCAACACTTGAATTTCATTTTGCTCTATTGCTATTTCTCTCTCCTGGTCCACCTTTTTTTTTTGGGACTTCTTCTCTTTTATGGCAGCCTCTGCAGCAGGTTACCATCACCACAACATCCAGCTAATCCAGACGATCCAAGTGAGCTGGCACTTTCCAAGTGCCGCAGCCTCTTCGGGCTCCCACTTCTCAACACGATAGCCCCCCCCCACTACTCTGCCCCGACATTGTCACAAAAGATGACAGTTGGGCTGGCTGGCAAAACGTATATCACAATGGCTGGGAAGGTCGGAGGAGGGGGAGGAGCAGGGGGAGCAGAGGGCGGACATATGACAGCTTCTGTGTGCGGTACAAAAAGTGCAAGTAGCCGGAGAAATAAAAAAAATGCTTCCCACTGCACAGAATGTGATAAACTATGACAGTCTTCCTCTTGTCGGGTCCGTTAGATCAGCTTTGGGTTGGGTGACCGACCAAATGCCGAGGGGGGACAAGGGGAAACAAATGCTGTGAATTTGTCACGTTTTTCTTCGCCTTTTCTTTCTCTATCGCTGCCATTTTGTAGGCCTACTCTTGGTCTTTAAGAAAGTATACTTTAATGGGTACGAAATTGTAGCAAACCGCTTTCAGTGTGATAGTTGAGTCGTTGTAACAGGCAACCATAATTTCTGACAAACATTCTGGGCATCGAAGCTGCCTTTCAGCTTTGTCTGATATGATTAGAATGGCAACTGGCTGGAGTGGAGAGGCGGAAGTAGCTGGAACAATTGCAACTCCAAGCTCAAAGCTGCCTACTTGGTCATGGAATACATGGAATACCCCAACTAAGCGGTTTCTAATTTGCCATTGCCTGCATTTAGGCATTCGAGCAAATTGTAATACAATTAGCGTCATTTACATGGGCATTTTGCATGCCTACCAGCAACACACACCCACATGGAGATGTGTATCTTTGTCCGTTTTCCTACATTTATGCATGTGTGTGTGTGAGTGTGTATCTGTGTGAAAGCAGCGTAGACCACACACACTTTGGTGGGTAATGGGCAACTGTGCCCTTTCTGTGCCCGAGCCCCTCGCTGCGTTTCAATCAGCTGTCAGCTTATTAAATAATTATATCCTCGGAGGGCTATCCAAGAGCTCTCTTGGTTATCACTTTCAAAGGCGGTTAAAGCCCCGCCTTAGAGCTTAGAGTGGGACTTTCTTCATTTACCACTTTAAGCAGGTTGTACAGGAAAAGGTTTTTACGGTTTCCGCATTTCCAGCAAACTGCGACAAGCCCCCACCCCACTGTAACCCCTTTCAAAGTTTAGATACTTAAGCTTCAAGTGTTTACTGGACATTGAGCGTAAAAAATAGATGCACTGGCATCCCACTGACCACAGCTGCTGCAGCTGCTGCTGAGAGTGCGAGACTGCTCACTCATTGTGGTGTCCTGGCCTGGTCCTGATGCGCAGCGTCGTTACTGTTAATCCTTCATACTCACATGGCACACAGCTGGCAGAGGCAGAGTTAAAGCGCCCAAATTGCAGCTAGCTTTTTTCCCAGTCAGCCTGTCGCACAAAAGGCACTGCAGATGCCTCGCAAAAAGGAGAAGCCATGAGAGGGAAAATCTCTCTGCATGCATGGCAGTGTGAGTTGAGATAAACAAAAACCGAATTAGTCGTGAAAAGCAGAGTGGCAAAACATTTATTTTTCGCCACCAAGCCACACTGCTGTGTTCTTGGCTCACTCAAACCACAAAACCCCAACCAACCAACGGCTTTCAAGCTTTCGGACAGCTGCTATTCACTTGACTCGCTCCTGCCTCGAAAAAGCCAGGCAAGAAACTCCCAAAAGCCAAAGCAATTTAATTTAATTGGAAGGCAACTGAATTATGAGAGGGAACGAGAGGGAACTCGTCAACTAATATTACTTTCAGAATCATTAACATATTTTTTTTCTGGGCAGCTGCTGCTCTCCCCAAAAAAAACCAATCAAAATCACGCCAATGGCCGAAACTCTGGTCTCGAAGCCCAAAGTCTCGAAGCCCAAAGTTTCCACTTGTGTGTGTGTGTGTATGCAAATCGCTGCCGACTAATTTAAGGTTTGTATGACAGCCGCAAATTAATGCAAACAAAGTGATCAGCATAAAGCAAACAGGGAGAGCCGCAACGGGAGAGCCCTTAGTTTTCGGTGCCCGCAATTCAATGTTAGTCTTATATGTGCCGCAATATATATTCCATAATATATTCAATTGTGTGGCACACCAGTCACAAATGCAGATGCAGATACACAAACAGTAGCAGGTACAGGCAACAGAGAGACCTGCATATCATTTGGGTTCGGGGGGACAGCTCTAGTTCAGTGGGTCAGGCGAGGTCACGTAAACAGCAGCGAAACAGCAGTTGCATATATAATGCAAAACCAGTCAAAAATTCATCTGGCAGTTTCATTTTATGGTTGGTAGTTAAAAGTAATGCGGCAGAGTCAGAAGCATAAATCATTTTTGTTAGTAGGTACATTCGGGAAATGGAAAGAGAGAGAGAGGTAACTTGATCTCTGATATCTTAATCCCATTATAGTATTCTTATATTCGATGTGTCGCCTGAGCCTCAACTGTTGCTGTTTCTCTGTTCTTGTTTGGGTGCTCCTGTTCTGGTCATTGGAAGGTTCACTCAGGAAGTATTTGTCAGCACAAAGCTCTCATGGATGTCTGGGCTTTCATTTGTGTCACGCAGATGCTTGGACAGGCTCAGCGAGGGGTTCCGTTTCGTTCGGTTTCTCTTACACCCAAATCCAGCTGGCAGATATGTATCTATGCATATACATATATCATAAGCAGCTGAGCGAGAATCAGTCAGGCCACTGAGCTAGGCTAGGCTGTGTGCCGACTGGCGACGCCAGTCGCCAGAGAGCCTTGGCCCTCCTCCATCCCTTCATCTCTGCATCGATGCTTTTACATGGCACTCACTTGGCTTGCCTGTCACGTAGCCCAAAGTCGCCATTTTTGTTTGATTTATTTACCTGCTGGCTACCGCTATGCTCTGGCTCTGGCTGTGGCTCTGACCAGCGTGGCAACTGTTAACTGTCATCTCTGGACTAGCTAGCCAGTATTCAGACGCAGTGGCGATGATGATGTTGCCATGTGTGCACCTCTGGCAGTTTGTGCGAGCCGGGATTTAGTCAACAGCAACTGTGTCCATGTTGCGAATCTGTTTTTGCCCCGCCCTCTGCCATTAGCGCCCCATGCCGAAAATATCTAAGCGTCACGGCTGACTGACTACGACCATCAGGTGTGTTGGTGAGCTGGTGAGTGAATGAGTGACTCTGTGAGTGGGTGATTTTTTCGCTGTCCGGTGTCTTGGATTTCCACTGACATGCATGTGGGTTTTGTGGTTTTACGTATCACACGGCGAATGCGTGTCGTATATTTGTCATGCTCTTTCAGGGCGTAAATTCAATTTGTGTTCTAACCTCACTTGCCACAGATGTCTGTTTATTCGACGAACCACTGTCCGTGTCCCCGTCCCCGTCCCCATTCCTGCCAGCAACCTCTTGGATTTTCGGCAAAAGTTCAATTGGAACTGGATATGCATTTTTAAAACGATAAGCCTCTAATATTTTCTTCTTTTTAAGTAAATCAACTCCGATCTGAATCGACTTAACCCATGTTACACATTTTAAGCGTTTAGCTGGAGACTTTAATGATTTCTCCGCTGGGAAAGTATATAAAATTATTTCAAAAGTGTCGCTAGCAAAAAGCAACTACAGATGCAGCGTACGCCATATGTTGCCGCAGCCAATTTTCAATGTTGTCCAACGGGGAATTTGCATGTTGGGGGGACAGCTTTCAAGTGGCTGATTGCAGCAACAAATTGCAAAGTTATTAAGTTTATTAAAAAAAACCAAAAAAACCCGCACAATGGCAACAAAGACATGGCGTAAATTTCATTTTGTTGGCCGCTTAACTTTAGCTGTGTTGCTGCTGCTGTTGCAGTTCTGCATAATTTACTTGAAGCGTTTCGCAAACAATGAACTTACCCCTTTTACAGACCCGTCCTCCGTGCAGCTGTAGCTTGCTCAGTTGCAGTCGTCGGTGGCAAGTTGCAAGCTTTTCGCTGATGCTCGTTAATGTTTGGCAAGCATCCGACTGGCCCTGCTTCAAGCTCCAACTCGAACTCCCTTTTCATTATCAACTAACGTGGTAGCATCCTTCTGGGCGTCCTGTGCCAGTTGTCACTTGCGACTGTTTCTAGACATTTGCGAGAGAACTGTCTGGCCAGTGCTGTCTGGATCGTTATGAGTTTTGTTGCCAATTTGTTGGCCCTCCCACCCGACCATTGTCTTACTTGTATTCGCATTTAAAATTTCTCAAGTTTGAGAGAACGGAAAACTTTTCACCGATGTTTGTTTGAAATTGTTTTTAATGACTGCGCATTTCTGGCAATTTGTTTCGCTCTCGATTCTTGACAAATGTTGACAAGCTTTGGGTCTTCCCCTCCCCAATTGGGTCTATGGTCAGTGGCATCTAATGAATTGTTCATCTCTGGGCGATCCAAATGCATCACAAATGGGGCTGGCTTTCTTTTCAATTTCAACCGCCCTGTGGCAGAAGACGGAGCACAAGGGACAACTTCCAGGCGCAGAATAGCTGTGGAAGGAGAGAAGGAACGTTTCAGAGATTGCCAGGTAAATTTTTGTTCACATTTTCTACATTAGTCAGCATTAAAAATTTATTTGCTTTGAGTAGATTACACGCATCCACAACAACACAACACAACAAAACACTGCACAGCACAACTGTGGCTGCATGGGTGGGAGGAGGGGAGATTGTAACAAGAAATAACGGCTTCTAAAGTTTCATCTTCGCTTTTTTCCATATTCCCTGCTAACCGCATCGCATAAGACAGAAAGAGAGAGAGACAGAGAAAGAGAGATAGAGCTGTAAGAAGCAAAGCATAAAAAAAGCAAAGCAAAAGAAAAACGAAATGCACGCCCGGCTCTAGGAGAGTTGTGGTGTGGTTGCAGTGGTTATGGTGGGGTTGGTCGATGGGTATGGTAATGCCAATGGGGTGGGGGAAAACAAATGAGCTGGCTGCAAATTAAGTGCAGCTGCCAGATTCACTTTGCCGCCGCAACTACTTTAAACAAACTTTAACTGCGCTTTAAGTTTCCATTAAACATAAGTTGCATCTGTGCCCATAAATCCATGAGTTATGGATAAAATAATCGCATGATGTATGGAGTGTAACCATGAATCAAAATCAGTTTAACAAGAATATTGTAGCAGGATAATTTCTCATAGCTAGTATATAAGTATATGTATATACATATTATATATAAAAACATGCTATAAAAATTACCTAGCTCGATGCAGGATACGCTTTTCTCAGGACCCTAAACAGTTTTACAGCTTCGTAAACAGCAAGCGTAAAACGTCCGCACATCCATCCTCGCTATCATTTCATAATTCGTCGGCAAACAATGATCAGGCCATTGTCGATCTTTTTGCACAATTTTTTCAAACAACCTATTCCAAATGAAAGTTACTCTGGTCAGCCGTATCCATACAGTTTACCAAGATCGAACGGCATTTTCAGCCCTACGTTAAATGAAAGCTCACTGCTTCAGGATCTTCGACTAGTTAAGCCGGTGTTCTCACCAGGTCCTGCCGGAGTCCCCAGCTGTGTATTCAGGTACTGCGCCGACGCTCTGTGTGGACCCCTCGCTTAAACTATTCACCCTATCCATTAACTCTTCATGTTTCCCTCCGATCTGAAGGAATCGTTTTATTATTCCTCTCCATAAGAAAGGTAGTAAGTCTGACGCAATGAATTCCAGAGGTATATCAAGGTTATCCGCTATTCCTAAAATGTTTGAGAACATTTTAACCCCCATCTAGGCCCCCAACTTTTCACACTCTTTATTAATGACCAGCCTTCAGTATTAACAAACTCTCGAGTACTCATGTATGCGGATGACGTTAAACTGTGTGTCCAGTATAAGAACATTTCATTTCACTCTCGCTTGCAATCCGATCTCAATAACTTTCAGTCATGGTGTTGTGCAAATATGTTACACCTGAATGCCTCGAAATGTAAAGTAATGACATTTCATCGCTCCTTACACCCTCTGCGGTGGTTCTCTTTGCGAGAATTACATTGGCTGATGATCTTGGTGTTAAACTAGACCCCAAGTTAAAATTTTCTGAACAGATTTCTACCATGATAAATAAAGCCATGGGAGTGCTAGTTTATAAAGAGGTGGTCAAAGGAATTTGACGACCCCTATGTAACGAAGACTCTCTATATTTCGCTTGTTCGTCCGATTTTAGAATACGGCTCTTGTGTAGTATGGTGCCCTCAGTACAAAGTACACCAAGACCGTATAGAATCAGTCCAGAAAAACTTTTTACTTTTTGCTCTGCGTGGCCTCAACTGGGATGAAAGTGTGAGACTGGCTTCTTACTCTCGTAGATTGCTCTTAATAAACCTTCCATCCTTACTTAATCGTAGAAAATTCTCGGTGTGATTTTCATGCACAACTTGATCAGGGGTGACATCGACAGCCCTGACTTGTTGAGCCGCATAAACTTCACGATTCCTATTAGATCCTCTAGAAATTTTTATTCCTTTGTACCTTCCACTGTGTAGATCGAATTATTCCTTGCATGAACCGATTCGGATCTTATGCTCGGATTATAATTCCATATAATATCTACCACTAAATCACTTCCTCTACTTAAATCACTTATACTAACATACCTTGCCCGTAATTAGTAATCTTCATTTGTAACTTTGCATGTTTAGCGTTGTGTTTAGCCCTAATTTTTCCTCGAATATTAGTCTAACACCTATCTTTCTTGCATGTTCGCGATCGGTTTCGGTACACGTGTCGCGCGTCATGCGGCAGCGCCCCTCGGTCGGTTGGGCGGGAGGAGGGCTGCGTATCTGCCTGGGATCCGCGCGCAACAGGCGTTGCCTTGGTGTCGCATGGGCCAACTTGATGGTGCACCTCATTGCACATCAACGTCCTAAAGTAAAAATATATGTGGCCTAGGTTGAGGCTGAGGAGCGAATTCGCTCACAGGCGAATTCCCAAACACAAAAGAGCGCAAAGCGTAAAGAAATAGCCATGATCAAATTATATAAAGGTGGTCTTTTCCCTCTTTATTCGGGTCTTATTCTTACTCCCACACATGCAATCACATCGAAGTCTTTTGTTGTGTTTGCATTTGAGCGTGCAAAATATATTTATATTTATATTATGTGTTATTCTCTCTGGAAGCCTCTTAGAGAGAGCACTAGCTGCGAGAACAGTGCCGAGAGAGTACCATCAAGCAAGCGATACGGAGCATCAGCGTTCCATACGGCTTGAAAAGGCATAACGATCAAGCATTCCGTGCCGATAAAAATAATCTCTTTTCCTCACAATCATATCACATACATACAATATACTTACTCGGATAATGTAAACACTCAAAGCTCTCTCTTCAAGCATTCAAGCTTTTCAGTTTTCAACCCATAAATATTTGTATACACATTTGCGCTTGCGATTATAAACCGACGCAGGTGTACCCTACAAAAAATCTACCCTAAAAAATAGCAAGACCAACATTTTATTTTAAAACCATCATCCGAAATATATTTTATTGATCAATTTGAAGCGTATCCTAACGCGATTGCTGGTTTACTTACCTATGAATGTGCATCTGTATGCCTTAGTCTCCTATCTCTACATATGTACCAATATACCCTTGTTTTTCGGCATTGTTATTAACTCGATGATAAGCGCGGCCTGTTGACACGACTAGGTACACATGTACTATATGTACATATGTATGTATGAGTCTTGACGAGTCGAGTCTTGAATGCTCGAACTTTGAGCACCGACTGTTCATATTTCTTTATATTTGTAGGTATAAAATAACAACACATTTGACAAAGACGAGGCAGCACAAACTACGCAACACTATAGGGTAACAGTATCTCGCCTATCCAGTGTGCCTGATCTGTCATTCGTCGATCAACGCTCTACGCGACGGACGTTCGTAAAAAACTCATTCTGCTTGTGCGATTTTGCCAAACTTTTTAAACTTTATATTTATATTTAATAGTGTATAGTAAGAGTACGTTTAGTATTTAAAATGATGCAACCAACAACAATAGCGGATCTTAGTCACTTCGATCTGTTTCGAATACTCGACTTTGTGAAGAGTAATTGCGATCCGCAGGATAAAGAAGCACCTTTCGACCACGTCAACTATGCTGACATCTACAATTTTGCGGCCACTTGCAAGAGACATCGGCGCATTGTATGGGACTGGTCTCGGGACATGTATGAGCGGCTTGAGATCGAGCTGCTTCAGGTGCAGGTTTATAAGAAGCTGACCGTTAAGTTCAATGAAATCCACAGCACCCTGAAAGGTGCCTCAAAGGCAAAGACGGACTGGTTCCTGGATGTCTTTATCAGGGACATGGTGGAAAGTCCGAATCTCGAGTGCATTGAACTGAGATACACACCAAGAAAATACCTCAGTAGTCATGATAGCGGTAGTCATGAGGAAATCTTTCAGCGAATATTAAGAGCAATACAAGGCACTTCCAATCAATCAGCTAATCCCTTTCCAAAATGCAGGAACAAGGTAAAAGAGATAATTGTAAATATCGCAGGTATCATCACCAAACAAACTAAAAGATTTATTGAGGTAACTAGACTATTTTCCAACATTTCAGAATGTGAGTTCTTCGGTCTGGGTCAGTTTCGTAATATTTCAAAGCTTCGTCTCACTGCCCGATTTGCCATGTTCGATCTTGTCGATTTCTGTGAGAGTAACCAGTCGTTGTCTAGCTTGGAGCTGAACTCATATCTGCACTCAGACCATGGAAAACTAACGTATATCGTTAAGCACTGCCCGAAACTAAAGGAACTAAACTTCGTGCTGAACGATAATGGCTTGATAAGGGATGAGGAATATGTGGGGCTGGCAAATCTAGACAGCCTCCAACAATTGGAGATCAGGAAACCAGACAAAACATTGGAGGCAGATGTGGAAATGGAAGAGGACTACGAGTGTAAAAGACCCAAAATGGACACTGGATACGAGGCCCTGATCATACCAGAGGAACCAAAGGAAGCCAACGTTCCCGTTAGGCATCTTCTCGCAGCCATCGCTGCCAGGAAGAGGCAAATACTGTCGCGATTGACCTTGAAGTTCGACATAGATGATGATTTGGCTCAAACTGTGGGGAAAATCAAGAACCTAAGATTCCTGGAATGCGGCATCTACGACCCAAGAAGTATTCGACACTTAGCAAAGCTCGACAAACTTACCAAATTGAGTCTGCTGAACAAGGGTCACCTGATTTCAGTAGGGGTCATGGAGCTACTAAGCAGACATATAGCTGTCTCGAGTTTCGATACCCAAATTTCGTTCAGCCATCGGGGAACTCTTAGCATCATTACAAATGATCCGAACCTTTACCGGGAAGTGGATTGTGCATTTCTTTTGAAAATGGAACATTTAAAGTGTCTTTTTGTTAGCTACATCATGCTGGAAACCATTAACCATATATTGCCATCGTTCTTGGAAAATGGCATAGAGATCAAAAGCGACGAACTTTCTATATGCTTTGATCTTGAGTCCATTTGTCTTCAAGTTATCATGGACAGTGAGGCCACAGACACGTTCCCACTTCCAGTAGTAAAGAAGCTTCGATCATTTAAAATAGTCTCCCTGGGAGAGCCCCGCAAACCACTTCTGAGGTCCCTGCAAACACACTACTCGACAACGCTGCAGGAAGTTTACATTCGTATGCCGAATACCATTTTTGAATGTCCCGAAAGCGAATACCTCAGCGAGGAATATGTCGCTGTCCTTGCCCACATAACCTGCCTCCGAAAAGTGAGCTTTGTTTTGCAAAAACTGAAATTCATTCAGCCATTGGCACAGCTGACGGAGCTGGAGAGCTTGGTAGTTTTTTCTCCGCATAATCCAAGGAAAGTCGAATTCGCAAGGTGGCTGCTACCCATTTTGGAAAGGTGCCGAAAACTGGACTATTTTCATATCACTCTGAAGGATGTCTACATCTGCCCCCCAACCGATTACCCAAGAAGTTCTTTATTAACCTCGATAGAGCACTAAATAGCTGCAGGGCCGATATCCCACATAAGTTAAAACTCTGCCTGGCTTCAAGCGCCGACTACCAACTAACGCAAAAGCAGGTGCGTAGAAAAATAATAATAAAATATTCATTACATATGTATTATTACTATGAGTAATTTTGTCTTTCAGATGAGACAGATTGAAAATATGAAATACTCGACTGTGCAGACCAAATATGAAGAGAAACATTATTTTTTTGATTAAGCAAAGGAGAAAATATATACATATAGTATATTCTTCACTGTTTCCCTTCTTCAAACCCGTCTTTTAATTATTTAAAATAAATAAAAATATAGCTCACTCATTGGAATCAATAGCATAATAGCAATGTCTAACAAAAAGCCTGAATCTACCATTAAGGAAATTAATTTTATTCAATTATTGGTTGGCGGCAACTTGCCAGGATTAATGCGCAGGCAGATGCAGCTGAGTATATGGTATTTGTATATAAAAACATATCTATTTGCAGACAAGTAGATCTTTGCATTTGTATGACATTAACTACGACCTGCAGAGTTCCACCCACATTGCCATTTCCAGACCGAATGACAGGTGTTAATTGAGCTTGAGTGTTAATTAAATAAATTTAACATGGGGCACACCGAAGGTTGCACAGGAAGCAGGAAATATGATCGTTTAGGCTTCCTCACATTTAGTACAAGCTTCGCTCGCATTGCCTGGGGCTGCCTGATGGGGTTGGGAAAAGGTTTGTGGAATTCCAATGGCACTTTTTAAGCTAGGTTCAAATTGAAATTGAAATTGACGTTGAATAGACAACAACAGCTGGCACTTGGCATTAGATTGTCCTGTGTGCGGTGTTGAAAGTGCCTCGGGGCACTGGGCTTGGGTGGAATGCAAATTGCGTATACGCAGCGGGTGCCGGATGTCATGTGAGTGCAATGTGCAAACTAAGCAACGAGCAGTCTCTGTTTTATTTACGCACTGAAAACTCGTTGAAAATAGACACAATCAAACATAGATAGACGAAGAGAGAGAGGCAATGCATGCTAAATTATTTAGGCCGAGTGCATTAGTGCCCAACAGAGAGGCAGAGAGACGGACAGACAGACAGACAGACCGCAGTGGCATAATTTGTCAGCTGTCGGACAATTTTGTGAGACTGCTGCTAATTAAATATGCCAGAATACGCAATGCCAGCAGATTCGCAAAGTAGTTGAGTGCCGTGCAAATAGCAGGCCCCTGCCCTGCCCAGACACAACCAAACAAAACAAAAGCCAAGCCTGAAGCTGATCTGAGCCAGAGTCCAAGCCGATACACTTTGGCCAAAGAATGCCGCAATTAGGCAATGCAATACACTCCACCATCTAATCAGACAATTTCAATGGGTGCACTTGGCTGTGTCTGCCACAGTTTCTTGATGTATGAAATACTTGTATTGGTTTTGTGGCTGCCACATTTGTCATTAATTTACGAGCAGGCCTGAAGTTGCAGCTGGCACCCAGGGCTGATACTTTTACTGATGTGGCACGGAATAAAATATGTGAATACGTATGTATTTTCACCTCAATGAGATGATAGGCTCTGACCGCAATGCTCTCATTAGGTGCTCTCATTGTGAAGCAAATTTCAACTTAATCTCATCTTTAATCCTTAATAACGATATGCGAATTTAATCTCTATGCAAAATAAAGCGCATCTGGTCCATTGGTCATGGCATTTGTTTGCATCTCAATTTACTTTAAGACTAATAAAGATCATGGAATTCCAAAAACTTCTAGATGCAAGATTATTCCCCATATATTTTCTGCTTTTATTTAAATTCGCAAACAGACCCGAAAACAATCTTTATTGCTTCACAGTTCAGTGACACACATTTTTAGTTGCGAATCTCAAATTTTTCGAATTCAATACACAAATATTTTTACATGAGCCCAAAAAAAAGAAGACAATGTCTGAAATTCCGTGGTATGGCCACAAACATAAACACTATACATATGTATTCATTCTCCGGGTCCCCCTAAGGATCAAAAATTGGCTTTGAATGGTCTCTGCACTCTGAAAAATTGAATCAGTAATCAGACATAAATACAAATTGATTGCCACATTGAACCACCAAGGGCAGAAAGTTAACTCAATTTGACTTTTTATTTCATTTAATTCATAGATACAGCCGGATACAGACAGAAACATTGAAAAAAAAATTACATCTGACAAATCGCCTTTACTTGATGGCTCATGCAACATCCCTTTTCGTGGGAATATTCAATTACCCGTCCAGCTTAGTGTTCGCCATCCGCCATGCCAATTATGTTACCTTTCTGTGCGACCAATTAGCCGTTTTATGTGAACGGGCGACTAACTGACTAACACTTAAACCGTATCTGAAACTGACACTGAAACTTCAAACTGCCGCTCCCAGCCAGAGTCATAGAGTCATAGTAGAAGAGGCACAGTACCCCAGAGCCTTTGAGCTGAGACTGATGAGGATGTCGATGCCGTTGGCCATAAACCAATTAGGCGACGTCCCAAAAGGGAGCCTCCTGTTGCCTTGTCAATTAATTGGATTATTTATGTGTATTTTGATGGAAACAAAAAGCAATCACTTTGCGTGTGTGTGTGTGTGACACATTTGCGAGGCTCCGCTTGGGCTCTAATGAAGTCGGGGTAAATACGGTAGTCCAAACTTGTCAAAAAAAGGGCTGGCAATATCCATAACAATAACCTATTCAAAACTTCACATATGATAATAGTTTTACACAGTAATTCAGTTACTGCTACTAAAAGTTATGTAAACTTAGTTAAAGTCAATAGAAACGCTGGTCAAACTACAATTTTGGAAAAGAAGATGAACTGAGATAACTGAAACTGAGACTTTTTGTCTCTCAGGGAGAGGAGCGAGACTCAATGATGACTCATTTCTTTATCTGGTTATGGCTGTGAAATGAGATTTGGGGAACTGCACTGAACTGTATCATGGGGAAACTGCCACCCTCTGATGTCTGCTGCTCTGTGTGAAGCACTTGGAGTGCTTCAACAATGACATTAAGTACTACTGTCAACGTCTTTTTGTTGCCGAAGAAACCCTAGCCCCCCCGGCTGTCAAAGGCTGTTGTGTGCGGATCGACCGCACCCCAGACAGAACAGGATACGACACTGAGGTCTTTGTGTTCGATGAATGTCAACAAGTTGGGCAAGTTTTAATTGAAACACTTCGGCAAGTTGTGCATCTTCGCAATCTACCAGTACACAACATTTTCACTACCTTTTTTTTTTTGTTCAAAATATCCATTTACAAAAATTCCTGATGAGAGATTTGCATCGCCATCCCTCGATCCTCCGCTCGACTGATGCATGTCAAGACAGTTCAAGAGTCAACAAGCCAAAAACTTTCGACTTCTGCTACTAGCTTAGCCACATCCGCATCCGCCCAACCCTTTCGGGCAAGAAGACGATGTCTAGAGTAAGGGTGTAAAGTGTGAGAAGGTCACACAGATGTTTGGGTCGTTGTCAAACAATGCAATTACTTTCTCAAGTTCTCAAACAACACAGGCATAGGAAAATCAATTTCCTGCTCTTGTAGGACAAGTTAATTAATGTCAAATGATTTCAAATTTGACACTCTGACAAAAACCAGCTTTAAGAAATACTTCTTCAAGGAATCAATAAATACTAGACGCAGCTGTACCATCCGCAACTCAAAGAGCTAATAGAGTCATTAAGTGTCATTTATGAAAAAAAAGGGAAAATTTTCAAACATAACACAAATAGAAAGATGCTTTTACAGATACTCGCAGAGGACAGACAGACAGCGGAGACTGTCATAAATGAAAAAGTTTAACCAGCAAACAGACGACGGCAATCTAAAATAGAAACAATAATATCCGACTGGCTCCCTTTCTCACTCCTCACCACATCCGCTGCCAAGGACACAATGGATGCCGCGTGGCCGTTTCCTGGCCCAAACTTATTCTTCTCCCAATCCCGACACCCCCGCAGCCCACTTCCGCTCATTCGTGGCACTCGCTTGACGGCTTTGTGCCCACACTTGATGTATTTCCGACGACGACTGTTGCCATTTTGTTTTTCCTTGTCTCTGACTGTGTGTGTCCCTGTCTATCCGTAATCATTGTGTATATATTCTGCTGCCCACTGCCGTCTGTTCTTTCACGAATTTGCCCAACAGGTAAAATCATTTTATGTATTTTATTTGTTCCCCTTGTTGCGCCACGCAGCATTTTCTAATTATAAATTGTCGGCGGTTTAAAGGAAAAATTATGCGAAATTGTTTCTGACAGATTTCATTAACAGTTTGGAGTTTCGCATAATTGAAAATATCGTGCCCGTGCCCCCCCCACCCAACAATCCTCCTCCCTACCACAAACATCTGAAATGTTTTTACTTTTAACTTTTTTTTCGTCTGCGACCCCAGGGGGAAACTAATAAGCACGTGTGGGAGTTTTCTTCTTAAACATACTCTATAGCTATAGGTATATTTATTTATATCAAAGTAAACAATTCGCTGGCAGTTATCGAGCGGAATAGAAGATTTTTCATATCCTCAGCCATGGAGCTGAACTCCCTCAGCGTTGCGGAGTTGTGGCGACCGTGGATAAGAAGTTGCAAGGGCGTTGTTTGCGCCCCCACACCTTCCAGCTCTCTGGAAGCCTTGCGCACAAAGTCCGGATTGATATTGTAGTCAAAGATGCGCAGGAAGCGGAGCTCGCGGCACTGTCGAATCAAGTACAGATACGCATCGGATATATCCATCGGCTGGAGGTACGTGATGCGCAAACACCTTAGGGACGAGAGCTCCGAAAGGAGACGCACACAATCGGGGTTGGAAAATTTACAGTCGAGCGACTTCAGTGACTTGATGCTGGCCAGGGACTCGGCTTCGTGAACATCACATATCGCACCCTTGACACTGAGAGCCTCCAAGGTGCTCCTATGGCTGGCCAGAAAATCGAAGAGCATCGACAAAGAGCTGCGTCCGTCCAGGCAGCAGTCGATTAGCTTCGAGTTCTTGGAGACACGGCGATGTATGCAGAAGCTCAGGTCCCGCAGGTGGGGTAAATGTACCAGGACCTTCCTGAGCCTGGCACTGCTCACTTGATCGGTAAGATGTAGAGTCCGGAGATTTTTCATTGTTCTGCAGGCGTGCAGCAGGCCCTTGGCTGTTAGATCCACATCTATGGAGAAGATCTCGAGCTGTTTAAACTTTCTCATATCTCTCATTGCAAGCTCTGATGGAAAAAGGATATTAAATATATTAAATGTATATAATGTAGTTATTTACTTACTGGGAATACAGATGTGTAGTTGTCTGAGCTGCGGCGAGTCTTTGAGTATCCGGAGCACGTGCTTGCTGATCGAGTGTCGATCTCCTGCCAGATTTTGACAAACTGCAGATTCCGCATACTTTGAATCAGTCTGCAGAATTGTTTAATTAGAATATGTCGGCTGCGATTCGGATATTGAGTGTCGAAGCAACTAACCAAATCATCACAATAGATAGTAAGCTTCTTCACACTCACGGCCGACAGGGTCAGCAGAGTCAGTTCCAAGGGCAAGACTTCTCCAACGATCGAAAAGCCCGCGTACTCACGACGGGACCATCCCAGGAACACGCCCCGAAACTTCTGGCAGGTCTGGGCAAAACTCATCTGTCCATCCATACTCAAATGTGCCAAGATCATCTCCAAGCAATAGTCGTTCAGTTGCAGTATTCCTGTTGCACCCATTTCGCCAAATGCAACTAAAGTGAATAACATTCCTTGCAGCAATGCGAAAAAATAGTCTGCATTAGTGGGAAATAATCTATTCCTATCAGCTGATAAGATAAGAAATAGTGAATCGTATCAAAAAGTAACGCTGTTTTCGATGGCCACAGTGTTTAATACCCTTTCAGATCGATATATATTTTCAGTTTTAGCAGGCTGATTCAGCAGCGGAATGTGCCAGCCACGGATATGCTCTTTCTGTGCTCTGCAAACATCTGGCCATAGAGCTGTAGCATAGAGATATAGGAAACATATCTGCTTGCCAATGGAATGAGGTAAAAGCTATAATGCCAGATGTGATGGTATATGTGATGGATATTTGAAATACTCATGCACTCTTGCACTATGTACTATGTTCTGAATGGAATTGCGAAAAGTGTTACGAATTTATCCAATTGCACTTTTCACATATTTTAATGTTTAATATATACACTTAAAGGGCATTTTAAAATTCTATAAATATTAAAAAATATCAACAGGCCTCGACAACACAAACAGACATACACCTGGGCTCACATACACATATGTGTACATACATACATATGTGGGACACACACACATTAAGTTTTATTGGCATGGCACTACTACTACTGACCTACTTTATATACAACTGAGATGACTCGGCACACACACACACACCCTTGGAGAGCATACACCTGCTGAAACCCCCCACATACCCGTATATACATACATACTCGTATAGGGAATACAAACACACAAGAAAGGTGGGTGGGGGTAGTAAAGGTGGCACAGCAGGCGCGCTTTGATCTATGGCCTGGCTGGTTGGCATTTTCCTCTTCCGTGAAGGTCTCTGCCAGCCACAGCTGTGAAACTTTTCAGCGGTCCGCCAGCTCGAAGAGCATAAAGTAATTTTTCATTTTGCACGTTAATTAAATTAACAGCAAGGGTTCGTACAACAACACCCAACCAACCTTAACAACAGAACCAGACTGAAGACGGAAAACAAACCGTAAGATAACCGATATAGAGAGATCTCTGCCAAATTCTTAAAGATGCTATGTTACAATCTATACAGCATTTTATCGATCTGCCCCACGCAATGCCCCATTAAAATGCAACCAAAGAAACAATTTTGAATAATTCAAAGCCGCAGACAATAAACTGCCGTATGCCTGGGGACAAAGTATCCCATGGATACTCGTACGTATACAGTACGTATCTGATGGCATTGGGAAGTGGGTACGCCGACGTATGTATCTTCCAGTCAAAGTGCGTGTATGGGTGGAATTATCAAGTGTTGTTGACACAAACATCCACCCGCGCAGATACTAGTGGGTGTCCTCCTACTGCAGGACGAGCCGGCTGCAAAGGATGACGGCACTAACAGAGCTTATGTAAAGTGAAAGTGTGCGCGGGCGTGTCATAAGAACGGCACATCTCCCCGCCCTCTGCTCACTCTTGTTTGGGCGATTGTCTGTGCGACAATAAACGAACATACATATAGTACATGTACATAGTATGTACGTACACATGCGAGGAATGCGTCCTGCAAGGCAAACGACCGGAAAGGCATACATAAATAAGTTTCCGGATTAAACGCACATCTTGCGACTCCTCCTTCAGCAGACTCCACTTCCTTATGCGGACATCATCGCCAGTTGGTTCACTAAAACCCCAAACTGAAGCAAAGCACTTTGAACTTATACACCAATACAAAAAAAAAGAATAGTAAAAAGAACTAAAGTCATATTTAAATTAAATATTTCATTCTTAAATACAAACATTGTAAAATTAAATAGAATTTTTTAATACGTTCATAAATATAAAACACTTTTAAAATAGTATATATAATATATTACACTCATTTTTATACCCGTACTCGAAGAGTAAAAGGGTATATTGTATTTGTGCTAAAAGTGGATGTGCGTAACATAGAGAAGGAGTAATTTCCGACCATAGAAAGTATATATATTCTTGATCAGCATCAATAGCCGAGTCGATATAGCCCTGTCTGTCCGTCCGTCTGTCCGTCTGTCCGTCTTGTTCGTCGCCCATTGCTCGAAGGCTAAAGAGATAGAGCAACCAAATTTTTTCCAGACTGATGTGTTCTCTCACTCCTAGAAAAAAGTTTAAAATTTCCGCCCCGCCCACTTCCGCCCCCACAAAGGGCGCATATCTGTGGCGTCCACAATTTTAAAAATAACAAAAAACTAAAAATGCAGAATCATAGAGACAGCCCATATCTATCAGGGGCCCAAATCTGGATCGGATCGGATCATTAATATAGCCACAATAGACAAAAACATACGCAAAAACTTCGCTCCATCCCTTTCGCACTCACACAAAATCGAGTAATTTTTGTTTTTTTCGTATAAATGAGCGCCTCGTTCTCAGAGACTATAAGAGCTAGAACAACCAAATTTTTGCCTAGACTCCTGTGATATCGCTTCAGTGCAAGTTTATTTCAAAATTTTGCCACGCCCACTCCCGCCCCCCCAAAAGACGAAAATCCACAATTTTGAAGATAGAAAAAAACCAAAAATGCAGTATGGTAGAAAATGAATGGTTCAGATCGGATCATTATTGTAGCCACAATGATCAAAATGAATTTTCAGCAGCAATTCCCTACCTCATGCAGCGTAAGTCAATTATTTGCGGTTGATTCTCTCACACACACACTCACGCTCAAACATGCTGCCTCGTGCGGTGTACGTGTGTTGTTGTGAGAACTGATGTAGATGATGTAGATGTAGATGTCGATGACAGATGTAGCAAAAAATGTAAAATGTAAAAACCGATAAAACATTTTAAAATTCCACATAAATCACTGAGTACGGGTATAAAAGTAGAGTCGCGTTCGAAGCGACTCCGTACGTTCTCTCTTTTTTTTATATTTAACTAGAAAGCCCGGCCACGCATCACTTTGGCACATTGTGCTTGCTTGGATGAGAAGTGCGTCGAATATATACGTTAAATATAATTATACCCGTACTCGAAGAGTAAAAAGGGTATATTGTATTTGTGCTAATTGCTGTCTGTCCGTCTGTCCGTCTTGTTTGTCGCCCATTGCTCGGAGGCTATAAGAGCTAGAGGGACCAAATCTTTTTCCAAGCTGATGTGATATCTCACTCCTAGAAAAATGTTTCAAAATTTCGACCCGCCCACTTCCGCCCCCACAAAGAGCGCACATCTGTGGCGTCCACAATTTTGAAGATAACAGAAAACGAAAAATGCAGAATCATAGAGACAGCCCATATCTATCAGGGGCCCAAATCTGAATCGGATCGGATCATTAATATAGCCACAATAGAGGCAAATGTACGAAAAAATTCGCTCCCTCTCTTTCGCACTCACACACAAAATCGAGTCGATTTGGTTTTTCGTAAATATGAACGCCTGGATCTCAGAGACTATAAGAGCTAGAGCAACCAAACTTTTGGCCAAGACTCCTGTGATACCAAACCTGAACAAGTGTATTTCAAAATTTCGCCACGCCCCCTTCCGCCCCCCCAAATGACGAAAATCCACAATTTTGAAGATAGAAAAAAATAAAATGCAGTTTTGTAGAGAATGACCATATCTACCAGATTCCCGAATTTGGTTTAGATCGGATCATTATTGTAGCCACAATGATCAAATGAATTTTCAGAAGCAATTCCCCCCCACTCCTGCAACATAAGTCATTTATTGGGGTTGATTGTTGCTTCAGCTTCTCTCACACGCACACTCACGCTCAAACATGCTGCCTCGTGCGGTGTACGTGTGTTGTTGTGAGAACTGATGTAGATGATGTAGATGTAGATGTAGATGTCGATGACAGATGTAGCAAAAAAATGTAAAATGTAAAAAATGATAAAACATTTTAAAAATTCCACATAAATCACATGTGTACTGACTGAGTACGGGTATAAAAGTAGAGTCGCGTTCGAAGCGACTCCGTACGTTCTTTTTCTCGTTTTGTTTTTGAAATAATTGAAATTATTTAGCAGAATGACACAAAATGAAATAAAATAAAATAGGCGTTTAAACACACATTTTTAGATCATATTTGAGATTTTGTTTATTACCGCATGCAATTTGGTGCACGGGTTGCGGAGATAGATGCATACACATATATTTTTTTCTACAAATTTATAGTATAGATACTATTATGACTTAATTTAAACATATTTATTTTGAAATTAAAGGGAAAACTATTTATTTATTTATATGCACATACTTAAACCGTACATACTATAGTTTAAATACCGCTCTACCGCTAAGTTTGAACGAACTTATTCATCGACCGAAGACCGATGGCCACTTTTAATGCTCTAATGAAGAATTTGAAATTTGAAATTTATATTTAGAACAAATTAATTTAATAATTAATTTAGTTATGTGACAGCAATTTTGATGACCATTTGTTGGTGGAGCAGCAGCAGCCTTTCCTCCCCGTCAAACCCAAACACATTGGAAATTTAATGGTTTATAAAATGTTGATTGTCCCATCCATCCCATCTTACGCAACTCTAAATAATTCCATAAACCATTTTATTTCACCATCGTGGGACATAAAGTATTTTGTGTCAGCCTCGTGGTTGGAGCTGCTCTTTTCTGTTTTTCTGTTTGTTTTTGTTTGCTTGTTTGCTGTTTCGCCAAAAAGATATTTCATTTTTATGCGGACTGCGGACTGCGGCCCTGCACGTGGCCCACACTCGCATTCAATATTCAAGAGTCTCAACAAATTACTTGAACCCTTTTCATAGTCCGTTGGATGGCCCCAAAGGCTTTAAGTCATTTGTCAAAAAGTGCGAAAACGGCTTACGAGACGGCAAATGCAGAAACACACACAGACAGCAGAAGAACAGAAGGATACGGCGGGCAAGGACATTTGAGACGCAACCCAATTTCACTTTCACACTTTCTTACTTATGCAAATGTCGGCTCCTCATTCGCTCAGCAGAAACAACAGGAACGCTTACAATATACGAATACAAAATATAATACAATATGAGATGCTTTGCCTTTGCCTTTTCCATTGCCCTGGGGGAGGAGACTAACATTGCCAAACACATTGCCTGTCATCTTTCTCGCACATTAGGCCTACTTTATTCCTCGCTCGTTGACAGATTAAATTACACAAATTTTTGGCCAGGCGACGACATTCGTTGACAGATCATTGGGGCAAAAACTACATCCATCCTTGTAGTCAAATAAAAATCAAATGCATGTCGGACATGGAAAACCAATTTGGCAGCAACAGCTCTCCTTGGGATATTGTGGTACAGCATCGAAATCTAAAATGAAATTAAAATAACTTTATGACGATGTCGATGCTTCCATTTACTCACTATCCACATCGATTGCCGCACTCGTTTCAGTCCTAGTAGCCACCCAAATGGAATTGCCAGCAACCAGCCAGCAGCACATAAAGAAGACAAGGCAAAGCCCCAGCCCCGACTCTGCCATCAGCGATAGCTATATACATAGTATACCAAAAACCAATACCTCGAACATTTCCTCTAATTGTATCACAGAGCCAGGGAATTTATGGCCCCAACTATTAAATGTTCCAGCTCCGGGTGGCCACAGCGCCACTTGTGGTTTATGGCTGGTGCCAACCTGGTGTTTTAAAAAAGCCGGACCACAGAGTCCCTGGCCGCATTTGCTAAAGGTTAGTCGACCGACCGAGCTCAGCACATTACAAAAATTCAATTATAAGCTTTTTATAATGGCATGGGTTGTGTTACACCTGGCCCCACGACTTTCACCACCCTGTTTTTTTTTTTGGTATCAGTTTACACTTTTTCATTGGCTGCACCGAACCGCACCATTTTTCACACTGTCCACCAGCTTTATCGCATGTCTAATAACGATCCGTAAAAGAAACGCACACCTAAAGTTGAAGAGTGAATAAAATAATAGACTGAAAAAGCATTCAAAATGAATTGCTTTGTTTGAATATAAAATGTGGGAATTGTCCAAAGTTCAAAATCATTGTAAACTAAAGGGAAGTGGGACTGAGGACACCATTCGATATGCAGATCTTATTAAATTTGTAATCTACTATCATCATTTCGATACAGCCTTTGTGGTCTAGAATCTTAATGGGTGCCTTGAGGTCGATAGAACAATTCATTTTCTTTTGATATTTGATAGTTGATATTGACTGATTATTGATTTCCAAACACATTACAACCGAGTAAAGCCGTCTACTGCAACTGAAAAGAAAGTATTCCAGAGTTCCCTTGCCCTTGACTTTTTAATACGGACGAGCTCGAGCAAATCGGGCTTGTGTACTGCAGCAAATCGTACTTTTAATGGGCATTTAGAAGTATTCAAAATGATGGAGATTTAAATGAAACGTCACGGCTTACATCAGACTTTTTTACAGTATATTCCCTAAACAATCTGCATTGTTTTGGTTGTCAGGAGATCCTGAAATTGAATGTAAAAATGATATAGATTTCCATACCATATTTTCATATTCGTTGGTCGAGTGCGTGAGATTAAACCAGAATCTCCGTAAGCTTGTCTTTATGAGCACCGAAATCTTCGGGGGATGAGCTTTAGGGACCGGAACATCTTCGTTGCGAATATATGAAAAGCATCAATTCTGTTCTTTAGCGCCACTGTTAAAATCACTGACCATCAAAAAGTCAAAGGGTCTACTATTTTTACATGAAGTTAAGATCAATGCTGATGAAACCAGAATGATTTCTGTTGGCTATATCCTTGCTGACATTGAATTGACAATTCATCGAACCGCAACATTTAGAACTCATGGCCTCGAGCTCCCAACTGAATCACTATTCGCCATTTTATGTGTCTAAAGCAAATTATGACAAATCATGACTCCAAGTTAGAGTTCAAAATAAGCTCTGCTTAAATTTTTAAAGATCACTTGAAAATTCAGAAGCTTTCGTGGAGATTACCTTCAAAATTTAGTACGAAATTTTATTTTAAATATTTAAAAATTTAGTTCCACAAAAAGATCTTCCTAACCATCTCAAGTATATTAATTGTATTATAGGATTCAAATCAGCAGTATTCTTATTGAAATCTTCTTGGATCAGGACCTGCAGCATGTACCCTACTCCTACGCCAGTCCATTTCCGTATTCAGCTGCTGTCGGACAAAAAGGTCGTCATGGTCGATGCAGCTGGCCACGAAGACGGAGATCTTCCTGCCGCAGTTGCTCGATGGGCGCATTACTCTGAAAAACATTATTCGCAGTCGCCAGCCCAGACAGCATCAGCATCAACATCAACATCAGCTTCAGCATAGCTTCGATAGCTTCTGCGATTCCCGGTCCGTTCAGAGCAAGTTCAGACAGCGTCCGTGGCAATCGAAGCTGACAACGGCAACGGCAGGTCTGGCTCCTCCTCCCACGCTCAATGGAGTTTTGTTTGCTGCAGGAGGTGCAAGTCTAGCAGATGGTCCACAATTTGCCCTCAAGCTGATCTCCAATGGCAACGTGGTGCTCGTGGAGTGCAATGGGTACGAGTCCGAGATATTCCTGCCCCACATTTGCTGCGCCTACGTTTCCATGAAACGCGTTACAGCCAGCCAACTTGTCCAGTGCTCTCGCCTCACATCGAGACAGCCAACGCGTCCAGAGAAGATGAATCCGAATCCCACCGCTGCGGTGGGCCAGCCAAAGTCCAACCGAGCTCATTTGCTCAATTCCACGCGGCTGTGCGGCACGGGAGAACCCAACAAGGAGAGTACGCCAACCCTGACAGCTAAAGATGGAGTGGAGGCCACGTCGAGCCGGTCTAGGAGGAGAAAACGTCGCCGGAGTCATCATGGGAACACGGCAAAGGAAAAGGCAAAGGCCAAGCAAGCGGGGGCTGGCGATCAGCCCGTGAAGATGGGGACTAGTGAGCCCTTGCCTCTCCAGGAGTTCTGCCCTAAGCATATAGTGTCAAAATTATTATAAATTTTATTTAGAGTCGGTTCTTTTATACGCCCTTGTCCCACGAATTCAAAATCATGTACTTCAAAACACACACTCCATCCAAATTCTCCATGAAGCTCTTGATAGACCGGACCGCTATCCTGGTTGAGCATCCGGGCATGGATTCGCAGCTGTTTATGCCCGTCTTTCTCAACCACGAAGTGGTCTTCAAGAGTGTTGTGTTCGACATCAATGAAACTTCAAGGAAAGGAATTAAGCGACGCAGGAAAGATATTCCTGTCAGACAAAAGCGAGCCTTGGCCTCGCGTACTCTGCCCAATCATGAGGTTAACCAGCACCTGAGCCCTAAGAGCTATGGCCGCAACACCCTCAGTAGCGAACAGTCATCCTGTCATATCCAAGGCAAAGAAAGCAATGATCGAGTTCACTCTGGGGAGTCCGTTCTTCCGAAGAGAGAAACTTCCCACAGCCAGCCTAGTCGAGAGAGCAGCAACAATCGAGGGATGCAGAAGAAGCAGGGGGTCACACGCACTCGCCCACCATTCGATGTCATTCGCAGACTCTTTTACCTGGACAGAGGCGACTATGGAAGTTGTGGATCAGCAAGTAGCTTGTCCACCGATCCCCTGCCGAAGATGAATGTACCTCACAGGGATAACTCAAATAGCAGCTTGGCAACTATTAGTCACTGGGAGGTAGATGCATCTTCAAGGGATCTACAGAGTACTTGTTCCTCAATTTAAGTTGTTTCTACATACATATGTGCATACAAATTACAAGTAAAAGAAAACATTACAAAACAAAGATATAAACATTATCTACTAAATTTTTTAGATATAAACACTATCTACTAAGTTGTAGTTAAAAAGGCAACTCAGAGAAAAATGACTCACTTTACTTGTGGAAGCTTTTAAAGCTTTTCATTCGAAAACCTACTATAGAGCTTTCCAATTTCGTATCAGCTGTTCATCTTTGACAACGTTGAGATAGGTCACTTCCATAATATATAGTGTAGTATACGGCAAGCCGGTCTCTCAGCCAATTGTTGGCAACTACGTATCTAATCTGAGTATAAATTTCACATTATTACGTGGCCAAAGATTGCGATTGACGGCAACGCGAATTTTTCACTCAGTTCTGCAACGATCGCCTTGGAAATGAGTGCATCCAATTCCAATATACTGAAGGTCCATGACGACTGTCTGTACTGCATCTTCGACTATTTGCCGACGCCAGATCGGATAAGTTTCTCGCAAGTTTGCACCCGATTTCGTCATATATTTGTTGGTCAATGTAGCAGCAGGTACCGCGAATATACGATCGATGGGAACAGTTCAAGGGAGGAGCTAATAGAGTTTTGTACGTGCCGCGAGGTGGTGCAAGCATTTACAATAGATCTGAATCATTTCGACACGGCAACAACTAGCAAAAAACATAACTGCATTACCCCCACCACTTGCTTCGATATACTCTGCTCCACATTGGAGGGAATGCATCGGTTGGAGTATTTGACTGTGAAGCAGCTCAAAATATTCGTCGCAATCATTGATAAGCCTGTCGATCAAATTCTAGCCGCAGTAAGACATTTGAAAGGGCTAAGGAGATTGGAGATTCATGCAACATTTGGTAAAAAGATTTCTTCGAAAAAACATCGTTAGCCCTCTAGTATCTCTCCATGATCTTCCAGAGTGCAGCGTAGAACGTCTGGGCGAGCTGCAACACCTCGAAGAACTTCACTTGCACATACCACAGATTGCGTCCGCCACTCTGGTCAAATGCTGCAAGTCCAACTCCAGCCTTCGCAGTCTCCATCTCGGCTATGGCTGTGTACAGAAGAACTTGTGCGATATTGTGCCTCACTGCAAGAATCTGGAGGTGCTCAAGTTTGGCATGACAGCGGAATCCTCAGCCTACAGAGCACTCGCGCGGCTCCCCAAACTGAGGCAGCTGACGCATTTTGGCATCAGAAGAGTCGACTCCTTTGAGCCTCTGCTCTCATCTCTGGCCGACAGGCCCCAGCTACTACACCTGGATATCGATGGGGGTAGTATCAGTCTGGCTGAGACCCGTCAGCTGATTCGACTCCAAAGCTTAGTGCACTTGAAGTGCTTCTGCTCCACGGTTCAGTGTGTGGCTATGCTCGCCCGACTCTCGCAACTGGAGGAGCTCTGTCTGTGGATGTCCAGTCCACTGGACGTATCCGACGCCCTGCTGGAAGTAGTTGCCAATTGCAAGAAGTTGAAGCTGCTGCGACTCGCAGTGGGAAGTGTCAACAGGGATTTCTTCAGCAATGCCACAGCATTGAGTTTGTCTAAGAAAATAGCGATGGGGGCAAGCCAAGAGCCGCCGCTCAAGGTAGAGATTCCAGTTGCGTGTCACAAGCAAACAATTACTACAGAGGTTGGTAGTTTGTCGATAGAGTACGTAAATTAAATTATTTAACATCCATTTATTTTCCAGAACAATCCATCAATTTCAATCGAAACAGAACTAAATACCTGGAATAAATTTTAAGACGTGCGATGGATCTCTACAAATGTAACTGAAGATTTCAAATACTCAAACTAAATAAGAAATTAATAAAAATGAATTCTTCTCCCATGAATCTACTACTCAAAGTACCCTTTGATGTTAAAAGCATCACAATAATTTAAGATTTTCATACACATTTTCAGCCAAAATTCAAAATTCAAAATCTGGCCCTTTTCTCGTTTCTGGCTGAGTAATTCAAAATGAATGCGATCTCATCCGTGTCGCATTGCCTTCTACTCCAGACCTTTGGCAAGTCCTCAAGTTGTCGAAGTGCCGCCACAGGAAGACGCGGAAATCGTGGAGAAAGTTTATCGCCCTTCGCATGCCTCAAACGGGCCACGCCCACGGAGTTGGACAACCTGGAGCAGGACTACCAGCTGGATTCGGCGTCGAAGAAGATAAATCTGGCCTCTGAGGTGTATCGAAATGAGCTTGGCAAGCCGCAGTCGTTTCAGGCAGTGAAAAAGGCTGAAATCATTATTGCCTGCGATAGTTTCCTCTCGAGGGAACCGCTTCCGCCACTGGGGAATCCGGAGTTCCTCCATGCAGCCACTGAACTGGTTCTCGGAAAGTCTTCGCCAGCACAAACACAGGGTCGAGTAAGTGAAACGTTTCCTCGCACTGCAGAAAGGCACCAGGCAGCAGACTGAATCTCAAACTGAACGGAAAGAATTCTAGAGTGCCTTTTTGATTCTTTCGTCAGGTGGTTGGCTTGCAGACAAAAAACAGCATCGATGCCATGGCCCTGGCCGCACAGTTTCTGCGCAAGAAGACGACGCGAGACGTCTGCCTGCTCGCCCGTCCCTGCAACCCCATCTACTGGAAACTGTTCAAGGCGGCGGGCTTCAATTGCCAAAGATATCAGTACTACAGCGATACGATGGGGGAACTGAACATCTACGGACTGGTGGCCGATCTGATGACAGCGCCGGACGAGGCTGTGGTCGTCTTGGATGCATGTGCGCAGCATCCCACCGGACTGGATCCCAGCACGGATGAATGGAAGCTGCTCCTCCATATTATCAAGTGCAAGAAAATGCTGCCCCTGATCCACTTGGAGGCCCCGGGCCTGGCCAGTGGCGATCCCAATGAAGATGCTTGGCCAGTGCGATACTTTGCCGACTGCGGCATCGATTTGCTCTGCGCTCAGTCATTTTATAAAGAACTTTGGCCTCTACAGTAAGAAACCCAAGTCTTTTAGCTAATGAAATTATGCACTGTTTCCTCTTCCAGATGAGACGGTTGGCCAACTGATGGTGGTGCTGGCAAATGCTGCCCAATCGAATGCGGTTCGGGGACAATTCGAGGCGATGCTGTTGGACACAAATGCCGAGTGCTCGTCGGTGTATGCTAGTCGAATCGTAGCCAAGATTCTTACCGATGACAAAATGCGCTCAAATTGGTAAATCATCTTTAAATGAACTTGTGTGTTTGTTATACATATATTTTCCGTTTGCAGGAGCCGAACCCTAAAGGAAATGCACCAAAGGGTCTTTCGAGTGCGTACCGATCTGAGCAAGAAACTAACAGAACTCAAGACCCCTGGCAACTGGCACAACCTGCTGGAACAGAGCGGACATCATCTGTACTCGAGGCTAAGCCGCTCCCAGATCCGGCAACTGAAGGACAGACACATCTATGTCCAGAACTCTGGCCGCATGAATCTCACTTCAGTGCAGCCCAGCAGTCTGGACATCTTAGCTGCCGGCATCAACGATGTGGTGCAAGCCACCAAGGGCGATATCTCTACGGATAACTACTTTATTGCCGATCATTTCAACACAATGCAACAATACTTCCACTCTGTCTGAAGTTGTAAAACTCTTGTAAAGCTTCCAAAGGCCTCTGGTTTCCAAAAATTTCTATATATATAAGTTGGCCCTTCTAGCCTAAAGTTTTAAGTAATTGGCCAGGCTCGGTGCAACTATCTAATCAACTTGAGAAGCTCCTTTGTTGGCAACAAATATAGAGCATTCCTGCAGCTCAAAAGCACTCAAAAGTCGTGTGTCGAAAATGTCGCACACTCGAGAGAGGGGTGAACCAAGCACGATATGAGTTTCCCCGTGTCTCCCCTTTTGGGGCATGATGAAAAATGCACTTTGTAATTCTCGTTCCTCATCAGCATCCTCATCGTACATGCAACGTCGCCCGGCACTTATAAATGTCACATTAGAGTCAGAGTTGCTGAGGCTTCTGTCTGCTGGCTCCTGGTTCCTCCTGGTTGCTGACTTTTTTATATTTCCGCTGCAGACCAGCTCAGTCCTGGGTCTGGGGCATGGCCATGGCCATATATTTTTACTCTCAGTTGCTGTAATATGAATTTATATTCTTGTCACACACTCATTATTCGTGAGTTCCCGTGTTTGCCAACGGACAGGCTTGGGGCTTGACAGCTCCAGCAAAACAAAGTGGATTATACGAGACTCTTTAACTTTTCTGCGCTCCTTTGCAATATATTCTGATTTGATTAATAGATCCTGCTTCTGTTTCGTTTTGTACAAGTTATATACTACCCATTAAATGCGTACTTTACACCTGTAACTCGGAACATATCTTCGATTCTCACAAAGTATTATTCAACAGTTGCTCTGGGACTCCCTTGTAATAAATATATAGCCCATAGTGAAACCCTTTTGGCTGTGTGTCTGACAGAGCATTTAACAGGAGCGAGGCCATAAATCTTTTGGCCAGCATTCAGCACCTATAGACTGTGCCCAAATAGATTGAAATACATTTTTGCTTTTATGCTTCGGGGGATTTTTCATTTCGCTGTGACTTCATTGCGAATTTAAGTCGATGGGTGCGATGGGGATTTGGCGGCATCAAAAGTCCTTGTCTGGCCTGCAATTTGTCAGCATGGCGATAAGCTGTTGCGAAGGGACTGGACTCCGACTCCCAGGAGCAATCGTACTTGGAGTCCCAGTTGGAGTCACTGTCAGGGTCATACAGTTGCTTAAAGCGCCATAATGATCGCCATTGTAGGGGATTGTGTGACCCCCCTCAGCACCACCATTCTCTTCCTATATCCGAGTCCAGTGATTGACTGAGCAAACGTATCCATTCTCCCCCATTGTAAGCGTTTCAATTCAATTGATTTCCAACAACGAAGGCGATAAAATGGGAGGGTGAAGAGCGAGACAGCAGCCTTCACAATATATAGATTTATTTATTGTTTTCTTATACATACATACGTATGTACAGAGTCTTATGTAGCTTGGCCTATATTTACATTGTGTACGACTACGCGTATTGTATGGTATTGTTGCCGAGTGCGTAAAGATTTATCATTGATTGCACTCGTACGAGTGCTTTGAGCTTGAGGCCCTCAACGTAACACTTGAAGTGTCCCGAGCAAACGCTTCGCCGAGCCCTCTCTTTCCAGCTTTGCCACGAAGCCCACCCGCTTGTGTCTCAGTTCAATGAACTCTGAAGCAAATATTATTTTGGGTTCTGCCTTTAAAATTAACCTGATTGAATGTCTTTCCATGGGAGAGCTTTTCGGGGGTGATGAGTTGCCCGAAGCAAACAAATCAATTACAATCGTTTGATTAATTTTCAGCGAAACAACAAATATATCCATCTAAATCGGTTGTCTTTACTGGTATGCTTTAGGACGTACACCATCCAGTGGCCAATGATTACACCATGAACGTGGCACATGCGATACCGCGCCGGATCCCAGGCCGAAGACAGCCCTCCTCCCGCCGAACCGACCAAGGGGCGCTGCCGCATGACGTGCGACGCGTGTACCGAACCGATCGCAAACATGCAGGAAAGATAGGTGAGGCAAATGGGGCTGCTAAACATGCAAAGTTAAAAAGAATAGTTTCTAATTACGGAAAGGTATGTTGTTAGTATTAGTGATTTAAGTAGAGGAATTGAATTAGTGAACTAGAGCGAATAATAATCCGAACATAAGACCCATAAATGTTCATGTATAATTGGGATATTCTCATGGTATGTACCTCTCCTTCACTGAGCATCGTTGGGACTTTTATCTACTTGTATGTATGGGTACTCCATAATACACCATAATAAAACCGAATACTAACAATTTAGTTTGCATGCCCAAATAAGAGATGGTCTGGTGTCTGCTCTTCCGAGTCCTGGGCTGTTACCGCTTAACTGCTCGTTTCGACGTCTTGCAGCACGCTCGCTTTGGGTAATCTTTTCACCGCATTTTTGTGGCCTCACATGCGGCACTTGGCAGAGGCTCCTAGCAGGCAGCCTGCAACCTGCAACGTGCAACCGCACACCAACATGCCAATTGTGGCTGGCAAAGGGTGGTGGCAGTCCGAGGGGGGGTCGTGAGATGTCAGATGATAAAAAGTTGAGGCTGCACCTACATACATACCTCCATCGAAGGGCGTGGCAACTGTGTGCCAACCCATTTGCATGGCAGTTGTTGTCTTTTCTTGTCTTGTCTTGTGGCTTGTTGCATATTTTAGCAGTCTCCGTTTCATCCGCTCGTTATGGCCAGGCCCCCTCCCTCCCCACGCCCCACTTGATTGCCAACAATAATTTTTCCGGCTGTCATTTTATGCTGGCACTTTTCCACTTGAGCCGGAGCTCGTTTTATGTCGCTCGATTGTACATATATGTAGAAGGATAACAAAACTTTCTGCCCTTCTGGCATTAACCTTGGAGTTTGTCATGAATCTTTAATATGCATGATTTGCGTTATTTTTGTTTTGTTTTCGGAATGTCTAATTAACATCACACGTCAAACAAATTCATACAATTCCATGTGCCAGGCCAGGACAATGGGACAATGGAACCCTTTTGATCTCACCTGGGGACGGGACGACAGCAGTAAGGGCCCCACATTATCGTTTCTTTTTATGGGGTTGGTAGGGAGGCAGTGTTATGAAATCTTGTAGGTATGCATAAATATTCACACATATTCAAATTCATGCACACCGCTCCGTTGCCGGAGTCTGCAGAGTGGGGAGTGGGCAGAGGGACACCCTTCTATGGCTATGCCGACCCGGACGGCATCTAATGGTTTTATGCCTTTATGGCAGAACCCAATTTATTTGCACATCCTGTTCCTGTTCCAGTTACCTGGCAGGAACGGAGGAGGCCACCTTTAAAGTCAAATCATAAACAAGAGTATAATAATAATATGATTTTAAGGGCACAGCCTCGCGTTAAAGCAGCTTAACCTTTGGAATTCGTCGAGTATTTTCAATTATGTAAGAACAACATCATCAAAATTCAACTTAAGCTTCTGGCTCGAGTAGTTGGATGAGTTTTGAATCCATCTAGTTGGAATTCAGTGTCTGTTATTATAAGGGAAATCAGATCTAGTTGTTAGCCCCAATCACATTGCATAGGGGCAAGCCAGCTGGCAGGAGTTTGGTTTATAGCCCGGACGGGTACCATTAATTCAAACACCTCAATCACAGCCTACCTATCCGCACTTTGGCTGTACTCAAAATTCAATTTCGAAGCCATAACGATGGTACGGGGGGATGCGGGGATGTGGATGCGGATGAAGACGACGTTGATGACTTCATTAGCTTCAAGTTGCGTTCACTTGACTCGACCATTTTCCACTCAGCTGCAGTTTCCCCCAGTGGTTTCTTGCAAGCCACACACTTTAGCCTACTTAACGAGTTTGTTAGCCATAAATTCCGTTGGCCAACAATAAGGATATTGGATGTCAACGTCGCCTCAGCCTTGTCTCAGCTTGTCGCTGGCTGGTCCAGGCCAAGGCACAGGCTCTGTAATGTAATTTCCATTGCCCAAGCACGGAAAATGAAACGGAATTCCACCCCCACCCACCCTCTCGACGCTTCGGATTCCTGCATTCCTGCATTTTCATATTTTCCTCGCTCTCCATTTGGATTGGGAGCACGTATTCAATTCACTTTTGGCTTTTTGTTCGCCATTTTGCAGGGCCAAAGAAATGCCAAGTGAGATTAACTAAATTGTTGTTCCACGGAAGGCCATTAATGTGGAATTCTGAGTGGAGTTTCAGGTAACTGGCCAAGGCAAACTTTGCTGAAACCATTCAACTGATATCTTTAAACTGAACAAATATATCCGGAAACGAAATCAGTGTCCATAAACGCTTAGGCCTTGTCATGGGTGGCGGAATTAAAGAAAAAACAAGAGGAGCAAGCGAAGAAACCTCAATTTTGCAGATACTCGTAACTCATAAGCTTTACAGCTCTTCCTGTAGGGGTCATGTGTCCCCAATCCGAACTTCCTACGCCGCACATGCAAATAAACCAAACGATTGGGGGGCCAGCATTGGGTTTCGTTTTTTTGTATGGCACACCCAAGGATCGGGGTCCTGATTGGGTCGGGTCATAGCTCAATGTATATGTACATAATATGTACATACATATATATGTGTGGGCATGGGTTTTATATCGCTTATCGCCAGGACGGAAGGAAGGCAGACCCACAGCAGGAAATAAATTCAGGCGGTTGCAGGAAATTATTTATATTATATTTTTTATACGAACTGTTTTTTCATCCATTTTTGTTTCTTTTTTTGTTTACTCGCAAAATATTTAATATGCATTTTAATCAAAATAAAGGAAGAGAAGAGAAGAGAACTTTCCACGAGAACAAAACCTGGCGATATTAAACCCTACACGGACACAGAGACGGAGGTCGAGGGCAGGGCCCAAATATAAATTATAATTTCCTCTGGCGGCCACAGGACACAATATATCCTTCTTGCCCGTAGCCCAGGCCTCCTTCTGCACGGGCAATGACATAAAACCGAGTCCCGACAAACATCTGCGTGAAGTGCGTTCAATTATTCTCGCTCTTTCGCTGTATCCAGCTCCTCCTCAGCACCATCTCAAAATCTCCATGGAGCAGATAAACTCTCATCAAGTCAACGAAAAACCAACAGCAAAGAACCCAGACAAACAACAAGAAAACAATTTGTGTTTTTACCTTCTTTTTTTTGGAATTTTGAGAAAATGTTATTGCCACTAGAGGAGAGTCGTCTGGACTTGGGTCTGCCATGCCACGTCATGCCATGGCCTTGAGCGTAATACAATTGTTACAAATGTTTTGCAACTACCCAAGAAAAGCATTTAATTTAAAGGAAATGTCAGTTGTATGTGGCAAGGAATTAGTCAACAATTTTGCACTCTAAAAAATAGATTTAAATCTATGTTGGAGTACATAGTAATCGGATAATCACTTATACGACGAATGCAGCTTTGTAGTTAAGCTTCGAAAACACCTACATATATACATATGTATACAAAGTACATTATGTATGTCTCATTGAAACCGGATGTACTCGCATGCTTCATTTGAATTTATTCAGTCAAAGTCTGCAAAAGAATACTCGACTACTCTCGTACAAGTTAGCATGAAAAGATAATTTGGAGTCTCTGACTTAAGCGAGCGGAAAACGTAAAACGGATGGAGGAAAAGCGAAGAAAAAAGTGGAAAGTGGAAAGTGCTGTGCCTCAAATCAGCAAATGGAAGTATATCGAACGCGCAAATGGAGGCCAAGCCAAAGCCAAAGCCAAAGGCAATGGAAAAATATTCATGATAATGCAAAGGACGCAGCCAGATGCCGGAAAATGCCACGCAAAAAAAACCCAGCGGAAAATTTAAGAAAATTCCCCCCTCCCCATTCCCACAGCCTTTGTGTGTCCTTCGTCCTGTTTCGTGTGTCGTGTGTGGGTGGCCCAGAAGAAAAAGGATTAAATCAATGTTGTGGAACAAATTGTGTTTTGTGTGTGTATGTGTATGTGCCAGGAATGAAGGTAATGCAGCCGAGCCGCATTTGATATCCTCGTTTCTTCCAGCCATTTTGGCCTGCCACCAGCAAGCAAGCAGAAAGCCAAAGGCATAACGAGGTGCCCGGACGTGGAGGTGGATGTGGATGTGGATATGTGTATGTGCCCCTGCTCAGATCCCAGACATGACCACACACGATGTCCCATTTGATTTTGATGGCGTGAAGCTCACACGAGCGTTAATAATCTGAACACAGCACGAGAACGGAGCCCGGTACTCTGATGGATGATGGCCTGGTACTCGTATTGGCCAAGGCGCAGTTAAGCATAGAAATTAACTGCTTAAATTTACAAAATCTTCTTGGCTTGGCTTACAAATTTTGAACATTTCTTTTTAAATCTGTATTGTGTAAGCGCTTTGTTTCAGAATTCGAATGGAATGATTGTTGTGTATGGATACTCTTGTCGACTAAGTTACTAAGTCCTTATTGCATTCACTTATTAGAATAAGATACATATATGAGCAGGTCGTGCACCTCAAACAGGAAAAGTTCAACCTGTATGAGAGTCAAATTGGGCACGGAACAGATTGCTTTCACATTGTTCCCATTGGTCAACCATCTGAGCCGGGCAACCTGCTCCTCTGCCCTACTCAAATGACAGATGACTCTTGGATCTGGGGGAGGGTTGCATGAAGGAGATTGTTGCCACCCATCAGTGCAATCGCGACGGAAAAGTCGCGGCACGCCCAAGACTGGCTTGTTGTTGGCATCGTTGTCCAAATGGAGACCGACACTAGCATTTTGCAGGTATTGCAATATCGCGCATTTAGCCGGAGGTCTGGGCGCTGAATATCGCTTTGGCACTTCCATTTTGCAGGATGCTCCTCAAATTTGAAGTAATCCAATAGCAGTTTAAATGGGGAGGGGAGGGAACTAATTACTAATTACATTACTAATAATAATAATGGGAATATAGGTGGCTCATGCCCGGAATCCTCTCATACATGCAAGATATTATTTAGATAAAGTTTATTTGATATTATTAAATCGCGCTGCACGGGTAATGGTACGAATAATTATGCTTCTCAAACAACTCTATATCGGCTTGTTTCTGCTGTTTCGGTATTCTTCCTACTTCTCTTTCTGCTGCCCTTCTTCTTTGCTTCTGCTGTTCTGCTTTTTATCTGCTGTTAAAGGAGCATTGGTTAGCAGTAGAGCAGCTGCAGTACCAGTAGATGAACAGCCGTAACAGCAGAAGCAGATTAATCTGAAGCTGTTAATCTGTTCCGGCTGTTCATCTACTGTTACTGCTGCTGCTCTGCTGCTAACCAATGTTCCTTCAGTGGGCCGACTTGCATACTCCCTGTTACATACATATGTTCATCATACATTTTGTCGGGCATTTAAATGATTTAAAAGTTGTGTAATTAACAGTCCTTGAACCCTTGCTGGGTATAGGCAACTCAAAGCCTGTCGGGACACAGTGCTAGTAATTCGTAGACTCCAATATTTCTTTATATTATTTTTTGTCTTTTGGGTAATCAAAAAAATAGGGAGCGAAGCTTGTGGCATGACTTGGACAAAGCTATGGATGATCAGTGGTTATCTGATTATTGAATTCCCATAACTTTCGTAAGCTCAACGATTGGTATACAAATCTATACACAACATCTCTCTCTCCGTCATTATACAGGAAAAAGTCCATTATAATCATTAACCAGGCTGACATACACTTCACCTCAACTCTGTTCCGATTGCGGCGCGATAAGATAAACAAAAGAAAAGAAGAGAAAACCTCACAAGTAACGCAACACAAGGTAAGCCCTTGGCGGCGATAAGTAATGGGAAAGTCACTGCCATGGGGACTGCCTGGCTCGAGCCAAGGGAGTGGGCCATTGAGGCCATGGGGGCCATTGGGGCCACTGGGGCCATTGGAACAATGAGGGAAAAGTAGGCACTGGAAAACGTGCGGCACGTGAGCAAATAGTCCAATGGCAGTGGGCAAATAAATTGCTTCGTGAATGCCATAAACGATAACCGGCCGGCAGCCTTTGATAAGATGCTGCTTATCAATGTCCAACCAACAATAAAATACAACTAGAGGACACGATACGTGGCCGATGGCAGTGCGTGATTTCCGTGTTTTATGGCCCATTAAAACTAAATTTAAATGTTCTTTAAGAACGCATTTTTTTCATTTTCGATCAGCCAAAACAACTGATTGGCTGTATTGATTATATAAATAAGAAAATTCGTGATATTTCGACTCATTTCTCTCTCTCGCAGAAATGAGTGATCTTTTGTAGCTCTCAGATACCCAACACTCCATTCACTTGCAGATCTTCCATTGGCAGGTCCTTGACAACAGCTGTAAAATCTTCCACTGTACAGGCATAGGAGTAGCCTTTCTTTAGATCATCCTTGGTCCAACTGACCCAAGTCAATTGCTGGCCAATGTCCTGGCAAATGATATATTCCCGTTCGATTTGCTCGAGATCAGCATGGGGATTATTCACACCGATCAAGACAATGCCCTTCCTGCTTTCTCGATCGATAATCACTCGGAAGTACAACTTGGGGACGGGAATCAATCCATTGTTATTCTCGTCGAAGTTCAAATAGAGCTCCTGCTGAATACCCTGGACATCGGGCAGGGTGGAAACACCCCAAGTGCCTGTGTAGCAATCCACCGTGATGTTTTCATCGGCCACAAACTTCCTCACACTGTCCTCGATGCGCTCCCAGTTGCCGGCATTGAAGGTCTGCCACTGAGGGGCCACATTCACGAACAAGAAGCTGGCCATCTGAGCGGCCCCAAAGACAAAGTCCGTCTTGGCCGAGAGGTGGCCGCGAGCGAGGTACACATTTGCGCTGATGTTGAAGTACGGCGAGGCATCCTGTCCCAGGATCTCACTAATAGTGATGTTCTGCTGCACCTGGGTGTACATCTGGTTAACGTTCTTGCCGTCGTAGAAGTCGCCCGTAACGAAGCTAGGCCTAGCCACGGAACGCTGGTACTGCGCACTGCCCGGATGGAGCACGTGATGCACATAGCGAGTCACCTCGGCCAGCTCATCGTGGCACACATCATAGGTTTGCAGGAAATCGTCATCGGAGGAGGATGGGTCGGTGGAAAGCTGGAAGCCAACTTCGAGCAGATCTGTGCCCCCGTTGCACTGGCGAGTGGTTCGACGAGCCGTGTAACTCGGCCAGGAGGGGCAGACAAAGTCCTGCAGCTGATACAAACTGCCCAGAAGCAGGAAACTCTGCCCCTGCCAGCATGTGGCTGTCAATCGGCTGTAGCCCAAGAAAGGTGACGTGAAGTTCTTGAGACAGTGCAGCTCCAAAGCCTCACCGTGTTTGAGCAGGGCCAAGCCCTCGAAATTTGGCTCCAGATAGCGAGCCTCACCCAAACTCGTTGCGTACCACGAAGAGCGGAGCTGGATCCTTGAGGTCCCCGTTCACACGGAAGCTGCAGAGCTCATCTGCCAGAGACTGCTCACTGAGACCGAGGATGCCCGTGGTGTGCAGCTGATCCAGGGGCAAATCCTTCACCACATTGGTAAAGTCTTCCACTGCGCAGGCGTAGGAGTATCCCTGCAGGAGATCAGCCTTCTGCCAGTCCAGCCAGTCCAACTGTGCGCCCACATCCTCACAGATCACATAGTCCTGCAGGGTGTCGTCCAAGGCGATGTGCGGATTGTTGACCACCACCAGGGCAATTCCACGCCGACTCTCCTGATCGATGGCTATGCGATAGAGTATTTTGGGAACTTCGAGCTGCTTTGTTTCAGCATTCAGATAGAGCGGGGTTTGAGCACCGTCCACGTTTGGCAAAGTCGAGATGCCCCAACTGCCGGAAAACACGCTCACATTGAGGGACCGATCCGCCACAAACTGACGCAGACTGAACTCCACCGCCAGCCAGTTGCCAATGCTGGCACTCCTCCACTGTGGCACAGCATTCACGTAGAAGTGGGTGGCTCTCTGGGCGGATCCATGCACAAAGTCACGACTAGCTGCCAGTTGTCCGCGCGTCAGATAGAGATCGCGGGAGCTGTCAAAGTACTGGCTGGCATCCAGCCCCAGGGCGTCACTAAACGACTCCAGCTGGTTGGTCTGACCGTACAGAAGGTTTACATCCTTGCCGGTGTAGAAGTCCCCTCTCAGGTAGCCCGGTTGGGAGACACCCCGTTGGTAGGCCACGTTCGCTGGTGTCAGCTCGTACCTTGCATACCGAGTGATCTGTGCGTCTTCATCGTAGCAGATCTCCACCTGGGGAAGCACACCAGCGGCCACCTCGAACCCGATCTGCACCAAATCCGTTCCTCCCTCGCAGGCCTCTCCCGATCGCTGTGCTTCGTATGTGGGCCAGCTTTGGCAAACGAAACCTCGAATGTTCAACTTCTGATCCTCCGCCTCGTACATCTGATCGCCCACACAGCGAGCCGTGACAGCCGTGTACCGATTCAAAGGGCTGGCCAGGGCACCTGTGCAGTGCAAGTCAATGGAGGATCCCTCGTCTACCGTGTACACCCCGCGCTCATCGGTCAGCAGCCAGCTGAGAGCTCCCTGGGGTGTCAGTAGTGGAGCAGGGTCCTTAAGACCGCCATTTATATTGAACTGACATTGTCTGGGAGTGGGTGTGGGCGAGGGAGTGGTGCTGGAGGTGACAGGTGGTGAAGATGTTGTGGTGCTGGGCACAGTGGTGGGTGGAACAGTCGTTGAAGGTTGGGTTGGCTCTCCTGTTGTTGAAGAATCTGTAGTTGTGGCTGGTGCAGACGTTGTACTTGAGACTGGTTCTGTGGTGGGAGACACTGTAGTTGAAGCTGGTTCGGTGGTGGGAATGTCTGTGGTTGAAGCCGGTTCCGTGGTGGGAATGTCTGTGGTTGAAGCTGGTTCTGTGGTGGGAATGGCTGTAGTAGAACTGGGTAGATCAGTTGTAGAAGACACTGGTGGTTCTGTAGTTGAAGAAGCATCAGTAGTTGATATATCAGTGGTTGAACTTGGCAATTCTGTAGTTGAATCTGGTGGGGTTGTGCTTGTATTATCGTCCGTTGTAGTAGTAGAAGGGGCAGAAGTCGTCAGGTCATCTAGGCCCAGGACACCGTTCGTTTGGAGATCATCTAGCGGGAGGTGCTTGACCACCTTTGTAAAATCCTCCACAGTGCATGCGTACGAGTAGCCCTCGTGCAGATCCTCCTTGTACCAGGACACCCAGCTCAGTTGATGCCCAATATCCTCACACAGGACGTAGTCGCTTTCTATTTGGTCCAGACTGGCATACGGATTGTTAACTCCAACGAGGACAATGCCCTCGCGGCTCTCCCGGTCGATGATGACACGGAAGTACAACATCGGCACGGGGATCAATCCATTGTTGTTCTCATCAAAGTCCAGATAGAGCTCGCGCTCGATGCCGTCCACATCTGGCAGTGTGGAGACTCCCCAGGTGCCCGTGTAACAGTCCGTGGTAAGGTTTCGATCGGCCACAAACTTGCGGACACTCGACTCGACCCGCTCCCAGTTGCCCCCATTGAAGCTCTGCCACTGGGGAGCGACGTTGATGAAAAGAAAAGTAGATCTCTGAGGCGCCGCAAAGATGTGGTCCGTCTTGGCAGTCATGTGGCCGCGGGCCAGGATCCGATCCTCAGTGTAGTTGAAGTAGTGCGAGGCATCGAGGCCCAGGATGTCGCTTATGGTGATGTTCTGCTGCACCTGCGTATACATCCTGTTCACATCACGTCCCCCGTAGAAGTCCAGCTCGATAAAGTTCGGCCGGCCGACTCCATGCTGATAGTCATAGCTGGAGGGATATAGCACATGGTGCACATAGCGCGTGACTTCGGACTCTTCGTCATGGCAAACGTCGTAGGTCTGCAGAAAGCCACCGTCCTCTAGCTCGAATCCCACTTGCACCAGATCTGTGCCTCCGTTGCACTCCCTTCCGGTGCGCAGGGCGCTGAAGGTGGGCCAGTCGGCGCAGGTGAAGTTGATGAACGGATAGATGAGTCCATCAACCAGGAAGTATTTCTGCTGCAGACACTGGGCCGTCACCTGAGAGCGGTTCTCAAAGGGCGCCGCAAAACCCGCACCCGGACAAAACATATCGAGGAGTTCGCCATTGACTAGACGCACGGTATCCGTGGGATCAGGTACGATCAATTCGAAGGAGTTGTGACGCGAAAAGAGCGGCACTGGATCAATCAGATCGCCATTGACCTTAAATTCGCACTCTCCCTTCACCGTCACTCCCTCATCGCCCTCGACATAGGGTTCTGGAAGTATTCTAGCTAAACGCGAGGACACATATCCAGGGCTGGCGGCGAGCAGCGCAAGGACAACGATCGCGCAGAGAGACAACCTCATCGCGAAGCTTCAGAGGCCGGTATGACCGGGACTGGTCGGAACTGCTGAAGTACCTTCTTAAATGGCCTTCTCATCGATTAGATATTGGCTTTTATAACCACTGATTGTGAGAAGGCATAAATACGAGTATGTCCAAAATACGAGTATCGATGGAATCGATCTGAAGAGGCAAAACCAAATTCGAACCACTTGGATGAGCCACTTGAGCTGACATAACTGATGCCATCCATTGCAATAATTTTTAAACGTAATAATCAGTGTTAAATACTCCTTTATCGGGCATCCATTCACATTTGTAGATGCATGTTTACCTACATATGTGTATTATATATTGTTTATTGTTTATTGTTTATTTGACTCACTCTGAAACTATTTCATGCATGTGTTTAACGACTGCGTTATCTTTGGCTAGTTTCTAGGAACAATATAGTGATTGCTGGCCAGTCTAAAACCTTATCGCAAAACACCTCTATAATTGGCTATAAAATTAAGTAATTTTCTTACAATACCTAAACCTAATCATTATTAATAGAAAACACATCCTTTCCTCAAGTATAGCTAATTCCCTTCCCATGAAGTTAAATTCTTCATTCTTTGACATTTTCAGTTAATTATTCCCCAAGAGTATCCGTCGAACTGATTGATTGTTATCCTATTAGTTCTCAATATTATTCTCAAATTAATTAACTTATTTCAGGAAGAGAAACATTTGTTCTATAGCAGTTACAATAGTTATTTGTTCTATTTGTCTAATGAGTCAAAGACGAATGAAATGAAATACGCTCCATCAAAATCAACGACAGGCAGACAAGAGCCACATTCATTGTGAATATTGAGAAAATCAAATAAATGGGGGTCAACTGATGGCGACACACTCACACACACGGAGGAGGAAACCCAGGGAGCCCAGGCAGACATGGCCACTGAGTAATTTGCAGTACTGTTCGTGCGTGTGAATTTTGGGCAATTGAATGATCCATCCTCCTCCCATTTCTCCCACTCGGATCTGTATGTGCTGTATGGGCACACAAAAGCTACATGTAAAACAAATCATTAGGTAATTGAATTTGGATAGGGAAAAACACACAATTTATTCGCATTCGCAGCAGCTGTCAAGCTGCTACTAGCAGAAGGCCTGTCACTGAAATGCAATAAATGTGTAGCCAAATGTCATTCAAAGTGGATGTTGGAATGTTTCCCCCATGATATTATGCACAACAGAGAAAAGAAAGCTAAGCAGAACAGCCTGTACAAAGCCATCTAATTTGCTTAAGATTGAGAGCATAATCAGAAAAATAATTCTTCCAAGTAACCTTCCTATACTTATATTGTAATTTTTATGGAAATTACTTATAATAATGTGCTTAACATTATCATTTCCATATATCAATTGCCAATTAGCATTAGCCATATGTGCAGTGACAATTTCGCACCGTTTTTTTTTGTTGCTGGCACATTCAAGGGAAGAGAATCGCATTAATCAATGTTTATTTGGTCATATTTGGTATGTGCTATTTTTGGCGTGACAATTTGGGCATAAATCCGGATTTTCCAATAATTTATGGCAAACACATGGCGTATGCGCAATATTCGTTGCACCTTCTTTGCAGCTGAAATCTCAATTAAAGTGCAAGCGGCGCACATCTGGCAATGTTAATTATAATTTTCCATTTACACCTCTTTTCAATTTCCTTCGCCACCCTCGACTGCAGCTCTGTGCGGAAGGGGGGGAGCTCTGGCTCGGCTCAATTAAAAGTGCATTAAGCCACGCTCAGGCGGACACAAGGCTAAGACAGCCAGCCCATTCGAGGGCGGATAGGCCAACAGATTGCTCTCTAAGGAAATTGTATCCGCCTGATTGCAGTTACTTAATGAAAGTGCATAATTCGCCAAGGACATGGATATAAGTTCATGGCAAGTGCTTAGTAGGTCGGCTAGAGTAGTTTTTTGTCTTTGTTTCCGTTCTTAAAATCACTGTAGATACGCGTATGAATATACCCACAGATAATCCTGAGTTACCCAAGGCGATGCCAGCTCGTCCTGCCTCTGGAAATCAAAAACAAAAAACACAGATTTAATCCCAAACTCCGGTACAACTCTTAAAGCAGAGAATGTCGGAAAACCGGAAAACAGGAAAACAGGAAAACAGGAAAACATGCTCATATTGTGGCACCTCAGTTTTTTGTGATTTTCTCGCTGTTGTACAGCGAAAAAGTTTCTTGCATGGAATTTCACGTAGCACGCATACGCCGTGTGGGCCCGATAGCGGGGCATTGAATAAATGAAGACGAGTGCAGGCGACGGCTATGGCGATGGTCAAAACGAAGCTGCTACTGGCAATGGCGGATGGCGGATGGCGGCTGGCGATGGCGGCTGGCAGCACCATTCACAACAACAGCTCTCAAGTGCAGCGGCCAAACAACAAGCAGAGCCAACTGCAAAAGACAGCGTCAGGCAAAAGGCAACAGCAAAAAAGAGTGAAACGCCACCAAGTCATTTTTTCAACTCTTTTTTTTTGTGTGCTGTATTTAAATGGATATGCCTGAGATTTTCCCCTTTTTTTTGTTGTTGTGCGCTGCGGTTGTGCTCTTGACTGAGCGCAGGGAATTTCTGAGCGCAGTTTTCTCGCTGTCCCTTAACCGAAACATTTTAATTTAAATGTTGAAACGTGACAATGGCGTCGAGACTGAGGATATGAGGTTGTCTCACATGTCGCGCTGTCAGTCAAATTTTACAATGTACGCTACTTTAAGAAGACTGGGAGTAACAATCCACAAGGGACAATCAAAAGTAAATCCGGTTTCGATGCTATTTCAGATAAATGGGTAGACATTATGTTATACTTCTCACAGTTAGTATTAGTTTCAATTACACTCACTGTTTTCACTTTATGTTCCCTTTTTCGAGAGCCATCTCATTTAAACAGTTTACCCAATCGCTTGGAGATCAACATTGATTTCATTTCGATGGCTGCAGGGTATTTTCAGTGCCCATCTCCCCTGTCATACTGCTGGTTATCCCTTGCCATGTTGTCACTGATGCTCCTCCTGCTGCGCCATCTGATGTTGCTGGTGCTGGTGTTGCCGTTGTTGTTTGAGTGGATTACCAGCAATATCCATTGGGGCTCGCCCCACCCGGACACCAAGGGGGCCCCCGGCATCGTTCAGTTGACAGACAAGAGAGTCGAGAGTCGAGCGAGGAGAAAAAAAGCTGAAACGCTGTTAAATTATGCCTGCTCAAAAAGAGTTGAATGACGTGGGGAAGACTCCTCCTCCTCCGATGTGGATGGGGTGCGGTGAAGGGGTGCGGTGCGGCAATGACGAGCCTGTGGTTACCACAGCTCAAGTGCCAATTAATAAGTTTGCCTTTGGTATGAATGGGCGACCCTTCCGGGCGGCCCTCGTCATGTGATTGCAGTTGAAGAGTTTCGACTGCCCATCGGCTGTCGAACGGAGGCTGGCCAGAACTCATGCCCTCACTGTACATGAATTATTCAAAGAAAAGGATATTAAAAGAACACACACACACACATACACACATTCCGTTTCTCTTCTGTTTTTTTTTCAACATGTGCAACTCGCCTGAACCCTCCTCGACTGGTCGGTCTCTGGGTCTGGGTCTGGACGATGCGCCTGAGTAATTGGAAGTTTTTACTGCTGTCCGTTTGTTCCAGTTTCGCTCGCGTTCAGACCCGTATCCCTGACTCCAGAGTTTTCTGTTGCCCCTTATATTGCTTGCCCCTGCTACTGTTGTTGTTGTTGATGAAGCAAAATTTTAATGAATAATGTGCGGAAACACGCGTTGCCATTAAATATTTATGAGGCAGTGCTCGAGCTTAAAGCTGCTTCCATTCCAGAGTCTGTTTCAAATTAGAATATGTTTTAGCTGACAATTTCATAGTTAATCAATTTAAGGCAAGTAGAGTTAAAGAAATTGAACCCTGAACAGTTAAGAGGAGTCTATGGTGGATTATACATCCCCTTCCACGCGGGTTTTCTTTTTATTTTTTTAAATTCAATAAAGACTCTCAAGTATTTCTTTTATCATTTTCACATTTCAATTAGCATATATATATATACGTACTGTATGTATGAATCGTAAACAGAGACAGAATGAAAATAATAATAATAATAATAAATAATTTTCTCGAAATTCGCTGAACAATACAAAGTAATATCTGAATTTTCTCGAGCGCATTGTTGCCATTGTCTCGTTGACTCGTTGTCTGTATTCTGTTTTTCTTTCACTTCAGCTGAGCTTGTTTCACTTTCCGGCTTTTGCACTGACTCTCACTCTGGTTCGGGCTCTGTCCCTACCCTGCCCCGTCTTTTCCTCTGACTATACCATGCTGACTGTGTTCTGGAGCCGAGCAACATTGTCTGTTGATTTTCACTCCGCCATGTTCTACTGCACTTGCATTTGTTGTGCTTATTGTTGCTGCTGTTTCAGTTTCAGTTGCTGTTTCTGCTCTTGTTATCTGGCCGCCCAGCCCCGCGCTCCTAATGGAACTCTCCTTCCTGCCCACAGCTTTTAACTCAATGTTACGTGTTAAAGGCTGGCCAGCAGCGCAAAAAAAACAGCAATTTTAAATTGCGGCAAACGAGAAGTACCTATGGGAGGGTTAAGCAATGCATCAGTCACAGGTATCGCGGACTCAAAAGCCTCTGATTGATACTCATATGCTGCAGGATCAACTAGCAATCTGCAGATTTCTTCTATTTATATGGTTATATGTAATTACAATTACAATTCTGCCTTTGATTTATATCCCTCAGGAATTTTGTGGTGTCTTGTACTCGTATGTACCTTTCCCAGCTCTGATTTTATGAGTAATCCTCCCAATTAGCTGAGACATCTCTGCCTCGAGCCTTGAGCTTAGCCATTAATTATTTATGAGTTTCTCTGTTGGCCAACTTATACATATGCCACGGAGGCAGCGATAACAACATTTACCCGCCCAGTCTGGCCATAAATTATGCGCCTGCCAAAACACGAAGGGTCTACCAATAGGGGAGAGACCAAACTTTTGGTTAAATATTGTGGTTAAACTAAAGGCAATTTGGGTTCAAGGTGCCTCAGATATATTCAATCCAAACTGAAGATAAGATAAGCAAGAATAAAAATCCGTTAAAACTTTCCTTCGGTGCGCCGAAATTTACATATGAATTTCATATTGAATTGATATTTTTAAGTCGAATATTTATACGAGTATGTTACTCCTCTGCTCGACACAATCAACAGATAAGCTCCATGGTAGGATCAGAGTTCTGAAATTAAAAAAAACAAAAAAAGAATTTACTTTTTCAACCCAAATATTTAATTTAAAATTCCATTCTTCTCCAAGTGGAAATGATTATTTTAATTTTAATTATTCCATTAAATTAAATTCAGTTACATTAGTTAAATCAGTTCAGATTTATTTGAGTTATCCCTCCCTCATATCCATATCCACAATATTTTACTTCGAGCGAACTGTTAGCCAGATACCCTACCAGCTGATGGTTTGCTTCGCTATTTACTCCATGTCTAGTCTGAAACATAAATACGAGTATGCCAAACAAGCAAACACAAATTGTTGGTCCAGTAAAAGTTCTAGCCAAGAACAACATCATTAAACGAATGTGAAATGTGAAATGAGAAAAGTTGCGAATTTAAATTTCATCAACCTTAAAGTACGAGTAAACTAAATGATCTCCTCACATGCAGCCAGGGGCGGGTAGCTCCAACTTGGCCAAAAGCTCAACTTATGCGGGTTAAACAACTAAATTAAGTTTCCATTTCCCGAGTGAGTACTTGACAGAAGAAGTTTGCACTGCACTTCAAGCCAGTGCTGCATAATTCAGGTTATTAATTAAGGGTCAAGGCGCTTGAGAGTCCGTGGAGACGGCAACTAGTACAACCTGAATGAATAAGTTTTGCTAGAATTTTAGGGAGAAACGTGAGGCAATTCATAATCACATAATCGTAAATGCAGTAGGGGTAACATAAATTAAATGCATGTATTAAATAAACACACAAACACAGCATTAAATATTATGTTATAGATTCAAGTACAAAAGTGCCCCCCTGAAATTTGCCAGAATTCCATATGAAACCAAAATGCCACATCGAATGGCATTATACATATAGGCAGCACAGACTATCAATTACTTTAAGGAAAATAATTTAAGCTCCGTGACGTTTTTCCCATTTTCTTGCTTGCCACACATCTGGAGGCTCAATTACAGGCCAGACCAGACCAGACCATACCAGGACAGACCCGACCCCAGCCGACCCAACCAGGACGTTGACGTTGCCAGAAAACAGTCGGGGCAACTGATCAATTATTCAAACAGCATCGAACTGGGTCATGTTGAACAGCTTGAAGTTGAAGTTGAAGCTGAAGCTGACGGCGCCACCCCACAAAAAAGTGCCAAGGGACATGTCGAGGGACTTGAGGAATGAAATTTCTGCTGATTGAATTGAATTTGGCCAAGGTCGCAAAGATTTCAGGATTTCGTTTTCTAGTGTAATTAAATTTTGGTATCTCCCGAATCTACGTAAGCCGAATGCGAATGCGAATAGGGAAAGCTGAATGCGGCTTTGTAGCCAATATTCACACGGTCTTGGCCACACCAAACAATTAACAGTGCCGGAAAGCTGAAGCTCCGGAGTCCTGTCTGTCGGAGTGACTGGGCGACTGGGCAGGCGGATAAATGGAGCGCACTGCCTCAATGGCAAATTAAATAACGCGCCTAAAGTTTGTACAATTGATGCGATTTCACGCACCACAGCCCCCCGGGGGGGTTAGTCGGATCGATCCCAATGCCAGCTGCCGAACCAAATGCGAAAATAGAACATTTTCGAAAAATAAAACGGAAAGAAAAGAAAGGAAAGGAAAACTTTGGCTCGCGACACGAAAACATGAAATGAAATGAAAATTGAAAGAGAAGCGCGCAATACCCAAAAACCCCAAATAGAAATAAAAATAAAGAAAAAGCGAAAGCGAAAGCGAAAAAAAACGCACAAAAGGTTAGGAGAATGCTGCAAAAAAAACACACTAGGTGGGACACGTTGAAATCAAATGAATCGAATAGAGCAAAAAGATAGCCATACCGAATAGAAAATCCCGAAAAAGAATATCTCTGAAAACTTGTTGGCGACCTGACTAAAATTTAACTAAAACCAATTTGGCCGAAAGATGACAACAATTGCTATGTTCCAGGGCTGAATTGAAAGATACACTAATTTCTGTATAAAATGTATGTCAAAGTGCCAATTGCAATTTATCAATGATATATTTTCATTTAACTTAATGCTTTGCAGCTTATTTGGAACAGTTTTTGAATACTTTATTAACAAGTGTCAGCTTTTACTGGCTAAAAAGGGAAGCAGAACTCATCAACCAAAATCCGTTTAGTCTCCGGTATCTAGACACAAGAAAAACCAAAAATACACCCATCTGATTTATTTTTTAATATAGTTATATGTTTTTATTTTTATGTTTGTATAAAATATATGTGGCTAAACTATAGAAAAGCTCCACTTTTATTGGCCAAACAATATTAAATTTGCAGGAAAATTGCAGGAGAAGCTGCTTTTGGGGCGCCGCCAAAAGATATCATCATCTTCCGCTACTCGTAAAAGAAGAGAGAGAGAAAGAGAGAGAGAAACAGGCAAAGCGAAAGCCAAGTATGGAAAGTAATAGCAAAGCAGGGAAGAGAGGAGTCCTACCCTGGGTAGGACGAACACTGATGCGTTAAATTTAAACAAATAAACAGCAGCAGGTCCAAATAAAAATCGTTTGCAGGCTTTCAAAGCCAAATTGACAAACACAAAAAAAACCTGCGCCGTGCCGAATGTAGGCATATATATAGCCGTATATATACATACATACATGTATATATATATATTAAGTGGAACATAAAACGAGACTGAGGCAACGACGAAATGTGTGCTTCTAGGTCAAAAACACGGGCGACTGGCCCAGCAAACAGACAAACAAACAAACAAACAAACATATGGAATAGAAGGAGACGATGCCGCTGCCTAGACAAGGACTTGCATAATTTAAATGTAGATATGCGGTCTGGTTAGCGCCTGGAGATGTGTTACACTTACACATCCACTGAAGCACAAACACACACACACACACATAAGCAGCTAGACACATGAACACTAGTTGGCAAAAGGAAGAACCCACTCAAACCGTTGTTGCGGCCTGCCATTGCCAGCTGCTTGATCCTGGGGAGAGCTTGGCAGTTTCTCTCTTCTTTGTCTGAATGGGTGTGCTATGTTTGTGTGTGTGTGTGCGTGGGTGTTGATAATGAGCCATTCGGTGGGCTTGTATTGGTGTGGTGTGTGCTTGTGGGCGGATGCTTATCACATATGTATGTGCTGCGAGGGCCACCAGAATTTATAGCCTACTTTATGGCTTACTAATGAACTTTCAACTCTGCGGCACAGGCCAGAAGGTTCAGTTACCCGACTCCCTCTACAGCCTGTACAGTACACTACTCCGAAGTATGCTCAGCCGGTTAATGGAGTTCCCATGCCATTCTTTTACACCCTGACCTTGGTTGGTTGAAACTTTTACGGGCGAACCCATAGCAATAGCCCTGCTGCATCTGGGTAAAACAATTTGTAGGCTGGCTGGCAGGAAGGAAGGCTAGGAACGACGTTTATCTATCTGCAGAAGTGGAGCACATTTCAGCTGTGTGTTTTTCATACCGTCCAGCCGCCATAAATCGCTCAAACGTGGCAACCAAAGTAGAACAAATTGGAACGGTGCCGGGGGGAGGGGAAGTGCGACAGCAGCAGAAAGAACCAAAGAACAAATGCCAAAAAAAAATGCAATGGAATTGAAAAGCTCACAAAATAGAGTCGTAAAGCAAATGGAGCAGACCACCCCCCCACACACGCACACACACACAAACACAAGCGTTTGTTCTCCGTTAGCCTCTGCATGCATACATATGCATCTGCACGCATATTTATGACGGTAGAACACCACGCCCACAAAGATGGGCAGGCATGGCACCCCATGGGACACAGCTGTAGTTGGAGATGGGCATCGGGCAGACAAAAGAATTCGAAACAAATTAATGCAACTTTAGTTTTTGTCTGAGGAAATGCTTTTAGGCGAATGCTTGATAAGAAGCTTGATAAGATCAGGCAGGCAACATACCCTTTAGGCGAGGGCTAGGGTTAGCCCTTCAGTACAGTTTTAGCCTGCGTACTCAGGCAGTTTGAACGCAAAACATATAAAATTCAATGCATATATCTATATAAATGAATTAATGAGTATAAATAAATCAGGCATTTTGAATACGACTAAAAATTATAGTATCATATGGCATGATATATTTGATATTCATTTTGATATTTATATACGTACATATGTACATATATATACATACATATTCCGTATTGATTCGATTCTTTGAAGAATAACACAAAGACTTCCGCAAAATCTTTGCGGAAACTTGGCAAACTCGTGCCCACAGCATAATGACATTTAATTAACGAATATTTAAAAAACACAATGCGGCAGCAGAAACAATTAATTGACGCCTGTTAGGGCTGTTAGAGCAGAGGAGATAAAATTGTCGACTCATTAAAAGGCCATTTCTCTCCATTAGGAAAGCAGGGAAAGTAGGGACACGCACATACAGAAAGAAAACGCATGTTTGGAGAGCACTGCGTGGCCTGGGACGGATGCTAAGGGGGCCGGGGGGGAAGTCTGAAGAAAACAAAGAATCGGAAAAGCAGAATAGCAAAAAAGGAAACGAAGGCCAAACAAGCAAAAGACAAACACTCATGGGTTCCTCTTTTCCTTTCTGACTTCTGCTCTCACTCGCATGCCATAAAAATCGATGGCGGGCCATTTTTTATTTATAGTCCGTTCACAGTCCCACCCCCACTGCCCAGCAGCAGCGCCCCGGGGGCAGGCATTTGCCATTTTGTTTCGGGCCGAGTTTTCCTTTGCGCTTTCCCCTGGCAAGCTTTTCATTTGACTTGACTTGCAGTTCAAAGGCTCGATACGACTTGGCTTGGCTTGGCTTGGCCTGAGCTTGGCCAGGCGGACGCTCCTGCCTGATTCCTTTTGGAGGTCAGTGAGCCGACGCCGCTCAAGTGCCCAGCCGCCCGCTGCCCTGTCAAGTGCCACTTTAAAGACACACACACACACACACTATTGGTTGCAAGGCATGTACATATGTGTTTGTGTGCGTGTGAGCATGTCAAAATGCCTTCTTTCAATAGACTTTTTGCGCTTCAGCAAAGGCAAGAAAAATCAACCATTAAGTCGATAACTGGGCGATTAGTTAAGTTTCTCATGTCGATAGTCGGACTGCTTGCTTGATGGGCATCGCACCCACCACGCCCCTGCCCTGAAGGCCTGACCGCCTCCTGTCAATATTCATTTATTAGTTCAAGTAAGCAAAAAAAAGGGAAGAACTTTTGTACAAACTTTGGCCTCAATGACCAAATAAGAATTGACTAAGAGACACCTCCCTCTCCAGCCAAAAATGGTCAAGAATTAAAGTGAGTATTCCACATATAACCCGAAGAAACAGACAAAATCAATCACTAAATCATCATGAGGGCCGTCTCCACAAACAAATGGGAAACAAATATTCCCTTTCGAATAGAGCGAAATTTATATGTTTTACAAATCGAGCCAGCATGTGGCTGAATGAAAAATACAAAAAACCCCCCGCCGGGCGGTCTCCAAATAGAACAGCCCAGGCTAGGCTGGGCAAGATGTAATACACTCAATTAGACCAATTCCATGGCCATATTTATGGCCACAAAATATTTCTAGACCGAAACACAAACACACAAAAAAAGCAGAGAGAGAAAGAAGGGAGCAGTAAGTAATATCAAAAAGGATGACTACCATAAAGCATGGGGGCATAATGCTAGGGCCATAAAAATCGAAGCCATATAAATGAGCCCGCACCGAGGAAGTACGAATATTGTAGCCACAAAAAAACTTCCAAAATATATATCGCCAGACAATTTCTGACTTTTGTTTTACTCTTGTCGAGGGTCCTCCACTTGCCCAACTGATTAATTGCTGCCTGACGACATGGACGACGGCCAGAAGCAGGACCTGAACCAGGACTAGGACAAAAAGCAGCAAATGGCATCCGCTAATCCTAGGATTTCTCCAACCAACTCCGTTGGTGTTGATGAGATTCCCACTGGCCCTCCCTTCCAGTCGCCGCCTAACCGCATTCCTTTCTCCTTTTTTCTATGCAAATTAAAAAATTGTCCTCTGCTTTGCAGTGGCAAAAGTTTAAATAAATTTAATTATTTTTTGGACCCGCAATGCGGTTGTTTTTTTTTACCAAAAGCATGGATTGCCGTACATTTTATGTATGGATTATCATTTTTTGTGTCATTTTTGAGGGTTTTTTTGAAGCTAAAATTGGAATTAATTCGAAATAAATTTCCATTGTTCTTTCTAGACGGATTTCGAATGTCTTTTAGATACTTGAACAAAAATTGATCTACCCTGCGTGATGGCTGTGGGTCTAAGTAGTTGCATCTCGAACTATAGAAATGGCATACAGAAAGAAAACGCATGTTTGGAGAGCACTGCGTGGCCTGGGACGGATGCTAAGGGAGACGGGGGGAAGTCTGAAGAAAACAAAGAATCGGAAAAGCAGAATAGCAGAAAAGGAAACGAAGGCCAAACAAGCAAAAGACAAACACTCATGGGTTCCTCTTTTTCCTTTCTGACTTCTGCTCTCACTCGCATGCCATAAAAATCGATGGCGGGCCATTTTTTATTTATAGTCCGTTCACAGTCCCCACCCCCCCACTGCCCACAGCAGCGCCCCCGGGGGGCAGGCATTTGCCATTTTTGTTTCGGGCCGAGTTTTCCTTTGCGCTTTCCCCTGGCAAGCTTTTCATTTGACTTGACTTGCAGTTCAAAGGCTCGATACGACTTCGCTTGGCTTGGCTTGGCCTCAGCTTTGCCGGGCGGACGCTCCTGCCTGATTCCTTTTGGAGGTCAGTGAGCCGACGCCGCTCAAGTGCCCAGCCGCCCGCTGCCCTGTCAAGTGCCACTTAAAGACACACACACACACACACACTATTGGTTGCAAGGCATGTACATATGTGTTTGTGTGCGTGTGAGCATGTCAAAATACCTTCTTTCAATAGACTTTTTGCGCTTCAGCAAAGGCAAAGAAAAAATCAACCATTAAGTCGATAACTGGGCGATTAGTTAAGTTTCTCATGTCGATAGTCGGACTGCTTGGTGGGCATCGCACCCACCACGCCCCTGCCCTGAAGGCCTGACCGCCTCCTGTCAATATTCATTTATTAGTTCAAGTAAGCAAAAAAAGGAAGAACTTTTTGGACAAACTTTGGCCTCAATGACCAAATAAGAATTGACTAAGAGACACCTCCCTCTCCCCCCAAAAATGGTCAAAAAATTAAAGTGAGTATTCCACATATATCCCAAAGAAACAGACAAAATCAATCACTAAATCATCATGAGGGCCGTCTCCACAACAAATGGTAAAAATTCCCTTTCGAATAGAGCGAAATTTATATGTTTTACAAATCGAGCCAGCATGTGGCTGAATGAAAAATAAAAAACCTCCCCGCCGGGGTCTCCAAATAGAACAGCCCAGGCTAGGCTGGGCAAGATGTAATACACTCAATTAGACCAATTCCATGGCCATATTTATGGCCACAAAATATTCTAGACCGAAAAACACAAACACACAAAAAAGCAGAGAGAGAAAAGAAGGGAGCAGTAAGTAATATCAAAAGGATGACTACCATAAAGCATGGGGCATAATGCTAGGGCCATAAAATCGAAGCCATATAAATGAGCCCGCACCGAGGGAAGTACGAATATTGTAGCCACAAAAAACTTCCAAAATATATATCGCCAGACAATTTCTGACTTTTGTTTTTACTCTTGTCGAGGGTCCTCCCACTTGCCCAACTGATTAATTGCTGCCTGACGACATGGACGACGGCCAGAAGCAGGACCTGAACCAGGACTAGGACAAAAGCAGCAAATGGCATCCGCTAATCCTAGGATTTCTCCAACCAACTCCGTTGGTGTTGATCAGATTCCCACTGGCCCTCCCTTCCAGTCGCCGCCTAACCGCATTCCTTTCTCCTTTTTTTTTTTCTATGCAAATAAAAAAATGTCCTCTGCTTTGCAGTGGCAAAAAGTTTAAATAAATTTAATTATTTGTTGGACCCGCAATGCGGTTGTTATTTTTTTTTACCAAAAGCATAGATTGCCGTACATTTTATGTTTGGATTATCATTTTTGTGTCATTTTTGAGGGTTTTGAAGCTGACCTAAGCCGAGCTCAAATTGGAATTAATTCCGAAATAAATTTCCATTGTCTTTCTAGACGGATTTCGAATGTCTTTTAGATACTTGAACAAAAATTTACCTACCCTGCGTGATGGGTGTGGGTCTAAGTAGTTGCATCTCGAACTATAGAAATGGGCCAGATAAAATACTAGTAGATACAATTTACTGGCGCTGGGCGATACTATGTTGCCTGTGCCCTTGACTTGCAATCAGCCGCAAAACCCCAACGCTTTGGATGGTAAACTCATTTATATGGCTTAAGGGAATGCAAATGGCCCTGCTGACAAATGATATGCAATTTTCAAGCCCAACAAAAATGCAATTAAAACGAGCACCAGTGCACTGCCTCCCACTGTCGGACGAATGACTGGCCACAGGCAAAGGATTTTCGCTCTTCAAAAGGCTCTTCAAAGGGAATGAAACAGTGGCTGGAGCGCAAAAAGGTGTCCACAAAGCTGTGTTAGAATTGAGCGAGAGAGAGAGAGAGAGGTGGATAAACAGGGGTAGTGGCAATGCGACATCCCCAACATGTGGCTGCAGCTTTCCCTCCATTCTTATTTTTTTTCTGGCTGAACTGGACAATGGCGTTGCCTGGATTTTCGTGTCAGTCCAAAGCTGAGCCGCAAACAAAGCGCCGGGTGGTCAGCCCAAGTGCGATAAATTCTCCAGGAACACAACACTCAAAGCGATAGGGAGGGAGGGGGGAGGTCGGATACTGTCAACATATACGTACAAATATATGTACCTTTACCACTTATGTACGTATGTTTGAAAACATTTCCGGGCGGCATTTTGAGCAGAGTTTTTCCCTTGCGATTAAATTGTATTTAAAATCAATTTGAGGCGCCTTCGATTTTTCCTGTTGCTAAAAAAACATCTAAAACGAAAAATAAAAAAGCCGGATATTATATCACATTTTACAACACGTCTTAAAGAGTCATCAAATATTAATTCAATTATCTGATAAGGAACGATTCTTCGGTAGAGAAATATATTTATAGTTTGAAAAAACAGCTTTAAATTTAAGCACTAGATTACTTGCGCTGACAAAACCATAGAAGCCGCAACATTTTTAAATATTTATATCTAATTTTCAATTTCTATTATAATAAATACACTGTAAACAAAAAATCGTTTTCAGTTCTCTAAAATATATTAAAAATTAATTACCTGCATCAAAAAAATTCTGACAGCACTCTGACACACTCCAAGGACTTATGTACCTTATTTTGCATTAAAAATGTTACATTTTGCACAGGCATCAAAACAAGAAAACTTAATTAGGCGCAAACCAATAAAAAAATGTTTACAAAAACAGTTCCAAGAGTAAATTCCGCTTTAAAAATGATTACGAATTGCATATGAAATCACATTTAAATGAAAATGGACAAAGGGAAATCGGGAACAGCCCCTAGAAGCAAATTGACTGCTAAAAAATATTCCATTTAAATAATAATAAAAATAATGACAGGTGGAGGGGAGTCGGTTGTGTGGGCAGTGATTTAAATTAATTACGCAACATATTATTAAATTCACATAAATGCAATCTGTTGAAGTCGCATTATGAAGGTTAATTCTTACATAGTTATTCAACACACAGATGTATGTATGTAAATATGTGTGTTGAAGGATATTGATAGCCATAGGCCACACGTCCTGCCCGCAAAACAGAACCACAGACAGGCCAAAAGGCGAAAGCCATGACCTGCGCCTCCCCACGATTCCCTTTAGTGCCGCCTCTTTCGCCCCCTGAACTCTGGGCAGGAGCAACTGAATCCACAATCCAGGACCTGCTCCTGCTCCTGACCCACGGACAATGCAATTTGAATTTCAATGACAAGCTATCACTGATGCGTGGCTGAAATTTGCAATTCGTGTTTTGTCGCTCAGCCGGAAACAATTCCGGGGCCCAATACCATTACAACGACCAAAAAACAATAAGCGCTGACGGACACCAACAATTACGGCATGGCGTTTCAGTTCCACTTCCCTGCCAGATATTCCTCTTGCCAAAACGGATTGAAAAGCTTGCTAAAATTAAAACACATCGCAAAAAACCCAAATATCTAAAAGTCCGTCAATTGTAAGACATTTCTAACAGATTTGGATATTGCATAGAGTACATTAAATATTAAATTGAAAAAATATTTAGCTAGTTCGCTGTACGTATGTAAATTATATTATACGATTTGTGAAAACTTTGCATTTCTCTGCAGTTGTAGAACACACAAATGACACACACAAAACCATCAACGAAAATCAATATAAATGTTTTTGCATATTTGGTAAATATTATGTGTTCCCCTTGCTTCCTTTTTATTTCTTATGGACTATTTCAAGGGAAAAGGTCACAAATGTTTGCCAGCCTGGTGGATATAAATGGATAGCAGAACTCATTAGCAAATATTTGGCCTACTACAGGTCCCACAAAAAAAAAACCACTTAACACTCGACCGCAGGAGGACGGGAGACCACACGAGACAGGAGACAGAAGAGGAGGCGGCATCAGGAGCTGCAAAGCCACAAAAACCCAAAAAGGTCGAAACGAAGTTTGCTAAATCGTTTATAAATCGCTTAGTTTGCAATGCCAATGGCAATGGCATGGCAATGGCATCCACATCCACACCCACACTGGAGCCCCCCAGGCAGGTGACAGAAACCACAGAAGGATGACTGAGAGGCTGGACCAGAAGGTGAGATTTTCAGTCAGGGATGGGTATGTATGGATGGGTATGCATAGCCCCGTTTCCGGTCCGTCAAAAGGTGAATAATTTGCCATATCCGGTGCCCGCTGATCCCCGTATCGGCTGCAGGCGCCCCCGGCGATGTGGGACAATGGGACAAAGTTTCAACCCAGCGATAAGGGCACGGGCACGGGCACGCACCTCTTTAAAATGGAATCAAAGAAAGTAGGTTTTCCACACACGCTCCCACATTTGTTTTCCTCTCTCCGTCTACGTGCATGTATTTGCGTATGTACGGAACGACACTGCATAGTGGAGAACCTCATCCTATGCCTATGCCCGTGCCTATGCCTAGCCCCAGGCTCCACCTTTGCCCAAAAAGAAGCGAGCGTGTCTGTAATTGCGGCCCATTGTCTATTCCAAATGAGTGACTTTGAGGTAGGTCCGCTGGCAGACGGCCCCCCTACAGCCACATGCGCCCCGTCGCATTTCGTGGTTTCCACGGAAATTTCCTTTGTGGCACAATTGAAAGCTGGACTCGATATTGAAACACCGATGGCCCGACGTTCGGGACCTCGTTCAACTTTCTCGCATGAGACATGTTTGAGAGAGGACTCCAGCGGGTTGCGTTGCAGGGGCAAAACAGTTGTGGCGAACATGTTCGATGCAGGCAGCAGGAAACCAGTATTGTATGGTTCCTAGCACGTTTGAAGGGGATGTTCGAACTACTTTAAAATATCCTTTGCGGAAAATCGCTTTAACAGTGTTTCCCCTAACAGAACTCTCATTTTTAATTATTCTAAATTTTTTGAATCTTATTTATTATCTAAAATAAGTTTTTTTAAATTTAAAATTTTATTCACAACCAAATACTAATTATTTTCTTACATTTTCAAACCCTCCAAAAATACCATTTTAGATTTCGTATCTTGACTCTCTTTGATTTAAATTTAATAGTAATTTTGGCCATGTCTTTATGATGGTCTACCAGAAATGTGGAATTATTTTCTGACCTTAAACCTAACACTTTGACAGGCAAAGCAGATGAAAGGCAAAGCTGGGCTGATTTAAGTGAACTCAGGAGGAAAGCGGTTGCAGGAGGATTTTGGTCATAGGAGAGAGTCGGGAAGCGGGGTGACGGGTGGCTGGCGTGGTCAGCTAACACTTAACATGTTTTAACATGTTGAAATTATATTTGGCGCCTGCCTATTCCTCTGCCTCTTGGCAATGCTGTTGATGCTGTTTTTCCCCGATAAATGTCAAGCAAAAAGTTGGTAGAAAGTCAACGACCAGAGGAGGAGTCCCATTCCCCCTCACCATTCCCCAGCAGAGCAAACAAAAAGAAACAGAATAAGTAGCGGAAAAAATGTGTAATAACAATAGGAAAAGTTTGTTTTCGGAGTTGAATGAGCGCGCACTTAGTTAGTGCCCGGAGAAGGGGGTTTGATTTCGGTTTCCCTGTCCCTGTCCCCCTGGTGGAATATGAATTCCACTGCACTCAACAGACCATCACCACCCCAAAACCCACCTCATTTCGGGGCATTTCCCAGGCCGTGCAAAAACAATAAAAATGTGATAAATTTTGGTTTCATTGGGGAAAATGTGGAACAACAAATACAAACAGATTGGTTTTGGTTCGATATGCGCCCCACTTAGGAGGGGGTATGTCAATGTACAGCAGGGCAATGCAGTAGCAATGATTGAGTTTATATAATGCGCCAATCCATTGGGAATATTCATTATTTATTTGCTGAAAAGATGCTCAAACACACTAGTAGTAAAGGTAGTAAGTAGTTCCCTTGCTTTATAAAGTTATTTGAAACCACCGGGACTCGGTTCTCCCCTAACAGAGTCATATGTTGGAAGCAAACGCATCCAGGTAATGATTTAATATATTTAAACATTCAAATGCAAATCTGAATAAATCGTAGAAAGCCAGGAAGGAAGCCAACATTACAGCTGTGGAATCAACGTAACAAAGGACTCCTCTACACCTGTCGGCTCGTCGCCACCTTTGCGCCCCTGCCCATCAGGAAAGAAGCACTTTGGCCATCGTAAAATGCCGAGATCCAAACCGCACTCAAAGAAATTATGCGAAAGCAAAACTGCAGAGTTAGGGGCTAACATTGGTGTGGGGGTGAGGTAAGCTAAAGAAAAGTGTGGCGAAATCGGAGGAAAACGAAACAAAAAAATAAACAATCAAGGCATTCCGACTATATGTTACCGTAACTACTATATGCCTGAAGCTCCACACCTTTAACAGCTGTTAAAGTCTCTTAGAAGTCTTACTCTGTACATAGAGACGAGCAGATTAATGTTATATTGTTATATATGTATGCATACTTGTATGTTACATACACTTTCACCAACATAATATACCCTTGCATACTGTTTAGGTGTAAGAGCTATCAAAATACAAAACGAAAAAAAAGGACAACGCCAGCACACAGTCCCTCACACACAGAAAGAGGAAAAGCAAAAGCAAAAGGGAAAGTGAAAGGGAGAGCAACATAAAAGCAACTCGCGCGCTGCCAACGACGCGAACGAGCAAACAGCCTTAATAAAAATTTCATTTCCTTAATCAAATGCATTATCAAATTACAACAAACAGCACAAATCCCAACAACATTGGGAGCAACATCAGCAGCAGAATACACAAAAGATTCACTCGTGAGGCGTGCGGTCTACTAGTTCCGCCTGAATCCAGACTCAAGTGACAGTGTGAATATTCCATATATTCCATATGTATATGTATATATCGAAAGCAGTTAGAATATTGAAATAGGAACAATCACCTCAACATTTAAATTTTGGCTCAATTTTTGGGTTCTGGGTCCAATTCTGGGTTAGGTCTGCCTATGTGAGTCTATGTGCCCCAGTCCCATTCATACCCACACTTTTCCTTTTCCCTCTTTCGCTCTCTCTCTCTCGTTTCTCTATCTCTGCTCACTCTCTCTCTCTGTCGCTGTCTCTTATCTCTGTATCTTCCTATCCTTGTCTGTGGTGCAAGGCGGCGATTCAACCAATAAACACGACGCTTATTTCGTTATAAGCTAAAAAGTCAATGATTGCATTTGCATTCTGCTGGATTTCTGCATCGAAATTATGCCAACGTCTGGCCCTGGCTCCACTTCGCTATGCCGTTACTGCCGAAAAGGCAGCTGGGGTGGATTGTAGAAGGCGGAAGTGGAGGCCAGGCGTCGAGGTTGGAGTAAATGGAGGTGATGGATACGGCATAGTTTCGACTGGTCGAGGGGGTGGGGGGCCCGGCTGTCAGCCTTGGCAAGTGCAAAAGCCTTTGCGTGGTAAGGAAATTAGAAATGGAAATTATTATCGTAATTCCCAATGTTGGTGTAGTTGTTCGATGTTGTTCCTGCTGTTATCTGCTAGTGTTGTTGGCTCTGTAGCTGTTGTTGCTTCAGTTTTTGTTGGTATTCCCACTACACGCTGCTGCTGCTGTCATGTAATTACACAGCACCAAAACAACCAGAAGAGGAGTCGGTAGCGTTGATTGTTGTTATTGTTATTAGAAGTAGTTTGCTGCTGTTCTTCTCGTTGCTTTCAACTCTTGTTACGGGTTACGGACTATCTGTGTAGACTTATTTTCTAGGCTCTTTGGCCCTTTCCCAATCTTCCCATCCAGACGTTCCGATCGATTTTATGGCGCGGAATCACTCGAATTATTCTTCAGATCGTACAGTTTTATATTGGTAATATGGATATGTTATTTAACAACGTCCCTGAGCTTTCGCATTGCTTGAAATTAAATTTCCTAGTATTTGAAATCAAATTGCGAATAGCCAACTCGTTTGATTAATTAATTGTTAAAACGTTTGCCCACTTTTCACTCTTTGAGCATTTCAGCAGTGCCTACAATATCGATTGCAAAGGTTAATGGTCGCCCGGGGACAATGACATTGCTCAGGAGACAGAAGGAAACGCCGGAGTCCAAAAGGGAAGGAGACAACGCCTAAGTCCATGCAATCCATGCCAGCCAATCGATAAGGTAGGCTCCATATGCAGTTCCAAAACCTAAAATAGGCCAGAAACTTCCGCTAACCATGGGGGGAGTGCCTGCAGCCCGCAAGCTTCGCCATCGCTTCCGTTTCTGCCGGCAACGCCCTGGGCTAGGGCCGTCTGACTTTTCCTTCATCTGCGCTTTTACCGTGTTTTCTTTTTAAGTACAAACACAAAAAAGAAACCTAATTGCCTACTTTTGTTGCTGGCTATCGGTCTAACCTGTTCTTCCAGCCCCTGCTGCCACTGTACCCTGGTGAAAGCGGTTCATTTGGGGCGCAAAGGAAATGCCCGCACATTGATTTTGCGCAAAAAGTACGCTGAGTAAAATAAATAAATTTGCATTTAGCTGGAGCCTATCGTCTCTTCCTAGGTGCTCTACTCCATCTATAGATCTCATTTCAAGCCGGATACCGACTAATTGATTCAATTTGTATTCATTTTGGCCACTCGACAAATGCAAAATGTTTTCCCGGCGCAAGTCAAAATCTTCCTCAACCTTTGTAGTCATTGAAGATAAACCAAATTTAAACTTAATTAATTTGCATTTAAATCACTGTATTACTGGTCTGTATTGTGATATGGAAAGTGATGAATAATAATAAAGGAGAAATACAATCAATTACAAATTTCCTCAAAAGAGATAACCGTAAATGTACCTCTGTGCATGCATATGTACATACATATGTAAGTATGTAAGTGCAATACTTTATGTACTTTATTGAATACTTTATTGCACACTGTACGTCTTATCAGTTCGCGGATAAGATACGAGTATTCCATTAATTCCTGGCCAATACTGAAAGGCACAACCTATGTATTTCCTGTGCTTAGTGTCTTTTTTTCATCCGTACAGAACGGGCAAAACATTAACAAATATTTACAAGCAGCATGGAGAAAAAAATACGAGAATACCTGGTCGAAATAAATATTGGGACACTCACTTATCATAGATATTTTTTTTCAAAAATTTTTTAAGAAATGGTAAGCATTTGTAACGACCCACAAATTTTTTTGAATGTATCTGCATATAAAGAAAAGTAACGGAAGGTTAAAAGTTTTATATTTTGTATTCGGGGACTTTTTCCTGACCAGTTTTGTGAGACGTGTTTTTTTTAGTACAGTACGAAATAATTATTGGTACAACATCAGGAAAGGGGTGCTAATTGACTGTGTATTCAAGTTTTTCGTAGTTAAAGGTGAGTATTTTATTCTTTTTAGCTGTGAACAAGTAAAATTTAACAATCAAAGGCTAAATAAAAAGTTCATTTAATACAGTTCCACACGTAAATAAAAGTCAAAATGGGGAATGGAGTAAAGTTGTCGGAGAATATGCAAAAACTATCCTTAATTTGCACCGGGAAGGGAAAAGCATTCGAGAAATAGCCAATATTGCGGAAATAAGCAAGAATACTGTCAAAAAAAATAAAAATAAACCCGGCAGGATTTAATAAAACAGTAAAACTGGCCGACCTTGCTTAGTGTCTGATCGAACAAAACGACGCCAATTAATTTATTTGGCTTTAAATACAGCGACTAGTTCACGGGATATTAAGGCTAAACTGTCTCTTGACATCAGCACCCGTCGTATTCAGCAAATTTTAAGTTCAGAAAGTAACAGTAAGTATGAAAAAAATGGTACGCAAACCCTATGCTTCTGCCAAGGCACAAAGCAGCTCGTCTGGAATTTGCAAAAAAGTACAAATTTTGGACAAGTGAATGGGAGAAAGTTATCTTCAGTGACGAAAAAAGTTCAACTTGGATAGTCCTGACGTTAAAATGATGTACTGGAGAATTTATACGCCGTGAACGCAATTTCTCAATTTTGGGGCGGCTCGCTCAGGGAATGGGCTGCATTTGGACACCCCGGAAGATCCCCTGTATGTTTTGTATCATCTCGAATGAATTCTCAGCTGTACATAAGCCTCATAGACGACGTATTAATACCGTTTAGCGAAACATATCGGGATAAAAAGTTGATTTTTCAACAGGATAACGCTGCATTCCACGTATCAGAATCACAAAACAGTTTTTTTTAAGGACCAAAAATAGATCTTTTGGGGTAGCCTGCATGTATTCCCCGATTTAAACCCAATCGAGAATGTTTCGTAAATACTGTCAGCAAAATTTATAGCAATAGGCGACAATTTGAAAATTTGGTGCAGCTCAAAAAGCCAATTATCGAAGAAAGGGCCAAAATCGACGAAAAAATGCTCCTAAATTTAATTCTATCAATGCCTAATCTTGGCTGAAGTTATTTCAAAGCGTGGAGGCAATACACACTATTAAGTAAAAAACAAATGCATTTGTTCGAATTTTTGGAATTTTAAAAAATTATTTGTATTTTAGTGTACCAATAATTATTTCTAAGGCAGCAAAAATAAGGACCTGAATTTTCTCGAAAAGGATCAGATATTTACAAAAATTTATTTTTATTTCAATGCATTTTTCTCTTTATACTCGCGAATAAAATTTAAAAAAATAATAGATAAGCAAATACGATTTCCTTTAAAAAACTGAGTGTCCCAATATTTATTTCGACCAGGTACTAATAATTTGAACATCGATATGAGTCCTGCACTCCCCGCGAAAGTGAGTACAAAAAAAAATGGCCAAATTACATTTTTTTTTGGGTTTAAAAGAACGAATATTTTAGTCAATACGAGTAAAATGTAATGCGCACTCAGAGAACTTAGTTTTAACGTAGATTAAAGAAAACAAAATCAACTATTTTCTTGTTAGTCCAATTGAATATGTTTTAATTCATAAACTCACAAACTTAGTCACAAAATTTTACCTTTTAAAACGGGAATTCCCCTTTCAAATAAAAGCGGCCTTCTTCAATGTTTGATATGGCGATTTATTTGTTGGGCATAGAGGCAGATAAGAAACAGATAATTCACTTGGACATTTTGCAACATTTTCGATTAAGGCACACATTTAAGGTCAACGATGACGATGGCACGATGTATTGATTGAATGATATTCAACTGCTCTTTAAACAAATATTATGCACTTCGTATTTTTAGAACCATCACGTAAATGTGAACTCGGAAAAACACGACGTCCAAATTATTAAGCTGGAAAATCAGTTGAGAAAAGTGGAAACCGATTTATTGGTTTCCAAGGAAAAGATAGCTTTCCTTGAGGAGAAAATCAGGGATAAAGAGGATATTATAAATGCCTTAACAGTGTCCCTCGATCTATATAAAAACTCAGATCAACCCTCGGTGAAGGAGTACAAAGCGGAAATCAGCAAACAGGCATCCATCATAAAGATTCAAGAGGAAAAATTAACAAGGCTGGAGGCCGAAAAAAAGAGCAGTAAGGGCATACACAATGCAAAAAAATAAAGACAATAGGATGTCCATTGTGCCATTAAGCCAACAAGAGAACACCGCTATGCATCTCAAGCAAAATATCGCAGATCTGCAACTTAATGGGGAATCGGAAATCAAATCAACGTCAGATATGCTGAAGAACAAAGTTCCTCTAGAGTATAAAGGGCAGAGCAGCACTCAAACAGCCGTCATAAAGGATTTGGCGGAGAAATTGGCTAAACTGGAACTGGAAGAGAAATCAAAGAAGGCTTTTATTAGGGCGTTACAAGTGAAAATTGGCCAGTACGAGAACACCATCAAGCAGCTAAGACAATCGAACGTTGATCTCAAATCCACTAACAACCAGAATAGTGACAGCAAGACCATCATCGAAGGCCTTCACCTGAAAGTGAAATCGTATCAAGCCAAGCTGGAGGTAAATGAAAAACTTTTGGATTCCTACAAGGCGCAGCTGAAGGACAGAGATGACCAAATAACCCTTCTGGAATTGGGAAACAATTTGGATTCCTTTAAGATGAAGGAAAAGGATGACCTCTTGAAGGAACTTCAAAACAGAATGGCTAAATGGAATTAGTGGTACACTAAATATACTATACATATGTACATTTGTATCAATATTTACATCTTTATTATAGCAACATATAAAAACTTCTGTAAACGTAATAAACAATATAACTTGATCAAAATATTACTGTTATAAAACTGTTTTTTACTATTTTACTATTCGCTCCTTATATAGAATATCCACATATGTACATATATCCAGCCTGGTCCACTAGAGCACTTGCAGGCACAGTTTGGTGGAGAGGAATCTACGGTATGCGCGTTGGATGTCCAGGTTGAACTTCAATACAGATCAAATACTAATTAAATATTTCAACGAGAAGAGAGTACACATGTGATTTATGTGGAATTGTAATATTTTGTATCATTTTTATACCCGTACTAGAAGAGTTAAAGGGTATATTGTATTTGTGGTAAAAGTGGATGTGCGTAACATAGAGAAGGAAGCGTTTCCGACCCCACAACGTACATATATATTATTGATCAGCATCAATAGCCGAGTCGATATAGCCCTTTTTGTCTGTTCGTCTTGTTTGTCGGCCATTGCTCGGAGACTAAAAGAACTAGAGCAACCACATTTTTTTCCAGACTGATGTAATATCTCACTCCTACAAGTGTGTTTAAAAATTTCGCCTCGCCTCTTTCCGACCCCGCAAATGCTAGATAACAGAAGATAACAGAAAAATGCAGAATCATAGAGGAAGACCATATCTATCAGAGGCCCAAATCTTAATCGGATCCGATCATTAGTTTAGCCACAATGGAGAAAACCAGTGCGACAAACATCGTTCCCTCTCGCTCGCACTCACACAAAATCGAGTCGACATTGCCCTTTCGTACAAATGAGCGGCTGGATCTCAGAGACTATAAGAGCTAGAGCAACCAAACGTTCTGTGCAAGCTCCTGTGACACCACTTCAGTACAAGTGTACTTCAAAATTTCGCCACGCCACCTTCCGCGCACCCAAAAGATGAAAGTCCACAATTTTGAAGATAGAAACGAGAAAGAACGTACGGAGTCGCTTCGAACGGGACTCTACTTTTATACCCGTACTCAGTCAGTACACATGTGATTTATGTGGAATTTTAAAATGTTTTTTATCATTTTTACATTTTACATTTTTGCTACATCTGTCATCGACATCTACATCAGTTCTCACAACAACACACGTACACTGCACGCGGCAGCATGTTTGAGCGTGAGTGTGTGTGTGAGAGAGAAGCTATCAACCCTAAAAAATGTATATTTTGTTTGTTTGTTGCGGGCGCGCGGGGAAAAGCTGCTGAAAATTCATTTGATCATTGTGGCTACAATCGTAGAGAATGACCATATATACCAGATTTCCGAATCTGGTTCAGATCGGATCATTATTATAGCCACAATGATAAAATTAATTTTCAGCAGCGAGCTTCCCCACCCCCCGACTCCGTACGTTCTTTCTCGTTATTATTTAACTCAAATTGTGATTATATTTTTATACCCGTACTCGAAGAGTAATAGGGTATATTGTATTTGTGGTAAAAGTGGATGTGTGTAACACACAGAAGGAGGCGTTTCCGACCCCATAAAGTATATATATTCTTGATCAGCATCAATAGCCGAGTCGATATAGCCATGTCTGTCCGTCCGTCTGTCCGTCCGTCTTGTTTTTTCACTCATTGCACGAAGGCTATTAGAGCTAGACCAATCAAATTTTTCCAGACTGATGTGATATCTCACTCCTAGAAAAGTGTTTCAAAATTTCGCCCCGCCCACTTGCGCCCCCACAAGGGGCGCACATCTGTGGCGTCCACAATTTTAAAGATAGCAGAAAACGAAAAATGCAGAATCATAGAGACAGCCTATATCTATCAGGGGCCCAAATCTGAATCGGATCGGATCATTAATATAGCCACAATAGAGGCAAATGTACGAAAAAACTTCGCTCCCTCTCTTTCGCACTCACACAAAATCGAGTCGATTTGGTTTTTCGTAAATATGAACGCCTGGATCTCAGAGGCTATAAGAGCTAGAGCAACCAAACTTTTGGCCAAGACTCCTGTGATACCAAACCTGAACAAGTGTATTTCAAAATTTCGCCCCGCCCCCGTCCGCCCCCACAAAAGACGAAAATCCACAATATTGAAGATAGGAAAAAACGAAAAATGCAGTATTGTAGAGAATGACCATATCTACCAGATTCCCGAATTTGGTCCAGATCGGATCATTATTATAGCCACAATGATGAAATGAATTTTCAGCAGCAATCCCCACCTCCTCTTGCGGCGTAAGTCAATTATTGGGGTTGATTGTTGCTGCAGCTTCTCACACACGCACACTCACGCTCAAACATGCTGCCTCGTGCAGTCTACGTGTGTTGTTGTGAGAACTGATGTAGATGATGTAGATGTCGATGACAGATGTAGCAAAAAAAATGTAAAATGTAAAAATGATAAAACATTTTAAAATTCCACATAAATCACATGTGTACTGACTGAGTACGGGTATAAAAGTAGAGACGCGTTCGAAGCGACTCCGTACGTTCTTTCTCGTTTTTGTTTTTGTTTCATTTTCTATTTTCTCAAACATAATTTGTATGGATTGTATGATGATATTTGTATGATATTCATGTTGTGCTAGAGTGCTTTTCCACTAGCTATTGATATAAAGTCAAAGGATAGAGCCAGTTCGATTTAATATATGCATGCATATAGATACATCTATTATTAATATTATTAATTTATATTAATTAATTATCATTATTAATTATTATTTTTAATATTGGTAATATTAATATACAAAAATCGTTTCGACAAAATATTTTTTAATTAATCTGTGGTATCTCATTAATATTTTATTTAAATTTGGTTCAAAAGGTATATTAAAAAACAGCAATCAGGAAAAATTTTTGAAGATAATTTGACTAATTTTTATCTTAAAACATAGTGAAATCCTAGCTATCTTTATTACTCGAATCCCATACATATATAAAAAGCTACAATAGTAATATTTATTATCCACCATATTTTGAAACCTGTTCTTTCTATAATTAAATTACTTCAATTATTATATATTATTATTTATTATTTATTTATTATTATTATTTTCAATCAATATCAATAAAATACAATCAATTACAAATTTCCTCAACCCGTAAATGTACACATATACATATATACAATGTACCTCTGTACATGCATATGCTTGTATGTATGTAAGTGCAATACTTTATGTACTTTATTTAATACTTTTATGGCACACTGTACGTCTTATCAGTTCGCGGATAAGATACGAGTATTCCATTAATTCCTGGCCAATACTGAAATGCACAACCTATTTCCATTGCTTAGTGTCTTTTTTCATCCGTACAGAACGGGCTAAACATTAAAAAATATTTTCAAGCAGCATGGAGGAAAAATATGAGAATACTAATAATTTGAACATCGATGAGAGTCCTGCAGTCCACGCCAAAGTGAGTACCATCGAGAAGGGAAGTGTTGTGTCGCTGTTAAAGCGACACTACTTTTATACCTGTGTCGCTGTTAAAGCGATACTACTTTTTATACCTTATACCTTTATACATATGTATGTATGTAAATCACATGTATACTGACTGAGTACGGGTATAAAAGTGGTGTCGCTTAAACAGCGACACAACACGTCCCTTCGCGTTGAGATTGAAAATACGAATATTTTAGTCAATACGAATAAAATGTAATGCGCACTCAGAGAACTTAATTTTTAACGTAGATTAAAAGAAAACGAAACCAGCTATTTTTCTTGTTAATCAACAACGGAAATTATTTGATATGGCTTATACATATATACATTATACATATACACTTGTACATTTTGCAAAAGTTTCGATTAAGGCACAAATTTAAGCGGTCCACTTCAATATTGAACGACGATAACACTTTGTATTGATAATGATATTCAAGTGCTTTATAAACAAATAATATACACTTCATTCATATTTCTAGAGCCATCACGTAAGTGTAAGCTCGGAAAATCTTGATCCGAGTATGGAGTCGTTTAAAAACACGACGCTCAAATTGTTGAGCTGGAAAATCAGTTGAGAAAAGTGGAAACCGATTTACTAGTTTCCAGGGAAAATATAGCTTTCTTCGAGGAGAAAATCAAGGCTAAAGAGGATATTCTACATGCCTTAAGAGTAACCCTTGATCTATATAAAAACTCAGATCAACCCTCGGCGAAGGAATCCAAAGCGGAAATCAGCAAACAGGAAGCCATCATAAAGATCCAAGAGGAAAAATTAGCTAGGCTGGAGGCCGAAAAAAAGTTCAGCAATGGCATTAAGCCATTAAGCCAACAAGAGAACACCGCTAAGCAGCTCAAGCAAGATATCGCTGATCTGCAACTGAATGGGGAATCGGAAATCAAATCAACGTCAGATATGCTGAGGGACAAAGTTCCTCTAGAGTATAAAGAGCATATCAGCATTCAAGCAGCCCTCATAAGGGATTTGGCGGAGAAAATGGCTAAACTGGAACTGGAAGAGAAATCAAGGAAGGCTTTGATTACGGCACAACAAGTGAAAATTGGCCATCTGGTGTTCTCAAACAACTAAATCGATAGTTTTAGTTGCTTGAGAACGTTGTTCTCCAATCCATTAACAACCAGAATAGTGATAGCAAGACCATCATCGATGGCCTTCACCTGAAAGTGAAATCGTATCAAGCCAAGCTCAAGGTAAATGAAATATATTTGGATTTCAAATAACCCTGCTGGGATTGGGAAACAATTTGGATTCCTTTAAGATGAAGGAGAGAGATGACCTCTTGAAGGAACTTGAAAGCAGAATGGCTAAATTGAATTAGTGGTACACTAAATATACAATCGTACCTTAAATATATCCACATATATCCACATGTATCCACACACAACCTTTTAAAATAAATAGCTATCAGTTCCAAAATCGTTTTTTTAAACTAAATTTTATTTGAAAAGTAACTAAATATTATTTTATGGAGTTGAAGTCAAATATTTTCAAATGTTTCAAAGAGATATTTTATCAGCTAAAATATAATGCACTCATATTGGACAGCTACGAAATAATAAATATATATGTACATACATATATATCCTTAAGATCCCCCAATATCAAAATATGTAAAATGAGCTTTTTACCCCTGGAGAGTGAGCCAAAAAAGATGCGCTTCTTTTTATTTGAATACTTAATGACACGTGTATTAATGCTACTTTTCGACCTTGAAATTTAATTTTAAAAAGAATTATTTTAATAGCGTTGGGAAATTTTAATTTTACATTATGTTAAAAACTCTTAGCTTTATTTATGACTCTAATCCCATAATATATATAAAACATTCCATAATATTATTTATTATCCGCCATATTTTGAAACCTTTTTTTTCTATAATTAAAAATACTTCTATCGGTATTTTTTACCATAATAATTTTTAGAAAAACCAAAAGAGCTCTGCGGGCACCCATAAAATATTTAGAACAGCGGAATTGTCGTCAGGTGTCGCCAGACGAAATGTAGTTGTACTGTAGCCTCAATTTTACATTTGACAATTTTCCCAAAATGTTTATATAATAACATATTTACAATGTACATAATATAGCGTAATATAGTAGGATAAAACAATAAACAGAGTTTATTTTTAATATTCGCACTCATTAATAGAATACATATGTATGTATATTCCATCATTTCCTCTCTTGTGGAATCCAACCTATACTCTATATTCTTACTACCAAATTCGAGATAAAAATTCGGTTGGAGTGGTACCCCATTTCATCCATTCACATATTTTTATATAAAAAGTAGAATGGTTCTATAATTGCTTTAGATACCATCATTTTGAAATGAATCAAGCCTTTCTGTCGGCTTTCGCAGCCTAATATTCTCCTACAAATTCTACAAAAATCATCTAATTAAATAAAAACTAAAACATATACAACATACATAGGTGCAACATAGAGTCGTACGCCTATAGTGTTTACTTCATACCAGGGACCATAAATAATGAGTTTTTTTTTTGTATTTTTTATAACGAAAAAACCATTTACAGCACATCGAAATTCGTAGAATTAGACTGTTCCAGACCGTGTCATAATGAAGACGCTGGGGTCTGTTCATGACTTATTAATTGTTAAGATCTACTAAATATGTGAACTTTTGTTGGCCCCCTTGATAAGGAACAGTTTGTTGTTGTGAATTTTTTATCGGAGTTATTGAACAGAAAAATTCTTTGTGGCATCATTTTTAATTTGGTTAAAGCTGGGGCAGAAGGTATGTATATTAGAAGCCAAAGAATACGCAAACATCTTTGGAGTTTTGTTTTATTTATAATTTTTATTCTACGGGGAAATTTCAATTTTACACTACATATTTTAAAACATCGTGAAATCTTATCTATATTTATAACATCAATCCCATAAATATATAAAACAGCCATAATACTATTTACTATCCGCCATCTTTTGAAACCTTTTCTTTCTATAATTAAAAATACTTCTATCGGTATTTTCTACCATAATATATGTTAGAAAAACCAAAAGAGCTCTGCGGGCACCCATAAAATATGTAGGACAGCGAAATTGTCGTCAGGTGTCGCCAGTCGAAATATAGTTGTACTGTTACATCAATTTTATAATTTTACGCTAAATTTATATTTAATATGACAACGCAGGGAGCACCATCGCTTCGCTCGCACGCCAACCCTCCTCCTCTCCGTCTGTCAACTCAACCACCCCTTAAGAGAATACAAGAAACTACATTTTCTGTGCCTCTTGGCTTTCGTTAACTTATTCACCACTCCTCCGTCATCCACTCATCATCCTTATCACTCTTCTTCATCACAGAAAATAAAATATCGGACGGTGAACGTCCGTTTACACGTACTCGAAGAGTAAAAGGGTATGTTTTATTTGTGTCAAAAGTGGATGTATATAACGCAGAAAAGGAAACGTTTCCGACCCCATAAAGTATATATATTATTGATAAGCATCCATAGCCGAGTCGATATAGATATTTCTGTATGTCCGTCCGCTTGTCCGTCTTGTTGAGCTTGAGCAACCTAGAATAACCACATCTACCAGATTGTCGAATCCGGATCATATCGGATCATTATTATAGGCATAAGGCTGCAATTTCAGTTGCTAGCCCCCTCCGCTTCAGAGCTACAGCCGCTACTCGTTCTCTCTCGCTCAAACACTCTGCTTGCCTTGTTCAGCGTATGGCCTGTGGTGGAGACGTTGCAAAAAAATGACAAATTAAAAATTTTAAACCTGATAAAATATTTTGAAATTCCGCATAAAGCATAAGCTTACATTTGTATAGATGGACTAAGTACCGGTACAAGCCTAGTGTCGCGGCAACTACGACTCAACGTTCCCTCTCGTTTCGCTTTCTTTCGTGCTCTCTCGCATTTGCATTCGGGACACGGGCCCTTAGTCAGTTTCGGTCCGCTATCGCCCTCATTAGCGTCTTTTTCTATCGTCTGGATCTTGTCCTGGACCTGCAAAACCCTTTTGCAGACCTTCACACTTTCTATCGTTTCCATGTCTATATATTGTTTATTGCAACACTTTTATTGTTTATTTTTTTAGGGTTGAACAATGTACAGTTCACCACATTAAGACTAAAAGATTAATATAACAAGAATAAAAAAAAGAAGAAAATCTAGACTATTAAATTAAATTAAATTAAAATTAAATTATTTAAAAAATATTCATTAGCTTAGATTTAACCATATAACCATCTAGTATCGTAGGAAAAGAGATGAAAAAAGTGTTTTAGTTACGGCAAATGCTACGGAAAGATTCATGGTCAGAATAAGTAGGGAAGACAGCGTTGAAGATAATGGTGGGAAAAAATAAAAAGTCGGGCGGGAGGGGACTGTGATATTGATAAAGGCTACAGAGGGCAATGGAATCATACCTCACCAGCGAGAATTTTTTGCAAAAAAAGAACTCCATGGCAGATCCTACGACTTTGAGAGAGCGGATATCGAGAAGTCGCAACCAATAATGAATCAATATAAGAGGGAAGATGTCTATGACGGGTCCATATTAAGACCACGAAGTGCGAATAGGAGAAATTGTTTTTGGAGCTAGACTCTTCCATATCCTGATATTTTTGGTAATCATAATAGGGGACCAATTACGCAGGAACCATATTCAAGATAGGCCGAACAATATACACATATAAAAGTTTGGTCGTATAAGGATCGGTGAATTTTGTGGACCATCTTTTAATAAAGCCCGTACACCTAAAGCTTTATTCGATCATTACGGATATGTGGGGTTAAAACACACTCTCTAGGGAAAACATAATTGATATAAAGTCAGTAATTTTGAAGAGGCGTTGCAAGGAACAGTTATTATGTGTAATCCATACACCTGGCTACCAAGGTCCATAAATGTTTCAAAATGAACATTAATATTCCTTAAATGTTAAAATAAAGTTTCTTTTATTATGTATACCCTATTTGTTTAGGGCGTCGTTCGGACTTAAAATTTAAGGGTAAAAAGGCTGACAAAATGTTGCACAATTTTCACATCGTCCCTCTGATACCCTTACTCGGGATTCATGTTAAACGTTCCCAATAAAAGATCGTTAATGAATCCTATTAAATAGCAGAGGTCAGCCAAGATGGCTACTTTTTATTAGAATACCCCATGCTATAAGGAAAACAGGCATCATCTTCGAGACAATTGGGGAGTCACGTACCTTTCACCATCAGCGTTTTATCAATGATTTACAAACTAATCCAGAACCTGTAAGTTTAGATCTAAGACCAGAGGAGATAAAGCTTCTGGATGGAAAAATGACCATGGTTTACTGAATCAAGCCACCAAATAAAGTCAGTGTAGACACTCCTTTTCTATCGGATCTGCAGAGCCATAAACCAGCATGCACTGCGGTGGGAGAATTCTGGCACAAGGTTTGACTTCCTACTGGAAATGGAACGGCGTTTCGCCAAAGCCGTGCTGCGATTCAGAGAATATGGGGCCTACAAATTTGTTGGATGTGTCTATTATAATTTTATCGAAACGTTTTGGAATGGCGAATAAGTTTGAGATAAAACGATAATTACAAACTTCGGATTTCTGTGGATATTCTCTTTTCTTGTTGAATGGAGAATAAGCAAAGATACTTGCGGCAGATGGTGGGAGGCTTCGTCATTAGATCCAATAAAGTGAGGTTAAAAGTTTCACAGGAGGGGCACACAAAGTGGAATAACCGCTACAATGTTTTTTAGAACCGCACTGCGGAACCTATATCGGGCCCGTAAAAGACGATCGGAGTTTGTAGATTTTTAGGTTGATTAGAGAAAAAAGAGCGATGAACGGGGATATAATACATATAGAACTATTTGCCGGAAGGGATGGGGCGTTTGGGATGCTTTCGGGTCTGTGCCAGCTCCATAAATAATGATTTTTATCTACTGCGCAATGATATAATGTTGACAAAAACCGACGTTCATAAACAAATTTCGATATTGCAGGAAATTTCCAGGGCCTACAGGAGATCCGGAATGTGCGCAAGTTCCTTCGCGCTGATAGACAGGATCGCGTGTTCGAATGCCGAAAATGCAAGTCGCGTTTCGGCGATCGTGTTCAGTTCGCATTGCATAAACAAATCGATTGTGGACGTGGCTTCATAACAGGCATTTGGAAGGCAAAGATACCATAAGCTGCACAACATTTATTTTTTTGCCGCTTGAAGGCTACTTCAAGAACGACTGGTTTGGTTTGGGTACAACAAAATATTTTAAATAAATTTTGACAACATGGACTATATGATTACTGCAATCTATAATTGACCATAAAGGATTTACGATTTATTTAATTTTTGACAATATCATTTCAATCATATCTTCTATAAAAATTCATATTTTAAAATTTAACTATAACTTCTTGTATAAAATATTTTTCTTTCTAGGAAATTGCATATGTTCATTGGGACAACTAATTTTAAAAAATTAAAACTAAAAAAATACAATAAAATTCGCGATCATCCAAATTTATATATTGAATATTGTTGATATAATTTTTTGCTAAATAAAGCAAGATATGAGTTTGTTTTATTCCAGCTCTTTCGGGTCTTCATTTTCTCAGTCACAAATGCAATATATAATGGTTTGTTAATGGTTTGAGTAAAAAACTAAAGTCAGGAGAATTATATAAATAAATAAATTTCGGGATCGGACTGAATATCGAATAATTTCATCCACTCATACCCAAGGTCAGCTGCTAGGGTCACCTATGACCGGCCTACTAAAATTAAATTTCGGCTGCAGCCCAACCAATAATTGAATCATATTCAACCTATTATGTATCTCGGATATATGTACCGAAAAAAAGTAACGCTAAAATATAAATCCTCTATCCCATATGTAATCCCAACTCACCTTACACCGGGACCATATTAAGAGATATTTATTCGAATTGATTGCCGTTTCAGCTATATGGCAACGTAAAGCGCAGGTAAGCCAATTGTTTTGAAAAATTTAAAGATAGATAGAATCGATTTCCAAAGATATATACTACATTATCAGCAGATATAAATAGTCTATGTTCTGTCTATCCTACGTCCATTTTTTTTGTGTCCGTTGGTAATTGTAAATCCGTATAAATAAAGTTTAAACTTTTCATCCTGACAAAATTATTTTGAAATTCGCATCCAAACACTTCTATCCTCTACTTTATTGAACAAAAGTAGATAATTTAATATCGTCTCAGAAAACAGAATGTATGAAAAAATCATATCTATCAGAGGACCAAGGTCCATAAATGTTAGCCATTTGGCGAACATTTTTTATCACTCGCTGATCGTCCAAATAAAGTTTCTTCTAATTTGCTTTGTCCTATTTGTTGCTCTTTACCTGTTCAAAACCCTTTTATACTTTAAATTCACTAACCAAACTTCTCATCAAACTCCTGTTTATTTTTCAATACAACCTTTCTTGATACCCTTCTGTGCAAGGTCAATATCAGAACTCTCACCAATTTTAATAAACCCACAATTTCGAGGGCGGTTCATATATCTTTTGTCAGGGAAAAAAGAATATGTGGCATCAGTACAAATCTAAATGCTCAATTTGAAGGACATACAATAAATTAAAAAAGATATTAAATATTTGTATACTTTACCCATGTCAATATTTTTATCAATGATTTTTGCTGCGGATTGTCCAACCTGTAAAATTATTTGTCGTAGCCGTCTATAGTACCAGACAAGCCCTAATGGTTTCAGTCGAACAATGACCATGGTGCCGGAACAAGCCACCAAATCAAAATGAGCCCAAAACGACAGCACTCCAAGTTTGAAAATCGAATAAAGACCCAAAACAATCAATTTATTCTGTGCGATGGGAGCTCCTCTGGATCAAATCAAAGGACTTCCTACCAATGGAATCTAATTCTTGGAATGCAGTCATATGTCATATACATGACTCCTTCGAGTTTTTCTGATGAACGCGCCAAGTTGATTTTGTGTCTATTGGATTTTATGTGAACGTAAGGCCAATGTTTGTTTTACATTTACTTAACATGCGATGTTAAGTTGAAGTACCACCTTAACATTGTGGATCTGTGGATAAACGGTTCCAAAAAGTCTTAAAGATAAGCAATTATGAACCGGGCAGCAGCGTGTTCCTTAAAAGTCTTGCGTCATTAGACGAAACCGTGACCGTAAAACGTCTTAAAAATCCCATATCGTCGTATGAACCGGTCCACAAAAAAGTCTTAAAGTATCTCCGTAAAAGTATCGCTCGGATATTGGAACACACGACCGGATTTGTGTGGATACCGCCTTATTCCCGAGATGTCGCAGCCCAAGGGATATATTCCATAGTGGGCCATTTTGCTTTCTGTTGCTGGTGAATTTGTATTTGCTCGCGGGTCTGGCACCAGCTGGACTGTTGCCAATCTACTGCGCAATGATGATGTTCTGCCAGGACTGTCGCGAACGTTCATAATAAACACCGATTTGCAGGAAATTTATAAATCCACTAGCCAGGGCCCGGAATGAACACGGGCGTGACAATGCTGATAGACACACATCGCGATGCTTCATCTTCGAAAATGCAAAGTCGCGTACCTTTCGGCCATCAGTGTTTTGGCAATGCAAAACAAATCGGATTGGACGTGGTTCATGGTGTGCACACTGTGTGCGAAGAAGGCTGCCAACGGCAAGCGCCTGGACCACAAACGCTGCTGACTTTCGTCTCGCAGCGCGTCTTCAAGAACAAATGGTTTGGTTTTGGGTACGGACAAAACCATGAAATTACCGAGCTCATGGACCGCCAGTGGGAAAACAAATACTTCGACCAGAAAATAGTTCCAAGGACTGGTGCTTCCATTTCATTTTTAATTCATAAATTATCAAATATGTCATTTCAAATTTAATTTAATTATAACTTGATAATTAAAAATAACTGTACGATGAGCACGCCCAAAGAAATTAAAAAAATTGGGGTCGCCTCCTTCGCGTTGCCGGAAAACTCTGAAGTGACTCTAAATGTATAAATTCGAGGATGTCGAAAACCAATATTTACTTTGAATCTAGACTCACTTGTTTGTAGCTATTGACTTTGTCCAAAGTCAGGGGAAGATATGTGCTAAAATATATTCTCAGTCTTTTTTAAATTGTTATCTGCTCCTCACACACATGGAATCTTGGTGGACTTTTCGCTTTCTTCGATTTGCTGTCTTGCTGCTCCCAAGTGTCTTTAGAATATGATTTTTCGCATATAAATTTTCAAATCGGTATCCACCCTTTTATTTTTTCATCATGGGCTCCCCTGAAATGCGCCTTGTCCCTCAGGTTGCGGATAAAAATTGGCCTAGGTATCCCCGACGGTCATATTCGCACACCGCATCATTCCAAAATATTCGCACACATTCTTCTCCGGCCGAGACTAAAATAAGCAGACTGGACGACCACTTTTAGTCCCTTCTTGATTTTGAAGGAGCCCAGAACGTCAACGTCGGTGGGCACTACCTGGATGTATACAAATTTCATGGCTAAACCATCCCGATTTTGTACGTGCAGCTATGGTCCAACGCCTTCCAACGGCTACCCGCCTGTAATTAATATATATAATTCCTAGGCGCCCATTAAGACAGACGGAAGAGACAGATAATTCTTACTTTGGGTATGGGGGTAAAATGGAACTCGTCAATTATGAGCATAAATGGCAGGTTCTTGAAAAGGCCAAGTTGGATGCCATATAATTGACCATACGTCCAATACAGGATGTTTGTTTTGTCTCTTTACGTAAAATATAGGCCAACCTGGTTTGTTTTCAGACTCATGTATTCAGCAGTGGGTGGAATTTAAAAATTTCTCCAGATCCGCCCACTTATGCGTCAAATTAACCCAAAATGCCGTCGCCATGCTGTTTCCAACAATTTTGAAGATAAAGAAAACAGAAAAAACAAAACAAAAAACAAAAAAACCAAATCTATCAGAGGACCGAATCTGGTTTCTGGTTCGCCATTTGAAAAGGCAACGCCATCCCTCTCGCTCTAAGTCATGAAAATCTTTTTTCGGATCTTTTTATTTTTTTGTATATGCAATATAAATATTTTTAAATTGTTGTATTTAAAATTTGCACAAAACGGGCATAAAACTCCTGTAATAAACCCATTTTATTTCGGGGAAATCGGGAGGCTTTTGATAATTTCTGTGGGAAAAAGGGCGCCCCAACAAAACGCTGCATCTAAACAAACGCTGCATCCCAACAAAACGCTAAATAAAAATATTTAACGATTGTAAAAGATCGTACCCTGTTTAGCTCCTCCAAAATAGTACCTGAAAAAGAGAGTAATCCATACCTCAAGCCCTCTCTCAAAATTATTTGTCGTAGCCGTTTCAGCAGTATAGACAAGTCTTTGTTATTCGACCAGAACAACTGAGTAAGTTGGAAAAAAATTGCGGATATTTTCAGCAAAATACATACAAATATTATTTATATATTTTTATATTTATAATTTTTTAAATTTTATATATAAAATAAGGATTTTAAATAATGCCAACTCACCGTTCGACGTTCAGTAAAAATGTCATATACATTTCTCCAACAAAAGTTTGCATGGATGAACAAAACGACTTTGACTTCTGTATCCATTCTGAAAGCTTTAAAACTCCACCGCACTGCTATAAAACCATCCATACCTCAAGCCGATCTCAACATCTTTTTCTATATTTCTATACATTTTCTATATTTGTAATTTAATGAATATACATAAAAAAAATTAATATAAAGATAAGTTAATGCGGATTTTCAAAATACTTTTAAATATAGGGGTTTTGGCTATGCGAAACGCAACATCTGCACTAACTTCTTTGAATGCCGATATTTGCATATTAAAAAGACTTTTAGTTCTCTCGATGGCTATAAAACCATTTTTGTCATCCTCTATATTGTTTATTGCCGACGAATTTTGTTTACAAAAATCCCCATGAATCCATTGGACAAAATACACGCTCTAGACGAAATAGAGAATAAACCCATTCTCTGCATGCAGAGTGCGGGTAAAGTGGTAACATGCGAATATAAGTATATCAGCATTTCATCCACATCTTTACAGGACAAGCTCTTCAGGAACTCGGAAAAGAGAAGTCAATAAATAAAAAAAGCCGAATATTTTGTCGCAGCAATTTCTCAAGAGTTTGTCCAGTGTCAAAATAAACTTTCGGAACAAATAAACTACCTCACACAGGTGTCCACCGGACAGCCGCACGAAGGTTCTGGCTACGCCTCGGCGAAGTGCTGCAAATGGCCTGGCACCGCATCCAGCACGCCCGATTAAGTCCGTGAACTGGAGGAGACGAAAGCCAAGCACTCGCACGCAGCAAGGCAACAGCAAAAGCGACATCAAGAAATGCCGCCGCTCAGCGGCAGCAGCAGCAACAACAGCAGGCTGCGGCAGCTGTTGCCCAGCAGCAGCAACAACAGCAACAGGCTGGCGGCGGCGTAGGTGTCTCACCGGGAATGACACTATGGAGTTGGACACGCCATTGGCGATACATCTGCTGGAATGTCCGCCAATTGTTTTGTATCCAATAAAATATCTAGGATTAAAAAGGATAAAATGGGAATGTTGTTTTAGGTTCGTTTAACATGAGAAACCAGGTCGGGCATTTCTCTCTTAAAAAGGGCGTAAAACGGTTACAGACATCAAATGTCTTAAAGTCTTATGAACCGGTTCCGAAAAAGTCTTAAAAGTCTTAAAATATCGAAACCGGTTCCGAAAAAGTCTTAAAAAGTCTTAAAAGTCGTATGAACCGGTTCCGAAAAAGTCTTAAAAGTCTTAAAAGTATCGAATTTAAAGAACCAGATTTGTGTGGCACTGCCGCAGCGTCCAGCTCGTCGCACCACAACAACACGTACGGCAGCGGAGCCATTGGACAGCTGGCCACTTTGAAGTCGCGCGCTGGCACCAACGTGGACTGTGAGAATCTGACGCGAGTGACCGTCTACAAGGACTGTCGCTACCGGACAATTGAACTGGCCGCCTCGCAGAATCCAGCGAATCACACTGGCCAGGGCCACCGCCTGAACACGGGCGTGACAATGCAGCGAGGACACACCGAAACAGATGGCGACTTTCTCATTGCCTACTCGACCGTTCCGGGCTTCTACTCGTGGCGCAACACCACTCGGGGCAGCTGGTTCATGCAGAGCCTGTGCGCCGAGCTGGCTGCCAACGGCAAGCGCCTGGACATTTTAACGCTGCTGACTTTCGTCTCGCAGCGCGTCGGCGATAAGCAAATGGTGCATGGTGCCCGCCGGACTGTACCGCATGAACATACCGAGCTCTTGGCACCGCCAGTGGGATCGACCCCAACTTCGACCAGAAGGAGTTCCAAGGACTGGTGCTTCGAGAGTTCATAATATAATTCATAAATTATCAAATATGTCATTTCAAATTTAATTTAATTACGCGCTTGATAATTAAAAATAACTGTGAGCACGCCCACTATGCGGGCAAAAAAATTTTGTCGCCTCCTTCGCGTCCTCGAAAACCTCTTTATGACTCAAATGTATAAATTCGAGGATGTCGAAAACATTGCCTTTCAAGACTTGGCCTCTAGACTCAAAGTCTGAGCTATTGACTTTGTCCAAAGTCAGGGGGGCTGTCGATGTGCTAAAATATATACTCAGTAACTTTTTTAAATTGTCTATCTGCTCCTCGTAGCACGACTTGAAGATGCTTGGTGGACTTTCGCTTTCTTCGATTGAGCTAACTTGCTGCTCCCAAGTGTCTTTAGAATATGTTTTCGCATATAAATTTTCAAAAAGGGTATCCACTGTCCTGTATTTTTCCACATGTTGTCCCTTAAATGGGCCTTGTCCCACAACAGCGGGAAAAAAATTGGCCAGGTATCCCAAAGAAATCATATTCGATCCGCATCGATCCGAAATGACCCGCGCACACATTCTTCTCAAGCCGAGACTAAAAATGGACTGGACGACCACTTTTAGTCCCTTCTTGATTTTGAAGGAGCCCAGAACGTCAACGTCGGTGGGCACTACCTGGATGTATACAAATTTCATGGCTGTGCCATCCAGTTTGTATGCAGCTATGGCCAACGCCTTCCAACGGCTAAGATGCACCTGTAAGTAAATATATATAAGTGTCCTAGGCGCCCATTAAGACAGACGGACAGACAGATAATTCTTACTTTGGGTATGGGGGTAAAATGGAACTCGTCAAATATGAGCATAAATGGCAGGTTCTTGAAAAAGGCCAAGTTGGATGCCATATTAATTACTCCGGAGTCCAATTCCAGGATGTGGGACTGTCTCTCCACGTAATTAATGGCCGACCTGGTTTCGCGTTTCCTGTCCATCAGCAGTGGGTGGAATATAAAAACTTTCTCCAGATCCATTTTATGCGTCAAAATACCCAAAATGCCGTCGCCATGCTGTTTCGGAGAGTTCTCGAAATTTTCGAAGAACAACAAAAACAAAACAAAAATAAAAAAAGCGCAATCCTTTATGTGCTGCTTCGCCACGTGGTTCGCCAAGAAAAACCAACGCCATGAAGGAGTAAGTTGTGAAAAATTTTTGCGGATATTTTATATTTTGTATATATTATATAAATATTTTTTAAATTTCAGCGAATTGAAAATAGAGAGCCGAAACGGGCATAAATACACCATTCCGTTCAGTGGAAATCAGGGAGGCGATTGACTTGGTTCTCCAATTCGAGTTGAGGGCGCCCCAACAAAACGCTGCATCCCAACAAAACGCTGCATCCCAACAAAACGCTGCATCCCAACAAAACGATTACTTGAGTCGTCCCAAGTCAGCGTCCCCAAACTCCACCGCACGCTGATAGCGGATTTTTACACTATCCATACCTCAAGCCCACTCTCAACACCACGCGCAGCCCCCCCGCCAGTTTCAGCACTCCCTCTCATTGGAAGCACCAGTAATGAAGAAGTAAGTTGTGAAAAATTGTTGCGGATATTTTATATTTTTTATATTATACATATATTATATATATATTTTTATATTTATATTTTTTTTTAAATTTCAATACTAGCGGATTGAAAATAAAGAGCCGAAACGGGCATAAATACACCGTTCCGTTCAGTGGAAATCAGGAGGCGATTGACTTCGTTCTCCAACAAAACGCTGCATCCCAACAAAACGACTTTGACTTGGAGTCGTCCCAAGTCAGCGTCCCCCAAACTCCACCGCACGCTGATAGCACCATCCATACCTCAAGCCCACTCTCAACACCACTCATTTCTATATTTCTATACATTTCTATATTGTAATTTAATGAATATACATAGCAAGATTCATATATAACATTTGCCCTTGCTTATTAATTCAATTGCTCTGTGTGTGGGTTTTTGGCTATGCGAAACGCAACGCTGCACGGCCACACTGCGAATGCATATTATAATATGCATATTAAAAACTTTACTCTTTCTCTCGATAGCTATCGAGATTTTTGTCCACCTCTATATTGTACATATTGCCGACGAATTTTGTTTACAAAAAATCCCCATGAATCCATTGGACAAAATACACGCTCTAGACGAAATAGAGAAAGAAATCATTCTCTGCATGCAGAGTGCGGGTAAATTGGCAACATGCGAATATAAGTATATCAGCATTTCATCCACATCTTTACAGGACAAGCTCTTCAGGAACTCGGAAAAGAGAAGTCGTCGCAGAAAAATGCCGAAACGCAGTCGCAGCAATTTCTCAAGAGTTTGTCCAGTGTCGAATCGAAACTTTCGGAACAAATAAACTACCTCACACAGGTGTCCACCGGACAGCCGCACGAAGGTTCTGGCTACGCCTCAGCGAAGGTGCTGCAAATGGCCTGGCACCGCATCCAGCACGCCCGATCCCGAGTCCGTGAACTGGAGGAGACGAAAGCCAAGCACTCGCACGCAGCAAGGCAACAGCAGAAGCGACAGCAAGAACATGCCGCCGCTCAGCAGCAGCAGCAGCAACAACAGCAGGCTGCAGCAGCTGTTGCCCAGCAGCAACAACAACAGCAACAGGCTGGCGGCGGCGTAGGTGTCTCACCGGGAAGCGACACTAGTGGAGTTGGACACGCCATAGGTGGCGATACATCTGCTGGAATGTCCACTAACTGAATATGAAATAAAATATCTAGGATTAAAAGGATAAAATGGGAATGTATGTACTCTGAGGTTCGTTTAGAGAACCAGAAACCAGGTCGGGCATTTCTCTGATTAAACTCATAGGGCGTATAATTTTAGTTTCTACAGACATCATTTTTCAATGTTTTTTAAATTTGGAAAATGTGTAAATGTTGCCGCGATTGTCCCCTTTCAGTTGCAATGAAGAAGTTCGCCATATGGAATGTGATCTTTGGCCTTCTCTCTATAAATTGGGCATATAGAATAATGACGACGTCAGGTAAATTCTGGTAATAAATACATACTTAAGCGGACTTGGATAATCCTCTGGGCATGCATCAAAAGGCGACCATTTTTTTGTTGCTGGATGTGTGCATATGGTAGGAGCCATTCTACTTATAATCTCGGGGATATTGATCCGCGTTGGCATATTAAAAGTGAGACTTGACTTTTTAGTAGAGCTACTGGTGGTCTAATTTGATTTTACTCGCAGGAAAAGCAGGCTATCTACTGTGTTGGACTCTGCTTGAGCAACTTTGGGCCATATGTAATGAGCTATCTTTTATTTCCGATTGGTAAGATTGCTTACCTCTAAATGGATTTAATGATTTCATTTGTCTTTGGTTTCAGTCATTCAAGTGTTATTGATTATAAAGGGCATTGCCTTATACAAGAAATGGAACGAGGAAATGGTAGAATGTTAGAAAGCTTAAACCTCGCGCAGACACATGATTCCAGCATGTCATTATATGGATATAATTGATCAGATGGTACAAAATGAAGCAACTGAACCTAGAGCTTCAGCTTATCACAATTACTCGTAAACAGAATAAGAATAATTATATTTAACTATGCAAAATCATTTTCCTTTCTTGATCCCCCACTGCCGTTTGCTCCGATGCCGAAGAATTTGTTCTCGCACACATAGCGTACACACTGCAGCAGGACGTTGCGCTCATGGTGGATATCGGAGGCCAACAACTTGGAGAGCATTGTGTTCTGCTTCGTCGTTTTACGAGCTCGCTTGTAGTTGAGTCCAGAAATACGCTTCTGTGCCTTCGGAGCAGCTGGTTTTGGGGATGGTCGGGGGTTCGGTTTAATGAATTGATGTTCGTTTATAGCCGGTTCGATATTGATTCGGTTACGCGTTGAATGGGCGCTTCATCGGGTGCCTCCTCAGAAGAGCAGTCGCTTTCCTTGAGCAGTTCCTCTGAACTGACATGGTCCTCAAAGGTGATATCTTGGATATCCGTATTTGGGTCTACTAAATCGACCCTAGAACCTTCGTTCTCCACAGTGCTGCACTTTGCGCTGTGTACTTGCAGTTCTGTCCCCAATTGGAGACTTTTCTGCCCCTCAATTTTCTCCTTTTCTTCCTCAGTCTCAATATCGCTGTCTTCACTATCCGAGCCGTACATTCCCAAGAGGCCACATAGAACATTTTCCTTTTTCTGTACGCTATCTTTGGAATGCTCGTAGTCCAACATATGTGCCGTCCCACGAAACATGGGCACGCCTGTGTCACTTAAGAGGGAAGTTTGCTCTTCCAAGGCTTCCGTTTTCTGACGAATGCTTTCATCATCCTTCTTCTTTTCCATGTGCTGGCTGTTACCTTTAGCCTTTTTGTTAGATTTGGGTCGCTTTTCTTGTGAGTTGTTGGGCCGCGTACGTGCACGATCTTCGCGACTGCCAAAACGAGATTTAGAAACCTCCAGGCGCTCGCCGCGTTTGAGGCGTTGTTCTCTGACACGCTTGGCCAGCTCCACATTCGCTGCCGTGGGAAATCTGTAAGCGTAGAGTGAGTCTCTGGCCCTTTGAGATACAGATTTATCCAGAACTTACTTTTTTCTTCGCTCTGCCCGCCAGGCAGCTGTATCTTCGGGTGTCCATACCTTCTTCACTTTCTGATAGATTCCAGTTATGTGATTGGCTTCAATGTGGCGCTCCAATATGTTGTGCAAGGCGGCAAAGTCGCAACCTTCTGCAGGACATTCCTCATGCTGCTCCAAGTGCCGTCTCATGTCCTGAGCGTTGGCCAATTCCATTCCACAGTTGTGGCAGTGCTCGGGACGAGGCGGAGATTTGTAAATTGGCGGAGCTTGTGGCATGGATGAAATCGGACTCTAAATGGGATTAAATGATTGATTAATCTCTATGTTCAGAAAAACCCATTTAAGTCGCACCTGGTCCATTTGTAGAAATTTGGCTGGTACTGTGCTGCCTCGGGCCCCGTACATAGGCGGGGGCTGTTTGGCGCGTGGCAGCAGTGTCATGCCACTGGGCGTCAAATAGTGCATCGTTGTCCTGTTTGCTTCATTTTCGGTCTTGGTGAATTTGGGGGAAGGCAAGACAAATTTTGGCGAGATTTTGTCTTCCATTTTTTGTTGACTGAATAACATGTGAGCGGCGCGCACAGTGGAGTAGTGTGTTACTATCGATTACATATCGATAGATATACGCAGTGTGGCTGTTTCGCTAATGTCGTCCAAATTTAACTGAACAAAAAATTATATATAAACATAAAGAAAACACCATCGTAAACCCAACAAAAGGGTAACTCCATAACATGTTTTAAATAAACCTGGAAATATAAAAAAATATTTTTAAAACAACCATAAGATACTTTTAGATTTTATTATAAGAGTTTCAAGGTTCGCGACCTAGAGAGGGAAAACGAAATTAAAGAACTGGTGCAATGAATAATCATAACGAACTAATAAACAGGGTGACCGTTTAGAGTATTTTAAAGAAAAAAGGCTATAAAAATAGTTATACACCGTTTGACAAACAAATTGTATTAAATAACGCTACATTTCATTCCCACTTATATTTTATGCTTATATTTATGTTTACCGTTTCTTTTTGCTGTTTACTATAAAATCTTTAGCGAGCCATGTAGAAAATTGATTCATCTTTCAGATAAAATTGTTAGGCAGGCCCACGTTTTCACTTTCCCAAACAATTTTTAGATTTTATTTTCCAAACGGAATATTCTTATTCAGAAAACGGAAAATGTATCCATTTTAAAACCGAAATGAAAAGTAAACAGCTTTTATTTAAAAAACGTATCTTAATTGCAAAAAGGAAAAAAAAATAGAAGATTTATTGGTGCATTAAAATGAATTTGCCACCATTTTCTGGGCAATTGAGTTTGTGTCCTTGTTAAACAAAATTTTTTTTTTCCCAACCTCAAAATTGGTTCTAAAAAATTGTTTATTTGTTTTCATGCGAACATGCTCATTGCATGAGCTGGCATTAGCGCGTTGGTATAACAAGTAAAACTTAACAGTACGCAGGAAATAAACCACACTAATGCGAATGTCAGAGCATCTTGAAATGAAAAGTAAGACTTTTGGCTGAAAACGTAAAACGAAAAAATAAGTGAAAACCGGAGTCTGCCCCTATATGTTAAGAGCTAAGTAAACCTTGTATCAAAATCAAAATATAATGTGAATTACGATCATAGACAGAGAACGATTAACCCATTGTCGACCAGTCAACCCATTGTGAACAATTATTTACTCATTTAATTTAAACAATTATATATATATATATTATATAATATATAGTGTTAGCACTACAAGGAGCAGGACAAAGCTATTATTTTCCATTTGAACTCAAGGTGTTCAAAGGTGTTTAAATAGAGGGGGTTAAATGGGCTCTTTTTTTTCTTCGGTATATTTCGGTATATTTATTTGTAACTATTGTAAGCTGAACGAATTTAATAAACAAGACAACTCGATCGCGCATTGTTGAGGTGTTTGTAATAATAAAAATACTCATCTAGCTAGGAACAGCAATGCAAAGCGTCCTAAACACCGTGAAGGGCACAGCCCTAAATGTGGCCGAATATTTAACGCCAGTGCTAAAGGTATTGTTGTTTCCCCATTTGTTGTTGTTGTTGTGCTGCAACGGGGATTGGAATCTCTGATAGATCTAAAATCGGCTGTGAATCTGCATGCTGGACAACAAAGCGGTTTCTCTTTCAATTATTGATTGCCCCTTTCCACGACATCTACCAGCCCCGTCTACACAAATCTCCCCCGACTGGCGTCGAACTGGCGATGCATACATATTTCTATCAATTAAACACGCCCCGCCCCGCCCCCAGTCTTCCCATTAAATTAATTTCCTCTTTTCCCAGGAGTCAAAGTTTCGAGACACTGGCGTACTGACACCCGAGGAGTTTGTGGCTGCGGGCGATCATCTGGTCCACCATTGCCCCACCTGGCAGTGGGCGGCGGGGGATGAGACGAAAACAAAACCGTACTTACCGAAGGGTGAGTAATGCGACGCAACGATTATAACTGAACCGATTTACAACTTAAGGCAATTACGCCCGTAGATAAGCAATTCCTGATTACTCGGAACGTGCCATGCTATCGACGCTGCAAGCAAATGGAATATGTGGGCGAGGAGACCCTGGTAGAGGAAGAATCCGGTGACGGGGGGTGGGTTGAGACACACCAGCTGAACGATGACGGCACCACACAGCTGGAGGAGAAAATCTGTGAATTGACAATGGAAGAGACAAAGGTGAGTGCGTGCGAATCTGTGGGTCATCTGCTCTGAAGAAGCATATATGTATGTAAGTGTCTGTCCTTCTTGTAGGATGAGATGCATACTCCAGATAGCGACAAGTCGGCCCCAGGCGATGCTGTTGACGGCGAGGATGAAGACGATGACGAGGCCATTGACATGGATGCGTTCGAGGAGAGCGGCATGCTGGACCTAGTGGACCCAGCCGTAGCAACCACTACACGAAAGCTGGAAGTGGAGCCAAAGTCCAGCACCGTGGCTGCCACCAATTCCGAGGCCAGTGGCGATTCCGTGCTTCACACGCGCACCTACGATCTGCACATCACCTACGACAAATACTATCAGACGCCACGCCTCTGGGTCGTGGGCTACGACGAGCAGCGCAAGCCGCTGACCGTGGAGCAAATGTACGAGGACGTCTCGCAGGATCATGCGAAAAAGACTGTCACCATGGAATCGCATCCGCATTTGCCGGGTCCGAATATGGCCTCGGTGCATCCCTGTCGCCACGCCGACATCATGAAGAAGATTATCCAGACAGTCGAGGAGGGCGGCGGTCAGCTGGGCGTGCATTTATATTTGATAATATTTTTGAAGTTCGTTCAGACCGTAATACCTACCATCGAGTACGACTTTACGCAAAACTTTAACATGTCCTAAGCCATGCTGGAGGTACATATCTCCGATTGGGACAGCAGAAAGTTAAACCCTGTAATACGCAAACGCAACATTGAAAAACATCGAACGAGTAGATGGTCGAATAAAGCTTTGGGCAAAGACAACAACAACTATAAGATATTCAACGTTTTGACTTATTCATAGACACAAACAGGCCTTCACGTCATTATAATTCATTTTTATTACACTTTGCTTTTCTTGTTGTTGTTTTGTTGGTTGGTTGGTTGGTTGGTTGCATGTTTGAAACATCTCTGAGATGAATTTGTATGTTAACATAATAATAAAGCATATTAAATCAGTAAATTCAATAAATATGCAAGTAGTTTTAGGTAGTTTGTTTCTAGTTAAATGATTTTCTTTGTTCTGTTTTAGTTTTTGAACAATTTTTCAAACTTAAAATGTCTGTGTGTGTGTGTGTGTGTTGCTTGACTTTATATTAATATTTAATTGTATAAGTATATAACTGATAGATCCTTTTTTTTTTTTTTTGTTTGTTATTAATTTTTCTTGGTTTTACGATAGATATAGATTTGCTTAATATTTAAAATCACTTTTCATTTGCAATAACAGGTTCACATCGTAATCAATTTTACAATAAACATACCTAACGCCATACAATTCTGAATATAGTCTGAATCGGTCCGGTCCGTTCGTCCCTCTTCCGTACACTAAGGTGTGTGTTTTCAACTACGCTAGACGTTACGTTAGACGTTAACAATTTTGCCCGTGTACCTATATGACATTTACATACAAACATTCATACATACATATAACTGATCCATTATCCTACGCCTAACCTCATCTATCCTTCCATTTCGCATTGCCAGCTTTGTACAGTATTTACCCATATATTTTTTTATTTTTTAGTTTTCCTTTTTTACATTTTATAATACATACAGAAGTTATACATACCAACTAGAAACCTAAATACATATTATATATATACCTAGGCAGGCCTATGTACTATGTATGTAGATGTCGTCGTGCTTTGTTGGTTTCTGCTCTGTTCTGTTTCGTTCTGTTCTACACGGCCCATAATAATATAACAACATCCATAACATTCATAAAATTCATCTCAGCATCAGCATTCTGCTCTTTTGTTTTACACCTTTAACGATTTGTTGTGGATTTTCTTTTTTTATACATACATACATACAAACATGCATACATGCTATGCTGCCTTTGATTTCGAAGTGTGTATGTGTGGTATTTAAGAATTGTTTTTCTGTTTGCTGCATTTTCAATTTAATAATTGTTTAATGTTATAAGGTACGTTTTGTTTAAGCGCAATGCCTAGAAAACAATTGGGGCAATGATTTGGATGAATGCGAAAGGATCCAGGGGGCTAAACAATCTAAAAGTATATATGTACAAAAATTATTACAAAAATATATGTATGCATGTTTAAATTTAAATGAAATATTTCTTTTACTTAATATTCGATTTAAGAGCGTTTTCAATCAAATTGTGTCATTAAATACATATTATTTTTTGGTTTTTTATTTCGATTTCTGTTTGATTCGATTTCGGTTTCGCCTCATTGCCCCAACTAACTTTTGGCTAAGCATCTCTTCCATTTAGTTTTAAAATGTGGGTTTGACTTTTGTGTACTTTATTTCGTTACCATTTGCTTTGACCCTTCTGTTTTTCGTTGAAACTGATTTAGCATTTGTTTTCTTGATTTGCACAAAATATATATTATAATTATTATAGTTACAAGCTTTACACTGAACTAATGGAGTTACACTTTTTCTGAAATTTACAAACAGTTGAAACTTGCAGCTAAATTTAAATATATTTTATGTGTGTGTGTGTGTGGGTGTGTGGTTTTGTGTTTTATATTTACTACATAGATTTAAACATGATGGTTTTTTATCATATATGTATATATAATTTCTTGCTCATCCTTATCCTCATCCTCGTCTCTTTTCGTTCTTCATCTTCGTTTTGTAGGTAGTTGTTTGCATTGTTTTCTTAAAGCTAACTGGAGTTACAATTATCGTATAGTATTGTACATAAACATACACTTATACTGCTGCATGCTGTATTTTGATGAACACCTAAATTTGCTTTGCTTTCGATTTTCTTTGTATGGATTGGATTCCCCTTTAGATTAAACGCCAACACTATGCAAGACACTTGGCGCAAAAGTTACAGGATTCATGCTACAGGTGGAAACGGAAAAGGGAAACGAAAACAATTTTTATAGAAACTTAATTAAAAACCCAAATACTAGATAGTTGTAAAAGTTACACGATTAAAAAGTGGGACGCGACGCTTAAAAGTTACGCCAATTTACATACAAATGTATATACATGTCCATATACATATATACATACATATATAGGTGTGTATAAAAATAAAATTTGTTATGATTCTCTTTGTTTTTTTTCTTTTTTTTTTTTTTCGTTTTTTTTTTCTGTTAATTCCCAAAGAAGTTGGGGGCTTACTCTTCCTCTGTTGCTCTATAGATCCATCCTCATACATATATCGTATAATGTTTAACAGTGTTTCAGAAATTGCTTCATCAGAGGGACTTAAAATAAGACACGCATTAATTTAAGACAGATTAATTAATTAGTTAAACGTAAACGTAATCTAGACCTAGCCATAAACATAATAATAATTAACATTGAATCAACAAATGTGTATGTGTGTGTGTGTGTGTTTGTATTGGTGTGATTGATAGTTGGTGGTAGTAGTGATGATGCATTCTCCATATAGTACACTCTATATGGAATTCTCGTTCTCTCCTCTCTCCTCCTGCTCCGAAGCATTCAACATTTTCACATTCCGGCGTCTTGCCTCTGCCTCTGGAGGTTTCCTCCATTTTCCTGCCTTGTTATTTACATTTCATAAATGATTTAAGTATTCTATATAGTGCTCCACGTGACCCTACACCTTCCGCTTGGCGTGCAGCATCTCCATGAGCAGCGTCTGGGTGGGTGCACTGCCGGCACAGTGCTTGGAGTAGAGATGCTCCTCGCCGCGTGCGGCCATGGCATGGATTTCCGGTAAGATGTTCACTAGCCTACTGAATTTTTCCTGCAAGAGAACAAGTAAGTGTCCAAGATATTGGAGCTCTTCCAACTATAGCTGATATTTAAAGCACTTACATTGACTGAAGGATAACAGGTGAGGGTGTAGTCCAGCAGGGCTGCCTGCACATTATCATGTCCCTCGGACACGGTCTTCCTGTTCACAATGCCTCGTACATCTGGTCAAAAATTAAAAATGGTTAAGGTACCTCCCGACACTTTGAGGCGATGGTGAACTCACTTGGATTCAAAAGTATCAGGAATTTCATGCAGACATAGTCTCCCATGTCGAATTTCAGATCCTGCAGCTTATTCTGCAGCTCGTTGAAATAGTCGGACAATTGCGGCACGCCCAACAGTCCCAGACTGAGTAGATTGAAGACCTGGCCGTTGTTAAGCTGCGTCTCATCGGGCAGCCCGTTGTGGATGCGATGGTGCAGATGGTCGAGGACCAGCATGTCCGACCAGGAGTGTTGCAGCAGCTTCATTTGATCATCGACCTGCCAATCAGGGAGTCACGAATACAAATAGTTCAAGTTTAGTAACTCATACAATACAAGAAGGAAGGTAGGTACACATTAATAGATACATTTTTGTTCGATATGGTATGAAGATATGCTAAGGCCTAGCTTTGGATGATGCTTTGGGATTACAACATGCTCTCGTGAGTTGCTCTTTTTGTGCCTCTCTCTCTCTCTCTCTCTGTCTATGGTATGGGTGAGAGCACATCGTCAGTTGCCGCTCAGTTGCGTCATTTGTGAGTGAGAGACGCTGCCGACTGGCTGACGGACTGGTTCAGCTTTGGTTGCTAAGTAGGTCAGACACCAAATGAAATCGAAATTCAATGCAGATTTGACGCGGCGCGGTCGTCGCGCTGCCGATGAGACTGACGCTGCGTCGCGACGCTGCCGCTGCCGCGTGTTGGTGGTTTACATAACATGCCGCAGACTTGGCCCCTAGCTTGATAACTGGTTTTCTCGTTTCTGACTTGAACAATGTTGTGACTGTGACTCTGGCTCTGGCTGTGGCTCTGTCTGTGGCTCTGTTTTTTGTGGATGTTACTGCTGTTTCTGATTTCGGATTTCTGTTTGGAGTCGATGGTGGTGGTCGTGGTAGAAGAATGGTGCTTTCGACGTGGGGCCATACCTTTAGATCCTTAAAGAAGACTGTGTTCCTTGCCCAGTCCACCTGCGAGAATAGATTCTGATCGAGCACCTTGCACATCAGCTCAAAGAGATCCACCTCCACCTGGTTGTAGGTCTGCTTCTGCAGCAGCGCGAACAGCTGCGTCTGCCATTCCCGATCGTCGATCGATTGCACAAATTCTCGTATCATCGGTGAGACTCTGCAATGAGTATTTGCTCATTATAGCCGACTATAATGAAAGGAAACAAAACACTCACCTCAGTGGCTCGATAAGCGCGTCGGCCGTGCTCGATGGATGAGTGCCGGAATCGAAGCTTTTTTTTTTTTTTAAAGAAAAATAAAACATTATACATTATAAGCAATATTGTTGAGTTTTTTTGTTTGTTAGCAGAAGAGTGCAGCAAAGTAGACAGGGACAGACTTAGCAAATCATTCAAAATCTTAGTGAAATTCAAAAGTAAGGAAAACTCCCATTCCGATGATTTCGATTAATCATAACTAAAGTATTCCAAAGTACATTAAATGTCGTGTTAGAGTTACACCAATTAATATCCCCATAAAGAAATATGTAAATAATAATGCTGCCCCTTTCTACACTTGCTACATCCTCGGAGGGCAACCTTTTGCCAAAAATAATTGTCAGAGGGTGGTTTCTAATTGTAGGTCTGTTTCCCGTTGGGGTTTGCTCTTTTCTGTGGTTCTGTTCTGCTTGTTCTTGTTCTTGGGGTAAGTACCACAGTTTCGAGTCGGCGGAGTTCTGCAGAGATCCTATTCCAGATTCGTGGCAGTTGCCATTGCCACCGCCGTTTCGATGCAGGCCATCGGTGGAGCTGTTGTTGCCGCCGCCGCCGCCCGCATTGTTGCCACCACCACCGCCGCCTCCTCCGCCGGCACCACCTGCTCCGTTGCCTGTGCTGCTGCCGGTGTTGTTGTTGCTGCTGCTGCTGTTGCTGCTATTGCCATTGCCCACGGAGCTGGGGCCGTTCAGGCCACCACCGCCGCCGCCACCACTGCCCCCGTTACCGGCGTTAATAGGCGTGGCTATCACACCGCCCGTGCTGGCATTCACCTGACCCAGAGCAATGGCAATGGGGCTGGGCGACGAGTCCGGCGATTGGGTGAGTGAGGATACCTGTAGAGAAAATACCGCATATTATCTTCAGTATCCTTGCGAGGGGCTTGCCTTACCTGAGGTATTTGGATTTCCTGCTTAATGTTCATATTTGGATATGCTTGCTGGTAGCCCGGCGAGATCGGCGTCGGCTTAATGTCCGGCCCCATCGAGTTGCGCAGCGCCTGGAGAGCGATCTGCCGCTGACGCATCACCTGCAGCTTCCGCGCCCGATCCCGCTTGTACATGGGTCCGAACTTGTTCCTGCCACCCCGCATCCGATCCGCTCGAACAGCTGCAAGTGAGAACAGAATTATTGGTGACTTGCCGCAATGAAAATATTATAAAGGAGCAATCCTATTTCCATTACGATCGTTGGAAAAAAGAATAAAAAACATAAAATATTCTAGATAAAGTGCATTAACATCCCTTTGGCCGAACATAACTAATTAAAGGAGCAACACAACAATTGTTGATTCACTAAATGAGTTCCTAAACATTTTTAGATATGTATGTATTTAAGAAGATCCCATAGATTGCTTAAACAGATTTAGAGTCGCAGTAATTCAAAAAGACATCCTGCAGCTTCTTACAACCATTTCAACCACATCTTTAGCTCTTTGGCTTAGGGAAAGCATGAGGAAAAACTAAAAACCATTCATTTCATATTTCTCATTAGGAATCCCAAACAGAAGCCAAACTCTTCACAAAAAAAACAAACCCCATGGAAAGCACAAACACACATGCACCCTACATGTGTTACATACTCATACATATGTATGTGTGTACAACCACGCACATTGACAGGAACAAAAAAAAAAAAAAACAAAAACCGACACATATTGCGAATACGACGCATACGCCGCATTGTACAACGACATCAAAACAAAAACTATATTATAGCCACACAGTAATGGTCAAAATAATAAGCACCGTTTCAGTATCGATATGATGTGATTTTACTATAACTACAGAAAAATAGTTACACTCTTCATTCACAGTTATTGCTTTGGAATAAATTCTCGATACACAGCTCTCAACAGCTATGAAACATTTCCTTTCAAAACTTCCACTTCTAGTTTATGTTGGCTGATGATCTGCATGTATTTCAAAAGAATCCTCTTTGGAAATACCATCAGAGGACAATATGTCAAGAAATATTTGACAATACCCTATATACCGATAGGTGTACCTATTTTTTGGGCATAGGTGTTCGCTTGTGTGTGTGTGTGTGTAAGCACACACTAAATGAAACGCAATAAAAATGCGCTTCTTATGGCGCAGCGAAAAAAGCGTGCAGAACGTGTGGAATGGGTGGAAAGGGTGTGAGAGTATTAGGTGGTGTGGGTAGGGTGTGAGAGAGAAAGGTTTATGGATTCCGAGGGGAGGGAGTGAGAGGGAGGCTTAAGCCAAAAACAGATTGTACCACCCCCTCGCACGATGATTAGAAGATGCAATTGTTAAGGAGTGGGTGAGGTGGGTGGTTCCAGTGGTCTTTCGGGTACTGCAGGGCAGGACTGACGATGACATGTGGATGTGGGTGACAATGGGGTGGTAGCAGGTGGCTGGTGGCGGTGGCCGCCATGAAATATGCATTTAAAAGGGGTTTACATATGTGCATGTCTACATGCGAGTATCTATCTGTGTGTCGCTGAACAAGTAACTGTAATTTAGGTCAAGCGTATTGTTTACAAATAAACAACACACACACTGACACACATTTTGCTGCACGTGTATCTGTGTGTGAGCAAAGACTTGCGCTCTCAAATGCCAACTCTGTCGACGTCGCTGCCTTGCGCTCTCTCTCTCTCTCTGTTACACTCTCTTTTCGATTATGCTTTCGGCTTTCGGCCTGGCAACCAAAGCGACAGAGCTTTCTATTACGACACGACACACACACACACACCCAAAAAGAGAGAGAGTGAGAGAGACACGGAGCCATACAGCGCATTCATTCCCCTCGGCATTAGACAACTTTGTCGAGTGGAGTAGGTCAAGGACAGTGTGTGTGAAAACTGGGACAACACGGTCATTGTTGTTGCCGCCTCGACTGCTAACTCTCCCAAAAAGAAATTTTACTCTCACTCTTTCACTCTCTTTCTCTTTCTGTCTGGGAGTGTATTTGTGTGGGGGGGGGACTTACGACAAACGTTTTTATGAATTTTTTTCCGGCTTTAGGTTTCCGAGTGTTTATGCCAGTGTAAGGCTAAGAGTTGGGAGTTGGGAGCTTGGGGATGTATTTATAAATGATATTCAAAAAGAGCCAATCGATTATTATGTATCGATTATGGATTTGTGATAGATCAAACTATACAAATAAATGTAAATACATACATATGTATATGTACGCATGTACTTTCCTTACTAACTCTTACACTTTTTTCTTTTGTTCAAAGGCCTTTTACTCTTACATAATTTCATGTCTTTGTCGTTGACATTTTTTCACTTTCAACTTTGGGTTTTATTTGGATGTTCACCTTTTTTGTTGCATGTGTGTGTGTGTGTGTTTGTGTGGGGTTAAGTGGTTCAATTTGTCCGAAACAAAATGTTTTTTGTAAAAAGTTTGTTTTCCCTTATCTTTTGTCCTTCTTTTTTTGTAGATTTTTCCCACACTATTTGGAATGGGATCAATCAATAAATTGCCCCCTCACTGGCTCGACTTGTGGGTGTTTCGGGCTTAAGCGTTATTTTTAAAGCTATTTGGGAATAATTTTGGGTCATTGGTGCGTATGAGTAACTTTCTTGCGTCCCAACTTTGGGTCAGCCCCGAAAGCGGATGTGGGACTGGGGTTCCGTCGAGGTTTCATGAAATATTTTTTTAATGATTAAGGCTTTGCATACATATAATTTGGTATACATTTGTCGTGAATTGCAATGGGTTTTTTTTATTGCTTTAGGATTGTTTTCTGGATCATAATTAGTTAATTGGATTGTAGCAATGTTTTAGGGATGAAATCAAATCAATATAAAATCAATTCTCAGTAAGATTTAACAAACACTCTAACTCAATGCTAAAAATAGTTTAATTGATTTTAAGCGGAAATAAAAGAATATTACGTATACGTAATGGGGGTCAATTGGAATGGAGAGGAAATGAAATTAGCATTAACTCTTGATTAACATTCAGCTTTTATAGTAGCCTTTCAAATAGAGAAAATATTTACATTATATTGATATATAAATTCCTACTTTATTAAGGTGGAATTTTTTTTTTTTTAATAATTGAAATAATAATTAGGATTGGTTTTTTTCATCATCCGCTAAGCCACAGAAATGGTAAGAAATGCATACATCATTGGTAACAAATTTGCTACATCCTTTTGACACCTTTCTCGAAATATTTAATTTTTGATTATAATTTCTCCAGTTGTATATGAAGTCGAAGTCTATGGATATACCTGTATTTCTAACCTGTAACAATGTTGTCTCATTAAAATTTGTTATTTTTGGTCCGCATTCGTAGGCTGTAACTTTGTTTAAACAACTCCCCAATACACAAACCCGCTCCACGCTGCTCAGCTACAGATCCGACATATGGTCGGCTTTAGTCCGGTCCATGTGAGTCATATGTTTGCCCCAAGCTCCACTCTGAGGAGACCCGCTCGAATTTGTAGCCAAAAACAGCGGCTAAAGCGGCGTGCCGCAATTATAACGAACTAAAGTTAAAAGCTTGACTCCGAGAGAGAGAGAGTGAGAGAGAAGGGAGAAACAGAGGGAAGGAGAGTGCTGCTGCTGCTGCTGCTGCTGACGAAAGAGATTTCAAAAGCGGCAGAGCAGCAGCAAAAGCAATAGCAAAAAACAAAACGGAAGGACGGTACGAAACGGAACGAAAACTAGGCGAAAATGTACATACATACGTAATAATTCAGAGAGCATTAAAATTAAAAGCAACCACAAAACACACACACACCCACGAATGGCGCTCTCTACATGTTGCATTGATTACACACACACACACACACACACACACACACACACATACACGCATCAATAACACTCAGAAACAGAGAGCGAAACACACAGCAGAGCACGGCAGAGAGACAAACACTCATTTTGCCATATCACGTGCACTCACACCATCGCACAACGGAATCTAGGTCATGAGCGCAAGAGATGGCACTATGGGCCAAGTACACGAAAGCGGAAATGAGATGGCAATACATTGATATACGTATTGCACACACTTTAGTGCCGCAGTCGCTGTCGCTGGCACTGCTGGCGTCGCTGCTCTGGCTGACTCAAGTGTCAGCAGCAGCAGCAGCAATAGAAGAGACGGCAGCAGCAGTGGCTGAGGCAGAGACTGCGTTTGTTTCGCCGCTTGTGTGTGTGTGTGTTTGTGTTTGTGCCAGTCGAAACGGAAAAACAAAATACGATCTAGAAAAATGAATCTGGTTGGAATAGTTGTAAATTTAATGCAAATTGGTAGGTGCGGGATATATGTCTGTCTGTTGGTCATATCCTGACCAAAAAATACAGAAACGGAATCTTCTGAAATAAGGAAAATACATACTTATAACGAATTTGTGTTCTTAACCAGAAAAACGCGAATGACTGTAATGGAATAAATCATTGAATTTTAGTAATCATTTTGAAAATAACAAACCCAGAGTCATTCATAATACTCTCAAAACCAAACAAAAACAATCATCAATTCAAATGGAGATGAATATTCCGAATATTCGTATTCATCAATGGGTCACATCAGCAGATATAATAGCATCCTAACAGGATTATAATCCATCTTGAAAACTTTAAATCTCTCTGTTGCCTTTTTTGTTTGCTCTGTTTTCCCCAGCCAATAATATTGTTTATATTTTTACGTGTATAATCACCTTTTACGTGATTATTATGACCACTTTTGTACTAATCGAATCGATTAAGATCTTAAGATTTAGGAAGCGGCGTTCTCGTTGTTTTTGCGGAGTCTTATAAATCAGAGCAACTCTGAAACTGAAAATCAACTACGTAAACAATTTCCGAGTAATAATTTTCACACTTTTTCCCACTTTGCATAATAATTTTCAAACTTTGTTTGAACCGTCATGCCATGGCATGCCACATCCTCCGCCCCCTGCCCTCGTACACACACACAGACACAAGCATGCGGCATGTGGCAGCGAGGCAAGTGAGCGTTGCAAATGATGGAAATATTAAAAAAACGAGGAGGAAAAACGAGAAACACAAATTGCGCGCGCTCATTTGAATCCAAATCGACAAAGCAGTCCCACTGAAGGAGGGGTGGTGGTGTGGGCAGGCAGGCGCTAGAGGGAGGAACTATTACAAAATGCAAACAATTTTTTTTTTTTTTTTGAAAAGAGAGCAACATACACTCATGCACAGTCACAGCCAGAGCCAGAGACAGAGAGAGCTTCAAGTCGGGTTTTTGGTGGCATGCGGCCTTTGCTTTGCCTTTTGCTCTTGCTTTTGCCGCCGCTCTGCCCCTCTCTCAGTGAAGTCTGCTGCTGCTGCTGCTGCTGTTGAGCGCGGCTTACACAGACAGCAGCGCACACAGCAACAGAAACAGCAGCGACTGCGGCGCCAGCTTCAGCGTCACCCTCTCGTTTTGTGGGTGAGTGCAAGTGGGGGCGTGGAATTCTTTTGGGGCCGCCGGTGCATGCTGCACTGGCACACTTGGTCACAGAGACAGGGAATGAGGGGGGATATATATATATATATATATGTGTGTTTATGTATGTATATGCATATATATATTTATAAGTACATATGTAAGTGTGTGCCTTATATAGCTCTCTATATTATATACATATGTGTGTATGGTTGTGTGTACTGTATTCATGGCACATGCCTGCTAGTGGGGGGCGCCCTCTCAACTTGTACAGCACCAAAAGCAACAAAAATAAAAGCAATAGTTTTTCTACACACTTTATATGGTAGAGGCATGGAAGGAGGACGATTCTATGGTTTTCAAAACAGAAAAGGAAGAATATCTTTAAGCTATAAATATGCTTAATCACGATCCAATTCGATATGTGTATGTAGTCTTATCATATATCCTTCGGAAATCTACGAATTTTGTAGCGGTTTCCTCAACGTTACTCGTTACTCGTTACTTTTACTCGTCGTTGCATTGCAAGGGGAATCTAGACTTCGTTGTAACAATGTTAACTTTGTTGAGCTTCTCTTAAACATTCAACAGAAAAGTTACAGTGAGAAAATTACGTGAACTTTTACTTTTTTTTTTTTCTTATTTTGCAAAATGAAATGCACAAGTACATAATTCTAAAAGCAATAAAATATATAAAAATAACAAAAAAAAAATAAATAAATATAAATTTCCATAAGAAACTTGCCCTCAAAGTTCATTTGAATTTGCATCGAAAGAACATTAAAAGGTTGAAGGGGAACCAGTAATAATTTTTTTCAGATTATGCTTTAGAGTAATTAAATAAAAATGTGTCAAGGAACTCGATTTCATGAAGTATTCATCACACCAAAATTCTATAATTCAGAAGTCTATAAATTCATGAAAGCATATTTCCGTCCTAAAAAGATCCGAATTCTTTTCCTCATTTATAACTCATATAAAATAAACATAAACCTAAAAACAGAACAAGTGCAAAGAGCGGCATATAGCATGTAGAAGGTTGTGAAACGGAGACAATAAGGCAAAAGGTTGACAACAAAAGCCCAAAGAACAACAAATAATCAACAACCAGGCAACAGACTGGGGACTGTGCCTGGAACTGGCAGCAGGAACCTGGGACCGGGGACTGACCTAACAAATATAATCATAACCACAGCAAAACTTGGGATAGGTCTGGGATATGACAACAGAAATACTTGTACTCGTATGCAAAGCATTTCACGTACTATATATTGTATTCCAGCAACAAGAACGACCGCAGGGCCTATAAATACTTGATATTTCCATTATCATTGTTTAATTACTCATTTCAATGCAGCTGGCTAGAGATACATATATTGCTTTAAGACAGACCACAGTTCACGAAAAAGAACAAGGAGAGCATTTCCCCAATGGATTTCAATGTTAGTTCCCCCATTTGCTGCTTCTGCTGCGCATTTATAAATAATAAGGAAGGAATATCGATTTAATTTCTGTCCAACTGCAGAAGCCCACATCGAGACGGCCCCAAACGAATGTCGAAAACTGCAAGCCATAGACGCGCGAGGCCTGTGCACGTCCTTATAATATACATATATGTATGTATGCCCATTATACTATATACATATATCGTGTATCGTGTCTCGAGGGGGTGTGTGGCATGAGGCAAATGGGGTCATGGTTGGGGCTGCCAATAATCGGTTGAAAAATTCGGCTCTTGTCATTCGGCAAATGTCATTCAATAGTTGTAGAAAATATTAAAGGGAAATGATGATTAATATTACACATATGAACTCGTTAGCTTCTAAGTATAATATCCCCCACCACCCCACATTTGCACTGTGAACAAGTTAGGTGAGAAGTTTCTCCAAGAGCTGTTTTGCAAACACATCTAAACATATTCTTTACAATGAATCGATAGTTTCCCGTGTACAATTCTTTCCATTGCCAAAACATTTCCACCCTTTCTCACTGGCGAAATTCAGATTTCCGATGGCATTGCCAAAAACAAAAAAATTGTGGCTAAATTCCATTTCCATGAATAAGGCTAGGTGCTAGCCACCTCTGATTTCATCGTGAAATTCAATGCAGCTGTAAAAAACCCTTTTTGTGGGATTGCTCATGTATTCTACGAGATGCTCTAGAAATAGCAACCAAAAAGGTTCGATTCATTTGTACCGTTTGTACCATTTCCTAAACAAATAATTAACTATACAATTCTCAGGGGTTTTGAAATTCCGATTGCCTTTCGACGGCTGCCTCGGCGGCCAGAAAACATCACACATATAATAGTAGAACAGGGTCAGCGAGGGTCAGTCAGTGTTATAAATGTGATAGTAAAATGTCATAGTTTAGACTTACCTTCCAGCTTCATGCCTACCTCCAGGCACTTCTGGAAGCGGCAGTAGGGACACCGCTTGCGCTGCGTCTTGTCGATGTGGCACGACCGCTCCGCCACGCAAGTGTAGACCTTCTTGTTCTGGACCGTCCGCTTGAAGAAGCCCTTGCAGGACTCGCAGGTGAGCAGGCCATAGTGGTAGCCACTAACCTTGTCGCCGCACACGGGGCACAGCTCCTCGAAGAGGTGCTTGAAGTCGATCACTTCCCCGCCGTGTCCCGGAGTGGCGCTCGTACCGCCCATGGCATTGCCAGGGCCGGAACCGCCTCCGCCACCGTTGGGGCCGCTGGCATTGCCAACAGATCCGCTGGCGGAGGACATGTGGGCGGCATTGGTGTTGCCGCTGGAGCTGGCCGCTTGGGGCAGCAGCATGTAGCCAGAGCTACTGCCCGAGCTGCCGTTGAGGATGTTGCCGCCAGCTCCCCCACCGCCTCCGCCCCCACCGCCACTCTGCTGCGAGTGGGAGGAGGTGGTGTCCTGGTAGCCTGTCGGGAATATATACTGTGAATCGAAGTTGTATATATACGAGTAGGACGAGGAGTTGAATTGGTTGGCGTTGTTGGCAATATTCTGTTGCTGCTGCTGTTGGTAGTGGCCCTGCTGGTCGGACTGCTGCTGTTGCTGGTGGTGCGAGCTGTGGTGCTGCTGCTGTTGGCTGCCACTGACAGTGCCTCCTGCGCCACCTGCACCACCCGCTAACTGCAGTGTATACGCGTTATATTCATGTTCGAATTTGGATAGACCATTTCCGTCATTATCGTTGTTGTTGTTGTTATTGTTGTTGCTGCCACCGCTGCTGGTGTTGTTGTTGCTGGGGCCCGTTTGGGGCTGCTGATTGGCGGCCAGAGCCGGACTCGAGGGCTGCTGCTGCTGCTGCTCGAGTTGCATGCTGAACGGCGATATATTCAGCGACGATATGAACTGTACGGTCGCCTGTTGCTGATCCATTTCTAATAACATTTCATGTATGTTTTTTCGATCCAAAATTTCAAGAGAAATTACTTTTTTTGTTTTTTCCGTTTTTTAAATTGATTTCTGGACGGTTCTTTTAGCTTTTTCCACTCTTTATATTTATAGTTTTATAGGGTTTTATACAGTATAGTTTTCGTGTGTGTTTCAAATGTTTTAAACTTGATAGTAAAATATGTTGTTTTTCTGGTAATTGTTATGGTTTTTATACGGTGGTCTGGTTTTTGCACTCAATTTATGCTCATTTTTTACATGCAACATTTTTAAGGCCAACTGAATTTGATTTCAAATATGTTTATAAATTTGTGAAAATTTATTGTTTATTCGTGCGACATTTAACGATTGTATTATTCTTGCTAAAATGTATCATAATCTCTTGACATCATTTTGTCTATAATTTCATATGGGTTTTATTTATTTTTTTATAAGAAATGTATTTTACAAACAATTTCTTAGGTTACATTTAATTTTTTTATATAAATTCTTTATTTAATTATAAGAAATGTATTTTAAAAACAATTTCTTGCTTATTTTGGATTTAATTCTTTAGAAGAAATATATTTTGTATGGAATTTTGTGTTGGTTCTTTAGAAGAAGTTTTTTAAGCTTTGTTTTTTTTTTTTTAATGTTTGTTGATTATTTGAACACGTTCTTTTCTTTATAAGATAAATGATTTAACAAACTTTCATAGTGGATTTTCTTGTTGTTGTGATTTCTTAATGATTCATTTGTTGTTTAATATTTAATTCTTTAGAAGAAATGTTTTTGTGGTGTGAATAGTTTTTTTTTTTTTGTTTAATTTTTGCAGTTTTGGTTTTTGAGGTTAACTTTTTAGATTAATATTTTGCAGGTACTTTGACGAGGTGAGTGAGATAGATAGATATATATATCTGTATATATATATATACACACGAATATATGTATGTACGTAGACAGCAAAAAGGATGATTTTTGTTTATAGAATTCTACGATAGAGGTAGGGCTTTATATATGTATCTATAGATAGCTATATCTCTTGCTTGATTGTGTGCGTTGGATATTGAAACGTGGTATTTATTTAACACTTTTGGCCTTTTCTGGTATTATTCTTGGTATTTTCTTTACACTTTTTCGAGGAGATCTCGGTCTCCTCTCCTCTTCTATTCTATTCTTTCCTCAGGGGGCTGGGGGGGGCTTGAATGTGGGTCACCACTCGCGAAATTTATTGCACTTTTTTGTGTTGTTTAAACAATTGGCAGCATTGCATTTGCATCGCCTCCCCTCGCTCTTGATTCGCGACGCGACACACACTCAGATACGTATCGAACACACACAAACAGGCACACACACGCACACGTCACTCACACAACGCAGCAAGAGAACATAATCCTGGGGCTGTTCTGCTGGGGTGCAAGGAGGTGCTGGCGGGAGTGCTGCTGCTGCAGTCGTTGGGGGTGCAAGGAGCTGGCGAATGCAATTTTGTAATAGATTTTATATCTATTTTTTTGTATTTTGTATTTTTAATTTGATATTTATTTTGTTTATTTTGATCGACTCTTGGCGTTATTGCTGCTGCGGTTGTTGCTGCTATTTTGGTCACACACACGCGCGTATTTTGTTGTTAATAATATTTCGTTGTATATATGTATGCCACATGCATGTGTGTATATATAGTGGGGGTATATTGCCAGGCGAAAAACACGACCAACATCAACCACGTATCTCGATTGAATAAACCCAAGCCCAGCGTCGAGGATACCGCAATACACTAGAGCGCGCTGCCGCCGTTGTCGTCGCTGTTAGCTTTACGCTGCTAGCTGCTAGCCGCTGCTGCGCTCGCTGTTAGCTTCTCGCTGTGATGCTCTGTTTCTCTGCCTCTGGCCTCTGCCTCTGCAGGCGTCGCTGCCCAGCCTGCTCGTTCACTCTCGCTCTCTGTTCAAGTTTTCGGGTATTACGTATACGACCCGCCCGACTCTCTCGCCCATTCGTTTTTGCTGCCAGCAGTTTCACTTTCAATAGCGTTGCGCCTGCTCTCCCACTCTCTGGCAGTTGACGCTCTCTCTCTCTCTCTCTCTTTAACTCTTTTACTGTGGCGGCGACGGCGCTGCCTGGCTTGACTTAGTGCCCCCCTTTTGTGAGCTTTGTGTTTGTTGCTGTTGCCACTGCTGCTGCTGCTGTTGAAATTCAAGCCGCGCTGAAAGCGAAAGTGAAACTTTTTGGCCCAGCTTTGAGCCACTGTAATGTACAGTGTACACTGTGCAACACAGCGACACAGCAACAGCAGTGGAAACAGCAAACTACCAACAACAATAACTCATTCTTTCGGATATGGCCAAAAACCCAATATGAAAACCCTACAAGTCGTAGCTTTTAAAGCGTAGCTATTTTGTAATTTCTCACTTGAAGTAAACTGGTAATCGTTTTCGTACTACTTACAAATCTCTTCGTTCACACTTGTAATACACTTTCAGAGGGTATATTACATATTACGTAGATTTTTGCAGGGACCCTTACTATAGTAATATAGAACGATCTGTCGAACGCCAAAAAATCATTCCATGGACTAGTTAGTTTAAACTAACTTTCGATCGTAAGGAAAACTTATCCTCGCTTTTGATAATCTAGTCAATCTCCTTCTGCAAGGGCATCTGATCTGAAGTTACGGCCCCGAAGCTACCCTTTCTTTCTGTTTTTTTCTTTTTAATTTGTAGTCGACTTTTTTTGGTTTTGTGTTTTTGGTTTAGTTTCTTCTCTTCTTTCCGTTTTGTGTCTCTCTTTTGGTCTCAATTAGTTTTTTGTTGTTGTTGTTGTATTATTTTTGTTGGTTTTGTTATTGTTGCATTTGTTCATGACACGGTTTTCATGTGGCGCGTTTTCGTTTCCTATTTCTACTTTGTTTTTGTTTTATTTCAATTTTTTTTTGGTTAATAATTATGGTTTTGTCTTGGGCTTTTTGCTGGTTTAATATGAAGTTATTGTGTCTCCTTTGGCTTAAGTTTTCTGCGGTTTTTGTGTGCATTTTTTGTATTGCGAATCTTTTCGAAAATTGGTATACATTTATTATGATTTAAATATCTGACTTTAACGTTGTATTTTAAAATGTTTTCTAGAATTTTTCAATTTCATAAATTTTGTATTTTATTTCTTGGAATCTATTTGTTAATTTTTTATATATGTAAGTGTATTTGGTGCTTCCTTGTATTTAATATTTATGTATATATTTTTTTAATTTGGATAATTAAATTTTTATTTTTAAATTTTTTTAATTTTTTTTTTTACTTAATTTTGTTTATATTTATTTTATTTGGTTTTATACTTTTAGGTTATTTATTATTTTTTTATTTACAAAACTTACGCCCAATCATATTTGATATTTATTTACTTCTCGGCACCCGAAATCTTGCGAAAATCAATTAACGATACGTATACGTAATATTTATGCGGCAATTAACGAACCTCTCGTATCTTCAAAGCAGACACAAAATAACTCATTAAGAAACGCAAATTTTAACAACTCCATGGAACCCCAAATAAGGATGCAGGCCCTGTAGGAGACCGAAGACCCATTAAAAAAAGATGCCCAACGAAATTACATAAGATTCCACCGAAAGGAGCATTAAATATAAAACAAAACACACATGAAAATATGGTCGAAAAAAGAAACTTTCACTCCCGGAGTTCGAGTTGTAGTTGTAGTCGGAGTCCAAGTCCGATTCCTTGACTAACCAAAAACGGAACTGAAGTAGAAACAGCAGAAGAGAGAGAGAGAAAGGAAAAAAAGCCCGACCAGACGACACCCATTAAAATGCAACGTTTTGTGGGCAGTTCATGAATCACAAAAATGCCGCAAGAGAAAAGAAACTGGGCAACCAAGAGGGAAAAACCCTAAAAACGACACCCAAACGAAATGCAGCCAAAAATGTAACTTTCAATGGATATCCGAGCCATAGCCTCTGCTCGGATGCACGTGAAAACGTGTCTCCCACTTATCTCTCACTCTCTTCTCTGCCGTCTGACTCTTTTCCTCCACTGAACCAACTCGGCTGGCGTATGACGCAAAGGAGAAAAAATTTAAACACGTTTGCCACCTTCATGTAGGTAGGTTGTTGCTGGGGAGATTACAACATTTCAACGCTCAATTACCAAAGATGAGAGACATATCTCTCTCTCTTGTCTTCTTCCTCTATGCTGCTCTTCGTTTGCCTGCTCCACAAAAACAATTGAGGAGTCACACACAGAGCTTACGAAATATCCAAACGCACACCGCACTCAAAAGCTCCAAACACAAACAAAAATTAAACCAAAAAAACCAGAAAGTAAAGGGTAGCCGACCGAAGACCGAATATGTTGATACTCTTAAATATCAGACAATACATACACATACACAATACATACTTTGCAATACATAATCGGTAATGTTTGGGTGGAAATACATATTTCGAATAGCGAAGATGAATGATGTATCTTTAGAAGATACATATGTATGTAGGGATTTCTGTCATGAAAGCTTCTGGAGCGTATTCGTGTTAATCATTTAGAAGGGTATACAATAGCAGAATACAAAGCCAGAGGCAAAAATTCATTTCCTTCCCCAAAAAAAAAAAAAAAAACGTTCGTGACCGTAGCCAACAAGACTCTTGGACCTCTGATCATATGGACGGCAGGTAATGAGAAAACAGACGCACACAAAAACAAAGGGGGGCGGAATGGGGGAGAGGGTACGAGGAGGTATGGTTGAATCACTCTCACTCTCGTCGGAGACAGAGCACAGGCACAGGGCTCCAAAACAGGTTTTGGGTCGATCGCCAAAGAGCGATACGAGAGGAGACCTACTTCTGCAGCAGACCCAGAGACCAGCCTCAGCTCAGACTCAGCTTCCACTTCGCTACTCCATTTAAATGGCTCTGTGTAACTGTTGCCCAAATATGTATGCATACATATGTATGTATGTATGTAGAGGTACATGTACATATGTATGTCATATGTACTAAAAAAAAGATCTGTTAACTTTTTTGGGTCCGTTGGTTGGCTTTGGTTCTCGTTTTGTTTCGTTTCGTTTCGTTTGTATTTGGCTTTTTGACTTGTGCGCGCATGCGCAATGGCTTTTTCGACAGTTGTTTGTCAATCGCTGGCTGCGGCAGAGACAGTGACGGCGACGGCGACGGCGACAGCGCACAACTTGACTGCATAAAATGTTTTAGCTACGAGAATACAGGGTACATAATTGTCGAAAACGAGGTGGATAAACCCAATCGAATTGCTGAGGGAGAAAATGTAAAAAGGGCATTGAAAATATACAAAAACTCACATTAGATTCCATCCCATAATTAGTTTCCTTTTGAGTTCGGGTGGAAATTCCATTTGACATTTCCATGTCAATCTCGATCTCGACACTGTAGCTTTAAAGTTGTCTTTAAAACAAAAACATGCCCCCGCGATTGATTGTCAAAAAATTATAGACAAAACCAGCAAACATCCCCCTCATCTGAAGATCTGTCCGTACGCCCGTTTGACCGATTGTCGCTCCGCCGCTTTGTCGCCTGCGACTGTGACTGCGACTGCGCCTGCGCTGGTGGCACAAATGTAAATGTCGTGTGGTGGAAAGGCACGGTCAATTTGAAACCGTTCAACGAGTATTCTGGTATTTCGGCGATGACGCGACTTGCAATCGGACACGGACCCACGGTGATTGACTGAAGGAATGACCAACTGATTGACTGACGGAATGGGGAATGAGGGAATGACAGACTGACTGACTGACTTACTGACTGACTGACGAATGACGGCGGCTCTGGGCAGGTTTCTGTCTACCTTCGTTTATTTTCATAATAATACATTAATCGTATAAAATTTACCTGAAACGTGCTGCGAATACAAAAAGTCACCAAAATTGTCTTCAATTGTTGTTACAACTGCATTTTCTTAATGTTATTGCTGTAGTTTTTGTTTTTGTTTTGGTCGCTGAATTTGGAATCCGATTCGGATCGGGGTTTGCGCGCTGGTCATTTGTGTGCCCCGTCCCCGGACCGCTGAAGGTTTTTTTATCTTTTTTTTTTTTTTGGGATTTTTTGCCTTTACGCAATCTACAGTTAATTTTCATTTATTTTTCGGTTGCGGCTTAGTTCTGTATATTTCCAAGGGGGTTTGCTTGTTGGGGAAGGGGGCCTGGCCATTTAAATTTATGTGTCGATTGCCAAATGTTTCACGTTGACTTTAAGGCACAAAGCTCAAATTTTGTAAGACATTTCGCTTTATTTTTAGTCATTTTTTGGTCATATGTTTGGGTCAGCATTGCCTGACTTTTGTGCCCCACTGCACTCACCTCTACTGACCATTTTCTGGGGGATGACTGATGGGGTAAGAGAAGGGCTAGGGGTAACCTGGTGGACAAACTTCATTGGGCCAGTAGAATTTTGGAAAACTGTAACTTCTGTCCGTTTAATGTGAAAAAATTATGAATAATGTTGTTTGGCCCACGAAAAATCAGTAGTAAATGCTACTGTTCTAGCAAAAAAAGAATTCACTAATTATTAAATTTTTAAAAAATTAGTCAATTTTAAAATTAACGTTAGGATCTTCGGTCTACCTCTAACCTCATCCAGTCTTGCTCTTTTCAAAGATCATTAATCGATCGATCGTCCCCCAGATGATCCCTTCATTCTGCGATAACAACCAACACTCTACACCTATTCCTATTAAATTTAAAAACAAATTCTTAGAGTTTCCAAATGATACTCAACACCAAAACTACGGATCCATCAAAGACTAAAAGCCCAACATTCGACATCCTATCAACGATCAGTGATCATACAAATATTCGTATGAATATGGTATGGTATTTTTGATACCATCCCCAACCCAACATAGATCATTCCCAACGTATTCGAAACCATTCCGATTTATTCCAACAACAAGATCCGCTGAAGAAACAGGCGGCCGCAAACAAATTTCAAATGGGGCAGGTCACTTATTCCACCGAAAACGACGACGCACGGGTTCCTTCTCCCACGTTCCCACAGCCATTCTCCTCTCAACAACCATAGCACTGTCTCGTCGTCGATTGTCGTCATCGCAGTCAAAGCAACACAAAGATACACACACACACACAAAGATATACACCATACAAAAATATCAGCTAAATTTAGAAAATACAAAATACAAAACCGACAGACAAGCAACAAGAAACCAATAAAAAAACACAAAAATATATATGCATGTACTATGTATGTATGTATGTACATATGTATGTATAAAGTGGACTCAAAGCTAAAACAAAAAACAACAAAAAAAACGAGAAAAAAAACTCGTATTAACCTGAAACGAAACCTTGTAACATTTTTCCCCAGCTTGGCAGGCCGGTAACGTAGGGGCCGGACACGGGGGCTGGAAGGTGGAATGCACATTAAGAGAGACTACGCTCGCTCGCTCTCTCTCTCTCTCTCTCGCTGCGTCAGATCACTTTTGCTTTCAGTATGAAATAATCGACATCCAACAGGCAGCGCTGCCAGCGTCAGCGAAGTAAAACGAGAGCGAGAGAGCGAGTTTCGCCCACTAGGCGGCGCATTGAGCGCATTCTCTCCGCCTCTCTTTGGCGTTTTGGGGCCGCCTGAATAATGTAATAAGTGAAAGTGTCTTGCTGTGTGTGTGACGAAGACGACAACGACGACGTTTGCTCGCTGCTGCTGCTGGCGCTGGCGTTGGCGTCGCTGCCACAGTTGACCTACTTTTTTTGTTGTAGAGATTCAGGTCTATGTTAGAGAGATTAATTTCGATTTCGTTTTCGTTTCAGCTTTTATGCCTATGCCGCTGCCCCTCTCTATCTCTCTCTCTCTCTCTCTCTCTTTCTGCCCCCCTTTCTGTGCGTGCTAATAAATGTGTTTGACGGCAGTCAAGGAGGTGTGTATATGGGTCTGATGGAGATGGAGAGTGTGAAGGGGAGAGAATAGAGACATTTTATGCTGTAACGAAAAACTGTTGCCATGTTGGTGTAGGTTGTTGTTTGTTGCTGCTCTGCTGCCCTCACAGCAGGCGGTTGGTGGGGGGTGCTGGTGGTGGTGGTGGTGGCACAACAACACCAAAAGCCTTAGGATAGGTTCCGAACTCTATTTTTACATACGTTTGTATGTATGTATTTCGCTTCCTCTTGTGCCCTCCTCCCCCTCCACTGTTTCTGTTTCGCTTTCTGTTTTCCATGTTAATGGGTCAATGGGAAATTTTGTGGGACGCACGTGTGTGTGTTGGGAGGGGGTGGTAGAGCTGAAATCGGGCCTACCAATAATACATGTGTGAATGTACAGTGAAATACCTCTTGGAAAACAGTTTTATAGACTTAATTTTCAGCGAACATTATTTACTGCGTCTGTAAAAACTTCCTATTTTGGTAAAGTTACCCCATTTAAAACTTCATACTTCCGAATGAAACATCAACTGATCGCCCAAGAAAACTTTCCCTGTCTTGGCTGATATACATACATATTTACATATGTAAATATGTATACATGGGTGTACATAGACAAGAGTTTGTTAACAAGGGTTTACTTTGCTGCCTGCTATAAATAAGCGACTTAGTCAAACATCTGTTTGAGGTATTTTTCTGGTTGGTTTCGTCTTACTTTTAGTTCGGTTCAACACTAATTGGGAGACTGTGAAAATGGTTGTGCATAGTTTCTAGTTCGGTACGGTTATGCCAACGAGGGGATTTTCCACCAGATTAAACCTACCCCAATCTAAAAAATGTATAGCCCCCCTATAAATAAATCACCCACCCACAGCCACATTCCGATTACAACATTACAATCAGTTTTTTCTTTCTTTGCTTTTCTTTTCTTATCAGTCGCTCCCTTTTTGCTGTAAATGGGAGCACGAACAGAGAGAGAGAGACACGATTCATACATATAACAAGATGGGGGAAGGGAAACGCTTGATTGGCAAATAAACCCAATTAAATGAAAAATAAATACAGCATTGTACTATAATTGGAACGAAACCGTAGAATACAAAGAATTCATAAAAAGTTAACAATAAATCATAAATTAAATAGCAATTAAACGAGAATAAATCACAGAGAGACGAAGAAATAAGAGAAAACGAGAAATAATGAGAAAAATAAATACGAACAAAAGAAAGAGAGAGAGACATAACAGAAGAAACGATGACAGCGTTAAATGAGCAAGCACAAAGAGAACAGTGGGTGGAGCAGGAGGAGGATAGCATGACAAAACAAACACAAAGAGGATGCGGCGGGGAAAACAAACACAAACACACAGGATTCAGGAACAGGCAAAGAAAAGAGCAAACATGGCGATTACAACAAATGCCAGCAGCAGCAAAAACAATCGAAAGCAGAGGCAGCAGCAACGTTTTCTCTGCGCCAGCGTCGCGTCGAACGCTGACGTCGCGTTAACGCTGCACAAAATATTATTCAAAAAACCTTGACACACTTTTCATATGCCGCGCACACACACACACTTAAAAACAGACATAACCACACAGATGCAAACAAACACACACATAAACAGAAACTCGTAGATTCGCCCAGGGACGGTTTCGACCGCAATTCGCCGCCGCCGCCGACGCCGATGCCTCAGTTACTCCCCTCGCAACGCTCGACAACTAAGGAGGCGGGAGGTCAGCTTAATGTAGATTTGTATAATTGTATATTCCTATATATTTAGTACACTCGGAGAAATAGTAGGCCACACATTTCGAAAATGTGCTTACATTCAATTATATTCCCACAGAAATGTATTCGAAAATACCACCACCAAGCAGCTGTTTCACGTTTTGATAATTAACTACACATTTCTTTGAAATTGTAACTTTTTATTCAATTTTCCTTAAATTTCATGTTTTTGTTAAGTGTATTCCTACTACAATTTAGTTAGAATGCACTTATTCGATGCGCAATAAATTTTCAAAAACACCTCTCCTCTCACTCTCTCTCTCCACCACTCGCATTCTGTAAAATTCAATTAATTAACGCTTGTAAATTATACAATATTTCGTTATTTTGTTAATTTTTTATTTTTTTTTTTAAATTTACTTATATTTATTATAGCGCATTTATAATGAGGTCTGACGATGCTTATTTATTTATTTTGCTTTTTTTTTTTTTTTTTCATTTGTAGATCAGCAGCATATCGTCGCTCCTTACGGGAACGCCAAAGTCTATCGCCCATCATGGGAGAATCATCATCAAAAATCGAATCGAGGCGAAACAGGTGTGGCCCAGGCCGGTCCGATGCGGTTTCTGATTGCGCTCTGCTTTATGTTTATCTATTGTAATCAATATTTGTTTTCTGGGTTAATGTGAAAACTGTTCTTAGTGGTTTTTATGGGGTGGGTGGGTGAGTACAGGTGGGTGCAATGCATCCATCTATGGTGATATTTTAAATCTTCCGTTTAAACAGCTTTCACTGTACTATTTCGTAAGGCTTTTTATAAGATCTACTTTACCACATCCCGTAACTGTTTTCTTTGTTAAAATTTACTATGTACAATGTCTTTTCTTTGTTTCATTTTATTGCATTTCCATATCTGTGCTCCTTTTCATTTTACACATTCCTACTGAGCACCCCTCCCCTTGCCGACCGTCACCCACGCTTTCTGCCTTTCTTTCGCACCCCTTTGGGGCCCATGCTAATTGCTGACTAATTCTCGTGTGGAATTTGAATCACATTCAAAATAAACAGAAAATCGTCGTAAAAATGCAATTTTTATTCTCCTTTTTCGCATTTTTCAATGCAATTCTCGTCTTTGTTGTTGATTTTGCTCGATTTTTATGGTGCCGATTGGGTTCTTCTTCTCCTTCCCCTGCTACTTATTTGTGCAAAATACGAAACAGAAACATGCACAAATACATACAGATAAACAGAGACTGCAATTCATTTAAAACGTCTCACGCGGTCTTCACCGGTAGCAGCGCAACAGCAACAGCAGCAGCAGAAGAGCTTCGCAGTCGGCTGCTCCGTCACTCTTCGCTCTTCACTACCTCCGCCCCGACGCTGTCGTTGCAGTTGACGAAGCTCGAAAGTAGGTCACGAGGCCACAAAAACAATTGCAGCCGAACAAAGTGTGGGCCAGGGAGATGGGCTTGGGGGTTGGCGTCGGGTGTTTTCTGCTTAAAATGCAATGCGCGTTTCGAGCAGCGCGTGGGAGAGAGAGAAGTAGAGAGAGCGTGCGAAGGAGAGCGTGTATGTGAGAGGATCCTTAAAGAACCCGATGCGTAGAAACAAATGAGATGCAGCATATGAGCTCGTTGGAGCACTGTGGCTATGAGGATGGAAGAGAGGATAACAAGAGAATTGGGGTTAGGGGTGGTGGAATGTCTTTGATACCAGGACCTACTATCTGGAATTTGGGTCAAATTAAAAGCACTGTGATACTTGGTTGCATTTGTGCTTTTATAAGAAGTATTTTTGGGGCATCTACATTTTTTCCCGTACATTATTGACGATAGAGTTAATAAAAAATCTAAAAAACAAAAAAAAAAAAAAAATAAGGCACCAACAACAATAAAAAGGAATATCAGGGAATAATAAAAAATAAGTGTAAGTTACAACTTAAAAAAGAACAGAATGCTTTTTAAACTTTTTACTTTGTTGTATTTCTGAGACACCGTCTTTTATTTTTGAATCGAACATTTTTGCCTATACATACATTGTCTGTCTGACTATTTTTTTGAGCATATTCAGATATGTACTATGTACATATACATATGTACATATAGTTTTTTCGTAACTTTAATGTCAGACAAGCCGTATTTAACATATAAATAATATAAATATGTTTAATTTTAATTGTTTGACACCAGCGACAAGAAAATCTGCCCAATTAGGCAGAAACGCGTTGGGGTTTTTCTCTGGTTCTGTGGTTATTGTTGTTGAATGTGGACTGCAGCCACCTTGAGGCACAAACACACAGTTTTGACCATTTTCAATTCACATTTGAATGGTTCTTTTCTGCTGTTGTTTTCATAAAGTTTTTTGTTGATTCTTTGCGGTTTTTGGTGTTTTTGGCACAGCAAGATCTTCGAGATACCGAGTCCCGCTGCTTAAGCAGTCGAAAGCAGATTTATGAATCGGAAAAATCTAAATACATGTATATCTTATCGGAGAGAGGGATGTTCTTTTTTTTCAACTTTTTGGCATTCAAAAATAATCTTTTAAGTCCCTTTCATGTTCCAAAACCTAAATATTTATTCAAAATTTGAAAATCCGATCATTAAAACCGAAAGCCGAGCGATTAAAATGCCAAAACTATTTATAAATAATTTTGCATAGTCTTATGAACTATTTTCGAAAAAGAACAGTGAGGAGAAGAAGCAGACCAAATAAAAAAACCAAAGACAAATCCAAAAAATCTAGCAAAACAAAATCTGTATAAAAGTGATATAAAAAATTTGCTACGTCTAGCTGCTGTCAGAGACGGCGACTGCGACGTTGGTGTTGCTGCCGCCCGCCGCCCCCCCGCCTGACACGTTGTTAGATATGGTGACCCACTGACCCACTTTTGGGAAAGCTTTTTACACACACATATCTGTACATCTGTATACACACATACATATGTACATATGTATGCACATACATATATAATTTTTTTTTTTTTTGTTAATATTATATAAACACAGTGGAAATATTCAACAACGCAATCGACACAGAAACAAAAAATAATAAAGAAACAGAAATAATGAAAATGAAAACGAACAGAAGAAGAGTATTATGTGCACGAGTGTGCGTAAGAGAGAAAGAGAGAGACAGAGAGACGCTCGTAAAGAGCGAGGGGAGCAGCCGACGCTTCATGGAGCTTTTTTTTTGTGAAATATACAATACACTAAAAAATATTTAAAAAAAAACCCGAAACCGCAATGAGAGATTCCCACATCCACAGAGAAACGAACGCTTCACGCACACACAGAGTGGCATACGCAATAGCAATTCACGCCCCACACGCACCTACCCTACCCTACCTCTCTCTCTCACACAACCATTCCATTCCACATTGAACCTAACCCAACAAAAAATGCTGAAAATGCCACAAAAGCGAAAACCACAAAACAAAAACAAAAAGCTCACGCACTTTTTGTGTTTATGCTTCACATCCCAGCCATCCCCAAAAACCCACTCACACTCACACACTCTCTTTCTTTATCTCTCTTTATACTATAGCGTCTCTTTCGGACTCACTGCTGATAGTTTTTTGGCAGCTTTTTTTTTAAATGCGGTGCGTGTAAAGGGCAACAACAAACGCAGTAAGAAATGAAAAAAAGCTTCGTAAGACGAAGCTTTAGATACCCTTGGAGATCAGATCATCATATGTATTTACTTATTGCTCGTATTAGATACATATGTTTCCTTCATCTTCAAGCCTTCCATAGTGTCAGGAGATCAAAGTGAAGTCCTAACAATGGCAACAGATGTAGTTCTTTAAACTCCTAAAGGCCCAACACAATCATACTACTCTTCGTAAGGGTATCCAAGACAATCAACAGTGTGAAGCATTCACGATCGCAATTGCGCAATTTTCCTTATTCATCGCACGCACTTTCGTTTTTTTTTCGGTTTCGGTTTCGTTTCTGTTTCGCTTTGTATTTTGAAATACAGTTTGGTTATATTTTTGTTACTGTTGCTTCTGACTACGTTTTCCAATCAATTTCATCAATTTACGTTCAATTTTGTCGCTTCGGTTCGTCATACGTTCGTATTCCTTGACTTTTGTTTTTGCATTTTGTAAGGGGAAAGTCCCATTGTACTCGCATCGATGCGCCATATGGTTGCATTTTTGGTATTTGGTATTGCTTTGGAGTGAATACCGAATAGGTAATGGACGGGGGGGGGGTATTCGTTGTGTTAATGGTTTGAGTGTGTGACCCATTTAGGAGGGGTTTTTGTCGATGGTTTTATCAAAAACTTGAATGGTTCTCCTTTTGCGGCTGAAATATTTTCTAAACCGTTTCATTTAAACCCATTCTCTTAATGCTCTTATTCATATTCTAACTCTTTGACATTTCCTTGTTTCAGATTTGTTTCTGCACATCTACATATGTACATACGCCTCTCTATTCTTCTTCCAATTTCATCGATTCGTTTTCCTCTGTCATTTTCAATGACATTTCCCCATCGAGTGATTGTATCCTATCTAAAGAAATTTGATTGGCACATTCTCCGGCGATTCCTTCCTACATTGCTTCGGTTATCTAGTTAACAACACTTTTGTGATAGTGCCGATGCATCTTTTACACCACATCCGCACTGTCTCTTTTCTGCTTTCCATTTTCCCCCACTTTCGTCCTGTTTCGCTATTGGACCATCCTCCGCATCCAGTCCACCCATAAACACACACACGCAGCTGTTTGCTACAGCAGCAGCAACAACTAAACCATGTACTAGATATATGTACGTATAATACTTTTACACCTACAGTAAGAGTGAGAAAACATACATATTACGTATGTAAATATATATATATATGTATAGAAAGAGAGAAAGATATGGATAGAGAGCGCACTCGGCTTGCGCTTGGCTTGGGTGAACCGACCCCACTGAACGGCTGAACGAGACTCTTGGCTCTTGGTTTGGTAATCAAATCTAGGTGACCCAAATTGCATTGACCCAGTTTACAAGGCTGGGCGGGGAGTAGTGGGGTGGTGGTACAATTGTAACCCACACACAACCGAAAGAAGCAAGTGCCACCACATGTGTCCTTTGAGATCAAATGTACTACAAACATATACATACATATAAATATGCCACATTCACAAAAACAAACAAACAGAAAACAGCAAACCAAACAGCCACCAAGTTGTAGCCATTAAAAGGTCTCTTTTAAAAGTTTTAATCAACTTTAACTTAAGGCAAGTCATAAAACCAACAACAATTGAAATGTTTTTATATTTTTTACATTTTTATTTGTATACTGCAATTGTAATTCAAGTGAAGGACAAATACATACATACATACATATGTATTGCATGTATATGCAGGTTGACAATGGAGTGGAATGACGGTGGCAAGAGCAATGATGAGGATGATGATGAAGATGATGACGAAATGGCAATGACGATGTCAACCACTTTGGGGTTAAAGTTAAACGATGTCAAAACTAATTAATTTGCTTGCCAAGTGAAGGGTTTTTATTCAACAGAAACTGATAGATGGGCTCAGGGATAAACTAAAGAATTTTAATCACGCTTTGAAGTTGCATTTTGGCAGAAGACCGCCTCAGAATACTCGTAATCCTCAGTTACAACAAAACAGAATGTATTCTTTATAAGGAAATAACATAAAAATCGCATTGATAAATTTATAACCATTCTAGAAGTATGTTGAAAACATACCGAATATTATTATTAGCTATATACTCGTAGATTCAGAATTCATGTTCAGATCCACCCTCGCGAATATCAACAATTCAGTATGCCAATAATTCAATCCAATAACCAATTTAAGTGTCAAAACAATAAATGGAATACAAATTTACAAAAAATACAAAATTCGAAAAAAAAAATAAAAAACTAATTTACGCAATTTTTTGAGTATGGGTGAGGAGACACACAGACGGATAGACAGAAGGCATATTATGTAACGTCGCTTGAAAAGCTTAAGCCCACAAATTACATACTCTAATATAACAATGATATGACAATGATATGGTAGGTAATGATATGACAACACTAAAGCAATGTTATAAAACATTTTTAGTTCTTTTGGGAGATTGTTCCTATAATGGTTCAAAAAGAGTATGTATTTCCGTTAATGTTAGGGTTTGTCGGATCTTGTGTTTGCCTGCCTAGCTGCATTTATTACAATGTTATATGGCTGCCATGATCTAAAATATCCAACCAATGATTGCGATGACAGAGATATAGACAGAGAATGATAGAGCTGACTATATAGAGATATCTATGTACATATACATACATATATGTAAAATGCGTGCGAGTAATCTTATTTGGATATACAATATGTACGAGTACTATATCAACTTTTTAAATGTAAGCCAAACAAATCGAAATATCACAAATGTTGCTGCTTCCATCCATCTCGCTCTAACACTCATTTTCGGTCATGTGTATGGCAGAGCGAGACAAAAAATTGGCCAAGTGCAGTAGGCCATGCAAATAGTCAAAGTGGGTCAGCGCTATCAAAAGCTACAATCAACAAAAACGATGGCTGCCACAAAAAACACACACACACACACACTTGCAGCGGATAAGAAACGAACGAAACTGAAAGCTTTGGTCACACTTCGGCTCTCCATGTACTTCGTGCCGCCTTCGTTCGTATCAGCAGATAAGACGAAACTCAAAAGAAGCAGCAGAAGAGTGGACGGGTGGAGGGGAAAGCAATAGCAGACAGTGGAAATGGGCAGGAAAAAAAACAAAAACAAAGCAGCAACAAGAAACACCTTAAATTGAAAGCAAATTATAAAAATAAATAAATATACACACTTACATACAAATAAAAAATAAAAACACCCCAGCCCAGACCACCTCCCACTTGCCACCACCAAAAATACGAGTATTTCTTGCTTATTTAAATATTGTATGAGAAGAGTGACAACAGAGAAAAAAAAAACATGGTTACATCACACCACACACACACACACACACACACAGAGAGATAGAAGAGATAGGTATAATTCGGGGTGTAAATTATTTCGTTATTTGCTATAACAATTTGTATACAAATTTTGATATTTATTTAAAGGTCTTTCATATTACGAAATCTAGATTCCAACGTGATTGAATATTTTTTAAATAAATTTACGACCTTGTGTGTGGAATCACGTGACTTGTGGAAATAGTTTCGAAAATCTTTTGAGTAATAAATAGAAGAGGAATATATGTATTTCGGGGTATGAAACGTTAATTTTGTATTCCTTTTTCTTAAATAATTTTGTATCTAAGAAATATGTAATTCTATGTATTCATTTGGCAGGGAGGATATGACATGACCAATTTAACTAAGCGGGGCAGTGTGCGGGCTAATAATATCTCCATTCCGCCTATATGGGATTTTTAGGATGGGATTTTTGTTTTTTCAAACATGTAGATAAGATATTCCGAATTACTTTTAATTTTTGTAATTTATGTATAATTAAATAAAAATATGTATAAATTAACACGTAACTAGTTTCCACACTTTTAATCTGCAGAATTTCAGAATAAGTGTTATTACACAATCATAAATATTGTTTTCACAAATTTTTAACTTTTCATTACCATCTAATTAGAATGATGAGTGAGGGATGACAAAGAATTTTCCGATGGAGGAGAGCGGTAGCTTATATAAAATGTTACAACTTTTCTTATTGGTTACCTAGATCCTTAAACCATAATATCCGCTTGCCTGTGTGTTGAAGAGTCAACCGAAACCACTTTTATGGGGTGCCTGAAAATTCAGTTGTTAACTTTAAGGGATTTCCAGACCCACATACACGACAGACCACCCAGCTCTTAGCTTTTGACTCCGTGGGTAATAAGTATCTACCGCCTGCCTCCTCTCACAATACCTCTCGACAAAAGCCATTTGAGCATTTGAAAGCATTTTAAATTTACAACTCAAAAAATCATAAATAAACATAATTGCTTCATAAATAAGTACCCGAAACCATCCTCCCTCTCTCTCTCTCTCTCTCTGCCTATAAAGTACTGCCCGAGGGAGTATCGCAAAAAGGCAATAATAAACAAAAAAACAAAAAACAGTCAAGACCTGCCGCAACAATTTCACAAAGCAAATAAAAGCAAGGGAGCTGAAACAAACAAAAGTACATAAATAAAAAAAAATGCAAATAAAAACAACAAAAATAAATGAAACAGAAGAAAGAGGGCGTGAATGGGAGGGGGGGAATACAACTACAAAATTGCAATGGGCAGCATTTTTTGTGAATTAAGTAATGAAACAAACAAGAAAGACAAGGTGCCGAAGATTTAGATACCCATTTTCAGAATTATCAGAACCCAAACAAACGAGAAAGAACGTACGGAGTCGCTTCGAACGCGACTCTACTTTTATACCCGTACTCAGTCAGTACACATGTGATTTATGTGGAATTTTAAAATGTTTTATCATTTTTACATTTTACATTTTTTGCTACATCTGTCATCGACATCTACATCTACATCATTTACATCAGTTCTCACAACAACACACGTACACTGCACGAGGCAGCATGTTTGAGCGTGAGTGTGTGTGTGAGAGAATCAGTAGCAGCCGCCGCAGCGCTGCTGCCATCAACCCTAATAAAAATGTATATTTTTGTTGCGGGGGCAACCCCCCTGCTGAAAATTCATTTGATCATTGTGGCTACAATAATGATCCGATCTGAACCAAATTCGGGAATCTGGTAGATACGATCATTTCCTATGATACTGCATTTTTAGTTTTTTCTATCTTCAAAATTGTGGATTTTCGTCTTTTGTGGGGCGGAAGGGGCGGGGCGAAATTTTGAAATACACTTGTTCAGGTTTGGTATCACAGGAGTCTTGGCCAAAAGCTTGGTTGCTCTAGCTCTTATAGTCTCTGGAGATCCAGGCTACACAAAATACAAAAAACCAAAATTAGTCGATTTTTGTGTGAGTGCGAAAGGGATGGAGCGAAGTTTTTTTTTCGTATATTTGCCTCTATTGTGGCTATTAATGATCCGATCCGATTCAGATTTGGGCCCCTGATAGATATGGGCTGTCTCTATGATTCTGCATTTTTAGTTTTTGTTATTTTCAAAATTGTGGACGCCACAGATGTGCGCCCTTTGTGGGGGCGGAAGTGGGCGGGGCGGAATTTTTAAACTTTTTCTAGGAGTGAGAGAATACATCAGTATGGAAAAAAAATTTGGTTGCTCTATCTCTTTTAGACTTCGAGCAATGGGCGACGAACAAGACGGACAGACGGACAGACGGACGGACAGACAGGGCTATATCGACTCGGCTATTGATGCTGATCAAGAATATATATACTTTATATGGTCGGAAATTACTCCTTCTCTATGTTACACACATCCACTTTTAGCACAAATACAATATACCCTTTTACTCTTCGAGTACGGGTATAAAAAGCTTTCCTTTGTAGGATGTACTGTATGGACATCAAAGTTTTCTAAGGATCTTTATCTCTCTAATCCGATCTTTGTAGTTTCGACCTTCCGGGAAAGGGAAAATTTACGAACTGAATTACTCGTTCGTTACTTTGAAACACGTACGAATGTATGCTCAATTGTCTGATGACAATTCCAAATACCCGCACAAAGAGGGTATCAAAATGCAATTGAAATTAAATCAACCGGGAATGTGACATACGGTAAATACGGTGATAAGGTAAAGGCGATAAGTGCAAGCAACTAAGTCGCTGCCTCTCTCTCTATCTGTCCATCATGCGTTTTCTGTACACTCTCTAGCGTCGCTGCTGACGTTGACTGACCTCATTTACCTAAACTGCAAGAGTTGTTTTTGTTTCAGTATTTGTTTTTCTGTTTTTATCCCTCTCTTTCTGTTTTTCATTTGTTGGAGCTTTTGTGGCAAAAAGCTCACATGTATCTGCTGTTTCTGCTTTAGTTGGCATTGCATTGCTCTCCTACTCTTCTACTCTACGCTACTCTCTATGCTATTCTGAAAAGCTTTTCCAGTTTCTGCCACACTTGAGTATCTGTATCTGAATGGACATCTCTGTATGTAATGTAAATACACATGCATGTATGTATGGTTGTATCTTTATCTCCCTTTGCCATCTCGTGCCGACGTTCCACTGTTTTTGAGGATCGTTTAAAGTTGGCTCTTCGTTTTGCAGTAGGCGCCGCTCAACTATGCAAACACTCACACGCGTACGCATACAGGCACGCATCGCAATCACATCAAATACATGCACGCTGAAAAAGCTCGCGGGCCGGCAAAAGCTCTGCCCACTTTTTTTTGTGTGTGTGTGTGTGTGTGTGTGTGTGTGTATGGGGTTGAAAAACAAATTTTAACTTTTTTTAAGAATAAACTACTTGTGTGTGTGTGTAGTTGTGACTGGAAGATTGAAAATGGTTGTACTTGGGCGACCGCTGAATGCGCTACTTGGGAAAATTTATTTGGAGGGGCAATTAAAGTAGAAACAGTATATCTTTAATGGCAGAAAACTTAGCCACATTTAATTTTTTCTTTCGGAAAATATTGAATTTCGGATGTACTAAAATGTGCTTTAAGGTACTGTTTTATAATGAGGCCAGGCTAACTGGCCGTCATTCGAATTTCGAATATTTCTCAAATTTTAACAAAATCATAGTTGTGTTTAAAGTTGTGTTGAAAATGTTTCAAAAACTATCAATGATTGTCAGATATGTGTAAATGTATTTCTATGATTTTACATTAATGTTTATTATTTCACTGATATTTCACCATCTAAATTTAAATTTTCTTTATCAATTGGGTTGATTAATTAAAGCATATCGATTGTAAAGGATAAAGGCCTATAATTGTAAATCATCTGAATTTGCATTAAGTATTGAATTTTAAATTGTTTCCTCGCTGTATAATTATGTATTTTGATTGTCTTGATACCCAATCAGTGGAAGTGTTGCCCGCACACATGACGTATACGTAATTCGACGTGAAACAATAATTATCGCGCATTACGTATACGCAGAGATAAGGTATAGTAGATAAGAAAATTGAGAACCCCATGGTAGTACCCACATATGGGGTGTCATGTCTACTTGTGCCACGCTTTTAATGTTCGTAGTAAATATTACAACGCAATTGCGAGAGACAGACACATAGGGGAAGAGAAGAAAACATAGGAAAAGCCCCAAACGAAACGAGTTACGTTACCAACAATTAAAGCCATAAATAATTTAATGATGAACATACAACGAAACGAATGAAAGAAACAATCTCTACGTTCTGATTAAAACATTTATTTTTATTTTTTTATTAATGGTAACTGGAGAGAGAGAGATAAAAATGGTGTTTAATTTTGACAATTGTAGATACTGATAAGTATTATATATGTACAACAAACGTAATGGATATTATCGGGCTTACGGTATGGCCATGGGTATTTATTATGAATGTGATATACAATATAATTAATAGTAATGGTCGTAGAATTTTACATTGAGTGAAATATCAAATAAATAAATAAATATACAGAAAATAGAATCGAGAATGCAACTAGGTCAGGGCGTTCCCCTACTCCCTACCCCAAGCACCCCTCCATTCACTCACGATAATGCACCAGGGAGAGGTGGAAGAGAGGGTGGGACGAAAAACCGATGAGCAACAGAGATAGAAAGAGCAAATGAGAATCAACTTTTGCTGCAAAAAAAACACAAAAACAAAACAAACAAATTAAAAATCAATGCGCATTCTCGCTGGCTCTCTCTCGCTGCAAAACATATAGTATACATCCCATCCCACTTGTATATTGCAAAATTAGTGCACGACAGCGCTGCTAGCGTTGGCAGCGTTGCAAGCAGAGCGAAAAGTGGCACAGGGTCAACTAGCGACCCATTAGCACACTTTTCCACTAGAAGGGAGGCAGACGGCAGGGGCTTGTCCGAGGAGGAGGCAGACAGCGACGGCCCCCAACCTAGACACTCTCAATGGCATTTTCCCATTCGAGCTAAGGTTAACAACAAATGCTACATGAAAAGCAACAAAAAATACTATACAATAAAAAAGGAAAAACAAACAAACAATTGTAATATGCATTATACATAAAACAAATACAAACTTACAGCTCTAATGGTAGACAAACAAGTAGTAAGGTAATATAATTAATTATTTTATATTTATTTTATATCGAGTGCTAAGTCTTTCAAATCTTTCAAACACTCAACAATCTATCGAACGTCCTTTTCTTTCTCAAAATATAATGTACATATGTATAATACATCTGTGATGTAGTGCTACACAATCAAGTGTTAATTTTTGAGCTTCCAAAGAAATTATAACCAGATGAAAGCGACAGCAGTAATGGCTGCTGCTGTTCAGTTTATACAGTATATGTACAAATAAATTAATCAAAATATACATACATGTATGTAAATTTACATATATAAATACATATATTTATTCCTTCCCATGGTTTGATTTTAATAATTTTAATTTCAATGTAAACATTTCAAAAGATCAACGACTCTTCGCGCCAAAAGACCTCATTTAATGAAAACACTTAACTAAATTTCCATTACAATAAAAACATTCCTTTTCCAGGCCCCACCGTTTAATAAGCCAAATGCTATTTATTATTCACTTAGTTAAACAATTTGCACACAAAACAAACCCCAATCGACACCCTTTGTAACCCCATCCCCCCCTTTTGTACCAACCAAACCCCTTCTTTAAGTGCTTTCATTATCATTATCACGAGTATTGTTCAGTGTTTTTGCTATTGTTTGTTTCAATTGAATGGTTCTTGAGGGCAGCCGGCAATCAAAACTTGATATTTTATGCACTTTTGTTCAATGTTCCATCCTTGATTGCATATACAAGATTTCTGTTTTCTGATCGCTTGACTAAACCCTATTGATATTGATGTGTCGGTGTATTTGTTGGTGCGGTTCCATCACAGCATTTGCGGTTTACCAACCTTTACATGGCACAGGCAACAACGATCCGTGAGAAAGAATTATAATTCGAAATAAAGCGAGTGTGAATGACCAATATGGAGGATAAAATGTGAGGGATTTCTACGCTTGCTTGGGTTAATTGTTGGCTAATTGACTAACCAAGCAATACCAAGCACCAAGTGTTTTTCTAAAGGAATTCAACAACAGACCCACAAAGCCAGGCTAAAGCTAAAAAAAAAAAAGATTCTGAATCAGAGACCACCTTTAAAATTGGTGTATATTTTATTCAATTTAAATCCTTGCTTAGAATGGTTGCCCTTTACTGTTATTTATGACCTTTTTGAGCTTTAAGAACTATTCATAACCATTCGCCATCTGGGTCAGGTCAAGCCATACCTAATGCCTAATGCCTAACCTAACGTTCTTTAAAATATTTATGTATATGTAAGCCTGCCCCAATGTCGCGTCCCAATCCTTTTTCAAAGTCGAAGCCCCAAGCTTCAAGGCCAAAATGTAAATCAGACAACATGGCAGACGTGATTTGCATGTAGAATGACCTTGAACAACAGAACAAAAACAAAGCACACACACTCACACACCCACACAAAGCAGGTGGCAAGGTCCTTTGGGGCAGACTCTGGGTCTGGCTGACTACGACAGCGACAGCCTTCACATTAATTTCACGACCTTGTAATGCATTCGTCGATAGAACCAGTATATGGATTACATACAACATACACGTAAGTACATAGTATATACATATATATATATGTGCGTATATAGGTGCATTCTATATGCATTGCCAATGTCATGCCCCAATTTGCAGCATTTTACTATTTTATTTTTGCCGTGCAACAAGCTGCTGCTGCTGCTGTTGCTGCGTCGCCGTGGCTGGCTCTGACATTGACCCATTTAAATCCTTTGGGGCGCTAGGCATAGACGCAAGGCAGCGTCAGCCAACGCCAACGGCAACGGCAGCGCAAGCAGCGCCGCTGCAATCTATGTCAATGTCAGCCGGCAAATGGCGGGCGGCGGCAACGGCAACGGCGACAGCGACTGCGAAATAAAACCAACTGAGGCAGAACAGCAGCAGAGGAGCACCGGCAGCGCTAGACCGAAAAGTGTGTAGAAGAGAGAGACAGAAAGCTGGCGTCGCTGCCTCTGCTATGGCACTGCCACTGCGCTGATGCACACAATGACCTTCAAATTTCTATGCAATTTCGCTTTTTGTTTTTTCTCCTTGGGCCCAATCTCCAATATTAGAAAACGCAATGCAACGCGACGCTACCCGAGCGAATGAGTGCTGTGCTGTGCTGTGCTCTGCTCTGCTCTGCTGCAACAACAAATTCTCGCCTGAGCTTGACCCAAATTCTAATGCCCCAAACCGACCTTGCTCCATTTTCCCTCCCTCTCCCCTCTCTCTCTATCTCTGTCTCTGAAAATGAAAAAGGTTTCAATTCAAGCTGCACTTTTGCGGGTTTTATTTTGTTTTTGATTGAAGGTTGCCAAGGAGGAGTGGTTGTGGCAGGGGGCAGGTGGCAGGGTGGTTCTTCTGACATTGCTGAATGTCAATAAAACTGACTCAGCGTTACCCAAACAACTGCATCTTACAGATACATTTACATATAAAATAACACATGATTTCAGTACACACATGTGGACATATGGACATAGATATGTGTTTGTGTGCATTATAAACATTTGGCAGGCCTCTGTCTGTCTGGTTTGGCTCATTTGATTGCCGAACACGCATTGACATCACGATTTTGAGGCGAATATTTGTGCATTTTCATTCTGCGGATACCCTACAAATGAGTGAAGGTATATGGCCATTTCCAATCGGGCGTGACGTGACATTTGTACAACAAAATGTTCAAAAATATTGAGGATAATATTTTAGATAATTAAATGTGTAAGGGAGATGTTGTCGAAGAACTTTTATCATTAGATGATTCAACTTACAAAGTAACGTTGGGAGTCGCAGAGGCGAAATATCGAAATACACTTGTAACAGTCTGTAATAGTTTGAGTGTGAACTTAAAATTTGGGTAATCTAGTTCTGATAGTCTGTGAAAAATAGGCGCTCAACAAGACGGATGGACGGAAAAAAAGACATGGCCATATAGTCTCGGCTATTGATTCTGATTAAGAATATATATATTTGATGGGGTCGGAAACGTTTCGTTCTCTGCGTTACACACATCCACTTTTACCAAAAATACAATATACCCCTTAACTCTTGAAAAATGCCATGTAACGCAATCTATACAAGATATTGAATTTTATTTCATTATACTATACGTACATATGTACCTACAAATAAATTTTATGCACAGTTATGCGACATGAGTTTATTGTTGTACATATGTACATTTCAACACATGCTGGTACATACTAGTGAGGGTATTCAAATTTCGACTTTCCCACAATCGAAACACACAGAAAGTAGGTTAGTTGCATTTTGTTTTCTTTTTTAGACATTTCCAATGGATTTTTATGGCTGCATCCTACGGCATGGAGATATACGACTATGTACGTATGGACAGACATATGTTTGTACATATGTATGTATATGTATGATCTGATGGGGTAGGAGGTAATAGCTGCCCAGGGGGATCGGTAGGCCGTGTGCACTCTATGCATATGATTAATCTTAGCATTGCACTTGGCACACAAAAAGATTCGAGACAAGCGACTGGAGAGAGGCTATTGCGAGATAACTGTCATGACAAGTTTGCGAAAACGGTCAAGGTTTTGCTCGATTTATATTAAATACCAAAAGAAATGCCTATAGAGTTTACATCTTGGGTATCAATTTAGAATTTAAATAATGGGGATTCCATTATATCATGTTTAGAACTTTAGTATCGGTAATTAAGGCATAACGTTAGACACCTTTTGGGCTTTGACTTGGGTCCTGTGAACTGCATACGAAGCAGAGCTAGAGACACCCTAAATACAATCATATAATCAAAGCCCAATAAATGTCCATTGATATCGAAGACTTTAAACCATTACAAATCGTCATGTTATATTAATTTAACACTAATATTCTGTTTTAATTTAATAATTTAATTTTTAATTGCTGCACATTGTTATTATTCAATTTATTTAATTGCACTTTCACTCATATACATTTTCTGTTACTTTTCCGTAGGATTATATATTATTTATCCTTATTTCCTGAAGACTGAAATTGTCATTTCATCTGCACAGCTTTCGCAGACCAACAGAATATTGCCAAACCACTCACAATTCGAGGATCAAAGGGGGATTATTGTATTCATGTATTTAATATCAAGATATCAACTTACCTCCGTGATCGTCGATTTCCAGCCCGAACTCATCCTCCGAAATGGACTCATCATCGGAGCTGAGATTGGATCCACTGTGATTGCCACTTTGTTGCACGTCATGCTGCTGCTCTTGGTGCTGCAGCTGATGCATTGTACTGTTGGTAGTCCTGTGGTTCTCGTTCCCATTCTCATTCCCATTGGGTGATTGGCTGGTTTTGGTTGCAACACAGGAGCTGGCAGCCAATTCCTCGATGCTGTGCAAGGAGGTTCTTGTCTGATTGGCAGTGATTGTTGTTGTCGTTGCTACACCCGATCCGGATACCGAACTCGAACCCGATCCTGTACCTATTCCCACCCCTGCTGTGGATGTGGTGGTGCTTATATGGCTATCATCCTTCGAAGTGCCTTGCACATCAAAATCTAACAGCTGGGCGGTGCTGGAGGTCAGGAAATTGGTGGTGGAAACGGGCACCGAGTTGGCGGCACTCGCTGCCAAGGGTTTCAGCTGATGGTACTCTATGATGGAGCTGATGGATAGTGTGGACTTCTGCAGCAGTGCCGGATCGATGCATTCATTGGCTGTGGCTGGAGAATTTCGATGTGAGAACAGGATGTTGGCAAAAGACGGAACGGTCACCGATTCGATGATGACTGATCCTCCGCCTCTCTGCAGCGATTGGGGAGCTCCCGCACCTGTGTGGATAGTTCCGTTTTTAGCCTCCAAATTGTTGTTGTTGATGTTGATGTTGTTTTGGGTAGTTGTTGTGGTTGTTGAAGTGGTGGTGCCCATTAGGGTCATGTTGCTATCGCTATGAGGATTGGGACTGGCCACAAAGAAGCGTTCGCAGAGGCCGCTCAGAGAGATGCCACCATCCAATTGGCTGCCATCAAAGTTATCTGTGGCAATTGCAACTGCTGCTGCCTCTGCTCCTTCGGATGCTGCAGTTGCACCATTGCTGCTGCTGCTGGCAGTTGTATCCTTCTGATGCATCTGCAGCTGCGAGTAGCTGAGGAACGGCAGCATGGGACTACTTCCCGCCGCCAGCATCTGATCCTTGTGATGGTGGGCCATAATATGTTGCTGCTGCTGATGCTGCATGTGATGATGATGGTTGCTGCTGGTTGTGGCCTCTGTGACTGCTGCTGTCGCATAATTGCTGCTACTGCTGGTGCTCTCCGCCAGCAAAGGTACATTGAAGGTGTCCATCTTATGCGGGATATTTTCTCGCTATTTGTAGTATATTTTACTTTTAGTTTTGTACGTTTCGTTGTGATGTGTATTGTTGTTGGATTAGTGATTGAAGGCAGGTAACGATAGTAGAATTATTTGTATAATTTCTTACACCTAAAAGAACCTGCAAAAGAGGAAACAATATTCAAAAAAGTAGAACAAATCAGGAAATGCCTAGGGCAACACAAGGTCAAGTTGAAGGTCATGTTCCCCTGTGCAATATGCATGTATGTATTTAGGTCAAGGACAAATCTAACTGTATTCAAAATGCATGTCAAGGTCAACTCTGTACAGGTAAACAAAAGCTTTTAAAGCTTTTCCTTCTAAGCTTTCTGTCCGATTTTTCTCTATATTATTCCACCTTACGAAGAATGCCTTTTTACAATAGAAATTATTATTCATTTACAGTAAATCAGCATAGTAGCACAAAATAAAAATACATTTGATTACCGAGGAAACACGCTTGCGTGGTATTTTTTTTAACCTTTAACCCTTAGCCTGTGTGTTTATGTTAGACTTTCTTTTTCCTGTTCCTAGACCATTAATAATTAATAAAACTATGACAAAGTCATAGAGAGAAGCACATTTTTAATTAAGAATTTAGTCAATATATGGATATTTTCACCAAATCAAGTGTATACAATTAGTCTCTTGATGATCATTCTAATACCAGCGGAATGGTTTCTGACAAAAGGGAGAACCCTTCCATGGAGAACTGAGGGTTAGTTCCACCCCAGAAATCTTGTGCTTGTTTTCTCATACAGTTGAGAGGGTCCCTCTTTGACCGAACGTTCTCTTCTTTAAGATCCATTTACCATTTTGCTTATTACTTTTATGCCTCGAAACACTTTTCCACTTCATAAACCGAAAAACTGGAAGTCCCCCACTCTGACAAGACTTGAATATGTAAAATATGTATGTACGTATTTATGTATGTATGTAACTTTAATTAACTTTATTCGACTTATTTCTTATACGTTTCGTTGGGTTTGGTTTTCAGGTCCCCCTTAACCAATCCCATTCAACCCCTGTACGGGTTCGGTCTCCTGGGTTCTGTCTCTCCCAACTAGACAAAAGACCTGACAGATGGCGAGCTTTGTGGGAATGGGGAGGGAAGTGGAGCTATGAAGCAAGCTAGTGGGGAAGAGGGACATGGACTTACCTTTCATGCAGCTGACGTTGACGTTGACGCTGACTGCGACACGTTCTCGTTCTTTCGTTGTGGCTTCTGCGCATGCGCCCGGTTTCCAGATATGATTCCAAGACGATCGCAGAGAAGTAAAGAAGAAGAAGCAGCGTGGAAGCTGCCGCCTCTTTGTTGTCTGGTTGGGTCTCGCTCTCTCGCCCGCTCTCCTTTGCTCTCTTTTGGGCATACAGAAACCAGTTGGAACCGAAAGCAAAAGTTCTATTATTATGTCTTGGACTTTTGTTGGTTTTCTTTTCGCTTTTGTTTCTCTTTCTCTCTCTCTCTCTCTCTGTGTCTCTCTATTTGGCTGTCGGCCTCTCCGCTTCACATGGGAATTCGTGGAGAAGGCGAATTTATAATTCGCAAAACAAAGCTTGCGTGTGATTCATAATGCTGTCTCCCTTTCGGCGGTTCGATCTCTTGCTCACTCACTCCCTCTCCGCTCAGTATATCTCTTCCTCTCTCGCTCTGGTTCTGCCACGGCCTGCAGCAACAGTTTCCGCAGCTGCTGCTGCTGTTGCTGCGACGACGACACGGAGGGGCAACGGCGAAAGCTTTTTTAGCATATTTTTTGCGCCCCCCTCACACAGACACAAGGCCCAGACGCGGACACGCACACACAAACACAGCCAGCGACGCCGAACGCATTTGCGATTTTTTTTTTTTTTGTGTTGTTCTCACTATAAGGTTGTTTTTTTTTTCGTGCGCTACTGCGCCAATTCTCGCGATTCTCCTTCTATTCGCTGGCTTGTTTCGCCTATTTCCTCTTTGGTCAAGTCGTTCTCACATCGAATTTTGGTTTCTGGGAATTATTGCAATGGGAAATGGGAAACGCTTCTTGCACAATCGTCGCACGCGCGCAACAAGCGAAAAGCTCTTCCCACAAGTACAACAACGGTACGTATAAATTGCAATTCCTATTACACACACAGCACAGTTTTCTGTATGGGTACACACACAGGCACTCACAGATAGAGATATAGTGAGGAACTTGTTGTTGCGTTTACTTTTACGGAGGGGGCTGGCTGCTGCTCCAATTCTATGACACAACAACAGCGCTATCTATCGCCTTGCCTCATTCTGTGATAATTTCATAAAAATTGCACATTAGCAGGCAGCAGAAACCAGAAACACACACACCGACGAACACACAGTAGCGGTAGCACACACAACACAGTCCACTCCACTCCCGTTATGGACACATGGGGGAATTATTTTATACACAGACTAACGCTTGATTCCTGAGTTCTTTTCGCACCGTTTACTTTCACTTTAATCTCTATTTTGCACTCTCCCTCTCGATCAATGTGTGGTTTTATTTTTCGGGAAAAACTATTCACGGAGCCGCGCACAACGCAAGCAAAAAATTGGGTCTGTAGGCCAACGCAAATCGCAAACGGGAACACAGTAAAGAGTAGCAAAAGTTGTTGGCGTAGGTAGAAGAAGACGGAAAGCCCTCGCATAATGTGTATGTGCATGTGTGTGCGCGTGTATGGTTCTCCGGAGAGTGGTGGGGCCAAGGACAGCAGCAGCAACGAATATTATTCTTGGCCTTTAAACGTGCATTTGAAGAACAAGGACGGCAATCATATGCTCAAAGCTCGCTCACACGAACACATACAAACACACTCACGATACAGAGGAGCTTTTGTCGCTAGCCAACAGCGCGCCAAGTGATATCGGTGTGTTATCGAATTTAAATTGCAACTCAAACTGTGGGAAATGTTAATGGTATCAGGCCGTCAGAATAATATTTTAATATTTTCCTGCTGTAGTTGTAGCCATTTTTAATATGTAAAGACTAATTAAAGATAGATAACTTCTTATGTTTTCGTTTTTTTATTTAAAAAAAAAATAAAAACACGGTATTTTTTCAAATTGCCAAAAGTTCACATTTCATTTATTTCTTTTTTTTGTATTAGTTTTTGTTTTATGGTTTTTGTTTGTTTTTATAGTTGCACAAAACTTACGCACGACAATTACATACATACATAGAAAATTACAAACCTATCTGAATTGATTTACATTATAGTTGGATATATACAATATATTCTGTATGTTATGTTAATAATTTCATTTAAAAATACATAATACATAAATAACTTCCTCTCTCTATTCTGATTACAATATATGTATGTTTTAATAATTACGCCTTACGTCTATACTTTTGCTAATTTGTTTTCTTGTTTTCTTGTTTTAAAACCATAGATTACACATTATCCCTAGATATTCAATATACATATACATACATATGTATTTATCTTTTATTTAGCTGCTTGTCCAGCATACATTTTTGTGTTTGTGTGTCTTACGGTCGATTCTCTTTCAGCGTTTCATTCCCTTCCGTTTGTTCTACTCTCTAATTTGCTATAGATTCCAGATTTCATCAATATTCTCTGTCTTTTCCCTCTCTCTCTCTCTCTCTCTCTCTTTCTCTCTCTATATGTCTCGATTTACATCGAATTTTGCATTTTCCCAATTTTCGTTTTGTTTTTTTCGTTTTGAGTGTGTATAGCACCTTTGTATCACTTTGCATTAGCTCTAATTTAATTTCCTTTAAAAAAGATCTTCCATCTTCCAAAGACAAAGACGTGTGTGTGGTAAAAACTAGCTACTAGCTAAAATATATATTGTATATTATATCTATATATTTAGATCGCTGCTACAATTATATTCGTACTAATAGTTTTTGTTTCCTTCAAAGTTCTTTGTATCTCTCTGTTCATCATTTATCTAGGTTATCTAGGGCCGCCTCCATCTCGTTATGGTTCCCAAATATTTATAGTATCCATTACCCTCTATGTATATCTCTGTTTAAAATTTCATTAAAATGGTCTTGACGCCCAGCAAGTTCTTGACACTGTCGTTGTATTTGATGAGCACCACCTTCGAGGAGCTGAACATGTTCAGCTTCTCGCCGGCGCACAGCAGCTGCAGGCAGGTGGCCTTCTCCAGGAAATCATCGATCTTGAACTCCCGTAGCAGCTGCTTCTGGCTGTTGGCAAACGCATTGTTGTTGTTGTTGTTGTTGTTCGGACAGAGCTGTGGGAGGAAGAGGAGGGACGTTGTTAAGAACATGAAAAACGTATGTATATGTGTTTATCGTACCTTGTTGAGGAGCGTATCCTTCGATTTAACTTTAAGTAAATTGCACAAATCGTTTAGTAGTACCCATTTGTCACTGCCCTCGTCTTTGAGCAAGTACAGTGGTGGCAGGGGCACATCGGCCTCTTCAAATTCAAAAATATCACCATTCAATTCGTTATCATCCATTGTCTCGCTCTCCGCCAGATTCTCGTTATCAAGTCTATTCCTATCTCGTTCTCGTTCCATATTTATATCCACATCCATATCCATATCCACATCCAGTTCCTTTTTCACTTCATTCTTTACAGTCACAACGCTTGTTACTAAATTATTCTCCACATTTGCATTGAGCTCTTCCCCGTTGTTGTTCTTATTGTTATTGGTATCCTCCCCCTGTTCCTGATCCTGTTCCTCCTCCTCGGTTCCTGGCTCCACTTTTACCATCATCGTTGTTGTTGTAGCTGTTGCTGATGCTGCTACATTAATTCCAGTCTTTGTTGCACTTTTCTCCCCATTCTGCTTTATCGTTGTCTCCACCTTCTTCTCCGGCTCCTCCTGCTGTTCCTCCTTCTTGGCTGCTAACAGTATATTTCCATTTCCATTTACATTGCTGCACAACGTCTGCTGCGGCTGCTGCTGCTGCATCTGCTTCTGATTCACCTCTTTCCGTTCTCTACGTAGAGCTCTGCTCTTATCACAAGCTGTGTTCGGTACATTATCGAATATATCATAGCCGTATTCCTTAGCATCTGAAATGATTAAATAAAGAACTATTAGCATGGGAACTCTGGGATAAACGGAAGCGCACACTCTCACAATGAAAGGAATGGAAGAAAACTTCTTTAATCTGCCTATAACTGTAGATATCGGTAGTTCTAGGCATTATATACGAATATGATAAATTTGGATGATGGAATACCCGAACAGGTGTCATTCATCTGTACATGGGAACTGTGGCATTAAATTTAATTGTTCCCATGGACAGACATGGCTAAATGCACCCGGGTCCATGTATCGTTGTGTATGTATCCACTGAAGATCCCTGACTGACGATTCCTTTCATCTTTTATCTACAGATGCAGCTGTTTCACTCACCAAAGATATCCCATGGTCCTTGGAATCGCATTGGATGAATGTCAGCGGCGGCACTTTGTGCATCGCTTAGGTGATCGCTCAGAATGCCACTCATCAGCTTGCTTGAAGCTAACGCCAGCGGAGTTTGACCTGGACAGAAGGAAGGTAGGAAGGTTAGATGTGTTTGGAGGGTTTCTTGAGGGGAATCGGAATCCCACTAGTACCCACCTGAGTATGTTGCCAGCAACGGATCGGCTCCGTAGGAGAGCAGGAGTCGCACTACCTCCTCGTGATCGTTCTCAATGGCTCCGTGGAGCGGACGGATGCCCGACTGGGCCGCCTCCGAGTGATTGGCCCCGAACTGGAGCAGGATGCGGGCAATCTCCAGCCAGCCCTGGGTACAGGCCTCGTGCAGGGGCGTGTAACCGGCGTTGTCCTTCTGGTCGGGATTCATGTGCATGCGATCCAGGCAGTAGACCACCACGTCGATCAGCCCCTGGCGTGCGGCCTTGTGCATCGTGCTCTGACCGACGCCTTTGTTAAGGACCCACTTCTGGATCTCGCGCAGGACATCCATCTCGGTCTTGATCTTCGCCGGCAGATGGGAGCTGCCGGCAATGGTGCTGTCCGTGTCGTCCAGTCGCTCATCGGCCGCACTTTGATTGTGCTCGGAGAGGACATGGTGATTGGATGTGGCATGGGCATGGCTGGAGGATTGGTTGTGGCTCTGCTGGTGCTGCTGACTGGTGGCCGGGGTCGGTCGCTTCTTCTTGCGTATGTAGTCGAAGCCGGAGCTGCCCTTGCGCCGCAAATACTTCCGCTTGTGCGGACACTGAGTGGCGGAGGGTTGCTTGTCCTCGACGAGGGTCCTGCGGCCCAGAAGCTTGTTGTCGTTGGCACTCACAATGCTGTTCATTTGGTCGAGAAACTCCTCGTACTTTTGATAGCTGATGGCCGCCTTCTCCTCGTTGTCGCCCCCCGCCTCTTGGGCGCACTCTGGAGGGGCCGATGCGGGCCTTTCGGGTCCCACAAATATCTCGCGTATAATCTCACGCCGCTGCTGGAGCTTCGACTCGGTGCGGGTCTTGCTCTGCAGGACTTTTGTGTCAAATATGCTAAAGTGACGCTTGCTGGGATCGTCCAGGCAGCTGCTTGTTGTCTCGGCACTGCCAAGCGGCGGCGGTGGTTCCTGCTGCTGCGGCTGTTCATACAAGGAGTTTGAGGCGGAGGTCTGCGACGTCTCGCTGTGCAGATGCAGGTTGGTGGAGGCCGGGGCCGACACCGAGACCGTGGTCTTGGTGGCGGTGCTGCTGCTGCTGCCATTGGTCACGCGCAGGTGGAGCACATCAATTATGGACTTGGGTGTCTTCTCCTGATGCTGCTTGCTGGCGGCCTTCGTCCGGGGTCTGCCGCCGCCGGCGCGTCTGTTGAAGCAGGCCAGCTCCTGGCTTATATCCCGACGCTCCAGATCAGGCAGGGAGGCGGCCACCTTGTTCAACTTGTTGATTGAGATTAGGCGATGGGGTATCTTCAGGGCCACCTTGTAGCGGTACTCCTCTAGGTACAGTTGCTGCTGTGGCGAGGTCTTGCTCTTGGCAGGACCTCCTGGAGACTGCTGCTGCTTCCCCTTGAGCTTCGTTCGGCCATTCTGTTGGCTGCTGTTGGAATCCATGGCATCCAGGCCGCGCTTGTTACGCAGTCGCGTGACCATCATCTCCTTCTTGCTGTCCACCACCTTTCGCACGTACTTCCGCTTGATCTTCGTGGTGGAGTTGCGGATAATCTTGTCGTTGCGGAGCACTTTGCTGTTGGCCAGCTGCAGCTCCAGTTCCTTGCGATGCTTCGAGCGGGTCATCGTGTTAAGGATGCGGTTCTTGAGGGGCGGATTCGACTGCTGTTGCTGCTGCTGCTTTCTGTGGGGCAAATTCTTGCCTGATTTCTCCTTTTTATCCTCCTCCTCTTCTTCGTCCTCCTCCTCCTCATCGTCGCTGGAACTGCTGTTCTCCCGGCTCTCCTGCTTGGCCTTTCCCTTGGCCTTTGCCATCTCCTCGTGCTGCACTTTGTTGGAGGTGGATGTAGGTGGCGGCAATGCCTCCCGCTTTACGATATCCTTCTTAGACTCCCTCTCCTCGCTGGTGGAGGGTTGGCTGCCAACTTTCTCCGCTGCCGCCGCTGCTGCGGCTGCTTCCTCGGCGGTGCTTTGGCCCGTCTGCTGGCTGCTCTTGCCCGTCTGGCCTCCCAGAGACCTCTGCCTTGCACGGCCCTTCCGCATGAGAAGCGGCTTCTTCTGCCGCTCGGTAGTCCGCCTGTGCAGCTCCGTGGTGTCGCTCTCCGAGGAGCTGCTCTGGCCCGCCTTGGGCGCCAGTCTAGCCGCAATCCTTTGCTCCTGCTGCATCCGCTTCTTCTCCCGATCCACTTTGCTCAGCTTCTTCTGCGCTCCCCCGCCATTGCCCAGGGAGGAGCAGATGCCATTCGTTGTCGTCGTCACTTGGGTTGTTGTGGTGGCCGCTGATTCACCATCTGCTGCTGCTGTTGCTGGTGGAGGCTGGCGTTTGAGTATCCGTGCCACGGGGAGATCATCTTCGCTGAGCTCCAGCTTGATGCTGCTGCTGGTGCAGGCGGGGATCACCGGTGGCTGGACTTTGCTAAGCAGCTGCTCCACCAGATTGTTGCACGTGCTGCCCCAGCAATCCAGGAGGCTGCCCTTGAAGACCGGATCCTCCTCTAGGACGCCGAGATCTGATACTACAGCTCCTGCTCCCACTTCCGGATGGTTTGTCGCCTGAGGTGGCGCCGGTTCCAGCTTGATTTGTATGTGATTCGTCACCTGGTGGTTCGGTGGCGTCCGTGCGACTGTGACTGCAGGAGGAGGCGGCAGGATGGCAGCTGGAGGCGCTACTGATACTGATTTGGTGGCAGGAGTCGTTGAGGTAACCAGCACGGGCGGCGCAAAAGTAAATCCCTTTAGCTCCGCCTTTGTACGGATACGTGGCTCTGCCTTGGGCACAGCCAAGGACAGGGAGGTGGACGTGGCGGAGGATGTGCTGGGTTCGGGCTGCATCTCCCTCTCTCGCTCCCGCTCTCTTTTGGCGGCCAGCGCCTGCTCATTGACGGCTATCACCGGCACTGGGGCTGACACTGCCGCCTCCATGGCAGCATCTAGACGCGCCTGCTTGGCCGCCGCCTGGTTATACTCCTGCAGATGCCGCTTCCTGCCCAGATAGTTGGGGTTGCTGCTATTGTGCTGGTGCTGGGGGCTCGGCGAAGGCGACTGCGACGGCGTTGAGGAAGGCGAAGGGGCAGGCGTGAGCTCCATCAGTTTGGGTAGCACCTGAATGATGCTCGTCTCGGGGGGCAGATTCTGATGCTGCTGCTGCTGGTGCTGCTGCCTCTTGGCATACGGATTCGTCTCCAGCACACTGGGACGCATTTGCTGCAGGGATTTGATCACCAAAGCAGGAGCCGCAGCAGCAGCCAAAGGAGCCGCCACAGGTGGCAGATGAGGAACTGTTGTGGCTGGGGCCTGTCGTATCACAGCCGTTGGCGCAGTACTCGTTGGAGTTCCCGCTCCCCGGTTGGCTGCTGCCGTGAAGCTCGCTGTGATGTCGAATCTCGGTAGACCCAATCCTCCTGAACCTCCTACAGTAAGATGCGGCAGCTGGGCAGCCTTGTACTCCGTCGTCGTCGTTGTTGGGATCTGATGGTTGGGACGCTGGTACTTGTATTCCGTGGAGTCCGCCGTCTGCTTCACCGTTCGCATGGACAGGTCCAGCGGGGAGTAGAGCGCGGGCGCTGGCGCTGGCGCAGGTGCTGGTGCAGGCGCCGCCACCTGTTGGATGACTCTTGTGGCCGCTGGAAGGACATGGTTCCGTGGCGGCGGCTCCATGTTGAGGGTCTTTTTGATGATCTGCAGATTGAGTTCCTGCTCGCTGGCGGTATTCCGCTTCAGCATGTCGTTGATCAGCGCCCGGTAATTGGGTTTCGCCACAGCCGGTGACTTTTTGGCCGCAACCGGGGATGTCCCTGACTCAGACTCTGACCTTGACTCTGGGTTTGGGCTGACGCCACCGGCTGGTAGCAGATGTCTGGTCCGTGGGGATACACTTGGAGAGTGGTGCTGCTACTGGAGGAGGAGGCGGATGACATCTGGCTGGCAAGTGGAGGCGGCGGGGCGGGAGGAGTGGGTGAGGCCACGGCTCCTGCCGCGGGCGATGGTGTCCCGTGGTGGCCGTGATAGTACGAGGAGTACGGCGTGGCTCCTGTTCCATTTCCCGTTACCGCTCCAGTGCCGTGCTGCTGCAGCAGTTTCCCGTATTTGGTGGGATATCCATGAAGGGGCGTGGCCATTGCCGGCGAAGAGTCCCGCTCTCGCTGCGCTGCCTCCGAGTGCGAGGGTGGCAGCTGCGGCGGCGGAGCTGTGGTGTAGGGATTGTGGTACAGCGAGGATCGCGTGGGCTGCGGCAGGGTCCCCGCCAGTGCATGCTCCGGGTCAAGCTTTACGTAGCTTGTGGAGGAGGTGGCATCAGGAACCTTGGAGGAGGAGATCTTGGCATACCCATAACTGGTGGTTCTTCCATAGGACGCTGCTCCTGCTCCTCCTCCCTCCTGCTCCTGCTGGCCCCGCGAGATGCGGGGTAATCCAAACTGGGAGCAGGCGTCTCCCGCACGTACTTCTCGATGGCATTGTGGACCGTCGTCTGGAACTTTTCCGTGCTAAACTGCGGCATCGGCATGTACAGACTCTGGTGGTGTGACTGCTGGAGGTGCTGTTGCTGCTGCTGCTGGGGGGTCGAAGTGGCCGTGGGCGGTGTGGGTGTGGACGGGTGATGTGTGCAGCTGTTGGCACCGCTATATCCCCCTGCCTTGCCGCCCACTCCAGGCTGTGTGCCGTAGCCCCCAGCCTCCGACTGGGTTCCGAATCTGCTGTCGGACTGTCCTCCCACTCCAGGCTGTGGGCCGTAACCGGGTTGTGTCCCATATCCGTGCTGTGGGGCATAGCCGGGATGCAGTCTGCCCCCGATCTGCTGTGTTCCTGGCTGCTGTCCTGCAGCAAATCCCTCAACTACGTATCCCGAGGCAGTGCCTCCTCCTGGAGGTAGCTTTTGGACGTAGGAGGAGTACCGCTGGTGCTGCTGTTGCAGCTGCTGCGGCGGCTGATGGTGCATCTGCTCGTCCGGCGGCGGCCAGTAGGCCGTGCTGTGCGCCGGCGCCGCCTGCTGCTGGCTGCTGGTGGGATACATGGCGGGATTACCGTGGTGGTGACGCAGACCCGAGGCCGCTGCCGGTGCCGGAGGTGGCACCGATTGCCCCGTCTTGTACGGCCAGCTGGAATGCGGTGGCTCCGCCGGCTGTGGCAGCTTCTTGGCAGATGTCAGATCCCGATTGGAGGTGTAGTACTGTAAATGCGGATCGGTTGAGGATGTAGCAGTGGCAGCAGCAGCAGCAGACCCTGTTTGGGACACAGATTGCGAGGATGCTCCTGCCACTGTCCCTCGACTTCCGCTGCTGTTCATCATGTAGAGGGCCGTACGGGAGCGTTGCTCCTCTCCTCCTGGATGGGGAGGATGTGACCCATAGCTGGTGGTGGAAGCACGCGAATGCGAATGCGGATGCTGTTGCTGCTGCAGGTGGTGTTGAGGTTGCTGTTGCTGTGGCGGCGGTGGTGGGTGGTGCGGCTGCGGCTGCTGCTGCTGCTGCTGGTGATGCGGAGGATGTGGATGTGTTTGGTGGTGCAGTGGCATTGACTGGTGCACCGCCTGCTGATGATGTGTCTGATATTCGTGATGTCTGTTGGGGTCCATTGTGGTGGCCTGAAAGAACAATTGAAAAACATATTAAAGTTAGTAGGATAATAAACATTAAAAAAAGACAATAAAATTAATAATAAAATACGACCCCATACGAATCGGAGATATAAATTTAAAGATCAAAGGTACCAAAGATATCTCTCCTTTCGCTTATGGGTAATTTGTACCTAAAGTACCAAAAAGTACCTATCTCTCCTTTCATTTGGGTAATTTTTAAACGAACTTGTTATAAGCATTTGACAGATGTCCTTAGGCATGGTGTATCCATAGTTCTCATTAAATTTAAGCATGAAACGCTTTAGGTCCACCCAAAAATTCTATTGTCAATTTAAGCACAGACAATAAACGAACAAAATTTCACACTTGGTTGTCTTGTTTATAATATTTAGCATGTCCAAAAGAATTTATTGCACGCCATCTAAATTGAATACTTATCGCGAATGAAAACCTTCCAGAGAATGATGATGAAATTGCTAAAAACAAATAAACTTGTAAACTGCTCCTCGCCTTATACAACGAATACTTAGATGCCCAGAGAGACAGTGAGACACAGAGAAAGAGATAGAGTTCAACGACTCTCTGAAGAGCGTGAACGAAAATAAACCGACTTTCCAATGAACCGAAAAGCACGAAATACCCCCAAAATGAATCACATATGGAATGGAAGCGCATGGAAAGTATTTATTCGTTCTCTATCCAAAAAGGAAATTTAATCAAAGTCAATGTTTATTGTTGTTCTAATCTTAATTTTAAAAAAACACTCAACAGATCTTCAACTAAAATATATAAAATCCACACAAATGGAATACACGGACTGAGCTGGCTTTTAGACGCTTTAATGTACTCATCCATCCTTTGGCAATTGTTTATTTATCGAATACAAAATTGCAGCCTACAAAAAGCAGCTGCCACAATTTAAAACGGTTTTTGAAATGCCATAAATTATAAGAAGAAATCTTAATAAAATATTTAAAATATAATTCCAATATAGTACACTAGGAAAAGGAATATACTCGTACAATTAAATAATTATATGATAAGAATTAGTTTTATAAAAGAGTATGTTCTTTGGAAAGTGTCACTTGTTGCGAAATAATATATTATTCAAGTAAACAATTTCTTTTAGATAAGCAGAAGTGAGGGTACGATAAGTACGATAAACTCTTAATTTTTAATAGGTATTATTCATTCATCAGATATCTCTCAGTATTTGCCGCTGTACTGACCACCCGAAATCGTGCAAACACACTATTCACGTGTTGCCAACGCAATAAACAAAACCGCGATTAATAATTAATAGATAGAGTAAATACGAGGAATATAAACATTTAGTTATACGAAATTATGACAGAAATAAAAACATTAGTGTGTGAGGGGTGGGGGGAAAGAAAACCAATGATACGGCCATCACATCAAACATAAACCAACACAAATATAATTAGAAATAAAAATAGTGGAAAACAAATAGACATATGTATGTACGAGTGGGGGAGGGGGAGGAACAGAGACATGGTAAAATATCTATTTTGATTTGCGCAGAAACTGCTGACGAGACGCGGAGCAGAGTGACTGTCCGTCAAATATTATTCAACAAAATGGTTTTCGAATTTGTGTGGTGTGGATGGGTTGTGGGCGTGTTCCGTCCGACATTGTTAATTGTCATTTTCTATATGTACTTCGATGTACATACATATCTGCGTATGTTTGTATGGTACAAATGTATATGTATAGTACATATTATTCATTTATTTAATACAGCAATAAAACTATACAAAAATAAATAACATTAAATGCCTAGCAAATATCGAAACGATTTCTGGTTTATACAACAAAATGATTCAAAGCTAATGATTCGCTAATCGTTTTTGCCGATATGAATAATTATCGAAACAAGACAACCAAAAGTAGTATGAACACATTCATATATCCTAACCGAATTGGGGTCACAGCAATTTATTTTATGCTAAGATCTTTGATTCTTTATGAAGTTGTAATATAATAAAACCATATATCACGCCATGACGTCAAGATATGGTAGTAGTTCTTTCTAAAGACCGACTTATGAAGGTAATTTCTAAGTAAAAAGGTAAATAAACAATATAAATAAGATCAAACTAATTTGTAAACCAAATTAATAGAAAATAAAGAATAATTCTTCTTATTTGTTTATTAATTTTCATTTTATTTACATAGTATTTCTCTTGCTCTTTTTGTCTATCTTTTCCGTCTATTACTTTACATATTTTTCCATCAAATTTATTTGATTCTAATATTTCTTTTGCAATTATTTTTTATGCTATAAATCTATTTAGTAAACTGCCCTTAATCTTTATTTATTGATTAGCTATGTTTATGTTTTCATACGAAAAACGTTCCTTTCCTTTCGATTTCCTCATGTGAATGAACTCGTCGGCAATAATTATAAATAATTCCATTATCCATTCATTGTCCATCTCGAATCGAGAAGCAGCAGCAGCAGCAGCAGTCCATCATTTCGCTTTCTCCTTCGTGTTTTAGCAAACATTTTTACATTTCCCTTTTGCTTCCATCTTTCTTTCATATTTTATCTCATCGCTTTGCATATATTTGCCATTTAAAATGTTAATTTTACAGCTGCAAGCGGTTTTATTCAACAAAAATGTGAAAAAAAAAAAAGAGAAAAAAGAGTTAAAAATTCCCTCAGCTTTGGCCTTGGCTTAAAAACCCCAACAAAAATACAGACAGACAGACGGACGGACAAACGACAGACTTTGCCACAAAATAATTCGTGTTTTAGAGAGAAGTGAGAAGAACGAAGCGAAGTGCAAATACCACAAAAATAATATTAATAATAAAAGCAAAAACACTTCAACTTTGTTTTGTCTTTTAGCGCATATTTAACTTTTTAAAATTGCATTCATTTGTATTTGTGACTGCTTGCTGTTTTTGTTTTTGCTATAAGAATTTTATCATACCCTTACCACGATGATCCACTTATCCGACTTATTGTAACTCTTGAGCTTCAGTAAAAGCCAGGACGAACTATCGATAGGAGTTAGGCCACGAGATATGGCCTGCACACAACCATGACTTTAGTAGCAGTTGCACGGACAAGAAGAAAATATAAAGAAAGGATCGAAAATCTCGTCTGTCCTGCACTTCTGAGCCGTCACCGAGCACTCGAAGTGAACTCTTTCGAGAAGCTTCTATGTTACGTTATTTGCATGTCTGATACACCCAAGAAAATTGTCTACTCTGGCAATAGCTTTCCTACATGATGTAGACTAATATGAATAAGAATTAAAACACGGAATATAAGGTTTTGTAAGAAACTATTCAGTATATTGGTGTTTACGATTGGACAACTAAATATTTGAGAATATTATTGAATTCAAACCAAAAGCTGTATGGAACGTGCGGAACATGTTTTAAGATATTCCCAACCGGATTCACATTTGCTCTGGGATTTATTTCCTTACAAATTCTCACATATTTATATATTATATTTTTAAAATTGATTAACTCCTCCAGCAGGGTGTGTATATACAGATAATAATAATCTAAAGAGATATAATTCTTTCAAGGGTATACATTGCTTCGGCTTGCCAGAAAATTAATACAAGTATTTTTGTTTTTTTGTTGTTGCTATTGGTTTTTCTAGTGCCGCTACCGCTACCGCCACTGCTGTAATTGTTGTTTTGCTACAACCCCCCCGCCCCGCCCCGCCCCGTGCTTAAGCGCATTTGCTTTGTTTTATTTTATAATTTCAATTTCACATTTCGCAAAAGTTCGTTGTGCTCTTACGTCGCCTTCTTATATTCTCGTTCGCAATTCGCGTTTTTCATTTCATTTCATTTCTGGCTGTGCTCTGGGCGTACGAGTAGTATTCGTTCGTGTTGTGTATTGGCATCGGCGTTGCTTTTGGGGTGTATTTATATATCATTTGCAATAACAAAATAAAAATGCGTCACAAATTTATTTGCACTTTTGCTGTCGGTTATTCGTGTCGTATCAGACCCTCATTCTCCCGCAAGCACACACACACAGATACAGACACATACAGACACATAAAAGCACGAAGCATTATAGCCTTGACCTCTACACAATCTACAGCTGGGTCTGGGACTCGCCCTGCGACTGGCGGCTGGGGGCTGTGGGGGCTGGCTGCTGGCTCGGTCTAATATTCAGTCTACCAACAAACAAAATTGTTCTTTTTTTTATAGTACTTTATTTTATTGTGTTTTTGCTTGTTTGTGTTTGTGTTGTCCAAGCCTCAACTTAATTGAAACTATTTTACACAAATTCACAAATTGGGATTGGGAAACACTAGAAAAGTCACTAGGGAAATGGTTATCTTAGAAGTCGTAGAGAATTGAGTGGGGGAATCTATTTGATTGTATGTTTTGCTACTTTAGATATAATATGTTGATTGCGCTTTCTAATACTTTATCAGATAATAAGATATTATTTGTTAAGACTGACAATAGTTCGGAATTGGCTTTGAACGTGATCATCTTTACATCTTGTGTGTATATTTAAAAATAATTGTTTATAATTGCAAATCGTTCTATTAAATGTTCTGTATTAAAATAAGGTAATTGTGTGTTATAAATAATTCATATCTAATTTTCTGATTCATTTAGCAGTATGTACAAATGTATTCCCCTTATCTATTATAATAAAATACACTAAAACGCCTTTGCCTGTGTCTGTTTAAATACTTTTTGACCAAAAAGTATCTTCTTCGTTCTGTTCGGGAATCCCCAGACGTTTAAAGATCCTTGTAATCCCCCGCTCAGTACAACCTTTTGGGCTATGCCCAATAAATGCCCTCATTTGTATAGCTGATGACAGAGAGGAATATGTAATTAATTTTCCCACATTGGAATTCCGAATAACAGCAATTAAAATACAGGTAAACAAAAAGCAGCGGCTGGGCGGTTGTGGCAGGGCTGTGTTGAAAAATACTGATTCATAAAATGTATGCAAATTAGTGTTACTTCAAATTACGAATATCTCTAAGCATTTGCATATTGGGAAGAAAACTTTGAGCAATGAAAATCAAAATCACAAACGAAGAAGAAGAAGAGAAGCAATCACGTAAATGAGCGCCAAAAGCCAAGCGAACACACACGAGATCATCATAATGATGATGATGATGATGATCATCGAGTGCTGTTGCTGCTGTTGGTGTTGTTGTTGCCACTTTGGGGGCCAAATGTGAATCGTTTGTGTTGTATCTGTACTTGAGTGTGGTGTATTTCTGCATGTATTTGTAATTTGTGGCTGCTTTTGTATCTGTATCTGTATCTGCTGTATCTTTGTAGAATTTATGTCGCCGCCGCAAAAAAAAAGTTGTAATACATAAAATGAGAGCCGAACCGTAGCCGATGCCGACCCAAAGCCGAACGTTTGACGAGACCAAGACGGTATAGACTGGGAGAGGAAAAGAGAGAAAAGACTCGTCAAGTGCTCTCCACATACATGTTCATTCAGCTGCTATCCCACTCTGGCAGCCACTGTTTGCCTAAGAAGATGATGACAAAATCAAATAAACAGAAGCAATGGCAAAAGCAAAAGCAAAAGCAACAACAGCAATCCACGCTTTACAATTTAAGATAACAACAATGTCAACGACTCGCCGTCTCCATGCTTGCGCCCACCGCCCACTCTTCTTTCACCGTTCACTGGGTTCCATGCTTGCCTTTTTTTAGTCCACCACTCACTCACTCACTCTCTCGCTGCATTCTTCTGCCACCGCTGTGACTCTTTAGTATAGAGTTTACATATATTGATGTGGCTCGTTTTGCAAGAACCACGCTCTTCTTTATCATTGTCAACTCCCACTGGCAAAGGTGTATTTGAATAAGGTAAGGCATTCCTGGAGCATACATACTCCAACGACAGTTGTCTATTACTATATTGTTCCGTTTGTTTGTGCATTGAGCGAGAGAGAGAGAGTGGCAGTGAGAACTGTGTACAACAAACACACCTTGCCGTCGCATCCAGTCTTCTACTCTTGCAGTTGCTCCACTTTTTCTTCCCCCGCGTTTACTCCCATATCTTACCATTCAATTACCCGCTCGCTCAACTCTCCTGTGGCCCCTTCCATCAACCCCTTTCCCATCATCAATTGCTTTGCTAACGCAATGCACACGCGTTTTTTGCCTGCCTTTCGCCTTCCCTCTTCCCACTTCCCTCTACATCATCATCATTCTTATTTCCCCCATTCAATACCAAAGCAACAACAACGGCATGTGTCGTGCTTCTCCCTCTTCTGTTTGTTGTGGTTGTTGTTACTGTTGCTAATTTTATTTCAATTTATTAGCATTTTATTTGCTCTTGCTTGCGCTGTGTTGTGTTTGTTGTTGTTGGTTTCTCAATGCCGCCAGTTTCGTTTTGTCATTGTTGCTGTTGCTGGCACTTTTTCATTGCTTTTTGGAAGTATATTTGTCATACAATGATTTAATTGCTGAAATTATGAGTTTGGAAATGTGACAAGAAGAAGGGGAACGTAAAGAGAGGCAGGCAAGTGGAGAGAAGGAGTAAGCCTTCCTGTACGGTAGAAGCTCTCCTGAGCGGAAATATTATGCGGAATTTGATTGCCTTAGAAAAATAATTCATTTTTACTGAAAAACTGTGTCGCATCTAAGATTTTCGCCCACGGGAATATATTCAAACAAGAGAGATTTTATTGTTAAGTTGAGATATCTTTTCATTTTCCACAAACCAAAAAGAAATCCCCCAAAAGATTTCAGAAATCCTTACGAATTTCTACATTGATCAGAGAAAAATGACTCTACAGTATCGTATAGTTGAACTATTTGTAGTTTAGTAAATCTCCTCTGTATATCTTTATCTATGACTAATAGATCATATGGAAGCGTAAGGACAGACTTTCTTAATGTATGTAAATATAAGGTATATATATTTCTATGTATAATCAAAAATAAACTTGAAAATTAATTCCAACAATGAATATTTCCCCTTAATTTCCCCAAAAAAGAGCTTGGAAGCCCAAGGCAATAACAGCTTTAAAATGAGTGTGCTATAATTCGAATAATAATATCTATCATGGTATTATTTAAATTCACTAAAATTTCACACCTACTCCAGTTGCATTTATCTCTTTTTCTCTTCCTCTAAAACATTATATTGTACATATTATGAAATTAGATTTCGCCTAGAGTCTGTAAGAGTGCTGTTATTAACACATTATTGTACATTAAATAAACAATTAACTTTAATCAACTATCTTTTCACTTCCAATTTTAAGAAAAGTAAACCTATGTAATATTAGTAGATATACTATTATTTTGTCCGCAACTGTGCGTGTATTGAGGTCCGTGACACATATTCCAGCAGTTGCATTCTACCATTCCCACTCGCATTATGTTCTGATTATTGTCATTAGTGTTACTTCAGTTCCGTTCTGCTTTGCTTTCTACTCGACATATGTACATATGTACACTAATCAAGGAGAATTATGAAATTACATATAGAAGAAGCAGAAAAGAGAGCGAGTGGGAGAGAGAACAGAAGAGAAGAGAAGAAAATTAATATGTCAGTGAGTGAACGGGAACTAGCAATGAGGAGCGTCCATTGTGGAATGACAGTCCCAGTCGTGGATTGCGAAACGAAATAAGAAATGACATTTCGTGGGCGTTTCTGTTGCATAGCGTTTATTTGTTGAAACAAGGAAAAATACACCATAAGTTGGGGCGGGAGCAGAAACATAAGAAACATCTTCGTTAAGGTTCTGCCAGCTTTCAGGCTTATATTATCGAAAACCAATTCGGGGGATCGCAGTCGATTCCTGGCGACGTATCTGCTGCTGCAAACGCATCAGCCGGCCATAGGTCGTGCTATACAGATCCACATGGGCTATAAGCCTGTCGGACAGCCCCTCGCGCACTGCTCGAACAGTGCTCTGCTGATAGACCTGTCCCGTGCAGATCGTGCAGGGTAGTTCGTCTTCGCGACTTTCGAGTAGCTTGAGGCGAGTCTCTATCTCGTGTATACGCTCCTCCAGAGCTTTTCCCTCCTCCATCAGCTCACTTTCGGTGCGCCTCTGGTCTACCAGGTGACGCACGAGGGCTACCGGCATAGTTGCAGCTTCTCTCGAGGGCATTATTTCTATTTGAATTCTTAATTTAGTTGATTTTCGGGTAATCCAAAAATGTATGTGTTTCAATAGACAAAATACTATTCTGACTTAATATGTATATTCGTTTCAGGGATGTGAAATAAGCTGTGACGAGATTTGAGCTCTATTTGATTTACCTTACTACGGTTGACAGCACAATTCTGGGCCTACTTACATATATCGCAAATACGATAGCAGGTATTGCCTGAGAGGAACACTCCTCGTACATATTTACATACATATGTACAATGTATGTTATTATGCAGATAAAATTATGATCAAGAGATAAGACAATTGCGACTGCACTGCACTTACATATGTACACTCAACGCTGCGCTTAAATACAACAAACGCAATAAAGAGAAGAAATATTAAAATATTTACGATTGAGGAATTCCCGTTCTTAAAGTGTCAATGTCTTTGTTGTCATTTTTTTATATCCAATTAAAATAAATCGTCGTGACGATTCCGTTAATTTGCTTTTATTTATTGTTTATACATACTCGTATATCTCGCACTCATTCCCATATTCATTCAACTTTTGTAAAACGGAGTTTTGTAATCTCGAAATTCCCTTGCGCACTGCAACAACAGGTGTCAAATGAAACAAAAATCAACAAGTTTGACAACGAATTTGAGAGTCAATTTCTAAATGTATGTGTTGGGCATATAACCATGTGTAAATACACATAAATACATATATGTATAATAAATAAAAAATACTTTTATCTTGAGTCATTTAATTGTTTATAAATTGATATTGCATACATGGCATTTATTTTCATTTCAAACCGAAAATTTCCTGGGTGAAAACCCGAGTACGAGTACGAGTACGACAGCGAAATGTGAGAGGAAGCTATAGTAGTATTTCTTTTTTTTTTTTTTTTTTTTTTTGTTTTATTATTTTATTTTGTGTAGTCAGCAATTGAGTTTGTAGCTGTCATTGTTGGATGTATGTATGTATCTGTAACTGTGCGCACACTATTACTAAAAATAACCGAAGTAAACAAAAGATAGTTAAACGGGCAATCAGGGGAAACTCCAGTACAAAGTCAACTTATAGTTTGGGAAAAATTATTATGGGGAGGGAAGAGGATGAAATGTGAAATGAGCCAGCAAATACGAATGAATTAACCTTACCTTACCACATTTAATTTATGAGCACCGCTTCTGATATTTACTAATAAAGTTTTGGGATAAAATTTCAAGTTTGAAGGGTCTTAAAAGACTTAGCTGGAGGGTACATATAATTTATTTATTCATCTTGTAGTATTTATTCATCTTGTAAAGCACTTTTAAGCTTTTGTTGGCTCCTATCTTTTTATTTATTTATAGCCAAACTGTATGCACTTTATTGAAATAAACATAAGCTTATTATTCCGGGGAATCTCCACAGAACTGATTCTGGTGAAGCATGGAGCTACAATTACTATTAAATTGCATAAATAATAGAATAATTATCACTGTTCCATAAATAGATAGACCAGAAACATTCATAAGTTCCGTGAAAGTTGAAATCTATTTGGAGTACCCCCATTTAATTTAATGACGAAATTAGTTGATAAACTGTCTTGAAGATAAGATTGCAAGTGATACCTAATGACTTTTATGTAAAGTCAATGATAATACAGTATGTTAATTCATTTCTCAGGGCAACCTTCGCAAAATGTTAAATCACAAATAATTATAAAACTATGCGCAATTTTATGTTCTATCAACTATTTGTTGATCCCTTAATATTCCCATCAGTTTCACACTAAAACTACACAAAGAGCATAAACGAAAGATACTATTTCTTGAAAGCTAACGTTATTCATCATTCAGTTAACACACACACACACATACAGAGACACGCAGGCATAGACAACAGACAGACAAACTGATAGCCAACAGTCTTGGCTTGTTCTGTTTTCGGTTTTCTCTGCTGTTTGTTTCGAAACAAACCGGTTAAACGCTTTCAGCACAAAAAGCACAACAGAGCAACAGAAAGAGAGAGAGAGAGAGAGAGATATAAAAAAAAAGAACAACTCATAAAACAGAAACCGTTTAAGCGTACAATAGGCGTAGAGATAGGTATAGTACGAGGGGTACGAGGGCGTACAGGAGTACAGAGTGCACAGAGGGGGAATGGGGCGGCCCCGGCCGCTCAGATAGATTGACTACAACTTATTATCAACCTCAGCGAATCGCGCACAGCTGTACAACAAACACACTTCCACAGTTAAGTTCTCGTTTTCTTTCTCCATCTCTTTCTGATTCTGGCTTCCTTGTACCTCAACAAAACTATCAACAAATCAAATGGGCAAATGGTTACAAGTAGCGTCGAATATTGCGACCTAAAGATAACCAATAAATGAGACTCAAGAGAAAAGAGATGACCCTACATACATGTACATATTTACACATATTTACATACATATAATTTATATTGTGTGTCGTATTTCCAAATAAGATATCTTCTATTACAGTTAAAGTTCAAGTTGGTACATGAGTATATGTATAACCAATATAGAGTATTGGAAACAACGAGAATTAATTATCAGGTATAAAACGGGTATATTATACCCTAAAATCGCCCAACGATTACAAGGTAAATCCCACGCGCACTAACAACACACACTTCTCGGGGGAGCCGAAACACTGTAAGCATTTTTATTATTATTATTTCTGTTTTGTTATCAGTTTCGGTAAAATGTTTTGCCTGATTTCGATCGAGATTAGCCAAAAACGAGGAGAACACCCTTACATACATACATACACAGATATGTATGATGGAGTTATAGATGTGTGCGTATAGTTTGATGGTTTCCGTGAGCTATTTATTTTGTTTGATCTGAGTAATTTATGAATCAGTTGGACTATTTACAGAGCCATAGAGAGAGAGAGAGAGAGAGAGAGAGAGAGAGAGGGACAGCGAAACAGCTCTCACACACTCTTTACAAGCTGATAACAGAAAACCGAACAGAGAAACGTGACGTTGACGTGGGGTCAGCGAGGGAGAGAGGGGACAGCGTTCCTCGGTATTTCAGATATTTTGATAGGGAGAGTGCATGAAGATGATATGCAATTATACGGTATTTATTTAAATATTTGTCAGGTACTGTATGTACGTACATATGCATGTATGTATGTACACATGTTACTTTGTTGTTATTTTGAAACGTTAAATGTTGGCACAACGACCTGTTACGTTATTTGATTAGAGCTATATTGAGTGGTTAATGGATTATAACAAAGTAAAGTGTAGTTCTAAATCTACTGAATATAAACCGTAATTTTTTACTGTAGAACAAGGAAGCGAATTGCATGTATAAGAATTATACAGGTCCTTAGCAAAAACCCAATAAAACACCCCAAATCACCACCTACTGTCCAGCTAGAGCCGTTATGCTCATGTCAAAAGCAGAGACCTCTCTCTTTCTCTCTCTCCTGGTGGCCCAAGAACAAGTGTGAAAGGAGGGCGGCAAGAAGAGCAGCAGCTGTTCTTATCAGAAGGCAAGCTCAAAGTAACTGTAAATAAGCCACCTGTAGCCATTTCGCATGCTCCCAAAAAAAAAAGAAAGAAAAGCAACACCAACACAATTATTAATTCTCTCTTTCTCTCACACTCATTGGCTCTCGCTCTGTGCCAAGCCGTAAAGCAACAGCTTAATTATGTTTTCCAAGAGAAAGAGGAACATATTTGAAGAGCTTAAATATTATACTACATATGTATGAATGTGTATGCATGTGTACATACCACCAATGTGTGTGGGGGAGCCCTTGAAAAAGGCTGATGTTTTAAAGGTTGATATTTGCTTTCGCCAATCCCGCCCACGCGGGGGCCTTTCCTTCGTTCCCTTCCTCGTTTGTTCCTTTCCTTCCTGTTACACGAGGCGGCTTTTAAAGTTATTTAGACACTCGACTTAAGTTTTGCCTTTTAGTTGTTGTAACTCCTTTTAGCATTGCTTTTCACTTTACTTTACTTTTCTCGAACACACACACACACAAGCACACACATGGAGAGATTTCTCGCGCCGCAACTTTTTCTCTCCCTTTCCTTCTATTTTTTTGCTTTTACGTTGTTAAAAACCAGTATTTGGTGGCTTCTTTCACTTGTATTTTGTTGTTGTTGGATTTTTTTCTTTTTTGATTCAAGAAATTGTTGAATAACGGTTTCGGTTAGCCGCTATGTTGCTTCTGTTGTTGCTGCTTTTTTCGTGAATTTCACTTTGCTTTCGCGGCGAGGCGCAATACTTCTTCTTTTCCTTGTTTTATTTTTTTAGCCGTGGGAAACCTGTCCAGCAGCCTTAGTTTCATTGTTGTTGCTGGTCCTGCTCCCTAACGGCGTCATCTGGTTGCACATTTTCCTTGAAAATTCTGTTAAACATTTACATATTTGTAGTAAAACATCTTTTGACTATATATAAATGCAAAGCAAACAGCAAAAACAACAAAAAACGCTCATAATGGAACGGTTCATTGCCACACAGACACTCACGCACACGTACAAAGATTTCAACACAGTCACAGACACATCGTATTCGGTTCACGAGGGAGAGGAGAGGAGGAAGAGCATATTCCGTTTCAAGGCAACTTCATTTCTTTACTCCTCCCTCCCACACTCCAACACTTTGGGAAACAAAGAAAATTTCACTTGTCTCGACGAGACGCGCCGCCCCACAGACACACACACACACACACACACACGTAGTCTCACGCGTTTTGGAATATTTTGTAAATCGAACAAAATACCACATTCCAAAAAGGAAACAAACACAATTTACGAAAAAAACATTTATTGACACAATTACAAGGTTTCTTTTTCTTGCTTTTTGTTGTTGTTGCTGTTTGCTTTTGCTTTTGCCTTTTGCTTTGCTGTTGTTGTTGGCCTACTTTGTGTGTGGGGAATTTTGTAGTTGTATTTTTCTCTTCTTTTCGTTGTTGCTGCTGCTTCAACTTCTCTTCGTTGAAAAAATTACACGCGCCGTTTTTTCACATCTTTTCTTTTTGTTTTGTCTTTTACGTAAATTGATTGGTATTTTTTGGGATTGCACTTGATATTTAACCTAAACGGGGGGGTTTTACTATGCGTGTATATGTTGCACTATATTTATTATATATTTTTAAATATACATGCTGTGTGTATATGTTTGAAATTTTGTTATAAAAAGAAATCACTACGATAGAGAAATCGGACGAGCGCGGATGAACGGTGAAAAACAAAAACAACCAACCGAGAGCTCATACCTGAAACGCAAAAACGAGTTGAAGAGCGTAAAACGGTTTGACGAAATTTTGTTCGTTTGAGAGGGGGAAAAAAATCCAGATTTACACTATACAGAGTCCAGATTAAAAAAACGTATTGATAATAATTAATATAATATTTAATGAAATTAAATTTCCAAATTTCCCATTAAATTTCCTTTATATGTTCTTTATACTTTTTTAAAAGCTCTCCTTCTCTCTCTCTCAAACCAGGGCCAGTGTACAGGTACCTAAATTCCAGGGCTGACACAATCAATGGTTTTGTCACCTCTATCAGATAACAGCTGACAGTGTAGCCGTTTGTCGTTGTTACGTGTTTGCTGCGTTTAGTATTTTTCTGAGTGTCGGATGGTATATTTAATCTATAATTCCGCGGTCACAATGATCGAGCGACGCCGCTTACGGCGGGAATAAACTAAAAAACTACATAGTAAGTCCTTGAAAAAAGTTCTTTAAATATATTAACATAGTATTTTGCATAGAAGATGGCACCCGAAACGGGCAGTACATCGAACGTGACCATGCGGCATTACTGCGGCCTAGGCAACCATTTACTCAAGACGCCCAACACCAGGATTAAGGATCCAAAAATGCTTCACTTTGCACGCAACATAAACCCAGAACTGCGACACGATTCGCCACTCTGCATGAGTTGCTTCGTGACCCTAAAAAAGATCTACAAGCTTAAGCTACGAAATGCGGCGGAGCATCAAGCGAGGAAGCAGGCCGAGAGCGTCACGGATGTGAGCTCCAGTCAGCGACAGGACGTTACCTCCTCCTCGGACCCCAGCTCGACGACGTCCAGCTCCATCACACGTAGATTGGCGACGGCCACAGCGGCGGCAGCTAAGCCGCCAACTCCTGTACCCGTCTATACAACTTCCAGCGAGGATAATATGCCCACAACTAGCACGGCGGCGGCGCAAAAACGCAACCGCTCGAATACACCGGCACAGCACCTCCCAGAGTCATCTGAGAACTCTGACGACGATGCCAATTCGAATCTGAGTCTGAATGCGGTTAATGGGACGCGGCTGCCACACATCCAGCCGATACCCAAAAGACGCCCGGTGGTGCACCTGAATAAGGAGGCCATGGATATCTATCTGGCAGGGACCACGGGCGGATGATAATTAGTAACTTTTAAATATACTCGATCATTATAATGAATTTTTTGAAAGTTCATTTTCATTCATACTCGTTCATTTTTCGAAAGTCATTTGTATTAAAAACTACTATATTTGATATTATTTATTGGTATTTGTGTATTTCTCGCTCTGAGTTTACGGGAATAGAACAGAGCTAGAGCTGCGCAGTAAAGTGGAATGGTTTGAAATTTAATGTGTTAAATGACATCTATTATTTTCTACTTCACCACTTGAATCGAGTCAGAAGCCCGAAAGGGAAATATGAAACTTGAACGTAAGCGTCAATGTACTTTGCGAGAGAAATATGTGCTTATAGTTGGCTTTTCACTTTTCTTTCTGCTCAACTGGCAGCATCAATAGCCGAGTCGATATAGCCATGTATGTCTGTCCGTCTTCTTTGTCGCCCAGTGCTCGGAAACTTTAAGAGCTAGAGCAACCAAATTTTTTTCCAGATTGATGTGATATCTCACTCAAAAAAGTATATTTCAAAATGTTCCACGAAAAGGCTCACATCAGTGGCGTCCACAATTTTGAAGATAACGAAAAATGCGGAATCATAGAGAAAGCCCATATCTATCAGATGCCCGGTCTGAATCGGATCGGATCATTAGTATAAATAGCCGCAATGAAGAAAACCATTTGGAGCAGCATCGTTCCCTTTCGCCTCGTTCTCATACTCCACTGCGACTGCTTTGTCTGTTCGTCCAGATGAGCTCCTAGACCTCGGAGACTATAAAAACTAGAACAACTCAAATTTCTATCCAAACTCCTCTCATACCACTTCGATGCAGTGTAGTTCAAAATTTCACCACGCCTCCTTCCGCCCGCCAAAAGACAAAAGTCCACAATTTTGAAGACAAAAAAAATATTGCAGTATCGTAGAGAATAACCATATCTACCAGATTGTCAAATCTGGTTCAGATCGAATCATTATTATAGCCACATGATGAAATGAATTTTCAGCAGCTAGCCGCTAACCCCTTAGCCACTACTTTGCCTCGTTTCAGTATACGCGGAGAACGAAACGGCATTTTGTTGTGAGAAGTGATGTAGATGTAGATGACACATGCAGCAAAAAAAAGTAAAATGTAAAAACCGATAGAATATTTTAATATTCCACATTTAAATTTCTCAATTAGTTCCTCAGAGCCGTCTAGAGCTGGCTATTAAAAATAATGTTGTATTTGGCCTCTCATGGTATCTCTCTCTTAGCAGCAAAATGGGCTAATGGCCATAGGACATTAGACTTAGCTAACTGACTAGCTGGGAAAATAGACTTGGCCTTTAAGAAAATACATACAGGCAGAACGAGTGAACTTTATGCGTCGAGCTGGCTTTCCATTTAAACTGCATGCAGCACGGCTCTCTATTCCTCTCTACGGAGAAAAATTGGCTATGTCTAATATCATAACACTATAAGTCTAGTGTCATAACACTATTACTATTACCACTAACAGTGTAGACTATATAGTTAGTGCCACTAGACTTCAAGGCGCATAAATACGTTATCGAGACCGCTCATAATAGCGTTGAATCAAAAGTCGCGTAAATACTCGAAAAGTAGCTTCGGTCTGTAGATAACATATCCCAATAGATAATAACATATTAATATACAGATTATTGCATCTTCAAATATATTAAGAACAACATATGTGTATATCGATATATCGATATCAATACACATTGAACATCTGTGCCCTATATAAACAAACGAAACTGCGTTGCAGTCGCTTTACTTGACAAATTTTTGAGGCGCTCACAACAAACGCAAAGCAGTTAGTGCTTTAAACTTATTTTGAACATCTAAATTCTGGTTATCCAACTAAATTGAAGGCAAGATGGCTGCACGCGATGCTGCATCGAATCAATTGATTGACTACAAGAACACCCAGACGGTGAGTGCGAGTGAGGGAGAGCAATATGCTTGAATGTGTTTGCGTGTGTGTGTGTGTGTGTGTGTGTGTGTGAGGGAATGCCGGGCCCCGAAAAGGAAAGGAAAGGCAAAACGGAGTGCAAAAATAATTATTATTCAAAAATCAATAGCAAAAACAAAAAAACATGACAATTAAATCAATGAATGCTACGTGGAGCCTGTACGTTTTGAAATATTACCAAATTTTGTAAGCAGGTTCTCCACGGGAGAGATCAAAGTTCAAGTAGACGCCTCTCAGCTGTGCACTGTCCGCCCAGAGAGAGCGAGTAGTTCTATGTCTTATCAGTTGTGTTGATAAGGCTTATCATATCGTATTTTATTTTGGATTTATTAAAGCCTGAACCTAATCCAAAGTATATGGCACTGCAGAAAATGAAGTATTGTGTGTGTATGTTCCTACTTGTTGCTCTGCATTTGTTTTCTAACCTTGTTTAACCTTTGGCCAAATGTTCATTTGTTTTTCCCTTTTATTAGCATTTAGTTACTGTATGTTTTTTTGGTTTCCTTTTCATTGTTTGCACTTTTGTGTTAATTATTCGCTTTCGCTTTTGTTGAGCATTGAAAAACGTATTTTCAATTTAGGTTTGGCTTTGAATGCATTGTAATGGGAGAATCGTGCCTTGAAACGGATGGCACGAATATTGAAAGAGGTTCAAAAAAACGAAATTGTATAAACATCATTCATATCATATCCTTATCCTTACTTTCCCATTTCCATGCCATGTCCCATAAATCGATAATACAAATGACATTTTTTGCCTAGTAATTGGCCCCAAAAAGATTAGATCTATCAGGCAAACGTAAATTTTTGATTAGCTCTAGTGTTGTGGTGGTGGCCCCACCACGCTTTTTTAGCCTTGGGCAGAACTTTCAAACCCATTAAAACGAAGTATAGTACATATATGAAAATTGCATTGAGCTAATGGATGAGCCAACAAATCAATCAAAACAATTCAATTAAAGCAATAGCTCTACTTTAGTTTTCAAAATTAACAATTAAAAGTAATTTGATATAGACAAAAAGCAAAAACAAGCGAGGGCCGCGAAAGTTGCTTGAACCGTTGCAGGTTTGAGGTTGGAAAAATCGCGAGCTACTATACACGAGTCAATGGACTCTGCAGAGCCAAGAGCCGTCGCTCAATGTTGCATAAACTGGTTGCAATGGCTTAGGCCATGCGACGATCAGTTACAACGACCCGTCCGGTCCGGGCCCGGGCCTGGGCCAAGAAACTTGTTTGAGCCAAAAGGTGGAAAGGAGGACAGACAGGACGGGGCCGGTCCGTTTAAGGAAAATGCGTGCGATCGAGGCAAATTTTCTTTCTCTAATTTGGTTATGCAAGTGAGCTGGAACGCCCGGCCCCGGGCTATGTGAGAATATGTTTGGAAATGACCCAGAAAAGAGGCGGGTAGCCTGCCCAGTCGATTGGTTCGTGTTGTTTCACTCGAATCCGGCCTTCTATGACGAAACTATGAAAACTGCATTTTGTCAGGCAATTAGCCATTTGCCTTTGTTTTAGCCAAACACTCATTTCAGTTCGGTTCATTGTCTCTATAGGTACATAGTACATATATATGTATGTATATGAATGGTGGGAGTGGAGTGTTTCATATAAACTGAATCATTTCAAAAATGCAACAATAAAATTCAATTCTCCTCAGTTTTCTATCCTTGCATAGTTGTAATATGTCTGTTGGCTTTTTCAAAAAATTAATCACAATATTCCAGTAAATTGTTTAACAATTGTTGGAAGCTCTGCGTTCCCTTTCTGATTCTCTACTTCTCCCAATATCTATCAGTTGCACAGATCTGAAAAGGCTGCCGCTGCCTCATTAAAGTTGCGACGCTTACCCCCCTCCTCTCTCTGCCATTCCAATCATCTGCGCGACAAGTGGCAATTAAAAACTTTCCTACAAGTACAGGAGTTTGTTTACTCCCCTTCTCTCCATACCTAGCCCTTTATGTATTTTGCATTCTTGTAGATCGAGTCAATGGGCATTATCAGTCGGGTGTCTGTTTGCTTTTGCTCCACTATCTGGCCTCTGATGTGGCCCCGCATTGTTATAGTCTCAAAGTGCAAACAGTTCTGGATTAAATCGACTGAAAAAAGAAAAGACAAGAAATTGAGAGTGCAGAAAATTTAAGAACGCGAAGAAGAATGCAGAAAATTAGCGATTCAGAGGAGGGTTCAGAAAAAGGTGAGGCGAGGAGACTCGAGGCGAATTGAATACAAATTTGCATTAGAAGATATGTAGGAAGCAATCTAATGGAATAGACCTTCATTCAGACTTTAATTTCACTCCGTTACTAAGCAAGGTATAATTCCTGAAACAACATTTTATATCCCGGTACTATGTATTTTCCAGACAGTAATCCCACATATAAAGTATTCGTTCTCGTAACATCTAAATGACTTTGTTGTGAAATAAAAACATCAGCTAATTTATATGTCTGACACATCGCCAGAAAGCGAGAACAAAGAAAATATATACAACCTTTGTATGCACTTTATTGTTCCAGAAATGCCCTGAAATTATTTTATTTCATCCCTGGGATAATTTCATTTGCTAAACGGTTGCGGCATTAACGAGTGACACTTTGTGCAAATTGTTGGGCAAAGCTGATTTTATAATGAGTGTTGGCTAGATTGCATGTGGAATAAGCGATAAGGGGCCCAGGGAGTGGCGTGGCGTGGCTGCTGCACCCACGGGGAAATTGAATTAAGATGCTCTGATGACAAGGAATGGGAGATATCGTAAAGAAAATACGCATTAATTGAAATCGAAATATGTACAGGAAGAAACCCCTGAAAGGAAGAGGAAAGAAACAAAAAGAAGGGCCAAATGGGTTATCATGTACATGAAATGTACTTTAAGGCCTCCTGAGCATTACAATCTTTCTGTATTGCCATCAAAATACCCCTCGAAAATCGTGCCAATTGGACTTCTGCGCCTGTCATCGTATGATATCTGCATATACTATGCAAATATATTATACGAATGGTACATATTTTTGGCCCCACAATGTGACCCCCCATGGCGGGCCTTAGTATGTACTTAGTATTCGAAAGTGGAAGCGATAAGTGCCGGCAATCTTTATGTTTATGTTTTTGTGCCGGGTTGCACACACACCTTATAAATAAAAAATACAAAAGTCCGTTCCCAAAAAAACCGAATTAGAGCGATAAGCTGAGATAAGATTTGAGGGACACTTTCGAGCACCGGGTTATGGGTTATGCAACCCAAGCGGAGAGAGAGGGAAACATAGAGAATTGCAACTGACAAAATATGGAATTCATTCGTTTCAGGTCTCACCGGGATCGATCACCACTGGACATGGCTCGCCGATTGGCATCAAGGATGCCACACAGACCGTGGGCCCCCGCGGTCCCGTGCTGCTGCAGGACGTGAACTTCCTCGATGAGATGTCGCACTTTGATCGCGAACGCATCCCCGAGCGCGTGGTCCACGCCAAGGGAGCTGGAGCCTTTGGCTACTTCGAGGTGACGCACGACATCTCCAAGTACTGTGCCGCTAAGATTTTCGACAAGGTGAAGAAACGCACACCCCTGGCCATTCGATTCTCCACGGTGGGTGGCGAGAGCGGATCGGCCGATACGGCCCGTGATCCCCGAGGATTTGCCGTCAAGTTCTACACGGAGGATGGTGTCTGGGATTTGGTGGGCAACAACACCCCGATTTTCTTCATTCGCGACCCGATTCTGTTCCCCAGCTTCATCCACACCCAGAAGCGCAATCCGCAGACGCACCTGAAGGATCCCGATATGTTCTGGGACTTCCTCACCCTGCGCCCGGAGTCGACGCACCAGGTGTGCTTCTTGTTCGGCGATCGTGGCACCCCCGACGGCTACTGCCACATGAACGGCTACGGATCGCACACGTTCAAGCTGGTGAACGCCAAAGGTGAGCCGATCTACGCCAAGTTCCACATGAAGACGGATCAGGGCATCAAGAATCTGGACGTTAAGGCAGCCGATGAGTTGGCCTCCAGCGATCCGGACTACAGCATTCGGGACCTGTATAACCGCATCAAGACGTGCAAGTTCCCTAGCTGGACCATGTACATTCAGGTGATGACCTTCGAGGAGGCCAAGAAGTTCAAGTATAATCCGTTCGACGTGACCAAAGTCTGGTCCCACAAGGAGTTCCCTCTTATCCCCGTTGGCAAGCTGGTGCTCGACCGCAATCCCAAGAACTACTTCGCCGAGGTGGAGCAGATCGCCTTCAGCCCCGCCCACCTGGTGCCCGGCATTGAGCCATCGCCCGATAAGATGCTGCAGGGTCGTCTCTTCTCCTACTCGGACACGCACCGCCATCGCCTGGGGCCGAACTACTTGCAGATCCCCGTGAACTGCCCCTACCGCGTGAAGGTGAACAACTTCCAGCGCGACGGGCTGATGAATGTAACGGACAACCAGGATGGCGCCCCCAACTATTTCCCCAACTCGTTCAACGGACCGCAGGAATGTCCAAGGGCCCGTGCCCTGTCCACCTGCTGCCCCGTCACCGGGGACGTCTACCGCTACAGCAGCGGCGACACCGAGGACAACTTTGGCCAGGCCACCGACTTCTGGGTGCACACGCTGGACAACTGCGCCAAGAAGCGTCTGGTGGCAAACATTGCCGGCCATCTGAGCAACGCCAGCCAGTTCCTGCAGGAGCGGGCTGTGAAGAACTTTACCCAGGTGCACGCCGACTTTGGTCGCATGCTGACGGAGGCACTCAACCTGGCCAAGTCCTCAAAGTTCTAAGCACCACATGTAGTGCGTCTTGGTTATTGGCCTTAATTACGGTTTATATCGCTGTTAGCATCCCATCCCCCCCAACCCCATTCCAACACGTCCTTCTAGCACTCCCAAATCGACTAACAAGAGCGGAAGGCTTCTTGGCTTCTTGGTTGCGGGCATTAATCTGTTATATGATCTGTCTTGTTTTGATATTCAAATTTGTCGTAAGCTTTACACGAACACACACATTTATATAATGCAAATGGATATATATACGTATAAATAAAATCTTTACTTTTTGATACAAAACGAGAGACAGAGGTTTGTGTGTTTGGATATTGATATATTTACGATTATGTTGATCCGATCTTAACGCAGGTAATGCTGTAGCAATAGCGACTGGGGAAACTGGTGGTCACCCCCTTCTACAGCCAGAAAAGTTTCAGCAGGCATGCGGGTCACGTCATACTTCTGTAGGGAAATTAATTTCTTGCCCGATTCCAGTGCGATGGCTTTGATTCTCTTTTCGCTTCTAACTTTCATGCCAAGATGTCTCTGTTGTTGCTTCCAAAGCCCTAAAAACAATATATTAATCTTTGAATACAACGAAAGTAACCTATTTGAATGAAAAATTTGGAAAACTTATTTGTAATTTTGATTTTTCCGAACATTTTGGAAATCAGTGCTATTTTTGTTCCTGACTAATTACTTTTCGTTTCAAATAATTTTGTTTAAAGTCTGCAATGCAGACCATTGCTTGTGGATACGTTAAGTTATACCATAAAGTTTAAATGTTTATTAAACCGTTCCTTTAAACAAAACTATGCCACAGCTGTAAATATATGTATATGATGATATATACTGTATCTTTAATACAAGTTAACATCTCCACTGAAAAAATGAAGCCTTGCCGGGCCGTTAGTTTCAAATAAAGTGTTAATTCCTGTTTTATGGAGTAAAAATAAATTTTTTTCCATTGCAAAAATCAATTAATATTAAATTTTATAATACGAAATATATTTATATATGTACATATGTTTTAGATAGATGAAATATAAACGAACTTAATTGAAAATCCCATTGTGGACAAACGATATTGGAATTGTTCCAATTGTGGACAAACGGTGTGGGATCTAATATCCCAGTTGTAGCTCGTATTTACAACGCCAAAATGAGAGTGGCTGTGATTTATATTATGATATATTATATTGCTTGAAAAATAGAGTTTAATCGCCTTTTTTAAATTATATTATCAGTAATAAAGTGACCAGGTCGTTACAATTCTATTATATACCAGTATATATGATGATAAAATAAAATGCGGATTTATCGATCAAAAACGCTCGTGACCCTCAAAAATATACCGAAAATATAGTTAAAGTATGCCGAGGGAAAAAACGAATTTAGCCCGCTTAACCCGCTCGATTTAAGCAGTTAAAAGATCGGAAATCATATTCCTCGATTTTGATATTCGTTTTAATACTATACTACATACCAGGTAGGACTCTCAGCACTGAACATATAATTCTACCAGAATAATGAGTACATTTTCCACAAGATTGGCTAATATTACGTACTTCCTTTTAGATATCAATCCTTAGCTGTAATCTTCCATTCATTTATTGTTTGAGCTTTTTATTATTACTTCGATTTCTTTTAAAAACTATATACAACATAAATCGTTTGAAAATTTACACAGTATTATTTAAACTTAACCTAAGGCTATTTGTGTGCTCATTTCGGTTTGCAATCAAATATTGAGTAAGTTGTTCATTACAAAAATTGTTGATCAATTGCAAAGCATATTTAAATATGTACGTTCTCGTTCTCTCAGTCTAGTAATTAAAAATATAAGCAAACTACCGCTGCTACTGCTGCGTCGGTCGTTAAATGTAGTTTCTCATGATGCTTTCTTCCATTTTACTCACTAAATGCAACAATTAAGTAACAGTAATTTGTATTTAAATATTTAGCTGAGTTTCGTGAGCAAACCGCTGGGTTCTTGCCTCCCTAGTTAATCGTTTTTCAACAATATTGCTAACGATCTCTGCTGACATCTGTATGCTACACGTTTTGCTAAACAAAATCAATGATTTGTATCAAATGTTCTCAAAATGTTCTCAGAAATGCATATCTCGTCAAACGTCTTATCTGCTCTGCTCTGCTCTGTTTTCTCTCTTTCTGTTTCGTTCATCAAAAGGCACTTTTCTTGTACAATTCCCTAACTTTTCGGTGTGTGTGTTTTATGAGTGTTCTAGGACTAATGACTAACTAACTAGTGCGTCTTGTTGGCAGCTGCTTCTGCCGCGAGACGCGCCCACTCGGGGAACGAGTTGAGGTTGGGGTAGACAACCAGTCCCCAGGTTTGACAGAAGATAAACAGGATTATGATGGTGATGATGGTTGGGCCGATTCCAGCAATGGCCATGTCCTTTGTTCTAATGTTGGCATATCCGGCGACTAAAGCATTGGGTGGCGTGCTCACGGGCAAGTGGAAGGCCATGCTGCAGGCCAGGCCAGCGGGCAGAATCAGATACAGCGGATGAATCTCAATGGCCAGAGACTGCAAGGAGAGCGTGAACAATTATAACTAAGGTAATCCAAAAAGAAATGAGCTGATTAACTTACCATCTCCGCCAGTACGGGAATAATAATGTTGGCAATAGCCACATTGGAGCTGAAGGCCGTGAGAACAACAGCTACCAGGATGACCACCAGCAGGAGTACAGCATTTGGCAAGACCTTCAGGCCAATCAGGGCGTTGCCAATCAGCTTGGCCATGCCGCTCACTTTGCTGCCCTCGGCCAGGGCAAAGCCACCGCCCAAAAGGAACACCAAGCCCCATGGCACCTTGGTCTGGATGAACTTCCAGGTAATCAGCGAGGGAGTCGGGCCCGTGGGCACTGGACCACCACGTTTCGAGCAGTAGCGCAGGAAAGCATAGTTGGCAGGCAGAATGAAGCACATGATGACGACGAAAATAGTTGGCATAGAGTTGCGAATGTCCCTGAAAGATGCAGATCAAGTAGAGACATATTAGAATGGTTGCACCGGTTGGTCAATGGTAGATTTCGCACTCACTTGGTGTTCAGCCAATCGGCCCAGCCCAGGAAGATGCCAGGTTTGCGGGTGAAGTACATGATGACCATGAAGATGAACAGAATCATCACTTGAATCTCGTGGATGCTCATGGGGCCCAGCTCCTTGTAACGCTGGTCGATTACCTTCTTGGCCACATCGGCGCCATCCTTGCCCATCTGCACTTCCTGAGCCTCCTTGCTCTTGGGTCGGAACAGGCCCATGAAGTGCCACTGCAGGAAGACGAAGGTCAGCAATGTGTAGACCAACATCGATGGTACGGAGTAGAACATGAATGTGGGGAAGTCCATCTGCTCGGTGGAGGTGGGGAAACGGGATTCGTAGATGCCCTTGAAAGTAAGATTGGTGGCTGTTCCAATGATGGTTCCACAGCCGCCCAGCGATGAGGCGTAGGCAATGCCCAGATAGTAGCACAGAGTGATCTTGGTGGGATATGGTGGCCTGGTGGAGTAAATGATCATTACAGGAATTAGTATAACAATCAAAGTGATCTTTCATATTAGGTAACCTACTCATCCTCGTTGTTCTTCTTGTTGCCGCCGACAATTTGATACTGGGGCTCGTGGTTGATCTTGCAGACGCCCTGGGCCTGCAGCTCCTCCAGCACAGCCTGAATGATTGGACACATCATAGCCGTGCAGGCGGCGTTCGAGATCCACATCGACAGGAACATAGTAACCATAATCAGGCCAAAGTGTAATCTTCGGGGACTGCAGCCCACGATCTGGATTACCCTCAAAGCGAGACGCTTGTGCAGATTACAGTATTCCACGGCCAGGGCCACCATAATGCCACCCATGAACATGACCAGCGTGTCTTTGAAGTACAAACGGCAGGTCTGATCGGAGCTCTATAAAGGATCAAAAACTCATTTAGCTTAGTCTGGGAATCTCGATACAAATAACTATGAAATCTCACCATAATTCCCATCACAGGGAATGCCACAATGGGTATCATTGAGGTCACATAGAGTGGCAGTGCTTCTGTCACCCAAAAAACGGCCATCACCATGAGCAGATACATGCATCGATATTCCTGAAAAAGTTAAACAAATCTTTAGCATCACATTTCGTTTCGCATCAATGTGTCAAATCCACTTACAGGTGTATTGGGATACATTATGGGCAGACAAAGCAGAGGCACCAGAAAGACGACAAGGCCCTTCCAGTGATTGCTGAAGAAGTTGCTACATTTCACCGGCGGTTGCGGTGGTTCACCGATTTCACTGTGGATTAAAACAATATATAAATTAAAGCTGATTTAAATAGATTTTAGGGATATCATTACCCGTAAAGAGTAAGTACTCTATGGGCCTATCTATCTATTATGTATTTATATCGGTTCAATGGAAAGTGATTTTGAATATGCAGCTTTCCTCTATATATGGATATATGGATTTACATTCTGGAGCAAATATGAGCACTTCTGGGGTTATAGCTTTATAAACATCATCTTTTAATTTGTTATTTTCTTGAATCAATCACAACAGTCTATCATCACACCATATCAAATACTAGATAAGACTCGCAATACTTACACTTCCATTTTGATGTCTTCTGGTGTATAGATCTGTAAGTAAATAGAATCCAAAACAAATATATCAATAAAAATGATCAAGAACGAGCCCCTTAAAGTATTTATGCTATGTGTACAGAACCAAACCACCACTTGTTGCCATATCGTACCCAAAAGTAATCTGACCCCCCGAACCCAACCAATCGATTGTCATCGTTCACCGTTCATTAGAATGCCATCCATCAGTATACCACACATTGAAGCCCAAAACCTAACCAATTGAAAATAATTGGAATCGTGCTGGCATACACCACACCACACCACAGCACAGCACACAAAAAAGGCAAACAAAAATAAATCAAGAAGCATATGGAAATCCGGCGCGTGATATAATTTCCTTTTGGCGAACAACAAAAAACGTTTTGCAGTATAATAGTATGGAAATGAAATAGAATGGTATTCCTGAGTTGTGCTAGAAAATTTGTCGATGTCTGAGCTATACAAATACTCGTAAAAGTGAAATACAAATACTCATGGCGGATATTTCAGAGGCGCATATTCATGACGACAGTTGGCCTCTATTCTACTCTGAGCGTCATCACCTCCTGTCAGCATATGTAGTATGGGTAATAGTATGTTAGGTAATCTATGCGTAAGTTAGTTCTCCAAATAGAACACATACACATGTACATACATGTACATGGTGCGTTGGGAGGAGGCACGTCCTAATCAATGATTCCAATAAAGCTGCTTATCGGACATAAAAGTTACAATCAATCAAGCCCCTGTAAGCCACAGATAAATATAATAACAGAGTCAAAGCACTCACCCTTAACACACACGTGTTGTGTTGCCTTTAACATTGATGTACATATGTATGTATCTATGGTATGGTATTATACGTACATAGATACATATATTTATGTATTGCTGAAAGCACCCACTAATTATAGATTGGTTCGGAATACACAGACAAGAAACCTACACCTATGAAACTTATGTCCAATGTCAATGTCAATGGTGTAAGCCTAAAATACTCGTACAATATGTAAACATTACTAAGGTGCCCCGCCGTATGAGAGAGACATGTGGCAGGGGGCTGATAGGAGCCACAAAAAGCTGTTGAAATGGATCTGTGGCGTGTCGCATGCAACCTCTAAAGAGGTTATTGACATGACGACATAAAGGAAAAAATGTTTTTTTTTTTTTATACAGACTGGATAAGGGACATTTTATGTTATATGTATGCTGACGATACGTACTCGGAAAATTAATGAAGATTTTTAAAGAAAAACATTCTCAAAGAAGATAAGTATTTATTTGTTTAATAAGTCTGTCTCCTTGTTATACTATAGAATGTATCATAGTATAATAATAATTTCCGATTTCACTTAATCGTTAAACAAAGAGATTCTCCTTGTTTTCTAGTTACATAAATTACGAAAATCAATTTGCCTAAAGTTAAATTCAGCTCAAATATGAGAGGCTCAAATAGATTTGGTGAATTAAAACAAACAAAGCCAAACCTAAGTTATTAAATATATTATTAAGACATGTACATGTATATATATATCTATCTTTATTCTCACACTCGTTATCTAAATCTATTCGAATTACTCATCTATAAGTAGAAGCTGTCATCTCTCACACACAACTGACAAAAAATACAGATATACAAAAACGCTTAATTAAATTAATTAGTTTATTTAACAAGTTGCCGCCTTTTGTGAAGCGTTTTACCAGGCTTATCTTTGATTGTTATTTATTTAGCTTATATATTGTTTACACTGCTTTTTTGAGGTAATGTAGGATTGTATTGTTACTATTGTTGTTCTTGTTCGTGTGTGATCGATCCATGCGCATAGTCACGAAGCCGTAATTTGATCTCGATCTGCTTTTGTTTATGGGCGACGAACATTAGCTTTAGTTTCACACTGCATTTTCTGTTCAGCACGTGATCAAGGGATCGAGGGATCGAGGGGGAGAATTCGAGATAGAGATATCCGCCTCCGACATCAATATTAACATCATCAAAGTCTATCATCAGTTTTTATTGTGTTTGCACAGTCGGCCTCAATTGTTTTTATGGCTAAGGGGGATTGGTCAGAGTAAACATGCGATCTACAGTGCGTTTCGTTGTAATTATCTATAAGGTGATGGCACACTTGGAAGCCTGCTGAGCTTTACCCGAAACAAATACTATCTGAATATCTAAATAGAATACACTTCCAACCCACTTAAACTTCTGAAACGCACTGTAGAAGCCACTTCTAGGGCAATGGAATACCCATAGATTGCTATAGATCTATGTATACTATAATGTATACTCACTTGAGAAGTGTTCGAGAGTGTTCGTGCAATATTTATTGAAACCCAACCCTGTACGTAGTTTCGAGTATTTCCCTCAGTTTGCGAGTCATAAGTCAGTCTTTAATTGTGAAATATTTCCACACGCCAATTAAAAGTATTATTAATACGAATTCAAACACGGTCTGGCGGCAGTAACTAGAACCAAGCCACGCCCCCTGCCCAAAACTCAAGTATTCCGTTTTGGAACTAGAAAAGTCCATCATCTCACAGAGAGGGCTCGTTGCTGTTGCCGGGCCTTTGATTGATTACCAATGCCGATGGGAGAAGTGAATAAACGCGAGACAGAAGGCAAAAATTGATAAAGTAGAGGAGCCTATTAAATAGAGCACACTAGTATAGGCATATACTCGTATGTATGTATGTATACAGTTCCAACGCTCTGCAAGCAATCTGTGACTGCTATCAATTGACAATTGGTCATCTACGTCAGAAGGCGCCCTGAATATCAATCAGAACTGAAAATATACACACGTATTTATAGGTACATTCATACATATGTATATAAAATATACTATATACATATATACATACTGTTACAATGTTTGTATTGTAATATAATCTTTGATCGTTGGGGAGTGGAATTTTCTGCGAGCTACGAGCTTCCATGATAATAACAAAAGAAGGAAGGAATGTTGTTTTTACTATATACATAGGTTGAAAAGGTTATAGAACTCTAGCGATTAACACCTTCGATTGTGGGAGAGTGTAAGTTGAATTTTTTTCTAGAAAATAGGCAACAAAATCCTAATAAATGTAGATACATGTAAATGAATTTTACAATTCTCTATAACAGTAGTAATTCAAGAAATTCCCCAGTGTTAGCCATTAATTAATAGAAACAGAAATACAAGACTAATTACTTGATTACAAAGTACAATAGAAATTCCAAATAAACTCATACTTCATGCTTGAATCGTTAACAGGTCTAATAACATTCAAATAAACCTCAATTATATTTAATGGCTATGTATGACCACAATTCATTACAGATGATTACTTGGATAATAAAGGGATTCAACTAATAATAGGCTGGGAAAGACTTCCGCCTGCAGCCGGCAAGAAACACCCAAATTTCTCGCTTAATTTTAAATGGCAGGGGGCTTTCTTCGTAAGCTAATTGAACGGCTTATAGTAATGGGCAAAACAATCAGATAACCAAAACAGTACTATCTTCTTCCTCTGTTCCGTCTTATTGCTGTAGCTTGGTAAATACTATAAATAAATGGCCCGTTTACAGACAATTTTGCAAATGCCTTTTGTCATTGTTTGGCCAGGGTAACAACATACTGACAGATTCCAAGATAGAGGACAGAGAATAATGTACATAGTTCCAGTCTCAGGGGGCGTTCTCGATAAGTGAACTGAAGTATAGTGTCTACCAGTTAATTGAAAAAATGGTCATGGCGAGAGATAGAGAGATATTGTACATTCCGGGTGAGTAAGTGTTCCCAGCTGGGGTGAAACGTTGTTATTTATTAACCCTCAAATGAACACGTATTTGCGTAAATTAACGTATCAATAAACAGGGCTTTAAATGAACATATACATACATATGTACATATACTGAGGTTTTGCTGAATGCATTTCGAAACTTTCGATGCGGAAATTAAATGACAAATTTATTTTACAAAATTTCCATATTCAGATGCTGCAACAGGTTATATTTCGTAAGAAATTATAAATAAAGGAGAATAATTAAAAGGCTTACATAATATAATCGCATAAAGGATACCTTTTTTAAACGAATCAATAAAGGAGTTTTACGCTTGCTTAACATGAATCTCATTTTATGGGGAGTTTAATTTGGAATCCAACAATGATTCAATGCGAAACAGCTGTCTGACGAATCACTTAATTACTACAGTTTTGGTAATTTTTAAATTAAATTAAATGAGTAAAGATCTTAAACATTCAGTTAGAATGGCAAAGTCATTTTGCCACATTTTTACCACTGAAGCCAGACATTGAAATACGAATTTTGAATAAGTTTCGACTGCGGAAAAAAATACAAAAATATTGATATCAACTTCTCAGTTTGTATCGCTTTGCCATACATTTTGTCTACCGATAAGCAAACCAGTCTGCTAAAAACAGAAATCCAGTTCATACAGATATAAACAAAGTCGTAAAAAATTCACGAAAACAAAGCAAAGTGCACTTTGAAAGACCACAAAGGTTAGGTTTCTTTACTAAAAATAGTACTAGACAAAAATAATATAATATAATTTCTTTAGTGTAACACATTTCGTAATGTTGATAAGCAATTTGAGTTTCTAGTTCAAGTGCTTGACTATTGTATATATATATGTATATACTATGTTCAACAGAGATGAGTACTTTAGACCCTAATCAGCGGTACAGGCTGGCTGTTAGGCAAACCGATTAAATTGATCCAAAGTACAAAAACATAATCTAAAATTAAACTGGAAACCCAGTTATGAAGTGCTCAAGTGACTACCAATCGAACTGCTTTTTTGTGACAGTTAATCAAGGTAAGACTGTATGTACTCTACGAACAGTTTGACAATTACCCCATTAAAATAATTCGAGTTCACAGCCAGATCACCGTACGACATTCGCATAAATTTGATATAAATTTCTATGGAAGCATTTTTCTTTGGTTCATTCACACAGGCCAAGGCGCCTGGTAACAAAGAGAATCATGTGCCTCGAAAGAGGTTAAGCTGGGGGTTATCTGTAGTCAGCCGCCAGAACTGGCAAGGGATACGATTTTGGGATCGTTTGTTATACTATATTCAAAGTAGCATTCTCGCTCAATGCATCCATTAGTCAGTTATTCAGAACTTATTTTTATCGCCTCATGAGAAAGCTTTTGCGGTTTGTTACATCGGAAAGCGGAAACTCCCCGAAAAAAAGCAATACAAATTATCATTATCAACAGGAAGAGCATGTGGCACAGAGCTCATTTAGCTCATTGTATTCAAAGTAGTTGCGAGTTTATTGCACTGGGACTTATTGCAATTAGTTTATGCATCTTTAGTAATTCATTAAACTTTTTCACCTTCATTGGGGTTGCACTTCCCGATCAAATATAAAGAATATCAATTACAAATAACCCTGGAATCATTGTACACACGTATACCGAATATGGTATACGATGATATTGTAGTTCAAACTACACTACATACAATAATTGTTATATAAATTAATACTTCAACTGTTTGGCTATAGAAATTTGAACTTGACATTGACATTGTCAGCCAAACAAAAACTATAGAAATATTTGCATAATTAACTGCTGGGGTTGGACATTTTTTTTAAACAAAGGCGTAGCTTCAAATATATAAGGGGGGTGTGCTTGGAATCTCTACACTTTTTTTAAGCCGCTGTTAAAAGTACATAAAATATATACATATGTATATGTACGTCTCAGTCATAGAAACAGGTGGGAAATGTACACAAAGTGAAGGGAAATTCTGGAAAGTTTATGTGCAATGCATGCCTCACTCAACAAGTAATAGAATGTACAGTAGTTTGAAAATAAATCAATATAAATATGTACAAAATTCAGAAAAATCGTTAAAATGGTAGATAAAAATACTATAAATATTCTGTATATAACCAAAAATGACGTTTGTTTTCGTACAAGATCAAAATCAATAACCAAAAACAAACAAACTTATCTCATAATATATGTACTATGTATATTATTTTGGTATTGTACAATCAATGATCACACAAGAAAACAAGTAGGTGATATAGCTACATATATCAGAATATACCAAGAATATATGTACGATATATTAGTTGGGTATTTGATTACGCTGCTCATTAGGTGTGAATTAATTAACAGAAACAAAAAAAATCACGTTATCTGGCAGACTCAATAAGGAAGGTGCTAATTTCCCCGATAAATATTTAACTTAATAATAATTTGGTTTGATGCCTCATTTGGGAATACTCATTTGAGAAATGGATTAGATAAGTTTTAGAAAATAAAAAGTCAACTCCTAAGTGAAAAAATAAATAGAAATAGGTATCTGTGGTATTTTTTGAGACTTTTTTGGTTGAGGTTTACTTCAATTAATTAACAATATTGTAGATTTAGATACATATTTCACGCTAAGAACTTTGTTCGGTGTAGTACAGGGAAACGTGCCTAACAGGTTTAACCCACAACTACATATGTGACATATATGTATTCTTTATATTTATTATACATTTATCTACTCTAAAATAGAGTGGTTATATAATTCTCTACTTTCAGTTTAGACATTCCCATTTCCTAATCATGCCTTTGTGGCCTTGAGATTGCATTTAAAGAAAGCCATTAATGATCTCTGATAAGAAAACCTTGATTACTATACAAGTTCTCATGGAGGAATGGGGCTGGAAACAAATCAAAAGAACAATTACATAATGAAAACCAGCTGCAGGCTGGGGACAGTAAATATTGGGGCAATTTCGCTGTAGGGCTCAGACCCAACAGCTGCTTGAGTTTCTGAGGTTCAATGACTTTTGAGCGGTATTAAAAATGCAGTACACATCATATAGAGGAAACTTATTTAATAGGTTCACTATATATTTCGGGTATCACCTGATCGGTTTCACTTTCAGTGCCAGCCAGGCAACGACTTCCAAATACATACATATATAGATATTTCTATTCATTATAGGGATGCGTGGTCAGTTTTCCGTTGATAAGAAGTGAGATGACCATGAATCATGACCTATTATACAATAGTATGATCACTTCGAAATCAAAAAAAAAGTACATACATAGATTGTTGGATTGCAATTAAGTGATCATGATTGGGCTATGATTCTAGGATTCTAAATCACATATTTGAATTAATTATGAAACGTATTTAGTGGAATCTATATACCACATAAATAACCCAAAAAATTCCAGTAATTCCTTATTTTCTCTTTTTCTCTTAGCACTTCCCACACAGATCCCGCGAGCAGAGCGATAGGACACCCACGGAATATTTAATTTCTCACATTTTCAGACAAAAATAAGTAAACAATATTCTGGAGAACTTTAATTACAGAAAACCAGACTAGCCGATGCAGCTGCCTGGTTCTTGAATACATAAACACATATGTAAACACTATACGGATGTACATATGTACATACGTACATATGTATGCCCATACTCTGACTCTTCTTCAGGTGCATTTCTATATATGGGTGCACTGGCGAAAGAGATGGCATGGAAGAAGACAAGCAGAGCTGAACAGAAAATAAAATAACAAAACATAAGAGAACACCGCTTGAACAAAGAAATTTCTGTTAAAGCAACACAGATATGTACATGCATGTATGTACATATGTATGGAAAGTAAATATGTATGTACATCCAAGGATTCGCTGCCTTTGTTATGAGGTCTTCTGGGGTCCATTCTACAGACCTTCAATCGTAAATCGGTTTCGATTTCGGCTGGGGTTCTGCATGAAAATTCAAGCGACACGAGTTCACTTCCTAACCAAAAATTGAAAATAAACACAAGAGCAGCGCGGTATTTTTATCGCCTTATATATACATATGTATGTACATATGTATGCTTATATACAAGGCAGCACCAGCACTCACAACGCACATGGCAAACGTTCTTTCAAAGTTTGTCCGATCTGATAAAGTTATACACTACACTTATAATCGTTGAAACTTCTTAATAATTCTTAATAATAAAATTTACTTTTTAACAGCAGAGGGATTCTCGGTCTCTCTGTTGCGCACCCTCTTTCTCAGTTGGCAAGTGCCAGAATTGTAACGGTTCAATCTGCACTGACACTTCACTTCACCTTTCTATGATGTTTGTGTTATGTCTTAAACTTAATTCAACGTTTCACACAAATGGAATAACATAAGGAATCCGCTCGCGTTGACGTTTAAAACGCGAATGATTCTACAACTCAGGCGGTTTTTACCCTCGAACGAATGCCAGCATTTAGTTGTGTTGGTGCGGCTGCGGCGTTTGCCATCCATGTGTTTCTCTCACAACAACTTGTTTTTGACCGATAGTTCCTATGGGGGCTTTGATATAGTCGGACTACTTGGACACAATATTTGTGAACTATGCAAAACATAAATGTTGAATTATTATATAGCTCCATTAAAAACGCAGTTTGTCCTATAAATTGTTTTTACACCGATTATTCGAATAACGAAGTTATAGTTAGTGTTCCGATAGGGCCGATTGCCACAAATCCGACTATTCATGAATGAGGACTATATACACAAAAACTTTATTGGAAATCTTTAAATCTGAGAGACTTGTTTTACATAGAACTGACTCAGACATCATGTTTATCAAGAATGTTTCGCGGGAGAGAGAGTGCAGTAGAGAGAGAAAAGAGGCTAATAATCTCTCCCCAACTTCCACACACAACCAGTGAACAAACATTATTTAGTGTTGGTGCAACTCGATGTAGGTGTTAAGTCTGTGTGGGTGTGTCGGTGTGATCACGAATCAGTGCTGTCATTTCAGCTTATTACAGGCTACAATTTCAATCTAGAATTTTGTACAGAGGAATGCACTCATCAAAGTGGTTATTGGGATGTTGAAGTTCACGATCGTTCCTAATGTTCTTAATTTAAGTAAATATCTCATTGTATGTGTATGTATTTTCGGTTTCAGCCTATTTTGCTAATTTCCGTTCCCGAAACTAGCTTGTATTTACTCTGAAATTCTGGCAGCACTGTCAGCAAGTCGGGAGAGCGCGCGAGAGAAATAGTGATGGCAGCGTTTACTACGATGTGGATAATTTAAAATTGATAGTTTTTGTTAGAGGAAAAGCCATTTTTATTAATTCCTCTATTCTAGTTTGACCAGATCGACTGTGGAAGGACTGTACTAATTAATAGATACATATGTATATGTAAGAAAATTATATCCTGCAGCTGCTTTGGCTCACGTTTCCCATCTCTTTAAAAACTAAGAGCATGCAGACGAAACAAAATCAAAACAAAATGGACAACCAGACTAGAAGCAACAGGAAAACATGCAGGGCAAAAAGAGGAATCGGATGGATTGCTGTGACAACGTGAGAGGGAGAGAGTAGGAGAAACCGTGTGCCTACCTGCATTAGAGAGAAAATGCTAGAAAAGTCAGGCTGACTGCATTGCAGCGAAGAGCCAATTGATATTGACGCTACACAAGAAAACCCGGCTCAGTGTGCACTTGTTGCGGGACAGGAAGTGTATGTGACAGCTGTAGCACCCAGCCAAGTGGACACCACCAGCCACAATCTCATCTCGTCTCTTCTGGTGAACTTGTTCAAAATGCAACAAGCAACGCCGACTTTCTCAATGCCACTCCCCCGCAAAGGGGGTGAAAAGTCGGCAACAGGTTGCTTGCTGTACGGTACGGGTATTATAAGTATAAGGAGCCGGTCCAGAATGCATCCAATCTCAAACTTGTTTTCTCCGCTCTTATATAAAATACAGATGCATCCGATCTCTAACTGGAACTCTCTAAGTCGACTTTTTATAAGCTAATCGGACACTTGTTTACTCAATACTTTGCTCAAAAATTTTAATCGAAAAACGAAAAATTATAATTCTTTTCCCTTTCACTTTTATCTAAATCTTAAACAAAAACTCATACTTTCTAGTGGGAATTTAAGTTTGAATCGAAAAACGAAAAAAAAGTTTTTTTGGGACCAATATTCGTACATATGAATTGATGTGTTTTTCTTTTTTATTCAACCTAGGAAAGGTTTGGCTTTTATCTCTGTAGAATACAAAAATTGACATGTTCATGCATTGTTCAAATGTAACGTCAACTGATTTTGACTTGTTTCACCTTGAGGCGTTTTCCTCGTATACTGATAAAAACTGCCAATATTTTAACCATGGCGAAATAGTGTTGTTGAGTTTTGAGTTTGATTTAGGTATGGATGTACATACATACACAGTATGTACATATGTAGTTATAAAATACATATGCACATATGTATGTATGTATGTATGTACATACATACAAATGTATATCTTAATCATGCAACAACAATTTATTAATAATTTCCTTAAATCAATACTGCCCAGACCTTTAACCTCCTATATTGTATATTGTGCTTTGACACACAAGTCTAAAAAAAATCAATCGTAAATCGGTTTCGATTTCGGCTGGGGTTCTGCATGAAAATTCAAGCGACACGAGTTCACTTCCTAACCAAAAATTGAAAATAAACACAAGAGCAGCGCGGTATTTTTATCGCCTTATATATATGTATGTACATATGTATGCTTATATACAAGGCAGCACCAGCACTCACAACGCACATGGCAAACGTTCTTTCAAAGTTTGTCCGATCTGATAAAGTTATACACTACACTTATAATTGTTGAAACTTCTTAATAATTCTTAATAATAAAATTTACTTTTTAACAGCAGAGGGATTCTCGGGGTCTCTGATGCGCACCCTCTTTCCCAGTTGGCAAGTGCCAGAATTGTAACGGTTCAATCTGCACTGACACTTCACTTCACCTTTCTATGATGTTGTGTTATGTCTTAAACTTAATTCAACGTTTCACACAAATGGAATAACATAAGGAATCCGCTCGCGTTGACGTTTAAAACGCGAATGATTCTACAACTCAGGCGGTTTTTACCCTCGAACGAATGCCAGCATTTAGTTGTGTTGGTGCGGCTGCGGCGTTTGTCATGCATGTGTTTCTCTCACAACAACTTGTTTTGACCGATAGTTCCTATGGGGGCGCTTTGATATAGTCGGACTACTTGGACACAATATTTGTGAACTATGCAAAACATAAATGTTGAACCTCTTGTTGAATTACTATAGCTCCATTAAAAAACGCAGTTTGTCCTATAAATTGTTTTACACCGATTATTCGAATAACGAAGTTATAGTTAGTGTTCCGATAGGGCCGATTGCCACAAATCCGACTATTCATGAATGAGGACTATATACACAAAAGACTTTATTGGAAATCTTTAAATCTGAGAGACTTGTTTTACATAGAACTGACTCAGACATCATGTTTATCAAGAATGTTTCGCGGGGAGAGAGTGCAGTAGAGAGAGAAAAGAGGCTAATAATCTCTCCCCAACTTCCACACACAACCAGTGAACAAACATTATTTAGTGTTGGTGCAACTCGATGTAGGTGTTAAGTCTGTGTGGGTGTGTCGGTGTGATCACGAATCAGTGCTGTCATTTCAGCTTATTACAGGCTACAATTTCAATCTAGAATTTTGTACAGAGGAATGCACTCATCAAAGTGGTTATTGGGATGTTGAAGTTCACGATCGTTCCTCATGTTCTTAATTTAAGTAAATATCTCATTATTGTTCATGTATTTTCGGTTTTAGCCTATTTTGCTAATTTCCGTTCCTGAAACTAGCTTGTATTTACTCTGCAATTTTGGCAGCACTGTCAGCAAGCCGGGAGAGCGCGCGAGAGAAATAGTGATGGCAGCGTTTACTACGATGTGGATAATTTAAAATTGATAGTTTTTGTTAGAGGAAAAGCCATTTTTATTGATTCGTCTATTTTAGTTTGACCAGATCGACTGTGTAAGGACTGTACTAATTAATAGATATATGTACGAAAATTATATCCTGCAGCTGCTTTGGCTCACGTTTCCCATCTCTTTCAAAAAACTAAGAGCATGCAGACGAAACAAAATCAAAACAAAATGGACAACCAGACTAGAAGCAACAGGAAAACGTGCAGGGCAAAGAGGAATCGGATGGATTGCTGTGACAACGTGAGAGGGAGAGAGTAGGAGAAACCGTGTGCCTACCTGCATTAGAGAGAAAAATGCTAGAAAAGTCAGGCTGACTGCATTGCAGCGAAGAGCCAATTGATATTGACGCTACACAAGAAAACCCGGCTCGAGTGTGCACTTGTTGCGGGACAGGAAGTGTATGTGACAGCTGTAGCACCCAGCCAAGTGGACACCACCAGCCACAATCTCATCTCGTCTCTTCTGGTGAACTTGTTCAAAATGCAACAAGCAACGCCGACTTTCTCAATGCCACTCCCCCCCGCAAGGGGTGAAAGTCGGCAACAGGTTGCTTGCTGTACGGTACGGGTATTATAAGTATAAGGAGCCGGTCCAGAATGCATCCAATCTCAAACTTGTTTTCTCCGCTCTTATATATAAAATACAGATGCATCCGATCTCTAACTGTAACTCTCTAAGTCGACTTTTCATAAGCTAATCGGACACTTGTTTACTCAGTACAAATGTGCTCAAAAAATTATAAAGAAATGAGACAGAATTATTGTTCTTTCCCTTTCACTTATCTATCTAAATCTTAAACAAAAACTCATACTTTCTAGTGGGAACAATAAGTTTGAATCGAAAAACAAAAAGTTTTTGGGACCAATATTCGTACATATGAATTGATGTGTTTTTTTTTTTTTTATTCAACCTAGGAAAGGTTTGGCTTTATCTCTGTAGAATACAAAAACTGACATGTTCATGCATTGTTCAAATGTAACGTCAACTGATTTTGACTTGTTTCACCTTGAGGCGTTTTCCTCGTATACTGATAAAACTGCCAATATTTTAACCATGGCGAAATAGTGTTGTTGAGTTTGAGGTAGTCACATGATTTAGGTATGGATGTACATACATACACAGTATGTACATATGTAGTTATAAAATACATATGCAGATATGTATGTATGTATGTATGTACATACATACAAATGTATATCTTAATCATGCAACAACAATTTATTAATAATTTCCTTAAATCAATACTGCCCAGACCTTTAACTTCCTATATTGTATATTGTGCTGACACACAAGTCTAAAAAAAAAAAAAATCAATACGCAAACCATTTTCAAAGTCAAATGGAAAATGACCATACATTTTTTATTAGATCAAGTCAATTGAGAACAAGGACGATTTGCTCACGAATCAACGATTTATTTAGTACAATGAAAGTCGATGGAGATACGATACGTAATAGATGTAGTGCGCAGTGCATACACTACATAAGGAAAATACCTCAATTTTATATGTTTTAAAAAAATATAAATGTATGAATGTATTTGTAGATTGTAAATATGTACGTGTTGAATTTCGTCTGGGAGGAGATAATTGCATCAAAGCCAAGCGACAGTTGACAGCGTGTGATATCACTTTCTTTGATCTTGTTGAATAAACAAGCGTATAGAGACATACACAGGCCCACAATCATATGTACATATGTATATGTTTGTATGTAACGATGTACATATGTACATACGTATGTTTTAATAGGATATATACCAAGTGAGATAATTCCATTGAATGGTAATTGGAAAGAGACTTTGTTACTTTTGTATGTATGAATGTACATACATATATGCATATAAAGTCCAACAGAAGTTGTCGCACTATATAATTATTAATCCTTAAGGTTCCAAAATATAGTATGTACAATGTACATACATACATACATATGTATATGGATTCCGCTGCCAAGTAAGTTCTAAAAGCTGTTAAATCAAGTTTTGCTTGAAAAGGCGCTAAATGTTTACACAGTTGTTCATTAGTTAGAGTATTTACTCTACACTAAAAGCGTATTAAAATTCATAGGTTAGCTATTAGTTTTCTATTTATATAGTATACAGAACCGTTTAAATATCACATGCTTATCACTTGCTTCAAACAAGCATTTGATTGCTTGACTTTTAATGGCAGGAGCATACAAAACTGAAGTTTATAAAAATCTGAAGACACACACTCTCTCTTTCTCTCTGCTCTCTCTCGAAGGAAACTCTTCACCGCTTAAATCAAAACCAGTTTAAGCTTTTATTTATTTGCAACAGGTTTTTTCGCAAACGAAACAAGGTAAAAATCAAGACAGAAGTTCCGTTGACCCACATTAAACAATTAATATAAACATACATATTTAAGAATGAGATATTAAATTAACTTTTTTTTATTTCTACTATTGGGCAAACAAACAGATTTATTTCAAGGCAAAGTTCAACCGAAAATTTCGTACATCTTGTTTTTCGAATATCTTTCTATATATGTAGTATTTTTAGTATCTACGTCTGCAATTGTTTGTCTTTGCGTCAGTCCAAGTCACGTGTGATGCGGGGGAGACAAAAAAAGCGTATTCTGTTCAAGGTAACATGGAGATTATAAGCCAAAATATGCATAAACAAATAGCAAAGTGAAAAAGTGCTTTGGGGTTCTGGTTTCTAAAAATATCTCTACATGTACTTTGATTCGAATGGAAACATTTGTCTTCTGACTACTGTAGGACATTTCTGGATTTTGAATTCTGTGTATATAGTAATTGAAGAACTTTGAACACAGGCATTCTAATAGTATATCTATTAGTAAGTACTCGAACATGCATAAAATATTTGTATATTGTACCCTAACCGAGTCCATCGATGTAGTATATCCTTATCCTTATATTTTATATAGTTATTTATTCCTGAAACGATATTTAACAAATAAAGAGGCTGCGTATCTCCCAAAAATCCATTTAAATCCTTCTGTTTATCGGACGTGTTTTTATTTGTTCTTCCATAAACATTTTTATTGGGTTCGCAAAAAGTAAAAGTAAAGTAAAGTAAAGCAATGAAATCCTCTTTATTAATTACCTTGAGAAACTCTTCCATGCTAATTATTTCGCTGCCTGACTGTGAATAATTTTGTACATATTGTTATCTTTTGGTGTCGTCATTTTTTTTTTTGGTCAGGTGGTTTTTCAGACACGGGAAAGATAATGCAGGCGCGACGCCAAGATGTCTTAACACCCGCTCCCCACTGAAGTAGATAAAGGGGAGATACTGCAGAGAAAGCAGCGTCATTTGTCAAGATTTTGCATTGGAAGATGGGTATCTATCTATTGTGTTAGATAATATATATATGTATGCAAAAAATGTATGTATGCATAAATAAAGTCATATGTATTGTATCTATCGAATTCGGTTTATATTCATGAATTATAGTCATGGGTTGTTAAGTGGTTGGACAAGCAACATGACGCCACTTGATAGATTGATTAGATACTAACTGAGATAGTGAAATTATTTTGAATCAATCCAAAATGATCATAATAAATTCCGTGATCTAACTCAGTTCTTCGATCTAGCCGATCTTGGCCCCTCCCCCAAACACTATCAACTACGACTTCCAGTCCATATCACAGCGTGTTGTGTTTATATAACAAGCTCTTACCTAACCCAACCGCCAACCGCCAACGTCCAAGCGCCACGCGCTCTGTCCAGCCAAACCCGATTTCTATCGGGCCATAAACCAACAGTTCAGTTCATTACGAATAAAGCCGTTAAAAGTCCTAGGGGCTTGTCCCGAATAAGACCCGAACTACCCTCAGGTTCAAGGTCAAGTTCAGGTAAAACAGAAAGCGAAAAACTCAATGCTGCCACGTTCTCGAAATTAAATAGAAATCAACAGGAAACACTAATCACCTTTCTAATCACGAATAATTAACATGGATTTCAAAATCGAATCAACTCACCATTTTGGTAGTCTCGGTTGCCATGGCTGGTAATTATGGTATATATATATATATTTTTCGATTCTCGAGATACCCTTAAGAAATGCTTTCGGCTTTTTTCAAATATCACTCGCGCTGAAAATTATTTCATAATTTCCACTTTCTTCCACGAGCGGCCAGGCGACTGGCTAGACGACTAAGTTAACACTCGACTAAGTTGTTCAACGTTCAGCGTTCGACGAATAATTTGCTGTGCGATTGCCACCAAAACCGCAGCCGATTTTCTTTCACGATTCTCTCTCTCCAACTCTCTGTCTCTCTATATATACAATATTAGGCCCTGGACAAAAGAAAATATCTGATATAAAGTCGGCTGGCAGAGAGAGGAGAGCTAGCGACCGTCTGAGTTAGATAGAGAGGGCTCACAGAAGCGTGAGAGCATGCTCAGAGTGCAAATACAGACGGTGTGTTCGTCATCGAATGAGAGAATGGAATGTGTGTGTGTGTGTGTGTCTACGTTTGCGTGCCAGGCTGTGTGTGTGTGTGTGTGTGTGGGGCGACTGCAGCAACAAAGTGTCATGACCTTCCCCCTCTTTTACAAAAAACCTCTCGAACGCTCGAATGGCATGCACTAGTTTCCCCTTTTTAACACCCACCCAACCGGTATGATGAAAACTCATTCATAAAACACGAAATGTGACGTCACCTGATGGCTGTGTAGTTGTTGTGGGTGGGTGTAGATTACGGCATGCGTATTCTTTCTACTGCCTCACGGAATGTTGTTGACAATTTGTTGCTAGATGATGCAAGCTTTAAGAAGCATCTTTTCAGCGAATCGTAATCTAACTGAACTCCTATATAGTATTATAAAGGTGATCTTGGGTTTGGTATGATAAGGATAGCTCTATGTGACAAAATTATGATGAGTAGACAGACTATTCGTTGAACTAGATTTCGCAGTATATATGTATACACCCTGACCAATATTTAAAAAAAATCAAAACCCAGCCGGCTTTGATAGTTTTCCTCCTCGCAAACTAACAACTTGTCGCGATGAGGGAGTTTCCGGCAGTAGTGCATGCTACCAGAATGCTACTAAAAGTAGTTCACCCTGGCGGTAGGGCTAAAACGCTTTCGGAATGGTAATGGTAATGTCCTATAACGAGTCTACAGTTATGGTGCAGGAAGGACACGACAAGGAGCCGCAGAAGGCGGAACAACGTGTGACTGATGAGAGGAGGAGGGAATCAGAGACCCAACGCAAGTGGCTGTCGGGCTACAGGGTATCTGCCAAATACCTTCATCTGCGAACGCGCGCGAGAGCCGAAGCTCCCCGTAACCGAAAAGCCACATTTCCCCAAATTTTTTTGCTGAAAACGATCGGATCTTAAGGCCGAAGCTCGATAAACGAGTGTTCAGCGGAGCTCAGCACTCAGCACAGCTTACCTCAAAGGTAGATCAGTGGAGACTGCACTACACGAAGTTGTTGGGCACATCGAAAAGATCTAAGGCATATGTCTTGGCGGCCATTCTATTTATATAGGGACCCTTTAACCATGTCAGGATCGAGTCAAGATCGACGGCAACCAAATGGCTGGACAGAACGATAAGCGCTCCTTCTCGTCAAGAAAGACACAAGGCACACCGCAGGGGAGGTTATATTCCCGATCTTATGGAACCTGCTCCTCAACGACCTTTTTCTTCAATTTGGGAGGAGCGGATACAAGGTCATGTTCTATGCGGATGATCTCGTGATACTGGATACTGTATCAAGTTATACACTGCCCTTGGGCAGAATTAGCTCTCCATCTTCACCGACGGGTCAAAGACTGCCGAAGTGACTGGAGCTGGAATCTTTACTGACGGAATGGCAATCAACATATCCCAAAATCTACCAGACTGGTGCAGTGTATTCCAGGCACTATATAATTTGGAGATACATCTGAGGAACACAGCAATCTGTGTTGCCAGTCAAGCTGGCGGACGCAGTCAAAGACATACGGAGGCCAGGAGGAGATCTCATCTCGTAGATGATGGACCGAGCTAGAACGAGATCAAGCAGGCTGTGGAACACAATACGCAACTGTGAAATCTCTCGCTCGCTCTGGGCAGACCTGCCTTCGAGTGACCTCTAGTTGATAGTTTTATAGCAGCCAGCTTTTAATAATGGCAAGGATGACAACAATGGCATACTTTTTCGTATGTAGTAGGCATTTCTTATAAATTTATAGCATCCAGGTTTCATTTTTATAGTAGCTACCTTTTATAGTGTCTACATCAATGTTACATGCATCGACAAGGCTAGGTTGGTGTATCAGCTAAGAAACGGCAACAAAGCCCGCTAGTGCCACAATAAGACGTTAGGTGGCGCTTAACCTCAGATTACCAATCATAAAACTAAATACTAATATACTATGTATTTAATGCTATGTATTTATTTAATCATTAAACAACAAATTTAAATATATGTAGTTCCAGCTTCAACCTCATATTATTTGCTTGAGCATCGTATAATTTGCATGTTATCATGACCGGCTTTGGATCAATGGCTTTTCAATGGTTTGCTGTTTTTTATTATTTATTTCTTAAGTACATATGTAGATAAGTATGTGTATGTAAGTAAATAATACACCGATGATACCTACATATATAGCATCTGGGAAATGACAGGATCTAGAACTGCAACGAATAGCTACGAATAGCTTGGCTGGCATATCTTCCAGCTAGAAATAAACGCTTATTCATGGACAGAATCAAGGACCGTTTATGGAAAGAAAAGATAATATTATAATGAAGATAAGCCGGCTAATTTGATTATAAAAATTATTATTGAAAATCAAATCGCTTTGAATATCACAAAGGAGGGGAACATGCAATTTTCAGAATACCCATCAAGTAATTATAAATCAATATAGCCAATCAATTGGATACCCAACTGGTAGGTAATTAGCATCTGAAACGGGTTTTCCGATATGAAAATTTCATCAAGAGATCGTATTAAATTTCATAAAGAGAAGACAAAACGGAAGCAAATTTCACAGAGAGAAAACAGAACGGAAGTCGCTTTCATTATTTTGATTTTCAACAAGATCAATCTACTGCAGAGTCATCATCGTCGTCAGGCATCAGGCAGGCAGGGCAGCAGGATCAGCGCAGCCGCAGCAGCCGTTAACACCCATTGCAGTATATTTTTTTTGTTCGTTGTATTAAACATTTTTTTAAAGGAACTTTGCGTAAACCCCAAATCCCAACCCTATAACTAGTATCCTGATGCTGCAGTTGCGCGCCGGGCTGGCTGTCAGATGATGATGATGATGATGATGATTGCGATGATGATGCAGCAGGAGCAGCATTGTGTTCCCCCTTGACGATGTTAGGCAAGGATAACGAACCCAGAACTCTCCCGACTTTAACTCTCATTCTCTCTCTCTCTCTCTCTTAGTCTCGCGGTGCCCGTTTCAGTCCCATTCATTCAATCAGACGACCTCTCTCCTCTCCGTCTACCCTTTTCACGGCATTGAATTTCCCCCTTTATTTTTTAGGCTGTTATGTTCTGCCTGACTTTTTTTTGCATCGGGTTGAATGATTTTTTTTCGCGCAGCTGCTTCGGGGTTATACGGTTTTCCGATCTCGGTTCCCGTTGTTGCCTGTAAGTCGATCGCCACTTGATGGGAATCCACTCGAGAACCGACTCCGAGCGGCGGTGTGTAGGTGTTGATTGGTAGCTCATTGGTGGGTCGTGGAACTTTTATGCGGGCAGGACTGGATATTAGCTTTCTAAAATATCAGAGACCATGGAAAGTTTAGTCACCAAAAGGGAGCTTGAGATCGCTTCCACAGAACCCCTTCCCATCCCCTTTTATCCAGAACGAAAAAAGGGACAAAGGGACAGAGGGATAGGGGAACGAACTGTTCAAAAAACCGTAAGTAATTGCTGGGATATCCGTGCAAATATTTTGTATTTTTGCCCAAAAAACTCCCTTTTTGCCTACCCTCCCCTCCCCTTGTTTTTTGTAATTAAAAAAGCAGAAAAACCTAAAAAAAAAAGGAGAAGGAAAGAAGAGAACATTTCGGGTTTGGGTTCAATGTGCAAAAAGGCTAGATGATGAGGAGCGTGATTGTGCAATGATCAGGAATCTGAACTTAGTGCACTCTCCTCGCATAGATAGAAAAATTGTTTGATTGAGTGTGTGTGTGTGTGTGAGCGATTGAGAGCAAGGGTCTGCATGTGGAGCAGATGATAGATGATGTATGGCTATGGTAGATTCATAAGGAGCCCATGCAAATTAGGGGTTGCTCTACTCCCTCCTTCATGTATGCCTCCTTCAAAGTCTCAAATTAGTTGCGCATCTTGCGTTCATTTCTGTGCATCTCCCTATCTTACGCTCTACCTTTTTGGAGGTTGACAAAAGAAGGGACAAAATCCTCTAAAAAGAATCTTTGTTTTTTCGTCCTAACAAGGCGTCGTGCAGGAAGGGGAGGAATATCAGTTTTTTACCTGGCCCCTGACACTTTTCCCATATTCCTTACAGTTCATTCACCTTCGAGAGCAAAGATCAGGCAACGATATGCTGCTGCATCATCGCTGAAGATTATTTGTCCTCCTGGGGGCTTCATTGCAGAAATTTGTGAAATTATTATAAACACATTTTGTTGGCACACAAGCGGAAGATATTCCCTAGATATTTGATTGAGGTATGCTGGGAAAAAGGGACATCTAGTTTGCTATTATAAATTTTAATTATTTCTGTGATCTTCAAAATAAAATATTTCAGCTAAACAAAACATCTAGAAACTTATGCAAAATGTACAAATTGATTAAATAAATTTAATTCGATAATGGACTTACTTCAGAGAGGGTACTTTAAACAAAATAACATGGAAGCTAATAAACATTTTAAGATGCTTATTTTACTTTAAAAGATCATCATGCTATAATTAGTATTGAAGAAAGTATCACTTGAATGTGCATGCAACTTTGATTGCAATAATTGTTTTCATATCCCATTATACATTCTCGTATTTTTCAGCGTTTAAGGTAAGGTATCATATTTCACACAATTATCACTATAATTTGTACTTCCAAATCTTTCGTCAGTAAGTATATTTCGTTTTATTGCATATGCTTAACGATATGTTTTACAAATAATTTCAATAAATGAATGAGAAGGCTGAAAAATATGCATAGCTGACAGCCAGCCAAAGGAATAAACAGAGAGAGAATGCAGACCGTAAAGCCGCCAAATGTCCTTTCAAAAGGAAAACAGAGGGAATGGAAGGGAAGTGCAAGGAAACGGCCAGGAATCAAGGGAACATACAAAAAGCGCGCCAAATGAAGATTTCGTTAAAAAATACAAGAAACAAAAGATGAAGAGAGATGGAACGATGCACATACTATAATGAGAAGAACAGAGAGAGAGAGAGAGAGGAGAGGGAGAGTGGTGCGGATCAGAAATCAGAGTTCTGATGTCTGGGATTATTGTGCTAGGACAACCTCATGATGACGCAAGCGGAGATCATGATGAGGATTTGGATGATGATTGTGTGAGATTGTATTTGAACAATTTGCAGGCACACACACACACACAGACAAACAGAGTCTACCACACAATGGGCAGAGGCCCAGGGCAACCCGTTTTTTAAGGGTTCCCAACTGCCATCCAAGGGGATGATGCTGCTTCCTTGCCTTCGTCCTCCCGGTCTATTCCCATTTTTTAAAGCAAATTACGTTTCACCCCTTTGTAGAACTCTAAAAAAAGAGGCGAGAGCGATCAGTCCGAACTTTATTCGCAGCAGCAGCTATGAAATTGAAAAAAAATTCTTTTCGGCATATGCGGCTGGGGAATTAGTCGTGGAAAGTGCGTGGCCGGATAAGCAACTGCTCTGGCACCCGGAAAGCTAAGAAAAATGTCTTTAAAATCTAATTGTTGTGAGCCAAGACCACACCAGGTTACAAAAAAGTGCGCGGCAAATTCAAATAAATATCCATAAGCGGCATCAAATGAGTATGAAGCACGTGTTTCAACAAAACATTTTTTGGATTTTGCGCATTTGAAATTTTAAAGTGTAAAAAACTGCCAACGAGAGAGTTAAATGCGAGAGGAGAGAGAGAGAGAGAGCGAAGGAGAACCCAAAGCAGACGCCGCGTGGAGAGCAAAAAAAAAGTGCAAAACGCCGACAGAATAATAGAAAAGCAAAGCAGACATTACTATGAAAATCTAACACGCCTTTCTGTTTCCGTTTTATTTGTTTAACAAACACGTTCAAAAGTTCCACAAAATATCAAAATTATACGAAAAAAGGAATTCCTAAAGAAAATCAAAAAAGTTTACCAAGAATTATGAACAAAACAAAATTTCATTCATGCACAAATTGGCGACACAGTTCTTTTGGTAAGGTTTTTTGCGGAACAATCAAAAATTGGCACATTGGCATCGAAACCCATTGGCAGAATTATGTTTTGTGAAATTGTTTTTATGCATATTTAGAGCTGGATCTCCTTTTCAGCTCGTCATTTGTTTAAATTGAAAGTCCTTTTGGTGTGCGTGTGCGTGTGCAAGGTTTTGAGGCATACATATGTGTGCGTCCCTGAGAGCTTGAGACATGTTTCAGTGTGTGTGTGTGTGTATTGACGGCAGAGACTTTTTCAAAGATGGCCGCTAACGTCAGAGCGCCAGAGGCGCTGCACTATGGTCCCAACGACCACTTTTGTTGGCCAAAATTAATAACTCGCGAACGAAACAAGATATTTGGATTTGGTTTTTGCATTGGGTAGATATAATCAATAGGAACTGGGGTAACAAATAAAAATGGGTGTGGCACCGCCCTTTTTTTTTAAATGCATATTTAAATTTTTAGTTATAGTGAATTACGAGTATTGAGTATATTTTCAACATGTATATTAAGAAATCAATTAAATTGATTTTTATATATTTTTAATGGGGCGTGGCACGCCCAAAAGAAATTTTTTATTTAAAAAAATCAAATTTTAAATAGTTGCCGCTAAGAGAAGAACGCTTTTTGATGAGGTGTTCTGAAACATAAAAGAATAAATTGAGATATCTGGGCATAAGAATAAAAGTTTTAAAACAAATGCGAGTTCGTATTTGACTTGTATTCGTGCGATCATGCTTGCGGCTTGAATCAATAATTTGATTTTTCCTTCTTCCGATGCTACAAGATCTTCAGCCCAACTTCTTTGTGGTCTACAACATTTCTTGAAGTGTGATAGCGAAGGGCGACCCACTGGCTTTAAGGCTTTTGAACACTTTCCTGTATATTTAGCCAATCCATATACTTTCGATTAACGTCTCTGTATTTGCCCTCCATTTTTTTCCATTTTGTTGCCAAACGATAACAAAAACTCATAAAATTGTCTTTAAAGGCTTATTAATTTCATTTGAAATGTCACCATTAAGTTTAATTTTCAAATAATTGAGTTCTTTGCATGTTTTTCGTTTCTCTGATGTTCACGCGGCAAACAATTCGTCATTTTTGATTTTGAGGTTATGTTCTAATAATGCAAATTATAAAATTTGTGGTGAAATGTGGGATTTTCTACTATATACATTTCAACAAGAATTGATAACTCTACGAAATACAATAGGTTTCAGGGTTGGAATAGGTTGGAATCAAAAGTTATGTCTATTCAAAAATCAGTTTTTCTTTCCGAATTGTCAGATGTAAAACGCCTCAATTGAACCTCAAATTAAAAAGACATCACAAATACGAGATACAGGAAACTTTACAAAACACGTAGTAGAAACCCGACTGATTAAAATACAATACAAAAATTTGATCAGTTAATCGTATTTTTCAATTTATGAGAGATTTAAAATTGCTATTAAATTTGCACTTTTTCACTGCGCGTGCATGTGAGTGACAACGGCTGTTTTTTAACAGCTGATTTCGCGAATGTGGCGCCATCTATGGAAATTTCGGGTATGCAACTTTTATGGTCACTCTTTTTTCTAATACAGTTCGATCAAAAAAAAACGGTTACTTCTTAACTTTCAAAAAATGGGTTTTGGCCAACAAAAGTGGTCGTTGGGACCATAGTGCGCTGTGCCCCGCTGTGTTACAGAAGGGGGGGTGGCCAACGGCTGTTGCTCTTTTATGGCAAAATAAAACTTTTGAAATGAAAATATTACCTACACCCTTGAAATTATAGCTTGAAATCTTGACAAATGGTAATCGAAATGAGAATATTTAAGATTATCTAGCAAACCTAGACCAGACCCCCTGGGTGTATTAGAAATATGACATATAGATTGCAGATATTGAAGCTCTAGATATTCTTTGATGCATAAACAAAAAACAGATCACATGTACACATGTACATACATCTATTTACATACTTGTATGTATCCTTATGAAAAGTTGTAGTTTTATTAAGTTATAGATAATTTAGAATTGATATCAAATACCTTTTCAGACAAGCATTTGATGAGAAAACAATGAAATTTTTAGCCAACGATAATTGCCCATAGATAATCATATTTTTCATTTACTAAATTTACCAAATATTTCAAAATACACATGTATTGTATGTACATATGTACATATATATATACATATGTAAAAGGTTTTAAGTGTGCAGTATAAAACAATTGCATCCTATCAGGTTTACTTCTTATACAGGAACAATTTTACAGAACTTGTATGCCATATTAAATAGGTGTATTACAATTAGTAAACAGAACTTTTATGCTACAGAACTTGTATGCCATATTAAATAGGTGTATTATAATTAGTAAATTCAATTATTAGCACACGAGTTCCGCCTGAATTCCGCCTAAATCCTTATTGAAGACTACAAAGATTCATCGAATTTCTTGTGAAGTTTGACTGCCCAAAATAGTATCTCCACAGTTTACACTAAATTAATTTAAATATGTACATATAGTATAGTATTAAATTTAGCTGAAAAACAATATAAAATATTTACCAAATTTTACGGACGCCATTTTAGAGGCTCATGCCAGAACAAAAAAAAAACAAACTCAAACTAGAACCACCCCTCGCGATGGCAAGTAGATCGCTGGCCGGACAGCCTGTTTGTCTGACTCACAGATTGACCATGCCATGCCACAGTATACTACATAGTATACTCTATATGGCGAGAGTAGCAACCCCTAAGAAATATGCTACGTACCACCACCACCACCACCATCGCAGCCGAAAGAGGAACAAGAACCAGAACGTGGCGTAGAATGGTCAAGCGGAATAATTTTGGAATGGAAAAACAACAATAACAACCGCGTGGTGGTTGGCAGGGGGTACGAGAGGGTGTGTGCGAGCGAGTGTGCCGAGACCTTGTGCTGGTCAGTTAAGGCAAATCGACCAATGGCCAAGTGGTAAGTCCACAAAATGGCAAAGTTGAAGGAAAGTGACAATTGCCATATGCCAAGTGCAAAACTATGCTGCAAAAAAACTATTAAAAATTAATAGTTGCCTTTCGACTATAAATAAAGATTCTACTTTGATGGGATTTGGTTCCGTCATAGAGCGGCACTAGCATCAAATAATATCTGCTAATTCTTTAATAAGGCAAACCCATAAGGGAAACTCTTAACTACTGAGGGTAACCAAATTATTGTTTAAATTATTTTCCATTTAGAAATCTCCGCCTTTGCTATACACTCAGCATAAGGGCACTGAAATATTGCACAAATCGAATCGAACATTCGTTCCCTTGGGTTTGGGTCAATCTTTAAATAGAAATAACATTCAACGACACTTTTCAGCAATTAAGACCGAATGCCTCATCCTCCGCCCCACTCCAATACCCGTGCGAACACCTGAACTTTGACACGAAGTGCTGTCCAACAGCCCCAGTCCACCAAGCCAATCTGTGACTGTCTCACACCAGTGGAACCGATCAAATGAAAAGCACGGAAATGCATTTTCCATGTTAGCTGCTATTCAAATTGCTTAATTGCGTATTAAATATGCATAAAAGTAGGCAAAAAGAGCGGAAAATATGCGACCAGAGAGGCATTTTGGGGCTGCAGGGGGATGCGAGGGTTGGATAAGGCAGAAGAGGTCCATGCCTTGACCAAATTGCTGTGGCAAGTGTGGAAATATATTGTACTATATCAACAGACATTATCCCGGTTGACAGTTTTTACTGTCATCCACCTGCAACCCACCCGCCCGGTCTGGTCTACGAAAGTGACAACTGACTTGCCACACACACTCCCGCCGAAGCCCGCCCCCTCACATTACTGCATCCCTTTTACGTAACAAACCGAAAAGGTTGAAAGTCGAAGTCGGCAGGCGAAAAGCCACAGCAATCCTACAGTGTGTAGGCCCCATCCGAATTTGGATGGATTTTCCTCCTATTTTTTTTTTTTTTGTTGCTCTTCGTTTGGTTTAATTGACGAGTACTCTGTGGGAAGTGTCAAGCGTGTTGTGGAGAGAAGTGGCAGAAGTGGGCGGAGAGTCAAGGAATATTCTTAATAGAATTTCCATTTGTGTCCATTAGTCCTGGGTAATGCATTCCCAGCGCCAGGAAAAATAAAAAATGATCAAATATGACAGCTGCTGATGGATGCCATTGAATTAAATAAATGCGGATATAATTAAAATGCAACCAAATACAAAAAGTGGCTTTTAAATGAAATTAAAGTTTACTTTTCTTATAAGAAGGAGGATGCGATTGATTTCTTTTCATTACTTTACATTTTGTAACAATAGTCGTCCCAACATTTTTGTTACTCAATTATTAGGCTTTCAAATTCCTTCGAACATTTCTCCTTGCTTATCAGTACTTTAGATTTCTGTGTTGACTTTGAATAAACCCAGAATACCTTTCGTTTAATATGTGAGCTTAAAAATATAATTTATTTCTTTAAAATAGAATAGACATCGTTGATCATTCAAGCCAAAACCTACTGGAAAAACGGGATATATTTAAAAGCCTAATCATTGGCTCAATGAGAAAGCTACACCACAAATATTCTTTCATCCAACTAAAGTAATTTAATCTGCTACTCTTCGTAATCTTTCCATTCCCACAGCAATCTAATTAGAACCCATCATTAAACTTAAACCAAAACTTAACAAAACGAAAAGGTAAACAAGCGTATTTTTTTCTGGCAAATCAATTAGAACATTTTCGGCAAAAAGTTGCACGTGAAATGTTGAAACCCGGAACTGGAGATCCATCAACCATTCTCCCCCGCACTCGAGAACCACAACCCAATATAGAGCCCCGCCACTTCCTGGCATTACAAATGGCTGAGACTTGGCTGGCTGTCAGTTCGTGTTTTGTTCTGTTTTCTGTACTGTGCTGTGCTATGCTGTGACTTTTTAACCTAATGAATAATAAATTGGGCCAATTGTCACGCAAAAACAATGCCGCGAAATGGATGGATAAGGGTTTTCTTATGCCCAGAGAAGATGTGATGTCAGGTCTGTGAAGTTGCCTTTTCCAAATTGTAGACACATTCTCCATGCCTCCTCCAGGCCTCACTCTTCACTCTTCGAGCTGTTTTGGTGTTTGTTTCTTTCGGTGGCAATGTCGCCCTCAATAGATTTTGGCATTTGTTACAAAACTTGCAATCACCTGGGGAAATCGTGGCAGGCAGGCAGGCAGGCAGGTAGGCAGGCAAGGCATTTTGCAACGATTAGCACTTGCCCTTGCCCCCACTTGCCTGAGGTTCGTGGCACGTGCTCCCTCTTTGGTGGGCGCCCACTTGCATTTGTTCTGCCATATCCACGAGTCAGAAAGTAATTAGCATATTGAAATGCCTCCGAATGCCTCCTCCTTCCTGTACATTCTCATCAATAATGTAACACGAAAACTTGATGCATTTCTGTTACGGTTGCTGTTGCAGCTATTTCTGCATTTCCACTTCTTTGCAACGGCAACATGCTTCCCTTCCCGTGTCGCTCTAAATATTTAATTGGGAAAAATCTTTAGGCCGCGAAGGGGTTGCATGGACCTCTGTTCGATTACCCTCGTACTATGGATGATGGCCTCCTCCTAAAAGCGTGTCAACAGCTTGTCAATCACAATTTGGCCAAATAAAATGTAAATGTCAGCCTATGTAAATTTAGTTTGCAAATGTGTTGATTGTGTTTTAGTTGCGGTTGATCAAGAGTAATTGACGTGCGGTGGCCTAAGGGTTTTGCTATCCACAGTATCCTCTGAGGAGTACCAATCTTTTGCAATCTCTTTTCGCTCTAAGCCGTACTTCATCGTACAGACTTGCATGATATTTTCATTTCCATATCCATAACATTTTAGAATATATCCATTTTTGTTTATATTCTGTTGGTGTAGTGGCGGCTTTTCTCAAATCGATTCCATTTACCATAAACCAAAATTTTCAACAAAGAAAATCTAAAAAGATAATTCTAACTTTGTTGTTGTATTTGCATTTGATAGTTTAAATCCAGTCCGTCCATCTAATGTGTGTCCTCGATTTCAAAAGCATTCATTATAAGTCCAGAGACAGATAGATATTAATAAAAAACCAAACCCGCTTCTCCCTCCACATCGCATATGTATGGTACTATACATATCTCGGTCAAAAGGCAATTTGAATTTACACTTAATAAAAACCATTTAAACAATTAAGAACTTATGCAAATAGACTCAATTAAATTAAACACAAATTTAGGGGCGTTGCAACTGTGAAGCGGAAAAAAGGACCTAAAAATAAAATGTCAAAATTTGACATAATTTACGCCTGCGCCGTGGCGGAAAGAATTTCCCGTGCCCGACATCGCCAAATGCCGGAACGCTCATTGGTCGCCTGATGGAAAAATGCCGAGCAAATGTCGGTGCCGAGGCCGTGTCGGTTGCTGCAGCAAGTATACGCCGTATAGGCGCAGGATAAAGGCCGCCGACAACGAGGGATGCTGCTTCCGTGTGTGGGCTTCGTTCGTGAGCTTCGGGCTGGCACTTCGTTGCAGCCAGAACTTTGGTTCGTGCGGCGTGGCACTGTTGGCCAGGATCAGAAGGATACAACGTGACAGCAGGTACAGCGGTGTTGCAGTTCCAGGGCAGCTCCCACACCGTGCAGACGTGTTTGTCTGCCACCAAAATTGTAATCCCAAGTTGTGTGCATTTAAGCAGTGACTAGAACTCTGTGTGAATTTGAGTGTGAAGTGTCCTAAGCGGACACTTATCTATTTTTGATTGTTGCTCAGAAAGCCCTTACAATTAACTAGTTGGCTTTCGAGCAATAATTAAAGCCAAATAAGTGATCCCAACAGCATTTGTAGTGTGCAATAACTCAAAGGTAAGATATACAAAACTTCTTTAACTCTGCTTGCAAAATAACATATAGTAAGTTATACATTTAGTTTCGAGACTGTTGACCAACAGTCCCTCAAGACCCTCTTAGAATAAAGTCGAATTCCCAGCTTCATAGGAAACTTCTATGAAGCCAAATCTCATGCAATTTCGTGGGTTCATTGTTCCCCCAATAACTTCCTATTGCTGTAGCCCACCCGCATTAACGCCATCTAAAGACTTCCCCCTTGCAATTAGTCATCCAAGCAAGCGTCGTTGAACTTTGGAAAACATAGAAGAAAGAGAAAAAAACTGAAAACAATTGACAAACAAATGCTCTACACAAACAATATACTATACATAGGTACAAATCGAAACGAAACGACACGACCTTCACATTGAATGCGCCCAAGTTTTGCCTGAAGCGGGTGTCAGTGCACCTGAAACTGGTTTGTTTCTGTGGAGCCGCCCCCAGTTTGGTGTTTGTTATTATTGTTTACGAGCATATTTGGTATCGCCTGTCAACAGCAGACAATGGCCAGTGCTACATATACGTTTTAATGGGCAATTCGTTTTGTGAATTAGCATTTTAGTGCGAAACTACAGAATTACTCGTACAATGAACTTGGATGGGATGGGAAACCTACTGAAAAATATATATAACTCGTTTTGGGCTAAGGAACCAAAGTTAAAAACCAATCCAATTAATATTCAAGCGTGTTGAAGTGATCTACTGACATGATTTGAGATTATCGATTATGAATTATTTATTGTCCGTCATTCATTCTCTAGTACATAATCTTTCAGTTTCAGTTTCAATTCCTGCTTCTTGTTTTTAATTCCTTATTTCAGTCACTCTCTCAATAATTATTACTATACTGATTATGTTCAATTAAACGCTGCACTTCCACCGGCATAAATGTATTTATAAATTGTGGTGCTTATGGAAAGATGTGATGGCGGCCTCCCCATGTCGCCAATTGCATTGAGATTACAAGCCACGTTTGCAATGTAATCGTTTTAAGGGCAATGTTAATGCCAAAGCTTTGAACATTACATTGATATTGCACCGACATTGAATTTCAATTATTATTCGGTCTCATTATTATTCATACTCGTATATAGTAGCGCGCAGACGTCGTCTTCATTTGCATACTACCGATGATTAGATGGAATTGTTGATGCAAATATGACGTTAAAGGCTATTTACAATGTGGGAACTTAATCATGTCCAATGCACGCAATGTCAAAGCTATTACGGATCCAGAATTTGAAGGTTTGTAGAGCAGTTCCTCAATAGAGGTAATGTTTATAAAGATCTTTTAAGGTGTTGAAAGGTATGAGATTTTTGAGCGGTATAATATCATCTCAAAACATCATATTTTCATGATATCTATCTATTTTAACAATAATGCACTAAAAATAAATGGCATAATAAAAGGTGTATTGGCTTGGAAAAAGTAATTTAAATACTTCTCAAAATATAAAATCACCTTAAGATTCGTAAACCCAACACTTTCCTCTCCATCTCTGAGTAACTAAAATTCCCAGCAATGTATAAATCATTCCGCAATCGTCTCAATATCAATTCTAGTACGTGTTATTAATTACGTAAATATGGTATGAAAATAAGGATAATGGGGCAATAAACTCTGATGCAACAGTTCAGCATAAATATTGTCGCACCCATTGTTGTACGGCCATTCAATGTCATGAACTTCGGTTGGGTCGTAAAACGCAAAACATACAAAACTTTTTTTTCAGCTTTTGTTGACGTTTCAGTTTCGGTTTCAGTTTCAGTTTCGGTTTCGCTTTCGTTCTCTTTTTTTTTGTTTTTTGGCAGCTCCTTAATTGAAATGCCAAAACGTGTGCACATGACACCCCACGCACCCAGTGCACCCGCCAAAATAAAGCTCAAAGCTTGAGGCAACAGGTGCTCTGCTCGACAGACACAGACTTCCGTTTGGTTTGTTATCACAACGCAGGAGAGAGACAGTCAGAGAGAGAGACAGAGACAGTGAGCAGAGGGAGAGCGAAGCAAAGCTTCGCCGGCTAATCCGCATAGAACAGCGGCGGAAAACAATCAAGTCGGTGGAACAGAGACAACGCCTACTAGACACCTATATATAAATTAATTGGCGCACAGAATTTCAGAGACAGTTCGTTGAATAGTTTCGTTCCGTAACAGCAGCGCAGCCGCTTTAACGGGGTTTTCGGTCCTTAGAACAGAACTCCAGTTTACAGACATAAATACCAAGAAAATGTTTCAACTTTTATCCATATGCGTGTTGTTGTTGAGTCTGAGCTGCGTACAGGCGCAAATTGCTTGTGAGTCAATCAAAATTATAATGCAAAACCCGTGATAAAAAAGTTACCTCTAAATAATCCCAAGCCTGATTAACAAATATCCTCAAAATCCTCATAGTCACTAGCCAGCCTTGTACAGTGCGAAATCCAAAGATTGTCGGCGGCAGTGAGGCAGAGCGCAACGAAATGCCATTTATGGTTAGTCTGATGCGCCGGGGTGGACACTTCTGCGGCGGAACAATCATATCCGAGCGGTGGATCCTCACGGCCGGGCACTGCATCTGCAACGGGTTGCAAAAGTTCATGAAACCGTCACAAATTCAGGGCGTTGTGGGTCTGCACAGCATCAGGGAGTATCTCAATGAAATTGGCAATGGCCCGGACGCACTGAGAGTGGACTTCAAGAACATTGTGCCGCATCCGCAGTACGACTGCAACAATGTGCAGCATGATATTGGTAGATATTGATATATATTCTGAAAAACCTTCTGGAACAGCTGTATGGTATGGCATTCTTTCGATCTAGCCCTGCTGGAACTTGTCCGGCCCATCAGCTTTACCTTGCATGTGCAACCGAGCTGCGTTGGCTCGGACAAGCGCAGCTTGGAGCAGGAATACGGCACCGTCTCCGGCTGGGGTTGGACCCATGAGAACCAAGCGGAGGGCGATCGGGCGGATGTCCTGCGTAAGGCCACTGTCAAAATATGGAATAACGAGGCTTGTGAGCGTTCCTATCGCACCCTCGGCAAGAGCAACAGCATTGGGGAGACACAACTGTGCGCCGGCTACGAGAACGGTCAAATCGATTCGTGTTGGGTGAGTATGATACTGGCTGATAGAGCACAAATGTTATGGATGTTACCACTTACCATCGCAGGCTGATTCCGGCGGCCCTTTGATGTCCAAGGAGCACCACCTGGTTGGTGTGGTGTCCACTGGCATCGGTTGTGCACGTCCCGGCCTCCCCGGAATCTACACTCGAGTCAGTAAATATGTGCCATGGATGCAGAATGTGATAGCAGGCAGGAAATAATGGCTTGTACTAGCAAAAGAATTCTACAATGGCTGTGATTCAAATGTGATATTAGTTTTACTCTGTGATATGATATTATTAATAAATTAGCCAATTACAAAAATTATTATTGTTCCTATGTATTCCTAAAAATATATTTGAAAACTAGCGCCAATATGACGGATCTGCAGCATTTTAGGCCAGCTTTGTTTTGAGTTGGGGATAATGTGTTTTTGCAGAAAGATTGGCAGTCAATTTGGCTGTGGTGTCAGCAGTTCCTTTTATTCCTATGTTGCTAGGAATCCAGACAAAAATAATTATATAAATATATAAATAATAAAATTATAAGAATTTTCGTTTTCAGTTGGAGAGATGGGGATGTAATTTCTTTTGATGATTTGAACGAATTCTGCAAATTGTTATGGAATATGTATATCTGGCAAAAGTCTATCTTAAGTTTTTTGACTGAAAAACCATCCACACAAAAAATCAATTCCACCGTTCTCTTTTTGGAATCAATTGTATTAAATCTTATTGTAAACGTCAGGGCTTGTCAGAAGATAGGGTTTCAAAGCCTTTTTATATACATACAGTATCGGAAAATAAAACACTCAAAAATAAGCTTTATACAATTTTGTTATGTTTAACAATTTAATTGGCAAGAGAATATACAAAAAGGATAAACTCAAATTTTCTTGACTAAATTAATTAATAGTCTTTTTATACCCGTACTCGAAGAGTAAAAGAGTATATTGTATTTGTGGTAAAAGTGGATGTGTGTAACATAGAGAAGGAATCATTTCCGACCCGAAAGTATATATATTCTTCATCAGCATCAATAGCCGAGTCGATAGCCATGTCTGTACGTCCGTCTGTCCCTCTTGTTTGTCGCCCATTGTTCGGAGACTAAAAGAGCTAGAGCAAACAAATTTTTTTCCAGACTGATGTGCTACCTCACTCCTACAAATGTTTTTCAAAATTTCGGCCGGCCGACCTGCACCCCCAAAAAGAGCGCACATCTGTGGCGTCCACAATTTTCTTACAGAAAAATAAAAATGCAGAATCATAGAGAAACCTCATATTTATCAGAAGCCCGAATTTGAATCGGATCGGATTATTAGTATAGTCACAACGGAGAAAATCATTTCGAAAGGCATCGTTCCCCCTTGCTCTCTCTCACACAAACTTTCTGTCCAGACTCCTATGATACCAAACCAAAAGAAGTGTATTTCAAAATTTCGCCACGCCCCCTTCCGCCCCCACAGTATTGCAGTATCGTAGAGAATGATCATATATAGCAGATTGCCGAATATGGTTCAGATCGGATCATTATTGTAGCCCCAATGAGGAAATGAATTTTCAGCAGCTAGCCGACCACCCTTCAGCTGTGTTGTTGTGTGAAGTGATGTAGATGTAGATGACAGATGCAGGAAAAAATGTAAAATGTAAAAAATGATAACATATTTTAAAATTCCACATATGTATGTATGTAAATCACATGAGTACTCAGTACTGACTGAGTAACGGGTATAAAAGTAGTGTCGCTTTAACAGCGACACAACACGTCCCTTCTTGTTTTTTATTCATCTTATAATTTTACAGAAAAATTGAGTACTGAAAAGTTGGTTTGTTTTTCTGTTGCGTTTGATTTTATAAATATTGGAGTGTACACTGTATAATGAACTAGAAGAACTATTAATTTTATGTTTATGTTTATTTCGTTATAGCATTTTTTTTTAATATTTCTTCAATCATATAAAAACGTTGATGATGTGCTAAATGTTCTTGATCGGATTGAGATCAGGACCATGGTACAATGGTTATACGGTATGAAGTTTTCCTTCAAAATTGCGTTGGACGTGACCGCGTCTACCAAATACCCAACTCTAAAATTGTCTAAAATTCCATTTTTTGTATCTTCGAATGTGTGGACACCAAAGGTTTTCCTTACTAATGGCGGGGATAAGGCGAAATTTTGAAATATTTTGGTTGCTCTGGTTATCTCTGAGAACTAGGCGACAAACAAGACGGATAGACGGACGGTAGGACAAATAGACATGGCTGTATCGACTCAGATATTGATGCTGATTAAGAATATATATACTTTATGGGGTCGGAAATGTTTCCTTCTGTACGTTGCGCATCCAATTTTACCGCGAATATAAAATACACCTTAATTCTTCGAGTACGGGTACAAAAATATTTGCAGAATGACTAAGACGTTTTTGAATTTACGCCATCGGCGCGCTAACATGAGCTAACGGTAGCTAACATGAGTATCCAGATTTCATTTCCGCATCTGTATCTATATTATTGGGAGCACGCCAGACCCTACTTGGCATAAACTCAGCCATACGACTCTTTCTCAAGTACTACTAGTAGTAAAAGGAGTGGACAAAAAATAAGCTAAGTCATTGTAGCACTTAAAGCAGTTAAAATAAACAAATTTGAATTTAGAGCTGTTCGGCGCGAAAATAGTCGCACTTAACAGTGCAATAACATAGTTCGCGGTGGTTCGGTTCGATGGTTCCAGATAATAAAAATACCAGATTTAGTTGCAGCTATTTTATAGCTAGTTCTGGCCTTTTTTATTTTCGATTGCCAGCAAAATCTGGATTGATCAATCCATAACACGTTAAAATTGGATGGATTGTATTGTATTGTAGGGAAGAAAATCTTTCGAATCGACAATTGCTGTCCTGCCATCAAACACACTCGTACATAAGCTATTCTATGACGCAATAACCCGAGTACGCCAATGTAACCGCCGATTCTCCGTGATTACGCCTATTCCAATATCTATAGCAAACGCTATAATATATCTATTATCATTTATATATACTAAAAACAATATAGTTTGCTAGCTAAATTTTAAAAACAGTTTTAAAGTAAATAGTATTCTCTTAAAATATCTGTAAGATATTGGCGTTGCCTAAAAACAAGGCAGGTTTAAATATGTAAAAAACGAAATTAACGCATATTGCACATGTCAAGGCACAATTGGATTTTTCTAGTTGAAGGTGATTGTTCTCATCCGTTGAGAAACTGCTCCAAGGCATCCTTGGTCTCCACTTCGTTGGCCTCAGAACCACTTCCTCCAGGGCCAACTTGTTGGCCTGAGTCGCTTGGATTTCTGCAAAGACAATAAGGTATTAAGCCTATCTATTCATAGTGGGCTCTATCTTTACATACTTGTCAGCTGACCATGCTGCTTATACTCATCCATGTCACAGCGAAAGGCATCGTCAAAGACCGCCTGGCGCTCGCGTTGAAGCTTTATTAACTGTTGTTCATGATCGTGGATCTTCGCCTGATGTTGGGAAGCAATGTGTTGCCTGTACTTCTCCAGTTCATTGAGCTTCTGTTGCTTGTGTCGCGACAGTTCGAACTGCTTCTCCAACATGAATTCCTGCAGATCGCAATTCTCGCAAAGATCCTCGAGCTTCTCCAGTTGGATTTCGAGATTCATTCCCATATCCTCCAGTGCGTGAAGAGTTTCGATACTCGCCTGTAGCTTTGATATCACCACAGGTATCCCAGCCAGGCTGACACTGAGATCGCTCATGGTCCTCCGCTGCTGCTCCGCCCTCTGCTGCACGGATGTAATCAGCGTGGCCACGGCGTTTGCGCGTTCTCCATTTTCCTCATTGGCCACATGAATTTGCTGCCAGTCGTCTTCGTACTTGGCCAGGAGACTGCAGCCCGCCGCCACATTGAGATGCGATGGCACACCATCCGCCAAGTGAAAGGGCGCACCTAGGGACAGCGAACTACTTCGACTCGACGCCCAACTTTCGTTGAGTCCCAGGGGAGAAGTGGGTGTTGTGGCGCCGCTCGACTGGTCGGAACTGACACGTTGGCGATATTGCTGGTGCAGGCTCTCCGAGATCACAATGCCCTCCTGTATGGCGCTGCTCAGCTTTTTCTTCAGGCTTCCAAACATGGCTGAGGCATCTATTTTTTTATTTATCTATTGAAATGCACAGAAAAAGATTTTAATTCCGTACGCGCTGAGATGCTCGAAAATGTAAATAAAAGAACAGCTGATTGAGAAATGTATACCCTAACAAGACACGGCACACCTCTTATGGCGGGAGGTTTAATCAAACCCAAAAAATTATTTTATTTCAATAGAAACACACATTTTAATATTCTTTTCCTTAAATAATTCGAAAATAAATGTTTGTCCTAAAATCAACCATCTTTCAGATCTAAATATACTTTCTGCGTAGAATCTTCCAAGTAAATAGACTTGAATGTGAAGGGAAAGCAGTTGTGAAGAGGTCTACTCTTTCTCTAATAGATAATAGTAACCTCTTTTGGTTAAACATTAAAAATATTCATTAACAAACTAATCTTCAGTCAGGTCCACAGAGTCACAGATTGCAGAACATGCGTCTACTTGTTGCTGCATTATTTCAGGTTGCTCCACTTGGCATTCTTCGATTATTTCGATATCACTGTTTTGGCCGGACTCCAATTCGGTTGTACTATCATCTAGAGCTATGAATGAACCATCACCATTTTCTGGATCCGATTCTGTACCCCTACTACTCTCCGCCGATGACTCTTCCCCCGCAACAGTTCCTGAACTCGAGCTAACGTCAATGGTTAGCAGTTCTTCCCCATTATCGCTAGATGATATGGACATAAAGTCAATCAGTGTGGACTGTGCATTCTCATTGCCATGCTCATCGTCAGAAGACATCAGCTCCCTGGCTATATCACTTGAAGAGGACCCTCGTTCCTTGGTTTTTTGTCCATTTTCTGATGCTCCGTTGGCTCCTTGGCTGCTGTATGCCATGGCCACGGCCAAGGCCATTTGCCTGGAATGGTGAAAAAATAAATCTGATGATGACATTCCTGTCTCGGTGGGAAGTGGTTTCTCCTCGCTTCTGCTGCTGCTGCTGCTACTGCTACGGCTCCTTCGTCTGTGGTTGGCTTTCTTGCGCCGTTTATGTTTACTTTGGTGTTTCCTCTTCTTTTGCGAACGGTGACGACTGCTGCTGCTGCTGCTGCTTCTGCTACTGCTGCGTCGCTTTTTCACCTTCCTGGAACGGGTTCGGCTTCTGCTTCGATATCTGCCCGCATCTCTGGTGTAATAGTAATCGGATTTCCTTTTCTCGTATCTTTCATCCAAATCCCTCAACTTTCGCTGACATTCAGCCTGAGTCTTCTCACTTTTCCGTTGGTTGTGACGCAGCGCAGTGGTTATAGTTCTTCCAAGAAATCGTTTGTTTGGACGACATCCCAAAGGATTTACCTTCCGCTCTTGCACTCGTGTGGACGACCTTGGATCTACGCCCTCGATTTCACGAATGAGCTCGGCAATAGCCTGACTAGAAAAATATAAAACTCGAGTTTAAAGTACTTGTATTAATAAAAATTTTATTATTATTGTTTACCTAGTTAAATCGTCCCCATCCACCATTCTCAATCTTTTTTCAGTGTGACCATTCAACTATCGGACTGTTGATAGTATCGATAACGCCTGCAAAATACTATCACATTTATGTCAGACATCTGCTCGTCCAAATAAATATTAATTAGATTTATAAGCAAAATCGAGTTAAAACTATAGTAAGTAGCACTAACATCTACTATTCCTTGACTTGGCAGTTTCCATCTCCGTAAAGGCGAGCGGGCAAATAATCCCACCATGCTACTCTACTCAAGGGTGGCGAGGTCACTTCCAACCCATCACTAAACAATAAATTTCCACGCAGCCTGCTTATCAAATCTTCATTCTCCGCCGAAATAGCTTCTGACGCAGCCCGGACCGTAAAATTTCCATTTTTTCTCCTGTAGTTTGATCATATGGGCTCAATTGGTTCCTCCTGCGACCACAAATAATCGACATGTCTTCCAAGTCTGCAAAGTTTGTAGAGAATACAATTGCCAGCAATAAGGTGGTTATATTCAGCAAAACCTATTGTCCCTACTGCCAAATGGCAAAGGAGGTAAGTGGAAAAATATCTTCAACAGTCCAATACGGCACACAAAACCTTGCTGTCTTCTTTTAGCCATTCCATAAACTCAATGTGCAGCCCACAGTGATTGAGCTGGACGGCAATCCAGATGGTGATGAGATCCAGTCCGTTTTGGGCACAATTACAGGTGCTAGGACGGTATGTTCGATTTGATAAAAATGTAGTTTTATTTGTATTCTATTTTTGGTCAATTTGCAGGTGCCACGAGTTTTTATTGATGGAAAATTCATTGGCGGCGGCACGGATATTAAACGGATGTACGATACAGGTGCTCTACAAAAATATTTTGCCTAATCGGTGGTGCAATACTATATACCATACCTAGTGTTAACCTCGTTTTCATGTACAAAAGTTATTATCATGATTAAAGTCACTTGAACATATACATAGGTGCATTTCTACACTTGAGGCTAATATCGATCCAATCCAGGAGTCATTGCTCATGGAGGGAAGTATTTTTCAGTCTTCTCTATGGAGGAAATGGTGCCACCGGAGCACCAATAAAGATAATAGAAAACGCGCCACAAATTAAGAGGTGTCTTACACATTTTCGTTTGAAGGGAAATTGTTTGAACATTGAATTTGGAATTGAATTGAACATCATTTTATAAAGTTGAATAAAAGCGGAACCAGCATTATAGCTATTATTAAATTCACAAAATATATGCAGCTATTGTTAAATATTCTGCGATTCAACACGAAACCCTGAGCATAAACATAAAACTTAATAGTACATATAAAAAACAAAAACATAAAAATGATTTTTTGGTATCATTTTCTTGAATTCAAGATTCGGTCATACTGGTTAGATTAACTTTGTTAAATTGGCTAAAACTTGTTGCTGCAATGGCCGATCTGGTGAGAGGCGAAGCCTCCGAATCCGATGAGGAACTCCAGGACAAACACAAGGTGAATATGGTTAGGAATGGACGATGGTTGCCTTGCTAATTTATAGCTTGCAATGCCAGATTTTTGCAGCAGAGGTGCCTGGGGAGGCAACAGAGGAGGATGACGACGATGAAGACATTTATGAGCAGAGGCGGAGCACCCTTGTGTCGTCCAGCACAGCCTCGATTTATCGCAACAACCTGCTTCAGCGCAAACTAAGTATTAAATCGCTTACAATCACTTCTTTTGGATTCCAGTCTAATAAAAGTCCAATATTTCAGTTGAGAACAACATTGCCATTTGGAGAGCGCTGACAACTGTCAGACAGACAGCTGTTTGGAATGCCTCCAAACAGTTGCTGTCCACAGACAAAATGCTCATCAAGTCCATGGAGTCAATGCAGTCGGCACACTCGTCCCTGCATCAGGCGCAGCGCTATGTCAGTAAGCTGCAATCCCAGACGGCGGCCGTGATAGCAGGCAGCTTTATACCGCATATAAATATTAGGAATGCCTGAAAATATACTACTAGCGTATACATTTATTAATAAACGAACCAATAAAGGATAATTCTTTGTATCGAAGTTGGGAGCAATCTCCTGACTGCTGGGACAGGACTTGCGTGGAACGCATCTACTTTGAAAACATTGTAAGAAGATGGATATTATCGTGATAGTGGGTAGAAAGCCCGGGAGACTGCGTGGCTGGCACATATTTTCTGTTTATTGTAATTTTTACAATAAATTGTCTGTTTATTGTCTTACAATTAATCTTTCTTCGCCTCTTTGATGGCCTCAATCTCTTTGAAAAGGCATAAGGTCATTTTTGTCTCTATTTCTTCGGATTCTTCTAGAGACAGTGTGTCCAAACACGTCTCCCAATAAAGGCATGAGGGCCTCATCGGGGGAGTTTGCGTTTGGGTCAACATCGCCAGTATGTCCGCAACCTTATCAATGGCTGATGTGTTCGTCTCAATCTTCGTCTCAATCTTCGTCTCAATCTTCATTTTCTTAGATTTATTTTCCTGTAAACAACAGATTAAATGTGTACAAATTTAATCACGCATTCTTCTTACATATGAATACGACTCGGAACTCCCATCGCTGAAGTCCTTCAAGTCCTCCAAGTCACTTTCGTTATCGAGGCAGCTTCCTCCGTCTATTTCCATTGTGTCAGTCTCAATTCGAACAGGACTCTCGGAAGTGACAGAATATGAAGAAGAGAACGATCTGAGACCTAGGCTTTAAAGTGTATTTCAATTGCACTAACAAACTCTGCTGACAGCACGAAATTAGCGCTAAAATTTGTATACACACAGAAAGATGTGGCCAAAGTAAAGAAAAATCTACTAAATAAGCCGCAAAATACTGGAACATATTATATTATATGCTGCAGTCGGCACCGATCTTGGCCACCGCAGAATCCAGCCAGAGCTATCCAATAACCACACTTATCAATGTCAAATGGACCCAGACGCCATTGTATCTGGAATTAACAGAGTATTTGTCTGACGAGCAGGCTGGTCTCTTCTGGCTCTGGACGAATATGGTTTGTACTGCTGTATTGCTTAATTGATTAGTATTCTCGTCTAGAAACGGAGTCGCAGATGTACAATGCCGCTCTAGAACTGGTTAAAACCCACGTAAGTTCACCGGAGCTGCCTTTGCTCAAGCTGGTGGTGTCCATGCACAGCTTGACGCCGCGCATTCAGGCACACTTCCAGCTGTCCGACGAACTGCGTGGCGGTGGGGCCTGCCAGGGCTATACATTCGCCCAAGTCGGCACTAAGTCACTTGAAGAGAAAGCTCGTTGTATCGTTTTCTGTCCATTTTCTGATGCTCCGTTGGCTCCTTGGCTGCTGATGATGACATTCCTGTGTCGTTGGGAAGTGGTTTTCCTCGCTGCTGCTGTGACTTCTTCGTCTGTGGTTGGTTTTCTTGCGCCGTTTATGTTCACTTTGATGTTTACTCTTCTTGTTCGAACGGTGACGACTGCTGCTGCTGCTCCTGCTGCGTCGCTTTTTCACCTTCCTGGTTTGCTTTAGCGCAAACTAAGTACTTAAATGCTTACAAGATATTATCTCTTCTGTTGGATTCCAGTCTAATAAAAGTCCAATATTTCAGTTGAGAACAACATTGCCATTTGTACAGCTCTGACAACTGTCAGACAGACAGCTGTTTGCCTCCAAACAGTTGCTGTCTACAGACAAAATGCTCATCAAGTCCATGGAGTCAATGCATCAGGCGCAGCGCTATGTCAGTAAGCTGCAATCCCAGAAGGCGGCCGTGATAGCAGGCAGCTTTATACAGCATATACAAATGCCTGAAAATGTACTACTAGCGTATACATTTATTAATAAACGAACCAATAGTCTGATAATTAATCTTTCTTCGCCGCTTTGATGGCCTCCATCTCGTTGAATAGGCATAAGGTCATTTTTCTCTCTACTTCGGCGGATTCTTTTTTAGACAGTGCGTCCAAATGCGTCTCCCAATAAAGGCATGCGGGCCTCATCGGGAGAGTTTGCCTAATGGTCATCTTCGCCAATATGTCCACAACCTTCTCAATCGCCGAGGTGTTTGTCTCCATCTTCCTTTTTTTGGATTTATTGCCCTGAAAACAACAGTTTAAATGTGTAAAAATATAATCACGCATTTTCCTTACATATGAATACGACTGCTCGGAACTCATGTCGCTGAGCTCCTTCTCGCCCTTGTCGCTCTCGAGCCAGCTGCTTTTGTCCAATTCTATTGTGTCAATCTCAATTCGAGCCGGACTCTCGGAAGTGACAGAAAATGAAGAGGAGAACGATCTGAGACCTAGGCTTTTAAGTGTATTTCAATTGCAATAAAAAACTCGGCTGGCAGCACGAAATTCGCGCTAAAAATTTGTATACAGACAGAAAGGTGTGGCCAAAGTAAAAAACAATCTACTAAATAAGCCGCAAAATACTGGAACATGCATTATATTAAAATGCAGCCACATTGTAATGGAGCCAGCCGGTCGAACGCCACATCAGTTCTAAATTTTAACTTTTTACTAATAGAAAAATTGCAAGAAATCCATTTTAAAATAGCTGAAAAAGTAAATACAGACCAGTGCAGAACCGCAAAGAACACCCTTGTTTGCCCATAGCGGCTGTGCACATGGCCAAGCAAACAATGTTACGTCTCTTGTGTGCGTTTGTGCTGCTGCAGTCGGCCCCGATCTTGGCCACCGCAGAATCCAGCCAGAGCTATCCAATAACCACACTTATCAATGCCAAATGGACCCAGACGCCATTGTATCTGGAAATAGCAGAGTATTTGTCTGACGAGCAGGCTGGCCTCTTCTGGGACTACGTCCGAGGGGTGGCAAAGCTGGACACGGCTCTGAACGAATATGGTTTGTACTAGACTCGATGGTTGAGGTGCTGCATTGCTTCATTGATTAGTATTCTCGTCTAGAAACGGAGTCGCAGATGTACAATGCCGCCCTAGAACTGGTCAAAACCCACGTAAGTTCACCGGAGCTGCCTCTGCTCAAGCTGGTGGTGTCCATGCACAGCTTGACGCCGCGCATTCAGGCACACTTTCAGCTGTCCGACGAACTGCGTGGCGGTGGTGCCTGCCAGGGCTCTACATTCGCCCAAGTCGGCACTGAGTTGGCCTGCAGTTACGCGGAGTTGGAGAAGAAACTGGAACTGGCGCGGGCCAAGGACAGTTTGGATTCGCCTGTGGATACCTACAGCTTTGATCACATCTATCCGGGCAGTGAGAACAATACCCGCACGGTTGTCTTGTATGGCGACCTGGGCAGCTCTCAGTTTCGGGCGTATCACAAACTCCTGGAGAAGGAGGCCAACAATGGAAAGATTCGATACATCCTGCGTCACCATTTGGCCAAAACAGAGAAGTTGCCGGTGCGCCTTTCTGGCTATGGCGTGGAGCTGCACTTAAAGAGCACCGAGTACAAGAGTCAAGATGATGCTCCCAAGCCTGAAGCAGGCTCCACTTTGGATGAGGACCTGGGAAACGAATCGGACGTGCAGGGCTTTGACTTTAAGGCGTTGAAGAAGAAGCATCCCACTCTCAAGCGAGCCCTAGATCAGCTACGCCAACGTCTGCTGCAGGGGAACGACGAGATCGCCCAGCTGAAGGCCTGGGAATTCCAGGATCTGGGTTTGCAGGCCACTGCTGCCATTGCAGAGATTCAAGGGGATGAGACCCTGCAGATTTTACAATACACTGCCCACAATTTCCCTATGCTGGCAAGGACTCTGCTGGCCCACAAGGTTACGGATGCCCTGAGGGCAGAGGTCAAGCACAACACGGAGACATTCGGTCGCAGCTTGAACGTGGTCCCCCCGGACGGAGCGTTATTCATCAACGGCTTGTTCTTCGATGCGGACACCATGGACCTGTACTCCATGGTTGAGACTCTGCGCTCGGAGATGCGTGTTTTGGAGAGTCTTAACAGCAACAATGTAAGAGGAAGCCTGGCCAGCTCCCTGCTGGCCTTGGATCTGACGGCGTCGAGTAAGAAGGAGTTCGCAATTGATATTCGGGACACGGCCGTGCAGTGGATCAACGATATTGAAAATGATGCTCAGTACAGACGCTGGCCGTCGTCAATAATGGATTTGCTGCGCCCCAACTTTCCCGGCATGCTGAGGAACATCAGGAAGAATGTGTTCAACCTGGTCCTGGTTGTGGATGCTCTCCAGCTGACGGCCCGCAGTGTGATCAAGCTATCCGAGTCCTTTGTCATACACCAAGCTCCCATTCGTCTCGGTTTGGTGTTTGATGCCAGGGAGGCAGGAAAGGATAATGCCGAGGATTACATAGCCATCACGTGCGCCTTCAACTATGTGAGCCAGAAGAAGGATGCACGAGCCGCCTTAAGTTTTCTCACTGACATCTACGCGGCCGTGGGCGAAACGAAGGTGGTCAAAAAGGAGCACATCGTGAAGCAGCTGACAAAGGAGTTTAGCACTCTAAGCCGCGCGAAGGCCGAAGAATTCATTGAGGAGGACTCCACTTACGACTATGGCCGCGAGCTGGCGGCAGAGTTTGTCCAACGCCTCGGCTTCTCCGACAAGGGACAGCCACAGGCCCTGCTCAACGGAGTGCCCATGCCCAGCAACATTGTCACGGCGGACAGCGAGTTTGAGGAGGCTATCTTCACCGAGATCATGACACACACGAGCAATCTGCAAAAGGCCGTCTACAAGGGCGAGATGACGGACAATGACGTGGCCATAGACTACCTCATGAACCAGCCCCATGTCATGCCCAGACTTAATCAGCGCATTCTAAGCCAGGAGGATGTCAAGTACCTGGATATTAATGGCGTACCCTACAAACAGCTGGCAAATGTGGCCGCTCTTAACCGGCTCTCCAACCGGGACATGACGGCAACGGTGATGGAAAACCTGAAGTTCTTTGGCGGAAAAAAGTCCACAGAGCTGATTGGGCGAGCCTCCCTGCATTTCCTTACCATTTGGGTGTTTGCGGACCTGGACACGGCGGAGGGACGAACTCTGCTCACCCATGCCCTGGAATATGTCCAGGGCGGCGAGAGCGTACGCCTGGCATTCATACCCAACACTGAAAACGTTCCGGCAGGGGATTCGAAGAACCTAAATCGTTTGGTCTGGGCCGCCATGCAGACCCTGCCATCGAGTCAAGCCACCGAGCAGGTGCTCAAGTGGCTGAAGAAACCCAAGGAGAAGCTTGAGACACCGTCAAAGGTGCAGGACATACTGGGCTCCACGGAGCTGCATCTGAAAATGCTACGAGTGTATTCCCAGCGTGTCTTAGGCCTGAACAAGTCCCAGCGATTGGTCATTGGCAACGGACGACTGTATGGTCCGCTTTCCGCTGACGAGAGCTTTGATAGTGCCGACTTTGCCCTATTGGCGCGGTTCAGTTCACTGCAATACGGCGACAAGGTGCGTCAAGTACTTAGGGAATCTGCCCAGGATGTCGGTGCCGATTTCACCAGCGACACTCTGCTCAAGCTCTACGCCAGCCTCCTGCCCAGACAGACAAAGACTCGCTTCAAGCTGCCAGCCGATCTTAAGACTGATCACTCGGTGGTGCTGCTGCCCCCCAAGCAAGAAAAGTTACCTCACTTTGATGTTGTCGCTGTGCTGGACCCTGCCTCGAGGGGGGCGCAGAAGATGGCACCCATGCTGATCCTGTTGCGCCAGGTGCTTAACTGCCAGCTGAACCTCTACATGATTCCAGTGCCCCAGCACAGTGATATGCCAGTAAAGAACTTCTACCGCTATGTTGTGGAGCCCGAGATCCAGTTTGAAGCGAACGGAGTCAGGTCGGACGGTCCTCTGGCCAAGTTCAGCGGCCTGCCGGCCAATCCTCTGCTGACCCAGCAGATCCAGGTTCCTGAGAACTGGCTGGTGGAGGCTGTGCGCGCTGTCTACGATTTGGATAACATCAAGCTGTCGGAGATCGGAGGACCCGTGCACAGTGAATTCGACTTGGAGTATCTTTTGCTGGAGGGGCACTGCTTCGATGCGTCTAGCGGAACGCCGCCCAGAGGCCTGCAACTGGTGCTGGGCACCAAGAGCCAGACCACCCTCGTGGACACCATTGTGATGGCCAATCTGGGATATTTCCAGCTGAAGGCCAATCCCGGAGCCTGGTCGCTGAGGCTACGAGAGGGTAAATCAACGGATATTTATGGAATAAGCCATATCGAAGGCGACAATACCCATTACGATGCCGGGTCGTCGGTAGTGCAGGTACTAATCACCTCTCTGCGTTCGCATGTGATCAAGCTGCGAGTGTCAAAGAAGCCGGGAATGCAGCATGCCGAGTTGCTTGCTGATGAAACTGACCAGGCGGCGCAGTCGGGCATTTGGAACAGTATTGCCAGCAGCTTCGGCGGAAGCAATGGGAATCAGGCAGCGACCGACAAGGATACGGAAACCATCAACATATTCTCGGTGGCATCGGGACACCTGTACGAACGTCTGCTCAGGATTATGATGATTTCTCTGCTCAAGCATACAAAATCCCCGGTGAAGTTTTGGTTCCTGAAGAACTACCTGTCGCCACAGTTCACCGATTTTCTGCCCCACATGGCCAGCGAATACAATTTCCAGTACGAGCTGGTCCAGTACAAATGGCCACGATGGCTGCACCAGCAAACGGAGAAGCAGCGCACCATTTGGGGCTATAAGATCCTCTTCCTGGATGTCCTGTTCCCGCTCAATGTGAGGAAGATTATATTCGTGGATGCCGATGCCATTGTCAGGACGGACATCAAGGAGCTGTACGACCTGGACCTGGGCGGTGCTCCCTATGCCTATACCCCGTTCTGTGACTCGCGAAAGGAAATGGAGGGATTCCGATTCTGGAAGCAGGGCTACTGGCGCAGTCATTTAATGGGCAGGCGCTACCACATTTCCGCCTTGTACGTGGTGGACTTGAAGCGTTTCCGCAAGATTGCGGCTGGCGACAGGTTGCGTGGCCAGTACCAAGCCCTCAGCCAGGACCCCAACAGCTTGTCCAATCTGGATCAGGACTTGCCCAACAATATGATACATCAAGTGGCCATTAAATCGCTGCCCGACGACTGGCTGTGGTGTCAGACCTGGTGCAGCGACAGCAAATTCAGCAGTGCCAAAGTCATCGACTTGTGCAACAATCCGCAGACAAAGGAGGCTAAGCTGACTGCAGCCCAAAGGATTGTGCCCGAATGGAAGGACTACGATGCAGAACTCAAGACTCTATTAGCTCGCATCGAGGATCATGAGAACTCACATGGCAGGGACATTGATGACGATCCGGTCGATGATCATGTGGTGGTCACCACTCTGCCAACACCGCATGAGCCCAAGCATGGCGAACTGTGATTCCCACATAGTTAAAGTTCCCCCAAACATCGTCTTTAGTGAATTTAAGTCGAATGTCATCGATGCATGCTAACTACTGTCTAGATAAGTCCCAACCCCAAGAGTGGTTTGTATAATTTAATTAGAAATGCAAACAGAGATATGAAAAGCAAATGGCTCAGATGAAACAAATTCTGAATTCGCTTCTTGTCTTGCATTCCATTCACAGAGCTATTGCCACACCACACCCTCCCCCACTTTCGAACTAAGTTAAATATGAATGTCACTGAATGTAAACCACGCAGAATGCGCCTATGGGTCTAAAACTTTTGCCAAGGTATTAAATGATGATTAAAATCCAGAAAAATTAATCTTCTTGGGAGGTCAGACAATGTCTAAGGCCTAGTTGGGGTGGTGAGGTGCTTCCCACTTTACAGCCTTTCTTTAGTTCGTATTATTTTGTATTTTTATTTCAAATCATAATTTGAATTACTTGCTTTGTATCTACATAAAGAAATTATTTATTCATTATTATTATCAGGCTGCTTTACTTTGTTGTTTCGAGCATTTCATATGTATGTACTTATTAAGAGAGATTTCTTGCAATTTTTTTGATCAATTTTGCGTTTAATTTTGGTTTTTTGTTTGTTTTTGTAAGGCAGATAGTGCAGTCCAAAGAAGTGGATCATTTTTTTTTTTTTTTTTATCATAAATATATTAGTTGTATTTACTTTGATCTGCTTCTCCGATTAGTTGTAGCTCAGCACTTGCGTAGGATTTAGAGTTAATATAAATTTTAAAAGTTTTTGTAACTAACGCTGAGTGCAGCTCGCAATCGCAGATAGTTCATTAAAGCTTTCGTTTTATTCAACTGGCTCAATATGTGTTAGTTAGTTATCGTATATGTATGTGTGTGTTTTGGGTTCAGACTACGCAATCGTGCTCTATTCACTTTGAACTAGACCATAAGGGAGCGGTTAGGGGAAATACATATATTTAACATATTAGTTAATAGTTCGTTTCTCGATTAAATTATATAAAAATGCGACTATCAAATGGTTCTCCTGTTCTCCTCTCATCCTCTCCTCATCTCATCCTATATTTTATCTGTATCTGTATTTGTATTTGTATTTGTATCTGGTGTATCTTGCGCTTCTCTTAACTGCTAACAATTGACGAAACTACAAAATTCGACTTTTCACCCAGTCGGGCCATCAAGTATCTGCGTCTGTAGTCTTAGTTATCATCAGTTTAAAATGGTTTATATAGTATATTAATCCATCTGAATGCTTTTGCTCATTATTATTATCATCATTAGTAGTTCATTATCTTTAGTTCTGTTCGTTGTTTGGTTTTTTCTTTTGTTTTGTTGGTGTGTTTCTCTTGTATATAGTAGGTATTGCTTTAATCCAAGTGCTTATACATATCCTCCAGTTGTGGCTTGAAGTAGCTCTTAAGTTGTGGTCTCTTGGCCTTGAATGTGGGCGTTAGCAGTCCGTTCTGTACGGAGAAGGGATCCGGATGCAGATAAACATCCTTGACCTGCAAATTCAATCACACTGTGATTAAGTACACAGTACTCGGGCTGGAGGCTGGCGATTTCTCTCACCTGTTCGAATGACTTCAGTCCACTCTGTTTGCCCCAGTTGTGCATATCGTTCATGATCAGTTCCTTAACATTCTTATTATTGCACAGGACGGACAGTGTGCCGCGTACATTGTTCTCCGTGGCCCATTGTTTCAGTACATCGGTATCAGGTACAACGACAGCAATTATGCAGCTCTAAAATGGTTTCAACATGTGTCAGGAATTTTTTACAATTTCATTCTAAGTACACGTACCTTTAAGCTCTCCCCATAGACATAGACTTGATTTACATATTGACTGAGCGTATAGATATTCTCGATCTTCTCGGGCACTATGTACTCGCCCTGGCTGAGCTTGAAGATGTGCTTGCGACGATCGATGATCCGCAGGGTGCCATTCGGCAGCCACATGCCCACATCGCCGGTGTGATGCCAGCCCTCCGAGTCGATCGCCTCCGCCGTCTTCTCCGGATCCTTATAGTAACTGAAATGGATTCTGGATTTGATCAGTCCGCTCTCTATAAAGTCTAGGGCTTTACTCACCCATGGAACACATTTGAGCCGCGCACGCAGACCTCGCCCGTATTTTGGTTGGAAAAGTACTCCATCTCGGGCACATCGACCAATTTCACAGCATTGCAGGAGACGGGTGGACCCACATGGTTGGGCACATGATCGCCCTGAACCGTGAGTGTGATGGCACCAGTACACTCTGTTTGGCCATAGCCCTCCAGCACCAGACAGCCCAAGGCACAGCGCATGAAGGTGAGAACGTTGCCAGCCAGAGGCGCCGAGCCAACGACCATGAGCCGCAGATTGCCACCGAAAGCCTGGTGCACCTTCTTGAAGACCAGCTTGTCCCAGCAGCCGTTGCGCCGCAGGACACCGCGGGCAATCTCCTTCTCCTTGGCACGCATGGCCATGTTGAAGAGACCACGCTTCAGACCCGATGCGGAAATATCATTCTGGATCTTGTCGTAGACGCGATTCAGGAGGCGAGGTACAGCCGGCATAACCGTCGGTTTCAGCATCTTCAGGTCATTGGTCAGCTCCTTAATGTCGCCCGAGTAGAAGCCGACACATCCGCCCACATAGTACATGCCGTTCTCGCAGCACCGCTCGAACATGTGGGCCAGTGGCAGGAAGGAAACCATCACATCCCCGGCCCGTATGCGATGATCGCCCATCTGCAGGATCACAGAACAGACGCCAGCCACCACGTTGCCGTGAGTGAGCATAACGCCCTTGGGATTGCCGGTGGTGCCCGATGTGTAGCAGACCGTGCACAGATCCTCCGCAGCTGGCGGAATCTCCGGGTGATTGCCCTTGGCACCCAGCTTCTCCACGTCGATGAACGAGAATATCTGTATGCCGCGACTGCGCGCCCGCTCCAGCGTCGTTTGGCGTATCGGCTTGATGGACACTATGATTTTCAGGCTGCGCGGCGCCTTCTCCAGGAGCATGGCCGCTTTGGCATCATCCTCGACGATCACAATCGACATTTCTGTCTGGCGGATGATGAAGGCGCAGGCATCAGGACCCAGGGTGTCATACAGCGGCACCACCACCAGCGAGAACGAATAGCAGCCCTGCTCGTACAGTATCCACTCCGGACGGTTCTGAGAGTAGATCCCAATCAACTGTTTGGGCCTAGCCCCCAGTGCCAGCATGCCCGAGCCAAAGTTCTTGGCTCGCAGCAGCGCCTCATCATAGTTGATCCACTGTGGAACATAAGATGGAAATGTTATACGAGAGACTGGTTCGTCGACGAGAGACTGTGATCCCTCGACTTACCTGATACGGCGAAGTTAGGGTCTCTCGCCAGCCTAGACAGGGGCCGTTGTTGGAGGCATAGGCTCCCTCGCGGAACGTCTGATATAGGGTGCGGACGTTCTCTTTGATGTAGGCCACAAATTTTCCATTTTTCGACTCTTTGTAAAACTTAGAGACGTGAATTTGTTCTGGACCCTGCAATGGGATTGAATTGACCCCAAAAGAAACAGAGAGAGAGAGACAAATCGTGTTCATGCAATGAGTGGAGAGATCTTGTAATGAGAAATACTATATCAAAGAGAAGTGTGAGCGTGGATCAATCAGAGAAAAGTGTTTTTTGGGAGCAGCTTTGATTGGGAATCGGGATTAGACACAAGTATGGTTCTGATTCAGGATTTGTTTTGTCTTGAGCTGAATTTTAATGGAATCTGAAAGCTATTCCTAAGAAATCTAGATTCACACCATTGACCCATTGGATTTTCTTTAAACTTTTCCCTTTCCCACACAACCTTGAGTTCTGACCCTTATCCAATTGATTTAAACTCATTTCTGTGTTTATTTTACGCCACTCGAAAAATAAATCACACCCAATTGTTAGATTCGAATCAATAAATCTACACTTTCAATCTGCTCTATGATATATGATTTATTTTTGCGGCTGGACATAAACCCATCACTCAGCGCACTTTCATTTGAGCGCCTTGGCCATAATGTCGGGCAGTAGATACTCGAACAAAGTGGCATCGATGCGGTGTGGCCAAAGAGCACTTCCTTTATGACCCACAGATGGGAAAGAAATTCCCGCAATGGCCGAATGTGTTGATGTATGGGAACGAATATCATAATATTGTACAGTCCGGGAATGGGATTGGGAATGGGTATGGGAGGGAAGTATCTTTTGGGGACTGGGAGGGAGGAGGTTCAAAAGTTCCGTTTGTTTGTGCTGGCCGATTTTAATGAGAAAATTGCAAATATTTTTCAAAAATAAATGGTTTTTCATAGATTAAAGTGCTTTTCAATTCAATTTTGTTTAGATTTTATTGATGACGCACGCGGGTCGGAATGGAAAATGAGAAGCACTTTCAGAGCATACCCCACGGGGCAATGAGGCCTAGCGTTACCCACCCTGTGATGGATATCTTGACGATGATCGTATATAATCTAACCAATAAATGTGAGAAAAATAATGGGCAAAAAAGAAGCAAAAAATAAATAAATAATTATTAGTGGATTGCATAGTCAAGCTGGTTAGAGGTTAGAGATATACATATTTAATTTTTCTTTTTGGGTGTACATTGAGGGGCTTTTCCCTTCCATGAGGATTACCTTGAGCACATCGCTCTGATTGGTTAGCTCGATGGGCACCCGTATGCTGGTGATTTGACCGCAACAAGACATGTTTCGAATCTCTCGGTTGTCTGAATCTCACGGGTTCACTTTATTGTCTTACACTGATTTGACGCTTCTGCTTGGTTTTCAGGCACCACTTTTCTGGCTGTCTTTTATGGATCAGCCTTTAATATGCACATTTTACGAGCAACTGCAATAAGAATCAGTACACACACCCACATTATTTTTTCACTTTTTCACCCACAATTAGCCCGCCCAACTTGTCGTGGCCGGGGTGGGGCTGTCGCGTCATCTGTTCGATTTGCAGGTTGGTTGATTTTTATTTTCACTTTTCCTATTTGAAGTCTTTCATAATCGAAGAACCGTTTAAAGGCTAATTATTGCGCGTAAAAATAGATTTCCGATTTTGAATTAAAGCAAATTGTACTTTCATATGCAATGGGTTGTAATTTTGCAGCCCAGATTATATCTGACTACATCTGACTTTTAATTGGAAATATGTTACGATATTAGGCCATTTCCTTTAATGAAACAAATTAACTTAAATACCTTCAAAAAGGTATTTAAGTTCTGCATGTTTCATAAATTTTTCATTATTTTTCTGCCCTGATTAATTTGCGAAAATTGATTGAATTGTTTCGTTTTCTACATCTGACTTTAATTGGGAAGAATGAAACCAATTAACTTAAATATCTAAAAAAAAAAAAAGTTCTGCATGCTTTATAAATTCTTTTTGTAAAGAATGGGTTCTTTTGGTAATTCTTTATATAGTAGTTTGAAAATTCGTATCCGAAATTCGCCAAGATGATTTTTACTCTTTCATTAATTCTCCTTTGTCATGATTCTCATTAAAGGCGAAAAGTAATCCCGAACCAAAGCATAATTATGACGCCGCCCTGTCCGCTTAATTTTTTGTCTTCTGACAACTTTGGCAAATTCAATTTTGTTTATAATTATTCAATATTGTCAGTTGCAGGACAGAAAGAGAGGTCTGCACTGAGGCAGAAAAAAAAGAGAGGGAGAACACTGCTATACTCGTATCGACAAGGCGTCGTCGTCTGTTGCTTTGGCGTGGCCTGCCCCAAATTAATTTATAAATAGTTCGTTTGGGGGCAAGAACGCTTCCACTCGGCTGTTATCTATGAGAGGCGGTGTGTGTGGCAGCATAACACACAAAGAGCAAAAGGAAAAAACAAAAGATATTTTGCAAAAAAAAAAAAAAAAAAAAAAAAAACAACTCGAAATGAGAATTTCTTTAGCAGCTACGATCAGAACCTGAGTCATGGGGGAAGGCGTTTTTGATCCCATCAGGTTCCCGATGCCTATGCCTTGAGACTGCCAATTGCCAACATTTTTTTTTTTCTCAATGAGCAATTCTTCTCTGAGCTATGCCACACGCAATTGTTGGTACATACCATCAACAATTCAAATAAACTATAGGAAGAGGTATACGAATATGAATGAATAAATATGTAGGTGTGTTTGAATTTCAGCTAAAATCTGCAACATATCAATGCTTTGGCCAACATATTTGTTGAAAAAATAAACCAAAACCGGGGAAATATACGGCAGTACTTGTTTTAAAGTGGATTCATAAAAGAATGAATTGTTTTTACTGAAATTACTGGTTTCTGTTAACCTAATTCCTATAATTTTACCATTCCCTAATCCTTTAACAAAAGGAAATATTTATCGCTTTGTTTATTATTATTCTTCTACATCAAAAATGTATTCTATATATGCATGTGTATATATATATATAGATCAACCATAACATAACTCAATTATATACCCAAATTCTGATTCGGCTTGACATTTATTATGATTGTAAATTAACCCACAAATAGGTCTTTTGTTCTGGCTAAAGAATCGAAAAAAGAATTGAAAATTCTAGGAGCCAAATGACGTTTGTTTATGTCATTACTATAGATAGATACATATATATCAAGATATTTGGATAGTTGTATAGTAGCTAAGCTTCATGACACTTCGATTGATTGATTATGATAGGACATACATATATAGATTAACGTTAGAAGATCTACAGAAAGATGCGCCAAGAAAAGATTAGAGAATTTCAAAAAAGAAATCATACTTCTGGAATTCCTTCCCACTTCAAAACAATTTGGATAATTATCGAATATTTTTCTTCCCATATCCGCGCACATGGCTCAAAACTATTCCGATTGGCATTCCCAAAGTGGCTACCACTGTAAACAATCGTAAAAGTTGATGGAACACTGCTTAAACATCGTAAATCCATTCAATTTAAGGTGTTCTCAATCGGAGGCAAAGTTCACTGATACCACAAGCTTTAGTACATATATCACATCAAATTAGAACAGAAATCATGTTTATTGTATCTTTATACAATCTGTTTTATGTTTTTTTAACGTGGGCTGTGGCCCGTCTGGGGGGAAATAAATGTACATATTGTATATATGTATGTGTGTTTGTAGGACCAGAATGAACTTGAACTTGAGGGCCCGGGTTCAGATGGCCCAGGCAACGACAACGACGACGGCACTTTGACACTTTGGCAAATCGATTTCTTTTAAGTTTCTTCTTTGATATTTTCGTTAAAATTTGATTTGAATATTATTTCTTTGGTTTCTGTCGTTTTACGTAATGAGATTAAACGCTTGTATTTTTGTCAATTTGTTGCAAATTGTCGTGCGTTTCTCTTTCCCTCTCTCTCTTCTTAATTTTCCTTTGGCTAAGTATGTATGTATATGCGAGCTATTATTTATAAAAAAAATACATTTATTTCACAGATATATATACTATACTATCTGCTTTAGCTGTATTCCGTTTCGTTATTTTTCCGTTTTTTTTCGAAATATATTTTTTAAATATATGTAGTGATCCGCCACGATCTGCGCGACACGATGCTTAATTTCGAACTGAATGGCCGAAGGAAGGCAGAAAGTATTGGCCGCGGCTAAAAATTATTTTGGCCCGCCCGCAGAATCTTCTTCAATTTGGTATCAACCGTAAGAAAGAGAGAGAGAGAGAGAGAGGAATGGCGAACCGTGAAAGAGGGAAGGAGAACCTGTAGAGGGGTCTACGAAGAAGAATGCAGCGTTCGCCTAGGAATTTCATTCGTTTATATTCATTTGATTTTGATTCTACTCGTAAACGGTTTTTCATAGTCTCTTCATTGTTGTTGTTGTTGCTATGTAGTTGTCTTGTAGTTTTTCCGTGTATTTTCTGTCTGTCGTTGTTGTTTTCGTTGATCAAGTTGTCCGCCTGTGCCTTCCTGTGCCTGTCTCCCCTCCCTCTTTTTTGGTGCACGCGATCTAAGGCGGCATGTGACGTGGTCAGTTGCTAATGGGGCAAAGGTGGAGGCGTTCTGTTCTTGCTTTGGTACTTCGGTACTCGTGGTGACGGCAAATTTTCATCAAACTAATATGATTTATGGTCCATAACACGGGCCATTCTAGCCAATAAATGGAACATTTTCTACTGCATATCCTCCACAGCCGTTTAGATATGTGTGAATTTGCATTGGGACTCACGCACTCAATTATGGGTAAATACTATATAACCTGCATTGCATTTCTCACTCTCATTCTCACCAAATTCAATTTGCTCACACGCACATCATTTACACCTCAATTTACACACTTTTGAATATTTGATGTTCGTATTGGAAAACGCTCAATGCAATGAAAATGACCGGTTGTGTGCCAAAAACTTGTTTGCATTTTTTCCCCTGCATTCATATGTTTGTATGTATATGTACATTTACATATGCACGTGTGTGTTTCGATGCAGACAGGTTGGCTCTGTCTCGTCAGAATTTTGACATTTCCTTATTGTTTTGTTGTTGTTTAATCATCTCTCTGTTTGTTATTTCTGAGCATTCTTTGGGGGGGTAGGGGATGGGGTACATGAAAAGGTGAAGCAGTTGGTTTGACATTTTATGGGGATTAGGTATTAGGGATGGTTATCGAATGCCAATTATGGGGTCACATATGAAACAAATATGAATATATATATTCAATGAATCTAAAGTGGTTTTAGCTGGTTCAAAGTGGCTTATATGTATGTTAATTGGGCAAATAGAGATGGATTCCTTGCATTTTTTTTTTTTCAATTTATTGAATTTTTTATCCCGTAGGATGTAGCTCTGAATTCCTGAACATATTTCCGAAAAGAATATATCCTTTGTAACCAAAAAAAATTCGAAATTTAAATAGTGAAATTAGTTTATATTCCCATTCCATTGCGCTTTCAATTATGAAATTGTGACAGCCTGTTCTACTGTCGTGCCGCCCCCATTCCCTGGGAATCTTGCTTGTCTTTTTGGCAATGCCAAATATCCCGAGAAATATGGTATTGTGTCAATATTTGTTTATTTACATGGCATCCATACAAAAGGAAGAGTTCGTTATACCATCCTATAGCCGAAAAATGTTAGCGAATGAAATGCCGGCGGGTGTCAGAAGGAGGAAAGGAAATGTTAATGTTTATGGCGAGGTTCCGGGGGCAGGGCTTTATGCAGATGGAAATTGGGTTGGCTTTGCAACCAATTAGGGGACAAACGCCAATTGAGCCATGACAAGATTTATTGTGGTCGTGCCGTCGTTGTCGTTTGATAAATTATCACCCCAGATTGTTGCACATTTTTGCAGAAGAGATCTCTCTCGCGACTCGTCTTGTGCCTCGGTCTCAGTACTTTTGGGGGGGCCTCTCAATTAGAGCGTGGTGGTCTGTGGCTATTTTTGATCCTCATTTGCACCACTGTGGCGAACACGTCATTCATTGCCCGTGCTGCTGTGGGCACAGAACAAAGACCAGGCCAACAAGGCGAAAATGAAAATCGAAATGGTGAAAGAATGGCGAAGAGAGAGTGTGAAAATCATGTGACGACAACAACGAAACAGAATCACTATCTGAATCCAAATCGGAATCGGAATCGCACACAACGTGATTGTGGACATGTGCACATGGTTTCTGCTGGCACATCAAAGGTTTTTCTTGGCCATGCCATCATGGGATTCGCCTGCTCAACAACAATCCGAAAGAGCAACTATGCTGAGAAGAAACAGCGAACCGAACCCAAGACAAACAATTCGTAATCGAGCAATCGATGATGTAATTGATGGGATATGGATGGGATGGGATGGATGGCTAAGCGAAAACACTTCTGTTCTGGCTTACCTCTAACAATGGGGATTGGTTTTCCAGAGGCACTAATGGTTGTTCCGGTACTGGTCGTGTTGCAAAGTAATACGCAACACTGGCCGCCAAACTACTGAGAGTGAGTGTGCCCAGAGTTCCGCCCAAATAATACAGATATCCATCGATTTCGTCCCCTGTGAAAGACAGATTGCACTAGTTAATACAGCCTTCCCATTATTCTCTTTAAAAATTAATTAAATAAAACAAAAACATTCCCCTCTAATATTATTCTGTTTAATTTTCTGAATGATAGCTTCCTTTAATTGTATACATTGTATGAATGGATTAAATACTTCATTTTCCATTCATTAAACATTGTCAATCGTTGCTGTTTCCATAGATAGCTATCGGTGGGGTGGCTGATCTGATTGATCTGTGGGCATATCCATAGGTATCGGTCAATCATTTGATTGTTGTATCACTTTATTCGAAATTAAAAATTTGAAAATTCCATATAGACAAATTGCAATCAAGGGTAAGTACTATATACCAGAGTCCAACACATTTGTATACATTGTTACATATATATTTTTATAGGTTGTTCGTTTGGCTTTTTACCAGACAGAATTGAGGATTTATGTTTGTTTATTGAACGTATTTAGACACCCATTAACTTATTTTGATTATTTTTTTTTTTATTTTGTAATAATACTTACAGAAATATGAAAAGTTGCTGACTATCAAATGATTGATATAGGCTATCACCGATTTCTCTGGCGTCATTTTTTGTTGTTGTTGTTTGTTTTTGCTTTCGCTATTATATTATTTTTATTGTTGATGTTTTTGTTTTTTTTGTTTTGTTTTTTGCTATTCTTAGCTACCTGAGTGAATGTTACGGGTATATGTAGCTTAATGATTGCCCAAAATAGATAGCCTGAAAAATAATCAACAAAAAGTGCATGCATCAGTTATAAGTATAATTATTATAAAAAGGTTCTGTAATGTAATTTTGGGTCATTTGGTTTTGGTGGACTCGGAATTCGATATTCCCACATTAGCAGAATGCAATCGAGCCGAACCAGGGGCCATTTTCTGCATAATTAGAGGTTTATCCATATGCATATACACGTATAATTTAATAGATAGATAATTGCCGTTGGCCCAGTCAAGTGGCAACAATTCAAATGCGTTCAGTTGAGGATGATTATGCAAATGGGTTATGGGTACATCAGCTGTAACGAGTAAAGATTTTGTTGTCGAGATATGCGAACTGCGAGTAATTTCCAAATACATACATACTATATGTACAACAAAAAGCATTTGTCAAAGTCCACTGATCAATTGCCGAACACATACTAGTATACAGGCGAACAAGTGCAAACGCTTGTACATATATTATATACATCAGAAATATATGTATGTTTGTGCATACTATATATTCCGGAGATACACTTGTCCAACAGCCGAACCACTATGGCTTTATCTGTAATGTTTTGAATGGGAGGCATCTTATCAGGCAGTGGCAAAAATAAATGCAAGCAATAAAAATAAGAACGATTAAAGTTAGCCACGATCAGGCTTGAATACTCTTCTTCATTTATAAAGATGTGCCACAAAAACATGACATTATGATATGATAAGGGAAAATCAAAAAGAAAAAGATAAGATAATACCAAAAGAAAATTATATAATTGCATTCCTAGTTACGCGTATTTAACAATTAACTATGACTCCCTTGAAACTACATTTCAAATACTGTTTCCTGATTATAATTCCTAATATAACTTGACCTTATGTGCAAGGCAACAATATCAATTGCATTCCCAAGTTGTATGGAGGAAAACGGGTTTATCAACTAAGTATAGAATACTAAATATCTGAATTTCCCAATATTATAGTAAATGCAAGTAAACTGTAAACAGGTTTTCAAATGCAAATCAAAATTAAATCATTTGATCGCTCAATGATATGTTCAACTTGAGGAAATAGTATAATGCCAGAGTAGGAACTATTCTTGGCTGCTGGGAAACTGTATCTAACTATGTTAGACACTGCAGCACTAACGCCGATCGAACCGACCCGAATGACTCCATCTACATACCGTATTCCCGTATGAGACAGAGGCAGACGAAGCGCATCCCCAAAGCGACTGACTGACGACTGACTTGGCTGATAAAGCCGGAGGCAGCAGCAGTGCAGAAACCATTATCAACCGTGCAGTGAAACTTTGCACCCCAGACAGCAGCGTTCCTAAGGCGATTATATGCATACTTTGGCCAATGCAGACCCGACCGGACGATGACCTCAAAAATCTCTGAACCCAATAGAAGATTTAGATTCTTCTTCATATAAGTGGTGTGGATGTTATGCAATATAGTGTGTAATGTAGGTTTATGTGGGCCTTGTTATTGATTTTATAGACAGTTTTCTTTTGCCGGGTCAAATCAGGTTCAGTTCAGAAAGAGACAGACAGACAGAAAGAAAAACAGAGAGAGCGAGAGAGAGAGTGTGTGAGTGAGAGAAACAAAATGGAGCCTTCTTTTTAGGCGGCTTTGCTGAGTGAGGTCAAGGCGGACGCACATGCAATTTTTGGTCATTGATTTTTTGGCAGTTTGTGGGAGGCTTTGGATCCGGCTACGGCCTACGGTTAACGCTTAAGTGGGCATTTATGTGAGCAGAAACTTACCCCGGAATCTAGACTACTTGTAGATGAAACACATTTGTTGGGGTTTATTTATATGTAGGTGTTAAATATACATATATCCACAAAACTGAAATTAGCACTGAGGGAAAATCAATGAAAAGTTTACGTTTCGGCGTTCACAGTTGTGTTGTTTTTAGCCGGGTTGAGCGAGAACGGCCGAGAGTGAGAAGAGAGAAAGTCTTAGAACCAAGAACACGGATGCCAAATGCCGAACTGAAAAAATTACTGCTAAACGCTTCGGCCGACGGAACAGAACTAACTGAGCCAGACCCCAGGCCAGACCCCAGACCAGACCCTAGACCAGACCAGACCAGACCAAGACCAACGGAGGCAAACAAAGCCTGTTTGTAACAAGAGTTTTGAGCATGCGTGCAACGTTATCGCTTTATGAAACACTGCTGCTGCCGCTGCTGCATGAATGAAGCCGCAAAAGGAGAGCCAGCCAAAGAGTGTATTTATAAAAGGTGAGGTATTTATACCGGTCGCGGACACACACACACACACCACAGCACACAAACAGTGAGTGCGGGAGAGCGAACTCAGATAGTGCCTCACCCAATATTCATGCACTTTGAGCCACCAAAGAGAGAGATACTGGAGAGAGCGTTCTAAGCGTGGAGCCAGCTCCACGTCATAACAAACATTCGCGGGTGGGCGGAGGGGTGTCAAGCATGGCAGCCAAAATGGCAAACAAAATGCACGTGTTGGAAAGCACAAAGGAGAGCGGGAGTGCGAGCGGTACAGGGGAATGAATTCGACGAGAGAGCGAACGGCTGAGAGAGCCGGACCCGGAGCCGGCATGTGCGACTGTAACCATTATGTCTGGCGGGTGAGACAAGAGAGGACTAAAATAAAACGGGTGATTCAGTGGCTTGTCGATGAGAGGAGAGTGGAGCAGCGGAATCCTGAACAGTTGTTTGCCTCGCGTGACGCACTTGTTCCGTTTAGGTCCTGCAATGCGACACGAACAGCGAGAGGAGATGACACAGTTATGAAAAGAAAAATGTGTACGTGAAAAACCTATAAAAGATGGTTTCGATTGGGGCAATAAGTAGAAAAAATACAGTAACGCACGCTCTTCTGTCATTGTTTGCATTTGAGTCCACACCCTCAGAAATTAGACTACTAAAATTAATTAACAAATAGCTAATACTTTAATAGAAGCCCTCACACCTGGCAATGAAGCTCCTCCTTGCTTGTGTCCATTGCGACAGCTGTCTGTGCATTTCAAAAGTTTGTCATACAATATATAATTGGGACTTAAAGGCTAACCTCACCCGATTTGTCCGTCAATTTTAAATCGAACCTATAAATATAGAATGAGCGGGGGGAGCCTTTGATCTCTTTAAGTGGTGCTAGTTCTAGTGTTCGTGTCCTATAGATACTTGGAGTTTGTTTGGGACTTGTTTATGTAGGTCTTTTGTGGATATTATGGTGACATTTTGATGACTTGGCATTACGAAACCTCCGAAGGATTTATGCGGTTGTTGCAGAAATATGCGAAAAGGATGACGGAAGAGTTTTGTTTTCATTTTCGCCGTAATTTAATTTCACGTTGCATACTTTAAGGAGTACCAAAACTCATGAGATACTTTTCGGCTTGTGGGATCAGTTTGTTGTTGTTGTTGTGCCCCACATTTAGCCGCGCGTTGGTTGTCCAGCCAGGTCAGTGCCATTCCCTTTTCTTTTATCAGTCAGACCGCAGACCGCAAAAGTTTACTACTGGTCCCCAAAAGCTTTTCGCAGAAGACTCGAGTATTTAATATTGGATTAGCATTGGAACTAAACGGGCTCTCATTATGGACAGAAAAGATGTGGAACTATCCCTAGAGGAATCACCCAGTTCGGAGGGAAGTTTCTCAAGCACTGCAACCGGTCAGTGCTGCAGCTCAGGCAGAGATTTGGAAAAGGCAGAGGACTTTGTTTACCCAAAAACTGTGAATGAGGTGGAAGTAGGGCAAGGAAAACCAAGCAAGTCAGGCAGCGATCTATCGGGTGGTAATAGCTATGCCACAAATAAATATGTTGCTGAAGGTAATTCTAACTGCATTAGTTTAGACACTTGAAGCTGTCTAGTTATATGAAAATAAATATATATTCTCTCCACTCTACCCCCAACTAAGGTTTAATGGATATAGCTCTTCTCTCCGCGAATGCCAATCAACTGCGCTTCCTAATCACATACAATGACAAAGCCTCCACCTATATATACAGCCTGATTCTGGTGGTACTCTCGCTGAGTCTGCAGCTGCTTGTAGGCCTTATGCTGATATTTAAAGTAAGTTAATGTCTATCAGATACCATGCCCCTGCATAAGCCATTTATAAATCCAACCCATAGAGACGTCTCAAGCGCTGTCAGCATCGTCGCTATGCGAGGACCAATGAGCTATTGGTAATGGGAGTATTCATGATTACCGTGATCAATATATCCTGCTGGCAGCCTTCACCACAACGGACGGAAATACGCATTAGAAGAGAATGCTTTTTGAAAATATACTTTTAGATATATATTTAGTTGTATTTGATACAATATAACAGTAGTATATAACTATGTAGTAAATGCTATGGTAACATGGAAGGAACCGATAGCCGATGAGGGTTCCAGCAGTTCCTTCACATAAATGCACTTGACGTATCTGACGTACGATATCTCAGCTTGTGTATGGGGACGACTTAGGATCATAGTGGCTGCTTATTCGCACTTTAACTTAGCCCGAATACTCCTTCTTGACGCACTTGGCAATGGTGCTCAACTGCATGTTGGTGGTGCCCTCGTAGATGGCGCCGATCTTCACATCGCGGTAGAATTTCTCCTGGGGGAAATCGCGGGTGAATCCCACACCGCCCATCCAGTCAATGCACTTGATAGCCGCACGCTGCGCAACCTCCGAAGCATAGAACTTGGCCATGGCCGCCTCTTTGAGGAAAGGCACACCCTGTTCCTGTAGACGAGCCGCATTGTAGGTCATCAGGCGAGCCGCCTCGATCTCGGTGGCAATGGTGGCGATCTGGTGCTGCATGGACTGAAAGTTGTAGATTGATTCGCCAAACTGCTTGCGCTCCAGCAGATACGGAATGGTGGCATCGAAGGTGCCCTGGGCCAGGCCCACCATCTGAGCCCCAATTCCGATGCGGCCCTCGTTCAGGAAGCCGGCGGCATACTTATAACCATGTCCGAAGGTACCCAGGATGTTCTCCTCGGGCACGCGTACATTGTCGAAGGTGAGCATGCAGGTGCCGGAGGCACGGATGCCCAGCTTGTCCTCGGGTTTGTTCACAATCAGTCCGGGTGTCTCGCGATCCACAATGAAGGTAGTAATGCCACGATAGCCCTAGTGTAGAAAGAGAGCGAACGCTATTTAGTAAGAGATTCTTCCAAGTTCTGATTACTTGATTTTCGATTAGATGAACTTTGATCTTAGGAGATAAGCTGCAGTGACGATTGTAAATAAATTGCTCTTGAAAATATTGCATGTGAAATCTTTCTAACGATCGGTTAATGATCAATTTAAAAAGTGAATTGAGATGATAATAAAAAAAACTATGGAAATAGTCTATAAATAATTTAATGGATCGATACGCATAAGATCTTTCATCCGATCATTTGATTGAAGGTCAAAGATCAAGTCGATTATAAATTAAAATGGGCACTTACATCCTCTGGCTTGGCATTGGCAAAGACCAAGAAGACTCCAGCCACATCTGAGTTGGAGATCCACATCTTGGTGCCGTTGATCACATAGTGAGAGCCATCCTTCTTGGCCACAGTCTTTAGAGAGAAGGCATCGGAGCCTGCTCCAGGCTCGGTCAGGGCAAAGCTGCCAGCATATTCCTGAGCCAATTTCGGCAAATACTTCGCCTTCTGTTCAGCGTTACCAAACTTTATCATCAGGGAGTTCACCAGCGTATTGTGGATATCGACGAAAGCGGCCACGGCTGGATCAATTTTCGATAGCTCCTCGACAACGATTATATTAGTCATAAAGTTGCAGCCGCTGCCGCCCAACTCCGTGTCGATTTCAATGCCCATCAGGCCATTGTCGAATACGGCCTTAACTACCGACGGATCGAATTTGTGCTCATGGTCCATTTTCTTGACCAAGGGCAGGATTTGATCCTGAGCCAACTTGGCAACTGAAATTAAAATTAAAATTAAATTTGCATTTTAGAAAATAAATTTGTTAGTTGTAAGCTCTTTGAAAAGCTTTAAAGAACTTTCAACTGGCACGTTTTTCTAAAAAAAAAAACCATTAAATTAATCAAACTGGTCTGATGTTTCTTCCTCTTTTCACAGAGGGGCCTGGTATTTTTGCTGTATTGGTTCTGTTTGTACATACATACATACATACTATAGTATATGTGGTTATTATGTACATATGTATGTATAAATGGTGTGATGTGTGGGTAGTGCGTGTGTATTTTTTATCAGTAGATTCTCTCTCGTTCTCGGATCGCTCGCGTGCGGCTCTCTCACACTCTCTGCTCGTATCTCCCCATATCTGAATCTTTTAGTCTCTACTTGTGCTTCTCTCTTCGTATTTATTATTGATCTTTTTTAAGAATTACAATTTTTTTCCCCTGCTGCTAGAAAGGCCAACTGGCACACACCCACAAATGTTCTCACAGCCTGTTTCCATTTTTGCGGTCAGTCCATATTGCAGTCATGACTTAGCTATCATGGGAAAAGTTTCAATAATTCATTTAAATAATATATTTATTTAGCTACTCGAGCCATATGTGCGACTGGGGCTATTTTCTAACAGCTGTGACGTGGCCCTAAGGGCTCTAGGGCCCCTGCATTTGGGGGCAGTCTTATCTAACAGGAAACTAAGTATACTACGTCCTAAGCTCTTTCAATTTGAGTACTATAGTGCTGGCATAGCACATTTGATTCTGAGGCAACTGTGTTCGTGCCCGGTATGTTTTCTTAGAGACTGTACCACGTCTTCGCAGAATTAGACATCCAACACATATTTCTATTGCGTCTTTGACCAATTAAATTGATATTCAGCAAGAAAGATAAAAACTAACTTAAATCAATTTACCGTATATGTATAAATACATATCTGTGCCTACTGTACCTGGTTTGTTAAGAAAACCAGTTTGAATTCATGCACAGGCCCTCACTTTGCATGCACCTCAGATTACGCAACCATCAGACCATATACATATACATATGTACATAGGTGTAGAGAATCATATAGATTGAGACCAATTGGATGATTGATAAGCCAAACAAGGTGAAATTGTAAGCAAAATATGCAAAGAAGTGTTTGCTCCCCAACTAAGAATCGGGTGGATAGAGGTGACACCCAGGGGGGTACACCTTCAACTGACTCAACTCTCTAGGGGAGTGCGCCGACATGCCACACACACCCATTGCTCGGCGTAGACACTAGAACAGTGGCTACAGTTGAGCGGGGGCGTGGCACAGTCGCATTTATTTATCTATCACAAGTGTAACGCTATTTGGTTGACATTAAACCAGAACCGAACAGCTGACTGACTCGTGAAAAAGGAAGGAAGGACATATGTACATATGTATGTGTATACGGCGTGGGAGAAAAAGGAGAGAGAAAGATAGAGAAAATCTTGAACCCACCCACGCTTCGAACACGCGTTTCGGTGAAGAGAAAACTCGCATAGTGGACAGAAAGAACACTGTATGTTCTCCCCCTTAACGAACAGCACCAACGACAACCAGACAGAGGCGGCGGCTAAAGCTGGAACTGAAGCGACCGAAACCTATATATAGACTGGTTGTGTGTGAAGGAAGGGGAGGGTGAATATTTGCGCACCTTTTGATTGCGATTCAAAACCTTACGTATCCTGACCTGACCGACAGATGTCCTTTTTGGTTGCGGGATCACTTTAAAGGATTCATACAATTATATAGCACACGATGTTTCACTGTTCATAATAAAGTATAATTTTCACGAAGGAGTCACATTATCCTGAGGAATGTGTTTGTCTGTCTTTAAGTTTCAGAAATTACATAATATTTAATGTCTCAACAGAGTAAATGAACTATTGGTTCAATATAGCTCAAATTCCATGTTTGGAGAGTTATTGAGAAATGGAGGAAGGGAAGAAATTACGTATGTGCAGATACTAAAGAAAATCCTCCAAATTTGTATATCAAATATAAAATATCATAATAAAATTGCTGCAAACACAATCTGATATTTAATGATATTTTTCCACACCATCAAAATAAAAATGTGCTTATCTGGCAGTGAGACCGGACTGGACCCCCCTAACTAAACAGCTTTATCAGCAAAAAAAAAAAAAAAAAGAAGCGAAAAAATACGAAAAAATAAAAATAATAATACTATTCGAGCAGCCGAGCTGCAGCAAGACTTTTAACTGCAACAATAGTAAATACAAAATAACAGCCTCCATATGCGATGCTTGGAGTTACGTAACGAGCGAAACACAATACCAAAACAATACCAAAAAGAATGAAAAAATTCAAAGAAAGAACACGCTGGGTTACAGTTAAATCTACGGGTGGCGGGGCAGTAGAGCTATTGATCTGTGCACAGTACAGGTACAGGTGAAACCACTCACCAGTCTCCTTCATCATCTTCTCATCCTCGGTGAGGAAAGTCAGAGGTGGGGGCAAACCTGTTGCCGAGGACATGGCAGCATTTTGCTGACGTGCTGCGGCATTAGCCAGCTGGAATTGATAGAAATAAATAGTATTTAAATTAGCTAAATAGTTTGTGTATTGGTTGTAGGCGTGGCTCTTACCATGCGCATGGGCAGTTTCTTCAGGCTGTTCATCATTCTGAATGTGGTGGAAATATTAATTGGATCAAGTGGACTCTAAAAACTGGACACTATTTAACGGATCTCCGTCTCTATAGCAGGTGGGTATCCCAAGGCAACACAACAGCAACAGTTGGCTGCTCACACGCGAATGATTTTCCATTCTCCAGACACCAGATCAGTGGAACCGAATCTTTGGCCACCAAAGCAGCGACGCGACCCGATCGGCAAGAACAAAAACTTAACAGAGCGCCAATCATATAACCTGTAACAGTGGGGCCCCTAATGTGCTTTAGAGCGCTCGCTGTTGCTGGAGTTTCACATTTCCGCACTCAGGGATGGAATGGTGGTATTTCACTGCACTTCAATACCAAAATGTCTGGTCTCACTGAAAATTAAAAGTAGTAGAATATGACCAAAAATATGTATCGATATTACTATCGATTGCATTGAAAATTTTGTTTGGATTTATTTACTAATTACAATAATTAAAAGGTATTTTGAAATAATTTGTGCACTTGAAAGGTTTGGCAAGTTTAGTAGTGTAATACAATGTTGGCCTGAATAAACACCATTAAAACACGCCCTCATATTAAACATACAGCTTCTCAAAAGACAAAAGGCGCACACGTGCTAGATGTTTTTTGTGCCGCGGCTGGAAGTACCCCGAATAACGATTATATCCACCCGTTTACGTCACTACTTTCGAAACATGAACTGTGCCGAACTGCTGCCGCCCGCCTCGGTGCGGGGGATGCTGGATCTCCAGCGGGCAGAGTTCCGAAAGCGTGTGCAAGTTCCCAGACTGCGAGTGCCCGAGTCGAAGGTGCAACGTGTAATACCGCTGGTTAAGAAATACTTGCTCAAAATGGAGCACATGCAGCCGGTGCGCGCCGTGGACAATTCGCGCGAGATACTATTGCACCCGTTGCCCATAAAAGGCTGGGAATCCCTGCCCACAGAAGATCTGCAGGCGCAGCACGTCACGCAGGAGCACTTCTGCTTTGCCGAACTCGAGTTAAGCTACGAGAACTGGAGCGCCAACGAAATTCTAAAGAGTGTGCTACCCCAGGAGGAGGAGGGAATGACGTCCTTCTCGCGCATCGGACACATCGTACACCTGAACCTGCGGGACCACCTGCTTCCGTACAGACAACTTATTGGAGAAGTTCTGCGCGACAAGCTGCCGAACTGCCGCACGGTGGTCAATAAGACATCTACCATAGACAATACGTACCGCAACTTCCAGCTGGAGCTGATATGCGGGGAAGCCGAATACCAAGTAGAAACCAAGGAGAATGGAATTCCCTTTGAGTTTGATTTCTCCAAAGTGTACTGGAACCCGCGTCTCTCTACCGAGCACGAGCGCATCGTAAAACTGCTCCAGCCCGGAGACGTTCTCTACGATGTGTTTGCCGGCGTGGGGCCATTCAGCGTGCCGGCGGCGAAGAAACGCTGCCATGTCCTGGCAAACGATCTGAACCCCGTCAGCTTTCACTGGCTGCAGCACAACGCGAAACGAAACAAGTGCCTTTCTAACATCAAAATGTTCAACAAAGATGGAAGACAGTTCATTTTGCAAGAGATGCGGGATGACCTGCTGCAGCGGCTGCGATCGACGGACACTTCGTCGTATGCCACTCACATAACAATGAATCTTCCAGCCATGGCTGTGGAGTTCCTGGATGCGTTTCGCGGCCTCTACACTGACAAAGAGCTGGCTGATCTCTCCGATACTTTGGTCTTTCCCACTGTGCACGTCTATTCGTTTGCCAAGGGCGAGAATACCAAAGCATTAGTGAGAGAGCAGGTGGAGCAGAACCTGGCCTACACTCTGGACGATAACCAGTTGCAGGGCATTAGCTTTGTTCGAAATGTAGCGCCAAATAAGGACATGTACAGGGTATCCTTTAAACTAACGCGGCATTTGCTAACCACGCCAATAGATGCCGAAGCAAATAACGCACGCAAGCGGTGCGCGGAGGATGAGAAAGTTGACCCTGAGGTGGCGGCAGCAAAAGTGAAATGTGTTTAAGAGCAGAGCTGTGTTTTTACAATAAAGTTCCCTTGAAACAAGTTAAGTAAACGAACGAGCGTCTCTTCCTTTTGACTACTTGCAGATGGGTCGCAACAAGGCCAATAACAAGAAGGTGGCTCCTGCCGCAAAGCCGAAGACCCCGCTTAACAAATCAAAGAAGGCCAAAAATGTATTCAAAGTGGCCGACAACAGGAAGGGGAAGGGCAAGAAGCCCAAAGAAGTACAGGGAAAGCTGAAGCAGGTGAGTGTAGGATTCACCCAGGATTCGCCTATTGCAATGTTGAGCATCTTCAACCAATGCCAATTTTCCAGATCAAAGAATCTGTCAAGGCCAAGCAGGAGAAGGTGGATGCCACTCTCAAGACATTGCATAAGGATATGGTGGTCAAGAAGCCGAAGCCAGCCGTGTCCCCTATCAAGAACAAACGGAAGCCGGCTGCCAACACCGAGAAGGTGTCCGACACTTTGGGCAAACTTAAGTTCTAAGGACCGCCCCACCCAATGATTTAGATGTAGTTAGTTCCCATTCATTGTTAGAGGCCACGGCCGAATGTTGCTAGAGCAAATATCATACAAATATACGACAGATATATTGACCACTCTAGACAATTGGCAGTGGTTCCACTGGAGCTCCGTTTCCCGGAGGAATCACAGCAGCTGGACTACTTGTGGGAGGTGCTGGCGTCGAGGTTGGTGCAGTGGTTGGGATTGCTGCAGTTGTTGGAATTGCTGGAGTGGTTGGTGCATTGACAACAACATTCCAGCCAAACAGATCGCGTATAATTCCATCCAACTTAGCCGTGTCGATGCCCGCCTGCTGCAGTTCAGCCACAACCTGCACAGTCCCCGGCAGAGCCAACCAGCGTTCGTAGACCACACGCAAAGCCTGTAGTCTTGACCAGAACTGGGAAAAGATGCCCGGCTGACGCAGTTTGGCGTCGATATGGGCACGAATTGCATATGTGGGCAAGTAGAGCTGCGCCTCGTTGAGGAATCCCTGCCAGCCGAAGACGGTGCCCGACCAGTAGGGGAATCGGTTGAACAAAGTGACGGCTAGCTCCTGCTCCTCCATCTCAAAAGCGCCGCCAGATGCCAGTAGCTGCTGATCGACCCACTGTAGGAAGAGGATGAGCTCGGGCTGCGAGAGCAAGCGCCAGCGAGCCGTGAAGCCAGCATTGCTGTTGATAATCCTCACAAAGGCCTGGAACTGAGCATCGTTGATCAGGTAGCGCACCAACAGCTGATTCAAAGGCTTCAACTGAACCAGACGTGTAATCTCTTCCAGATCCCGGGCGAGGGTTGGAGGCGGCGGCGGTGGACCCACAGGAAATGGCTGCACGAATTCTCCTCCAGTGGGACCGAGCGGTAGTTGTTGTCCGAGCGGCCACTGGGCAAGTGATCCGGTGACAAGGCCGCATAAGAAGAGCAGCCCCAGGGTAATAGCCATGACTGTATATAGTTGTTATGACTGAGTGCCAGTCAACCGAAAGTAGCTACCTTTTATACAAACTCGTATATCCATATCCCACTTATCTGCTGATAGCGGCCTCCCGGAATTTGTCGCAGCATCTCTTCTGACAGTTGTCGTCATCTGATAAGCCCCCCTTCGATCTGTTTATAGTAAGTACTACACGGTTCGTAATCCGGGAAAGCAAACAAGCCAAGACCAAATTCGGTACAACTTAGCACTATATATAGTATCTGTATAATCGCGAATTTTATTTTGGCCTAAGCTTTATTTCCAAAATGACCAACAATGCAGATAGACGACAAAGAACCGCAAACGAACACTTCATAACACGAGGAGGTACTAAATGAAACATATACATCTTCGATCAACAACCACCCAACCACCTAATCACTTTTCGAAAAGGGGAAACACACTTATCATTTCCAAACCCAAGAGGAAAATAGTCTAGCTTCGGTGACCGAAGCATAAAATATCCTTGCAAATTGAAAATAATTATGCCTTTGGATCCCATGATAATACAATTTTTAACAACTCCGCAGAAAGTCTTTTTGGATACTAAGCGGATAAACATAGACGGACCTGCTTAAGAGATAAACTTGTCTTCAAGGTTATCAAGTCATAGATATCAACGGATCTCCACTGGAGAAACGATGGTAGCGTCAACAATGAATCATTGCAATGGTGTGCCTAGCTGTTCCGACCTACTTTGGACAGGATGCGATTCGGAATTCGGAATTTGCAAGGACTTGACCCATACAGAAATTGTAGGATTCTTTGACAGTCCGATCCGTGACAGAACTTTAGCCTAAGATACGTAAATAAGTCGACTTTAATAAAAACTAGCTTAACCGATACGAGTAAACGCATGTGAGGATGACCGACCTGAGGATCAGGTCTCGTCGTTGCCCTTGCGACGCAACCAATTCGGTATATAGCCCCTAACGGCCTCGCCCAGTTGGCGGTAGATGATCAACCCCAGAATAGGCAGGACAAGTCGCGCGTCCTTGAACAAGTACACATAACAGGCAACCAGGAAGAGAACCAGATCCGTACAATAGCTAAGAGCCGAGCGGACCTTCTCGTGCGTATGCTCCTCTGACTGGAGAACAGCCAGTGCGGACGCTCTCTCCAGAAGATCCCGTTCGGCGCTTGACAGAACCAGGGCCGTCTGCGAGGTCCTCTCCACAGCCAAAGGCAGGCTTCCCGCCGGTGGTGCTTGGGGTCTATTGAGGGAGGTGTCACGAGACCGCGTGCTAGATGGAACCCGGCGCTTAATCACTCGTTTCACCTTAACGAGACGCGTTCGTCCCCGAGCATCGGGACGAGCCTCGACGGTCTCGCTCATGACGCTCTCACTCTCCGCTTCGCTGTTGTTTTTTGTCTTGGGTGGGGGCACCACTAGAAGGGTCGGATACTTCGACTCCTCCTCCTCCTCCGCCTGCCTTTGAATCTGCTGCTCCGCCTCTCGCTCTAACTCGTCTTTGTTGCGTGATTTATGATACGCCAGATTGCTGGACGCATCCCGCACATGCACCAGCTGCTCCCTCTCCGAGATGGAGAGACGCCGCTCCCGACTGACCGCTGGCGGTGCCAATAGCATGTCGTCGTTGGTCTTGCTGGCCAGCCTCCTCCTGTGCTCCTCCGTGTTGGACAGCGATCCCTCATTCTCGTCGGTTTCGGCTGCCGCCTTGGCGGCGGCCCTCTTCAACTCCTCGCGGTCTAGGTAGATGGGCGTGTGGTATTTGTGGGAGCTGCCGACCTCCCGGACTAGGTCGCTGTAGTGATCGACGGCGGCATGGGCCTCCTCCTGCATGAGGCGTTCAGCCTCTTGGCGACGCAGCTCCTCCTCCTCCTTGGCTCTGCGTTTGACCTCCAAATCGGCCGCAATAGCAGCTGCATTAGTTTTCTCCAGGGGATTCGATATCTCCTCGTTGGCCTCAGTGTTCTTCTCTGTGGCTGATCGCTTGTCACGACTAAAGAACGACTTTATACCCTTGGCCAGGTCCATCTTCAGACTGCTGCTACTGGGGTTGAGGGCAGTGTTTGGTGTGGGTAGTGGGCTGGCTGCGACTGTCACTGCTGTGCTGCCTGTGGCTCCGTTGCCGTTTCCCGGCAAAGATGGACTGATGGGTGGGGTCAACGGCTGCTCCTCGTTGGACGAGCGCTTAAGGATCGGCTTGGGCACAAAGTCTGGACTGGGCAGAGGCATTGGCCGGGTGAGCACAACAGCCGCCTGCTCCGGTGTGGGAGCGCGATAGGGTGTGAAGGTGCCAGCGCCCATGTTGCGAGGATGGTATGTCTCTAGATCGCGTGGGCTGGGCGAACGGGTGCGTGCCAACAGTTCCATCTTGAATTTCTCAATGGAGTCCTGCTCCGAGGAGGCTGTGCTCTCCGTGTAGTCGGATCCCAGGTCGTAGCTAGACTGTTGTTTTTCCTGTGCTGGATAGTCACCATCCAGTTCCATGTTCATGTCGTCACTATCTTCTGCCGTGCTCTCGGTCCGCTCCTCGTCGTCAAGCTCTTCCTGTTCCCGGAGGTGCTGCTGTTCCTCAGCCGCAATCTTTTCCGTTGTGTGGATGCGTGAGAGGCTGCTCAAATCGTTGACGTTCTCCCTTGAGTCCCACTTTCGTCCCATGCTAACCATGTCCGCTGATTGTCGGCGCATCTCGCTCCTGCGCTCGAACGAGACCCGCTCTGCCTCTGAAATGGAGCCCAGGCGCTTGCGAAGATTGGCCGGTGGAACAGGCGGTTGAGCGCTACTTGCTATTCTGTCCAGAGCGGCCTTTCTTGATTTGGCGGCCTGCTCCAGCTCTACCGCCTCGTAAAATCTCGCCATTGCGCGCTCATATAGCAGCTCGGTGGAGCTCACGGAGCGACGCAGCGGGAAGGTGGTGTGCAGATTGTTAAACTCCAGAAATGCCAGATCTGGTGCGGAGATGGATATGGGCGGTGGCTGTATGGCATCCTCCAGGTCAAGCTCGAAGGAATCTTGCTCTGTGGGGAGAACAAATGCAAACGGGAATAACTTGGACCATGGATTCACTCTGGGTATACCTACTGTCCTTATCCTTGACCTTGCTGTTCTTGTCGAAGACGACGAGCATGAACTCGTTACTGGTGTGCACCTCGTCGTGCTTGTCCGCTGACCTGGAAGTGCGTCTCGAAACTGGGGAAGACTCTTGTCTCTGTTTGGGTTTGGGGGACTCTGCCGGAGTCTGAACCGGAACTGTCGCTGTGGTTGGTGGTGCACTGATCTCAATGGTGGGCAGCCTCTCGCCAATGACCGCACTAGCACCGGCAGCCACAGCCAGTGCCAGAGTGGGTACGTTCTTTGTCGGACCCTGAGGCGTTTGGCCCGAGAATCGTCTCACATTCTGGTTAACTCCTAGTTGGACGGGCTCCGCACTACGCTGCAGGGCTGGCGTTGACTTAATGGCCTCTGGTGGAGGTGTTGGCTGCGTTTCTGAGTGCTGCCTCTTTGTTGGTGGGCTCAGACTTCGTTTTCGGTGGAGAACCGATTTTCCCGGCTTTTCAGCAGGCGGAGTGGGCAAGGGCTCCGGCCGGGGCTGCAGTGGGGACCTCTCTTTGGCCACGGTCGTGGGCTTGGCATTGAACAACCTCAGAGGTGAGCCAACTGGCGACTTCTGGGGCCTAGCCGAGGCCTCTGTCTTGTCCACCAGAGCGGTGGTGGTGATCAGTGTGAGGTTGAGCTTATTATTGGATCCAGCCACCAGCTTTGCCGAGGAGTCGGCACTGCTCTGGGAGGGACTCTTACGCACATCCATTTTCAAAGCCTGGTCCGATGTGCCGTACGACATTTCATGGTGCAGCTGCTCGTTGTCGATGAGCTGAGGCTTTGGCTTGCGTTTGACGTTTGGCGACTGTTTGGGCGACATCCCCGTCGCAGCATCTGCATGGGGACGTGGTGGAGAGAGCGTCTTGCGACGTGGCGGCACTTGGACGGCGTCCAACTTGGACTTATCCTTCTCCTCGCCGGCGATTTTGGTGGCAGACTTGGGCTTGGTGATGCCACGCTTGGGATCGGGTATGAAGAGCAGCTCCGACTCCTCTGATGGCTCGCTCAGGCCGTAGGGGTTCTCAGCCTTGACGCGAAACTTGTATTCGGAGCCCTCGATCAGATCGTGCAGAGTCGTCGTCAGGGCCCGCGTGGTGGCGGCCTTCAGCCAGACGTTCCAGCCAATTCGGAAGTACTCCACAATGTAGTTGCCGATCTTACAGCCGCCATCGTCTAGTGGTGCCGTCCAGGAGAGCGTTGCGGACTTGCCGAACGACATGTTGAGACGGGGAGCACCCGGTGCATTGGGCCGTGCCGTGACCGTGACCAGAAAGGACGTGTTGTCGTCCCCCAGCTTGTTCCATGCACGCACCGTGTACTCCCCGCGATCCTCGCGATGCACGTTGTCTATCTTGAGAAGCGAGTTTTTGTCCGTATTGGTGACCTTCAAAGAGAAGAGAAAACGGCTGAATACGATGCACATACGGGTATAAGGTTAAAAATACTCAAATACCTCGAATCGTCCACCAGGAGCAATCACTTCACCCTCATGCAGCCAGGTAATGGCCGGCGGCGGTTGTCCGGCAATGCCGACCTTCAGACGCAGCACCTCGTCCGCCTCCACAATTAGTCCGTCCTCGTAGGTGCGCGGCAAACGAATCTTGGGTGGCGCCTGCACCATGAGCCTGGCCTTGGTCACCACATGGCCGGCTCGGTTCGTTGCCGTGCACTTGATTTCGCCCTCGTCCGTCAGTGCCACTTGGTGGATGATAAGAACACTGGCGTCGTTGTCGTTGACGATCTTGGTGCGTCGACTGCTGAAGATCTCGTAGCCATCCTTGAACCAGTTGATCTCCGGCGGCGGTTCGCCAAGGATGCGCACCCGGAACTCGATCCGCTCGTCCTCCACCGCATCGGTGTCCAACAGCTCGTCTATAAAGCGCGGAACAGTTATCGCGTTGCGCTGCAGTGTAACCGTGAGGGGGTCAGACAGCTCGCTAGCGTCGGACCGACCCACGATGTTCTCGGCAAAGCAGCGAAACTGATATCGCCAGCCTGGCTCCAGTCCACTGATGCACACATCGCACCGGGAGACAGGCGTGGGTGTCGCACGCACCCAATGCGGCGAGCCCATGCGCCGGTGCTCCACCGTGTAGCCGGTGATTGGGGTGCCTCCGTCGAGCTGCGGGCGATCCCATCGCAAGTTGACCACATCGGGCTGCTGCTCCGAGAGTGACAGCGGCGTCAGTATGGGCCGACCAGGCGGAGAGGGTCGTTCTGAAAGCATAAGCAAGCATAAATGATGCATAGAAAACTAGGCCCTCTCTCAGAATCGGTGGCCCGATGGCTCTCTCTCGCTCTCTGTCTCTAGCCAGCCGTAGTTTCGAAAACATTACTTTGTCGTTTTAAATTTTGGGCCAAACATTCACACAATCACGGACCAGACCACGGCAACCACTTGAGTGTGCGAGACGCTATAAATAGACAAATTTCTAGCGCTCCCACCAGCTATGTGGGCTCCGTCTGCTCTGATTATAGCCCATCCGAATGAGTTCTATCGGACTATACGGACTGGGATTGGGAATACTTTTGGATATGTTTTTTAAGTTACGCTGAAACTTGCCTGCAGACTTCCAATGGACATTCTTCTTGGGTCTACCGCTCTGTGCATGGGCGTGCAGCTTTCCCGGCTGATTTCCCATCTCGAGATGCTTAATATTTAACCTATTTGCAATTATTTGTGCATATATAGAAGTTTCTATATATAGACAGTCGAACTTAATTGAAGACACTCGCGGATCCGTCGCTTTTGAGTAAATATTTTTCGAAAATCGATTGTAAGTTCTAATAGAGTAATTTTCGTAACATGAGTTTGTTGTTTGCAAGCGTTGCCATTTTTACGGCGCGTTAAATAATACGTTCGTTAGTCAAATCAAACCTTCTTTTTTTAACAGATTCGAAAAGCTCTTCTTCGCTCCGTAGCTTTCAGTATTTTATCAACAAAACTGATCGGTCACACTGTCTTCGAATGTATCTACAAAACGTACCAGATACACTTGAATGTAAGAATGTACCATCCCTAGTTAATGGTTTTTTTGCACTTTTTTCTCGATTATTTTCTTGCTTGCACTTTTTTTCTCGATTATTTGCGGCGCTTGGGTGGAATCTTCAACCCGCAAGACTGCTAGCCAGTGGGTTTGGGTGCGCCATGACCCTGTCGGTGTATCGGCTGCTATGTTGATTAAGCTGGTCGCCCACCGCAACAAGGCGAAGATCGTTTTCAATTGCTCGGTTGGTCACATACCAGGAAAGCCCGGATGCCCGCCGAGCAGCACGTTCCTGCACCACCCTCAGTCTGTTCAGTTGGTGCCTAGAAGCGGTGCCCCAAACTTCAAACTTGGCATAGATCCAAGTGGGCGCTAAAATTGCTTTGAGCAAAAGAGCCTTCGTCGACAGCTGAAGACTTCTGGACTTCAAGAGCCAATCGAGCTTCTGGAGCTTTTGAAGGCATTTCGATTTGATTGCCGTTAAGTGAGTGCAAGAGAGCGGCGCAAGTGCAAGTGTACACCCAGGCAGCAGTGGGAGGTGACGTTTTCGATGTTGCCACCATCAAAGGTCAGATCAAAACCGATCATTATTAATTGCGATTATTTTCTTGTTTGCACTTAAGGTATATTTTAAAACTAAAGCGCCAGGCGCTCTGGGAGCTCACCTGGGGACGGATCGGTAAATGTTTACCCAATCTCAAGCAGAAACTCTTCCGTGACGAAGGTGCGTAAGAGGGCCATTTTGAAACCCACTTAATTTTTGACTCTCAATTTCTAAAGGGGCAGCAGCCATGGGCTTCGTCTCGCATTTGCGACCACTGCCAAAGAGTTTACAAAGGAAGCCACTGAAACCATGGTCTAGTTTGAAATTCAAGCTCCTATTGTGTTCCTTTAATTATATTTTATCAAAATTACATACATATTAGTTATCATATCCTCCATCTTTCAGCAGGCGCCTCTGCCTTCGTCTCTGCTCAGGTAAGCTCAGCTCAGCCCATCCCAAATCCAAGACAATTTTAACTCAGTCATTCTCGAATCCATTATACAGCCCATCTACGGTGGATACTCAGCCAATCAATAATTACAACTTTATGTGGGAAAGGTAGATATGTTAGTATTAGTGATTTTAGAAGAGGAAGGAAATTAGTGGTGGATATTATACGGTAAAGGGAATGAATGCAAGGAATAATTCGATCTACACAGCGGAAGGGACAAAGGAATAACATTTCCAGAGGATCTAACAGGAATCGTAAAATTTACGATTCGATGCAAGGTTTATTAAAAGCAATCTACGATTCGAGACTGATTCTATTATGTCTTGGTGTACTTTGTACTGAGGTCGCATACACAAGAGCCGTACTCTAAAATCGGACGAACAAGCGAAATATACAGAGCCTTATTTACCATGGTAGAAATCTGTTCAGAAAACTTTAACTTTAATTCTCTCAAGAGACCACTGCAGAGGGTGTAAGGAGCCAACAAGGGGCTGGAGCGATGAAATGTCATTACCTTGCATTTCTAGGCATTACATTTCGAGGTGTAACAAATTTTTTTTCACACTATGACTGAAAGGTATTAATATCGGATTGAAAGCGAGAGTGAATCATACAGAGTACTCGAGAGTTTGTTAATACTGAAGGCAGGTCATTAATAAGGAGTGTGAAACGTAGGGGGCCTAGATGGCTGCCCTGTGGTACTACAGAAGTAACCGATAATCGAAAGCCTCTTGAACTCACTTTCCCGACACACCCGAGAAGAAATATGACGAGCTTGTCCGTCTGCACGGACATCTCGTCGAGCAGTGGCCTCAGCACAGCCGGAAACATGAGGGGTGCATACTGCAGAGCCTCTTTGGAACGTTCACAAGCGCCGTGGAGCGTGTACAGGCCAGGGCGTAGCAGTAGGCCATGTTGGGCAGATTCAGTTGCGAGACATTGTACCCATTGTCGCCGTGGAGCTAGACTTCAGACTCCAGCAGTAATCCGACAGTTACAGTGAAGTACGCGGACATGGTGGCATCCAAACTTCGAGTCGTTTGTGAAGTAAATACCGTGTTACACTTGCATATTACACTTGTTTCTTAATCAGCAGCATCAATCATTATCTTTCTGAACGCACTGACAACGTTGGATGCTCCTTGTCTAAAGAGCTACTGGGCCGGCATGGGCAGTAGCATGTGTTTGACAGAACAGAAACTGGCGGAAGCAAAGCTTGTAAACCAGAATGTTGCTAAATGCATTTAACATTTTATTCAAACGCACACGGAAGTCGGTTATGTTATCATTATGATTATGGGACTAAAACTGGAGGAAGCCTGCTCATATATACACTTTGATATTAAACATAATTGTTTGTGTGTCCTACCAATAAAATCATTGAAGAGGTGGTCATTGTGTAAATTCCGGCATTCGGTGTTTCTATGTCATTACTCAAATTAGTGGAAGCATCCATTGAAGATTGGTTCTCTATGGCCCCCTACACCTTGCCCAGCAGATCGTGTCCGTAGGTGAACAGGTGAGACAAGGAGTTTTTGAAGAGGACTCTTTGAGACCTAGAGCAAAGGTAGCTGGAAATCCATTTGAAAAGATTGGGCGGAAACCCTAAAATATCAAATTTTTGTGTTCTAGCCATATGTAGAATTTCTTGGATCGTTTGCAATCACTATGGACTCCAGGGCATAAGGATATTATATTAGCACTATAACGTTAAACAAAAGATTCAATGTTCGAAGATTCACATTTCAAAAAAAACCAAATGGAATGCAAAAAAAACGAAGTTTTAAATTAATGGTATTTCAATGGTTAATTTCTCGAAACTGAAATTAATGGTATTTAATGGTATTTTTAACGATAGTAATAATCGATGTTTGCAGAAAAAACATCGATGCTATCGAAATATGGATGTTACATCGATTTTTTTTCCAACTACTGTCTATATTTTTGTTGTGATCCGTGTCAAGTGTTAGTTTTTCGTCTAATATATTGCAATTTGTTGCTTGTGCTGATCAATCCATACTGTGTTCTGTTTAGCATATTTCTGTTTACATGCGTGTCCCCACGGCATAGGTATGCCCTGGCCCATTTCTTGGAAAGTTTGGAAGCCTGTGTAAGAACTCATGATTATAAAAACAAGCAGCAGCGAATTTCGGAAAAGCCGCAGCGGTGCAGCTGCCCAATTGTGACAGGTGCAGCAACGTCTGCGGCACGGCACGCGCACCTATTCACACACGCACACACAGCTAAACTCATCTCTGTGTTAAGAAAATTTACAAAAAAAAAAACAAAAACAATGGCTGGTACGGCCGCGGCAACGCCAATGGAAATTGATGAATTCATAAATGGAGCACTCGTTTCTTGGGTGAGTAGAGTGAATAAACATGCTCAATATCTACTTCAAAAGTGGACTATGTGCTTGGCATAAGTAATTCGAGTGTTCTGTTCCCAAGCCAAGTAATTCCCATGGGCAAACACACGAACAGTAGCAAGAAAGAGAACAACCTGCTCGCTCGCTGGCTCGCTCGTTCGCATAGGCTTCCGCAGCAGCACAGCACTCACCTGGTAGCTGGTATGGTAGCAAGGTCATTGTAACTGGCTTACGACAGCTTACGGTAGAACTTTAATGCTGTTATATTCGCAGTGTGCTTTGTTTGCATGTTGGTGTCCGTTCACGGTTTTACTCTGTTCTCCATCTGTAATGGTTACCTTCTCTTTTTCTGCTCACCTCAGCTGGAGTCATGCCTGCCACGTGCCGAGCTGCTTGCCGGTTACACCTCGCTGCTAGATGGCCATATCATACACAGCGTTTGGCTCCAAATTGACCCGGAGCCGCAAAACAATCCCAGCGAACTGAACGAACTGAGTGGAAAATCGTTGAGTGTGGCCAGGGCCAAGAACTTTGAGTGCATTGTTCGGAATCTGAAATCCTTGTTTGAGGAAGAGCTGGGCCAGACCATACTGGTCCTGCCCGACGCTGTCACGCTGGGCTACCACCCGGAGAGTAGGAGCGGATTAGAGCAAATGAAAACGCTGCTCACTCTTCTCCTGGGTGCGGCAGTGCAATGCCCCAACAAGGAGCTGTTTATAGCACGCATCAAGGAGCTAGATCTGGAGACGCAGCATGCCATTGTGGCACTTATCAAACAGGTGACGGACAGCCATAGTCTGGTCCTCACCGAAGACTCGCTGGAGCGGCTTTCGCCGCAGAACATGTTCACGCACATACTTCGCCTCACCAAGGAACGAGATGTCATGTATTTGAAATGGATTGACCTGGTATGCATGGAGCCCGAGATGACGGCCAGCGACAATCTTGCGGAGTGTGGCCAAGGGGGTGTCACTGTGTCGCGTTCGCCCTCGAACGGAACGGCCACCTCAACACCCTCATCGTCGTCCAACTCGGAGAGCAACCACCTGGCAGTGGAGTGTGCAGACCTCAGATCGAAGAATCGCAAGCTTCGCCAGGAGCTGTATGTGGAAACTTTTTCCTTGGCCTCCTTCCTGATTAATTTGCTAATAATATTACTTTTACAGGGAAGAAAAGTCGGAAAACCTTCTTGAGCTGCGGGAGGAGCTGGACGACAAGAAAGTGCGTTTTGACAGGCTGCGGCAGGATAGTCAGGATTGGTTTGCAGAGGCTAAACGGGCATCTGCCTATCGCGACGAGGTGGACATATTACGCGAACGAGCTGAGCGGGCCGATCGGCTGGAGGTAGAAGTTCAAAAGTATCGTGAGAAGCTCGGCGACTCTGATTTCTACAAGTCTCGCGTGGAGGAGCTGCGCGAAGACAACCGTGTGCTGCTGGAATCAAAGTATAAGCAATCTGAATCAGAAATAACTTTTAATAACCAAATCTATGTTCTTTAGGGAAATGCTGGAGGAGCAGTTGCAACGCTATCGGAAGCGTTCGGAGCACGCCATCTCTCTGGAGTCTGAGATCATAAAATACAAGCAAAAGCTAAATGACATGGCCCTCGAACGGGATGTGGATCGCTCGAAGCTGGAGGAGCTGCTCGAAGAAAATGCCCAGCTGCAGCTGGTGGCCAGGAATCTGAACTCGACGCACGAGGGCGACAAATCCTTTTCAGAGAACGAGGATGATTGCAACTCGGGGGACAACAGTCTGTCCGAGCAACTCACCAACAATGCTCAGACGCGTGCACTAAAACTGGAGCTTGAGAATCGGCGGCTGACTGCCGCTTTAGAGCAGCTGAAGGAGAGCAGCTTTCACGAGTCTACCAACAAAATGCTGGAGCTGGAGAAGGAGAAGAAGAAGCTTTCGCTGAAGATCGATCAGATGCAAGAGAACATTCAGAGGTTAACCCAACAGAATGTAGAGCTGGAGGGCGTGTTCAAGAATGCCCTGGAGGAGAACAAGAAGCTGCAAGATGCCGTGGACAGTCGTCAGAAGAGCTACGATCGCCAGAGCCTAGAGCGCGAAGTCGATCGCCAGAAGCTGGCAGATGCCGAACAGATCGCCGACACTCTAAACAAGGAGAAGCAACGCATACAAACGCTCAATGAAAGCATTCAGCGCCGTGCAGATGACCTGGAGCGGCTGGCGGAAAGCAAGAGTAAGGAACTGGAGCAGCATTCTGAGAAGACAAAGCAGTACGAGCAGACCAAACAAAGACTCTACGACATCGAGGCCAAAGTTTCTGCATACGAGCGGGAGAATGCCAGCCTGCTCAAAGAGGTATCCAAACTGAAGGAGGGCAGCGAAGAGAAGTCCGTTCAGCTTGACCAAAGCATCAATCGACTGGACACGCAGACCAAAGAGATTATGAGGCTCAGCAAAGTGCTCGAGGAGACGGAGCAGGTACAGCAGAAGCTCATCGAGTTGGAGAAGCAAAACCAAGAGCTGGCATCGCAACGAAACATCGATCAGGAGATGATTAACACGCTACGCGAAGACCTGGTTACTGGCACACTGGTGACCAAGAAGGTGCGAAACAATCTGGAGAAACTCGGCATCACTGACAGCGAACCCGCTGAACTGAATGTGGAGAATGTGGTTGAGAAACTGGTGCGCAATCCAGAGACCTTTAAAACGGTGCGGGAGATTATGTTGAACGTAAAACGCGAGCAGCAGGGGGAACGCGATGACGGTGAGGAGGAGGGTGAGGGTGAGGGTGGCCTTAAATCGGACATGTGTGTTCTATGCCATCGGCAAGAGATTTTCACAGTGGAGAAGAACATTGAGCTGGCTCCGTCCAGCTCTTCCCAGGAACTACGCTTTGATCACAAGCCTAGGCCGAGTCCTGTCCGGGAATCCGCCGAGCTGATCCGTGTCAAGGATTGCAACACGCAGCTGCAGACCGAAAACGCCCGCCTGAGTGTGGATGTGGCTGCTTTGGGCTCGCAGATCACTTCACTTAATACCCAGCACGTGGCCCTCCAGCTGGCAAACTCACAGCTGGCTGCGGAAAAGGACACGCTGCTCAAAGACATCGACTCCCTGCAGCAGGTGCACAAAAATGCGCTGCAAGATCAGGTGACACTTCAGTGTCTGCACGACCAACTCTCCGCCGAATACGAATCTTTGAACAAGGACAAGGAGCAGCTGAAGGCAGCGGTTCGAGATCTGCGCCAGGAGTTACGCGACACCCGCGAACAGCAAGCGGCCTTGGAGCAGCGTATTGAGGAGCTCACAACTCAAAATGGCAGCATGAAGAACTGCAGCGAGGATCTCTCTATCTTGCGCACCGAGCACTCGAAGCTTACCGATGACTTCCGCAATCTATTTGCCACCAGCGACCGCTTCAAGAACGAGTACAAGAACATACAGGAGCAATACAAAATGATACGCATGGAGCACAGCAGTCTCAAGCTCCAGAACACGGAGCTCACGGGAGAGCTTAACACCAAAAGTGATCAAGTGCGTCTGCTGCAAATGGAGTACAGCAAAGTGCAGCAGCGCTGTGAGGTAAGAAGCCACCGATCAGTTATTTTCCCTGGGATCATGTAATGGTGCAATGGTGTAATGGTTTCAGATGCTCATACAAAACAACGGCGATCTGGACTCTGAGCGCAAGGCCCTGATGGACAATGTTTCGCAGCTGCTCTCCCAGTATCAAGAGCTATTAGCTATTTCCCTGGAGGACAAGAAGCATTTTCATGAGGAAGAGAAAAACTACACCGAGCGGGTGCACAGTCTTAAGCGGCAAAAGGAGAAGCTTGAAGAGAAAATAATGGAGCACTACAAAAAGTCTGAGACGACGGTGCACAAGAAGTGAGTGGCACAAGCCAAATATAATTGTTAAAATTCGAATTTTCTAATGGTTTCCATCACACCTTCCTAAGAAAACCCTTTGCCATCAGTCTGGTACGCCGTGTGAAGAAGGCTAGTTCCGACCTAATGAACAAAGTGCCCAGTCGAGTAGGTTTGAGCAGAGAGAAATCCCTGAAAGACCAGGAATAATTAAGAATTCTACATGTTTTGTTTTTCAGAACCGTCGCTCCTGGGTAGATGATGCTCGTACCAATTCGCAATTTGTTATTGGATCCGAGTCTGGTGGCAATGAATCGGACAACAGCAACGAAGAGCCCCTGTCAATTGCCTCCGATACGCATTTGCTGCAGCGAAACATACCACTTCGTCAGAGCCTGCAGCGGTAAGAACGCACTTCCAAAACGATTCGAAGCGAGTACATATATGGTTTATTGGATAATATAATGTTGGGGATATGGTTCTTGTTCTATTTACATGTACATATATACACAACAATCCGCACACCACCAACAACGCACCACCACACGCACAATATACAACAATCGAACACTCCTTGAGTAGGGATTTGCTGGATAACTCGATCCAACGTGGCGGCGCCGTGCGCAGTAGCTTGCAGGCACAGAAACGTACGGATTTAAATAACTCACGTAGAAATAGCGTGCACGGGTATGCGCTTTTAAATGTGTAACAATCTCTTGTACCTCTTCTACTACTACTGTATCCCCTTTCCCATACCCCAACACTTCCACTGCCCTGTCGTCTCTGTCTGTGTCGTTGTTTATCAGTTCCCTCATAGTTTAGAAAAAATGCTTACATTTCGTTTTGAATTTGCAGAAGTCTTGAAGCGCCAGACGTGACTGGCAGCAGCCTAACCCTAGGCACGGCCGGCTCCCGGCGCACTGTGTATCTTATTGACGAGCACCAGAAGTTACCCGACGGTTCCAGCCCAGGATCTAACGCCCAAAAGCAGCAGTCGGCCAACCCCAATGGCGCCAGCACTGTCGAAACATCAACGCCCAACGCAGAACCTCAGACCCCACAAAAAATAACAACAACAACGACTACAAATAACGACAACAACTCCAACAGCAACAGCAGCACTCCAGGTCCAGCCACGTTCCTCATGTACAATCGGATCAACACCACGATTGGGGGAGCACCAACGACTACAGGCCAAAATCCGCTGCTACCAACTGCGGCCAGTGGCAGTGGAGGTGGGAGTGTCTCTGGTACTCCCACTCAAGATGATAAATCTGGCCGAAAACGAAGCGAGGACAAGAGCAATAGCATCTGGTATGAGTACGGCTGCGTCTAGCAATACAAATATATAATCAGTATACACACGTCCACAACTTGAACTTGAATTTAAATTGAATGCATTTGCTGACGAAGTATTATTTCGTTTTAGACATTACGAATTTATTTTTACTAATTTACTAATATTAGAACATCGACGTTGCCTTAAGCTTTAGTATGTGGAACGAGTATAAAGTGCTTCTTAAACTGCTATGATTTACCTTAAGAAATGTTTTAAAATTAGTCTTATGTACTATACCTATACCTATAGCTATAGATAAACCTATATATCTATAGTTTGAATCTATTTATGCAACTGAGAAACTCTGAAACCAGCAAGACTACGCGGAAACTTTGCGAATTAATAACTATTACCCAGTATACACCTTTATACACACAAGAAACCATTAGCTATAGTTTATTCGATGCCTAATTTCGTTGATAAGAACTATTTACCAGCAATATGTATTACATATGTATCTATTTAGCATACTCGAATCTATGTATTCCTACAAATTGTATACTACTATGCTCGTACCCTGCTATACAGCTAACAAATGCGCCTTCAATTTGTGAATATATTTTTATACAAACTACATGTAGCCTTGTTCGTTCGTACGACTATTTATTGATGCGGCAGAGCCTGAAGATAGCGCAATAAAAACATGCATAAATATTTAAATCTCCTAGTGTGTGTATGGGTGTGTGTGTTTTTGGGCAGCCTTTTAAGATAAGAACTACGATCATGTTGTCGAGCTACATATAAGATAAATCCTCAACTCACAGCATTTTAGTATGAAGAGCGATTAAAGACAAAAAACATGTGGTTGAATGCGCTAATTCTAATTCCACTGGTAACTATACTGGCCAATCCCATTCCTGGTGCAAGTTCTCAATAACAATTTTTTGCCACATTTTTTCCACATATTTAATTCAAGATTTTCGCCCAATACGCTGCAGCAACTTGCGGTGTTTGCCAGGCGGTCAGCCAAACAGCATGTCGTAGTGAAACCAGCTTTTCCGCATGCATTTCAGGTAAGCATGCATAAGCACACACAGATATATCAGGAGCATCGCAATTGGAAGCATAATTACACTTACAGGATCACCACTAAATGACATAATTAATTGCCCGACCAATTACTTTTGCACCGATGGTGAGTACACTTGCTATAAAAATGCTGACCCGGTATGCCAAGCGGACGGAGGATGCCAGCAAGCCACAAAATCTGGCTTTCAAGCTAACGAAAACGATCCCACATGCACTACGTAAGTAAATACTTTAAAAGTACATATTTCGGCGGCCGAAACTAAAAATAAGAACCCCAACCTTTTCACAGTTACCTGTACTGCACAATCGCAGAGGATGGCACATTAGAAAGCACTTCAATCGTGAATTGCAAACCTAACCTATACTATGATGTGTCCTTAAAAGGATGTTCGGTTACAAAACCGGATGGGTGTACTGAACCGACAGATGATATACCAGGGACGGTAGCACCAACTACGTCAACCACCCAAAAACCTTGGAGCGCTGCGGAAACCTGCCTGAGTGTGACAAAATCTGCATCATTTGAGAACGAGGATGATCCCACATGCGCCACGTAAGAATATATTTTTAGAAGTTCGACAACAGCTCTAAATTAAACTGCATTTTTTCTTGCAGATACCTCTTTTGTTATGTTTCAAATGGTGTAGCTACGCCGTTGATTTATAACTGTAAGACACCAAAGCCATACTTTGATTCGACTTTAGGGCGATGCAGTGCCACAAAACCAAACAACTGTACATAAGAACACGTTTTCAATAATATTTTTGGTACCTGAGTTTTTGAAAAGGCTTACTTATCTAGGCCAATTCCAGCGAAAATACTGATTGTACCCCGTGCAAGCTTAGCATGATACCATTAAATGTGACACCAAAATAAGTCCGCCATAAAAGTTTATCATTTTACCCTGTTGGGAAAGAGAGATAAAAACTATATAGAATTATAATTTCGAGCTTGAAAGACCACTCAGTAGCCTTCAATGTTTCCAGACTGCAAAACAAAACGGTAGGCAAAGATCGCCGTGTGGGCGAAGCGTTTTTATACCCGTACTCGAAGAGTTACGGGTTATTTTGTATTTGTGGTAAAAGTGGATGTGTGTACACAGAGATGGAAACGTTTTCGACCCCATAAAATGATATTAATGATCAGCATCAATAGCCGAGTTAATATATCCATGTCTTTCCGTCCGTTCGTCCGTCTTGTTTAGCGACTATTTCACAAAGACTATCAAAGCTAGATCAACTAGAACAGCTAGAGGTGCACCCTTCCGCACAGACAAAGGAAAACGGTAAATGCGAAATAATAGAAAAATGCCATATCTGTCAAAGGCCCGAATCAGATATAATCATTATTTTTAGCCACAATTAAGAAAACCATTTGGAAAAGCATCGTTCCCTTTCGCCTCGCTCTTACACTCCACCACGACTGCTTTGCCCTTTCGTCCAGACGAGCCCCTAGATCTCGGAGACTATAAAAGCTAGAGCAACTAAACTTTCTATCCAAACTCCGCTGATAACACTTCGATTCAGTGTAGTTCAAAACTTCGCCCGCCCCCACAAAAGACGAAAGTCCACAATTTTAAAGATACCAGAAGACGAAAAATTCAGTATAGTATAGAACCAGATTGCCGAATCTTATAGCGCTGCAGCCACTACTGATTCCCACTATCGCTCACACTCTGCCTCGCGCCGTGCACGCCGAGAACGAGTTGAACGTAGATATTTAGATGTAGCAAAAAAATTAAAAAAAATATTTTTTAAAAATCCACATAAATCAGAAGTTCACAGATGTGTATACAAGTAGTGTCGCGTTAACTGCGACTCACAACATTCCTTCTCGTTTATCACTGGTGACTACAAATGGAGACGCCTTAGAACGTACATCTTCAAAATTTTAGATATTGAATATTGCAGCTTCTGATTCAGTGCTTGGGTGCTCACCCAACTCCAAAATTGATCAATGGACACAGGAATGGAGTGCCGAAAAGACCTTCTTGTACTATGTGACTAAATCCGGTTCATTTGAAAATCAAACCGATCCCACTTGCCGCAGGTCAGCCACAAATCCTGCTCTGCCACAAAACTGGAGGGATGTATATATATATTTCAGCGTACAAGAAGCGAATTTACTACAAATCCTATCCTTACTATTTTAATCTACAAAATGGAATAATATACCCAATAAATAATATGCCTGTTCAACAAACACATTAGAATTTAAACAAAAATACATCTTTAATTTAACCTTTTTTTAGCAACTCGCGGGGCGTTCGGACTGGCATGATTCTGTATCAGAGTTGTAAAATTCATTTGTGTTGCAGTAGTATAGCCATCCCAGGTAATCTAAACTCAATTTATAGCAGTACACATACCTGAAATTGGAAAATTTCGTACATTAATAATTTCCATTTAACGTGAAATCAAGAATCTAGACTCACTGTTTGCAGGTTGAATCACTCTCCACCCGAAAGTATCCTTTTTGTCGTAGCGTTGAACAATAAACATCAGCATTTAATGGAGATCCTGTGGTTGATTGTGTGGATACAGTTGAAGATTCAGTTGATGTCTGAAGACTGAAGTTGTAGTATCTTGTTAAAGTTGAAGATTCAGTTGATGTATCTGTAGTTGAAGATGAAGATTCAGTTGATGTATCGGTAGTTAAAGTTGAAGATTCAGTTGATGTATCTGTTGTTGAAAAGTTGAAGATTCAGTTGACGTATCGGTAGTTAAAGTTGAAGATTCAGTTGATGTATCTGTGTAGTTGAAGGATGTATCTGTAGTTGGTGAAGACTCAGTTGATGTATCTGTAGTTAAAGTTGAAGATTCAGTTGATGTATCTGTAGTTGAAGATGAAGATTCAGTGGATGTATCTGTAGTGGCAGGTGAAGACTCAGTTGATGTATCTGCAGTTAAAGTTGAAGATTCAGTTGATGTATCTGTAGTTGAAGTTGAAGATTCAGTTGATGTATCTGTAGTTGAAGTTGAAGATTCGGTTGATGTATCTGTAGTTAAAGTTGAAGATTCAGTTGATGTATCTGTAGTTAAAGTTGAAGATTCAGTGGATGTATCTGAAGTGGCAGGTGAAGACTCAGTTGATGTATCTGTAGTTAAAGTTGAAGATTCAGTTGATGTATCTGTAGGGGCAGGTGAAGATTCAGTTGATGTATCTGTAGTTAAAGTTGAAGATTCAGTTGATGTATCTGTAGTTGAAGTTGAAGATTCAGTGGATGTATCTGTAGTTAAAGTTGAAGATTCAGTGGATGTATCGGTAGATGAAGTTGAAGATTCAGTTGATGTATCTGTTGTTAAAGTTGAAGATTCAGTTGATGTATCTGTAGTTAAGGTTGAAGATTCAGTTGATGTATCTGTAGTGGCAGGTGAAGATTCAGTTGAAGTATCTGTAGTTAAAGTTGAAGATTCAGTTGAAGTATCTGTAGTTGAAGTTGAAGATTCAGTGGATGTATCTGTAGTTAAAGTTGAAGATTCAGTTGATGTATCTGTAGTTGAAGTTGAAGATTCAGTTGATGTATCTGTAATTAAAGTTGAAGATTCAGTGGATGTATCGGTAGTTGAAGTTGAAGATTCAGTTGATGTATCTGTTGTTAAAGTTGAAGATTCAGTTGATGTATCTGTAGTTAAGGTTGAAGATTCAGTTGATGTATCTGTAGTTAAGGTTGAAGATTCAGTTGATGTATCTGTAGTTAAGGTTGAAGATTCAGTTGATGTATCTGTAGTGGCAGGTGAAGATTCAGTTGATGTATCTGTAGTGGCAGGTGAAGATTCGGTGGATGTACCTGTAGTTAAAGTTGAAGAATCGGTGGAGGAATCTGCCAAGAAGAAATATATAAATAAGGGATTCGATTTTCGAGAATCTGCAAACCTGTTGGTGATTCCGATGTTGTAGATGTCGTATAGTCAGGTACACAAGAAGGCTGTAAGGCAATGCGAAATTCTTAATAAACCTAATGGATGAAATTGTGATGTGTCACCTACTGAGGACGTCTCTTGGGGCGAACAAATTTCATCCAGTGTGCAAAAATAATTTGGTGGACACGAAGTGATTGTGCTCTCGTCCACCACGTCCTCGCCGAAGCAGAATCCATAGTTGGTCTCGTCAACGCACACATACCTTCTATCGGTGAGTGCACAATTGGAGCAGCCAGCGGATTGACCGAGAGCCGCTTGGACAAACGGGAGAAGGAGAACGAGCTAGAGTGGAAAAGAAATGTGTGAAATTGACATTTACTATTAGCTTTACTCACTTTTGAAATAATATTTGCACGCATGTCTGTTTAGCGCGAAGGTCTAGTTTCTTGTGATCGAGAGCAGATCTTCTGCCAATCCGTTTTATAGGAGTCTAGGCTTAGCCGTAGTGGGTGTGGTTTGCTTTCATAAAGATAAGATAGATACACGCCCAAGGTTACGGACCGGACCCCAAATTAAACGGGGCGCCATAAAGCATATTCGGCAGTTCTGAAGAAAGCGCTAAAAGTGGGATGTCTTACTAAATCGCGGGCCATTCGTAGAAGATAAGTTACGACGAAAAGATGTACAAGTGCGTGGTTCTGGTGAGTGTTTCCAAGGTGAACGTGTTCAAGCAGATGGTTTGACTTTTTGTGTCTCAACGTTTAGTTGGTCCTTGTAGTGCTGCAGGGGAGTTTGATCTGGTCTGCCTGCGATGTGTGTCAGTCGAATGGAGCCGCTTGCATAAATCAGACCTCGTACAACCTGTGTTTTGGCGGCAGCAAGCCCAATACCGCACAGACCTTTACGTGCACCGATGGCCTGGTCTGCACAGATCAGCCAATCATTTGCTTCCAGCGCAGCGAGACTCCGGCAAGTTGCGGCGACACCGACAGCTGTGGCCAGTGTGCGCCCAACTACACATTCGCTTGCACCTCCCGTTCAACGTTCGCCTTCTGCTTCGGCGCCACCAAGCCTACGAACGTTACCGGTAGCTGCCCCACAGGCTACTTCTGCGATGCCTCTACCCAGGAGATTTGCGTGCTGAAGTCCACAAATGATTCGATCGTATGCCATTTGGACAAACCCATTGTACTCGAGCAGCTAATTTAATGTATTTACATGCAATTTTATAATTATTAATGGTAAAGTAAACAAATAAAACGCTAAATAGGGCTACAAATCTATTGAATCATCGACATCGTCCGATTCTTTGCTGTCCAGCCAGGAGCGTGCAATCCTCAGTGGGGGCAATCGAAATCGCCACTCCTCGCAGCAATGCTCGTAGATATTTTCGCCTAGCTGCAGCAGTTCTACAGCAAAGCGCCGCTCGTCATCTTTCCAGTTACGATCCTCGGCACCACCGAACATTTCCATGCGCACAAGAGCGGCCACAGTGGGCCCCAGATACTTTTTAATGCCGTTGTATAGCTGGGGCTTGGTCATGTTTGTCGAGGAGCTGGACGCTGGAGCTCTACTGGTAGATGGTATGGACGCCTGCTTTAAGAGCGCATTCTCTTCTGAAAGCTTTTCCACCTCCAACTTCAGTTTGTTATATTCTAACTGGAGTTGGCATTCCTCTGGAGTTGATAGCTTTTGCATATCCGATTCATGAACAGCAGTTTCTATGCGAAGCGGGGGTTCCTCAATTATTGGGCTTGAACTGATTTTACTAATAACCGGCTTGTAAATTTCCTCGGTTTTCATTTGCAATCCATTTTGAGGCAAGTCAATCATTTTTGGTGACATTTTAGTACTGATTTGCTGCTTCTCCTGCTCCTGCTTCGCTTTGGTAAAGTTCAACATCCGTCTTTTGCTTGCCCTCTCTGACAAGCTTGGCGAAGATCGCTTATTTACAAATCGATCCAAGCTAATTACGTCTTCAATGGCATCGGTATCAAATCCAAGAGGACACTCAAATCCCTCTGGTGGTTTCAGATGTGCGGAGACGGGACTAGGCAATTTTACAAGCATTGCCTCGCCGTTCTCGTCGATAGATTCAAAGTCCCACGCGAGATCCTTGTCCACTCGCATCAAAGTGGGCGTCTGCTTGGCAATAAGCCGGTCCATTTTATAGTTCATGAAGCATTCAAGGCGAAAATGACGTGCACATACAGCCCGGTTGGCCAACTTACCATGAGATACTTTTAAAATCTCTTCATTGGCGCAAATTTTTAGCCATTTTTCCAATTGTCTCGGGTCGCGAACGGGAAACTTGAAGAAGTGCATGGATGGATTGCGGGTCGAAGAGACTTTGCAATCTCGAAAAGTGCAACGAGTGCCGCCCATTGTACATTTAATATGTCTTAAAATACAAATAAATAATATTTGTTGTCTATTTGTTGATTTCTTGCGACTAGTGTCGACTAGTGTTGGGTTAGGAAAACTTCGATAAGATTATCGATATTATCTATGACGGTCCACCATCGATAGTATTGCGCGGAAAAATGTTGAAAACTTTGAATTGAAAACTTCCTGCCTCACAATCAAACATTTTTTGAAGCACTTGAATAAAACAGAAATTTAATATTATTTCAAGGGTATCAATGACAATTTACCTTTTTAGCTCGAACCCTTTTTTGTAAGAAATATTACTACCATACAGTATACAATTTGCAATATTCTTTTGTATGAGCCAGCAACATGCTGCAAATGGAGGGAAACATTCCAATACCCTTGCTTTGCATTCTCAGCCTCCAATGAATGCCGAAACTAGTCAGATAAATATTTTATCAGCACGAGTCAGAGTGTGTGAGCGAGGCAGAGAATAAGTAGCGGCTGCTGCATCAAAGGAGAGGGGGCTAGCAGCTGAAAGTTAATTTCATCATTGTGGCTGTAATAATGTTTCTATCTAAACTTGATTCGGCATTTACAGTTTTTTTCTATCATCAAAATTGTCAACTTTCGGCTTTTGTGGGGGCGGAGCGAAATTTTAAAATACACTTGAAGTGATACATATGTATATGTATGTATATCACAGGAGTTTAGGTAGACAGTTTTGTTGCTCTAGCTTTTATAGTCTCGCAGATCTAAGCCCTCATCTGGCCGAACGGGCAAAGCAGTCACGGTTGAGTGGGGGAAACAGCAAAAGAGAGAATGATGCCTTTCAAAATGGTTTTATTTATTGTGGCTATAATAATGATCCTATCAGGGGCTCCCTTCCGCCACCCCAAAACATGAAAGTCCACAATTATGAATTATGTAGCCACAGCTAGCCGCCAACCCTTCAGCCGTGCAGTGTTGTTGTGAGAAGTGATGTAGATGACAGATGTAGGAAAAATGTAAAATATGATAAAATATTTTAAATTTCCACATAAATCACATACAGTGCCGCACTTAAGTGTTGGCACAGTTGGAAATTTTAACTTTAAAGGCTATTTCTAGGCTTCTGGAGAATTTTCAAGAACCATTTTTGTTTTTATATGCTTAAATTAAACATTTCTAAATTAAAACGCATAGTTTATTTTTTTTATTTCGTATCATACACTTAAAACTATTTATAATTTAGAAGAAAACGAACCTTTTCGTGACACAAAAAGTCTTGGCACACTTGCACTACTTATTTTATTTACTTTTAACTTAAGCCCGATCTTATCATAATTTCTTATGAAATTTTATAATGGCACTCCCTAAAAAAACACATTCGTCTGATATTTCATTAAAAATTGCAGTTTTAGTTAGTTATTCTGCATTTTACCCAAACGTTTCTTGAGTTATTTGAGAGGCGCAAAGAAACTAGTGTAGCTCAGCGAAAAATTGTCCTTCACCATGACTGTAAGGAAGGCCGTGTTTCACCGTGGGCCTTTTTTTTTTTTTTCTAATTCAGTTTTCGATTTTCTCCACACTTATTGACGGCCATCGGATCGAAATATATTGAATTTTGTTTTTTCCGAAGAGATCACTTGATCCCAGAATTCAATTGGCTTGCTCAAATTCCCTCTAGCATAGGCAAAACGCTTTTTGTATTGACCTCCGAGATCAACGGCTTTCGTCTAGCAGCACGACAATGGTAGTTGGCTTCGTGCAGGGCCCTCCTTACAGTCATGGGGTGGATGTCCGTCCCAAGCTCAGCCTTGACCTCATGGGCAATCTTGGAAGAGGAAATTTTTGGGGTCCACCTTTTAGTTAAAGCCTTTGTTAAAGGCTTTGTCTGTCAGTTAAAGCCTTTGGTCGTCCTATTCTGGGTGCGTTGCCCAAGTTTGATTCTCCTTTAAACCTCTGTAAAATGCTTCTGATGGAAAATCGTCTCAGTTCCATAATGTTGTCGATATCGCTATAAGATTTGCCTTCATTGTGCAAGTGAAGGACAATTTTTCGCTGAGCTACACTAGTTTCTTTGCGCCTCTCAAATAACTCAAGAAACGTTTGGGTAAAATGCAGAATAACTAACTAAAACTGCAATTTTTAATGAAATATCAGACGAATGTGTTTTTAGGGGAGTGCCATTATAAAATTTCATAAGAAATTATGATAAGATCGGGCTTAAGTTAAAAGTAAATAAAATAAGTAGTGCAAGTGTGCCAAGACTTTTGTGTCACGAAAAAAGGTTCATTTTCTTCTAAATTATAAATAGTTTTAAGTGTATGATACGAAATAAAAAACGAGAAAGAACGTACGGAGTCGCTTCGAACGCGACTCTACTTTTATACCCGTACTCAGTGATTTATGTGGAATTTTAAAATGTTGAATTTAAAAAAAAAAAAAATGTTTTTACATTTTACATTTTTTGCTACATCTGTCATCGACATCTACATCTACATCATCTACATCAGTTCTCACAACAACACACATACACTGCACGAGGCAGCATGTTTGAACGTGTGTGTGTGTGTGTGAGAGAATCTGCTGTGACAATCAACCCCAATAAATGACTTAAGCAGCAATTGGATGAGGGGAAACACAACCGCGGGGTATTCCCGCTGCTGAAAATTCATTTGATCAGTGTGGCTACAATAATGATCCGATGTGAACCAAATTCGGGAATCTGGTAGATATGATCATTTCCTTTGATACTGCATTTTTGGTTTTTTTTTCTATCTTCAAAATTGTGGATTTTTCGTCTTTTGTGGTGGCGGAAGGGGGCGGGGGCGAAATTTTGAAATACACTTGTTCAGGTTTGGTATCACAGGAGTCTTGGCAAAAGTTTGGTTGCTCTAGCTCTTATAGTCTCTGAGATCCAGGCGTTCATATTTACGAAAACCAAATCGACTCGATTTTGTGTGAGTGCGAAAGGGATGGAGCGAAGTTTTTGCGTATGTTTTTGTCTATTGTGGCTATATTAATGATCCGATCTGATTCAGATTTGGGCCCCTGATAGATATGGGCTGTCTCTATAGTTCTGCATTTTTAGTTTTTTGTTATTGTCGAAATTGTGGCCGCCACAGATGTGCGCCCTTTGTGGGGGCGGAAGTGGGCGGGGCGAAATTTTGAAACACTTTTCTAGGAGTGAGATACCACATCAGACTGGATAAAAGTTTGGTTGCTCTAGCTCTTATAGCCTTCGAGCAATGGGCGACAAACAAGACGGACGGACGGACAGACGGACAGACGGACGGACGGACAGACGGACAGACGGACGGACAGACAGGGCTATATCGACTCGGCTATTGATGCTGATCAAGAATATATATACTTTATGGGGTCGGAAACGCCTCCTTCTGTGTGTTACACACATCCACTTTTAGCACAAATACAATATACCCTATTACTCTTCGAGTACGGGTATAATAAACTATGCGTTTTAGTTTAGAAATGTTTAATTTAAGCATATAAAAACAAAATGGTTCTTGAAAATTCTCCAGAAGCCTAGAAATAGCCTTTAAAGTTAAAAATTTCCAACTGTGCCAACACTTAAGTGCGGCACTGTACATATGTACTGACTGAGTACGGGTATAAAATAATTGTTGTGTTAACAGCGACACAACACGTCCCTTCCCGTTTTAGTTTGTATGTAAAACGGATTGAGTGAATCGAACTTAGCCCGTTTTTATTCTTGGTATATTTACGGTATATTTAAAAAATGCAAAGGTATATTTCTCTGCAACTCTGTGTGAGCACCGGAAATAGCAGTCCTGTAGTCTCGTAGCATCTAGAAACATCTAGAAAATTGTACGCTTGGGGTTGGTTTTCTATAAAAGCAGGCGTCTGACTGTTGCCCATAATGACCTATGCAAGTATTTCTCGTGATATTTTGACCTCGGAATCGAGTTCGAAGTATATTTACGGTATATCAATATTTTACGTTATATTTAATCAATTTCATCAAAAATATTTTAAAGGTATATTACTAGTTAAAGGGCTGTCCATATATTACGTAATCACGTTTTCGATAATTTTTTATATTTTTATATTATATTTTTATATTTATACAGAACATATCAATCTAAGCAAAGTCATTATTAATATATCAAATCAGCTTGGCAAACATAATTTGAGCGTTTTGTAACGGATATAGGGCATACAAATGTCGATACTCAGAACTGAAAACGGGATGACCAGCAACAACAACGTTGCATAGTAACGTTTCAAGACTTGACGTTTTTGGTTTGCAAATTTTGTTTGTAACAATCCAATAAAAGGGAGTTCTGAACTAGCCAATCTTGTAGAAAATTGATTTATGAATTCGATAAAATCATATTTTTAGTGCTGAGAGTCCTAGCTGGTTAGATATCAGAAACTGAATATGACAATCAAGGAATTGGTTTTCAGATCATGAACAGGGAACGCTTAACCCATTGTCGACCAGTGGGTATTTCGATTTACGCACGAATATTATGAAACCTTAAACATTTTTTACGCATTTTGGGTGAAAGCTATCGCGGTAATATTTTGTTGTATGTAAAGAGAAAGGATGTTAAATACAAACAGTACAAGGTGTACTAGAAGGTTTTATCACAATATAAATGGAGGGGCGTTAAGTGGGCTAGGCACTTTTTTTCCTCGGTATATTTTGAAAATGCGAAGGTATATTTCGGTATATTTCTCAGGCCGCTGAGCAGCTGTGTGTTAGCACCGGAAATAGCAGCCCTGGAGTCTCGTAGCATCTAGAAACGTCTAGAACATTCTACGCTTGGGGTTGGTTTTCTATAAAAGCAGGCGTCTGACTGTTGCCGGCTCGAGTCTTGAAAAATTTTCGTTCAGTGAACAAGTGCGTTTGGAGCGCAGTGAAAAAGTGAATTTATTCTACACAAATCGAAGTGAGAATACATATATTTTTCCCTTTGCTGTGAAATTAAAACACATACAAGGTAAGCTGTTACAATGGAAGTGCATTTATTTAACAAAATTTAAAGATGCGCGGTGTGGCAGTGCTTGCGGCGCGTATGCTGCTGAAAAGTTCTTGACCCAAATGCAGAAAATCAATAGAATCTTTGAAATTGTTTGCAAGATATTATAATCAGAGAAAAGGCCCTTATATTTCGCCAAACTATAACTACGAGCTATAAAAAAAGAAATTTCACGCCTCCTACACCTACACACACACAGTGAATAATTATGCCGGCAGTAATTTGTGGTCCGCGCGAATTTTCTAGAAGACCGGTCTTTAGTACCCTCAATCTCAATCTATTCATGCCCATAAAAAAGCTGTTTGATGAAAAATTTCCAGCTTCATTTTCTTTGCACACGTGCTTTTTTTTTCTCTCATTTAAATTCCCTCTTCTGCACATGCCATACACACACACACACATGAGCACATTCGAATGTGCAACTCATGCATACAGTCATGGATGGCCGTCATCGAGAAAATTCGAAAAACGTGAATAAAACTTTAGGCATGAATCGAACTTCTGAGTGGTGTCATCAGAAAGGTTTCGGTTACTTCTGATTCTAGAATGTTCCATTTGCGTTCTTGGAATGAACCCTGTGCACATGTAACAAACAAATGTTCAGAATACGTTAGCCGTACAACAAATTGTCGTCGTCAAGGAGAATTTTTCTTTCATAAAGTTTCAATTAGGTTGGTTAGGTTTTCTAGGGATGTACACATTGGACAACCCTATGCTTTCTAGAAACTTCCAATATGTATGTGTACATCCCTATGCGTGCGTGTGTATGTATGTGTGCTCGTCAAGTAGTAGTGTAGTGTACATATGTGTGTGCGTGTGCAAAAGAGAACAAAGGAAGGAGGAGTCTGCCATTTTGAAATAAACAAAGATGGTCAATGCAGCTGCATAATTTTTTTTAAATGTGACTAATTCTGATGTGGTATTTTCTTGCTCTTCCAGATGCCCGAAGAAGCTGAAACTTTCGCATTCCAGGCTGAGATTGCTCAGCTTATGTCGTTGATCATCAACACATTCTACTCGAACAAGGAGATCTTCTTGCGTGAATTGATTTCGAACGCATCTGATGCTCTCGACAAGATCCGCTATGAGTCGCTGACGGATCCCAGCAAACTCGACTCGGGCAAGGAGCTGTACATCAAGCTGATTCCCAACAAGACGGCTGGTACTCTGACCATCATTGATACCGGTATCGGCATGACCAAGTCCGACTTGGTTAACAACTTGGGAACTATCGCCAAGTCCGGCACCAAGGCTTTCATGGAGGCTTTGCAGGCTGGCGCTGACATTTCCATGATTGGCCAGTTCGGCGTGGGCTTCTACTCGGCCTACCTGATTGCCGATCGTGTGACTGTCACCTCGAAGAACAACGATGATGAGCAGTACGTCTGGGAGTCGTCCGCCGGCGGTTCGTTCACCGTGAAGGCCGACAACTCAGAGCCCCTTGGTCGCGGCACAAAGATCGTGCTCTACATAAAGGAGGATCAGACTGATTACCTTGAGGAGAGCAAGATCAAGGAGATCGTTAACAAGCACTCCCAGTTCATTGGGTATCCCATTAAACTGCTGGTGGAGAAGGAGCGCGAAAAGGAGGTCAGCGACGACGAGGCTGATGATGAGAAAAAGGATGAGGAGGCCAAGAAGGACATGGACACCGATGAGCCCAAGATCGAAGATGTCGGCGAAGATGAGGATGCCGACAAGAAGGACAAGGATGGCAAGAAGAAGAAGACCATCAAGGAGAAGTACACTGAAGACGAAGAGTTGAACAAGACCAAGCCAATCTGGACCCGCAACCCCGATGATATCTCCCAGGAGGAGTACGGCGAGTTCTACAAGTCCCTCACCAACGACTGGGAGGACCATCTGTGTGTGAAGCACTTCTCGGTCGAGGGTCAGCTGGAGTTCCGCGCCCTCCTCTTCATCCCCGTCGCACGCCCTTCGATCTATTCGAGAACCAGAAGAAGCGCAACAACATCAAGCTGTACGTGCGCCGCGTGTTCATTATGGACAACTGCGAGGATCTTATTCCCGAGTACTTGAACTTCATCAAGGGAGTGGTCGACTCTGAGGATCTGCCCCTGAACATCTCCCGTGAGATGTTGCAGCAGAACAAGGTTCTGAAGGTGATTCGCAAAAATCTGGTGAAGAAGACCATGGAGCTGATCGAGGAGCTCACCGAGGACAAGGAGAACTACAAGAAGTTCTACGACCAGTTCAGCAAGAACTTGAAACTGGGTGTCCACGAGGACAGCAACAACCGTGCGAAGCTCGCCGATTTCCTGCGCTTCCACACCTCTGCCTCTGGCGATGATTTCTGCTCTCTGTCGGACTACGTGTCCCGCATGAAGGAGAACCAGAAGCACGTCTACTTCATTACTGGCGAGTCCAAGGACCAGGTCAGCAACTCTGCCTTCGTTGAACGTGTCAAGGCCCGCGGCTTCGAGGTCGTCTACATGACCGAGCCCATTGATGAGTATGTCATTCAGCACTTGAAGGAGTACAAGGGCAAGCAGCTGGTGTCCGTCACCAAGGAGGGTCTGGAGCTGCCCGAGGATGATGCCGAGAAGAAGAAGCGTGAGGAAGATAAGGCCAAGTTTGAGGGTCTTTGCAAGCTGATGAAGTCCATCCTGGACAGCAAAGTGGAGAAGGTGGTCGTCTCCAATCGTCTCGTGGACTCGCCCTGCTGCATCGTCACCTCGCAGTTCGGCTGGTCCGCCAACATGGAGCGTATCATGAAGGCCCAGGCACTGCGCGACACCGCCACCATGGGCTACATGGCCGGCAAGAAGCAGTTGGAGATCAATCCCGACCATCCCATTGTCGAGGCCCTGCGCCAGAAGGCCGATGCCGACAAGAATGACAAGGCCGTCAAGGATCTGGTCATCCTTCTGTTTGAGACCTCGCTGCTGTCTTCCGGATTTTCTCTGGACAGCCCTCAGGTTCATGCCAGCCGCATTTACCGCATGATCAAGCTGGGTCTTGGTATCGATGAAGATGAGCCCATGACCACCGAGGATGCCCACAGTGGTGGTGATGCCCCCAATCTGGTCGAGGACACCGAGGATGCTTCCCACATGGAGGAGGTCGATTAAACAATCTGCTTTCTCAAAAACACATTCACACACACACAACACACAAAACAAAAAACAATTTTCTAAGTTTCGACTGTTTATAGATTACGTTGAAACAGGAGTTAACTTTAATTTTTCATTTACATTTTTGTCGCGTTATATGCGACAATTATACGCTTAATCATCCCAAACTCACTCACATACAGAAAAGAATCCTCCAGGTTCCCGGAAACACTTACAGAAGCAGTTGTCGTTTTAAGAATTTCTAATTTAGAGTCCACATAATTTATGTAAAAAACTAAACTAAAAAGACTACACGCTCTAGTTTCTAGAATTGAAAATTATTCCTTAGGGTTTGATGACCAGATCGATGATAAAACCAAATAAACAAACAAATTGTGTTTTAAAATACAAATGAACAAATTTTTATTGGATTTGCTTTACGATTCACATTCCTTGCGCAGCAGCTGCTCAATGGACTCCACTGTCGATGCACCCTTGCTGATCAGTATGATCTTGTTGCGGGATCGCGATCCCTTGTCCAGGGCGACGTCGCTCTTGCGCAGCCCCAGAACCTTGGATAGAAATTTCACGAGCTCTGCATTGGCTTCGCCTTCGCTGGGCGGTGCGGCTATTTGGACGCCAACGCCTTCAAGTTCAATGTTCGTAATGCCATTGTGCTTGGCTCCCGGTTTTGCAAGTATTTTAATACATATATTTCCACTTTTATCTCAACGGTGACTGGACTGTCGCTCGCTGGCGCCGGCTTTGTGTTTGCACTTTCAACGCCGGACTTTGCTTTCCCCTTATTTTTCGACATTATTTGAGCATTAACAGATGTAAATAAACGCCGCATTGGCTTTTCAATACGTTTTCGTCACAATATACAATTTTAAGAACATTTTTCCAAAAATGTTTGTTATTCCGCTGAATACGACGGCATCAGTGTGACCGCGGATTCATAGATCAAATATACCTGATGCAACGACGAACGGGAACACTGTCAGCTGATCAGAAAAATTGCAGCTGACAAATAGATAAATTTAAAAAATTAGAAAAAATTGCGGCATGCTGTATGAGTAGACTGGGTGCGTGGGAGTGTTTTGCAGACAAAACTAAAGAAGAGGACATCATTACACGGAAAGGGTGCTCAGCAACTTGAATTTGGTGTCATTCTCGTGGAACTTAGCGGTTCTCTTTGTGGCGTAGATTTACAGTAGTTCGAATGTGAAGACAGGGTGAAGACAGCTAATGCGAGTAGTGGTCTGAGATCCCTGGCACTAGGGTGCCGGAAACAACACTGCACAATCAGCAATCAGCACATAACTATCACTTCTCTTCGTTGCCTTGCGTTGGGGACACTCTGATCGTAGTAGTTAAGGGCTTCAAGACCTGCAACGATTCTCGAACTAGCAGGCGAAGTTTGCATTCAAATCCAACTAAAAAATATATCATTCTAGACCTAGAATCAAACCAGATGACTTTTTCCCCTTCCAGTAATAAAGTCATATTATTTAGGTAAAAATTATCATAAATGTTTCATCATTTTTTGTATTTTACTTTTTTACTTCTCTATTCGTCTTCGCTTTAGAAAACAACGCTTTAACACTTTGCACTATTCAAAACTGCATTGAGAAGCATCTTAGAAATGCATTCAATCGTCAATAAAATTGTGACTGTCACCAGCACACAATCAAAAATGTGTTTTGTTGCGGTGGGCAAGTGTACAGCGACTCATTGCAGAAAATTCATTTAATTTTTTTAGCTTAAAATGATAATACAGAAAAATTCGGGAAAATGGAGATTGGAATTTACGTGTCTGGATTTGTCATTTTGCAAATCTTAAAATGAACTGGAAAGCGTCTTTTGGGGTGGATCATCCGGGGCGGGCTTTGAAACATATTGCCGGGGATAGTTCTAATTCAGCTATGAAAGGAGTTTTGGGAAGGATATAGAATTTAGATCCGGAGTTCCAGAAAGAAGTATCTTCAGTTTTTGTTTTTATTGCTACTGTCTGTCACAGGAAACTGTTTACGCTGCGCGAATCGACTGAATGATCTGGAAAATAGCCGAGCCGCAGACGACAAAGATGAACAGCGCCAAGAGCCAGGGGCCAACAGTCTCTATGATTCTGCATTTTTCGAAAATGCTATATTTAAAATTAGTGGGTGTCACAGATATGCGCCTTTAATTGCAGGGCTAATGTATGAGCTGACGAACGCAACAGCTAATCACTTGCTCCCGAAGAAGCGATAACATTCGCCACGCCACCCATACACCAGCTTCCTCCACGCTCACGCACACTGGCGCACGAGCAATGGGCGAAAACAAGACGGAAAACGGAATGACGGCGTGGCACTTTTTGTGACTGAATCTATCCAAACTAAGTGTGTGCGAGATGCATGGATTTTTGCCAGAGCTAATATCATTTTGAAGCAAAACTTACCGAGGACTTTGGTACATTGCCACGCATTGTCACATATTTGCTGGCCTTCTCGTTGGCGACGCGCATTCTCTGTACGGGTATAATTTTATCATTCTAGAGCACTGAATAAAATATATAGAGTTTCATTATATATTTAATATCCACTTAATTGAATTTTAGAGACTTGACTGAGATTCGTATTCGTCTTCACTTTAAAAAACCGCTTTAACCTTTGCACTATTCAAAACTGCATTTTTAAGCATTTCCTGATTTTGCATAAAATCGTCAATAAAAGCCTGACTGCCAAAAACACAATCAGCAATTGAAATACAGTTGACCAAGTGTACAAAAAGAATTAACTTAGCCCACTTAACCTTTTTTTTTTATGGGTTAAAATTATACAAAATGCGATAAAATGCTGTTTTTAGCGTGTCCGATAGATCCATATTGCAAACATAAAATGAAAACGATCCTGAGTTTTTGTGGATCATCCTAAAACTGGCGTTGCACATATTGCCGGGGAATAGTTCTAATTCAGCTTATGAAATGGGTTTTGGGAAGGATCGGAATTTAGATAGTTCTTGAATTTTGATATTCAGTTTTTGTTTTAGCTAGTTACTGTCTGTCACTAAAAAATATAATTTTATCTGATTGATGAATCAATTTTCTGGAAAATTGGCGAGCCGCAGACGACAAAGATGAACAAAACAAGATTCAACCCAAAAAATACTGATCTAAAACTTGCTGCTCAACATGGTTTTACCTACGAGTATGGATATTTAATTGCAGGGTATGATTTTTTTAATTATTGTTATATATGTTTTTCCACGCTGTTTTAAAACATATTATGTTCAAATGATACACCAGCTTTTGTCCACGCTCACGCGGTCCTGACACCCAGCAGCAGAAACAACCTGATAAAAGTTCAATGACGGATAGCATTACAACATGTGACTGAATGTAACCAAACTAAGTATACTGAGACTTTGCATGGATTTTTGCCAGTCCTAATATCATTTGGCAGCAAAACTTCGAGAGGACTATTTTTGTACATTGACGCATTCTACATATTTGCTGGGTTAGTGACTAATCGTTGGCGACGCGCATTCCATGTGGGGAATGGTTTTTTTTGAAAAATGTGAAACACTGCAATTCATATTGGTTTCATTATATATCCACCATCCACCATCCATTTTGAGAAACTTGACTGAGATTTGTTCTGCATGCGGTGAAAATTTGTGAACGTTTGGAATTCGTTAGGCTACAATTTAAAGTCTTTCCAATTTTTGTAAATGTGATTCAGCAGCAAAACATACCTTTGCAAAAACCGACACGTTATGGACATGGATGATGATGATGAGTAAAAAACTTTGACGAGGAGGACTTAATAGAATGGATTTCTGTTTTGAAAGCTATACCACAGATAAAAATGCTGTTTGTAAATTCTTCCGATAAATGACCCAAAGGATAGCCTTCATAAAAACAAAAACGATCATGATCCTTCTGTTGAATTGCGCAAAACTGTTAAACATGCACATATATTTCGGTGAAAATTTTGAACTTATTTTTGTCGACAATGGGTTAATCGGACTCTGTGGATGATCGGAAATAATATTGCTTGATTTTAATCATTCAGCAGAACATATAATAGCTAATTGCCATATCTGTGTAAAAAATAAATTTTATCCGATTGTTTTAATCAATTTTCTAAAGATTAGTTTAATTTAGAACTTACAAAACAAGATTCTACCTAAAATATTTGATCTAAAAATTGCATAAAACATGGTTTGAACCTACGAGTATGGCGGATATTTGTTTAGGAGATTCCTTTTAATTATTGTTATATATGTTTTGATCCCTTCTGTTTTAAAACATATTATGGGTTTTTTTCAAATTTTATATATATTTTGTATGTACATATATCGCGGGAGAATACCGATTTTTTGTTGTGAATGTAAAAAGTTATTTGAGATTGCATTTACAACATAGACTGAAAAAATAACCGCACAGTATACGTTCGAATTTGGAACATCAAAAGATGGATGGTGGAATAACTGGCAGCAATTTTCGGAACGGCAAAACTATTTCGGACCATTGTATAAATGGATGGTGGATGGTGGATGGTCGTCAGTGTGAAAAGTGACTATAAGTGTTTCTGCATTCATTTTAGCCAAGATGACAAAATTCTATAATTTCCCAAGATATGCAGATTGTTGCTCATTCTTCAAAAAATTAACCTCCTAATGTTCAGAATATACCGAAAATATACGAACACTGACAGCCGAACCACTGACAGCTGCCAGGGATGTCATCATCGGCTCGGTGGCTGGCTATCGACAATCGAAATCCAGCTGTTTTCTGGTGCGGCTATTATTTACACTTTTTTGCATAAAATCCGTGAAACAATTTGGAGCCCTGAGGCCGGACGTAGCAAGGTCTTCAGAAAGTACATGTTACCAGTATCCTAAGTCGGTGCGACAAGTAAAGCGCCCAATAACTGTAATTTACAAGCAGCCTTGGGGCAGGCAGGGCAGCAAACTACAATCACACAAAACTATGACGATTGATGCCACCGCTCTGCCGTCGGAGTTGCTCGTGACCCCTCAGCCACTAATTGGCTTCTGTGGCCTGGACACTGCACGGCTGGGCGTGCATAAGGCCATCTGGGATGCGTTTAGCGGGAGTCTGCAACGAAAGGCGGCAGATCGTGCTGCGGTCCAATACAAGTTGCTACCTCCGAACTATGAGTTTCCAGTGGCCAAGCCCAAGCGGACCTCCTACGAGTGGTACCACCCCAAGGGCATACTGAAGAGGAACTGGATGCTGAAGCATTTGCATGTGCTGCCCTCTGTGGTGGTCCTATTCCAGGACATGGAGTGGAACGATCTGCAATGGACGGAGAAGCAGGTGCAGTGTGCGTCTACTGTACAGAGTCTAAAGAACGCTCTCCAAGAGCGATATACTCGACTGTGCCTGGTGCTTCTGCAGAAGGCGGCGCCGCTACCTCCAGGCGACGATTTGCTGGCCGCCGAGCGAGCCGCCAGTTTGACCTCAGCCTGTGGAATAACCAGCAAAATGTTATTTATTCTGCCCCATACGGAGCACCTCATGGGCTACACGCTGCGCCTAGAGTCCGCGTTCCTGGACATGGCCCAGTCCTACTACGCTCTGATGTCGAAGAGAATACGCAATCATCGAGACCAGCTGTCGGCTGCGCATACTACCCTCAAGATACGGCACCAGTTCAAGCTCGGCTTTGTGGCGGAGATGCGGCAAGACTTTAGCACCGCCCAGAAGTAAGTTTGCATTGCTCTTGGCCTTTGCATCCAATCAAATCCATCCTTCCGCAGACACTACATCCAAGCCTATGCAAATCTGGGCGATAGCAATTGCGTGGAGTTCAAAACCTTGGCCGGGTTTCTCAACTACAAAATCTGTCGGCTCATGTTTAAGCTGAAGACCCCGCGGGATGCCATCCACCAATTCAACATTCATGTCGAAAAGTACAGGCCCCTCATGGGGTTCAAGGATTTGGCCTTTGAGCACTATGCTTGGCTAAGCACGCAGTAAGACGTTTCATTATTCCCATTCTACGAGTACATGCAAATGCAAATATTCTTTGCAGACACTCTGTGTTCGCTGAACTGTTTTGTGAGGCCATCAAAAATGGATTGCCTGCCCTGCAGACTCAACATCCTGGTATATATTACCATAAGGCAGCCGAGTATGTGATGAAACGACGCGATGCCGCCCAACAAGCTTTTGCCGCGGTGCTCGACTCGGACGATGCAGTGCTTGCAACGAACAACCCCAACCCTTTGTCGCTGTACACCGAGTTCTTTGGCATACGGGCCGTGAAAACGGGTGATCTTAGTGCCGAACAGCAGGCCAATGTGCAGCTATGTGAACAAGAACGCGGCTTTAACCATTCGGCGGGCATTATAGCTCTACTAAGCCAGGCGATGGCGCAGTTCAAGATCTACAAGTGCCTCAGGTTTCGAAAGAAACTAGCTATTGATATGGCCGAAGAGTACCTACGAAGTGGCGATCATGCCAAGGCTTTGACGTGAGTTTTGACATCCTGAATACATTGAAACACTCTATATTTGGTTGCTGTTTATTGCAGCCTGTATTCGCTTATGCTGCCCGACTATCGCCAAGAGAAGTGGTCGACTATTTTCACCGACGTCTTGCTGAAGACACTGCGGTGTGCCCTGCTCTCGGCATCCGTGGCGGACTACATAGCGTGTAGCATCGAAGCGTTGTCCCTACGCCACCAAAGCGAGCAGAAAGATCGGATTCTGCTGCTGGATAACCTCTGGCAGGTATACCAAGGTATGCCGCCTATGCCCAACACTCAGTTAACCGAAAACAGTCTGGCTCTGTGGACCAGTGCATTGGCCAGCGTGAAATCTCCCATTCTAATCGATTTCGACAAGGTGAGCGACGTCGTGGAGATGACCGCAACATTCGAGCGAGTGCAATTGAACAACGACGATGTGCTGCAGCTGCAACTCATAGTCCGGTGAGTGCTGTCCCCAATTCCAAAGGAAATAACCGTTTTAATAAGAAGAATCCCTTGACTGATCGATCTGCTCTCTAGTGTGCTCACCGACGTGCCTTTGAGGATACGGAGCTTCCATGTGGTGCTTGCCGATGCCGGAAACAGCCAGAGCAACTACAAGCTGGAGGCGCTCAAGTATTTCTGCTTCCCCAATCTACTGCAGCTGCGCACTCAGCGTGGATCTGTGGATCAGCCCAAGGCCTTCGAGAAAAACATGATATTGGAGCCAGGCTCTTACTATCAGTTCTTCTGCAGCACCGAAGCGCAGCAATTCCACGAAAACACACAGCTGCGCATTGTCCGCGTGGAGGCTCTCATGGGAACCGATCAAATTGGCGCCCTGCTCACGTGCAGCTCCAATTACACACGCCAGCCGTTTCGATACCACACGCGCAGTCGAGATCTCGATGACAACGTGACGATCAATCCCATTTGCTATATTGCGCCCACGTAGGTCAAACCGATTCGTACCGGAAGCTGAAATTGATTTCCGGACGATTGCATGCCACAATCCAGCATTTAATGCTCCACCGAACAACATTTGTTTTTGTTTCAGTTTCCATTTGGTCACGCAAACAAACCTCGGCCATGGGCATGCCAATGGGATGGACGGGGAGCCAGCGGCCGGCACAAGAATGCTGGTCAACGAGTACTATCCAGTTGTGATAAACATATGCAGTCCCTACAATGTCTACCTCATGAATGTAGGTGTACACATCAGTGTGCCTGGTGCCCTAAGGAATAGCGGTGAGTGCATCAAGACTATCTATGCTATGAGTAGATTGTAAGGGTTGATTGGGGTATCTGTTAGACCTTGAATCTGTTCTTGAATACGTGTGCTCGCTTAGGCAGTTTATTGGGTTGGGTTCGTTTACAAACTCAATGCCTTGTCGATGAAGCTTCTTACAGTCTTGACACTCGTGTAGACGCCGGGCGAGTTTCGGCGGCCACATCCTATCCCCCACGAGACGATGCCGCACAGTTGGCCCTGGTAGGCGGCTGGTCCGCCCGAATCTCCCTCGCATGCATCCTTTACACCCGGCACGGAGGCGCAAAACATGGTGTTGGTGATGGTTCCCCGTAGCTTGTACTGGCTCATGCAGCTCTTGCGGGGGATCAGGGCCACGTCCACACTGCGCACCTGCATGGAGACACTCTTGCTGCGCTCCGAAACTAGTCCCCAGCCGGAGACCTTGATTAGGTCACCGGCGTTCCAGCTGGAGTTGCACAGCTCTATGGTGGCTATCTTGGGACCGGTCAGAGGTGTCTTCAGCTTTAGCACAGCCACGTCTGTGTGCAGGGTGCGGCTGCTGTACGCCTTGGGAGTGTACACCTTGGCTACGTCACTCCTAACGCCAGGCTCCGTGAGTCGCGTGGCGCCAGCCACTACTTGGATCCTGGCTGCTCCGACTCCCTTCACGCAGTGTGCCGCTGTGACAACATGCGTGGGTGTGACCAGCGACCCGCCACAAATGAAGTTTCCGCCAATGCGAAGGTTTATCAGATAGGGAACGGTACCAATATCCACCGGAATACCGCCCACAATGCGCCCGTTGACGTCGTTGCTGGCCACGACAATTGGTAGCAGGCAGATCAGGAGCAGGAGGTGCCGGAGCGCCACTGGCATCTGTTGGCATCGGATAAGCGTTCCCGCCCAGCGCTTGCATACAGAAAATGCGAGTATTTGCGGCTGTGTTTCCGATCAGCAGCTGCTCACTTGTGCAAACAGCTTCCAGTTCCGACTCGGGGCGCGCGTCTGTTAGCTTTGGTTTATATGTGGTTGGGAGTGGGCGTGCCAGAGTTGGGTTTAGGGTTTAGGAAGTAATCATTATAGAGCACACACTCATTTATTATTTTATTGCGCAAATAATAATTACTTTAATCAAACCATTTTGTCTGGATTATCGCGACGAGCTCATCAGCCAAATGGAATTCGTATTGAAATTGAAGCCCGGCTAGAACCGACTGCATCTCATCTCTTCACACTTTTCCTGATCTTGCCGGGGGATATGAGAATCCCCAAAGCTAGCTGCCAATCTCCTGCAACGTTTTCTCGATAAAAGAGCGCACACGGGCACTGGCCACACTGGTGTACACTCCCGGGTAGGCCAGGCGGGCGCAACCAAATCCCCAGGAGACAATGCCGCACACTTTACCGCGATACACGAGCGGACCGCCCGAGTCGCCGGAGCACGAGTCCCTGAGGCCGCGCACCGAGGCGCATATCATGGAATCACTAAGCTTGGCCACTCCGCCGTAAGACAGCCGGCACTCTGCGCGGGGCAGAATCCGCACCATGGCCGTACGAACCTGGACGGCGGGCTCCTGGTTGTTTTCGCGCGTCACTCCCCAGCCGCTGATCCTGGCATAGGCGTTGCTGTCCGGTGGGTTGCGGGAAGCAGCAATGGTCGCCACTCTCCCAGCGGAAAGTGGAACGGGCTCCCTCAGTCGCAGCAGGGCCACGTCCATGTCGAAATTAGTTGGAGAGTAGTTGGGCGAGAGGCGGAAGCTGGCCACGCCGCGCACCACGGGTGCGACTTCGTCCAGCCGACTGGCTCCGGCATGAACCGTGTAGTCTTCGGGCTGTGACCCATACACGCAGTGCGCCGCACTGAGCACGACGGTGGGTGAAATAAGGGAGCCGCCGCAGAGGAAGAAGCCTCCCTGCCGAATATACACCAGATAAGGGACCTGGGCGATGCTCGTCTCGTTGCCACCCACAATGCGGGGTCCACTACGGGTGGCAGTCATCGCGGTTTGTACGATGCAGAGAAACCACAGCCACAGCCACTCCATGACGAGCTCGGACTGTGGAGCATTTGATGGTATGTCCCAGCGCAACCCGCAATCAATCAATTTTTCTAAATGATTATTATCGAATTAGTCGGCTGCCATACAATAGGTGCAACAAAGAGATTAACTCTAATTTCTTTCGACGGAGATTCCACTAGATTACACCCTGCAATGGCGGTCGAGGAGACTCTGGAGCCAGTGCTTAATGGGTGGGCTACTGAGTCGGGTGTACACGCCCGGAAAACCACTTCCGCAGCTATAGCCCCAGGAAACAACGCCCACGGGACGGCCTGCCTGTAGGATGGGTCCCCCCGAGTCGCCCGTGCAGGCGTCCTTGCCACTATCTCCAATGGCGCAGAACATGTTGCTGGTGATGGTATGCCGCATGGCGAGGCGGCACGTATCCTGTGGCACCAGGCCCACGTGTGCCGCCTGCAGACATTGGTTCCAGTGGTGGTAATAGTCGTTTGTCATGCCCCAGCCTGCGACTGTGAGATTCGCTCCCTCTGGAAGTTCGTTGAAGTCAATCTGCGGCAGTCTTTCTTCATTGGGAATGTTAAACGGTTGGCGCAGCCTGATCACGGCCACGTCCGAGTCGACTCCGTGAGGGGAGCAGTAGTGGGGCGACACCAAGGAGAACCAGCCGTTGCGCACATCTTCAGAGGCCGACTCATCGCCCAGGCACTGCTGATGGGCGTGCACAGTCAAGTCGTGGAGCTGGTGGTGACGTCCCTCTAGGCAATGGGCTGCCGTGATCACGCAACTGGGCGTAGCCAGAAAGCCGCCGCACTTGAAGCGACCGCCCCGCCGCAGGTTTACCAGGAAGGGATACCCCTCTATGGGAGCTTTGTTGCCGCCATAGATTTTGATCAGCTGCGGCAAGGAGAGTCCGTACAGCTGGCCAAGAAGGGCCAAACAGGCCAGTAGTCTGAACATTTTCATTTGCGTATCATCGAGTCGCTGCTTTTATGCGGTGCCGGCGTTCGGCTGCCGCATTCCGCAGTAAATTGAATGTCGATGGAGTTTGATAAAAGCTAAAGAAGTTTATTGGCTATTAGGAATACGAAGAGCATGGAAATGCTCAGGAATGAAGCTTTACAATGTACAGGAACCACTGCCGGATCTCGGGCACGCTGGTGTAGACGCCGGGCAGCGCCGAGGCGCAGCCGTAGCCGAAAGACACTATGCCCGCCAGCTGGCCCTTGTAGACGAGCGGACCGCCGGAGTCGCCCTCGCACGAGTCGCGCTTATAAGACTTCGAGGCGCACATCATGGAGCGGGTGATGCTTTGGATGCCTTTGTAGGCGGACAAACAGGAGGACCTCGACCACACGGGCAGCAGAACACTGTGCACCCGTTTGGCTGTGTTCGAGGAGGTGGCACTGGTGGAACCCCAGCCGGACACCTTCACTATCGCTCGGGGCGGCACGGGCTGCGAGGCCAGTGCAATGGTTTCGATGTTCGCGCCCACCATCGCCGATTGCAGCCGCAGGGCGGCCACGTCCATGTGAAGGGTCTTCACGCTGAAGTCCGGACGAATGGCCACAAAGTCCACCAGACGGATGGTGGCATAGGGACCCTCCTGATTCGAAGCCCCACCGTAGATCTTCAGTTCGTCCTTGTTCTTTCCGTACACGCAGTGTGCCGCCGTGATAACCCACCTGGGCTCAATCAGCGAGCCTCCGCATATCCCTGCGGACGTTGTGACCTGCACCAGGTACGGTTCTTCCTTAATGCTCGATACCTGGCCCCCAATGATGCGGGGTTGGATCAGCATACTGTCTTCACTATCGGCAGAAACGCCCTGCAATCTTAGGACACCCAGGATGGGCAGCAAGATGGATGGGAGCATCATTGAAACCAGGCAGCGGACAAACATTGTGGATAACCAACTAATACTGCTGAATGCTGGACAATCGGCTTTTTTATATCAAATCAGATACCAAATCAAATCAGACGAATCGAGGGTTCAACATTTGCACAATTGTTCAAGCAACAATTATTCGATTCGGAAGAGTTCGGAATGGTGTGAGAGCGGAAGTCACAACAAATTGATCAAAGATCTGGATCTGATTGATTAATCTACTTTAAATATTTGTGACCCATAAATATTATTCGACAGAATTATGAAATGCAAAGAAGGAAGCACTTGGCAAAGTTACATATGTAAAAAAACACTGAAAACAGAAATGCTCATTTGGTGTTTAGCCATGTTTGAGTGTTTATCTATCCGAATCAAGTAAAGGATCAACTGCAGAGACTCAGAGGGATATAAATTTTGTATTTGGCAAGTCTTCTGCTATAATTTCAAGTATAGTAATATCAAGTTTGTCTGCTAATGAGCCATAACAATTAATGACTAGGGACCCGGAAAGATATTTATTAAATCCAATTAAGGATATTAATTAAATCCAATTAAAGTATAATTTTAAAGTTAGAGTCTTACGTTTCTCTCGTTTTGTCAGAATATCTGATTTCTTTAGCTATGAATTTGCATTTTGGTTTTAATTATGTGGTATAGATGACCCATCCATGCGGCTTACTTATTGATGTAAGGATGGAACCATCAATTGTTGAAGAGTTTACTAACACTTTATTCTATACGCATTGGCAGACAACAAAGAATTTCTCCTCCACAAAACACGATTACATTTGTTAGATTTTATTCGTAAAAATATATTAACAACTGGTCAGATACAACAAAACATTTAAGAAGATACTTATCACTTATTTTTCATATTTAAATAACACAGAATTAATATTCAATTATTCAAGCTTGAATTCAATTAGCCAACTTTAATTGACAATTCTAAACCCCTTGACTTTAAAAAATTATTTTGTACACAGTTTTATCTTATCTTGTGTGTGTAAAAATTTTGTAAATACATATTTAGATTGGATGAAAATCCATTTGGAGTTATAAGAAGAGCAAGCAGAAAAGTGCAGCACTGTCATTCGATCCCTCACGGGACACTGGCTAATAGGAACCCATGCCAGAAGGATGGGAGCCCTATATAATGATTATTGCCGCAACTGTAGAGATGAGGAAGAGGAGGAAACAGTGGAGCACCTGTTCTGCTCCTGCCCGGCTCTCAGTAGAAGAAGGCTACAACTTTTCGGGCTCGCCCTTTTTTCCCAGACATATAACTAATGTCCAATATCTGTCCCAGAAAGATAGCGAATTTCATTAGCGCAGCCGGATGGGATAATTGCTGACAGGATGTCTCTCACGGCAGGAAGGGCCAGTGATTCAATGGTACCACAACGGGCCGAAGCTGGCCTATGTGTGTCGGGCTCATGACATCCCGACAGCCAATTTAACCTAACCTAACCTAACCTATAAGAAGAGCACTGTAATATCACTTTCGTAGAAACTCAGAGACTCCATTTTGCTTTCTCAAAGATAGGGGACAGGTGTGATCTGCATATCAGGATGAAGAATATATTATTTTGGGCTGCTTAGTGTAAAAACAGTATCAGTACACGTGCCATATACAAATATTGATGTAGAATCGCCCGCCTTGAGCTGTTATGTTCGGAATTCGCTAGACCTTCAACTGGCAAAGTTATCTACACAAAAACAGTATCTATATTTAGTTGGATTTCTGTACAAACTAAAGGCGAGAAGTCTTTGCTTAAGCCAGTTATTAGTCATATGATATGTGACGTGTTCTGTCTTTGAATTTCATTTTGCTATCCAAGTGTGGGCTGTGTGGAGTGTGTTTTTAACTGGATTTATTTATGGGTTAGACAACAGCTTATTGAAGGCTGTGGGTTCACTGACTCTCAAGATTTTAGATCCTAATTGTTCGACATTATGCGATTGGCCCACGTTCGGATGCGGGCCACAGCTGTGTACACGCCAGGATATCCGGACCTGGCGCAGCCATACCCAAAAGATACAATGCCCAGCAGCGTGGAATCTCTGGTGACTGCACCGCCGGAGTCGCCGCTGCATGAATCCTTGTTCCTGCCGCGGGCGCAGAACATGTATCTGGTTATGGAGGCCAATCTGCCGTAGTTCTGGCGGCAAACACGCTGCCTCACCACTGTAATCTGCGTGGCCCGCAGCGTCCGGGCAGTGCTGCCGCCTTCGCTGGTTAGCCCCCAGCCCGCGATGCGCACCTTTGAACCCGCTTTGGGCACGTAGGACCCCATCGAGATGGTGGCAATGTTGGTGCCCGTCATGGTTTCGTTCAGCTTCAGCAGTGAGGCATCCATGTTCATCTTCGCGGTTGTGAATTGGGGTGCCACGGCCGTAAAGACCACGGACCGCACCACCCCATCGCTACCGTCTAGAGTGGTGGTTCCTGCCCGCACCTCAAACTGCGAAGCACTGTGTCCCTTCACACAGTGTCCGGCGCAGAGAACCCAAAGAGTGGATATCAAAGAGCCGCCGCACAGGCTAGTTCCGCGACGCACCTGCACTAGGTACGGCGCCGTGCTGATGGTCGTCGTGGTGCCACCGACAATTTTCGACTGAATCTTGACAGGTGTCGTTTTCGCTGATGCCTTGCTCGTGGAGCTCTTCTTTGCTACAGAGGTGGCTTTTTAACAGCTGTTTTGCTTTTGGTATTCTTGGCCACAGCTTGACTCCTGCTTGTTGCCAGTCTGCGGACGTTTCCGTTCCTCAATCTCTTTTCGCCCTATTGGCCTGGACCGCCTGGCGCATCTCGGCGAGCACGGCCAGCAGCAGCACAGCCAAGATCAGGTACTCCCAGCGGCAACGCATCTCGATGTGAACTGTTCTGGCGGTGACCTTGCCCCGGCTTTTATCGCTCGCATTTCGCCGAAAACAAGCTGTGGCACGACACCTGTGCAAATACTTCTCCCCCACTGGGAGGGAGGGTATCAATGGTTCTTGTTCTTGAGATGGTGTTTGAAGGCAGGTGACGTCGATGCGCCAACACCACTCAGGGCTGCGAAAACTATTTAATGATCGGCGGCATTGCCATGGGGATAGTCCCCTGCTAGCAGTATTGCCGCATAGTGTCCGTAATCCAGTCGGATAAGTAACTCACATCGGAGTACACCCCGGGGCTGTCCTCGTGGGCACAGCGATTCGCCTTGCCCCAGGAGACAACACCCACCAGATGGCCATTGGCATTGACCACAGGACCGCCGGAGTCGGCTGCGCAGGCATCTTTATGGCCCGGCACCGAAGCACAGTACATGCTCTCGGTGATGTTTCGATACCCGCCGTACAGCTTCTGGCACTCCTGTCGCGGCATGACGCGCACGTGGACGCTGTGCAGCTGATTCGGCAGCTGCGTGGAACGCTCGTCCGTCAGGCCCCAGCCGGAGACGCGGACAAACGAGCCGGCCCGTGGCGACCTGATGGCCAGGCGGATGGGTCTGGCGATTGGCGCATTGAGGGGTTGCTGCAGCTGAAGCAGCGCCACGTCGTGGTCCAGCGTGGAGTGGCTGTAGGACGAGGGCAGCAGGATGTGTTTCACGTGGCGCGCATGGCGCATGTCGTTGAGAAACGTGACACCACCGCGCACCACAAACTCCTCCGGCTGCCCGTCCACCAGGCAGTGGGCGGCCGTCAATACACACCGCGGGGTCACCAGGGAGCCGCCGCACTCGAATTTTCCATTTCTTCGGATGTTCACCATGTGCGGCTGGTGCCGCACCTCGCTGCGGTGGCCACCTACAACGCGTGGACTCCGCTGCAGGTCGGTCGATCCATCGAACAAGAGTTCTCCCGTGGCACACGTGCCACTGATCAGCAGAAGCAGCAGCAGCAGCGGAAAGCCAGCGCACATCTCGATCTCTCTGTCGGTCTATGTTGCTTGTACTGTGAACTCTACTCGACTGGGGCACCCAGCACCACTCTACAATTATTTATAGAGCAGAGCGGCACTGACCTTCCCCAACAGCCACCAACAGCCGTATCGTATCCATCTTACAAAAAACACCTGTTTGCACACAGCATTGAACTTGGGTCGACAAGGAAGTGAATCGTCGTCGATGGGTCGCCTCTTGAATTCTGTTTACTTTACTGCCAGCCACTGTGTGCAACAAATTTGAATGCTACTCAACTAAAGTGCGTTCTGTCTCCATTAGAATAGTACATTAGAATAGTACATACTTGTTAAACGAGTAAGCGAAATGTTTAATTAAGAAGTTTAGTTATGAATGTTCAGTTTAATATGTACGAGTTTATTGTTCAGAACTATAGTCAGGCTTCAAGAGTGGTTTTTACTTACTGTTCACCGATTCGAGATGTCAGTTGAAGAATAAATACATACATATGTACATGTATGTACTTACATATTTGCAAGGGCAGCGCAGTGTCTTATACTTTACCAATGACAGAAACCTTCTAATCTATTTAATATAACATGAATCGGTTGTACATAAATATGTATACATTTTTGTTTAGGATGTAATTATTAACTAAAACTGGTATTGAATGTTTAAAACAAAATCATATATTAGTTTATAAAGAAGAACATGCGAAATTTTAATATACACTTGTATTGAAGTGATATCATAGGAGTTTGTATAGAAAGTTGCATTTTCGTTTTAGCTGTTATAGTCTTTGAGATCCAGGCGCGCATCTGGACGAACAGGCAAAGCAGACGCAGTGGTGTGTGAGAGAGTGCGAGATACTTTGAGAGTGAGTGTCGAACAAAAATGGTTTTCTTCATTGTGACTTTAATAATGATCCAATCTGATCCAGATTCGGGCCTCCGATAGAAATGGTGTTCTATGATACTGCATTATCCGTTTTCTGTTATCTTTAAAATCTTATATATCTTATATCCTTTATCTTATATATACATTATGGGGTCGGAAACGTTTCCTTCTCTGCGTTATACACTATACAATATACCCCTTAACTCTTCAACATCAAAATAAGAAGGCCTGGGGGTGGGTGAACTTTTCGAGCAACCAGGCATTACCTTTTGAAATATATATAGAATTTACTCTATTTGAAAGATGAATGTATGGTTAAGGGGGATGTGGTATCTGGAGAGAGGGACGATTATAGGGCTGCGTCATCCGACCAGTAAATAATTTAACAACTCTGTATGTTAATTAGGCATCATGAATATCTGTATTTGAATAAAAATTGTATTAATAAATGTTTATTATTAGTGTTCCTCACCACGGACATCTCTCCGGGTCGTCAGAAGCTGCACACCCAAATCCAAATAGATGTGGGAGAGCTGTCCGGCCAGAGCAGCAACACGGCCACGTACTATATATTCAGCCTGGTGGAGACAGAGATTAAGCTGCAGCAAAGGCTCAGCTACACGCTGGATGTGGATAATGGCGGAGCAGGGAGCAGCGGAGCGGCTGGAACCAGAGCCAGCACGGCGCCCAACAGCTCGGAGTCGACTCCCGATCACGATGTCAAGAGCATAGCCCTCAGCCTGGCGGCCATATCGCCGGTACAGATCGAGTACCTGGACGAAACGCGGCTGCGAAAGTCGCGCGACGACACGGTGACCGTTAGATGCTACAGCGATTTCAAGTTCAGTGCCCGCTTCTACACACTCAACCGGAAGCCGCTGAACCAGGTCTATCGCGGGGAGAACTTTCTGCTGCGAGCCAACACGGAGGTACTGGCCGTGGACGATGTGGAGATACTGGATAGCTTCTTTATATGTGTAAGCACACCCTTGCCCAGATAAAAGCCTAGTCTAGTCTCTAGTTGATGTTCTTTCACTCACTTCATGCAGGATCACAACCTAGTGCAATCGAACTACGGCTTTAAGCGGAAGAAGTATACCAACAAGTACAGCGCCGGGGACCAGCTGGAGAGTGTGATAGTGCTGCGCACAAACGCCACAGTGCAGGACTGGACGACTGCCCGGGACCTGGATCAGCAGCGTGGCAAGTTGGAGGGCAAGCCAGCATCCAGCAAGTTTATTAGGCGTCCCCCCAAGAGCCCCAGCGAGGAAACCTCTGCACCCACGCCGCCTGCCAGCATGAGCGCCTACATGAGCAAGAGCCTGGTGGCTAAGATTCCCACAACCATGACCATCATCAATAGCAACTCGGCCGTGTCCAATGCTCTGCAAGTGGCCAACGCGGGCGTCATGAGCAGTTCCTTGCATTCGGAAGACGCGAAGCTGGGCGAAGATGGAGCGTCTGCAGGCCCTCCCCTGGAGGGTGCCAAAACCACTCGCGTTGTTTACAACAAAGCGCTGGAAGCTGTGCAGGGAACTGGCCATTGCCGGGGCTTCATCAAAGGCATCTATACGCTGGAGGAGAACCCGTCACCGGCCCCTGTTTTTGGTGTATTTTGTATACGATGGCGCAGGGCCAATGCCAAGGAGGAGAACGAGTCAAAGTTCGTTATCAGTGGTCTCGAAATTGCAGAGCCGCCGCTGAACATCTACTGCACCATCGAGGAGAAGATGTTCGTGAAGATGCCAATGGCCTTCAAGGTGGTGATCAAGAATCCCACGACTCATGTGCTCCACCTTATCGCCACGCTGAGCATCAGCAAGTCGGATAACTTTATATGTTCCGGTCACAAGCAGGTGAGAGATCATCTACAAAAAGTGCCTGGAATGATCTTAAATTTCTTAAATATCTTCCCCAGCTGGACATCTCCATAATGGCGTATGATGAGAAGGAACTAGTCTACAATCTGTATCCCCTTCAGGTAGGATGGCAGGAGCTGCCAGTCTTAAGCCTGGAGTACAACAGCAAGGCGGACCCCCAGAAGAACGACATTCACAATGCCTTGCTCGACGAACTGGTGCAGCGGGCGCTTCCCAAGCGAGTCTTTGTGATGGTAAGTGCTCGAGCACTTGCTTGATTGTCTTCTTCGGCTCACATGCCTGTCTCTCCTGTCTCTCCAATCTCCCCACAGCCACCACTGAAGCAACAGACCACGAAGTAGAGGCACAGTGATAAGCTGATGAGCGATGTAGTTAGTCTTAAGTTTTAAAGTTTAAAATATCATCGCTACGAGTATTTATAAAATTATACTACACCCAACCCGTTATTGAGTGGACCATTTACACCTTCGGCCTCTACTGGGATAGAAGCTATAAAAATATGGCCTATGTTTTTAGATTATTGCTGCAGATGTCGAGCTACATTTTGGTGTAATTTCTGGTGTGGATTGATACATAAAACCGAAAACTAAAAATGCAATTGCAAATGAATTACAATGCCAGATCTGTTGAGCATCTATGCAAAACAAATTCCCAGATTTCCTATATAACTAGTAATCTGAATAATGAAGTAGCAGTTGTATATAAAAATCAAACGCCACAAAAGTATGCACCCCTGAATTGTATACCTTTTTTGGTGAAGTTAAGCCCTTTTCTAGGTCCTGTTTCCCAAGTCGTCTGAGGGGTCACTGCTGCTACCCCCAAATGTTGAGATCTTAAGCAACAGAGCACATTGAATTCACACAGGATGTGCTTCCGGCTCTATTTCACAGAATCTACAGGAGCCTCTTATTAATTTCAATTTCATGAGGTGATGTCTCAGATGGCAGTGTCCTATTGGATATCCCGTCAAAGTCACAGGAAAGTCGCTTCTTCTTCGGGATGATAAATAGCTTGGCCTATTGTTTATTTATTTGTTCCCACCCATTTCTCGAAAATTTCCTCCATTTGTGAGCCCACAAAACAGATCCGACAGACTCCCTAATGAATTGTATCCTTGTAGTCGGGGTATAAAGAGCCCCGCTATCGCTATCAAGTTTTGAGTATAGCACCGTTGGGTCGAACTACATAGGTTGCCTGGGTATTCGGCATACCCATTCTATGGTAACGATTCCAGGTACAAAGTCCAAAAAAGAATATCAGAGGTTTAAGGTTTGCCAGAGGACGATGGTTTAAATGGTAACCCACCAAACACATAAATAGATACAAATATTTATAGATTTACATAGCATAATACTTGAGTGTGTGTGTATGTCTGAGTGCGTTACTTTAGTGTATAAATGTATCTGTTAATCTTTGAAAGGGCCAAGACGACATCGACATTCTTGTTACTTGATTAGATTGGGTCTGGGTCAGGCTCAGTACCGAGTTGCACATATGTATTTTCGTACATCCTTTGAACGTACAGTATAATAATAAATTTAAACTATATTCCAATGATGTAGGAACAGCATCGAGTGGCGAATTCCTTGGGATCACTTTCCGCTTGATGAAAATTTAAAGACGCCGCCGCTCTTTTTCTGATTTCGGTTCTCGTTCTGCATAGAGGGAATAGATAGAGAAATCACTTAAATCGCTGGATCGTGCTAAGTGTTAATATAAAGATGGTCAGAGATCGACTTACCAGCAGACGATTGCCAAATAGCATTTTGGCCTTGTCCTCAGCCTCCTGCGGGGTGGCTCGCTCGCCGGCCGATAGAATGGGCTGACGTTGATGGATGTGCAGCTTCTGTTTGATGGCCTGCGAGAAGATCACGCGTCTGCTGACGGATTTCATCGCCAGCAAGAGGTCCAGCCAGGTCCAGGTCACATTATGATACTCGAGAGTGGGGATTACCAAAGAATAGTCAGTGATGTCTTCCAGATTCTTCTCCTTGTTGCCCTTGTAGCTGACGCGCACGGGCACCTCGGGTATCTTGATGTATATGAAGAGTTTGTTCTTCTCGGCGCGCTCCTTCATCTTCTCCACGTCGTCCTTCTCGATTTTTACATAGAACTCGGAGTCCTTGACGCTCTTCTTGCTCTTTTCCGAGCGCTTCGTCGCCGCAGACGACGACGAAGTTTTTGCCTGTAAATTCGTTGTGGATGCCGAACTGGTGGACGCGTTGTCGTCCAGTTCATCGATGACCTCCGTTTCGGATGCATCGCGATCTGGGAAGCAGAACTTCAGCATCGTGCTATAGAACTTCTTGGTGATGGCTATGGTAATGGGTGCCACGTTGATCTCAAAGTGCTCTTTCACAGAGATGCCACCGACGGGAGCCTTCTCCCTACAGAAAATGCGCAACACCCGCTTGTGGGTGTCCACAGGCATGTCCTTCTGGATCTCAGTAGCAAGCAGAACATCGCGATAAATTTCACGGGGCAAGAGGTTCTCCATGCGTATGTTCCCCAGCTCCAGCAGATGCTCCACCGAATCGTCGCTCTTCGACTTCTTCGTGTAGAGAAATGCACTCAGTACCAGATCAGCTATGCCGATCTGGCCATCGGTCTCTGTGAGCCGCCACTGAGCGCGCTTGAAGCATATCTCATTGGCCCGCACCATGGTCACGGACTCGTCGGCTCGCACATTCGAGATCTTGCTGAGCTGCGACAGCTGTGTCTCCTTGTAGCACAGCAGCATCATGTCGAGGTCCTCGCTGTATGTGTTGAGTTCTTCCTTGCTCTCGCGGATCTGCTGCTGGACGCGGTCAAAGTCCAGTCGGAGCTCTAGGGTGTCGCCCTCCTCGATGCGCTCCTTGCTAATCATGTGTATGTCCTTCTCCAGCGAGCGGATCTTCATCAGCAGGCTCCTGATCACCGTCTGCTTCTGCTGAATGGGCCGCTTCTGATCCTCAGTGGAGTGCAGCTGCAGCTGGAAGCGCCTCGGCCGCCTGCTTGCGCTGCGGCTCCACGTACAGCAGGAGATTGTTGACAATGTCCAGGATCATGGCATACTGCAGCGAGTTGGTGCAGACATCCAGGTCGTGATGCATCAGAGTAAACGCGTCCACAGGATCGTCCTGCTTCTCCCAGGGCGACAACAGCTCCTCCGAGGGGGGCGGAGGCACCTCTGTTATGCTGTTGGGGTCGATGGCATCCCCATAGCTCACGTAGAAGAACTCGCACTTGCACTTGGACACGATCCTTTGCAGCTGCACGGGCTGAGCCTCGCCGGAATTGTCGCTCAGGAAGGCACCGACCGTTTCCGAGACCACTCCGCCCACACTGCGGCCGCTGCCTACCAAATGGGAGATGTCCTCCGGAAGATTGTTGATCACGGTCTCGTCCTTGTCCTGTATGTTGTCCACCGTCAGCCACATGATCTCCTTTTCCAGCAGGGAGTTGTTGTCTCCCGCACTGACTGTTGCATAGTACTGCATGCACTCTAGCAGGCCCTTCCACGTGGTCTTCGAGATCAGCGAGCGATCCCGCCAGACAGGCCGATGCTCTCGCTGCAGAATCTCCGCCTTGGCGGCACTGATGATCACATAGCCTGAGGTCTCACAGCCCTTGAGCAGCACCTGGGAATTGACCAAGCTAATGGACCAGTTCTCATGTATCACGTCTTGGGAGGCGCACGCCTGCAGCCCCTGCAGCTGCAATTCTCTGGACTGCGTGCTGTGGTCGTCGCTGTACACGTTAAACTTGTGATCTGCCTCCGCAATGAGCTGCTGCAGCATAGCCGTGGCATGGATCTGGGCTGCAGGTTTCTTCAGCGATGTATTTGCATTGGCGACTGAAAAGCAGATCGGTCAACTGGCTGCAATATCAAATCGGACTACTACTCACTTGGCATGACCTCTGTGCTTGTGTTGGACAGCGTGATGGTGCTGTCGCTTCGCTTGTGCTTCATCACAGCCGAATTTCCGCCCTCCTTTCGGTAGCTCTTCACCGCTTCGGTGGAGAGATTGTTCTTTAGCCTTTGCGACTTCATGAAGGAGTCGAAAAGCGCAAACGCCACGTCCCGATTGCTCTTGGTCCAAGCGCCCTTCAGGTCGTACACCACCAGCTTGTGGGTGGGCGTCGTGGACTTTGCCTTTACATCGTCCTCCGAATTGGTGGCCGTGATGGGCATCAGGGCCTCGCGTCCATACGACACCTTGGCTACGCTCAGAAAGTAAAATCGAACTATTTTGAAAGCGTCCGCAGCAGTCGCCAGATTCTCCGAGCTGCTGTCCATCTTCTCGGTCACAATGCTCTTCAGCCAGATCTCCGCATCATTCAGTTCGCAGTTCATGTAGACTGTGGACCAGTCCGCACGCGGCCTGTGGATCAGCCCATCATCAATGGGATTGAGTGTCAGACAGTATTCAGAGCTGAAGGAGACCCGTCTACCGTTTAACTGGAAGCCCTTGTGCAGGGCATGGGACATCCAGTAGAGCACCTGAAACTTGTGCAGACACATCTGCAGATTGGCCTTCTTGTAGTGGCGACTCAGTGGCTTCTTTTTCGGTCTAACATTGTTGAACACAGGACCGCGCCGCGTGGGCCGCGTCACGCCCGAAAGTATCAGCTGGAGGCTTTCGAACCAACGCAAGGTACTGCCGTATAGCACCAGACTGGGAATATCGATCTCCACATCATCGCCGGCCTTTGGCTTGGTCTCAAACGATATCCAGATGTTGAGATTAAGCGAGCGGAAGGCACGGAACGAATCGTGCACCTGGTTGCTCGAGTACTCGGGCAACTTGTCCGGGGCACAGGGCATCACAGCATGATGGTCATTCGGATTGGCCAGGCAGACCCAATTCAGCTTCACCGTCAGCTTCAGATTAGGAAAATGAAGCAGGCGGCAATCGTCATAGCGGGAGGCTGTCCGAACCGTGACCTGTAATTGGAATCAGATTGAAATCAGAAACTAGAGAGAGGACAGTCGGCCACTCACATTCAGTTCTCCCTTGAACATAATCTTTGCATTCGTCAAGACAATGCCACAATTGTTCCACGTCAGCTCCATTTCCTCCGTGGTATTGTAGGGATCCAGCGAGGCATGCAGCAGAATGGTAAATTGCTTGGCAATCAGCGTCAAACGACCGTGTAGCAGCAGGCGCAGCTTATCCCAGAACGGCAGCGGCGGAGAGGGGTCCTTCGAGGGAGCCGAGATCTTCTCAAAGCTTAGATTGCACTGCGCCATAACGGGCTCCCAGCAGGCCCCAAAGGCATAGCTACAGCTCTCCAGCTCGCAGTCAAAGTCGTGGTAGAACTTCAGCGAGGGCATGCTCCGCTGAATCACATTCGTCCCAAAGGGATCCCCACCTCAATATGGACATCGCGTTTGGCCCGCTTCGAGCCCATTTGCTCGGCTCCACACAGATTTCCGTACAGCCGCATGCTCTTCACATAGAACATTGGCTGAGGAAAGTCCCTGCAAAAAAGAGTGCAAGTCAGAACATCAATGGGACATACATATTTGATTGAGTCCCCTACCTGAGCATGAATTTCCACTCTGTGCAGCTTATGTTGACGCCCCGGCACCAGAGCGTGCTAAACTCCAGTCCCTCCCTCTGGCCAGGGGCTCTCGTCAATATCCTATTGGATATCCCGTCAAAGTCACAGGAAAGTCGCTTCTTCTTCGGGATGATAAATAGCTTGGCCTATTGTTTATTTATTTGTTCCCACCCATTTCTCGAAAATTTCCTCCATTCGTGAGCCCACAAAACAGATCCGACAGACTCCCTAATGAATTGTATCCTTGTAGTCGGGGTATAAAGAGCCCCGCTATCGCTATCAAGTTTTGAGTATAGCACCGTTGGGTCGAACTACATAGGTTGCCTGGGTATTCGGCATACCCATTCTATGGTAACGATTCCAGGTACAAAGTCCAAAAAGAATATCAGAGGTTTAAGGTTTGCCAGAGGACGATGGTTTAAATGGTAACCCACCAAACACATAAATAGATACAAATATTTATAGATTTACATAGCATAATACTTGAGTGTGTGTATGTCTGAGTGCGTTACTTTAGTGTATAAATGTATCTGTTAATCTTTGAAAGGGCCAAGACGACATCGACATTCTTGTTACTTGATTAGATTGGGTCTGGGTCAGGCTCAGTACCGAGTTGCACATATGTATTTTCGTACATCCTTTGAACGTACAGTATAATAATAAATTTAAACTATATTCCAATGATGTAGGAACAGCATCGAGTGGCGAATTCCTTGGGATCACTTTCCGCTTGATGAAAATTTAAAGACGCCGCCGCTCTTTTTCTGATTTCGGTTCTCGTTCTGCATAGAGGGGAATAGATAGAGAAATCACTTAAATCGCTGGATCGTGCTAAGTGTTAATATAAAGATGGTCAGAGATCGACTTACCAGCAGACGATTGCCAAATAGCATTTTGGCCTTGTCCTCAGCCTCCTGCGGGGGGTGGCTCGCTCGCCGGCCGATAGAATGGGCTGACGTTGATGGATGTGCAGCTTCTGTTTGATGGCCTGCGAGAAGATCGCGTCTGCTGACGGATTTCATCGCCAGCAAGAGGTCCAGCCAGGTCCAGGTCACATTATGATACTCGAGAGTGGGGATTACCAAAGAATAGTCAGTGATGTCTTCCAGATTCTTCTCCTTGTTGCCCTTGTAGCTGACGCGCACGGGCACCTCGGGTATCTTGATGTATATGAAGAGTTTGTTCTTCTCGGCGCGCTCCTTCATCTTCTCCACGTCGTCCTTCTCGATTTTACATAGAACTCGAGTCCTTGACGCTCTTCTTGCTCTTTTCTCGAGCGCTTCGTCGCCGCAGACGACGACGAAGTTTTTTGCCTGTAAATTCGTTGTGGATGCCGAACTGGTGGACGCGTTGTCGTCCAGTTCATCGATGACCTCCGTTTCGGATGCATCGCGATCTGGGAAGCAGAACTTCAGCATCGTGCTATAGAACTTCTTGGTGATGGCTATGGTAATGGGTGCCACGTTGATCTCAAAGTGCTCTTTCACAGAGATGCCACCGACGGGAGCCTTCTCCCTACAGAAAATGCGCAACACCCGCTTGTGGGTGTCCACAGGCATGTCCTTCTGGATCTCAGTAGCAAGCAGAACATCGCGATAAATTTCACGGGGCAAGAGGTTCTCCATGCGTATGTTCCCCAGCTCCAGCAGATGCTCCACCGAATCGTCGCTCTTCGACTTCTTCGTGTAGAGAAATGCACTCAGTACCAGATCAGCTATGCCGATCTGGCCATCGGTCTCTGTGAGCCGCCACTGAGAGCGCTTGAAGCATATCTCATTGGCCCGCACCATGGTCACGGACTCGTCGGCTCGCACATTCGAGATCTTGCTGAGCTGCGACAGCTGTGTCTCCTTGTAGCACAGCAGCATCATGTCGAGGTCCTCGCTGTATGTGTTGAGTTCTTCCTTGCTCTCGCGGATCTGCTGCTGGACGCGGTCAAAAGTCCAGTCGGAGCTTCAGGGTGTCGCCCTCCTCGATGCGCTCCTTGCTAATCATGTGTATGTCCTTCTCCAGCGAGCGGATCTTCATCAGCAGGCTCCTGATCACCGTCTGCTTCTGCTGAATGGGCCGCTTCTGATCCTCAGTGGAGTGCAGCTGCAGCTGGAAGCGCATCCTGGTCAGCTTCTCGGCCGCCTGCTTGCGCTGCGGCTCCACGTACAGCAGGAGATTGTTGACAATGTCCAGGATCATGGCATACTGCAGCGAGTTGGTGCAGACATCCAGGTCGTGATGCATCAGAGTAAACGCGTCCACAGGATCGTCCTGCTTCTCCCAGGGCGACAACAGCTCCTCCGAGGGGCGGAGGCACCTCTGTTATGCTGTTGGGGTCGATGGCATCCCCATAGCTCACGTAGAAGAACTCGCACTTGCACTTGGACACGATCCTTTGCAGCTGCACGGGCTGAGCCTCGCCGGAATTGTCGCTCAGGAAGGCACCGACCGTTTCCGAGACCACTCCGCCCACACTGCGGCCGCTGCCTACCAAATGGGAGATGTCCTCCGGAAGATTGTTGATCACGGTCTCGTCCTTGTCCTGTATGTTGTCCACCGTCAGCCACATGATCTCCTTTTCCAGCAGGGAGTTGTTGTCCCCGCACTGACTGTTGCATAGTACTGCATGCACTCTAGCAGGCCCTTCCACGTGGTCTTCGAGATCAGCGAGCGATCCCGCCAGACAGGCCGATGCTCGCTGCAGAATCTCCGCCTTGGCGGCACTGATGATCACATAGCCTGAGGTCTCACAGCCCTTGAGCAGCACCTGGGAATTGACCAAGCTAATGGACCAGTTCTCATGTATCACGTCTTGGGAGGCGCACGCCTGCAGCCCTGCAGCTGCAATTCTCTGGACTGCGTGCTGTGGTCGTCGCTGTACACGTTAAACTTGTGATCTGCCTCCGCAATGAGCTGCTGCAGCATAGCCGTGGCATGGATCTGGGCTGGAGGTTTCTTCAGCGATGTATTTGCATTGGCGACTGAAAAGCAGATCGGTCAACTGGCTGCAATATCAAATCGGACTACTACTCACTTGGCATGACCTCTGTGCTTGTGTTGGACAGCGTGATGGTGCTGTCGCTTCGCTTGTGCTTCATCACAGCCGAATTTCCGCCCTCCTTTCGGTAGCTCTTCACCGCTTCGGTGGAGAGATTGTTCTTTAGCCTTTGCGACTTCATGAAGGAGTCGAAAAGCGCAAACGCCACGTCCCGATTGCTCTTGGTCCAAGCGCCCTTCAGGTCGTACACCACCAGCTTGTGGGTGGGCGTCGTGGACTTTGCCTTTACATCGTCCTCCGAATTGGTGGCCGTGATGGGCATCAGGGCCTCGCGTCCATACGACACCTTGGCTACGCTCAGAAAGTAAAATCGAACTATTTTGAAAGCGTCCGCAGCGGTCGCCAGATTCTCCGAGCTGCTGTCCATCTTCTCGGTCACAATGCTCTTCAGCCAGATCTCCGCATCATTCAGTTCGCAGTTCATGTAGACTGTGGACCAGTCCGCACGCGGCCTGTGGATCAGCCCATCATCAATGGGATTGAGTGTCAGACAGTATTCAGAGCTGAAGGAGACCCGTCTACCGTTTAACTGGAAGCCCTTGTGCAGGGCATGGGACATCCAGTAGAGCACCTGAAACTTGTGCAGACACATCTGCAGATTGGCCTTCTTTGTAGTGGCGACTCAGTGGCTTCTTTTCGGTCTAACATTGTTGAACACAGGACCGCGCCGCGTGGGCCGCGTCACGCCCGAAAGTATCAGCTGGAGGCTTTCGAACCAACGCAAGGTACTGCCGTATAGCACCAGACTTGGAATATCGATCTCCACATCATCGCCGGCCTTTGGCTTGGTCTCAAACGATATCCAGATGTTGAGATTAAGCGAGCGGAAGGCACGGAACGAATCGTGCACCTGGTTGCTCGAGTACTCGGGCAACTTGTCCGGGGCACAGGGCATCACAGCATGATGGTCATTCGGATTGGCCAGGCAGACCCATTCAGCTTCACCGTCAGCTTCAGATTAGGAAAATGAAGCAGGCGGCAATCGTCATAGCGGGAGGCTGTCCGAACCGTGACCTGTAATTGGAATCAGATTGAAATCAGAAACTAGAGAGAGGACAGTCGGCCACTCACATTCAGTTCTCCCTTGAACATAATCTTTGCATTCGTCAAGACAATGCCACAATTGTTCCACGTCAGCTCCATTTCCTCCGTGGTATTGTAGGGATCCAGCGAGGCATGCAGCAGAATGGTAAATTGCTTGGCAATCAGCGTCAAACGACCGTGTAGAAGCAGGCGCAGCTTATCCCAGAACGGCAGCGGCGGAGAGGGGTCCTTCGAGGAGCCGAGATCTTCTCAAAGCTTAGATTGCACTGCGCCATAACGGGCTCCCAGCAGGCCCCAAAGGCATAGCTACAGCTCTCCAGCTCGCAGTCAAAGTCGTGGTAGAACTTCAGCGAGGGCATGCTCCGCTGAATCACATTCGTCCCAAAGGGATCCCCCACCTCAATATGGACATCGCGTTTGGCCCGCTTCGAGCCCATTTGCTCGGCTCCACACAGATTTCCGTACAGCCGCATGCTCTTCACATAGAACATTGGCTGAGGAAAGTCCCTGCAAAAAGAGTGCAAGTCAGAACATCAATGGGACATACATATTTGATTGAGTCCCCTACCTGAGCATGAATTTCCACTCTGTGCAGCTTATGTTGACGCCCCGGCACCAGAGCGTGCTAAACTCCAGTCCCTCCTCTGGCCAGGGGCTCTCGTCAATATCCTATTGGATATCCCGTCAAAGTCACAGGAAAGTCGCTTCTTCTTCGGGATGATAAATAGCTTGGCCTATTGTTTATTTATTTGTTCCCACCCATTTCTCGAAAATTTCCTCCATTCGTGAGCCCACAAAACAGATCCGACAGACTCCTAATGAATTGTATCCTTGTAGTCGGGGTATAAAGAGCCCCGCTATCGCTATCAAGTTTTGAGTATAGCACCGTTGGGTCGAACTACATAGGTTGCCTGGGTATTCGGCATACCCATTCTATGGTAACGATTCCAGGTACAAAGTCCAAAAGAATATCAGAGGTTTAAGGTTTGCCAGAGGACGATGGTTTAAATGGTAACCCACCAAACACATAAATAGATACAAATATTTATAGATTTACATAGCATAATACTTGAGTGTGTGTATGTCTGAGTGCGTTACTTTAGTGTATAAATGTATCTGTTAATCTTTGAAAGGGCCAAGACGACATCGACATTCTTGTTACTTGATTAGATTGGGTCTGGGTCAGGCTCAGTACCGAGTTGCACATATGTATTTTCGTACATCCTTTGAACGTACAGTATAATAATAAATTTAAACTATATTCCAATGATGTAGGAACAGCATCGAGTGGCGAATTCCTTGGGATCACTTTCCGCTTGATGAAAATTTAAAGACGCCGCCGCTCTTTTTCTGATTTCGGTTCTCGTTCTGCATAGAGGGAATAGATAGAGAAATCACTTAAATCGCTGGATCGTGCTAAGTGTTAATATAAAGATGGTCAGAGATCGACTTACCAGCAGACGATTGCCAAATAGCATTTTGGCCTTGTCCTCAGCCTCCTGCGGGGTGGCTCGCTCGCCGGCCGATAGAATGGGCTGACGTTGATGGATGTGCAGCTTCTGTTTGATGGCCTGCGAGAAGATCACGCGTCTGCTGACGGATTTCATCGCCAGCAAGAGGTCCAGCCAGGTCCAGGTCACATTATGATACTCGAGAGTGGGGATTACCAAAGAATAGTCAGTGATGTCTTCCAGATTCTTCTCCTTGTTGCCCTTGTAGCTGACGCGCACGGGCACCTCGGGTATCTTGATGTATATGAAGAGTTTGTTCTTCTCGGCGCGCTCCTTCATCTTCTCCACGTCGTCCTTCTCGATTTTTACATAGAACTCGGAGTCCTTGACGCTCTTCTTGCTCTTTCCCGAGCGCTTCGTCGCCGCAGACGACGACGAAGTTTTTGCCTGTAAATTCGTTGTGGATGCCGAACTGGTGGACGCGTTGTCGTCCAGTTCATCGATGACCTCCGTTTCGGATGCATCGCGATCTGGGAAGCAGAACTTCAGCATCGTGCTATAGAACTTCTTGGTGATGGCTATGGTAATGGGTGCCACGTTGATCTCAAAGTGCTCTTTCACAGAGATGCCACCGACGGGAGCCTTCTCCCTACAGAAAATGCGCAACACCCGCTTGTGGGTGTCCACAGGCATGTCCTTCTGGATCTCAGTAGCAAGCAGAACATCGCGATAAATTTCACGGGGCAAGAGGTTCTCCATGCGTATGTTCCCCAGCTCCAGCAGATGCTCCACCGAATCGTCGCTCTTCGACTTCTTCGTGTAGAGAAATGCACTCAGTACCAGATCAGCTATGCCGATCTGGCCATCGGTCTCTGTGAGCCGCCACTGAGCGCGCTTGAAGCATATCTCATTGGCCCGCACCATGGTCACGGACTCGTCGGCTCGCACATTCGAGATCTTGCTGAGCTGCGACAGCTGTGTCTCCTTGTAGCACAGCAGCATCATGTCGAGGTCCTCGCTGTATGTGTTGAGTTCTTCCTTGCTCTCGCGGATCTGCTGCTGGACGCGGTCAAAGTCCAGTCGGAGCTCTAGGGTGTCGCCCTCCTCGATGCGCTCCTTGCTAATCATGTGTATGTCCTTCTCCAGCGAGCGGATCTTCATCAGCAGGCTCCTGATCACCGTCTGCTTCTGCTGAATGGGCCGCTTCTGATCCTCAGTGGAGTGCAGCTGCAGCTGGAAGCGCATCCTGGTCAGCTTCTCGGCCGCCTGCTTGCGCTGCGGCTCCACGTACAGCAGGAGATTGTTGACAATGTCCAGGATCATGGCATACTGCAGCGAGTTGGTGCAGACATCCAGGTCGTGATGCATCAGAGTAAACGCGTCCACAGGATCGTCCTGCTTCTCCCAGGGCGACAACAGCTCCTCCGAGGGGGGCGGAGGCACCTCTGTTATGCTGTTGGGGTCGATGGCATCCCCATAGCTCACGTAGAAGAACTCGCACTTGCACTTGGACACGATCCTTTGCAGCTGCACGGGCTGAGCCTCGCCGGAATTGTCGCTCAGGAAGGCACCGACCGTTTCCGAGACCACTCCGCCCACACTGCGGCCGCTGCCTACCAAATGGGAGATGTCCTCCGGAAGATTGTTGATCACGGTCTCGTCCTTGTCCTGTATGTTGTCCACCGTCAGCCACATGATCTCCTTTTCCAGCAGGGAGTTGTTGTCTCCCGCACTGACTGTTGCATAGTACTGCATGCACTCTAGCAGGCCCTTCCACGTGGTCTTCGAGATCAGCGAGCGATCCCGCCAGACAGGCCGATGCTCTCGCTGCAGAATCTCCGCCTTGGCGGCACTGATGATCACATAGCCTGAGGTCTCACAGCCCCTTGAGCAGCACCTGGGAATTGACCAAGCTAATGGACCAGTTCTCATGTATCACGTCTTGGGAGGCGCACGCCTGCAGCCCTGCAGCTGCAATTCTCTGGACTGCGTGCTGTGGTCGTCGCTGTACACGTTAAACTTGTGATCTGCCTCCGCAATGAGCTGCTGCAGCATAGCCGTGGCATGGATCTGGGCTGGAGGTTTCTTCAGCGATGTATTTGCATTGGCGACTGAAAAGCAGATCGGTCAACTGGCTGCAATATCAAATCGGACTACTACTCACTTGGCATGACCTCTGTGCTTGTGTTGGACAGCGTGATGGTGCTGTCGCTTCGCTTGTGCTTCATCACAGCCGAATTTCCGCCCTCCTTTCGGTAGCTCTTCACCGCTTCGGTGGAGAGATTGTTCTTTAGCCTTTGCGACTTCATGAAGGAGTCGAAAAGCGCAAACGCCACGTCCCGATTGCTCTTGGTCCAAGCGCCCTTCAGGTCGTACACCACCAGCTTGTGGGTGGGCGTCGTGGACTTTGCCTTTACATCGTCCTCCGAATTGGTGGCCGTGATGGGCATCAGGGCCTCGCGTCCATACGACACCTTGGCTACGCTCAGAAAGTAAAATCGAACTATTTTGAAAGCGTCCGCAGCAGTCGCCAGATTCTCCGAGCTGCTGTCCATCTTCTCGGTCACAATGCTCTTCAGCCAGATCTCCGCATCATTCAGTTCGCAGTTCATGTAGACTGTGGACCAGTCCGCACGCGGCCTGTGGATCAGCCCATCATCAATGGGATTGAGTGTCAGACAGTATTCAGAGCTGAAGGAGACCCGTCTACCGTTTAACTGGAAGCCCTTGTGCGGGGGCATGGGACATCCAGTAGAGCACCTGAAACTTGTGCAGACACATCTGCAGATTGGCCTTCTTGTAGTGGCGACTCAGTGGCTTCTTTTCGGTCTAACATTGTTGAACACAGGACCGCGCCGCGTGGGCCGCGTCACGCCCGAAAGTATCAGCTGGAGGCTTTCGAACCAACGCAAAGGTACTGCCGTATAGCACCAGACTGGGAATATCGATCTCCACATCATCGCCGGCCTTTGGCTTGGTCTCAAACGATATCCAGATGTTGAGATTAAGCGAGCGGAAGGCACGGAACGAATCGTGCACCTGGTTGCTCGAGTACTCGGGCAACTTGTCCGGGGCACAGGGCATCACAGCATGATGGTCATTCGGATTGGCCAGGCAGACCCAATTCAGCTTCACCGTCAGCTTCAGATTAGGAAAATGAAGCAGGCGGCAATCGTCATAGCGGGAGGCTGTCCGAACCGTGACCTGTAATTGGAATCAGATTGAAATCAGAAACTAGAGAGAGGACAGTCGGCCACTCACATTCAGTTCTCCCTTGAACATAATCTTTGCATTCGTCAAGACAATGCCACAATTGTTCCACGTCAGCTCCATTTCCTCCGTGGTATTGTAGGGATCCAGCGAGGCATGCAGCAGAATGGTAAATTGCTTGGCAATCAGCGTCAAACGACCGTGTAGCAGCAGGCGCAGCTTATCCCAGAACGGCAGCGGCGGAGAGGGGTCCTTCGAGGGAGCCGAGATCTTCTCAAAGCTTAGATTGCACTGCGCCATAACGGGCTCCCAGCAGGCCCCAAAGGCATAGCTACAGCTCTCCAGCTCGCAGTCAAAGTCGTGGTAGAACTTCAGCGAGGGCATGCTCCGCTGAATCACATTCGTCCCAAAGGGATCCCCACCTCAATATGGACATCGCGTTTGGCCCGCTTCGAGCCCATTTGCTCGGCTCCACACAGATTTCCGTACAGCCGCATGCTCTTCACATAGAACATTGGCTGAGGAAAGTCCCTGCAAAAAAGAGTGCAAGTCAGAACATCAATGGGACATACATATTTGATTGAGTCCCCTACCTCAGCATGAATTTCCACTCTGTGCAGCTTATGTTGACGCCCCGGCACCAGAGCGTGCTAAACTCCAGTCCCTCCTCTGGCCAGGGGCTCTCGTGGTCGATTTCTCGCATGGTGCGCGTCACATTGTCGTAGCCGTGTATGGAGGTGTCTGCCATGGCCATGATCTCCACATCCGTCATGATCCAGGCCAGCAGACGGGTGCGAACGGGACCACTCTCCCGGATCTTCTTCGACCGCTGGATATAAATCTCCGAGTTTTTCTTCACCAGGTTCGCATAGAGGCTTTCGATGGTGCCAGCGGGTACGAGGAGGCGCTCAGAGCATAGCTCGGCAATCTTTTTATCAAACAGAGATTTGCGCTTGAGGCTCTCCAGGTACTCGTCGACCAGGAGCACATAGTTGTCGCGCAGCTTAACCTCGAATGGATCGTCGCTGATCTCCAGCAGGAACTCTTTGATCTTGATAACCAAATCACTCGGCAGCGGCGAGTCCACGGTGAATGGTTTCTTCTTGTAGTTGTGCACCAGTTTGAGCCACTTGAAGTGGGACACGCACTCGCTGTTGATGGCATTGTAGAAGTCGTGATCATACGGAAATATGGCCTTAAACGAGCCAATGGTCGTGACCCAGACCCTGTTGGAGGCCAGCTGAAAGCCAGGAAAGTTAAGCCGCTCATGGGTTAAGGCCTCGACGCGTGGTAAAGACTGCATGTCCAGTTCCTTCACTGTGAAGATGTGCTGATCGTCGATCTTGACAAACACATTCTCCGCATAAATAATGTGCCGCTCCTTGTGGCTAAAGAAGAGACCCTCCACAAAGAACTGCACCGAATGACGCTCCGACAGCTTTAGCTCGCAGATGGTGCTACGCTCTGCGGATAACTCTATCACAAGTCCGCCCCGGGGTCCCTTCGGAGTCGCCGGAGTCGGTGGAGTCTGTGCAGCAGTTGCTGGCAAGGCTAGCTCCGTCTTTAGATCCTTCATATCCCGCACCAAGGTGAGCAAGTGCATGTGAAGATTTGAGTTCCACATAGCCTCCGTGTTTCCGGGTATATAAATAGACAGATTGCCCAGCGTGCCCGCTACTTGTTCATGCTCCAGCCGGATCATCTTGCAGGTGGCAAAGACGTCCGAGAAGTCGGTGAGGCACAACGAAGAGGCGGTCATGGAGCGCATTATGGCCATCTGGAATTCCTCCAGCTTAAGCGTGGTGAAGAGCTGCGACCGCGTCAGGTTGATTTCCGAGAAGCTGAGCAGCACGTAGACATTGTGATGGTTCACAAAATATGCAGTAATGTCCTTGACCTTAACAGAGACGCGCAGCGAGGTAGATGATGGTTCGGAAGGGGACGGATACACGCGTATTTTCTGGGGTTGCTGCTCGGAATATCTCCTTGGTTCCATTCCCCTGTACTGGCGCAGGCACTCCACGGATTTTACCACAAACTCCGCCAGTTGCATGCTGTACTCCGTGCGAAAGGTGTGCACGGAAATGTCCAGTTTGGTGGTGTTTGCGTACGAGCAAAGCTTGACGAGGCTCACGCCCAGAAAGAACGGGGAGCCCGGAGAATGCGTCTTCTTCAAGTTGTTCGTGTCGTTGATGGAGTTGCCAAGATTGGACCAGAGCGTCTCCACCATCAGTTCCATGCTCCATTGACGTTGGTTGAGGAGCAGATTCAGAAACTTGTTGCCATAGAACGAGCTGCGCTTCTCCTCGATCTGTTCCAGCAGGAACCGCGTGTGGCTGACGCTCATCGCTATGTGCTCGTCCTCCAGTTTCATTAGCAGTGACACATTGAAGAGCTCCGCACAGCCTTTGACAACAATGCGCTGCATAATCCATTCGAGAACGCCACTGCCCTCGCCCTCGCGACGCTGCTTCTCTCGTAGGCAGCTCTCCGCTGCCTTGTCCAGGTACAGATGATCGGGCAGGGACTTTTGTTTGTGCATTAGCTGCAGGGGATGCAGCTGCTGCTGATTGCTGGAGCGCTGGCGGGCCAGGAAATTGTTGTTGACAAAGTCATAGATTTCGCTGTGGTTGTAGATGATTTGGAATGTCTTTAGCTTCACATACAAATTGAAGATGTCTTCCTCCAGCTAAAATAATAACAGATGTGGTTAATTTACACAGCTCTTAATCTACGCTCTCAAATTGTCACAGGGGACTTGCCACAGAATCTATGGTGAACTGCTCGACGAACAGAAGCTTCTCATATTTGGTATCAATGTCCAAATGCTTGAACACCAGCTTGGCCAGCATTGATGGCAGCAAAGTCTTTTCGTCCCTCACATTAGAATTGAATTTCCCCGTAATCTGTAATAAATAATTAATAATTTGTAATTTGTAACTTGGTATGTTGTGCTTACGTGAAACAACTGCAGCTTGGCGCTGAAATCATTTTGCGAGTTCTCCTTGACGGCCGAGAAGGTGGCTGCCTTGATGCTAAAATTAAAGTTCTTTGGTATAATGGGTGCCAGCTTCTCGTAGTTGTCATTGTCGTAGGCGGAGTTCTTGGCCGGCTTGAAGGCTTCCTGCAGGCGCTTGGACGGCTGGCCGGGCGTTGTTCTTTCCTTGGCTTCACTGAGGAAGTCATACAATCCTCCATGTATCACAGACTTGGCATTGTTGATGACCAGACTTAGAGTCTGTCGGGGAAATTGCTCGTATAGACAAAAGCGAAACAATAACCAAAGGCATACGGTCTACTTACATCCATAGAAAGAGGCCCCTGGGCAAAGAGAGACGCATCCAAGGTGACATCAAAGCTCACCTCGCCCAGGCACGGCCGAATATTGTTGAGATTCTCCAGCGACTGGCGACGAGAACTGCAATGCCTCAGCATTTTTGCTTGGGCTTCACTCAGGGCCGCATTGACAAGCAGAACTCGGGCGTTTTGCACAATGCTTCCATCCAGATGCAGCTCCTTCGCTGTGGCATGAATGAACCAACCCGGATCGAAATCATTGTTCATCAGCACCACCGAAATGTTGTTTATGTGGACGGCCATGAACTGAGCAAAGGTTATAATACTCGCTGGAACCTTGGACTCTCGAAAATCAGGCACGCCCTTGGCCGCGCCAGCCTTGACACTAAGCGCCTTGGGGGTCTCAACGCCATCGTCGCTGTCCTCATTGTTCCGTCTCGGTATGTCCTTGTTTATGCGTATGTCACGGATGTAGATGGATAACAGCTTGGTCACATCGGTTGTGAAGAAACTGCTGCGCAGGCATATTTCCTCGATTTGCTAAAGACACAATATCATAAACATTACATATGTACCTATGGATAGCATGGATCAAAATCGACTTACCACACCGAATCCACTCTTCTGGATGTTAACATTCTTGAGCGACAAGTAGGGCAACGAAATGCGCCCGATGCGTACTCTGACCCGAAAGCGCTTCACCAAGTACCAACTTATACCCGCTGGCAAAATCCTAATCAACGGAAAAGTGAGTAATAAATGGGTCGGTCAGGGTCGATGGCGCGACGCTGCACTTACCAATAGACCAAGACAAAAATAGTGAAGCAGAAAATTAGCAGATGAAGCATCATGCTTATGGCCCAACAACCATAGTGCCTCAATGTTCCAAAATTTTGAAATGGAGTGGTGTTCCGTTTATACGTTTGTTTATGAAATTTTTTATTAATCAAACATGATGCGGGAATATACCGTAATATACCAACAAATTATTAAAATATTATATACCAACATACCAGAAACACTAACCATACAGTATATAGATGTGCCACTTCATACACGCCTATGGTCGCTCTCGAGTTTGTACTTAAATGTACCTTAAAAATAGAATTTAACAGATTGATGCATTGACCATTATACAAAAATATATGGATATAACTTCAAAATATAACGAAAAGTGTATATGCCTTAAAATCACCCTACATTGGTGACGGAGTATCAGCTGTAAACGGAGTTTTCTAGTCGATAAGTATACACATCAGAGAGAGAAATACGCGATATTTTTTGACCGATCTGGTGGCATCACAATGAATGTATATCGATTTACTGATATCATCCCTAGCCCTTGGAAAATAATAAACAACTTTTGCAAAATTGCTAAAAATCTAAAAAGCGGGCGTAAATATGTCGTTTCACTTAAGTACCAAGGAGCGTCTGCTTCTGCTCATCGACGACATTGAAATGATCGCAAAGGAACTAATCGAGCAGGCGCACCAAAAGATATCCAGCACGGATCTCGGCGACTTACTGGACCTGTTGGTGGCCAAAGATGAGGAGTTTCGCAAAATGTTGGAGCTCGCCGAGGAGCAGGCCAAAGTGGAGGATGCCATGGACAAGCTACGTGCTAAGGTCGAAGTGCACGTAAGTACAATTGATATTTGAAGATTAATAGAGTGCCGTGCCTGATTTTGTCCCCGCCTTCCTCTGCTCTATTGAACAGGACCGAGAAATACAAAAACTGCAAAAGTCGCTTAAGGATGCCGAACTTATACTATCCACCGCTATCTTCCAAGCGCGGCAGAAACTGGCCAGCATTAACCAGGCCAACAAACGACCGGTCTCCTCAGAGGAGCTTATCAAATACGCCCACCGCATCAGTTCAGCGAACGCAGTCAGCGCTCCTCTCACGTGGTGCATCGGGGACCTGCGTCGTCCGTATCCTACAGATATTGAGATGCGGAATGGTTTACTGGGCAAGTCGGATCAAAACCTTAATGGCGGTCCGGTGCTACATCAGAACAGCGGCCTTACACCAGATGTTCAGCGCGGATTGTCTGGCCCTGGTGGGGCCGGCACCGGAGGAGCTGGTGAAGTGCCGAATTCCTTCCCCAACCAATTCAACTGGAATCTTGGGGAATTGCACATGACAATGGGTGCGTCTGGTAATTCGGTAGCGCTAGAGACGCGTGCTCAAGATGATGTGGAAGTAATGTCAACCGACAGTTCCAGCTCCAGTTCGAGTGACTCACAATAGGATTGGAAAAGGCCGCAAATAACTTATTAGTATTTCTTATTATATAGCGTACAAATAGTTGGTAGGGTATTCAATAAAACCATTAAAGATCATTAACATAACTTTGAATTGTTCCCTAGTTTTAGGTTTCAGTTTTACGGGTTATTATATAGCGTTAAGTAAAGCGTAGCCATTACAAGGATAGTGTTTTAAATTACATCCTTTACGCTTTACATCCGTTACATCGTAGAAGTCGTAGAAAAGATCGAAAAGCAGTTCGGTTCTTTCTTTAGCATTATTTCTTGTAAATTAAAATTGAAATCTGGCAAAATAACTTATCAAAAACGAGAAGTCGCAGTTACCGCGACACTACATTTACACCCGTACTCAGTCTATAAGTGAGTTTCTAATATATGTGGAATTTTTAGATATTTTATCAGTTTATACATTTTACATTTTTTTGCTGCATCTTCCATCTACATCACTTCTCACAACAACACGCCATTTCAACTCGTTCTACGCGTACAGGCAGAGTGTGTGTGATCCGAATAATGCAGAATATTTTATTTCCAGAAAACTCTGAATAATAATTTTTTGCGAAAAACAGTCGTTTACCGTTTGTTTTCGAATTAAGTGTGACCGGATATAAAATTTTGGAAAAATATCGATATATTGATATGTTGATACATTCGTGACAACCCTACACGGAATCTGCATCACGAACATCACGCGCTTGACGTTTTTTGGTGTTTTTTGTACTTTTACTTGAGGCTTGAATTTTTTTTGCTTTTAAAATGGAGATGCAGCTTGTTTTAGCCAACTAAAATGTGGCGAAGGTGTAGTTTAATGTCAGTTCATATAGATATTTTAACTCGTGCGTGTATATACCCAACGCAAAGGCCTTGAAAAGATTGTCGAAAATTGACCCCAGTCAATCCGGAGTGTGCTGTGTGTGTGCCCCGAGAAGCGAAGAAGCAGCAGGCGACTCAAAACTCAAACCAACCGCAATATACACTAAAGTGCTCGGGGAGCCACCACTGCGGGACCCCGTATTCAAGTTACACACCAAACAAATTTTCTTTACCCTTATATTGTTGGAAAATTTGCAACGCGTGTGCAAGTGCTGCGACATGATAATTTGTTGGATTTATACGCTGCATGTCTGAACTGAATTATTGTAGAACAAGATTAGAGCCGCAGAGGAAACCGGATTCCTAGATTTGACGCGACCCTTTCCATATTCCAAATAAGTTGTCTCCAAACAAAACCAAACATGATGATTCAGGAGCCTGTTCAGGTAAATCAATAGAAAAAAACATATGCAGAAAAGAAAGGCAGAAAAACATTGATTTTAAACTCTCTCTCTTTCTCTCCCTCTCTCTCTTTACCTGTCCCTTTCCGCCAATCATGCAGGCAGCCATATGGCATTGCATGAACTACTACGACCACAAAGATGCTGTCTTTTTGGCGGAGCGCCTGTGCTCGGAAGGTATGTAACGTGGTGCTGCTGGCTGGTGCTGGCGGCCTTGGCGTGTGTGCCAAGGCTCTTCGTGTGGCTGTGTGTCTAACGCTTTCTTTGCTCTATTTTGCTTGCAGTGGAATGCGACGAGACGATATTTCTTCTGGCCACCAGCTACTTTCGCTCCAATCTCGTGCACCAGGCCTATTGGCTGCTCAAGGAGAAGGCCCGTCGCTCGGCCCAGTGCCGCTTCCTGCAGGCCAAATGCGCCTACGAACTGAAAAAGTTTGCCGAGGCCGAGAGCGCCCTGATAACGACTGGCTTTGCGGACGCGAAAAACTTCGACGAGCTGCAGCGTGAGTTTGGGGAACTGGCTTGCTTCGCCTACCAGCTGATAGCCCAAATTTGCATAAAGACCGAGCGAAACAAGCTGGCCGTAACTGCACTGAGACGGGCCCTGAAGCTGAACCCCTTCATGTGGCACGCCTTCGCGGATCTGTGCCTGCTGGGCCAGGACATGGACACTGCGTCAATATTCCAAATCCACAGCACTGATGTGTTCAACACCTGCCAAGGCAGCAGCGCCAATGCCACTTCCATGGTGCTATTCGGCAACGAGCAGCAACAACAGCAGCAGCAGCAGCAGGTACAGCAAACTGCTCTGGAGAACCTACTCACGAATATAAGCAATAGCTCCAACTACGTTTGGACCACACCGGTGGATCATCACCAGCAACAGTCACATCAGCAACCACAGAACCAGAATCAGAATCAGCTTGGGATAAACAACAACAGCAGCAACCTGATGACGCCCATCAACAATAACAACATCAACAACAATCTCAACAGCTCCATGAGCATGCTCCGTGGCGGAGCTGCCCAGAACTCCAGTATGCTGGCGATGCTGGAGGATACTCCCATGGGCTGTCCCCAAGAGACGGGTCAGCCGCAGCAGCTGCAGCAGCAGCCCAGTCAATTGTACGATGTCAGCAGTGGCACTCCGTTCCGTAAACAATTCAAATACCTATCCGCCATCTCGCCCACCACTCCTAGCTTTGGCGTTTGGCCCTTGACTAGTCCCTGTACTGGGAGCGATGGATCCTTCATCGGAAGCGGTGGCGGCGGCAGCGGAAACGGAACCCACACTCCAGTCATGAATATCACGTATTCTCCCATGCCCCAAATGCTGGTCGAGGTCAACCAGGAGCCCAAGATGATGGGAAAGAAGCTAAAGACGCATGTGGGGGGACTGATAAGCCGCAAGGACAGCAGCAGCAACAAGCCCGCCGTTTTCACCCAAGCCGGCAATATAACGCCGCGAACGCCCAACAACAATGTGGGCAATGGCAATAGTCTTAATGTGCCGCCCAATCCCAACGCCGCTGTGCGCCGCAGTTCGCGCCTGTTCAGCAACTCTGCCTACTCCGTGAAGGAGAACAACAAGTCACCGAACATAGCCAACAATAAGTTTGTGCAGCCACGGTCGCCGCCCAGGAAAACAAAGTCCCGCATGACGAAGATCTGTCTAAACAACGAGCTCATTGAGGAGAAGGTCGGACACTTGTCGGACAAGCTGAGCGAGAAGCAGGCGCGGAAGGAGAAGGTTGAGACCATTACGTCGGCGGGCAACAACAACAATAACCGCAGTGCCGCCGAGGAGGTCAAGGTGCTGCTCAACAACAGCCTAAACAATGCCCAGACCATGGCCCATCAGCTGCTGAGTCTGAAAAAGCAGTCGGCCGACGGTCTCATGTCGCTACTGCGCGACCTGGCCGAGGCCTACAAGCTGCTCTCCACGTTTCAGTGCAAGGCGGCCATCAAGCAGCTAGAAACAACGATACCAAAGCATCATTTAAATTCCAGTTGGGTGCAGTCCCTGATTGGCGTGTGCAGATACGAGATGAGGGATTACGAGGCCGCGGTGGTGCTCTTCGAGGGCATACACAAGGCGGAGCCGTGTCGCTTGGACTACATGGAGATCTACTCGACTTCCCTATGGCATTTACAGAAGGAAGTGGAGCTGTCAACGCTGGCCCAGGACCTGATCAGCCAGAACAAGAGCAGTCCAGTGACCTGGTGTGTGTCTGGCAACTGTTTCTCTCTGCACAAGGAGCACGAGACGGCCATCAAGTTCTTCAAGCGCGCCGTCCAGGTGGATCCCGACTTTGTGTACAGCTACACCCTGCTGGGCCACGAGCTGGTGCTCACCGAGGAGTTCGACAAGGCCATGGACTACTTCCGAGCGGCCGTTGTTCGCGATCCCAGGCATTACAATGCCTGGTTCGGCATCGGCACCATATACTCCAAGCAGGAGAAGTACGAGCTGGCCGAGATCCATTATATGAAGGCCTTGAAGATTAATCCACAGAACTCTGTGATCCTGGTGCACATCGGGACGATTCAGTTCTACATGAAGAAGAAGGACCTGTCGCTGCAGACCCTCAACACGGCTGCCACGCTGGATCCGAAGAATCCCCTGGCGCGATTCCATCGCGGCTCGATATACCACTCGCTGGGCAAGTATCAGGAGGCTCTGCGCGAGCTGGAGGAACTGAAGGAGATTGTACCAAAGGAATCTGTGGTGTTCTATCTCATTGGCAAAATACACAAGACTCTCGGCAACATGGATCTGGCCCTAATGCACTTCAGCTGGGCCACCGATCTCGATCCCAAGGGCGCCAACAATCAAATAAAAGATGCCTTCGACTCGATGGCCCACCCCAGCTGCTGTACGGCCAACACGACTGCCCTCGATGTCGATCTCGAGCCCACATCCGAGCGATCCGATGACTCGACGCAGGCTCAGCAAGATGTCAGCTACGACAGTGACTATTAAATGGGTCTGTGACTCCTGTTGCTGCGATGTTGCTATGCTGATGCGGTTGTAAATACATTTACGTTGAAACAAAAGTTGAAAACAAAGTAAAGCCACAATTGCTGCTGTCGATTGTCGTAGAAGTAGAAGAATGGGAAGGCAAACCAATTATTGAAGTATAATAAAGTCTAGATAACGTTTAGAAATAGTAAGTAATTTAATATATACAACAACAAAAAACAAAACAAACGTAAAAGGTTTAAACTCAATTGTGCACTCTGAAAGTCTAAGGCGAAAATAACATAACATAAGAAAAATCAAAAAAGAAAAACAGAAAAACTATACATATTAAATACCAATTAAAAGAATACAAAAAGAAATCGCTACATAAGCATCCCGATACTTCTTTGTGGCCGAATGTCGCTCTCTCCATTGCTGACTGGGACCTGGTCCTGTCCTGTCCTGTCCCCACTCCTGTGCCTCCACAAAAGCAGAGAATATACTGAATTATTGAAAAACTAAAAATTTGAAAATAAAGTAAAATTCAATCTTCGGTTGGCTTCTCCGGTTTCAGTGGCCAATTCAGTAACTGGTGGTGCGTGAGGCGCTGTGTCAGGTCGAGGACTTCTCGAAGGCGCACCAACTCGACATTCAGCATCATGGCCATGGCCGGCAGGTGATCATCGATGAGGATATACTGACGCGGGCACTCGACGTTCAGAATGCTGCTAATGTTCTTGGTGCCAAATATCTCGCCAATGGAGTCGCTCAGGGAGAGCGTGCCAGAGCTCTCCGATCCCGGATTGACTGGCAAGAACGAGCGGTCGCCGACAGCTACTTTTTGCGGCCCTCCCACGGGAGCGAACTCTGGTGAGTGGCACATTTCAGACAGCTGGTCAGCTGGAGCCGATCTGGGTCGCATGTGCAAGTAGCTCCTGTCTCCCACTCCCAGAGGAGGCAACTGGTGTACAAAATGAGCTGGATACTTGGGCGCCAGCTGTGAGCGAGACTGCTTCTGAAACGCTGTCTCGTATCGTTTGAAAGTGGATGATTGCCTTTTTTGTACTTGGTTTGGGGATCCCCCGGTCGACGGCTTTAAAGGGAGAACTTTTTGTGGAACATTGGAAAGGGGTTCACGCTGATCGAAAATCGTTTCACGTTGACTATGCTCCTTGTATGATCTTCCCATCAGGTGCAGTTGAGCACTTAACAAACCATTATCTTCAATAGGTGATGCAGTGGAGGGACACTGTTCCTGCATCACTTCTGGTTGCTTTATGGGTTCAACCTGATCCACATTAGTGCGATTCAATGAACGTTTAGCTCCAGATCTAGATTGTTCTTCAGCTGTTTCTTCAAAAAGTTGTGAAGTGCAAGGACGCTGATCTTGTTCGAAAAAATAAGTAGCTTGTTCTTTCTTGCTGTGAGTCTCAGTCTGGGCCTTCAGCTGCTCGTTGTCAGGCGAAGAATGCAAAGATTGCATTGGTTGCCAATTGATTGGTTGGTGCTCATCTTGAGGGAAATGGAACTGGATACACTCTGCATCTATATCGTCAAACAGCAGGAGTGAGCTTTGCTCTGAAGTGGCAGGACTCTGGTCTCGTTCCCACTGGGAACTCTTTAGTTCATTATAGAAGCTAATGCTTTTCTTGGCCTTTTTTGACGTTCCTTGTGTCGATGGTCGGCCCCTGCGACGCTTTAGCGGAACCTTCTTCACATACATGGATCTCAATCGCCTTTTGACTCCCACTCGTTTCTCCTGGGTCACAATTTGAGGCAGCTTCTGCTTCTGCTTCTGCTGACAAAGTGGTTGACTCAAATCCTCATCTGTTTCCTCGAACAGTAGCGGGGAACTAGCTTTTGTAAATGATTCTGCTTCCTTTTCCATCAATCGTTGCGATCTGCGCAGTTCTACTTGTGATTCGGATAGAAGCTCAAGCTGATCCCGACCAGGCGATGTTGTTATTTGATCCATGTTTTAAAATATTACTTTTTAATATTCTTCTTTAATATATTCTTCAACTTCCGTTAGGTTAATGGTAGTTCAGTTATCGATTGATATCGTTCCTTCCTGCCTATCGAAGAAGTGTTGCCAATTGAGCTCTTTTTTACCTAGCTCTGGCTATTTTTAGGGCTCGGGTGATAATAAAAATATATGTATGAAAGTTAATCTTTTTTCTGATGCTGTATACCATTTAAAGCAATTTGTATACCTAAAATTCAGCTTTTTTATGTTGTCTTGTCCAAAACAGTGATCTGCTAGAAAGTTAGCAGCCATGTATCGATTTAGGCTGGCTCATCTCTAATAAACAAATATTTTCACTCAAATCCCGGCTGGTCCCGATATAAATTGCTTATAAATTTGATTGGTTTATTTTATTGATCGAAAACAAATAAAAATGAATGAAGCGGATAATTATAATATAATAACAGATCCAGATTTAGTGAAAAATCGTATATTCGTCGGAAATCTGCCGGTATGCACGCGCGAAGAGCTGGCCAGCATTTGCCTTCCTTATGGAGAAGTCCTGGGATCGGTGGTACAGAAAAATTTTGGATTCGTGCAGTTGGAATCAGAGGAGGTGGCCAACAAATGTGCCACAGCCCTGAACAAATCCACATTCAAGACGAAAGTATTGAGAGTACGCAACGCAAACAACAGAGGCGCAAAGGGGGTAAATAATGCAAACGGAAATGCAAAGAACGCCCAGATGCCACATATTCCAGTGACAGTTCAAGGAGGCATTGTGATGTCGGCAGCAGCTGCAGCAGCCGGAGAACCACTCATAAATGATTGCGAGATCATAGTGGTAAATCGGGATAATACGTGAGTTTTCATTCACTTGGCTTTGAACCCAGCAATAATTAATTTAATCTTACTATTTGTAAAGAAAATATGCGGAATATATTGAGCACCGGCTGAGAAATGTGGGCATGCGAGTGGATGTTCTGTTTCCCAATGAGGATGTCATGTTGGGCAAGGTATTGGCCAACATTTCCTCTCGCGGCTGCCTTTACGCCGTGTTAGTGACACCCCAGCACGAATCCCTCAATAGCATTACAGTTAACATATTGTATGGAGTCCCTGCCGAGCATCGGAACATGCCGCTCGAGGATGCCGTAACACTAATCGCCACAGACTTTAGGCTGAAGGCCCAGCGTGATGCCGTTACCACCACATCCATGCCAGTTTCGATACCCCCCCACCACCAAAGACGACGTCCTGACCAGATGCAGCAACTGATCGACATGCTGGCAGATAATCGGCCGATGACGGCCTTGCAATACGAATGCATAATCAAATACCTGGAAGGGGAGCGGCAGGAGCAGTTGAAGAGGGAGGTGGGAGAGGCTAACGCCGCTGCCAAGCTTCAGGAGCCCGACCCAGAAATTGAGCTGCAGAAGAAAATTCTTAGCATTATGAACAGACCTGCGGTGACCGAAACCGGCGTAGAACTCATGTATCCCAACCTGGAGGCGGTCAAGGAAGACAAACGACTCATGGAGCTACTGCGGGACGAGCGAGTAATGGCAGCAATGGAGACTATTTTCAACCGCGACACTTTATTGGACGCTGTGGCCGAGTTTTTGTAGGTTTGAGTTCTCAAATTTATTAATAAAAAATATACACTGACTAACGGGCTCTGAGAAAAGATCTACTAAGGCCAAGACCGCTTGGCTTCGTGTCCCTCGTACTTTCCACGGTACTTTAGACCCGTCACCAGAGTGGAGCTCTTTGGGAACGCTGTCTTTCCGTTGAATTTGGTGTCGGTTTCGGGATTGAATCGCACATACTCGTACTGTATGTGCAAATTCTCGGGAAGGTCTGTGCGCTTAAGAGCATCCAAAGGCACCGTCGTATCCACAGGAGTCTCGTAAAATGCAATCACATCGGCAACGGTGCTTAGTTCATGCACCTGGGAGTTTGGAACTCCGTGCTGCAGTTCCTGAAAGCATGCTGACAGGAATTTAAACTTTTCGGAGAGATTGTCCAGCTTTCGATTGTCACTGGTCAACTGCAGCGAGCCGGCCACAGAGCGCACACGTTCCGCTGCATTGCTGGGGGAGCATACGGCTTGTGAGGCCTCAGAAACCTACGTGTACAATAAAGTAGGAAAATTGTGAAAAGGAGTGCATAACATACCGAAAATATTTACCCCTTTGCGGCAATTGATTCACCAACAGCTGCAAGTGTCTTGCTTTTGACGGGCTCCGACTTTTGCACTTTGGCCGCCGTGGCAAAACATTTTTGCAGATTACCGACAAGCTAAAAAACACGATGTATGTAAAGATTAATTAATAATTATACAATTTATATTGGTTCTCACATTTCGGCCTTTACGTAAATTCGCTGCCATTTTCCGTATGATAATGGTATTTTTAGTTTGGCTTACTGATGTATTTTTTGTATGATTGTATTTACTACAATTTTTTAACCGGTCACACTTAAATATTTTTAGTATATTACATGTCGAAAATCGAATATTTAGCGTTAATATTAATATATATTAGATTAAAAAACCGAACAATGAAAATATTGAAATCAGTCTAAGTATTTTTTTAGTATATTATGTCGAAAATCGAATATTTAGCGGGTTTAGACCGAAAAAAAAAAAGTCGTATTACAATGCGGGCTTAGTGTATCGGTCTTAAACATTATATATATATATATATATATATATATATATCCATTAGTTTAGTTTTATCTTTAAAGAGTTTTGTTATACTCCGACAACCTGCATTAAAAAATAACGCAACTTTTTGTCATCACTTGTCTAACCATATTAATATTGTAAATATTGTAATAATTGTAATATTAAATATATGAATATATGAAACTATCGACAGTGTAGACAGTTGGTATCGATAGCCTAATCGATAGTTCTTCTCCTCTTATTCGTCCCTACGGTCACACTGCTTCCTCTCTTTCTTTTTCCGGTCGCGAAATGGTAAGCAACGCAGTATAACCGAAAACTGAAAAATAAATTTATAAACATCTCAAGAGTGGTTGCAAGTTATTGCTTGTGAACTGGGATATGTGATGAACGGACAAATGCACGGCAGATGATAATTATATTTCCTTTCTAGGGTATTGATATCAACCACAAATACGATCGCAAGGTTCGCAGAACCGAGCCGAAATCTCAGGATGTTTACCTGCGTTTGCTCGTCAAGGTAAGATTAACTGCTGGCTGAAGTTCAATGAGGAACATGTTGCTAATTTATATATTTCTATCGTTCTCCAGCTGTACCGCTTCCTCCAGCGCCGTACAAACAAGAAGTTCAACCGCATCATCCTGAAGCGTTTGTTTATGAGCAAGATTAATCGGCCACCACTATCTCTGCAGCGCATCGCTCGCTTCTTCAAGGCCGCCAACCAGCCCCAGTCCACTATTGTTGTTGTGGGCACAGTCACCGACGATGCCCGTCTGTTGGTGGTTCCCAAGCTGACGCTGTGCGCCCTGCACGTTACCCAGACGGCTAGGGAGCGCATCCTGAAGGCTGGCGGCGAGGTCTTGACCTTCGACCAGTTGGCCTTGAAGTCGCCCACCGGCAAGAACACCCTGCTGCTGCAAGGCAAGCGCACAGCTCGCACCGCCTGCAAGCACTTCGGCAAGGCTCCTGGTGTGCCCCATTCGCACACGAGGCCCTATGTCCGCTCCAAGGGACGCAAGTTCGAGCGTGCTCGTGGTCGTCGTTCCAGCTGCGGTTACAAGAAGTAAGCAATTCATTCTGGACTTGGACCGTCGTCACTTTTTGGTTAAGATATTGATTTGTCAGTTTGGAGGAAACTACCCGTCGCACTCGTTGCGGCAATAAAGAATTTTTATTCCAAAAAGTGAAAAGAATATCAAGCTATGTACAAGTAATAGTCCTGTTCCTAGTGCAAGTGAGTGCTCCAATAGTTGATCAGCGGCTGGTCCTGTGGCTGGACTCCCAACACCTTCTTCAGTTTGGCCTGGACACTGGTGGACTTGGCGTGATTCAGGCAGGTGACTTTGCTGAAACAGGGAGTAGGAGGCATGTGAGCATTGGGGTTCGGTTACTCAGCCATTTCAAACTCACTTTTTCCACTCCTCGATGAGCACCTTTGTCTGTTTGTTGAGCACCAGCTCTGTGAAGTTCTTCTCCTCCACCGCTTTCAGCAGCTTCACCATGAGATCCGGCACTGCGGGAAAATATATATAGATAAAAATATCCAAACTGGAAACATGCAGAGGGCTTACGTTTTCTGGGCAACTCTCCTGGCCACTTGACGGATACTTCGTGTCCGTTGACATGTTTGTCCAGAAAATCAATACGAAACACAGAGGCGCTGGCTATGGGCACGGCAATGTCGTTGGACACCGATATGATCTTGTACTCGGAGCTGATGGAGTGTTGGTGCTGGGCATCGATGCGCATGAGATTGTGCATGGGCTCGGGCAGAAGCTTCTTCAAGCACACCATGAAGCGGAAGGTGCGCTCGGGTGCGCCGCGGACTATGATTTTCACACCCGTCAGAGCGCAGTAGCAAACTGTTGCGAACTCCTCCTTGCGGACCACCTTCTTGATGTGGCGCAGCGAGAAGAACTCCTCCTGGTCGGGGTCGTCAATGCTCTCTTCGTATTTCTGTATCATGGGCAGGGTGGAGCTGTTGTAGGTGAGGCGCTGGGCGGGCGGTCGGCCGCTGCTTTGATGCGGCAGCCAAGGCAGATTGCCAAAGGTGACGTGCTCGGTGAGGAAACGAGAGCCAGCCAGCAGGAGCCAGGAGAAGTGCGAGTGAAGCTGGGCAAATATGTTCTCCTCGCCCGTAAGCTCCAGCAAGGAGCGCGACGAATGCATCAGAAACGGTGCTCCGGAAAGACGCCTCTGCCGCTCGCTATGACGCCGCTCCTCGGCCTCCTTGGTTTTGTTTGCACCCGCCTGGAGTTCGGACGAGACCTTTTTCAGGTGCTCGGCCAGAAACGGCTTTGTGTTTAGCAGAAAGAACTTGTCCTTCATCAGGACTATGATCGAGAAGAGCTGAAAGTAGCCCCGCGCCTGCAGATCGCTCACACGGAACTTGTGGCTGAGGATGTGGCCTCGCGTCGAGTCACCAAAGAACACAAACTCCCCATCCTTGTTTGAGTCTATCCCATTGCTGAGGCTCAGTACCGCCGCCTGCTTCACCAAGGTGGCAACCTCCGTCAGTACAGCCACTCGTGTGCTCACAAATGTAGCCCCGCTCTCCGTGTCTTTGCTGTATATCCCACTGTTGTTACGTCCCATGGAGTAGTTGCAGGCGGAGCATGTCTTCTGTGATTGCTGATGTTGCTCGAGCGGCAGGTCCTCGATTTTGGTGTCCCGAAGTGTCTGGGTGCAGAAAATGGCGCAGGGGCCGTGTGCCTCGCAGAAGTGGCACAGCGCAATCACGGCGTTCATCGGAGCCCGTAAATATTATCTTTTCTTTTTTTAATAAATAATAATATTCTGCTAATGTTGTTTACACGCAGTGTTATCGATATATACCGATATATTCCTTCTAAGTTTCAAAATATACCGTAAGTATACCAGAAAAACATGAACTTAACCCCCTGTATCACTTGAACCAGTTGTTTATAGATGTGCCAGAAGCAAAATGTTTATATATTTAAATATATGTATGTAAAGTAAAATTGTACATTTAAAAGATGCATACTTAAATGCAGAGGTGCGAAATTAGTCTAAGCTGTTTTTAGTGTCATACTCGCGCATTAATTTTGAAATCATTTGTCCATTTCTCGTATTCAGACCGTATGATTAACAAAAAAATTAGCACATCGTACGCTAAATACCCTTTGAATGAAAAGTCAATTATAAAATAAATAGTATATTCTTTGTATTCTATATTATTAAAAATTTGCATATACAGGCTCCAAACTATACACGCACAATACGTAAGAATACGTGGTATACACACATTTATGAAACCAGAAACCTTATCCAGAACCGATTTTGGGTGCTAAGCATGTCGAATATGTTCGACTTATGCCAAATGCCCCACCCCCGGACCAAAGGCCTTGGGTGCATGAACAGAAAATTTAATATGAACTGGCATCTACGTACTGTATGGTTAGTGGTTAAACCGCGGAAAATAACTATAATAATAATTCTCCTAACAAAAATAAGATTTATAAGATTGATTTTGAAATGGAACTGCCGTAAAACAAGGGCGATAAAATGATCGAAGCCACAAAAATATCGGTATTTTTTATGCGATAAGCGGATGTGTTGTGGTAGCCCTGAGAGTTTGTGTTGTGAAACGGGCGTTTTTGCCCGCGGAAATTTAAATCTAATTCAAGAGGAGATGCTTGACATCAACTAAAAAAAAGGTAGGTTTGCATAAACAATTACCAGATAATATTAAAAAGATCATTTATCAACACACTTGCATGTGGGTGTTGGGTGTGGCACAGACCCTTCTTCTGGATGTCTTTATAACCCAATTCGTGGTCTGTGCTAATTGGACGGGTAAATATTTATTGAAATCGGTAATACGGCCAGCGCTGGATAACATTCCCAAGTGGGATTCATTCTTGAAATGTGTCGTGCCTGATGCACAACGACGGTTCATGATGCAAATGATTTGGGTGCTTCTCTCTGGCTGCTTTGTTTCCTTGGCTAGTGCTGCCTACGACGTTGTGGTGCCTACAGCCACCCACAATCTTACGGACTACCTGCATACGCGGCAGAAACGCCATCAGCTGATTTACAGGAACGGTGGAACCATACGGCTGGTAGTCGGACCCGTGATGGCCACCCAACTAGAGGACCCGGTCACCTGGCGTGGCTTAGTTTACTTCTGGACACTCCACTTTGGCGGATATACTTTGCCCTCAGCGCCGCTCTACCCCTGGGATAAATGGGAGACGATCTATGCGCGATCGCTGCAGGAGCAGGTCCGACGGTTGGATGCCTCGCACGAGGACGATACCCGACTGTTTGTATACGAGATCTTGGAGAAGTACATGGACCAGGCAAGTGGCTCGGTGGGTCTGGGCCATCAGTGCTTGTTGCGCGGCATCTGCGAGAATGCCCAGATCCATCGCCACGTGGGAATCATGGCCGAGCTCCTGAACATCCTGCTTACGTAAGTAGACCATATAAATATGTGTGTATGGTTATTCCAAATCAATTCTATGCGTTTTGTCAACTGTTGCAGACCTGGGAAAGCGCGCTTAGATTTGTCCTATACAGAGGCACATGCTGCGGGGTTAGCGGGCAGCCACTGCTTCGAACAGTTCTCGGAGTGTCCGAGAGGAAAGAGTGTCTTGGATGCTTTCGCAGTGGATGTGGAGGATTGAAGGCATTACGAGCCTTTCGAGCAGAGCTAGTTGTATTATTATAGTCTAGGCTTAATGTAATGTAAAATAAAGGGTAGATAATTTCACTTAACCAATCTAAGAATAAGCTTCAGCAATCTCGATAACATCCCATGTTATCCAGCATGCAACGATAAATTTCTAACGGTAATTGCAAGTGATTTCAGCCACGCCTTCTTCACGCAGACCTCCCTTTTGCGGATGAGCGAGTATGTACATATCTTCTCGGGAATGGAGTCGAAACCTGACCTGCTCGCCCCTCTCCTCTGCCCGTTGGAAAATCGCTTAACATTAATGGCTTGTGGCGGCGGCTGCTGCTCCAACGTTAGTATCGGGCCTGCAGCCTGCAGGCAACTCACGACCGCCATTTTGTCAACAATGGCGTCAATTAAATGGAAAATGCAGCCAAGCCACAATGCAGCAACAGCAACAGCAGCAACGACGGCGACGGGTACGAAAGACAATAAATGCGTCTTAAGTGGCACATTAGGCTTGCCGACGCTGACACCCTTCATACAGGGTGTGACAGCTATTAACAGAAAGTGAGGAGTACCCAGGACGCGCACCCAAGTTAAACAAAGTGGCGAAGAATCAATATAACTCGAAAAGAGTAGGCTACCGTGCATGCATCACCCTGTTCGCGCTCCAGTGCTCTCTCGCTCCCTCCGCATCAGCGTTTTGTGTGCACAGCTAATTCAAATGCGATTATGACAACCAACGCGAACAACGAAAGCAGTAGGATAGCAAGGGTAAGAGAGCGAGAGAGAGAGTGGGATGAAGGAACCATGCAAAGTGCAGCCAGCATTGTGAGAGGAGCAGAGCGGAAGGCGGTGCTGGTAGTGGGGGCGGGCCGCCTGTTCAACTTTGCGGTGTTTGAACTTGTGATGGTGCATCGGAATAGGTAACTATGTCTCTGTGGCTACAATGTTCATGCGGTGCTGAATATCACGATGCTTAGATCGTGAAGTGCCTAAGCTGGAAGCTTATCCCATAATATATGCGTTTCTGGATTTTCTGGAGTCCTTCAATAAAACAAAGAGACTAACTTTTGTGGGTTGCCGAAGGTTCTTAGCCCCACCAACTCTCAGATGACGCATAAACTGGCAAGGGGCATGCATGGATACACACAACCACACACACACTCACATGCTCCTCCTTGAGTCATCCTATGACAACACAGTTTCCTGCCATTCGTGCATTTCCGCCCTAAATTATGCAACAAGCACATCCATCCCAATCCGACGCAGGACGAGACCCATTAGACATGCACTTTGATTCAGTCGAAAACTTTATTGTGGTTCCATCCACTGCGATCACCAGAAGCGCCAGCAGTAAATCAATCATGCTCCACAATCAGCAGCTCGTCCAGGAAATTGCCGCCGCGTGGGCAGCTTCTGTAGAGGCTGAGGCATTCGGCCCCTGCCCTGCCAGCGTCATAGGCATCGTGGTAGGATTTATCCAGATCCGCCTTGCCAGGACTAAAGTAGGAAATGGGTTGGTTAGTGGCATCAATTCAGTGAGTCAAATTAAGCGTTTACCTCAGGACAATGTTTAAGATTTCGGAGAACACCCCAATGTGGTGGTGAATTTGGGCATTTTCGCATATGGAGCGTAGCAGGCACTGCTTGCCCACGGCCATGTCATCATGCCGCCTGCCCATGTACTCCTCCAGTGCGGTGTAGACCAGCAGTCTGGCATCGTCTGCATACCGTATGTCTCCACTGGCGGCATGCCTCTCAATGTTCCGCCTCATCTGTGTCAGCGATCGGGCGAAAGTTCCCTCCCACTTGTCCCAAGGCCAGATGGGGGAGCTGGGCAGCGAATAGGTGCCTCCCTGGAGCGTGAAGGACAGTACACAGGAGCGAAACGTGACGTGATCCTCCAAGGGTATGGGCAAGGATGGTCCAATGCTGAACTTCATCGATCCGCTGTTTTGATAGATCAGCCATCGTTTCTGGCGGTGCCCCAGGAACTCGGTGACATTACGGGAGCTGGTGGTGTAGGTGGTTAGGCCAAGGGCTGGCAGTGCGATCAAGAAAAGACCCGTGAGGAGCACACTCCGTCCGCACATCGTACATGGAAGGGCTTACCAAGACTAACTGCACTCTCGGCCGATAACTAGGCCCAGATCTGGAACCCCTCTAAGTGAGCCATCATCATCATCTTCGCTGAATGACGAGTGGAAATTTCAGAGACGCAAACATTTGTACAGTCAATTAGCATTACGAATGTGACTGAAATTGGTATGGTGACGGGGGTATCGATGGGAATCGGATGGACAGCTATGTATGTATGACCGGGAGGTTCTTCTCTTTTCTATTTGCACACGTGAGTCGAAAATTGAGTGAACTACAATGCCCGATTTGGACCCAGGCCAAGTGAAGTGACCCGAACAGCCAAGATCAAGATTACGGGTCACAGAAATACAGAGAGAGAGCCCCACTTATAAGACCATTAGGTCCACAAAATCCACAAAATAAGTAAGTAAGCACGTTTTAATCGGCATTAAGACTATGAGATACCCACTACGCAGATACATATATAGCTTTTCTTATTATTACAGAAATAATTGTGTTTACAGTCCGATATTATTGAAGGTAGCATATCTTTCTTGAAGTCCAGACTATCAAGTCTACATAGCTCCAGCTACTGCTGGTACAATTCATTATATAATCTTTTGGTGTGCATAAACTAACTGGATAACCTACGCTTACGGGGTATGAAAATGTTTTGCAAATTGTTTCGACAAATAAAGGATGGCCGGACTGAGGCGAAATGTTTTGGTGCAGATAATATCCTTTTTTGGGTTGTTCTGTGATTTGTCGTCGTGGCCGGAAATGAAAAGCAAACAGCAATGGCAGCAGCAACAGCAACAGCAACTGCGATGCGGCAGCAGGGAAATAAATTTGCTTAAATAACAGCAGCAACAATCGGAAAATGGCAAATGGCAGAGTTGCCAACCACAAAGCCAAAAACGAGGCAAACCCAAGACCCAAGTTGTAACGAGAACACACATAGTAGTCCGCTACTTGGGATCTCTTTCACACACACACAACCATACGCACGAAGACACACGGTCTGACATGCCTGACAAAAGCACAATGCCAACGCCCTCCCCCACCTTTCCCTGGACATTTCCGCCGTTGGACATACCCCAAAAGAAATAAATTTGTGTTGACAATTTGAATGATTTATAGAAAATGCGTGCAGACCAAATTTTCACATGTCCCAGGCGGTGCCGTGCGGCGAGGGGAGAAAGTAGATGGGCAAAAAATAGCCAATGTCTAGGCCACAGCCATATGTACATATGTACTATAGTAGTATAAGTCTTAAATGAATAGATCAACAAACAAAGTAATTTTGGGATCAGAAAACGTGGTTGCCCTCATTCACACTTGTCGCATGCTTATCAACTTATGCATATGTAGAATACATAGATATGTAAATATATGCATCATACGATTCTGAATGATTCCACAGTATTTGCCAGTCATAGTCGTCTCATGTATAGGCAATTTTTAGATCGAATCGAAACGGTAGGTACATCGTTTTACTAATAAATGTTTTGGGAGGAATGGGCTTTTAAATGTAGTATCTAAAACCCCCCTACAAAGTAAAGTTACAACTATATGTACGTATGTATGTAAAAGAGAGAGATAGTAGTAGAATAAGTACGTACATATATCTTTACTTTAAAGTATATTTTCAGCTTCATTTTGAACTGAAATTCAGGGTTATATACACAAGTATTTATGTTTAATTTAAAGAATCCGCTTCATTGAGTTAACTACGATTCTTTCAGGAATAGGCACCAACATAAAATACACACATACGTATGTATGTACATAAAATCAAAGTACTGATTTATTAAAACATCCTAATATACTATACTTCATGCTATTCCATATCCATTTACAGATTCCAGATGTCACTGCCTATAAAACTTCATCTGCATTATGATGCACTGATTTACTCAACATACATATATGTACATATATACATATGTATGTTTTTGTCCAAGTTCTGTTATACGATGCAACATTGTACTCTCATACCTAGATAGATATACGGTTGAACACTGCATGTTTTGCCCTGCCACATTCGTGCTTTGCCTCCTTTTGGGCAACTTGGCACAGACCGAACTTTATATTCCTTAGCCACAATTAGCAAAAGCGAAGGGAAGCAGCAAAAACAATCACTAAAGTGGCAAATACCATCCCAAAAACATTTCTCCAAATGACACAGGGAAGCGGAAAAAAGTGAACAGAAATTGTGCCACCCAATGGACCCAATGGAGGCCACCCTCATCCGACCACCGAAAAAAAAACTGCTCCCCGGAGCGAGGTTCTTCTTCTTCAATTTCTCACACAAACTGTATATAATATTTATTATGTTGGCATAATAAATTGCAACATGAGGCAGATTCATTTTCGCACTTGCGGACATTTTTCATTTCGTTTGCCGGCCGGGCAGCAGCTGCTCGGACTTGGCGGTGGCGACGATGACAGCGCCGGCAAAGGGGGTGGGAGGGAGGGGCAGGAAGGGTTTGGCGAGAATGTAAAGGACGCGTTGGCGCCACATTCATGTCCTCGTTGGCTGTTGGGAAAAAAGTAAGTACTTGTTGCCATCCCCATGACTCGGTTCATTGCTGGAATGAGCGTTGCGGTTCATTTGATAACTACAATTTAGAATCTTCAATGGTCTCGTATTCTGTTTTTAATGCAGTGTTCTACACCTACAATTACACCTACATCCCCACTCTAACTCCCCCCAAACATTCTACTTACCTAACCACCTATATAGTTAAGGAATGTCTTTCAGTACGTTCTTCTGATCTATTCCTTAAAAAGAACTGGTTCATTACGGACTTTTCTGCACAGCTCTATTTTCCTAGTCGACCATTCGACCCATTCCTCACAAGATACCGGAGCATGTGCACATTTAAAAAGGGAAATTTAATAAACCTTGTCCTATTTTATGCTCATTAGTGTCATGATAAATTGGAGAACCACGTAACCAGACCCGACCCGACCAGACCTGACCCGAGCAGGCCACCGGACGGACAATGGGGGCCGCCATTCTCAGGTGAGAGTGGAATGGCGGCCCATGTAAATGTGGCCAGGGTGGAGGTTCAGAGGCCACTGGCGCTTAACTGTTGCATCCTCGGAAACTCGGAGTCTCGGAAATGGCTATAAATTAGAAAAGTTCTCCTCTGATGCGAACAAGTTTGCCTTTGATTTGCCCGATACCCATTTCGCTTGCCGTTTTATGGCCGTTTAATGTGCTGACATGTCGACAATTACAAGAGAAAGATTGTTTTCAAGAGGAAAGAGAGAGATAGTCAGGGGTTTCAGGGTGACAGGAGGTGCCATGCCATGGGTGGGTGGGTGGTGGGCGTTACAGTTCATAGAGCTCACATAAATTCAGGCAATAATCTCATTGTTTTCACATGCGCTTCATCGCGCGGTTTTTATCACGCATCGGCAAGGCAGAGGGCGAGAGTTGAGGCCCGAGACACTCTTGCCCGTCTTGTTGTTGTTGGTGTTGCTTTTAGTTGCCAACAAAGTTTACCCAGACACAATATGTCTGCGGCAGTCGACTGTCTATACATACATATACATATCTGTCTGTTTGTCTGTCTGTTCGTCAAACTGTCCTCTCGGCTTTGCTTGCATCTGCCAACTGATGATGTAGCTACTTTTATGGTTGATGTTATTACTTTTTTTTCCCTCTCGCTTGCCCGTTTCCCCTTTGGCCCTGCATCTGTTCTTTGGACTGACGCTGCGGCATGCAACAGCATAAAAAGTTGAAGACAATATGGAAGATAGGGAGGAAGTTGAAACTGGTTTATACCCTAGAAATAAAATGTCATGGATCGGACTGGACTTTCAACTTCTAAGAAATGGATTAGGCCAATTATTAGAGGGCTATGGCTATACATGTTTAAAGATAAGATTTCTTTGATAAACTGAATCCAAACATGGCTTAAATCGTTTGTCTATTACTAAATACATATATTGAAATTGTAGGTAATACGCGTCATTCCTCTTATTTTGAATATTTTTCAACCAAAATGTGCAAGAATAAGTCTACAGTCGTCCCTTTTCATAACATGTCCTTGCATTGTAGGGTATCTGAACCAACTTCCAGTCCACGGCCCTGTTGTGGCATTGCTTTTTGCCTTTGTGGCTGCTGGCTGCTGCACTTCAGACATAGCCGTGGCCGTGGTTGGCGACGACATTTAAAGCGCCATGAATATGCAAAACTTTTACACTTGCTTTTTATGCGCAAATGTATAAATCGAGGAAAGGAAAGGAAAAAGTGAGCAGGAAAGGAAAACAACGCGCTTGGCAAAAGGATATACTCTATCGCCGGGCTGCTCTCCCCAGACCCACTGCTATTAGTCGTCAACATTGGCAACTTCTGTTACCAGTGCCCCCCGCCCACGACATCGCGTAATAATTCTCCAATAACAACAGAGCGGAGGGTCGGGTCGGAGTGGGAGTAGGAGTGGTAGCGGGAGCGTAAAAGTGCGGACGGGGGCCAAACCGTTTGCCGGTTACGTGGGATTGGGTATCCGGCAGAACGCCATTTCAGGCTATAAAATAAACACTCACTCACTTCTGCTGCTTCTTCCGCAGCTCCTTGTCGCGCTATCCGGGTCTCCATTCCGCTCCCCGCTCTCCGCTCTGCGCTCCTCCTTGGCGTTTTTTGTCGCGCTCTGCGGTTAAGTTTTCGCCTCCTCGTCCTCTATTTTTTTGCATCTGCGGCTTGGCGAAATTTGTTTGCATTTGCAATGCAGAATTAAATTATTGCTTCCTCTGTCCTCCAGTCCTCCAGTCCTGGGCTTGGCGACGCATCTGCCTGTTTCTGCTGCCTTTGCGGTTTCTTCCGTTGCTGTTGCCATTGCCGTATTGCCGTACTGCTATTGCCGCCGTGTTCTTGCTGTCGTTGTCGTTGTTTTGCGCACCGCAGCAACATTATCGCAGGGTTTGGCTTGTTATTTGAACGTTGTCGCCGCCCGGAGACGCGAAACTTGTGGCACGACACGATGCACTGCGGTCTGCGGGGCATATTGATTGGTGTGCCAGAGTCGTAGTATTAGATGTCGTCCCAAGGCTCCCTCCGTTGATAGTCATAGTGATCTCGTCTAATAAAAGATTTAAAGTGTTGAATACCCCTCTTGCGAAATGGAGCTTTATTGGTGCCATTTAGAATAAAGTCTGATTTTCCGAGATGTTCTTAGACTACAAATTGATACGGCTATGACATTTATTTAACCAATAGTGCAAGGGGGAGCACAACCTCTAATATTATACTGCTTTTAATGCTAGTTCTAATGATAATTATCATATTATTATTATAATCGATCATCGAACTTAACGATTAACGATGTGGGGTATTAAATAGGAAAATGATAGGAATAGAATGCCAAATGTATCTCATATATATTGTTTATTCATTTCAGCTCGCAAACTATTCTTTTAATGGTTTTAAACTGATCAATTCAATGAATTAATCTCGTCAGTATTTATATATTGCACTGATAGTTTTTAGTTACTGATATTAGTAGCAAAATATATCCAAATTTTTCCGTCTAAAAATAATAAAATTTAAAAAATAAAAATCTTTTCGTGTGTTTGTATCGTTCAACCACCATCAACTCCCTTTCGCATTAATCCACTCATGTAAGTGTCATACTCGTAGCACGTTCTTATGGGGCGAGGCCCTCTGCCTGACCGGGAAATTCCTTCTTGGATTTCGGTATGTTTTGCACCATTTTTTTTGGCACATCCCGTGGTGCTGTCGCTATCCTGTCGCTTACTTGCCGCTTTGCATTCATTTCCAAATATTTTCCGCAGCATTTTCACAAACAATTTTCGCACACACATATACTTTGGCAAGCAAAAAGCTAAATCCGGCCGACAGACAGCCTTGTGATTCCTCTCCGTTGTGGACGTTGTGGAGAAGGAGGAAGCGAAACGCAGCAGGACACCCTGTGGAGGGCTGGCAGCTCCCAAGGCAGCTCCCTTAATGCGTTCCCCTAAATTATGCGCGGCACTAAGACAGAAAAAGAGGAAAATAAAACAAGGAAAAAAGAAAAGCGAAAAGAGAAGAGATCGCAGCAAAGTATCGGGTGAGGTAAAAGCTCGAGTCGACTGACTTGGCCTGGGCATGAGCTGTGACCCCGGAACGGGGGGAGGGGGCCCGGAGGTTAAATATGTTTTTTCTTATTTATGTAAATTCGTTGCTCTGTTTTGCCTTCGACCTGGGCTTTGTTGTAAGTCATTATGGCTACACATGACGGTGGCCAGGCGGGGCACGGCATGGCGGCAGGGAGGTTAACCTGTTGGCTCGTCGCTGTTCCGACCCTGTTTATGGGCCAAACTCTCGCTCTCCACTACTTGTTTTATGCAAATTTCCTAACCGGTCGCATTTTCTTGCCCATTTTTCACAGCATCCCCAGCATAAACCCGTAGAACTATTGGCCCCAGCAGCAGCTAGGGCAATGGCTGAAACTTTGCCTGCAACTCCCCATGTCTTTGGGGAGGGAGTCTACTCGGATACGTATTTTCCTTGCTACATTTTTAATGCCCGACAATAGGCTTGAATAATGAATGCTTCTCGCTCCCTTCGACTGCAGTCGACCGGAGGGATGCCGTTCGAGGTCACACCACTCACACAAACATACATTCAATACTTGACACTTTGGGGCAGGCCGAACTTTAATCTCGAAATTTGTTGCCGGGTCGGGTTGAGTCCCAGTTTATTAGAGTCTATGTCATAATTTATAATGTGCCGCCTACCGGTCGTAGGACTTGGGCCAAGGCCAAACCAATTTGACGTTTAAGAGAGCCCCAAGTCCCTCCAACAGCCCCTCCAGCAGCAGTAGGAGCAGGAGCCACAACACCCAAGTGGCTGGCTGGTAATTCGAGGACATGGGTTTAACACGTAACATAACACCGCTGCCTGCTCCCTGCTTCCAGGGCGCATAATCACAAAAAACACTCGAAATATTTTTAATTAAAATTTGCTGTTGTGTTTGGGCTGCGGCTCTCCTCTCAAGTGTTTTCAGCCAACTCAAGTAAATGGGTTATTCGGCTAAAGGGTGTTGGGCAGGTCAGCGAATTCCGTGCATAAAGCCAGCTGTATGGCATTAATTTCTATAACAAAATCATCAGGTATGATGAATGGGAAGGCAACGCTAATTACTCTACACATTGAAGGGTAAATTCGCTCTAGGCTACGATAGAGGGAAGCCATGTCGCGAGACGGATGAGTTAGAAATCAGATGGGAAAAGTACGGCTACTCCAACACATCATGATCATTATTTTAATTATCAAAGATGAAAACGAATAAAGAAAAATAACATTAAAGAGTGGCACCTACAGATCGTGCGGATTCCAGCTAAATGAGCAATTGAATTTCTCTTATAAGTAATTTCCAGAAAATAAATACGAAGCCAAAGTCAGCAAAAGCCTTCCGTGGTACGAAATAAAACTCTCTGAGCCTAGCACGGAATAGGTTCCGAGGAATAGGAGCAGGAGAAAACTGAGTCACCAGTTGGGAGGGTTACTTATTAAGAGAATCACTTTAAATATAAGAGGGAAATTTACTCAATTTCAATTGCTTAATTAAGTTGACTATTATTTTGTTGTAGGTAATAATCTATCTTATAAATCGGGCCTCTTACCCAAAATGCCCAATGTAGCATCCTTGCAAAACCTTGCCTCCTGGAGCTCCTGGTGTGTTAATGTGAATCCACCTTCAACGTTTGGAGACTGCGACAAGAAGTACGACTCCAATTTGTGCACGAAAGGTTTCACCTACTGGAGGCGAGGCGTCTCTGCCTGCCCCAATCCAGCTGCATGTGCGTTAGTTAATTTATTTAAATCTCACTTGTATTCATATTTCAGAGGCAACGTTGTGCGCATAATAAGCAATGCCAAGGGTCCCACCACTAATATGAGAACTACTAGTGCAGAATAACCGAGGATGTCTGCCCCAGAGCAACTCTCATTTGTGTGTGTGTGCGTAGGGATGGAGCTCTATGCGTGTGAGTGTGGTGCGTATCTGAGAGTGCGTGTGCGAATATTTGAGACATAAATTGAGCAAAATTTCGACACCGCTAAAGCTACCGCTACACGTAGCATTTGGTGTCGTGTTCTGTTCTGTTGTGTGCGTGGCTCGGGAAGGGCACAGGCAAGAGGGGATGGGTGTAAATTTGCAGATAAGTAGCATTAGTCGGGCCTTCCATCGTGCGGAGGTTATTATGTAGTTAACGAGTGTTTATTAGCATTTTAATTACCTCTCCGGCGCGTGAAAGCTGTGCGCATTAGTCAACCTTCCAGACGAGAAGCCCTACCAGTGCCCATGCCCGTACCCCTGCCCGCCACCGTGCTTGTGCCATCGCTCCAGGGATTCTTGGCCTGGCTAAAACTTTAATTATGTTTTGAAAGTTTAATGAGCCGCACCTGCATCGCCTTTGAGCCTGGGAGCTCTCCCAAAATACTTGCTCATTTCGGCAATGGAATAAAGCAACTAAAATAAATATAATTTATAGCAGTTGATATTCCTCCGATATATAATAGATGGGGCCCCGATTAAAGTCTAGAGGATGCTACGATAAATAAGAAAAGCAAATGCTTTTCTTCTTCTATTATTCGAGTATTTTTCATCGGAACATAAAATGTCGTTTTTTTTACTTCTTCAATTTTCTGATTAGAATTAGAACCTAATTGCAATGATCAATATATATCTAACATATGATGATGTTCTTGGTTGTTTAAACTTTTTTCTTCCAAATTCAGACGATCCTTGCTCAAATACTAGGGTCCACTGTATTCCAGTATTCATGTTCCCTGTTCCATATGGTTGAAAGGCATAAAAATATTTGCATTGCGCTAATAAAAGCTGGAAAAAAATTTCAAAAACTAATTGGATATGCAGGAAAAAAACTACCACTACGCAGGGGAGTGCACCACGGTGGGGGGCTGGGGTTGCAAGGTGGGTTGCAAGGGGGCTGGGGTTGCAGCACTGGGCGTGGATGGTTGCTTGTTAAAAGTTCATTAAACTCATAGAATGCTTGTAAAGCGAGATGATAAATTAATCTACAGTGGGCAACGGAGCGCGCTATTGAGTGGGCGCAACGAAAGGGACAGAGATATGCAGGGAAGTAAGAGTAAGAGAGCCAAGTGAATACACAGAGAGAGAGAGAGAGAGAGAGCTAACATAAATGACGAGTTTAATTTGTATGCAAACAAGTTGGCGGCGGCGTCGTCGTCTCGACACAAACACGATGCTGGAGCTGATGTTGACGGGCGATGAGGATGATGTTGCAGCTACAGTAATTACACACACACACACACACACATTTAAAGAAGAAGAAGAACATCCATACACACACATATAATACATATACATATATTGTAGGGAAAGAGTGAGAAAGAGAGAGAGAGAGAGCGAGCGGAAGTAAGAGAGAGGCGTTGGTGAGGTAGCCATGATGGTTGCTAACTGTTTCCGCTTGATGCTGAGTGACGTGCGAAGGCCAGGAATGAAGAAGCATTGCAACATAGTCCCAGGGAAAGGGAAAGACGAACAGAGAAAAATAGAGAGAGAGAGAGAGAGAAAGAAAGAGAAAGGGATAAAGAGGAACGAGAAGAATGAAGGTGAAGTGAAGTGAGAATCATTGTGATGAAATAGTAAAGGCATTTGTTCAGGTTGGGGCCCAGTGCATGGCATTCTGTTGGATTGCATGCTGATGCCATATCTTCGGGGCGGACACCATTTAACTAATGATGATGAAAACAAACTAACAAACTATACAAACTATACATAGTGAATCTACGAGTATATGATGGATCGAACTCAAAGTAACACACAAATACTATTAAATCGGTGAAAGCTGAAGAAGATTTCAGAAAGAAACACGAAATAAAGAAATTTTAGAATAGCGTGTGCAACGGGTTGTTCCAACGGCAGCTACAGAAGTATAATAAACTTCGATTTTGAGTGTCCAAGTCTGCGTTCAGTAAGAAGTACTCGTAGCAATGCTACTCGTTTGAGTTGCTGACTTGCAACAATCATTTTTGGGATCAAATATGCTCCACGATCGAGTGGATACACGATCCGTTTTGTGGTTCGACATGTTTTCGATCAAATGCTTTGACTTCGTTTATGAGACGCAACCAATGATTGTTTCCGAAGGCATGTCCCGAAAATAATCTATTTAGGATGCCGTAGGGGTAGCGAAGGGATAAAGAACACCAGAAGCGGTCACAGCTATTAATCCATTGTCCCTTCTCTAAGATATCGATACCAAGTGTACACAGTTGCAACGTGAGTAAAAGAGAGGCAAATACCGACAGAGTTAGTCACTGCCAGAAATTAAATAAACTACTATATGTTTTCGTACGTATAAAAGGAGGACACTGCATCTATGTATTTTGTTGGCTAAGAATCAGATTTATTGTAGTTGTTTTTCCAATCATAAGAGTACCCACTTATTAACGTATTGGCGAATGGTATGACATGTAAAACGGGCGTTGGTAAGGTGCTAAAATGGCGCTGCTGCTGCGCTGCAAAACAAGGGAATGTCTGCGTGAAGGGCACTGCTTTTTCGCTACCATTTCCAGCACAATTATTGTGTTCTGGGTTTGAGTTATATTTCTCCATTTAAAAGGAGATTCGATCGACCTCCTAATTGGATTTCGGGCAATAAAATGTCTCGCTTGACTTGCGGCAAATAATTAGCATAAACTTGAACAGTTAATTGGCGGAATAATTGGCTGAATTACATTCAGCAGTACAAAAACGGAGGGGATTTTAATGGAAGGCAAAGCCAAAACAAAAGCAAAAGGAAAAGCAAAAGAAAGCAAAGCAGAAGACACAAATCCAATGTGTAACAAAAACTAAAACTATTGGCGTCTTAATTAGCGTGCGTGTTCAATTACAATCAAGAACGCACTGCGCCACAGCCAAGGATGGATGGAGAATGGTGCTGTCGTTCTGGTAATAAGCCATTATCAGCTGCTGTTACTTGAATTTACTCGTATTTGCCAGACAAAACACACTCACACACACACAAAGAACAAAGCAGGTCCCGGGAAGCACGTCTCGCAGTGGCAGAGGGACTCTGAGAAGGCGGAGGAGAACTCTGTGGCATCCGAAGGATAGGATGCCATTCATGAATTTCAAATAATGTCGAACACTTTGACTTTGTCTTGCTGCCGTGCAATGGCAGGCAGAGCGGCAGTTGGAGTTGGAGTGGGGGTTGGGAGACGCTATATGGAGGTGGCCAACCCATGTCCTGATGTCGTGATTCCATTCCATTCCATCCGTGATGCCTGGCATGCCAAAATCCAATGAAAGACGTTTAGTTCGCCCCGGTGTCGTAGTCCTGCGACGTCGCAGGAAATTCGCAAAGAAAACAAGCACTGAAATCGCATAACTAACAATGAATTCCTAACTTGAAGCTACTTGAGCAGCCATCCAACATCCAGCAGGAGATGAGACGAACGTGGTCTAGGTCTCCGCCCTTATGCCATCCCATCCCATCCCACGTACATAGTTTCTGGCAGCAGACTGAGGTTCCTTAGAGATTTCATGGCAAAAATAACTTGAAGCGTATTCTCCATTCACCATCCTCCCCGTGTGTGTGTGTGTGTCCTGCGGTGCCTTCATTCCTATGCTGCCTGTGTGCGCTGGTCGCGATTTCCTTTTAGCTTTTTCCGCTTTTCCGTGCTTGGCTGGAACGTGTGGGGACTCTCTGCAGCTCAGCTCTGTCTGCTGTCTGCTGTCCGCTGCTTAGTTTACTTGTGGGCGCATATTTGATTTCTACTCTCTGGAATTTCAAGGAGCCATCACCTCCAGCAAGCACCAGGCTCACTAATACTCTCGACACTCACATTGAATTTCACTTTTTACGCCATTTTCATTGCAATTCCTGGCGGGATTTCCCATCGTGACAAATGATTGCATTCATGCGAGTCCATGGGTCAGCCAACGCTTGGAATCGTCTATCGTTATATTGATTATAGCGTTGATATTATTTTCGATTACCCAAAAACTGAGTTACGGATGGACGCCACCTGCCCCCACCCCTCCAGCAAATCGCATGCGAGCAATTTCATCGACAAACAAAAGCAGAATCCCTTCCTGTCTTGCTTACTTTTTGCAGGAAAACAACTACATACAAACCGAGACAAACAATCCCGAATTGAAGTTTTGGAGTGAAGTGGAAATGATTCCGAAACCGTTGCATACTTGGAACGGGCATGAGGATGCGGATGTTTCTCTTGACTCGCATTTGAAGTGAATGTGGATGCGAATGGAATTGCTGCCACAGAACTGTGCAACACAATGGATTCCGCATTGGATTCTAGTTCTAACAAAGCCCCCTTCTGACTGCAGATGACAGCATTCTGTGTTCCTGCTGTTGTCTTTCTGGCAGCGCCTTTGGACAGGTACAGGGTTCTGGCTGGGAGGTGCACCCCCTCTAAAAACATCTGCATTTTGATGGTAGCTGCTCTCACTGAAGCGTTGTGGATGCGATGAGATAATCACCGGCTAATGCAGAACAAAGGCAAGCCTCAAAATGAAAGACGGCTTATCAGCAGCGCCTCTAATCAGCGTTAGGTAACGAAATACTCCCTCCTGCCACCAGACGTGTTTGCCTTGCAACAGCAGCAACAAAAACAACATCATCATCATCAAGCATCCACAACAGCAGCAACAGCAGCGACAGCAGCGGCACGCAAATAAGCGTTATAAAAACACGGAGGAAACACGAAAAGTGTGTACAAAATAATTCCACAAGGGAGACAGAGGGTAAAGAATAAACAACGAGAAGCCAAAGGTGCAAGCCCAAGTAGCACAGTGGGCTAGAGGGGCAAAAAAGTGGCATGGCAGCACTCAAGATATTTCTCTCGATTCGGATTAAAGAAAAGCGTTCGGAATCTACGTGTAATTATGTTTAGTTTATTTTTTCATTGTTAATTAGTAGCAGAGTAGTAGAATACTGTAATATCCAGTATTCATACAATCTGTGTAGAAATATAATAGGTATGAAATGTAATGCAGCATATATAATTCTCGTATATAAGAAAAAAATTTGTATGCAAAATCTGTTCAAAAAGTAAAAAGCTATAGACTGCATAAATTGGCAATGTGTATGCAATAGGTAGGGTTCCATTTAGGATCTGCATTAGTACAATTTATCTGAATGTCTGAACATTTTACTAGTGTATTTGTTTGCCTCATCCACTGTGCTCATCCACTGTGGCATTTGGTGCGTCGTTGTCGCCAACGACTTGTTGGCAAAAGGCATTTTTACGACACCTAAACACAAGACGTTTTCTCTGCTCCGGCCGGACGTGCAGACAGGACGACAGGACAGCCAGAACGAAGACGAGGATGGAGATACATACCATGGTGGAGGAGTACGCCTGCTGTACGATGCTGCTGTTTACATATACATATATGTATGTATGTATGTAGGGGCTTGCCAGCGATTTTTGAATGAGGAGAGGAGGAGAAAATGGTAGAGTAGACTGCTAGCAAATTCTAATAAATGTAAAAGAAATTGAATGAGGTTATGGGGAAGGTTATGGCACGGCAGCTGTGAAAATGGCTGAAATTGCCAGGCAAACGCAATTTTTTCTTCATCTTTTTTATTTTTTTTTTTTTTTTTTTTTTTTTTTGTGCTCTCTGTGGGTGAAAAATGAAAACTAAACGAGTTTGTGCTAGCCTAGGCAACATCATCCTTGACTCGGATTTGATGGCAGTCAGCAAATTGCCAAACGCACTGCGGATTCGTGGTGTTCCGTGGTCGGTGTTCGGTGTTTAAAATGCGTCTGACGATGGCGACAGTGAAAATTGCTGAGCCAGAATGGATATCGTTTTAATTTTTGAAATTACAGCCGCTGTCAGAGCCGCCTTTCCACCGTGGGTGGACTCGTTAGTAGGACAGACAGACAGCGCCGCGCAGCGCCGAAGGCAGATTGTAGCCTCAACTGAAAATTTATGAACAACAATTTAAATTGTAATTGTAGCTGTCGCCGCGGTCGCAGTCGCAGTCGCTCAGAATCACTGAGGTGGCGCACAGGAAGCAGCTTCTTGAGCCACATATTGAAACGAAATAATGTAATGGAATTCCGGTAAGAGATTGGGATTTGCCTTAGACCTGCATCAGAATTATGTGTTGGCTCTACGGAAACCTAGTGAAACTCCATAGCTGTTATGGAACGCTTTAAATTGGGTTGCGTGGCTTCAACCGCATTGCCCAGTGGCCTGCTGGCTGACTGACTTTACATAATGCCTGCCTGATTTGGGCAGCCTTCCCAGTCCCCGTTTAGCACCATGTTCAGCCCCCTTTCCAGCGGCCGTTTTGGCCACAGTTAATAGCGCCCGGCTGCAGCAGTAGGCCTCAAAATATATAACGAGAGAGAGGAGAGAGAGAGAGAGGCATGTGGCGTGAGCATTGCGTGTAACTACATAATGGCCAAAATGTGTATTTGCATGTGCATGACCACCATATGTGTGCGTGTGTGCGTGCGTGCGCGTATGTGTTTGCCGAGTGCGTACGCAAAATTCATGTCTCTATACGCACAAGCGGCAACACATCGGCGAATCAATAATGATGACCTGAATACGGAAGAGCCTGCAACCGATTAACTCTGGACCCTGCAACACACACACACATGCACGCACACGCATTGCATACCCATACGCACATTCGCACGCCTCGAAATATGCAATGGAAATGCTTTACTGGTTACGGTTTTTGGTTTCATTTTACTCCATTTGTTGCATTTGCTGTTTTGCTTCAATTTGCTTTTGATCTTTCCACACATACATTCAGTTTCTAGGCCGTAGTCCCCAATCCCCAAATGCTGCATCCAGTTCTCATTTCCCATTTCCCAGTTTCATTTACGCTTTCGACAACTGCTTCCAACTGCTTTTCCCTTCGCTTTGTGTGTGTGTGTGGGAGGGAGTGTGTTTTCATTGTCCTGCCGCTTGATTGTTCAAAGCGCAGCTTTCAGGTGAAAAATTTGTTAAGTGCGAGTACTCTCCGTACCATTGGAGTCTGCCACGCGCGTACCCACGGCTATTGCAGTCACCTGCCAAGCCATTTTACTACGATACTCCCCCATACTACAAACTACATACATACATGTACAATATATGTATATGTAGATATACATGTACCTTGGTATATGGTAAACCTATGTACACTCCGACAGTTGCATATAGTAGGCCCATGCTTGCATTTCTCTTTCTCTCTCTCGCTCCCACTGACTCACTCTGTGTGTGTGTGTGTGTGCTATATTTATAGGCATGTATGTATGTGCATTCCATGTGCAGGCGGCTGCCCGTCCATTTTCATTGTGGGTCATTCCCGTTCCCCATTCCCATTCCCATTCTCAGTCCCATTTCCATTCCCATTCTCATTCCTGAGCCTCTCCTGTTTTTATGTTTTCGACGCCTGCCTGCTTCCATTTGCATTCGCACTGTGCACACGGAATCCGCTTTCCCCCCACCCCCCTCCAACTACCCAGCCACCCACACATACACACACACACTCGCAAACAAACATACGATGTATGATGCACAGACAGATACGGATACATACAGGACCCTGTCCGTCTGGCTACTCCTGTTCTTCATCCTCCTTTATGTGTGTGTGTGTTTGTGAGTATAGCGTATACGTAGTGTGGCCCATTGTGAGCCGCGCCTTTCCTCGCGCTCCGCTCCTGTCGTGTCGCATTACTCATATGCAACAGAAGCAGCAATACAAAAACAACAACAAAAAAAAAAAACAGAAAACAGAAATAAACGAAAAAGTAATAAAAAAAATTGCAAAAATTTATTCATTTACGTACAGGACCAGGGCTGGACCACAGCAGATGAGGCAGTTGAGGCACGGCTTTGGTTGTACGTTCAAAAGTGGGTCACCCATTGAAGCCTTTAAAACGCATTATATATTGATGAGTGTGTGGGTCCACCTCAAAGTTTATCATGTTTTTCATCAAGTCTGATGGATTTCAAGGAGTTTCTGTTGGTTCTTTTCTGAAGGACAGAACATCTACTTGTGAGGGATTAATGGTTTACAAATTATAACATCTTTATATTATCCGAGTTGGCTGCATCAATGTATCTGTATTTGTATCTGTAACAACTTTTTAACACTAAGGTTGAAAGAGCTGCCATTGTAGTCGCCCCTTCGTTAACCCAGATGCACAATAATTGGCCAAACATTTGCATTGTGTGCTGCACTCTTAATAGGTGGCAAGTAAATGTGAATGCTATCAAATATTTAGCCTGCGCCTGATGGAGGAGTATTCTCAATCTATTACTTTCTGATGCTGCATATTTCTGCCTCAATTCTTGTGATATGCCATTTATCTTTGTTATGCATATCAGTAGCAAATTTCTACCACCACCCCCACCCCTTGCAGTCGCTGCATCTGGCTCGACCCTTCATTCTGTCTTACTTAACCCATTTGTTATGGCACTTAAAGCCTCTGTCTGACCTCTTACAGCATTCTTTGGTCATAAACATACACATTTACACATTCATAGATACATATATCAAATATACATACTATGTACATATATGTATATGTGAGTGTATGTGTACATATATGTGCTCGATCCAGCCCTGTGTGTTGCAAACATCATTTCTGTGCTCTGTGTCGCCTCTCTTTTTCCTTCTTCTGCTGCTGCTGCTGTTGCTTTTGTTGCTTCATCTTATTTTGCAATGCATTTTATTTATTGTTGTACACACACGCACACTGTATGTTGCATGCATTTTGCATTGCCACCTATGCCGTCAGAGTGTATGCGTGTGCAACGTGTATGTATGTATGTATATGCTGTGCATTTTGTATTTACGCCTGCTCCAATTTATTTATTGTATATAGAACTCTCAACAAATTGCCGCTGCATCTGATGTTGCTGTTGTTGCTGCTGTTGCTGCTGCTGCTGTTGCAGTTGCAGTTGCATTTTTTGTTTCGACATTTTTTTGTACTGGGCGTTGGCCGCTTTATCGATTGATTTTCAAGTGTTTTGCGGCGGCCCAAGCATCTCGCATGCCCCATCCTACAACACGATGCAATGCAATTTCAATTATGCACGCACAAATAATTAAATTGTTTTAATTGTCAGAAACGAAGTTGCCATGTTGTTAATTAACGCAACGCAGCGCAATGGACGAGGGCATGGCGTGAGATATACTAAATATTTATCACTGGTTCACCGCACAGAAGCGGACAAGTGTCCGTCCAGTGACGGATGCCGGATGGGGCTGGCCGGACTCAAAAGGGAAAAACACTCAGCAGGCAAGCAATGGGCATGGCATGAAAGGTTTCCATTCGCTTTGCTTCGCTTTTGCTTCAGCTTATCTAAAATTACAGTCCGGAGCAAGCAAGGGGCTGATGCGTAGTGTGTGTGTGTGTGTGTGGCAGCCAGATTAGAAAATATTAAGGTCAACAGGTTAGTGGGCTTTACTGTACCCGAGGGATACAAAAAACGACAACAAATCCGGCCATTGGCGCAAAACTGTTTTTCAAATGTTCCCCTGAAAAGTGAAAAGTAGGTTGTGCCGCCCGCCCACCACTCCCGAAAGAGGGATGATATGTGTGTGTGTGGATTTTGATTACTGCCTAATTTGGTGACGGAGCGAATGTATAACATGGCGTATACTTAACGCTGCCACTGTATCATCCCCAAGACGCGCGGCGGCGTCTACTGCTGCTTCCCCACTTTCATGTGAAGTGTGGTTTTTTCTTGCTTGAGTGAATGAATGAAACCTTTCCTCTTATCTACCCCTGCCACACCCGCACCAACACCCACAACCATACCAATACCCATACCAACTCCCACTTGCCCCTTCAACGCAATTTACGTACAAGTGCTGTAGATATTTATATGTGTGGGATAGTGTCTGTGTGTGTGTGTGCGTGCTGATGACGATGCCACAGCGACGTTTCAGCAACACTTGTCGCAAAATGCCGCATTAAGCAACGTGCGTGGTATATAAAGTCGCCATGGGTGTGTTATGCCCCATGTTAAAGGGGAATGGCAGTGGTGTGCGGGGAGCAGACGGAACTTGGCCATGGCGTAAAGCTGATGAGAAGTGAGCTTTCGGTTAGCCCAGGGTGTGGGGGGTTTGTTGGCAACTGTTTCGGCGTGGCATGCCACTCTTACGATCGGTTAACATAAACCAGAAATGCACTGAGAAAAATCTCAAATGAGTTATCTTTCGCTTATAGCAACCAAACTATAAAGCAAAAAAGCCAGTTATTAACAAATGTGAAGCTAGATCTTACCACATGCAGCAGGTAAAGAATCCCAGAGGATATTTTATGAATATTTTTGCTAGTGCATTTCCCAAAACGCTTACACAAAAGCGGATTTTCCGCCATCCAAAGAGAGAGACGAGACCAGTGCAAAAGGAAAACTGAGAGACCGCCACACGGACAAAATGTTAGCATAATTTTAGGCACGAATGCGCTGCTGTCTGTCTCGGTGTCCTGCTTCCCTTTGCCCCGTATGCTTGTGGTCTTTTCCCCACTGAGAGGGAGTACACTACAAAGTTGTGTAAGCGATGTGTAAGCGGTGCATTGTGGGAGAGGAGAGGAGAGAAGAGGATGGAGAGGTGCGGATGGTAGGACATCTAAGCATAACTCAACGAGTCGAGTCAATGACTTCTTGGTGGCAACGTTGATGTGCCTTAATATTAACAACATCGTGCGAGGGGCAGGTTGGTGCAGAGAGGGGGGGACCAGTGGGTGCCAGTGGGAGAAGGACATCGTCCCTCCTGCACATGGGGCGGCATTTGAAGAGCCACATTGCGCATCAAACTGCCACTTAGCCGAGCACACACAAATAAATTTGCAAATGAACACGTTCCAAGCGATACTTGATGGGTTGATGGAGTAGATGGAGAGGGAGATAGAGATGGAGATGGTGCTGTGGAGGCAACACCAATGCACGGACTAGATGAAGATGTAGATGTCTCTGTGCTGGGTTGATAAGTGTGTCAACAGCTTAGGTTCTTCAGGTTCTCCGGAGTCCGGACCCTCTCTGGCTCAACTAAATCAGCAAATTGGCTCCACTTGACTACTCCCGCTCTTTGGCAGCCTCCACCCTCCCCTCTTCGTGCCTGCGCTTATTAATAATCATCTTTCCTTTTTTTTGGGGGCTCCTCTTTGGGGAATGGTAATTAAGCAACACAATAATAATCAGCATCAGGCAAGAGATGCATAAATCAGCAAATTACCAGCTCTGCCTCTCCAGTGCTGCCTGCCTCTGTTGCCTCTGTTGCTGCTTCTGCATAATTAAATAAAAGGCGAACGTGATAAATAACAATCTTTCAGCGGAAGCGAGGGGGGGTGGGGCAGAGCGAGAGCAAATACGCTTGGGAGATTTTTGCATTAAATTGATTAAATGCGCCGCACATGCAAAATGATAACAGCAGCAGCAGCAATAGCAACAGCAACAGCAGCAGCAACAGAAATTATCAACTTCGGACCGCAAACCCGTTGAGACTCATAAAAATGTGCCACTTAGCAGCGAACTGTCGAAGGAGGCTGTGCGGGCACGGGTATTGGTATGGGTACGATGGAGGGGGGGGATGTGAAATGGTTAAGCAAAGGATTTCCCAGCGGTTGGGTGCAGAGTTGAGTGTGTGGGCTACACGCACACTGCGGCATAATATGTTGCCTGTTTGTTTATGCGGCTCTGTGGCTTTCAAGAACCTCAACATCGCGCCTCTTTCTCTCCCTCTCTCTCTCTCTCTCTCTCTCTCTCGGTGTCATGGTGAGCATGCGCATAACCGCCAGTTGCCAAAATGGCGGCCTACGATAAAGAGAGATAGAGAGAGAGAGAGAGAGAGAGAGAGGGAAGAAAGAGCGGCAAACGGATGAAGAGTTGAGTTTCTGCAGTTCGTTGACGTGCGAGTAAATGTCAAGTGTAATGTCACAATCAGAAGCAATCAAACAGGCAAACACACACACACACACCCACGTGTGGTGTATAGAATGTTCTAATGCGTGTGAATTCAGTTTTGGCCACGACAGCGGCGACCGGAAATGGAACTGCAACAACAAGTTAAGGGCAACAAAAAGCACACAAAACATGGACTCCCACGGTCCATGAACAGGGAATGCAAATTGGCAACAAATATTTAAATTAATGATGGCGAAACAATGAGAGTCATTGCGATGAAACAACAGTAGGATCACACAAATCTCAGATATATTTATTATTAAATTATTCAATTAGAATGCATAACGAATATTTCTCTAGATATAGTTCCTGGCAATCCACAGTGAAAACAATTCTCGAAATATTTAAAAAATTGCTGAATTCAATGCCTTTATGTGGCCTTCTTTTATTTGTTGTGACTTTGCCCTTTGAAAGAGCGCCAAAAAACTCGGCTCTCATTATGTGCACTTTACTGGCATTTCCTTTGGCTATTTTTTTCGCCATTCTCGGCTCCTGCGAATGCAAAACTTTTTCGCCAAAATCCCAGAGAGCGGCACAAACAAAAAAGTACCCAAACAAAAAAAAACGAGCGAGCGAACTACAAAAGCAGCTGAGCTGAGCTTCAGCTCGGCCAATCTTCTCTTGGGTCAACCTCAAGTCCTGCCTTGCCTCTCAAGTCCTGCGGTGGTGGGGGTTTTGCCCGGGTTTGCGAGGGAGCCGGACGCTGGGGCAAAAGTGTTATTAGTTTCTGCGGTGCAGCCTCATAAAATGTTGTTCTTTTTCGAGTGGCGTCTCGCCCCTTCGCCAGCGCGAAGTTTTGAAGGTTTTGTTTTATTTTTTTTTTTACTTGGAAAAGGAAAATAATTAAAAATGTGAAATAGCTGGCTGGCTTTTAGTTATGAAGTTTCACAGAGCAGCTGAAAGTAGTTTGGAGAATATTTGCTGGAGATGACTTAAGATCCGGCAGCAAACCGGGATGGTAGTTGGGGGTAGGGATTAAACTGATCTGACTACCAACTGAATTACAGTTAATTCTGTTTAAATAAAAACCATAAATAAGTTTGCTCAAGGTAATTGAATTGACTCATCTAAATCATTATATATTCTTATTCATTATATACGTGCATTAGGTTATGTTTATTCTGACCTCATTTTCATGATTAATGTTAGCATCCCACAGAAATTGGCTTCAATGAATTTACTTCTGGGTTCAGCCATGAACATTTCTTCTTGATTGATTGATTGCCAATCATATATCACCGGTAAGCTTACCTCCCCCCATACACTTTTACACATGGAATACTAAGATAAATAGTAGAAGAATGGAACACCCTTCGTATATGTACATAAAGTACTTCAATAATAACTACACCTAAAAATTTTTATATTGGTTTATATTATTTACTACAGATTACATACATATAGTATGTATTCTTTTATCACTTTTGTTCATTTGAAATGTATATTTTATTAAGTCTTTTTTAAGTTGTTGTAGAATGTAAAATAATTCTATAAATTTTCTTTAAAGCAATTGAAAAGAGTGTAAATTCAGCTACGATTCAATTGATAAAATATAATTTTAAAGAAGATGCATCTAGATGGTTTTCAGTATGTAATGTGTGATTCAATTAATAAAATATACGTGTAGGATTTGGGAAAAAGCAACGCAAAGTCTGTTGAGCTAACAGAGCCAACAACAGACCAAAAGCTTTCTTATCATGTGAAATGAAGGTCCAGATCTAACTTTTTGAGGATTTCGAAGATGAGTTTCACGTTTCATGATAAAATTACGAAAATTTGTAACTATTTTTTGTCTTTAGCTCCTGAATTTCATCATTATTATGTTTTTCCAATGATACAACTTTTATTTTTATGTATAAAAAGTATTATTGTCAAAAAATAGCAAACTAATAAAATTAAAGAAAAAAATATTTTTTTATATGTGGGCGGTGAGCTAAAAAATGTTTCTGGGTGTGTATAACATTAATCGAAAAACCGCATCGAAAAAAGTTTGGAAGTTATTAATTAATCCCCGAAAAAGGAATTTTACCCATAGTGCTAAGCCGGGCTTCTCAACGCTAACAGAGCCAATAAAAACAAACAACAGCAAGAGAGACGAGAAGCAGTCGTCGTACGAAAAGGAGAAGAGAACAAAAGTTCAACGATCGCTGCAGCCATGATGAAATTATACATACAAGGTGATCCCATCCCAGAATACGAACGCTTTTCGGGGCCTATTTGGCTCAGTACGACTCGCTTACTCATAGTGAACAAAAAACTTCTGTATATATTTCTCTGTCTTGACTCTCTTATCAGACATGGCGCCAAAGCTCTCTCAGTAGTACGAGCGTAAAATAGGCCCCGGATCTTACGGATGGGATCACCTTGTGTATTATTTCATCATGTCTGCAGCTCAATTCGGTGCCAAAGTCTCTCTCGTCAACACGCAAAATCACTAGCGCAAGCAGTTAAAGAATAATATCTGCAAATATCATCTAATAATAATACAAAATAAAAAGTACATATGTATAATAAAACTGTCGTCCTGTCATCTAATAAATACGGAAAAACATACGTATTCGTCTTGAATCGTAGATGAAATCTTGTTGGATAATATAAACTTTTTCGATAGCTATCTCCAGTTTGAGTTAGTTTGGGATTACTTACTGCATTGGTTGAGTGGTTGGCAAAACTTCTATATTATACTTATCATACTATAATGTGAGAACAACCAAAAGTGTTAACTAATATCTTAGAATTCTGCATTGTTTTGCTATTTCCTCCCCTCTGCAATCGAATTTTCTCATTGTTTTTGGTTGCACTTCGTTTAAGCTGTTGTTAAGTTTACATGTGGAGATGTTTGGTTTTGTAATGCATCCGAAAGATGCATTTTTGTCATCACATCACATTACTGGGGCATGCATACACAGTCGCTGTGGCAGCTTTGTGGAAAAAGTGTGAGTAAGTTCCGTGTGTGTGTGTGTGGCATATGTCACAGCCCATTGCCTGTGTCCTCCGGGTCCTCCTTCGGGTGTCCGGGTGACTGCTGCTGCAGTTGGACACAAAATGCTCTGGAGGAGCAGTCAAGCGAAAATATGTGGGCAGGCTCTGGCCCCCCCACCCAATGCCACTTGGGCTGAGTGGCAAGGCTTGTTGAAGGCAGAGACTGCAAGTGCAAGTGTGAGTGTGAGTGCGAATACATGGACACAAGTGTCAAAAGACTTTGTGGCAACAAAGGAACGACGCGGCGTCAGATTTTGACAATTTCTTTTCCTTTTGCCGTTTTGCTTAAATTTTGAGTCTGCTCACATTTTCAGTAATTAACAAGCGCCCACGCTCTCATAGCGTTGTGGTACGATTGCCTGGCATGCCCCACTCGCTGCGTTGCGGCTTACGTGCCTCGCAATTACAAACGCGAAAAGGGAATGGACTTGAAGAGCTCTTTGGTCGGGACTTCTTTGGGTAACAGTTTCCTTTCCTTTGCCAGCAACGTAATCTCGTTCCCTTCTTTTTTTTTTTCTTCATAATTTCAGTTTTTCTTGACACTTTGGGGGCTTCTGCACGCCCCTGGGGTGGCGCCACTGGCATTTGCCAACGTCAACTTCAACTTCAACATCAACGGCAAAAGCTGAAGTTTTATTGTTATTTCCCCAAGTGCATGGAGCAGCAGGACCGTTTTATATTGGCCATAAAGTATGTCATATGACAAAGTGTGTCCCCACCCCCCGCACCCCACAGACACGAAAGCCTCGACCCTATATTCGTGAAATCCCCGAACCACACACTCCCTCGCCCTCTGATGCAATGGCAGTTCAATCAACCTTTCATAGCCATAGCTTTTGTAGGCAATTTGTTTGCAACTGCAACGGCAATTATGCAATAATTTGTGGCAAGCAAATGAAAGAGATTTACATGCAGCAAAACACACAACAAAAAACGCCATCGACCGGCAACACAAATCGATGGCGCAATAGACCAAATGGGTGTATCGAGTTGTGTGTGCCTATCTGTGTCCGTGTGGCATTGGATGTACGATGCAGGGCTTACGGATCTAGAGGCAGGTCAGTGTTCGGCCAACGCCCAAGCCTCGTCCTCGTCCTCGTACTGCCTCTTCTCCTCCTTCTGTCACTGATTGTATGCAATTGTGTTCTGCGTATGAATGACCAGAGACCACCGAATGAGTGCTTCTGACTCGAACACTCGTCCTCTGTATCTCTCTCTCTCTCTCTCTCTCTCTCTCTCTCTCTCTCTCTCTCTCGCTTGCTCCCCGTTCATGTGCTTATTTGTGTGTATTGTATTAGCCAACATAATGGGCGCAACAGCAACAGCAGCAGCAGGAAACAACAACATCTACATAGAGGCAGCAATTTCGCATTGGTCATAACGCAGGCTCTGGCTCAGGGGTCAGAGGCGGCCGCTGCCGCTTTTCCGTTTCCGGCTGTTGCCTGTTGGCGGTGGTGGTGGTGCTGGTGGTGGCGTTGCTCTCTCTCCCACTGCAATCCAATTTTCGTTGCTGCTATGTTTTTGACACTTACAAAGTGGTTACGGCTTTTGCTTTGGCATTTCTCACTTCAGCAACCGCACAACCAGCGCCCAAACACCGCATCACAGTGAAGCTGCACACACACACACACGGACACCGACACCCAAACAAAGCCGAGCCCAGAACTCGACCAATTTACCAAATGTGTGTCAAAATCTTCCCTCTGGTTGTATGGCTATGGGGCTCTATCCCAATCCCCAGTTCTACTCTGACGTACGGTCTTCCCATTTCCATTGACGAGGTCAGTTCTTAACAAAGCAAAGTCCTTGACTGGCCTGGCTAATATCCAGTTCAGTTCAAGATGATATCCAGCAGCTGCCTCTAGGCTGAAGTGGATTTCAATTAAATTCGGTTATTGCCTAGTTGGGGGTCGGATTGATTTGATAATTTCGTTCTTTAATTTGAAAGGACCAGCTGGAAATTCTATTCAAAGGGGAACAACTATGTATCGGAGGGGGAGAATGGAGATGGTCTAAGGGAATACCTTTAGTAATACTCTTAATGGTTCAAACTCTTAAGTTCAGATACATCAGTTTAAGGTTAGATACATCATAAATCGAAATAACAGAAGCCCTGGAAAGAAGCCTTTCCTGGAAGCCCGAAAGAGTTTAAAAATTCACAATTTAGCAACGATTTAAATATTTAAAGTTAAGATTTTGACTTGTACTTTTTCGCCTGTTTTGCCGTTTATTAAATATTTATTTATGATAAATCAAATCAAAAAACCTTGTTGAAATTTTGCAGTTCAATTTAATTTCTAATTGTAATTTAAAAGTCTCCAAAATTCTATAATTTCATTCAATAATTTGTATATAACTTTTATTTATTTATTGAAAATTAGCTAGGGTCTTATTTAGAGATATATTCAAGAATATTCTTAAAATGTTTAATATTTAATCCCTTAAATGAGCTAATAGTAAATCTTTCCATCTACAATGAGCGAGGTAGAATGAATCTCGGAATGTGGAAATCAGTAAGAAAAATCTTTGGCCGAGATTTGATTAGAGTATTAACCCATTCGGCGACTACTCTAAAGGCACTCTCAAATTGATAATGTTGGGATGTTGGCCAGCACATGCGAGTATTACAAATGTTGTGCATTAGGGGCATGAATTTTACACACTTATGACACCCAAGCGACTCGTAAAAGAAGCCGCACGCAAATAACATCGGCAGCCAGCCGCAAGATGTGGCAGGGAGCGAGCGCAGTCCCCGACTGTCAGGGATGTCAGCTAAGCTGTGGCATTTATTAAAGTTGCCACGCGTAAGGAGGGGGGAAGGGGAAGCTGGATCAGAGGCACTGCCACAACCATAGCCACAACCACCGCATAAGCTCATTTCCAATGGCTGTCCATGTGACAGCCATGAAAAAGCAAAGTAACGGAAGGAAACCCAAGGAAAAGCGAAGGCACCCCAGCCCCAGCCAGGCAGCGTCTTATTGTTTTGCAAGAAGGGATATCCAAGTCAGAGACAGATACAGATACACAGAAACAGACACAGACACAGACAGAGGCAGACTCCGTGGCAGAGGCAGAGGCGGGTCCCGAGCAGTTGCTAACAAGCCAGCGCCAAATTGTATTTGCATGCAAGTCGCTACATGTCCTTGCCCCGGCAGCTACAAATGTATGCAGATGCCTGCAGGATCCAACGCACACGACAGCCACGACATTCTAAGTGAATTTTATGTCGAAAAGTTTGAAAAGGATAGCGGCAGTATAGTAGCAGTCGGTCCTCCTCTGGCGGCTGCTGCCAGCAACAAGTACTCCACCTACAGCACCAGCACCAGTACCAGGACCCGGCTGCTTCTTCTCCGCTCTGCGCTCTGCCTCTGAATGTTGCAACATGCCGTGAGTCAAAGTCTGAGAGTGAGGAGTGAGACTCCTCCTCCCATGGCTGGGCGCTGTTGCGGCATTTGCATTTTCGGCTTTTCCCCTGCTCTCTTTTCTGGGGTGTTTTGTGAATTATGTAAATGCCCAAATAATAAGATTCACCCGGCTCTAACCCACTAACCCTCTGCTGCTCTCGCTCCACAAATGCGGTGTGGCTTTGGGCTAGTGAAATAACAAATTGGCAGCCATAGAGCCGGCGCATTAACTTGCTGTACGAATTGCAACAGATTGAGTGCACTTTGTGGGCCCCATACATCACATATGTATATAGTAGTACATCAAAATGTAGTTAAGAGGAATAGCGATTGTTGGATCCAGGCCCAAAATCTCTACAGCAGCTGCCACTTAAGAAATTGCGCCGCCAATTAAAAAATATTTTGTAGCCATAAACAACATTTGTTGGCCAAGTCGCTGTACGTGGCGATTCGGCTTATTCGGCGGTTATATGAAATTACGACTACGCGCTGTCTTGGGAAATTAATTTCCTCCGGCTGTCGTCTTATGTAATGCCATAAAATATTAAACAGGCTAACGACGCGACGTCCATTGAGACCGAACTCTGGGACTGAAGTTCAAAGGGGTTCCAAGTTCCCAAAGAGCGGACAAAATGGATATGAAGGACTGCGTTTGATGTGGAAACTCAATAAATGAAGCCTGAATGAAAGGGTAAACGGGAGGAACAGCACTGAGAGAAAAGTTTTGAGCTTTATTTTCTTTGATTATTAATGCTAATTCCGTTTAAGTAAATCAATTATGTGGCTTGAAATCTTTTCTAGCTGTTAGTTAAATGTTTCATACTAATTTATGAACCAGAAAAAACTTAACAAACGCACCAGAGACTTAAGCTTTTGAACTTCCGCACTTAGAAACCATAATTTTAGATGGAATTTCAGAATTATTTGAGTAAGAGTAGATTATAGAATTGAAATTTTTATCGCTCAGTGAAAACGCCTTAAATGTCAAATCATTCTTCAAGCTTTTTGAACTAAATATTTCTCTTCCCCTCCTAAATTATAAAATAGTTTGCGAGAAACTTTACCCGTTTTCAAATATATTAAACAAAATGGATGAGAATGCAAATGGGGCATTGAGGAAATCATATGGATAGTCAGTCCTCTGAGGGAAATCATAAGCATAGTCAGTCCTCCTTCGAGAAACTCATAAGAAGCGTCAGTTCTCTGACTCTTTTGAAGAAATCCTAGGCAAAGTTCCTGACTCCTCTGCAGGAAATCATAAGCCGAGCAAGTCCTCTATGCTAGTAACTTGCTCCAGACCATCCCCCTCTCCGATTAATGGGCTGGCAGCTTGCTTCGGTCGGGTCTTGGTACGCATGTTGCATATTTAATGGATTTTCACAGCCTAATCAGGGGGGCACAGGGGGCACGGACTTGCGGTCTTAGGGAGGGTTATGCCAGGAATTTCAAGCATAATTTGCCGCATATTTCTGGCTACTGTATTATTTAACTATTAACGTTCAATTGGCGCCAAGATTTATCGTCGCCGCTTACGGAATCCACATTTTTTCATACCCATCCGATTCTGTTTGCCTTGGAATTCCGTGAGGGAAGTGAGACCGTATCCGTGTCCACCGTCTGCACATCCCTCTCTTTCTCTCTCTCCACATTACCGTATCCGTATCCGTCTTAGTCTGAGCTGCACGAACAAAAAGGTAATTCAATATCTTAATATCCGCATAGATCAAGTGCAGGTACGTGCAGGTTTGCACAGTTTGACTTGGGCGCCGTTTTACCGTGGGGCTGCCCTGCTAGGGCTTCCCCTTTAAATTCCTACTGGCTTACGGGTCTTAGGGTTAGAAATGTCCTCCGTTCCCCTTCCCGCTCTTCCCTGCTCACAGGCACTTTGCATATAGCTCGGCGAGAGTCCTGCCAGTTGATTGCCCTGCGCTGATTTGCGAATAGGACTCGGGTGAAAGTGTTTTAGAGGCAAGTTTTGTTGGCCCCCCAACCCAGCAGTTCTGCTGCACCCAAGGTTATTATTATATATTTACTATATAGTACGTATTCTGCTTTTGTTTTTCGGATATTTTTGAGTTCTGGTCCTTTTCGTTTTCTGTATTCTGTTTCGACCGAAAATCTCGTCGAAAGTTTTGCAATAAAACTAAAAGTTTCAACGTTTATTGTCGCCAACTTGAAAGTTTAAACAATGGAAACCGTTCATGAGCCACAATTTTTGAGAGGTGGTTGGTTGGTTGGTTGGTCGGTGGTCGATGGGTGGGCTGAAATTGTGGCATGGCAAAAGGGTTGCCATCATCCCCATCATCATCATGAGCAGCAGCAGCAGCAGCATAATTAAAAGCCGAACCCCAGAGTGGAGCAAAAACTTTCTGTAATTCTAGTTTTTATTCCATTTTTTGCGCTATGGGATCAATTAATACATAAAAAAAGTGCAGATAAGCCGCAACGGGCTACAAAAAAAATTTCTGAATTTCCCCTGCTCTAGCAGGCATTATAAATTTGTATAAATTATGCGAAAATTATAAAATATTTAAAAGTGTCATTTGAAAGGCAGCAAACCCCGGGGCTTACACCACGCACTCGCGTACTCCGTCCATCGCAGGCTTATATTTTTATTTAACAGGACAAAATTGCTGTCGCTGACGTTTTTATTGACCCACATGCTGCTGGAAAAAGAATTTACAGAATGACAACTAAAATTGGTATTTGCGGCAGCCGTGGGTTATACAGTATTGTATGCATACCCACACTCACCCACTCGAGTTCGTATATACTGCATACATATATTCATTTGATTGTTTTGCAAAGTATTATGAGATGGTTAAGGTTTTCGAAGGGTCGAACAGGCATGAAAAATTAGAGAGCTAATACAGGCACAACGTGTTGTCTACCCACTAAAACTATCCTTCTATATATCCTTTCTTATGCACGTTGATCTGCAATAAGTGTTTAGTGGTATAGAACCAGTATCAGATTTACAATTACTCACAGTTTTGTGGATCAAACTCATACGATTCAGAGCAGCATACAAACTATGGACCCACAAGAGTAGTTTCAAACTTAGGTCCCCGAATATAGGTTTTTGCTTTTGGTTTTTTTCCTTTTATTTTTAGGTAATAAAAACGTATTTATTTAATTTTCTGTTTGCTTTGCGTTTTGTGCCAACAAATGCGCGAACAATTCATTTAAAATGTAACGGGAGCACACGCCCACAAACATAGAGAGGCCCATGTTTTTAAACATATATATATATGTGGGGCAAATCTACAAAACATATACGCACAATGCAATACCGTTATTTGCATTCGAAATCAACCGAACAACGGAAAGTCAGCGTTTTTTTTTTTTTTTTGCCGAGCATATTTTTTGGTTTATTTGCGGCATTTTTTCTGGATTTTTAAATTAAACAAAATAAAATTTGGCATGTATCTTTAATTTGGTTTTTATTTTTAATTGAATCATTTTTGAACCGTTATTTGACGGTTTTAAGCAAAAAAATAATGAATATTTCAAAATATGGTTTGTCAAAATAATTATGCCGATACATATAGATATATGTATGTATGCTTGTGTGTATGAAAAATAAATTTGCCTTTCTTCTTCTTTGTGGACTAAAGGATTAGCTTACAAACACAGAATTTACTACATATGATGAATGTTAAAAAATGATTATTTAATTCTATAGTGAATTTATTATATGGTAAAGCCCTCCCTTTAAGAGAATGTCAACTGATTTATTAAAATTTAATTCTCATAGAATACTGTTTACTATAGTATACGTTACTATATCTAGCCGTAATTGGAAGTCATGTGTCATAATCTTCAATACCAAAATAGTTCTGCATATCGGGTTTCCATTTGGATATCTGTCACAATTTCAAAAGATATTCTCCTTGATGGCAATGGCCATTGCCTTGTCAGCATTCCATTATGCTGTACACAATTCACAATTAACGATTTGGCATACTAGACAGATACGAGTACGTCTCGGTCAGCCAATGGGGGGATGGGGAGTTGCCAAAACTAAACTAATAACATCCGTTTGTGGTTTGTTCGTTTTAATTTCGATGTTGATTCCGATACCGATTCTGAGCTTGAAATGTGAATGCAAAGCGACTGTCAATTACACACAATTAAGCCGGATTTCTATGTATTTGGATTCCCATTTCCGTTGCGTGCTCCAATATTGAACGACAGCCACACACAATCCCAAAAAACACACACAAAATTGGGTCTGTGTTTGCGCACGAAGGAAAAACGGAAATTGATTTCGTTTTTATTTGTTGTTATGGAAATCCAGATTTATTTAGGTAACGTTCTCAATGCTGTACCAGTACTGTACCCCTGCCAGGGGTCACTGACCAGCCATTCGATAAGCATATTATAATAATATATAGACCACAATGATGATGACCAATCCCAAAAGCACATAAAAGATGTTGACACCGAGAGACGGAGCCTCGGAGTGTGAGCGGGAGCGATGAGTGAATGGAAAAACTTTTTGATATATTTTGCAAACAGAAATGCCAAAGGCAAATTGACAACAGACTGGGCCTGAGACCAAACCGACCCCACCAGCCCGGTCAAGATAAACCCACAGATTGCAGTGCAAACAGAGAGCCATTGAACGGGTGAGGAGAATCGTATGGAAGCCAAGCGGGGATTACCCTAAACATAAGCTACATGACCAACTCCCGGGGCTGCTGTTGCTCGACAAAAAAAGCAAAAAGAGGGGGGAAAAAAACAAAAGAAAAAGTAATACAATCATAAGCAGCCGCCCAACTTTTCCATATTTTCCCCAGTTATATGCGAACTATCTCGCCGACTCTTCGTCCTTCTGGTTTTTCGTTTTCCGTACGGAACTTCTCTACGGAACTTTTACTGCCGGAGCATACATTAGAGCGTGTTGAAGCGCATTGAATTGTGTATTGGGAATTGTTTACAATGCTGCAAAAGTTTTTACGTTCGCTTAGCCAGAGGCAAAGCGACTCGAAAGTTTCTTAAGCAATTGCCAGCGAGGCTCCCCGAGAGCCACAGAGCTCTCTCTCTCTCCGGAACTGGCGAGCTGGCGAACTGGCCAGAACACAAAACAAGAAAGAGAGAGAGAGACCAAAGTTCTGGCATTTATTAGATGCAGCAGTGCCACACTGTCCTCCCGCGCCACACCGCTCGGGACAGTGACATAACTTTTCAGCCACAGCATTTCGCTCTGCGGTTGTCACTGAAGGACTCTGGGACTCTGGGGCTGGCTTCTGGGTCTCCATTTAATTTATTTAAAATACTTTTTGCTGCTGCCCGAATTCGGGGCTGCTCTGCGCAAAGTTTCTGTGCAACAAGTTGCAACAAACAAAAGACAAAGGAATAGTTGTTCAATGAGCAAAAACGTACTAAATGCTGAATAACTTTACTATATATGTACGTACAGGCGTAATCGTAATCTACAGCAGAAGTTTCTCTAAAATCCAAACTGTATGTATCTACTTTTCTTTCATCAGACTACGTTTCTAATACTGACTTTGACTATGCCCCAGGGTCCGGCTTGTCTGGCTCTGGGGGCAATCTCTGTGTGTGTTTATCAATCAAACAAATTAACTCAGGTTTTTGTTTTAGCCAAAGTCAATTTCGCCTTGACTTTCAGCTAATATCCTGTCGCCGCATTTGCCTGGCCGAAAACTATTCGAATTTGCCAGATTGACTATCGCAAAATGCTGTTTGGCTCGTAATTGCTTTTGCTGCGGGCCCTGGGCTCTTAATTATATTTCAAATTGCTTTTTTGTCTCGCCCACTCTTTCTCTCTCTCTCTGTCTCTGTTTCGAAAGCGCAGGCGGAGGCCAATTTATGTATTTTAAATGCATCAAGGGGTATTATCATTATGACGAGATATTTGCTGGATCTTAAAGTTTAAACATTATAATTATCAAATTTAATAACCTATGTACGTTCTCGACTAGGGAGGCTGTCCGTATGCGGATAATCGCTCGAAAAGGGTACCAAAACCTTCGTTACCTCTACTTTTTTGGTTGATTCCATTCCATGAGATTACATAAATGTTTTTGTTGCTTTTTCTGGTTTTGTTCATTTTACTGTTGAAAAGTTTTCGACGTATGCGCAATAAATATACGAAAATTGCTTTTTATGGTCATTAATTAGAAGGACAATCGCCACTGTGGGCGATATGTGTATGTCTATAGGGAGGGGCGGGGACTGGCAGCTGGTTGCAGGATGCAGAGTGCCCTGGGTCTTGTCCCGACACCTGCAACAACAACAACAACAACAACAGAGTCTCAGTTACATCCGCCCGAAGGACATACTATACATAGAGCAGGCAAAATCAGTCAGAGCTCTGACTCTGACTGATGAGATTAATTAAGCAAGACAAACAAAAGGATTTTAGTTTCATGTTGTAGATACTCTTGACATACTTAGAGTTCTTGCTGTGGATGCCTGCCTCTCCTTTGGCTGCTGCTGTTGTCCTTGTCGGACTGACAGGCAGCATTGCGTATGCCGTCCGTATGCCTGTTGGCATTTTTATTGACAAGGACACATTAATTACTCAATGACATTGTAATCAAATGTATAAGCATCGCCTGAAAGCATTTGCTAGTTGCTCTGGTTGTTCCTGGTTCCTCCACACACGCACACACAAACACACGCACGCATATGGCCTGGAGTGTGTCCGAGTGTGTGCTGAGAGTCAAAGTTCACTGTGGGGCCCTGTAAATCTTTTGCCGCTTGTCAATATTGCGCATACGCCACCGTCAGTCAGTCACCGTCCCAGCATCGGTCGCTGGAATGTTTATTCAAGTTACACTGTCTGCCATGTGATAAAGCCTGGACACGCCCTTATATACCCCACACCACACAACCCAGTGTGTGTGTGTCCTGTGTTTTATTAATTACGTAATTATGTAACAAATTAAATGCATGTACTCGGACGTACATATGTACCCTCTGAGCGAAAGGAGCGGAAAGGGAGCGGAATGGATTGGAGGGCCTTTTGAGCTACTTAAACCGTTTGCCGTCGCATGTCGATGGAGCTAAGTGGGTTAACTTGTTCCCGAGGATGTACCCAGCTGCATCTCCTCCTGACACAAATCCTCAAAGGATTGCCGGAGTGCAGGAGTGCACTTCTGCGCTCCAGCTCCACGATGGAAGTTGATGAGCAGAAGAGCGTGAATCTGGAGTTTGGAAAACTATCTGCAGATAGTGCTGAATCTCTTGTGATGACTTCGTTTTTCAAAATATACATACATACATATGTACATTCGTACCTACGCATACTTCAAATGGAGGACAAGGGTCCTGTAATGTTTGTAGTCATTCCTGGGTAATGCTCGTATGTCGTATGTGGAATGCAAATAAATTTAAGCCTCTTACTGGTTGAAGGCATATTCTCAAAGCAAAAACTTAAAAAGTTCTTGAAAGTTGACTCATGCTTCTGCTAATCTATACGATGGTTACAGGTACATATTTTCATTTAGTACTTCGCCTAAATTTGTTTGAGTAGTTTTAAGAGTAGTTTGATCTCTTTAGCTCCAAGTATTTCTGGTGTTCGTTATAGAGCAGATGCTTAGTTTCTTAAGTGTAATATTTTCTGGTGTTTTGTTACTTCTTGATCATAGATACTGTTGTTTTTGTTTTAAATTTATAATTTGAAGCCATCTTATTTTTTCTGAACAATATGAATATATTTCTGAACAGTAGGAGTCTTTATCTTTAAACAAATTATGCAACTTTCCAACTAATTTAGCTACGATTTTATTAATAAATTATTTGTTAATTAAGTTAATTGTTGTAGGAAAATTTACCAAATTATTTAAAGCATATTTTGGTATAATAAATTACTAAATGAACAAACCTCTCGAACTTATTTAAACTTTTAAATAAATATTTTAAATAGATAATATTGCATTTGATTTAGATTTAGATTTAACTGCTTCAATTCATTTTTTAATAAGATACAATTTTGGATCATTATTAGGATTATGTTTAATTTTAACAGGGCTATTATTTGACAAAACTGACAAAACTACGGGCTTCCCTGGTATGTGACCAATCGAGCAATTGAAAACGATCTTCTCCTTGTTTCGGTGTCTCACTGGCTAGCAGGCCAACCCGCAACCTCTCCGAAGACTGAAGTGATCTCCACCCAAGTGATCTCACTTCCCGTGCCATCCAATAACCATACAAGTTTTGTAAATAATTGTAGATAGTCAAGGCCCATTGTACCATTCAATATCTCTAACCCCACCTTATAAACGTCTGGTTATGTTCAAATGGCATTGAACGATTCAGGCGCGAATAAAATAATAATAAACAAAAAAATATTAAATGAAGTGAAATATTTGTTCAAATTCCCAACTGGTTCAAGCTGCTGCCGCCTTAAATACAAATATAATTGGCAGTGAAATTATCTTTGCAAAGGGGCATACTTTCAATCAATACAGCTATACTCCCGTTGCGATTATTACTAGTTGAAGACTTTGACCAGTTCATATTCATTCATATCATATCTACATGTAGTTCGAAGTATATACTACGGATGTTGTTCATTTACTCCTCCATGATTAATAGGGATAATTATTTTTTTAGTTATAGGAACATCTTTTATAGGATATGTGTTACTGTGTGTTTTGTGTATTTTTGAGGAGCTATTGTAATTAAAAATGTATTGTCTGCAGTATGTTAACTAGGGATATATTTTGTACAATGAGTTTTAGTTGGATAACGGAATACGATTTTTTACATTCCACTTTATTTGATGGAAATTCCAGGAAATAAGATATAGGATATAGAATCACTAGGAAATTGGTTTCCAAAATGTGAATATATCTTATCGAAAATGTTACGATTTGACAAACCCCAAACTTGGTGTAGCCCAATATACTATATGGAATGAGATTTTAATTCAAATAACTGTGTTGTGTTTTAAGAATAAACACAGATATATACGTATACTTCAGTGCGGCGGAATTACAGCAGACGACTCCACATCAGCATGGCTCCCAAAGAAATCTGAGTAATTACAGAGCTGACACTCAAAAGTTTATCCACTTCCCACTTCGGGACGAACGAACGACAGGACGAGGCAGCACCTGCGCTGGCAAGGACATTCCAACTCCGACCATAAAAAAGTTTCGCCTCCACATTTGTCTCATTTTCCCCTGTAGCCGTCAAGGGTCTCCGGTGCTCCGGTGCTCACCTACCCGCTGCTCCGTTGCTGCTGCTGCTCTTGGTCCTGGTCTCACATTACACCTCGGCACGCATTTAAAATCCAAATTAAATATTTCCGCATGAAGCTCAAATCTTACAACTGATTAAATAACCCAGGACCGGAAGAGGGCGGATGGCTGGCAGAGACGCAGGAGGATTTGCTGCTCTGGTCCTGGGTGCTGACAAAATGCTGCGGGGCAAGTCAAAAAGGCAGTGAGAGGCCGTGGCAGGGAAGGGCGTAAATTGCGACAAATACGAGAGTGCGTCAGAAAATACGACTATACTATTTATACATCCATACATGTATTTATGTAGCTATGCAAGTCTGTATGTGTCTGTGTGTGTGTGGGTATAATTGGCATGCCAGTAGACACATGTATGTACGTTTGTGGGATCCCTTCTCTGCTTGTCCTCTCTCACTCCTCAGAGAGGACTTTCTCTCTCTCTCTCTCTGTCGCTGTCGACGTGTGTTGAGAATTTTTTTTAACAAAACTCTGCTCTGCCTTCCGTTGTCCTGGCGTAATTGTGTTGTTATTTGGCATCGCCTGAAACTTGCTCCCTCCTCCACTACCACACACCACTACGAGGAAAGGCAATTTGACCTGGCCAAAACGACGAGATGCCGCCACCTGGCAGCTAGCTGGCTGGCTGGCTGATGTGTGTGTGTGTGATTGTGCGTTTTATGAATGAATTTAGTTCCCTCCAAGGCCCGGACTTTATCGCCGCCTTGCTGATTGCAAAAAGGTCGGAATGGAAGATGACAATGCCAGCAGCAACGGAGCAAAACTTTGTCCTGAGCCACAGACTCCATCTACTGCTCCATCTGCTGCCACAGCTCTCCAGTTTCAGCTCCAACTCCATCTTCTCCATTAGTTTCCGCTGTCCTGTCACTCACTCGCTCGCTCATTGCTTACACTAGCAACATTTGCAGGAAAAGTTTCCTACAGCGTTCGTCCTGGCCAGACGGGGCCAGGCCTGGTCGAGTCGGGGGTCTCGTGCTTGTGGCACGGCCAGGGGTTAGGTGGCGAGGTGGCAAAGTGAAAATCATTTGCACGGTAAAACGTTTTTCGGTAAACTCGACTTGACTTAGATTTTCGGTGTATGAAATAAAATTACCAACAAATTGAAAATTGCATCCTGCGTGCAGTCCTGCACCCGCTGCAACACCGCGCCGCATTTCCCTGGTGCCCCGTTGAAGTTGTTGCACGAAAGCCGAAAACTTTTCCATTTTATACCCAAGGATTATGCTATGAATATAAAATCTTGCAAAATTACACTCTCCACACACACATACTAGTACACGTGCCGCCTACATGCACACGTAGAGAGAGAACTGTAAGTTGCGGTCGTGACGTGGCAGTGGGCGGTGCCAAAGGTTATGACTGTGTGAATGTGATTTGAGATTGTGTGACTTAGTTAAGGCTGCACTGACAGAAACTACAGGTGCTAGTGTTCCATTCGAGCAGATGGTGGATGATCAAATTATGAGCCAAACTTGAGCGTGATTGATGACTTTTGGAAGGGTGGAAAGGTTGAAGAACCCTGCTAGTTGCTGATGGGAAATACCCCTTCCCATATAGAGAAACGTTGGTCATATAATGAATGACTTATGGTACGTAAAACTGTGCATAGGTATGTACATACATCTGTAAATATATTCTATAAATGTTTATGAATATATTCTACATATACATTATTCTATGTATACGAAATATTTCCATCCATGTTTAAGGTATCCATTATTATCGCTTGAGTGAGTGACTATGAAAGGAAATGAAACTACATATTTGCCTTGATTTGAATTTGTACCTATATAAGTTTCTGTTACTAAGATAAGTTTGAACTAACATCAGAAATTTGTTATGAACTTTGATATTTGCAATGCAAAATTCTATTCAAAAAATGGTCGATGTAATAGATTGATTGATTCAAAATGAGCTAATGAATAGATTTACAAATTGAGATAAGAATGAGATTCAAACCGATGAGACGACTTGTAATAGTCTGGCATTCTCTCTGCCTCTCTTCAGTTCTTTTCACTTGATTTAATACAATATAGTATAGTATAATAAAGGAGAAGATGACATAGATAATGAAATGAAGAGATTAAGAGATGATCTTGCACAGAGCTTCTGTAATTTCCTATAGCGGATTTCTGTAGCTGAAACTCTCAAGGTAAGCGGAATCTTGTTATCCGATCAAACTAGTCGAAAGACTTTTCCCCTTAGCAATATGCAACACCAGGCATGTCGCACAAAGGTCGCACACTCTGCTGGCCGCCGGCTAAGCAGGGCGCTCAGTGTATCTTCTGAAGTTGCTGCAATTTGAGAAACTTACTTGCAGTTCCTTGCACCGGCTGCATCATCCCTCGGAGCGTCGGAGGCAGCTAAGGAGCAGCATCTGGCACGGTTGCCACAGGCGCAATCATAAGCCAACACCTAAGCACGTCAACAACAGGGATGTCAGAACACAGAACAGGGAAAAGGAACAGGGAACAGGGACAGGGACAGGAACAGGGACACCCAATCCCGCCCCTGCAATCTGCAACCTCATCAGCTAACACTGTTTAGTGGGAGATGCAGCGAAACTTTTGCACCGAACTACAAGTAAAACTAAAATTTGCCAGATCATTGCTTCCGCTACGTGCAGGGACTCGAAACGCGCTGTGGATGTGCAGGGATTTCACCCCACTACGACACCGCCCTGCACCCAAAAATAAACATTATTATGCATATGCTGTCCCTGCAACACTCTGGCTGGCAGCCTTGTTGCAATTGTCAGCGGGTGAGAAAAACTTAATTCGAGTGCAGCCGAGGCATGCCTCAGCTTGTTGCTGTTTTTTTTGTGGATTCTTTGCGGATTGCCTATGTTTGTGTGTGTCTTGTGGCACAACTTTCTACCCAAATTAAATGTTAATTAAAACGTTATCAGCCGTAGGAGTAGGAGCAGGCGCAGGCGCAGGAACAGGAGGGCTGCAGGAGTACGCGAAATGCAGGAGTTTCGAACAATTGTTTGCCAGAGGATTGCATTGCTGGGGCTTTGAAAGTTAAACATAATTTCTGCACGAATTGCCACTTGGCGAGTCTTTGCTTTAGCTCCGCCGCTGCTGCTGCTGCTTGCTGCTTGCCACAGCTTTGCCTGCTTGCCACTTGAGCGTAAATTGCACAGCTCCACAGCCAGAGACGGAGATGTAGTCGCAGTCGGAGTCAGTTTCAGAGCTGCAAATTCAAACACACAGGCAGTCGGGAGGGCAGCAGAAAATGAAATAAACGTGAAAGCCAAGTAAGGCAGCGAGGCAGCGATCCAGTTGCCAGTCCCCAGTCCCCAGTCCTTTCCTTCCATTGAGCCACTACAAAACTGCAATGAATGGTTAATCAAGCAGCCGGCCTGAACAGCTTTGGCTTCATTTTACAGCAAGTTTCACTGGCAGTGGAGTGAAGTGGAGAGGAGTGGAGAGGCGAGGAGTGGTGTGGGTGGACTGGACTGGAGTGCAAAGGAGCGCTGCTGGATGGGGGCGAGAAGCCGAGTTCCAAGTGGTAGCTGCTTAACTGCAGGCCCGAACCGAGTACAAGTGCGGCTATATACATATAATGTGCTGAACGCACAGGAGGGACAAAGCCCAGAGCTAAATAGGCCGAGTGCAAAAAGGCAAATGCAGGCAAAGGTGCGCCATGCTTAACATGGGGCCATGGACATAAGGCCACACAGAGGATCTGGCAGTAGTATGTTGGAATTACTATAAGCCATGGCTAAGGATAACCCCCATACACACCACACACATGCAAGCAGGCTTGTGCATTGATATGTAATTGATGGATGCATTTGCCAGCCAGCCACTGAAACTAAAACTTTGAGCCACTCCGGGGCCTCTCCATCGATTGTGCGGTCAAATAAAGTAGTTGATGTGCACAGGAACTAAAACAGAACTAAAACTAAATGTCCTGAAATTGACCAGTTCAAACGAAAATTAGTTTAAATCTTTAAGAAATTATAGCTTGACATTTTGTATTAGTCGAAATTCAGTAAATTCAGTTGAACGTATTGGGAATGCATCCCATAAGTCATCTATTTGGCCATCAAAGTGCCAGGATTCTAAATCATAAAACTTAATACCAATATTTACCCTCTGCAAAGTTTCAACATGAAATATATTTTTACGACCGCCGTAAGCTGCTTTATGCTGCAGGCCGGACAGCAGCAGCAGCAGAAACAGCAGAATAAATACGAGCAGATGCAATAGTAAATCCCTCCACCGGCTCCCACCTTTGGCCACACAACTGACAGTTTAACTATCTGTTAAAACAAAACAAATAAAAAAAGGAGGGGGTGGTGGAAAATAAATTTTTTCCATTTTATTGGCTGAAAAGCTTAAAAACGTTGAATTTCTATTAAATATCTGGCGCACACGTCGTATACGTAATATCAGATTACGGCAACGGCTTAAAGGCAAAAACGGCACAAAAAAAAAAACAAGCAGTGAGACTGGGGAGCTGGGGAAGAGAGGCAAAAGGGATAAAAAAAGGGAGAAATAACAAAGCAAAAAAAAAAACAAAGGTAAATACAGAAAAGGAAAGAAGGAAAAAAGCAGCAAACACAAAAAGCGCTCGCATAAAATAAAATGGGAATCACACGGTGAAAGAGAGGGGATGTTGGTGGGTGGTGGGGGGAGAGAGTTGATGCCTGGCTATAAAGGTGCTCACGTTTTTTTTAATTACCTCGTTTAAGGCATAGCCGTAGCCCCCTCTCGCCCACAAATGTGTGTGTGAGAGACGTCCCTCTGGCCGCGTGTGTGACTGCTACGATTCTACTCCTTTAGCTCTGTGTGTGTGTGAGCTGCTACTCCTACTATACCTGTGTCTGTGTGTGTGTTCTGGCGCTTTTATCAACTCGTTTCGCCGTGTTTTACTCACTCGCAGACGTTGCCATAAGTTTTAATTAAAATTACTTTGCCGCCCTGCCTGCCTGCTGGCTGATGATGGTTCCAGGATTCAGATGCTACACTGCCACTGCACCATCCACCTGCTCCTGCTCCTCCACCTGCCACTCTGTTGGCCAAGCTGAGTGTTTTGCTGTGTGCTTTTTGTTATTTGCTGTTTGACTGCTCTCACTCATCACCTGGGCCCCTTCCCCCCTTACCTAGCACACACACCAATGTACGAGTTTTTGCGGTTCTGGTTAGACCCCCATAGGCCCTACTGGCAGCCAAGGGTGCCCTCAGACTTTTTGCTGCCTAGGCCTCTCCTGACATTGCCCCTCATTGCAATGACAATGGCAGTGACGGAAGTGCCAGGGCTTTGGCCGGATATTAAAATGCCCACCGCGTACCGGCAAAATATTGAACAATTATCAACCGGAAAGGTTGGCTTTCGATAGAGTTGTAGTTTAAATATTTCAGCAGGAAACTTAAAGCAGATAATGTGGAATAAAATGTTGAACTATTCCCATAAATCCTATGCAGTTAGCATAGCAGCTGGGAAGTGGGGGGCTGGATGCATTTATTGAGTGCTGATATTCAACTGGGCGTAACATCCTCTGCCATTAGTTTCGAAGAGCGGGCTCGCACCATGGACTCTATGGACTGTATGGACTGTATGGACTCCATGGACTCCGCTGGGTCGTCGCTGACATCATTCAAACCGGCAGCCAACTGTGAAGCGGAGCGAAGCCAAACGAGCGGATCTAAACGCGCAGTTCAACGCTTGGCTTGCCCCCTGTCTCCCTGACTCTATCCCTGCCTCTGTCCCAGAACAGGGGGTTGTGGAGGTCCTGGAGTACGAGTATATTTGCCACATGCTGATAAGCAGACATAATAATAAAAAATGTATGAGCTGGCTGCCTGGCAAGCGGCAGTCATAATAAAATGTGCAAAATAAAATGAAATGGCGAATAACCACAGCAGAGAGGAGCCCAAAGCCAGAGGACGCGGATGAGAGGACTGCGACTAGAACGTTGGCGGCAACGGATGTGCGCCAAAAGCAGCAACGGAAACGTTGCACAATTTTGCGGCGACAACGCTAAGATGGGCAGGGCGTGGCCGGAGTTGTGGGCTGGAGCTTTTGGTCCGGGGCTCGGGACAAATGCGACATAATGAAGTCAAAAGTTGTGGCGGCAACCGGCCCAAAAGAGTTTTGAACGTTTTGCTAATGAGTGCTCAGAAAGCTGGCTGGCGATTATCAGGCAGAGCAGGAGTTGGTCTCAGGTCGCACAAAGCCGGTGGGGCACCAGATGATGCTGGTTGCTACCAGGATACTACATAGCTGACAGGATACTCCACGCCCAATTCAAGCTTCATCAGGGGCACTGGGTGCTGTGAGGGTAGCTTTTTGACGCAAAGCTGCTTTCGAAAACAACATGTTAGTTGCATAACTAGTTTAATAACGAAAACCAACAAGGAAAAACAGAAAAATATTGCCACATATAACTCCACTCAACGCTGGGGGATGGTGGATGCCCATGTTGCTGATGTTGTTCATATTCTGCGACAGAGGCGACAACATTCATGGCCTTTGGCATTAAGAACCTTCATAAATTTCATAGAGTGAGAGAGCGGGAGTGAGAGAGAGAGCAGTCAATGAGCAAGTGGCAGAGCAAAGACTAGCCGGATCTGATGGCGTGGCATGGCGTCGGAGTTGTCTGCATTTGATTGATACTTGATGAAGGCTGCCCCTCCGCCGAGAGGCAGGGAACAAGTCGGAGGAGCAAGAGCTCCAAAATAAGCTGCTGCCAGGCGTTGCTGATGCTGGATGGTGATGATGTTCTTGTTTGTTTGTCCTGTCGATGATAGCGCTGTTGTTTTTTGCTGTTTTCAGAAGCAACAACAATTTAATAATAGATTCATTACACACATACCCACACACACACAGCTACCCCTTAACACACACACACACCCACACATGAAGAGGTTCCATCTTCCGCATGGCATGAACGTATCGTTGTGCCAACAGAAAATAAGTGTCTCTATATAGAATATAATAAATTGAATAAATTTTCATCAGCAATAACAGTCAACAGCCGCAGCAGCAGCAGCAACAGCAGCCGCAGTCACATTATGTTAACAAAATAGAAAAGCCTGAGAGTCGGAGGAATTCCAAGAATAAAATATTGCTAGCATGAGCAGGGATTGTGGAGTGGAGGAGTAGGTGGAGTGTGGAGGTGGAGATGTCGATGTGATGGCATGAAGGGTGCGAATAGCTTGACAAGTGATACGAGCTGTAAGCAAAACGAATGACAGTCACATCTACAGACAGTCGAATCAGTAATTGACGATTGTGTGTTTGGTTAAAATAGCTCTGGAAACAGCTTTAAATATATATTTCAGAATTCTCAACGATACCTTCTGCCATTTATAGATACGCTTATTGGTCTCTCCCTGCTAAATGCTGACCAATTTTTGTTTGAGTAGTGTTCCCACGTTGTGTCTTCCCTTCAACACTAAGAGTCATCGCACAGACAAGAACCAAAAACCCTCAGCCATATCCTTTTTCACATCCTGTAACTGTCAGCCGAACGTATCTGAAGCGAAGCGTCGAGGCGCTAACATTTTGGAAGTTTATTTGGCATGTGGCAACATTTAGTCGGGAGTGGCGGCGGCGGCGGCTCCTGTTTATCTGTGGAAGAAGGTTATTACTCGTGTCTGTGGAGCATCAGACAGGGCCAGAGACCCTTTCGCTATTTTTCAGTAAAGTTTTTGCGGGGCCAACGCGCTGGCACATACGAATTTCATAAGAACTTGCTTTGATATTTTATTTATTTTTATTTGCACAGTGGCTGTGCTCATTTTTTCCTGCTCTTTTGCTTCCTGCTGCCGCCCTCTTGCTGTTTTCTAATCAATTCCAAATCATTTAGCACACGCATGAGCTGTCAGTGTCGGCATTAGTAGTATGGGGGTATGTGTGTGTGTTTGTGGCGACGCCATTTTGATTGCGTTAAAGTTGCGCAACTTTAAGCGTAGCGGGAGAGCAGCAGCAAAGGCAAAGGCAACGGCAAAGGCAAAGGCAGAGGCAAAGGCAAATGGCAGTCATAAATCAGGGTCGTGACAGGGCACAAAGCCAGCAAACAAAAGCCAAAAGCTGTGCTGGTAATTATGGCTAATTAACGTGGCGAAAGCCAATGGCTGCCAATGGCTCTCCCCAGCGTCCATCAATACGAGTATTATGATCCAAATATTCCGAGACTTCTTTTAATAAAATCATCAAATTTGCCTCAAAGCAACATAAAAGGCTTTTGCGGCAGCCATAAAAAAGTCGTCGTCGTCGTCGTCGTTGCCGTCCTTGTCATCAATGTCGAATGTCCATATCGAAGGACGTATGTATCCATGTATCCATGTCCATGTCCGTGTCCGAGTCTGTGTACCGTATCCCTTAGTTGTACAGCAGCCGGAATGTTTATGTTCAGCACATGCCCTTTCTGAAGTAGTTCTTGAGTAGATCCAGCCCCAGGACTTGCCCGAAATGTAATTTAAGTGGCGTAAATTATGGTCAAGAGGTTGCGTTCGGCTCGAACCCTGGACCCTAACTTGGCAACTGGGAAAAGGCAAGCCCATGCCGATAGCCCATTATCGTGGCTGCCAGAAATGCTTTGTTACATGTGTGAAAATCTTGCCCCTTCTCGGTGGCACACGAGTACCTTCCCAGAAGTAATTTCGGGCAGTTTTATGTGCATCCCCAGACCTTGGGGCGGAACAAATATGACAGTCGACATTGCTACACTGCTGCTGCTGCTGCTCTCTGCCACAAAATGTAATTTCTGCTGGAAGAAATTATAAACAGCAGGGGCTCTTTCCACTTTCCACTTTCGACTTCGGACTCGGGACTCTCCACTCTTTTTGCTCAGGACCTTTTCGCTGGAGTTCATTGTCTGTCCGCAAAAGTATTTTTGCTTCCAAGTATTTACTTGGCTGCTCTGCAGCGAAATGCGCCATTCAGCACGTTCCCATTGTTCATAATAAATGTTCATAAATAAGTTGATTAGTTTTTTATGTGGTTTGGCTGGAGACCGGGCGACATTTTGGGGCGCCCCAGTGCCTTATGGCCCGACTACGACTACACTGCTTGAGGACGGTAATTGAAAATGGCTCTCAGTGCGTGATTATTGTATTTTTTTGTGCCACTTTGCAGCATGATAGGACAGAAAAACGTTGCCACTTCCACACTCCCATGTTGCTTTATTTTTTTTTTGAGCATTATTAACTGTGAATGAAAAATGCACGTTAAGCGGCTTTTGAGCTTAAGCGAGTACTTTAAAGCGAATATGGGGAAAACGATTTTAAAAGAATATTCGTAAAGCTTTTATCATATTGAAAATATGAAATTCCAAGCTTGAAAGAGCTGTTGAATTATATCTGAAACATTTTCTTCTGCAAGTTAACTGAAACAGTCTGAGGAATGAACAACATCTGCCTCGAGAAAGGAACAAGTACTATAGTGGCTCAAAGGAAATCTATACTATTTTGATAAAGGAAGAAAGTTGCACTTTTTACATACGCTTTTACCATATGTAATTCTATACTTTTACATTCTCCTGCTCCATCTCCACCTCCACTTTTACATTCAATCGCTCTCAACTCATCCGTATCTTTCTTGACCAAACTTAAACAGTTTATGAGCCTTTGATTTGCATTTTCCCAAATGCACAGAAACTTGAATTTAAAATCATTTTTCCAAAATTTTCACACAAAACTTTGAAGATTGAAGAAAATGTTTTATTTTATGGCCGCAAAATCACATCAAGTAAACTTTTCTTTAATAAACTTCTTCGTCAAGCAGTTACAGTTTCTCGATTGTCTCTTCAGCTAAAGCGGAAACTAAATAACGTTTATTTGTCTACATATACGTACATACATATATACATACATACTTGTTGTATATGTATGTTGTGTTCATGCGTGTCCCTATCATCGCAATTTCCGCTCCACGAATTGGAATTCAGAACTACAGGGGGGGCAAAACTTTAGAGAAGTCTCTTTCTCTGTCTCTCTCTCTCTCTCTGCCACATACATTTCGGGGCAATCCTCGAACTTATCGCCTCCTCCAGCGATATCAATTCAACAACTACTATACTTGGCAAATTGTTTGCCATTGCAATTTCCGTTTAATATAGACAGAAGCGATCCTAAAACAATCTATTTTTTATGGCTCGTAATAGATTTTCGTTACTCTTCTGTTATGTGATACCCTTGAGAGGGGGAATTATGTTGTTTGTATTAGCAAAAGAAAGCTCTCACTAAGCCATGTAGTTGTATGAATATTAGTAAACATAATGACCATTAAATATAATAATTCCAGCCAAACAGTCTGGTATTCCTTCTACATTTTGTAGGTACATATTATCTATTATCTATATTAGTCCCATTTAGGGTGCTAGATACTTCGGCATGTTTGTTGTCAGGGCCTAACTGTTTGTAGATTAAGTAACTGTTGCAACAACTTTTAATTATTTAATGTGCTACGTTCGGGCACAACACAAAGCTTAGACTTTGACTGCAAATGCATTTTGCATAATTTGTATGTGCGTTGAGGCGTGCGCAGGCATCCTCATACCCGTCCCGACCCTACCCGTATCGCTTCGCATATCAATCCCCTAGCCCTCAGTCCCAATCCCAAGCCCATTCCCCTTTCCCCAGCCCCAGCCCCCATTCGTTTGCCGACTGTCAACACCATGAGGAGAAGGAGGACACTGAATAGATGGAGTTTGAGCCAAAAAGGATGATGTCTGCAACATGGGGTTGCAAGTGTGTGTGCGCCTCTCTGTCTGTTTTTTTTAATTCCATTTATTTAATTGATCTACTTTACTTAACTATTTACAATAAGGTGACATGACTATGCGAGCCCGACAAGTGTGGTACGGCCGCGAAGCAATGCTTCACACAAGTGGAGGCGTCGCTTAGCCTTGCTGCTCCCTTCTCTGGCGCTCAACAGCGCGCAGTTCCGTCATAATCGCAGCCGCGAAGTTACTGGTCGCCTCCCAGTTACCTGGGGACCTTAGCATGTACTGCACCAGGTTGTGCTTGGATATCGCCCCACCCAGGGCTACTTCCAGCTGGTGACGCTGCGCCGTAAACCTGCCGCACGCAAATATTGAATGTTCGGCGTCCTCCTCCACGTTGTGTCCGCACCATGAGCACTCTGGTGTGTCCTCATGCCCGAAGCGGTGCAGATACTTTGCGAAAACAGCCGTGGCCGCTGAGTAGCTGAGTTAGGTAGAAATTTACCTGGCCGTGCTTTCTGACAACCCACGCTTCGATGGATGGGATGAGTTGGTGAGTCCAACGACCCTTGGGGGACCTATCCCAACGTTGTTGCCACTTCCGGAGGTTCTGCTGTTTGCAAGCCTTGCGCACCTGCCGTTTGTCCGCTGCTTCCATGCCTCTGCCATGCGTATCCCGATGGTAGGTGCACCGCTCCTCCGCTAGGAACTCAAATGGTGCTATTCCCGCTATCACGTGAGCAGCATCGTCCGAGACTGTTCGGAAGGCACTGACTATTCGAAGTGAAGAGAGTCGGTGAGTGGCTGCCAGGCCTCTGGTGTAGCTCGCAGTCTGTAGTGCCTTTGTCCAGATTGGCGCCGCGTAAAGCATCACCGATCTCGTCACACTCGTTAGGAGCTGTCGTCGCCATTGCTTGGGTCCTCGGGTGTTCAGCATTATCCTCGACAGCGCTCTGTTACTGGATGCCGCCTTTGTGTTCATGTACGCCAGATGCTCTCGAAAACAGAGACGTGTGTCTATCAGGACGCCAAGGTACTTGATAGCCCGCTTTTGATGACACTAGGGTGCCTGCCACTGTGATGCTGGCCGTCTCCACTTTCTTCCGGCTGGACACCAGCACTGCCTCGGTCTTGTGAGGTGCGAGTTCAAGCCCGACCAGCTCTAGCCACTGCTGTATAAGCGCAATCGTCTGGTTGCAGGTCGTCTCTACTGCGGCCAAGTCCTTAGCCACTACCAGGACAGCCACGTCGTCCGCAAAGCCCACCACATGCACTCCGTGGGGGAGTCTGAGTCGCAGTATGCCGTCGTACATTGCGTTCACAGTAAGGGACCCAATACCGACCCCTGCGGAACGCCTCCAGATACCTCGTATTGCTCCGTGCCAACAGGAGTGTCGTACAAGAGCAGCCTTTTTCTCGAAGTAGCTTCGTACCATGCGCTGAAGGTACATGGGTGTATTAAACCTCCCTAGCGCCCTCAAGATACAGCCCATCTCGCCGTGTTGAACGCGTTCCTGATGTCCAGCGTGACCATTAGGCAGTACTCCTTGCAGCCGCCTTTCCACCGAGTGCCAGCGATTGCCCTAGATGCAATGTCTACCACTCTACCCACGGCGTCAATCGTGGATCTGGCCTTGCGAAAGCCGTATTGATGCGGTGATAGGTCACCAGCATCCGCGATGGCTCGTTCCAGTCGCGAGCACACCACTTTCTCGAGCAGTTTGCCCGCTGTGTCTATCAAGCAGATTGACGACGCCATCCCTGGCGGCTTGCCTGGCTTGGGAATGAGCACCAGCTTCTGCGTCTTCCACCGCGTAGGAAAGACTCCTTCGCGAAGGCACTGATTTAGCAGCTTCACGAAGATTTCCGGGCGCAGGGGAAAGGGGGCTAGTATGAGGGCTCGATTCGGGATAGAATCCGGCCCCGGGGCTTTGTTCGGGCTAATGCTCCTGGCTGCAGTTGAGACCTCCTCGAGAGTCACCTCCTCGATGTGGGCCTGTTGCAGCGGTGGGATTAGGCAAGGGGTCTCCTCGATGTGATCCACCATGCGCGGGAAAAGCTCCTCCACAATGCATCTGGCCATGTCGGGGTCCGAAGGGGGTCCCTGCTTCTTGGTGCACAGCTTGTTCGTAACCAGCTTGTAAGCCCTTCCCCATGGATCTTGCTCCGCAGAATCGCATAGCGTCAGAAAGCACTGGCGTTTGCTATCCCAATAGCGGCCTTTCAGAGCCTCCGGCAGTCTCTAAAGGTGGCCTGCCATTGCGAGAAGTCCGTGCTACCCCGCGAGCGCTGGTAGCGACGACGTGCGTGGTTGCACTCCCGGCGTAACTCGGCAATGCCCTCGTTCCACCAGAAGACTGGCTGGTGGTGGCGCCCATAATGCTTCCTCTGGGCCATGGTGGCGGCACATGCTGCATCGATGCTCTCCATGACTTGGTTGGCCATGCACTCCGCGTTACCATGCGTCACGAGGTTTGACATCATGTTCGAAAAACAGCGCAGTGTTGAACCTATCCACGCGGTAGCATTTCCATCTAGGCGCGTCTGCTATGACGCCAGCAACCTGCTCGCCAATGTTGCAGATAATGGCCATGTGGTCGCTCGCTGTGTAGGCGTTGCTGATACTCCAACCCGAGGTATTGAAGAGTGAGCTGCTGGTAAAGGTGAGGTCTACGATCGATCCGAATCCTGCCCTGGAGAAGGTATGTTGCACACCCTGATTGAGGAGCGCTATGTCCAGGGGTGCGATGGTCTCCAGCAAGACCCTACCTCTCGCATTCGTTGAGGCGCTTCCCCATTCCTCTGCCCACGCGTTGAAATCGCCTCCGATAGCCACTGGGTGATGATCTTTGACATCAGCCGCTAGGTTTTCCACGATACCTGTGAATTCGGCGAGCGACAGGCTTGGGCGAGGTAGACACTGTACATCCAGACCCTTCCAACCTTTGCGCGTACGAATCCCACCTCCGGGCTTACGTTGGTGGCCTGCATGGGTGTGGTACCGCAAAGCCATAGCGCGGCTTTTTGGTGGCATCCAGTAAGAATACCGGGGACTCCGGGGCGGTATGGCTCGCTGATAATGGCAAGGTCTACCGCCATTTCTCTCACTGTTTGGCTTAGCAGGTCCTGAGCCGCAGCACAGTGATTTAGGTTGAGCTGTAATAGCTTCATCATTGCGGCGGCAAGCTGGACCCACCTTTGGCTGCTGGGCATCTCTTGCTACCCGCGTAGTGATCCGTGTCCTTGCCCTTGTTAGCCGTGCAGATGAAGCAGCGTAGATCGCTCTGGCAGGTTGCGGCCTTATGGCCACTTGCGCCGCACCTGAGGCAGCATCCGGTGCGATCCACCGCGCTCTTGCACCTGATTGCGACATGCCCAAACTCTAGGCATCTATAGCAGCGTCTTTGGGCTGACCTTTCCCTGATTCTGCAGTTCGTCCAGCCGACTTTGAGCTTTCCTGCGTTCAGCAGGGCTCTTGCATGTACCGGGGGCAGGCATACAACTGCCAGTTGTGTACCAGCAAAAAGGATGGCCTCAGGCTCTTAATAGCTCCAATGTCTACGCTGGGTGCGTCCAACATTGTGGCTATCGCTTCTGCGATGTCCTCCTTCGTGGCCAGACTGTCAAGATCCTTGATCTCCACGCCCAGCTCCTCTGTCACCGCTCTAATGCCCGACTGCAGTCCCAGTGCAGCGCTAATTTCATCCCTGAGTTTCGCCGTGTTGCTTTTGCTCGCTCCGTTGAGCTCTAGAAGCAGTTCGCCCTTTGCCGTCTTCCGGATTTTGTTGACGTTTTTGCCAACTTCCTGTAGCATTCCGTCCTGCCGCCTAGTGACCATGCGAAGGATGTCACTATAGCTGAGTTCTCCTTGGGGCTGGATTATAATCGCGTCCGGTCTTGGCTCGCGCTCACGCGGCTCCTTCTCTTCCTTGCCTTGGGGCCCACCTGCTGCCATTTGAGTTGCTTTTTGGCGGCTGGGGTGGCACCATGGTCAACTGTTCCAGAGGGGGTTTTTCGCCCTGGTCCAGCGCCGGCAGCTCGAGTTGGGTTGATTTTTGCTTCGGTCTTGTGCTCCTCTGTCTCTTTGTAGGCTCAGCCAATTGCGGAGACTCGCGCAGCCTCTTAGTGCCGGTGAGAGACGGCTTCGCAATTGTTTGGGTGCCAGTAGTGGGCGGTCCCGATCGACCTGTTGTGCAGCTTGTCAAAGCTGTTGGGATAAGCGCCTGCAGAGCTACCACGCTCAGAGCTAGGTCCTTCATCGGGATGTCCACGTGCCGCTGGTCGTTCATCCTTTGGACCAGCTCATTAGCCCGAGTACCTAGGGTTTTCAGCAGCTCTAGTGGGTTGGAGTGCGGTCGCTCCTTCTCCATGCCGTCGGGTCCAGACTGGAACATGCTCGAGCAGTGAGCTTTCGCAGGTGCCGACGGTGGTGGAGATCTAGAAAGTGCGTGACGCTTTCCAAAGACTGCCTCCTCAGTCATCTTCTCCATCGGTGTGTGTGGTGTATTTTCCATGTAAAAAGGATCTCCACTCGAGTTCGTTATTCCTGGTCGCAGTGCGTATTCACCGTCGCGATCCCATGGGTGCCTTTCCGTGGAGTGAGGTCCATGCGAGGGTTGACCCTGGGCCTTATGAGCGCCAGGATTCAGAGCCAGATCGGTGCAAGTTGGGATATAGATCAACCAAGCCTACGCAACCACCTAGGTGGGACGACCAGGAAGCGTTACTCGAGGCCTGCCAGGGTTTTAACGAGACGGGGGCGGTGGGGACATTAACCTATGAGCCATTTCAGCAGGGGTTCAGCCTGCCTATTCAGGTCGTAGAATGCCGCCACCGTCAGCCCAAAGTCCAATTCTCATAAGGGGGGTTCCAGTGGGTCGTACGTAACACTTTACTGGGCTCGGTGTTACGGGTAGTATGATGCCTACCAATGCGCTCATCTTCGTCAGGGCTTGCGGTACTAGTGGGTCTGATTTGGCTCTCTGGGGGCGTCCGCGACGGCCGGGAGTTTCCTCCCGACGTTTGCCGATGGGAGTTATACCGCCCCTTCTCGGTCGCCAGGGCCCCGTTTGCGGGTACGCCGCCGTAGCGGTGGGGTTGGCAGGAGGTCAGTTCCGCGACCCGTTGTGTACACGATGGCCCCAGAGTGCGCCGATGCGGTTTATGCGCTTATACGTCCATTTCCCTCGTACAAAGCCCCTAGGCTCGAGGGGTCCGTAGCCGACTTCTAGGATGGGTGATAAAGAGCCATCTGTCGGAGACTACTGGAGATTATGGTGCAGCGCCCTCTGTCGGTAGGTGGTATCTCTCCGTACTACATGGCAGCGCCATCTGGGCTCCTACGCTGTATGATCTAGGCTTAGTATCGCCAATTTTGCAGGTGCCCTGGTTAGCAGCTGATGGCCCGCAGTGACTAAGTAAGATATTAAAACGCAGAGCGTGCTGCCGTGCTCACCTTGGTTTATTAGCCAGTAAGCCCGTTGGAACTGCAGTAGGGTTTTAATGGGCCTAAATTACGCAAGCGTACCGTGCTGGCAACTCCTCTGCCAAGCCCGGCAACTCCGTCGCCAAGCAGCTTGAGCCGGAGAGAGGAGAAAATAACTCTCCCCGGGAGCTTCTAGGGTGCGGCCCGATGTGTGCGTTTGAGTGGGACTCCACACAAACAAACAAGGAAGTTTCCTCAACAATCAAGCATCTCCAATCGTGCTCGGCGGCATCCTTGGCCTGCTACCTGGATTACGCGGGCCAGACAGTCGGTCCACAACGCTGGGGAACGCGATCACAGGGTATGTGCACCTTCAATCTGCAAATACAAGCTCAATATCTCACTCTGAGTTGCAGCCAGTGATTTCACTCAATGGCCGCCTCTACAGCCGGGCAGAAAAAAACGCCAATAGTTTGGCTTTTGCAGGAGATTTCATCGTGGGCCCCGGCCGGCCAGACAGCCTGGGCTGCTCCGCGACCGACCCGTCCACAATGCACCCCCGGCAGCTTCCGTTGTGCCCCGGGACGCGGCGCGTAAGAGGAGCGACGGCGGCGCGCGTCCGTCCCGTAGAAGAAACACTCTGCCACCGCCTCTCTGTCTGTGTGTGTGTGTGTGTGTCAAACATCAACCCTCTCTTGCCACACATTTACACTCTCACTTTAATTTATGTGCCACGACCCTCCATGCCCCCAAACAATGTCACTTGGCTTTTGTAAGCTCACGTGTTACATGCAAATGCGCTTCCTCAATGCCGCCACCGCCGTCGCCGCCTCACTGGAGGAGGCGGGAGCTCCTTTGTCTTTGCAGCGGCGGCGGGGCGGGGCGGGGCGCAGAGGCTAAGAGTGGGTAAATATTGTAATGATGTATGTGATTCCCTTTGTTCGGCAGTGCCCCTGCCCCCTATCATCGGTTTATTGAAATCTCTTTTCTGCCTGACAACGACATCGTCTCCGTCTCCGCCTCCGATTCGTATTCCCCCTTCTAATTATTTCTCCCTTTTTGAGTGCTCGACCACTTGAAGATATATTTCGACAAGAAAAATGAAACATTTGCGCAAACATATCGGGCTTTTAATGAAGTAACAACATGGTGAAAAAGTCATTAAAAAATGCTAAATGCAAGTGCCGCATGAAAATCAATAAACAATCAACGGAGCAGAGCGAGGCAAAGGAAAAATATACATATACATATGTACATATAAATATGAAAATTCCAGACGTGGGCGCTTCAAGGCTGCAATTATGCTGAATGACGTTTGCGTGAATATCGTCAAAGGAATTGCGGGCGGGGGAAAAAAAGCGCGGAAAAACTCGAAGCGAAATTGAAAAACATGTAAAGTGCGTTGACGATTGCGTTTTTCAAGTGCACCAGTGAGGCAGGCAGGCCGACGACAACGATTCACATATGAGACAGATCTGGGATCCGGATCCGCGGCGTCCCAATGCCCCATCTGTATACCAATTAAAAATGTAGTGGACAACGCCCAAAAAAAGAACGCTACAAAAAGCGTGTGGCATGTGGAGTGCAGATGGTGGCACTGTGCTGTTGCTGCTGTCAATGACAGCGCAAATAAAATGCAACAAAGCGTGTTGTAAAACGCGCAGAAATGAAAATCAATAGTGATGCATGCCTCTCCTCTTCATATGTACATATGCATGCATGGACATGGACCACACACACACACACACATATAGATATATACATACATACTGCCCCATACATAACGAATGGTCATATACATACATACATATATATAACGCACTATTCACACGATGTTGGGGCAGGTTTCTATGGGGGGGGGCGACTGAACTGGGCTGGACTGGTCAGCTGCTGCACGATTATATGTATAAATCGTACATACATAGGCGCATGGGTGGGTGTTTGTCATAACAGCAACTGTGGGCGAGGTGTAGCAACAACATAAACACGGGAAACGGAAACGGACCAGAGGAGTAGTGACAGGGAGGGAGAGGCGGACAGGGAGTGGAGACAGGCTCTGGAGTGGAGCAGGCCTGCTCCATGTTGACGTCAGTCATAGAGCGTGCAAATGTTGACCTACATACAAAACGCTGAGCAAACAGGCGCATAAATGCCACGTTCAACAACTGCAACAACAAGAAGAGCAGCATCGCGCAGTGCAGATAGCTGTGTCTGTCCGTCCGTCAGTCTGTCCGGCTCCTGAATCCCGGGTCCAGCTGCCAGCACCAACGCATTGTAATTGCCTTACAGAGGGTCCTATTATTATGATCGTATGCTTGTAACGTGCGGAATGAATCATTAATTGAAACTTAAGCTGCCTTCTCAGGAGTATCTATGCATATCTTCTGCCATAGGAATGATCCATCTGAAAGGGTATCAAAAGCTGCGACTCCCTTAGCTAGCTCTCTCTTCTGTTTTAGAAATTGTCAGAGGAGACGGCCAGCAGCAGAGCCGGAATGGTTAATAGCCGTAGCCGTAGCCGTAGTTGCAGTCGTGGACTGGGCTGGGGCAAAAGCCTTTCCTTGTTATTGTTTTTAATACTTAGTACCAGGATCATAATTGTTATGCAGATTTATAGAATTGGGTTGCCAGGCAGTGGGGCGGTGCAGAGCGGTGACCAGTGGCCGGCATCGGATGTGAACCGGGCCATTGAATGCATTCAAACAATGGATGCACATCTGCAAAAGACAACTGAATAACTGACCAACTGAATAACTGAACTGAAGGCAATGCAAAGAGAAGGACCTTCCACCAAAGGAAGCTTCTCGAATCTTTTCCAGAGTAGAACATCATATACAGAATGTTTTAAAGATCTGCTAAAATTATTTTTAGATATATTATAAAATACCTAAAAAAGTAAAAGATGTGTTTAATGGGAATCATACTCGTAGTTTTGTAATTATTTTTGTTTTTTTTACTTAAGAAGGGTTTGCAATTCAAATGCAAATTTAAATGATTTTAACGAGAAATCATGCATAACTTTACGCAAAATTCTGGCCCACTGCTTTGCCATGGCCTGGTTTTTTGGCTCACACTCTCTTTTTGGCACACGTTGCATGGCCGAAATGGCCAAGGCAACTGCTGCAGCTGGCTGTTGCTGGCTGCTGGCCGGCACACCACCACCTGACAATGTCTAATGATGACAGAGCGGGGCGTGTGGGGCCAGAGGAGGAGTGTGGATGAAAGTAGAGTGAACGAACAGTGGACAGTGGAACCATAACGGTTGATGTGAATGTTGTTCTTGCTACGTGTGTATGTGTGTGTGTGTGTGTGTGTGTGGCATGGCACGGCACGCACTGGCAGTCAACCAGCGAACCAACCGACAAACAAACAAGCCCCACGATGCTTGAGCCAGAGAGTGTTGCTGCTGCAGCTGTGTACGGTGGGCGCAAAGGTGGGTGGGTGATTGCAGCGCAGGGTTTCTGCCACTGCCACACACACAGAGAGAGAACGGGGGACAGGAAGAGAGACAGGGACTCAATGAGTCAATGACTTTTTGGTGTCGCTCGTTGATGCGCAACGCGGCCCCGTTGTCATTAGTAACGACACTGACACGCACACAGCTGCCTCGCCCCGCACTCACCAACACCACTCTCCCCATGTGTAGATGATAGAAAAACACATACTGTTGCAGGCGCAGGCACTGGCACTGATACAAGAAACACACTCATGAATATTGTGCTATTGTTGGCTATGTTGGTTGTTGCTTGTATTTGTGGCACTGTGGCTCTGAGGGAAATACGAGCGAGCAGGTCCGCAGTAAGTTTGGCAGCAAACACGGTTCTGGCTTATGTTTTATTGTTGGTGTTGTTGTTTTTTGGTTGCTGGTGTCCTTGGTGTGCCTAATGTGTGTCAGCGGCAGGCAGAATGCGGCATGCGGTTGCGGTTCTATGCCCCATCCCCCTGCAACACCCACAACCACATCGCACACTTTTTACGCATCCCAACAAAAAAATCATCAAAACATTGGCCAGCAACGGCAACAGCAACGGCGACAGCCCCAATGTCGAGTGAGATAGAATCATTCCGCATGCTTTTAGGCCAAGAATTATGATTTTGGCATAGCTCTTGTTCCCTTAACCATCCCACCCCCCCCCCCCCCCCACGCCATCCTCAGCGCTGTGGGCCATAATTTCCCCTGACGCTCATTAGCAGCAGCGCCAAAAGAGCAGACAACATTTATGCGACGGCAGGCAGAGGCCCTAAGTGTGAAATTGTTTTGTATAATGCCAAGTAAATTATGCAAATAAAGATCGAGTCCATTAACGGTGGCCTAGGATGCGAGCCAGGATCTGCCTTGGCCAACTTTTTCAGAACTGATGAATTCCACGGGGCCCTTACAGACTCAGTCGGAAAGTATGCTTGGCTAATTGAAACTCTTTATAATGCAAATAATTAGCCCATGTGATAGCTACAAAAATTAATTTCAGTGTGTATCTCTATTCATCGGTTGAACCACGAATCTACCAGCAACAAGAGCAAAAACTACACTCGGCAATATGACAAACAGTTTAAATTTGTATACCCATACTCGAAAAGTTAGGGGCTGTATTAGATTTGTTGTCAAAATAGATGTGTGTAAAGCATAGAAGGAAACGTTTCCGACTCCATAAACTATATATATATTCTTGAGCAGCATTAATACCCGAGTCGACGTAGCCTTGTCTGTCTGTCCGTTCATCTGTCCGTTTGTCTTGTTTTTCGCCTTGCTTTCAGAGACTATAAGAGCTGGAGTAACCAGATATTGCATCCAGACTTGTGTGATATCACACTGTAACATTTGCATTTCAAAATTTTGCCCCCGCCTATCGGTACACTGTGCGCTCGCTGGCAGAGTGAAAAAGGAGAGATATAGATGGCGGATGTAGCAAACAAATTTTAGCAGATATACTGCAGATACTCTGATATATTTATACTCATATGTATATACTGACTGAGTACGGGTATAAAAATAGAGTCGCGGTTTTGATAACGTAAGCGGTAGAAAGCGGGCGCATATAAATTAATCCATATTCTAAAGAGTCTTATGTCTCAGAACGTAAAATTATAGTAGATATTAAGTATATAATTACTTGACAGTCCTTGCAAAATAAGAATACACCCATTTTGGCACATTTCTAGGCTGCTATCATCGCACAGGTCGTAAGGCCAATCGTAATCTATGCCAAAAGAGATGAAACTGCCCAAATAATTGAGACATTAGCCAAGGCACTCACGCATGTGGCAGCTGCTATCCCACTACCCCACACTGTTTGTTCGTTTAAGGGGGGAGGGGGTCAGTGTAAACACAGCTGTTCAAGAAAGCGCTCGAAACGCCGTGCCGTGCCTAACCTCAGACAACAATTAGCGTGGGGGCGCATGCGTCAGCAGAGCCAGAGCTAGCAGCTACGGAGCCAAACAACGGAATCGGAATCGGCATCCGGCAGTTGCTGTTCGAGGCTCGCAGGATACGCACGCTCTGGCTCTGGCGGATGCAGAAAGGGGAAATGCAACTCGAAACGACCGAAACGGAAAAAGACGGAGACTGAGTGCGAGTGCGAAGTGAATGAGCGAGGTGCGAGTACGAATGGTTCCGTGAGTGTGTGGTGAATTTATGCCGAAGAGAGCCTCCGGAAGAGAGCTGGACCGTCCCTACGCTAAGAGAGTGCCGGGCCACATGGTGGCATCCATCTGAACATCCAAGCCTCGCAGTCAAGTCAAATCCTTGCTGGCAGTCGGTTGTCTGGACGGGAGAGAACTTTACGTTCTACGTTCTACGTGCGTGTGTTAGCTCCGAGTAGAGTGTGTGCCGGCAATGAAGTGAACGAAGAATGTCCTGGCCATGAAGTCCCACAAAACATAACAAAACACAAAATCAACGTTACCCAGAAAATTCCAAAAAAAAAAAAAATTGAAAGATTGAAAAGTTGTGCCAAAGAAAACCAGCCAAGAAGTCAAGTGTCTGAAATGTAAATCCGCTGCAAAGTTAAGCCCAAATCAAAATTACATCAAAAATCATTGCCACGCGAGGAAAATCGTGAGAAACCTGCACTAAAGCGAGAGAGAGGGAGAAAGCGAGAAAGGAGCCAAAACCAAAAATCCAGAACAAAATCAAAACAGAAGCCGGAAAACATGTGGATTAGTAGCCGCTTCTTTGTGATTTGTTTGCTGCTCCATCACGGTAGGTGCCACCTTTGCAGTTCCTCAACCAATTTCTTGCCACACACACTTAAGCCCAGGCTGCCGGCATTTGGAGAATGGTCTCTTCCCCCGAGTCCCGCCTAAGCCGCACGGCACGCGCCTCCAAGTTATCCCCTTAGAGCCAGTGTGTTTTTGTAACAATTCCCAACAGCTGTCGGCATATTTTTTTGGACTTCGGTTTTACGCCTTTTCGTGAATAAAACAAAAGGATTTAGGGGCTTTGGGCGGGAATTTATCCGGCACTTTGGGGCGGCATTAGGCGCCGGATGAAGGAGAAGAAGACAGAAACTTTTTCCAGAAATTATGTACGGGGCAATTACTCACTTTATTATCATTCAAGAAGCAATCTTCAGTACCGCATAGAGACCTGAATTTATGGTGATTCACATGAGGCTCGGTTATTTATGATACGAACTAAGTGCAAATGACTTTGCCGCTTTATGGACCGGCCAAGAAGACAAGACGGCCATAAAAGTGACAGCAAAACTAAAGCCGAATCGCCTCTACATAATACTCGTATGAAATGGCCTTAAGATAAAAACCAGGCCTCAAATTATACTCCACAGAAACAGCTCTTCTAACCTCTCCATCCTTCCAGTATTATCCCCATTGTGTACCACCATCTGTGTGTGTGTGTGTGTGTGTGTGTGTTTGTGGGGCTGCCTAATGAAATGTGTCAGGAGCAGAGCATTCGATCGACCGACCCATCGACCTTTTCATACTCGTGTCGGGGGGGGGGAAACCTTTTTCGAAATTTGATATTTTCCAATTTTCATTGGCTAGCTCTCCAGCATTCGGCTGGGGCTTACAAAGCCCTTACACACTCGTATATTTTCCCCAAAAAAAAAATTATCAAAATGCCACACAGATATCTCATGTTTCCCCATAAATATATATGTATGTATGTATGTATGTATTCGCATCTGTATATTATATTTGCACCAACGCTGATGCACAGAGTTGGGGAGAAAATGAAAAATATGCAAATGAAATTGTTGCTCAATGTCTAAGCGCTCACAAAGGGGTGGGGTGGGGGGCAGTGAGAGATGGCTCACATTTCTCGATGTTGTTATTTCATTTCCATGCAGATAAACATAAAATATAATACGTTATATAAAATCACCAGGAGCAGGAGCAACAGCATCGCCACAAATCCGATTAGACGCCAGTTATATGGATGATTCTACATGCATATAGTATGTATATATGTATGAATGTATATAGGGATAGGGTACGCATTGTGATGGAAAAATTATGTAGAAGTTTGTGCGCATTTTGATTGATTGTGTTTTAAACCGTTTGTGACAAACGCTTTAATTTGCTGCAGGATTAATGAAGTGCGAGGGAAAAGTTTTTGTAGTAGAATATGTGTGTGCCAGATGGCAGCTCTTCTGGCCCTTCTGCACTCGTATTTATTATTAATGATAAGTCACAGAGTTTAACTTCTGTTAATGGGAGAAAGTTTTGCTAAAGAGCAGCAGCCACTCAGTATGACAAACTAGGAGCCGATTTTGTCGGCTTCCCAGCAAGTACATAGTATACCCAAAAAGTAGCAGCGAAATCAAGTTATTCACAATTATTATTCATTCTCTGGTTATTGTTTTGTTGTTGTTGTTGCTTCTGCACTGGTCTGTAAACATTTTAACTTCTTTCAAGTCTTTTTTTCTTTTATTTCCCCATTTTCCTTTTTTTTTTGTTCCGTTTTCCCAAGCAATACTCTGAGTGTCCGTCGATATCTTTTTGGGTGTTTGGGTCACGCCTCCATGCCTGTTTTTTGCGCATAAAAATTGAATTTCCTGTATTTTTCGAGCTGATTGCTTCCTCAGGTCCGTCCCACCATTTCCTCCAGTTCAAGGCGTGTTCGTCCAGAAATAGCCCCGTGGTTACTTAAAGCCCCTTTGAGTCCACCTCTGTACAAGGGGACAGACAGACAGAACTTATGCCCAGATCGTGCACCATTAGAAATATTACCACTGCAGTCTGTGGCAGGGACAACCTGAGAGAGAGACACTAGATGCATCACACATACATGTACATACATGCATATGTACAAGTGCCCCCGCCTGGAGGCTACGAAATAATTTTGAAAAGTGCCAAAAGGGCATAATCCAAACAGAGAGAGAGAAAAAAAAGGAAGCACCATCGTCAAGAGAAAGGAGTGAAAAGAAAGCTGAACACAGAAATAATGTCTGAGAAGCTCGGCAAAGTAACCCCTCAAGACTCGCACAAGTGTACGGGGGAGAAGGAGGAGCACATTCGCCTGGGATTGGGAGTGCTAGTGCAGCAGTGGAACGGGGGGGGTATGGGGGTTGGGGATGCTCGACACAAAACGAGCGGAAATGCGAGCCAAAGCCGAGGGGCAGACAGGCCGATGCGGGGATGCAGTTGCAATGCCAGTTGCAAGTACAGACGCAGGCAACTGGAGAAAAAATTTGGAAAGGAAATTTGACGCGAATGGAGACAATTTTAATGCGCTTTTCCAATGGCCAAAACGAAGGTTGTAAAACGAAATTGTTGCACCCACGAGTAGAGGTGCCAATTTGAATGGGTTATAAAAGGAAAATAAACATTTGGAAAATTTGGAAACTTAATGCAATATCGAGGGGTGTTTGAAGGAACATTCGAATAGCCGGAGACTTTTAACGATATTGAAAACATTACTTCATCTTTCTTTGCTTAAATTGGAGACTATAATTGACTAAAAAATTTAATTGTTCCACTGAATATTTGCTATAAATAATTGTTCCAACGTCCATTGCAGGTGGAATTGCAACTTTTATCCTCAATGTTCCTTTTATCCAAAGATCCATATGTGGTTCTTTTGTTACTTATCATAGCGAGATCATTTTTCCCTGGGAACTGATATTTCTATCCAATTTCTTAAATAATATTTGTATCACATACCACGCCCGTGTATCTAGGTTTCTCCAAACCTCTAAAAGACAGTTATCTCTGCTAACTATTTCCAATATTTTCCACGGCTATTTTTATTGGTTTGGCCAAAATATCCAAATACTCTGCCAAACGACGGATATAGGCCGCAGGCCAAAAGGAGTTGCATGAATTTTGAATTCGGTATTGGAGCCATTGCCATAGGCTGAAGAACAAGTCGAATGTCCCAATGGAAAGGAATTCGAGTTGGGACAAAGCCCTCACACCCACTCACACACACACACACACACACACACACATAAGCTCAAAAGGAAGAGCGGAACACACACGCACAGGAAGAAGGAGAGGGTGGAGGACTTTTTGTTTTCGCAGGAAAGAATAAAAAACCCTACAAGTGGATGTACATACATGCATGCCCACACCCATCCAACCACCAAGTCCCAGAACCAAAACCCAGAACCAGACCCAGACCCACCCACACACATGAGATCTTGCTGTAAGGCACATGCTCGTAAAACATACCCTTTCTACCATAGGAGACGAGTGCCAGGCATACTCAAGACATACTTGCAATAATTTTATGGCCTGCCTGGCAGAGGCCTCATCTTCATCCGCGTCCAGGACCCGGGAGCTGCGGCTGAGCTGTTGTGCTGCTGCTGGAGGAGGAGTAGGAATCTGGGTGGGAGCGGGAGATGGTAGCCATGAATTCAGCGGGGAAAATGCTGGAATTATAAGGAGGTGGAGGAGGAGGGGGGGAGACGGAGACGGAGCTCGAGACGAAACCAGAAAGCAGTTACATAAAAATCCATGCTGTCGAGCATAAAACAAAAAGCGCCTGGCCAGGCACACAACAAAAACTCGTACAAAAGGCAAAAAAAAAAACACAGAAGCTCGGAAAAAAATGGAAGAGAAAAAGAAAAAAAAAACAACAAAAAACAACTCTAATTGCAGACACAATGACTCGTGGAGAAGAGGGGGGACGGCTGTTGGAGATTGAACGAGTTGCAAGGATTTGCACAGCGCCGCAGGGGCAGACGAGAGACAGCCGAGGCGCATTCATGTGGAATATGAAGCGAAATGTCAATTTGAGAAATATATACATATAGAGATACGTATATACATATACATATATGTATGTACATGTATTTGGTTCCAAAACTCCCGATTGGGAAGGGAGGAACCAAGTCCCAAGCTAAAGACGAAATTGTTATTCTAATTTAAGATAAGGCAAAATCTGTTTGTTCTTGAGAAAGGCGCCTCGAATGAAATGGAAAATGGGTTTCAAATGCGACCAATGCTTTGGCGTCTTATTAAAGACCAAAAAAGGTTAAAGGGACACGCCCACACCATACCCCAGAGCCACGGCTCTGAACAATTTATGCATTTTCAATATCACTTTTTACGGATTATTGCATATTTTTATGGCATCATATATACTATATGTATATACGAGTAGCAATAAATGCTTTTATGCCTTTTTCCTGAATTTTAATGCATGCCAAAATTATATATGGAATGTATTAAATATCATAGTCATGGAATATATGTACATATGTATGTATATGCGGATATATGGAATACATCAGGCACTTCCTTTTAGTGGTTGCGGGGGCAAAGTATTTTTCGATACGTCTTGATTTACATTCAACCTAATCTTTAATTGAAGTGTTTTATGTTTAATTTCTTTAATCATTATATGTATGTATATATAATTGAAAGGATATGTTGTATATAAATTGAAAGGATTTGACAAAGTGAATTTGTTTCAATCAATATTTTGTTCATTTAACAAAAAGAAAACTAAGAATTTAACTAATGAAAAGTCTTAAGACTAGCGACTAGTAAAGGGAAGTGCAGTAAATATCCTTAAACATATTTCGCATAAATCGCGCGAATATATCAGATAAGAGTTATGATTTTTTATTCAGACTTTCGGGATTTTGCCCAAACAGAGTCTTGTTGTCCTTAGTTTAATTGAATTTAAATTAAAACCAAAATAGTAACTGATACTGAAAAAAATGAGATATATTTTAACTTACTTCTATAAATTTACAGAATATGTAGCTCACAATAATGTATATTATGTATAAACCCTTAACTCATTTTCGTACCATATCTACATCTTGCAGATGCAACCTACAGTGAACCATTTGAGACACATCTGCGTGGTCCTGGATTCGTTATGGAGCCGCCGGGGCGGGTGGAGTTCTCGAACTCCTCGGGCGGCTGGCTGGACTGCTCCGCCTCAGGCAGCCCGCAGCCCACCGTTGATTGGGTGCACGCGGACGGCACCGCCGTCACCGAGATCCACGGCGTGCGACGAGTCCTGAGGAACGGCACCCTCGTCCTGATGCCCTTTGCGGCGGCTGCCTATCACCAGGACATCCACAATACGATCTACCGCTGCATCGCCAGCAACTCCGTGGGGCGCATTGTGTCCCGGGACGTGCAAGTGAGGGCTGGTAAGTGGGAGGCGGCGGGTGGCCGCGGCATGGCCCAGTCCAGAGATGCATATTAAATGAAATATACTCGTATTTTTCGTGTGCTCCTCAGTCGTGGCGCAGGCCTATAAGGTGGATGTGGAGGTCCTATCTGCCTCGCGGGGCTGCACCGCCATTTTGCGTTGTGTGGTGCCCACGTTTGTCAAGGAATTGGTACGAGTGGTCTCGTGGGTTCATGAACCCGCTATCTACATCTATCCCTCGTTGCAAGGCGGTAAGTAACCTGGCAGGAAGGGATGAGGCATCATCTCTCTCTGTCTGCTGCGTTTGCGTCCCTGCCACTGACTGCAGGGACTGCTGACTGCTGACGAGGCGGACCAAAAGGACACGGAACGGGGCTCGACTCAACTCGACTGGAGTCGCCTCGAGTCTGCATCCTTGTCCCTGTGTGGCAGCGGCTTCCCAAGCCAACAAAGTGCATTGTTTGTTTGCAGTATTTGCCTCACATGTTTGCCAGCTCAACTGCCACAACCCTCTGCACCTACCACTACTACTTACTACATACTATCTACCTCGCTTGGCCCTCACTCTCCCGTGCTTTGGTGCATAATTAACATTGTCCTTTAGCAATTTGAGAAGCGCTTTTAGCCAGCCTTAAACCAGTCTCTCTTTGCTTGGAAATCTCTCCCCTTTTAAGACTGCTTTCTGTCTAGCTAGCCTTCAAGGATACCTTAAGTATTCGGCAGAGGGTTGAGGGTTGAGTTGCACTGCGGACTGACTTTGGATATCCACCTCGAAACGAGCTTCGAACGATAATTGACTCTTATCTTTCCACAGACGGAAAATTCCATTTGCTGCCCACTGGCGAGCTGCTCATCCATAATCTGCAGGAGAGCGATGAATCGCAGTCCTTCCGCTGTCGCAGCATGCATCGCCTGACCCGCCAGGTTGTCGTCAGCTCGCCCACCCGACTACGTATTAACTGTGAGTACACCAGGGCCTCCAGGGCTCCTGGCGTTGGGGTTCCCGAACCGAACCGCAGCGAAACCAAAGCCAAGCAATCACAGCAGATACCGTGGTGTACCCACGTAACTGCTCCTCGTATACATACCTCCTCCTAACCAATGTCATATCTCTATCTCTCCATCATCTATGCCGCCGCAGCGCATCGCGGCATCATTTCGCCGAGTGTGGTGGAGCACACGGCTCATGTGCAGGTGTCGCAGGACGAGGGCGCCGTGCTGCTGTGCGTCGCCCAGGGATGTCCTTCCCCCGAATACAGGTGTGTATGGTGCCAGAAATCGATAGGACACACACCCACAGAGACCATACGACCCACCGCTCAGCGAAGGCTTTAGCACACATTTCTGGTGAAACTTTTGACGTTGACAGGCAATGGCTATGGCTATGGCAATGGCTCTGACTCTGCCGCTGGCTGTGGTACACTCACACACACACACAGAGTGCTATTAGTTATTAGTGGCAGCCGTGCACTTGTGTGCGTTAATTGGAACGCATACATCTATAAAATGTGCGGGCAGGGCATTTAGTTTGCGGCCAAACAAATGAAGTGACTGACTTTGATCCAGGGGGAAAGGTAGGAGAGCAAAAGTACAAAATGTGTCTAAAGAGTCGGCCCTAATTGAAATGTGAGCTAAAAGCGTTAACTAACTTTCTCAACGGACGGATGGGACGTACATATGTATGTTTAATATATTGCGTATACGCCACGTTGAGCCCAGACATCAACAGCAATGGCATACTGTAGGTAATGATGTGTGCATAGTCGCAAATCTGCGGCAACAACAGACAGATGAGAGGACACACGATGGGCGGACAGACCAGCAGACAGACGTATGGGCTGCCATAATTACGCTTTGATAAGCAGACAAGTAAAACAAAGTAGAAACTGTTCGGGGGGAGGAGTACGAGTACATAGATGAGGGGCAATGTCAGACTGCACAGCGGGAAACAAAAGAATCTATAAGCGAGACCAGACAACGCCAGCAGGATAGATGGATGGATGGATGGATGGATGGATGGATATACAGATAGATTGCAGAGCACGGATAAAGAGCTGCAGCCATTTAATAATTAATAAAACAGAAAGGAAAGAGTAGCATGGCGGGGGATAACGAGCCAGCAGAGGATTAATGCAACATTAGACAAAAGAATTGGATGCAAAAAAAAAGTGTTGGCAGATCATAAAGGTAGTCCCCAAGGCCTTGAACTTCGGTAGGTTGTCCCTTTGATTTTGTTAGTGTGGGAAAACTTTATCCTCTGTTGGAATATGTTCAGAAAAAGCCATGATAAATGAACTCCAAATGCCAGTCCGAAATGCTGTTCCATTAATTAAAGTCAGTGGGGGAAAAGTATGCAATAAAACAGGGAATTTCCATTACCATTCATATAAAAGCAATTTCCTTATGTGCATTACATAGCAAATGCCTTGGAGAGGATTACCGAATGGATTGCAACGTTTACTTTTCCACCGCATCTCTCGTTTTGGTCATTTTGTAGGGTTGGGTTTCCGAATTGAAAATCGCGATTAATGGAATCCATTTATAATAGTCGGACCGAATAAATCTTACCGATTTCTTCCCCCTCTCCCGCAGCTGGTATACCCACAATGGAGCCGGACCACTGCCCGTACTGAGCGGCCCCCGGGTGCGCCTGCTCGGCCCCATTCTGGCCATTGAGGCCGTCACGGGCGAGGACTCCGGCGTGTACAAGTGCACGGCCAGCAATGTGGGCGGCGAGGCCAGTGCGGAGCTTCGCCTCACCGTGGCCACGCCCATCCAAGTGGAGATCTCGCCGAATGTGCTCAGCGTCCACATGGGTGGCACGGCCGAGTTCCGATGCCTGGTGACCAGCAACGGCAGCCCCGTGGGCATGCAGAACATCCTGTGGTACAAGGACGGGCGCCAGCTGCCCTCGTCGGGCCGCGTCGAGGACACGTTGATGGTGTCCCGCGTCAGCCGCGAAAATCGGGGCATGTACCAGTGTGTGGTGCGACGACCCGAGGGCGATACGTTCCAGGCCACCGCCGAGTTGCAGCTGGGGGGTAAGTTTCGTCGCAAAGACTGACTCGGACTAGCCGAGCACTAGAGCACTAGCTTATGGCTGAAATATTAATGTGCTCCTCGTTCCCCCCTCTCCACAGATGCCCCGCCGGTGCTGCTGTACAGCTTCATCGAGCAGACCCTGCAGCCAGGACCAGCTGTGAGCCTCAAGTGCTCTGCAGCCGGCAATCCAACGCCGCAAATTTCATGGACTCTGGACGGATTTCCGCTGCCATCAAACGGAAGGTAATTGAACTTTTTGAAAAGTGTATGGGGGGTGTGGTGGTGGGGATATCTGTGGTGGAGCCCCTTGGGGTGGGGGAGAAAAAAGGGGCTTGGCAATGGCAGCGCTGCGGGCGTTCTCTGCTAAAATTTATCTCAACGGCGGCTCCCTACTGCGGCTGCGGTTGCATTTATTGCACTCGTTGTGTGTTTTTTTCTGCATTCCCCCCCGCTCCATTTCTCTTTTTTTTTGCATTTTCCTTTCAAATACACACACACACATACACACAAACATACATATATATTTTAAATAAAAAAAATATACACACACATATATAGAAAGTGGCTGCCGGTGCCGACTGCCTACTGCCGCGCCTACAAATGTGGGTGGTGGGTGACTGGATGGCTGGAAAGTTGGGTGGCATCGTCGTCGTCGTCCTCGTCTGCTTCAGCGTTCATTCACATCTAGTGGGACCCCGGGATTGCCACTGTGCAACTGTGTGAGTGTGCGACTGTGTGGCTGTGTGTGTCTGTGTCTGGCCCAAGGTTTTGGCCAGGCTTTCTATTTGTTAATTAAGCCCTGGCCGAGAGAGCCGTCCTGTGGTAGGTCTGCTGCCTTTGATTCCCATGGATCTGGGCACAGCCTACGCATTTAATTGCATTTTTAGTTGGCCCTTTGCCAATTTTATTAAATCCTCCAAGTGATACCTTAATGACATTGACATTTGCATCACGTCGAGTCGACTGGATCGCACAGAATCGATTCGATTCAGTCACGGAATCGAAAAAATACGGAATAGTTTGTTTGCTTAGAACACACACACACACACAAATAGAAGTAAAATGCAACAGCGAATCGATTGATTGCCAATTCGGTCTCTCCGACATTGTCAGCGGTATTTCATTTGATTTTTATCGCCCTCTCTCTCACTTTGCCCTCAAACTGTTTCTGCTTTTCTGCTTTTTTTTTAGTTTATTTTGCGGCAGTCTGTAGCCGGATCCGTACTTCATTTGCAGTTCGTTGGCAGATGCCACTAATTGTTTGAGTTACGTCTGTAATGATTTGCAAGTCAAAGTTTTTACTCGGCGACTGTTGACTTCTGTTGTTGATTAAAAAATACTCGTCCCACAACCCGCAGCAGCGTTAGCAGGAGCCATGGCAGTGACAGTGGCAGTGGCAGTAGTTGTGGCAGTGGCAGTGGTAGTGGTCGTGGCCGCATCCCCAAACAAAATCAGTTTTTATTTGCATTTGCCCCCGACTTCGGCGCCAGCTTAGTGATGCAATCCGGGCCAAAACAAAGAGCTAAATGGCAAGGCAGCCGTGTCCTGATTGTTGTCCTGCGTCGCCCATCTGCGCAGTATTTTAATTAAAACTTATGCAATATGTCGAGGACAGGAACGGAGAGTGCCATCACTTTTGATGGGTAGCAATGGGTGTGCTATGAGACTGGGTTTGGGTTTGGGCTTCAAAACGATCAATCGTGAATATGTCTCGAAAGAATCAGAGTAAGTGTTCGGGTCTTATTATAATATTACGTGCTGAAAAGGATGCTCTAAGAAACTATCCACATCCTAGTTTATGTGTCTAGACTTTGAAGTCCTACTAGAATATATAGTCTATCAATCTACCATATACATAAATAGCTGCAGGTCTGCAGGTCCTTGACTTTAAGACCTCATAAAAACCATTTTAAAAATGATGTATAGTATGTAAAACACTTGAGACTGCATCTTAAAGCGATTGTCATGAATTTTCTCAACTCAAGAGGCCACCTTGCTGGATGAAAGAGGGGGCGGGGGATGAGTTGTGTCCGGCAGAGCTGGTGCCCGAGGATGGCTTGACCACAAGGCAAAATTGATTACAAAAATTTGTGTGTGCTGTGGTCGGTGTGAAAATTTGCTTTCGAGAACTCTTGTGCGGAGGGGGAGGGGAGACAGCAGCTTTGCAGAGTTGACGCCGATGGCTTTAATTTAAAAGTTATTTGAGCAACACAATTTTGACACATAATGCCTGAGGCAGGCATTATCCTGCCGAGCCTGGCAACCTAATTTGCCTGCTCCGCAATGCTGCATAAATTTGTTGTGTTGCCTCTCTCTCGTTTGCGTTGTTATTGCCGAGTTTTAAGTGGTTTACATTATTCGGTTTAAAGGTATATCAACTTGGTAAGTGTATTTATTTAATGCAGACACACAAGCAAACACACACACACATACACAAACCCACCAGAAGGCAATCGGAGTGGCAGACAGACAGAAAGACGGGCAGGCAGGCAGGCAGGCAGCAGGCAGTCAGTAAGGACGGATGGAGAGGCTCTACGAGGAGCCAGACGAGGAGCCTTGGGGCGGAAATTAAATGATTGCGCGCACGAGGTAACTCAGCACTCAAACGCTCATTTTACGCCATTTTCAAAAGTTTGTCTGCGGCAATGGCAGCCGCCGCCTCCTCCTCCTCCCTCCTCCTCCACCTCTTCCTTCCTTCCGTTTGGGCGTTGGGGGCTTCCTTCCAAGACGGAGGCGTGTGTGCGTGATGTGATGTGATGCTTTAGTCTGCCACTGCAGGCGTTATGAAAATGTTGTGTGTAATTTCGGGCAAAGTGAGAAGGCTCTTAAGCAGACACTGCATAGAACACGATTCCGTGCTCGTACAGCATAGAGGATGCTGCCCTAATCTGTGCCTGCAAAACGCAAGTGATTGGGATCTCTTTTGCCAGCCACCGTCGTAATCCGGCTCAGGCTCACACACTTTTTGCAGTGGGCCAAGTGCAAACTCGATTCGCGTAAATTGAAATTCATAATTTCGGAAACTTTTGCCACCCCCCGAAACTTTTCCCACTGCCCCAAGTCGCACCTAGGGATTCTTGTCCTTGTTTCCCTTTTTAGTTGGCTGGCATTAAGCCACCCATGGAGGCGGTCGGATGGGACTCACACAACAATCAGGCTAAAACAGCACACAAAAGCCGCGCCAAGCTATTAGGTTTATATTGTTGCAGCCCAAAGCGTTTTATGCCACACACACAAACACACACACACACACACATTTAAACTTTTGCAGTGCCGTTTAAGCCGTTTGGAGGATGAGAAGGAGCGACCCTCTCTGGCCAGCACGGCTGCAGATGCGGATGCGGATGTGTGCAACTTTGTTGCAATTTTGTCCCCGCCATTGTTTCAATGCGCTCAAGTGCTGCAGCACAGTCCCGCTCACTGCTGTCTGTGCTGCCACAGCTTCATTTTCATTTTCATTTTCGTTTAACTACAGTTACAGTTTGTGCTGTTTTTACAAGCCTGGCCAAGCCAGTCCATAAAAACTGCAAAAGATTTTTCGGCTTCGGTTCGACTTGGCCGCTTTCTGGAAGCTGCCTGGAATGCGGTGAGGGGCTGCAATCTGGCGGGCTTATGCATTCATAAGCCCCACCACAGCAGCAGCAGCCAAAGGACGGAGCTGCTGCAAAAGTTAATTAAAATTGTAATTACTTTCCCCGGGGCTGCCACGAGTACTACTCGAACTTCAACAGTAATGCCAATTGAAAAGTTGCTGCTCAGCCGTAAACTAATGAGCCTCGGGGTGGCTTAGATTCGAATCCCACACAAGACGCCACAGCAGCCGTTTGCTCGAGTGCCACATGGCGTATGCGTAACAATGTTGGCCGTAATTAACGTCTGTGCCAATACGAAGCCCAGGCAGACAGTAAAACAGGCAAAAAATCCTGTGAGCGAGGAGAACTTAATGCCAACTTGAACGTCTCACGAAATCCTTTTTTTTCTCATTATTTCGTAACGGCCGCATTAAGTGGCGAAGAGGAGTCGTCGTGTGTGTATGGGTGTGGGTGTGGGCGTGGGCGTGGCACATGACATTGACAGCAATATAGAAACTATGCTAAGCCCCGACTGCGCGGCCAGCGCCCGACAGACAGACAGACAGACAATCTGACAGCCTTCATTACGGCCCGAACATGGCGACGAAAACAAAATGATGCCTACGGCCAAAGGATTTGGGTCAGGCTGCATTTCAAATGTGCCCGGGCCTGGGCCCGTGCATGTGGATGACGAGTGGGTGCGGTGCGGTGCAGTGGTGCATATGCCTCCACCACACAAGCCACAAGGGGTGTGAGTGTGAGCCCAGCCAGCTTAAATATGCAGCAGAACAACACGAAAACAATTCTAAAACCTCGCACATTGCGCATACGCCGCGAGTGCCCGCATACCCGCTAAAATCTCTCCATATTAATGTGTTCTCTCGCCTTTGTTTTGCGCACTCTTTTTGTCGTTGCAGATTTATGATCGGACAATACATCACAGTGCATGGCGATGTAATTAGTCATGTTAACATAAGCCACGTCATGGTCGAGGATGGCGGCGAGTACGCCTGCATAGCCGAAAACCGTGCGGGTCGAGTGCAGCACGCGGCCCGTTTGAATATATATGGTAAGTTTTAGTCACACTTTAAGTATTCTATATATATGCATATATGTGTGGTAAGTGTTGGATTTTAAGCTCAGCGTTGGCATAACTATTTTTACCCTCACAAAGAATCGAAATATTACAAGTAGCTAGAAAATAAATTAATGGGAAATTGTCAGGAGTCACATAAAATGCCACACCATTTATACAATTTTATTGTATACGAAGTCTTATTTTTCTTCACACTTTGTCTCGCTATATGTGGACTGGTCCACCTTATCATACCTTATCCGTTAGAGCAGCACTCTTGGTCGAATTTGTCCAAGTACATATGTAAATCAAACATGGCCAGCTACTTTACACATGCACTTAAACGTTTTCCCTGCCGGGGCCTGCCCCAACGCTCTTCCTTCTGTCTGGCATTCGCCTACATTTGCTTGATTTTGTTTTACAACACGTTCACCATGTCCTATCCAGTCCCGGGGCCCACCCAGTCTTTGCCTCTGTGCCTTGCAGCAGCAGTGAAGTGTTGTTCGAGGCGCACACTTTTGTTGAACATGGATGGCTCTTGGCTCTCTATCCGCTCACCCGGCTTTCGGCTGCAGTGCTTTTGGCCCACTCTGCACTGCCCGCACACCATCTGCCTTGTTTTTGCAAGAAATCAAATATTTTTGTGTCGCCAGGCAAACAAAATGGCGTTGCCAGGCACGGAAGAAGCAGGACTGAGGAGACGGGGAGCGGAGGAGCACAAACACAAAACGACAGCAGCGGCAAAACTGCGCCATGTTTACAAAGTTTTGCAGTGAAAAAGTTGAAAAATAAAGTCAAGAAAACTGGTAGAGCAGCCAGCAGCGAATTTTTAATGCTCTACAGGAGAAATATAATGGAAAGCTGAGAAGGAAACTTAGGATAGAAAAACTACTCGCAACAGATTGCAAGTTTGAGATAATCACATCATTCCATTCCATCATAATGTTAATGGAACAGAATCTCTAATGGGATATGAACTGCGACACAGAAGACAAAGAAACTAACGAGAATCTTAGAACTCTGCGGACTGCTGAGTGTGCCAGAGGAGATTCAAAAGAGACATCTTTGAGTCAGATAATCAAATAGAAACTTCTGCATACTTACAAGTCTGTTAACAATTTCCGCATACCCCTCGAACATTGTCTGCTCTAGGGAGCAGACCCAAACCCAAACCCCAATCCCACCATCAGCATTTAGTTTAAAGCCCGGCGATGTCGCTGATTGCGCGACTTGGTAATGGCGGTGATTACAAATATCTCCTCCCGCCGTGCACTGCACTGCATCCACATGAGCATGGGCACGTATAGGGCAAGGGACAGGGGCACGGACACGGGGACTCACGTATGACATGCTCGAAAATTATGCATACTCTGCAGAAAAGAAAAAACGTATATAGTAAAACCCACAAGGAATCCAGAACCACAATCCCTTTGCCACTCCAACTCCCACTTTCCACTCGCCTCCACTCCCTCGACAGCAGCCAGGGCCGACATTTGCTGCATTATTTCCTTCCACGTTTCCCGAAAAGTGTTTTGTCATAGGGGATGGGGAGGGGGCAGGCAGGCAGGATATGCATATTACATTGTGCACTGCTTCCGGTTGCCTGACTGCTTTCTCCCTAAATGCAGTTGTAGCTGAAGTTGTAGTTGTAGTTGTTGTTGTACTTGCTTACTGCATTATTAAAAAAGCAACGTGAGCTCAAATCTGTTAAGCATTTGCATCCCATCTCACCATCTCATTCTCTTTTTCTCTGTCTGTATATGTCACAGGTCTTCCGTACATTCGTCTGATTCCAAAGGTGACCGCCGTCTCGGGCGAAACATTGAATCTGAAGTGCCCCGTGGCTGGGTATCCCATCGAGGAGATCCACTGGGAGCGCGGCGGCCGCGAGCTGCCCGATGACATACGGCAGCGTGTGCAGCCGGACGGCTCGCTGACCATCAGTCCCGTGCAGAAGAACTCCGATTCCGGCGTGTACACGTGCTGGGCCCGGAACAAGCAGGGCCACAGTGCCCGGCGCAGCGGCGAGGTGACGGTCATAGGTTAGTACTCACCTCACCGTCCTCCAATGTGGAGGGCACAGGGCACACAGTGAGTCCTGTGTTCTCGTTGAGAAGAACGACCACCGGGTCGAGGTTGCTTTCTTTCACAGCTCTCCTCACATCAGCGATGACACCAGGCGGCGGGGCCACCAAACAAAACGATACGAAACGAAGTGAAAATTGCATTTTAATTATTAACAGCAAACTAAGTAGTTTCCTATGGCGCTTCTGGCTTTCCTTTTGCCCAACCTTTTTCCGTTCGGGTTTTCTTTTTCTGGTTCTGCTTAATTTTGTTTTGTTTCGGTCTTCTGTTGGGTGTGGGCGTGGGTGTGTACCCACTGTAATTAAGTATGCGCAATAATCTAAGCTTAAAAGTTTGTAAATTAAAAAGGAAGCAGAGGGAGAAGCAGCGCCGGGTCCCTTTTCTGTTTTTTCCATCCGAGTTAATGTTAATGAATTCGCGCCCTAATGAAGCGCGACGCTGATTAAATTTTCATAATTCCCAACCTTTTTTCCCTGGACACGGGCCTGTATCCCACGGCCGGGGATTTCTGGCCGTGTGGAGTGACGAGCTGTGATTTGACTCCTTCTGCTTTGCTTTGTGCTGACCGAACGCTTGACCGAATCCCTTGCAGTGCCGCCGAAGCTTAGCCCCTTCCAGACGAGCATCCTGCAGCTGAATATGGGGGATCGCGCCTCGCTCACCTGCTCCGTGGTCAAGGGCGACCTGCCGCTGACCATCAACTGGCGCAAGGACGGGCGCCCCATCGATCCCACGCAGCACATGTCCGTGAAGCAGGTGGACCAGTACAACAGCATCCTGGTTATCGAGAACCTGGGCAGCGACCACACCGGCAACTACTCCTGTGTGGTGCGGAACTCGGCGGCCGAGGTGGAGAACTCTCAGGCCCTCCTGGTCAATGGTAAACAAATGAGTCGGCGAGCCTGAGCCTGCCTGCAGTCAACCGTTTTCCCGTATACCAGTAATCCTGTTTAGTTGCAAGTAGTTGAGTTACTTTCCGTATTTCCGTATGCACTTTGATTCATCACACAAGCAAAAAAACACACAAGCAGACCACCCGTTGAAATGCATACTCGTATTCCTCCTCCTTACTCTCCACTCTCCTCTGTAAATGATGTTTCGACTTTGGAATGTTTGTACAAATATCTGAGATACTACATATACATACGTACCATATTTAGTAGCGTTTTCATTCGAAATGTGTTAACAAAACTGCGAAGGTTTAGCTGTAAATCAATCTTCAATGCGTATACGATATCGAATCAAATCCCCATCAAATCATTAACTATACAATAATAAACAGCGCAGCGAGCTCTCAACGTGGGAATCAACGGACGGGGATCATCATCCACAGTGGACTCATTCAGTGGCGGACTCGTCAGCCAGATGCATTCTTAACCAGTTTCGCATGATCTTTCCCTCTTGCAGTGCCGCCGAGCATAGAACCCTTCGCCTTCCAGGAGGGCCTGGCCGAGGGCATGCGCACTCGCACCGTCTGCGGTGTGTCGCGGGGCGACGCGCCCCTGAAGCTCATCTGGCTAAAGGACGGCGAGCCGCTGCCCGATCTGCTGGGTGCCAATGTGACCATGCTCGATCAGTACAGCTCGCTTCTGAGCATTCCGTCACTGTCGGCCACGCACTCCGGGGAGTACACGTGCGTGGCCAAGAATCCGGCGGCCGAGATCAAGTACACAGCTCTGTTGCAGGTCAAAGGTAGCGTACAAGGTTACACAACTGAACAACAACAACAACCACTATCCCCCCACACACAAACAATACACACACACACACAATACACAATACACACGAATATTAACTAAGCGATCTTCACTTGCCCCTCAAGAACTTTTTGCTTTCCCGCTGATGTATTCAAGAAAAGCTTCTTACTGGTTATTTTCGGTTGTTGATGATATACTATATATTTTTGGTTGATTTTTAAATAAACTAAGCTTTTGATAAGCTTATGGAGCAGCTGAACGCTGCCCCATTAACTCGCTCTGCCTCTGGCTCTGGCCCGGGAGTACGAGCCCGATGGTGCTTTGATTTTTTGAGTCTCACAAAAGAAAAACTTCCCGATAACTACCCCGATCATAACTAAATGAAAGCCCTGCCCTCTGCTTAAAAAATCCAACATCAAAACTAATCTAATCTACTATATAAGAGTCCATCCATCCACCCTTAAGTCGCTTTGGCACGCTGTGGGTTTTGCTTTTGACAACAGTCTCTCACCAGGTAAACCGTTTTACTGCACTGCTTCTTATGCGCTTCGTAACCAAAAAAAAAAAACAAAACCCTTGTAAAATTCTCACACACATAATCCAGTATTAAACAATATAACTGTAATTTTTAATTTGCTGAATATATAATTTTAGTGGCTTCTTCTTAATCGACAATCGCGACAGGTGCACTATCCCAGCTCTCTCCAGGGAGGGGGCGGTCGGATTGACTCCCCCTTTCAAATTGAGTTTGTGGAGAGTTTGTGATGCGCTTTAATTTATAATTTGATACAAATACTCATGCATAAATATGGAACATAAGCTGCTTTAAGATTCATTTGCTTTATTCGCTTCATAAATACTTTTTTTTGTTGCCGCCTTTTGCCTTTTGCCTTTGCCTTTGTCTTCGCCTTCGTCGCTGATGCTGCTGCTGGCTGCTGCCGAACTGTCTCGCTCTGTCGCTGCTGCTGCTGGTGCTGGAGAAATGCAAAATTTCCATTTGTTCTGTGCATTTTTGTTCCCCCATTTCAAACATCTTACCCATTCCCAAATCCCTCGATGTGCTGTGCTTTGCTTAATTAACGAACGAGTGACGCAAAGCGAACGCTGCAAAAGAATGAACGAGCTGCTACAAATCCCCCGAAGATGCCACAAAACACGCGCTTACGCTTCGCCCCATTTCGGCTTCTGTCGCTCTAATTGCTAACTCTCTTCCCATCTCTCTCTCGCTCTCGTGTGTGCCTGTGTGTGAGTGCTAGTGCGAGTGACTGTACCCCAAAATGCACAAACATAATCTTGTTGCAGTGAAAAAAATAATAACACCATCCCCCATTCATGCTACTGATAATAAAATAACCCCCAATCCCCCCCTCGAGAACCATAAAACGAGATGAAAGAAGAAACAAAACCAAATAAATAGATACGATTTAAAGCTTCGCAGTATTTGCTAATGTAGTTAGAATGAGTGTTTGTTTGTTCCACACCCACACCCAACCCCCAACCCCTCGTAGCTAGTGCACTTTTTGTTTCCGCATGCAAACTGTACCTACATAGGATGCCGAATGAATTGCATGCGCGTACAGCTGGTGAAAAATGAAAATTTTTCATTTCCATTTATCTATGAGTTGCTTGCTCTCTTTTCCGTTCTTAAGCCGTTCCCTGCCTTCTTCAGTTTGTTTTCCGTTTAACGATAATCCCGCTTTCCACACCCACCCCAAAAATTGCTCCGCAAAGCGCTTTTCCGGGGGGCAATTAAGTGTATATGCTTTTCTAGACGACAAAAAATCCAAAATTTAATTTATTTTATTAGTTTTCCCTCAATGCTGTTGCTGCTGTTGTTGTTGCTGCTGCTGCTGTTGCTGTTGCTGTTGTTGTGTGCAATGATTTTTTTCCCCCGCATTCGAAATATATTTATCATATCTAAAACCGCTTTGTATCGTGCCAAAAAATAAACCTGCAAAAAGAAATTAAATCACCAGAAATACGTTTCATTAAATATAGTAGACCCCGGGGGTCGGTCTGCTGTTAATTTCATTTATTACGCTTTATTTGATCCGTTTGCGGCTTTAATTTTAATTAATATTTAATATTTTTTATTTTGATTTTGTTAGCGCTGCACAAACAAAAGCCTGGCAATTAAATGCAGCTGCTAAGTAAACATTTTCATTGGCCTCCTGATTTATGGAACACATTTTGGGCGGAGGCGTGGCCTAGCCTGTAGTCGTGGAGATTATTTGTGGAATTTCAGTTTTATTGTTTCGCTTTTTTCGTGATGAATCGCCTGTGTTTTGTTAGCTGCGTGTCCAAAACTATAAGCCCCCCACACCCACCCCCAACCCCACATAACGTTCCATTTAAGTTGCGAATTCAATAATTTCCATGCAAATATATTTTCCATTTTCGATTTTCCATTGCGCTTCTGGCATGCCTTTGTTTTATAATTTATGCGCAAATAAAATATATCAGAATATATTTAACTTTTTTTTTTTTGTTGCGAATTTGTTGTCCCACAAACAACGAACAGCGGGGCACAGAGCGTGGGCGAAAATAAAACAAAACGAAACTTAAATGTGAATCAAATTAAAATTCAAATGAAAATCCTTGCACACCACAAGAACAAATCACATACTATATAATAATTTTCCCTTGGATCTCCCAATAAAATAATCTTAAATAATGAACAACGAACAAACAAGAGCATCGACTTCTATGATTTTTCGATTTTTGACTAAGTTGCATATGAGAACTGATTTTGTATTTGATTTTGGAGCAAACCACCCGAGCAAACTATCCTTTTGTACATTAGTTGAAAGTTCCTCCTACTCTACTACATACTCTACTACTCGTACTACTATATGCTACCCAGTTTTCTACCAAGTTTTTTTACATTTGTGCTAGGCACAAGGAAATCCAAAAAGAACGTAAACCAAAATTATTATCTGCCATTTTTACTTTGCCTTCCGAACTCTTCACTTTTCCTCTCTCTCTATCTCTCATTCTGTCTCTATCTATCTATAAGAACCTTTACTCTTTCTATATGTCCTAGCATTTTTCATTTGAATATAGTTCGAATCTGAAACTTTACTTACGATTATATTGCCTTACCCCTACGCCCCTCCGTAGTGCCACCGCGCTGGATTGTGGAGCCAGCGGACGCGAATGTTGAGCGGAATCGTCACATTATGCTGCACTGCCAGGCCCAGGGTGTGCCCACGCCCAGCATTGTCTGGAAGAAGGCCACAGGTAAGACACCACCGCACCTACAGGATGCCCCAAAGTCCAGTGTTTCATCCCACTACACCCCATCACCGCAGGCAGCAAGTCCGGGGAGTACGAGGAGGTTCGGGAGCGGCCCTTCACCAAGCTCCTGGCCAACGGCTCGCTCCTGCTGCAGCACGTGAAGGAGGATCGGGAGGGATTCTATCTGTGCCAGGCAAACAATGGCATCGGCACAGGCATCGGCAAGGTCATCCAACTGAAAGTGAACTGTGGGTATCTCCTGCGCTCCTCGGGGTGATTCAAATTCAAAATACTCCCAACTTTGCAGCCTCCCCGTACTTCTCCTCCACGTCCCGCTCGGTCACCGTCAAGAAGGGCGACACGGCACTGCTGCAGTGCTCCGTGAGCGGCGACAAGCCGATTAACATTGTCTGGATGCGCTCTGGGAAGAACACGCTCAATCCGTCGACCAACTACAAGTGAGTGCAGTCAGGGTAATGGGGAGCCCTAAGTTTAAACGTTGCTTTCAGGATATCCGTCAAGCAGGAGGCCACTCCGGACGGAGTCTCGGCTGAGCTCCAAATACGCACCGTGGATGCCACCGACAGTGGACCGTACTTCTGCCGGGCCAGCAATCTGTATGGTAACGATCAGCAGCTGGTGCAGTTGCAGGTCCAAGAGCCGCCACAGCCGCCCAGTGTGCTGGAGGCGGCCATGATTAGCAGCCGATCGGTGAACCTCAAGTGGCAGCCGAAATCCCTGGGCACAGGAGATGTGTCCAAGTACCTGGTGGAGTACCGCGAGGCCGATCGTAAGTGGCGACAGAGAAACTTCTTTTCAGAGATTGAATGATACATTTTCTGCCCCATCCCCACCCAGCAGCATTGTTCGTGGAGCAGTGGCAGCAGCTGGAGGTCAAGGATCCGCCCTCGTTTAACGCTTTGATCGAGAACCTGAAGCCGGCCACAAAGTACGCCTTCAGGGTGATAGCCGAGGGCAATGCGGGACGGAGTGCGCCCAGCCAGGAGCTGATTGTGCGCACAGAGCCGCAGCGACCAGCGGGCCCGCCTCTGAATCTCTCCGCCAGACCTCTGTCCTCCACCGAGCTGCTGATCAGCTGGGTGGCACCGCTGCCAGAGCTCCGACACGGCGACATCCAGGGCTACAACGTGGGCTACAAGCTGGCCAGCTCGGGCAACACGGCCTACAACTTCACATCCGTTTCGGGCGACGGCGATGGTGGCAGCGGGGAGCTCCTATTGAGCGGACTGGCGAAGTTCGCCCGCTACAACGTCGTGGTGCAGGCCTTCAATCAGGTGGGTCCTGGACCCCTGTCCGAGCCAAGCGCAGCGCAGACCATGGAAGATGGTGAGTGTCCTGGTAAGTTCTCATTCCTTCACAGACTTTAATCCTTTCGCCACTTCAGTGCCCAGCCGTGCCCCGGAGGATGTGCGCTGTGCAGCCCTATCCTCACAGTCACTGCAAGTCTCCTGGCAACCTCCTCCGATATACCACACGAACGGACTGCTGCAGGGCTACAAGCTGATCTTCGAGCCCATCATGGACGACATTCTGCCCAGCAAGGACGAGGTGGAGTCCCGCAAGACAACGGCTCTGACAATGGTGCTGACGGGTCTGCGAAAGTACACGAACTACAGCATCCAGGTGCTGGCCCACACGCGCATGGGAGACGGCACCGTGTCCAAGGCCCTCTTCTGTCACAGCGAGGAGGATGTGCCCGAGGCGCCGGCCGACATCAAGGTGGTGGTGAGCTCCACGCAGTCGCTCTACATATCCTGGCTGCCACCCACCGAACCCAATGGCGTCATCACCAAGTACAGCCTGTACACGCGCGTGGTCAACGGCCGGGAGGAGCTGAACAACGAGAAGCGGAGCCTGCCGTCGCAGCAGCACTTCTACGAGTCGAAGGGCCTGCATCCCCACATGGAGTACCAGTTCTGGGTGACGGCCAGCACGCGCGTGGGCGAAGGCAAGAGCTCCAGAGTGGTCTCGCAGATAACCACCAATCGGGTGCCGGCCAGGATCATCTCCTTCGGAGGCCCAGCGGTGCGCCCCTGGAGAGCCACCGTAACGCTGCCCTGCACGGCGGTGGGCAAGCCCAAACGTGAGTGGTTTAAGTCTGATGTGGCGCTCCGCCAGGGCGGACTGCACAACTCGCAGCTGCTGGACTCGGGCGACTTGATCATCAACAACCTGCAGTTGGCCGACAGCGGCAACTACAGCTGCCAGGTGGACAATGGCATTGGCACGGACCGCCTCACCCACACGCTGCTGGTGCAGGTGCCGCCCTCCGCTCCGGTCCTCTACGTGACCAGCGCCACCTCCAGCAGCATTCTTATGCACTGGAAGTGCGGCTTCACCGGGAACGCCCCCATCACTGGCTACACTCTGTTCTACCGCCGCGGCTCGGGTAACACGGACGAGATGCAGCTGTCGCGGCACGCCTCCAGCCACGAGCTGAAGGGCTTGGTCTGCGGCAGCACCTACCAGATTCACTTGAGTGCCCAGAACAAGGTGGGCACCTCTCCCACCAGCATCATGCTGCACGTGCGCACCCAGGGCCAGGCGCCGGGCATGCCCGCCTCCACGAGTCTGCTGGCTCCCAACTCCACATCGGTGCTGATCCGCCTGCACACCTGGCCGGACAACGGCTGCCCCCTGATGTACTTTGTGCTGCAGTACCGCGCCATGACTGACGATCCCGAGACGGAGTGGGTGCTAGGTAAGTGTGCACACAGATTTATCGATCCACAGCCCATGATGTTTCCCTTTCAGTGTCCAATGCCTTGAAGCCGCAGCGACGTGTGACAGTGTCCAATCTGCAGCCGTCGACGCTCTATCAGATGCGCATGGAGGCGCACAACGTGGCAGGAGCCTCGCAGGCGGAGTTCTCCTTCGTGACGCTAACCAAGGACGGTGACCCACCGCCGCCGGAGATCGTGCAGCGGGGCCAGCGCGGTCCGACCGTCTTCTATGGAAACATCAACCTCCTGATACCCAGCATAGCGGCGCTCTCGGGCATGATCTGCACCATCGCCATGGTCATCATTTGCTACAGGCACAGTAAGTATATGGGGGAGGAGGCGGCAGGCAGGACGACGCTCCTAATTGACTCAGTTCTGCCCCCTGCTCCGTCGCCCGCAGAGCAAAGCAACCACATACAAAAGGAGTCGCTGGAGAATCGCGCCAACTCGGAGGCGGCGCAGCGGGAGCGCTACTACGCCACCATCCACAAGGTGTCCATGCAGAACAATGACAAGATTCCAGGTACGAAGCGTGTCCGTAGTGGAGTGCTGTCACTCACTGCGACTGTCTTTGTGTTTTGCAGAAACCTCCGAGGACATCTCGCCGTATGCCACCTTTCAGCTGTCGGAGGCGGCGGGGAACATGTCCCAGCCACACCACAGCGGACCGGCCAACACGCTGCTGCACTCGTTCATGTACCACGAGAGGGCCCTGGCCGAGGGCTGTTCGTCGCCACCACCAGCTGCGGTACTAAAACCAACCACCCATCACCACCACCACCACAACCAACGTCCTCCAAAGACAATTCATAATTATTATCAGACCTCACCGTTCCATAATATCGTGCGTTTGTTTAATCATTTCCTTGATTTAGCTCTCTCTCTCTTTCTATCTATCTTTAAGCTCGTACCTCTGTCTCTGTCAGTGGTGCGACAATGAGTGTTTTTCCATGTAATCATGTAACGTGCTTTTTATGTTGTTTTGCTCGATTAATCCTTTGTTTAGTACCCGATATTCCCGAAAATCCCTTAATTGCAATGCCATAAGTACGCAGGAGGGCGAGTGCTTGCCCCCTGCATCGTGTCACCTGCCAATCTTGAGTTCTCCTTTGTTCGTTTCGAGAGGCGTTCCATTCCCCAAGGCGCTTCCGTAGTCGCTAGATTCAGATTCAGCCACCGGCCCACCCAGACAGACCCCACTAATTCCGTTTGCTCTGTTCTGTCCATGTGCAGTCCAAGAACCGAAGACGTCACTCGCGCAAAGACCGAGCCGGAGAGCGAGGAGTCGGAGTCGGACCAGGACCAGTTGACCTCCAGTCGCACCGAGTCTTCCAACCAGCACGAGGGCAAGATCAAGCACAGTAAGTCCATTTCGTGGGGTTTCGTTGTACTCGTAAATTAATCATTTATTTCTGATTGGATGGCTTTGAATGGGAACTAAACTAACATTTTAGTTTGCTTTTCCTATGTACTTTTGGGGGAGAACACAATCTACTCAGTATATAGAGTTTAATCCTGTTTTCTCCCTCGGAGTACCCTTAGTTATGGAGCCTTTGAAATGATGTAATCTGCCAGCTGTGCTCTTCTTTTGTGTTGCTTTGTTTTTGCAGACTCTAGACTAATTCAACACTTTCCAAATCACAATATCTCGATAACCTATCTGTAGTATGTCGTTCAGCAGACATGCCACCACATCCACTGACACAGCACCAAAATCAACACGAACCGAATCAGACCAACACCAAGACTATGTTAGCCCTAAGCTTAGACCTAAGTTATCGATAAGATATTTTGTTTGTGCCGTGCCATGCCGTGCCGTTTCGCCCCGTTCCAAGCAACTCTGTCTCTATCTGCCCGTTATCGATTTTCGTTTCTTTTCTCCACCGTTCTTTTCTTCCTCTCGCTCCGAACCGAACCGATCCGAACCGAACCGAATCGAACCGAATCGTTTTGTTGCAGGCATCATCTACCATGGAGCACAATCAAGCACATCCTCCGACCTGTCGCCAATGTCCGAGCAAAAGTCACTGCCACGGCGCGGTCGCTCCAGGTATCATCATCAGCAATATCAGTTTTCCACCAACACCACACCGCGCCACCACAACAGCAACAAAATGAACAACAACACCACAAACACCACTGCCACAAATACAGCCACATCATCCGGAAACTCGAGCAAAATTCTATCTCCCCGCGGCGTCGGCAGCGTTGGCGGCAATCTGAAATCCATATCGAGCACCTTCAAATCACAAGACTCCATACAATGCCACATACCCACACTGGTGAAGTCGCCATCGATCAGCACACAGCAACAGAAACAGTTCCACAAACAGCAGATAAACAGCCAAAACCACAATCAGAATCAGAATCAGAGCCATAACCACCCCAAACAGACCAGTAGTAGTTTGAAGCAACAGCAGCCCCTCCTGATCACGCCCAAGCTCCACCAGCTCGAGTCCGTCCCATCGTCGTCGTCGTCGTCGTCGATGGCGATGCATGTGAATGGACAGGAGCTGGTGGGCCTCGATGGCGTGGTCGGTAGTCCCCTAGCATCCGTTGTGCCTGTGACTTGCATGCCCCCCTCCTCACAGTTCCGACCCATACCACACAAGTCCATTATGCCCGCGCATGAGCCACCGCACCACCATCACCATCAGGGCGTTGCTGCCACAAGCGGCACGCTCCTCAACCCCTCGACGGCCCTGCTCTCGTCCAAGTTCTTTACAGCGCCCACGCTGCCCAAATAGGATACGGCCAATGGGGGGAGTGAATATGTTGGCAGGGAGGCCATGGCCATGGGAATAGGTGGCGGGGGAGTTGGAGGCGGTGGTGGCTTCGGCTACGACAGCGGCGAAATCTCCTGCACCTACATGGATCCCATAGATCAGACATGAGACTTGGCCTACGGTGAGGTGTGTGGACCCGAGGGAGCCCATTAATCTGGCCGAGACACAGACCACCACCACCACCACCACCGACACCACAACAACAAATCCACTAAGTCTTAACTGAAAGCTTGAGCTGCGGTTGCTCTTGCACCAACTCTTGAACCAACTCTGGACTCTCTCTTGTGTCTGTCTTGTCCCCTCCCACACGCTCTCACATGCTCCCACATGCTCCCACATGCAGGGCTGGCATCCTGCGAACGCTGCATCCGCTCCAGCTGCAGGCCGAGTGCACCCCTGGGGCCTTCCACCACGCCGAGGAGGGGCTGGGCGAGCGCATCGAGCTGGCAGAAGTGGAGTGCGATGTCGATACAATCAAGAAGCTAAAGCTCGGCCAGCGATCCTCGCTCTGGTCGCGCCCCTCCTCCACCACATCCCAATTGCAGCAGGAGCACCAACAGCAGCAGCAGCACCTCCACCAGCAGCAGCAACGCCAGCAACAGCAGCCACCACACCACAAGAGGGCGCATTCCAAGTCGCCACAGCCGCAGCAACAGCAGCCATTGCAACAGCCACGCCCACAACAACATTCACCCGCTCCAGGCCAGAAATTGCTTAGCGAAAAATCGGATTACTCGATATCCGTCTGAGACATTGGTAAGATCTGATCGCAGGATCAGCATATATAGCACTAGGATGAGGCCCTGCCCGAAGCCGAAGAATAGCAGAAGAAAGTAGGGAAGCCGGGCCGTTTTTTGTACATTTTATAATGCATTTGTTACCTTGCCCACAAACCCTTAACACCATGAACTCCCTTAACCCTGAGCCCCCATTCCCACCCACCCGGTTGAGCCCGTAACCAGTTTGCCAATCCAAAACCCTATGAAACCTCCCCCCAGTCACACAATGACACAGTGAAAACTTTCGGACAATCAATATCAAAATTCTGCACAACCATCCAAAACGAGAATACTCAAAAACACACACACACACATCCCATTGCAATCAATCTCTCTCCTTCCCCGTATATAGAGGTAATACTCGTAATCGTAATCGTAATCATAACACATAACATATGTATATCTAAGTATATCGATTGTGCATGCCCGTGCATACATACAAGTACATATATATGTAGTATGTATGTACAAGTACGAGTATATGTCTATGGCATGTGTCCAGAACCCAGGTCAGTTGTCGAACTTCCACAAATGTTGTATGTACATACAAATACTATACTAACGTAGTCTCTTAAGTACATATACATAACCTCATACATACATATATGTATGTATATGTATGAACAACTAATGCGAAACTACTAACTGCAAAAAAAAACAAACTAAACTATCGAATACGAGTACTAGCTTGATATTGTAGAAGTATCGAATTGTACTCGTACCGGAACTGTCTTTCATCTATAGTGTACTTGTATTGTAGAGTACGAGTAGTACTGAATACTTTGACTACTCCTAAGTAGTTGTGTAGGCATCGGACGATTCAGATATACGCTGTGTACAAATTTATACGAGTATGTATTGTATATTTACGATTATAAATGTATGTGGTGTGAATGTCTAGATAATGCTCATGTATGTATATAGGTAAGGTATATACACAAAAGATACACAGAGAAGGATGGATCGATCTACTTATCTAGTTGTTAGCGAATCTACATATTGATATATACATATATTTTGTAAATAAATAACCAAATGGCAACCACGTTAATGGACTGACAATGATGCATGCATGACTCCAAAGAAACCAACAGAACTCCAGAAATCACAATAAACATGTTAACTAAATGTAGCTCAAAGTACATACATATGTATGTATGTACTATGTGTCGATTGTGTCGCCAGCTGAAGCAGTATTCATATATAATATGACACAATATCGCAGTATCCACTTATTAGTGTTTCCATTACAATAAACTGTCGTTCGTCGCGTTGTAGATAAATGTTTTTAAAATGAAGAGAAGAGAATGTGAGGGGAGAGTAAAATCAAATACCAAATCGTAATCAAACTTTGAAATATTACAAAACACTCAATCAAGCAGAAGCAGCAGCAGCAGGGCAGAACCAGGCCAAGTAAGGAGCAGACAAACAAACTACAAATTAATATAACTCTTAGTTTGTATCGAATAATCCACATAATACGAGTACATAGCCGTATTTTAACTAGTCTAACATATAAAATCCATATACCGCCTTACAACATACCACAACCACAGGCAGACTTAAATAAGGAACAAATCAGACGACAACCCCTTTCGGAACCATGTGCCAAAATTTGTTTTTAGACAAAGCTCTCTTAAATTATACAATACAAATACAAGTACAATAAATAAGCAAGACACTAAATCCACAAGACAAACTGCAGATTAAAATGTTCACTTGGGGCAAATTTATGGAGCTCCAGAGATCCAGGGATCCAGCGAGCACTCACTCTTTCTTTACTATATAATGAATGCCGCACCGCACTAGCGATGCAGATGTTTAGTCCGTTTTTTATATGAATTTATTTATACGATACAAAGAAATGGTTTATTCACATTCACATCGAATTTTACGAATTTATTAAACAACAACAAAAACAGCAAAGTTTAAAAATCAAAACAGAAATTACTTAATAGATCACAATCAAAACGAGAAGCAAAACAACAAAACAAAACCAAATCTAAGAAGGGAAAACAATTTTTATGTTTAACATATATAATTAGCACAACAACTACAAAATAAAAACTATTAATGTAAAAACAAAAAACAGCATTTAAAAAATATAAGAAATATTTAAAAATAAATTCAAATACCCCGCATTTTTCTTGACAATTACCAGCAGTATGACCTCATCAGCATCAGCGTCGTATCTGTGAGATTTCCAAACATTTACAGAGCAAACTCTTGCGATAAGTTGGTCGTTAATCCGCTCCCTATAAAAACCCACCGAGGCATGATCGCTTTGAGCAGTATAATTCGACTAACCAAGGCAATCGGATTTGACCAGGAAAAGCCATGAAAACCAGTACGAAAATGCTGCAAAAATCTAGCGCAGCTCGTGAGATATCTGCCGAGAGAAAGGTGCCACTAGCATGCCGAAATTGCAGCGGCCAATTGCCCCTTCACACACCTGTTGAAGTTGAGGATATAGGCACACCCATGAAACAATTCCAGAGGGCACAGACTACACCGGAATCTGGCAAGAACGGATTATGGAAGAGTTTTACTTCGACTAAATATCGTCCACAAAAAAACGATTGCTGGTCAAGTTGACTCTATGATTCTTTTGATGCCTACGAAACTCAGCAGGGGATCATTTTATTATCTAGCCCTTTTTTATACCACCAGCCCCTTTATAAAGAAAAATCAGATTAAAACTTGTATATTTTTTAATTTTTATTGCATATTATTGTGTTTTTTTTTTTTAAATAATTTTTTCATCCAACCAGGTGCTACTCACACTGAAATCCGAACAGGCAACGCCAAGGGCAAAGCAGTGGGTCGTCGGGGATTTGTGTAGGACCTGGAACGAGAACGGCCGTGGGATCGGCCACGAGAGTGTCCACGGGATCGGCCACGGGAGCGGGAGCGATCCCGCTTGCGATCGTCACGAATGTGTCTCCGTCTGGAGGTCCTCTTCTCCGCCACAGCAATCAGTTCGCAATCGCTGACACTGCCATCGGTGTTGGAGCTGGAAGACGAAAGAGTGGCAGGAGCATGACCCTTATATCGTTTACCTCCTGCGGAATGTCGGTCCTTCGCCTTGGTTTCCCTCCTGTGCTTTCCATCCCATCGAGATTGCCTTTGCAGTTGCTGCAGCACATCCTGCAGCATTTTCTGGGCTATGTTTGCCTTGCGTATGAGCTTCTCCAGCGCAGGAGTGCCCATGTCCTCCACCTCTACGGGTGTGGCATGTGGCAACTGACCGCTGCAGTCTCTGCATTCCTGGGGCCCAGTTTGCTTACTTTCTACGCTATCAGGCTGCGACATTTTCACTCTAGTTTTCACCTGTTTTAATAATAATACAAATAACACCTTACTGTCTCCGCCTTCGCCGTTTCTGCTGCTGCTGCTTCACTCGAACACAAACAACTGATAATTTGTGCAAGTCTGCCCCAACCTTTTATACGTGACTTTGGCGCCAAGCTTATCGCGGCTTTTGGCTCACTGTAAACGTGAGTCTTCGCACGCCCAACGGTCACGCTGCTTGACGTCATCGAGTCTATTTTTAGCATATGATTTCATACTCACGCGAAATTTTGTTGTTCTTGCTACTTATCACTTATCACGTGTTTCGAAATTTGCCTAATATCACCAGAATCGTAATATGTAGATTACAATTCCAATTGAAATAAAAAGTGTACAAATAAATTTTTGGCTTTGCTCCCAAAAAGTTGCCATTTCGACGTGATGATCTATGACTACGGTATGATCTCTGCTGAATTATTTTTGTTTTTTGCTGCTTTCGATTCCATGCTATCCATCATCTATCATAACTGCAGATCCAAACAACAATTTAGGTCTCAACGGATTAAAAAAAATATGTGACTGCCCATAAGCTCAATAGTAAGAAAAACGTTGGTGTATTTTTATACCCGTACTCGAAGAGTAAAAGGTTATATTGTATTTGTGGTAAAAGTGGATGTCTGTAACATAGAGAAGGAATAATTTCCGACAATATAAAGTATATATTATATATTCTTGATCAGCATCAATAGCCGAGTCGATATTGCCGTGTCTGCCCATTTGTCTTTCCGTCTGTCTGTCTGTCTGTCTGTCTGTCTGTCTGTATGTCTATCTGTCTGTCTGTCTGTCTGTCCGTCTTGTTTGTCGCCAATTGCTCAAAGGCTATAAGAGATAGAGCATCCAATTTTTTTTTCCAGACTGATGTGATCTCTCACTCCTAGAAAAGTGTTAAACATTTCGCCCCGCCCACTTCCGTCCCCACAAAGGGCGCAAATCTGTGGCGTCCACAATTTTGAAAAATACAGAAAACTAAACATACAGAATCATAGAGAAATACCATATCTATCAGAGTCCAAAATCTGAATCGGATCGGATCATTAGTATAGCCACAATTGAGAAAACTATTTAAAAAAACATCATTCCCTCTCTTTCGCACTCACACAAAAACGAGTCGTTTTGGTTTTTCGTACAAATGAGCGCCTCGAGAGCCTTTAGGAGCTAGAGCAACCAAACCTTTTTTTCCAGACTCCTGTGATATCGCTTCAGTGCAAGTTTATTTTAAAATTTTGCCACGCCCACTCCCGCTCCCCCAAAAGACGAAAATTCACAGTTTTGAAGATAGAAAAATGCAGTATCGTAGAGAATGACCGTATCTACCAGATTCCCGAATTTGGTTCAGATCGGATCAGTATTGTAGCCACAATGATCAAATGAATTTTCAGCAGCGATTTTCCCCTTTCCCTTGCAACGTAAGCCATTTATGGTGATGATTTTCGCTACAGATTTCTCTCTCGCTTACACATTCTGCCTCGTGCAGTGAACGTGTGTTGTTGTGAGAAGTGATGTAAATGATGTAGATGGCAGATGTAGCAAAAAAAATGTAAAATGTAAAAACTGATAAAACATTTGAATATTCCACATTAATCACATGTGTACTGACTGAGTACGGGTATTAAAGTAGAGTCGCGTACACAGCGACTCCGTACATACTTTCTCGTTATACCCGTACTCGAAGAGTAAAAAGGGTATATTGTATTTGTGCTAATTGCTGTCTGTCCGTCTTGTTTGTCGCCCATTGCTCGAAGGCTATAAGAGCTAGAGCAACCAAACTTTTATCCAGTCTGATGTGGTATCTCACTCCTAGAAAAGTGTTTCAAAATTTCGCCCCGCCCACTTCCGCCCCACAAAGGGCGCACATCTGTGGCGGCCACAATTTTGAAAATAACAAGAAACTAAAAATGCAGAATCATAGAAACAGCCCATATCTATCAGGGGCTCAAATCTGAATCGGATCGGATCATTAATATAGCCACAATAGAGGCAAATATACGCAAAAAATTCGCTCCCTCCCTTTCGCACTCACACAAAATCGAGTCGATTTGGTTTTTCGTAAAAATGAACGCCTGTATCTCAGAGACTATAAGAGCTAGAGCAACCAAATTTTTTGCCCAGACTCCTGTGATACCGAACCTGAACAAGTGTATTTCAAAATTTCGCCCCGCCCCCTTCCGCCCCCACAAAAAACGAAAATCCACAATTTTGAAGATAGAAAAAAACTAAAAATGCAGTATCTTAGGAAATGACTATATCTACCAGATTCCCGAATTTGGTTCAGATCGGATCATTATTGTAGCCACAATGATCAAATGAATTTTCAGCAGCAATCCCCCCACTCCTCTTGCAGAGTAAGTCAATTATTGGGGTTGATTGTTGCTGCAGCTTTCTCACACGCACACTCACGCTCAAACATGCTGCCTCGTGCAGTGTACGTGTGTTGTTGTGAGAAGTGATGTAGATGAAGCAGATGTAGATGACTGATGTAGCAAACAAATGTATGATGTAAAAACTATATAAAAATTTGAAAATTCCACATTAATCACATGTGTGCTGACTGAGTACGGGTATAAAAAGTAGAGTCGCGGCAACAGCGACTCCGTACGTTCTTTCTCGTTTTACTCTTTTTCCTTGGAATTAGTAAATTTTTCGATATTAATATTATTTAAAAAAAAAAACGCTGATAAGCTTCACAACGATAGCGCTATACATATGTAAAAATTTGATAATCTTATAGAAAATTCATTTATTTTTGGGATACAGTTTAGTTGTAGTTAAACATCGCTATGGGATGTCTTTTAAAAAATTTTTAAACTGAAATTGTATTGCTGTGCCAATATTTATCATCGGCACTGTATGTATTTGTATACATATGTACGTACATATATTTAAAAAAAAAATTTATTTATTAATCCATAAATGTATATACTATATATAGAAAATTATTTACGGATACGACTGGTCGAGCCCTTCATGTGCGGTACGGCCCTTAAGCATTGCTTTATGTCCGCTCCCTTCTCTCGTATTTGTCCTATTGGACGCTGCGAAGCTGCTAACCAGATTCCGAGTGGTAAAGACACCATCTAGGGCGACTTTAAGAATATGCCTTGGTCCGGCAAATCCGTGCTCGGCGTCCTATTCAACTCCTTGTCAGCACCATGAGCACTCCGCAAACCCGCAGGTCGTGCCCAAAATGGTGCAGGTAGCTGAGAATGCACCCATGACCGCTGAGGAGCTGTGCCAGGTGTAAGTTCATTTGCCTGTGTTTCCGTTCCACCCACTGCTCAATGATCGGGATGAGCTGGTGAGCCCACCAAATACCTCGTGTTGCTCCGTACCGGTCACCTTGTCGTAGCGCAGCCTCCTGCTGGAACGCTACGGGGGAGTACTGGAGCCTTCAAGGGGCTCTCAGGATGCGATCCACCTGGCCCAAAGGCATTCGTGATCATCAGACTGCGTGACCATCAGGAAGTATTCTACCGCCACCCTTCCACCTGTGCCGGCAATTGCCACTCGATTGCCACTGGTTTAGAATCGCGACGAAGATGTCCGGACACAGGGAGTCGGCGAAAATAAGCGCTTGGTGCTGAGTGCGTTTTTCAGCAAGCGTTACCCGAGGCCTGCCAAGGTCTTAACGGCGGCAGTGAGGACATTAGCCTATGAGCCATTTCAGCAGTGGTTCAGACTGCCTAATCAGGTCGTAGAATGCCATCACCGTCAGCCCAAAGTCCAATTCACTGATCTCGCTGGTACGGGAAGGAAGGTGTCTATTGGTCCACTATGCTGGGCTCATTAGCTCATCCGTCCCGCGACGATGGGATTTTTTACGTGTTTTCATCATTTTGGCTTTGAAACGTTATATAAGTATTAAATTCATGGCTTGCATTTTGAAAGAACCGCCGATAGTGGAGTAAACATCGATAGCTGGCAATAGTCGTGCGCTCGATAGTTTTGTAGTGGTAGGGGGTATTACTAGAACGAGGTGGTGTTTTTAGCAGCACTTTAGCAGCATTACAAATGTTGCTGGGTGCTACCCCGTTGTTCTATTTTTGCTTATGCCTTCTGTGGAACAGGGTGGCCTTTTACGGAATATTCTATGCTTTTGGGATATTTTGACGTTGCACTTAAATTGACTTTTTAAAATCGGGCTTAAATATGATAATTTATAAATTAATAATATGTCATTTATACGTATATATATAGTATTTTTTTAAAACGGAAGGTTGTTTTGGTATTATTGTGAGGGTCAGACGGGTATATTTAATCGACCAACCCGCGGTCACACTGGTACCGGCCCACTAGTGACGTTAAAGTTTTCAACTTCAGACTTGGGCGGTTGTGCTGATGCGCGCGCGCGCAAAATACAAATTGAAAATTCGCTAAAAGTGTGCAACAAAGCCAACTAAATAGTTTGCTGCAGGTTGTCGATTTACTATTGTTCATGTTATATTTATGCGTATACTGTAAATATTTAATATGTACATTGGATTCCCGGTTTGAATGCTCGCTCTTTGCGCGCGCTTGTGTGTGTCTTTCTGTGTCGCGCGGCCCCTGAATGTGAACGGGTTTTCGGTTTACTGTGAAGCCTTATGGATCCGATTCGCGAGGCTGGCCTCAGGCATCAGACCCAATAGAAGCGACACAAGGCTGGCTTTTCCTTAATGCCAAAGCCTAAATGCCACAGAGACCAGTGTTCAGCAGATTGATTCAATCGATTTTTCCATTCAAACGCTGCTGCTGCTGTTGCTGCAGTAAATGTGAGTGTGTGTGTGTGTGGGTCCTGCGAGGACTCTATACAAATAAGCGATTTGGTTAGGTAAAACGAAACGAAACAACAATAGGCCCTGGAAGAAGCCGCAGCAGGATCTCTCGAATCGTCCTTTTGCCCGTCCTTTCCAGCTGCTGCAGCTGTTGCCTCGCGCGTGTTCGTATGTGAGTGTATGTGTGTGCACTGGAACGATCATTCCGGTGCCTATGCCTGTGTGAGTGCACAAAATTTGATCAAATTCCGTCCGCAAATTGCCATCCATTTCTGCACCAACGCAGCCAGTCAAGCGAGTGAGGAGGAGCGAAAGAGAGCAACAGAGGCCATAGAATCAAAAGAGAATGCTCTGGGAGGCCCTCTGACATTTCCATCATCTTCATCATCATCCCCTCTGGAGGAACAGCGCTGCTCCCGCCTCCCGTCACCACTCTACTCGACTCCCCTCCCTCTGCTGCTGCTGCTGCTTCACTGCTGCTGACGCTGCTTCTGCTGCTCTGTGGGTGAGTACTCTCAAAATATTCGCGGGTAGAAAGTTGTTATGGAACACCATGGATGCGGGGGGCTCAAGCTGGGGTGGGAGTGGAAGCTCCCCATGGATGGGGGGGCAGGTCATAGGTGTCTCTTTCTCTCTGTCTCTGCGGTTGCCTGGCGTCGGCTTGTCGTGGTTTTAAGCTCTGCTGTATCGCTGCTTTTTAGCAGACATTAAAAGGTCAGGACAACCCGACCCCCGGGGCTTCCGTATTGTATATCCTGGGCACGTCCCGCGCGCTCTTCATTACGTCCCATGTTGCAAGCAGTTGCATGACATCGTCGATAATCGATTTCGAAGCGACAAGGCAATCAGGAAGAGGTGCAATTGTCAATCAGCCAAGTCAATCACTGGTTTGGCCAAGAGCTGGTTAGCGTTTAGCATATGCATGATTATGGGGAGCGGACATTGCAACCGCTATTCCATAATGCGGCACATTTGTGGAGCTGTGGCACTGTGTAGAAGTGGTTCAGTGGGAGAGACATTGAGTTGGCAGAGTAGCGACTTCAGGAAGCCGCTAATTAAGCTTCAATTAATGCAGTTTCCGCTGAGAGTCCACTCTCCCCTCGCCCCCCTTTATGTGTATGTGACACATGCCCCTATCCGTATGGCCGCCTATCAGCCACTTTCCAATTTTCACCAGAGGAACAATAATACTTCATGTTATCTAGCGACTGCATTTTCAAAGAACTCCCCTGACACCACGCCCTTATCACAGAGCCCGATAACAGGCCTATAAATGCCCGATTTCTGACAACCCAATCGCTATATGTATGTACGTACATATGTGCATTCATATACTCGTAATTCGCGATAAACAAGTTTTAAATGTGCGAAATTTAGCAGCCCAGCCAGTTCTTTCAGTCGAAATGTTGTTATATATGATATGTGTATGTATGTGGTCTGGGGGTTTCTTTTGTGCCACATTCAAGGTCAGTTGAACGCCCTGATTTGGGTCTTGTTTGATCTGCAAGCTTTTTGAAACCAGAGCAGATGAGCCCCGTCTCCGTTTACGTCGGACAAAAGGCAGGCCCTCATTGCGTTTCAAAGAGAGAGGATAGAACCTCCCTGAAAGGGGCCCGGGCCTTGGGCCTGGAACCTTGCCAAAGTTCTCGAGACACCACCACAAGTTGACAATGAGCGAGGCCCTCAGGCGAGACTTAGTGGCGTCTCTAGCCGCCTCCTTCCAGCAGCAGTAACAGTAGCAGTAGCAGCAGCAGCAGCAGCAGCTGCTCTTTGAAGTCTTTTTGCCGCTTTATGCCATTCGGGTTTCTCGCTTTGGTTGGCTTTACGATTGCCTCCAGTCATGCCCAACAACTGTGCTCGGAGTAGCTCTGGTCAATGGTCAAGACTGTCTGTGGCCCGACCCGCCCCACCACATGCCGCAAATCTCTCTATAATGGAGAGTGTCATGTGGCGCATGCCGCTGAAAAAGCGCTGCCAAGCGTGAAGTACACCACAGCACTCATTGTTTTTGCCAGAGACCAGATTCGACCAGAGTCTGGCTCTAGATATACTACAGTTAGGCATACTATATATCAGGTATGAACAAAAAAAATGTGTATTATGGCATGTCGTAAAAAGCCATTTTCTTGATATCCCAAACACTTAAAGAGCAGCAAGTAGCTGCCATGAAAACCCAGGCGCAGACCCAGGCTGAGGCTCAGACTTGGATGCACAAAGACTTTCTCTGCCATATGACAAATATTTTCAGTAGTTGGCGGAGTAATTGCCAACGCAATGAGTTGTTGATTAAGCCAAAAGAGCTCCGGAAAGAGAGAGGACGGATGGATGGATGGGCGGATGGAGGGAGAAATGCTAGTCACCATGTCATTCCGGTTCATTCCGGTCTATTCCAGTTCGTTTGGATTCGCTTTTGGACCAGGCCAATGAACGATTCAACGCCCTCGTCAACTTAAGAACTCTATGATGGATATTCGTACAGAACCCAAGCGAATAATTTCATTTTGACTTATTTTAGAATGAATGCTGTCTCTTAATATAATTATTAATTCTTTTTGAAATTAAATGTTAAGTACTTTCGCACGGAACAAAAACTTCTTGGGTTATTAAACTCAAAAATTTAATTATCTTTCTGGACAAAAACACACCATAAAAATAAACTTTTTACATTTTGTCAATTGGTTAAATTTGTTAAGTTTGATTGCGTTTTTAAAAATTATTATTATTTGTATGCATTGATATTTTCTACTGAAGAAAATCAGATGTTAGGCAGATATTCTCAATCGAGTATGTATGATGGCGTTATCCCATAAAAAGACTATCTTTCGTATTTATTTTCGTCTTTATTGGGGCAGAAACTACATCTTCTGTTGCCTAATCTCCTCCTGCTTCAAAACTTTCCTTCAAATGCAAAACGAAACTTTTGCGTGCCGCCAAAAATTGTTTATAGCTTGCGGCATCATCAGCAAAAGCAACAACAAAAACATCAACTGTTAAATCAACAACAATCCATGGATCCACTGATCCAGAGGCAACTTCAAAAGCGATTCAGTCGGCCGCTTCTTCCTGCTCTTTGCTGTTGCAAAAGCATTGCCTGCCCCATGCCCAGAGAGCCAGAGAGAGAGAGAGAGAGAGAATGCCCGATTCCCGATACCCAGGGCCGCCGATCCCCAATGCTCAATGCCCCAAAAGCCGCGTTCGTGACAGCCATCGCAGCCCCGCCCTCGCCCCCTGGCATGGCATGGCCGTTCTTCTTTGATTCACGAAACATGCGGCAGCAACGCAACGCAACGGAGGAGTTGCTGCCCCCAAAAACAAATTGAAGAAACACTGTAAAGGCAGTGGGAAGAGGTGGGGCCGAAACGGAATCGGCTAAAAATTAGAAAATCATGCTTACAATTCTCTTTCCCGTTCTGTTCTGTGTGCATAATGCGCGATAAGTCGGCAGGTGCAACATACACAAAACGAAAACACACCAGCAATACCATTGAAGAAGGGGCAACATACAGAGCAAGAGGGAGTCAAAGAGAGAGAGAGAGATAGAGAAGTGGCATAGAACCCGGAAGAGTCGAAATGTTCCCCTCCGAAAAGTGAACTCGTCGCCCAAGTCAAGTCCCACTCCTAGTACCAGTCCCAGTCCCAGTCGCAGTAGCAGACCCACACCCTGCCCCAATCCCACAGACATAAACTGTGCGCGCAACTTGCAACTGCAACACATTATAGCCGTGACTGCGAGGGGGCTCCCACTGCCCCTGCGCCGGCGACTGGGGGCTTGGATGCAGATGCGGGCCAGCCAGTGGCAGGCGGCAGCTCGATTGTAATTCGCGGCACAAATGTTTCACTTCATTGGAGTTTCGTGGATCATCGCCAGAACAGGAAGTGCTTTGACAAACAACAAACGGGAACACACCGAGGAGTGGAGTGTACCGCTGCACCCCCAGGGGCGTGACCAGGGCCCACGGGTCTGTCCACCGGTTCAATAGCATATCAATTGACGAGAGTCGTCGCCACAATCAACCATCCAAAACATTTAGTTCCATTGAGTTCTGGATGTGGGTACGTACCCCAAAAGGGGTACTGCTAATCCCCCCTGCCATCCCCAGCAGAAATAAATTGCTATAAATACCCCGTTGTATATGGAAATAAATTGTTTCCAATGCAACTGCCACAACAGACAGCAAACCCGAGCGATGTATGCAAGTGAACGTACTTCCCTATGAGCATAGTATGACACAGATAAACCGATTGCCAGGCAGATGGGGATCGCATAAACATACATCCATATGTTGTGCACTGTATGCCTGTTTACGGCGCGTTTCAAAACCATAAGCTTGACAGGCAATTGACGCATGCCGATACTCAGTCCACAAGTCATTGGAACGGTAGGAATACAATATGCACTACCTTACCAGCTACAAAAAAAACCAACAGTGTTCGATGTTCTAGAGTAATTTTGAATGATTTTTTTCATATCTTATCAGTATTTCAAACGGTACATAAGTATGCAGCCGGTCTCACTTGGAAGCAAAACACTAATGGTAAACATCGAAAATACAACTTAGTGGCAGCATACAGCCTTAAGTAAACATCGAAAATACACACTTTAATTGTTGGAGTATATTGTTCGAATTAGTGTCACGCTACTTAAAGTTTCTAAATACGGTGACAGCTTCACTGTTATACATTTATGCGTGGTACTAAATACAATGAATACAATGTGTATGTGGTTTAGAAACACACATCGATCATGATCACTTAATTGCAATTCAATAATCTACTACGTAAAATCTACGTCATGTACAAGACATGTAAGTAGTTTTTAATATTAATTTCTCTATGGCAGCACTTGTTTGTTTCTCTGGAGTCGTCGGTGTGAGCTGTAAACTATTCCCATCCCTGGGTGAATATCTTTTCTCTGCGCTCCTGAATTTATATTTACAAATGATACACTGCTATTTATGAAACGCACTGCTTATATGCAGATTCATGTTGGAATTGTGATGCGATGTGTCTGTGTATGGGAATACATAATTGAGGAACAAATTGCGAAAGCAGTTCCCAGAAAATCGCTTGACCGTGGTCCGCATAGCGTTGATCTGCGGAATTCTCCATAGAAGAGCATTTATATATGGGATGCTAAACCTTTTCGTGATCATATGCCTATGAATGGGAGATGATAGGATTGTGCTACCTGCCTGTGTATCCTCTTAATCTCCAGCTGGCAATAAAACTCTTTGCTCAGTAGGAGATCATAGTCAGGTATATCTTGATTTTCCCAGAGAGCGGAAGAGACTGCCTACCCGCTCCTCTGCCGATTTAAAAAAAAGATGCTAATGTGTGGCAGGCAGGAGAAGGTGTCTCCACTGTGGCGTTCCGACTTTAGACTGCCTCGGCCAGACGCAGCAGAAGACATCAAAGGCAGCAATTAGCGTGGAGCCAAGCGCTAAGCCATTTCCCATCTACGCGCTTTTTGCACTCGTCTTTGCAATTGTTGCTGTGACTGCAGCAGCAGCAATTAAGTTGGCATTGCCACGACACTGCCACGTTCAGAGCAGCCCTATTTTTGCTGCATCAAGCGCTTTAATCGAATTAGGGGCTATGCGGAGGAGGAGGAAGAGCTGTCCCAGGCACTGGCAATTGAGAGCATCGTCCATTGATTGGAGTTAATGTGCCGTGACGACTGGCCCTTGAAGGGTTTCCAGAGGGTCTATTCTCCAGGCAGTACACCGCTGCGTGTGGGCGCCTTGAACTATTCGCAGACGATCCGACGTTACCATCTCTCTGTGTATTCAGCGTCAGTTGCCAGTTCCCGCCCCTCGCTCTCGCTCTTGTTCGTGGTGGCATAGAGTGTCCGAGGCGACTCCGATAAGGCGTTGCGGAATGAAACGAGTTTCTCCCAAGCTTCGTAAAGTTGCATCTTTCACTGCCAGGGCCACTCGGATCGATTCTGTGGATATTGGTGGCGACAACTTCATTCCCGACGACCCGCTGTCTGCGGCTGTCTGCTTTCAATGTGTATCCAGTAGATACTTTTTTGTGTCTACTCGTATCTTTGTGGTTGCAGACATGTGTCTGTTTATGGCTTTGCCGCTGCTTCGTTTCATGCCTCCACGAGGCAGGCACTTTGAAGCTCCCCATCGTCGCGTTCTCAGCGCCTCCCTATTGTGGCATCCTCAGCGTCTGCTCCGCGCCTTCAAGTGGCCTTCATTAGACCGCTGTCGTGTCTAGGGCGGGGGCCCAGAGCCTGCTCTTTAACGTCTCTTTAAAGTCCACTCGAGCGTGGCCCGAGTGGCGCAGTGCCGCTTGAGACAGCCTTTAACATGTCGTAAAACAAGGTCGTTTTCAGGATTCAATCCTATTCTGTGGCAGGAAAAGGTGCAACAGACCAACAAACCGGTTGGCACTCTGCCATAACTATTCGCCAACGAGGCACATACTCGTACTAGCATTCATTCGCACACAATGTGTATTCGTAAAGTGATTCGCTTCAAATGAACTTGCAATTATCTGAAAACTGGAGCAACTTCATTAAGTTGATTCTCCCTTTTCACTCTCTGCAAACAACACAAATAACAACTCGTGATGAAATCTCCAAAATTTCGGCCAAATCTCTAGGGAGATCGCATAACAACATGACACTAATGTGTGTAAGGTGTGTGTATGAATGGGAGTCCAATAGAAAGACCAAGACACGCCACAGGCATGCGGGAGCGACTCCATTCAAATGGAGAATATTTAATACTCTTTCAAAGACGAACTAAATTCCTGGTTCCTTGTAATGAAAGATGATAATATCATACATATGTACATATGTATATGTATGCAATCTATCAACTAGAAAGATGGAATGATGGATGCGATAAAGCGCCAACTCCCAACCGAATCTCTGGGGCAACAATGTGGCATACGAAATTGGATGCGAATTTGGAAAGTTCCGCAATAATGCCCAGGCCACGAGAGTGTCTCGGCTGTGGCACAACCAAAACAGTTGGGTCAATGTGCCCCCAGTGCCACAGAGATGCGTTGACAACGACACTGAGAGAATCAGCCATGGAAGTCAATAATATATTCTCTAAATCGGGAGACCGATTTGTATACCGTTTGTTTATGAAAAGTTATTTAGTAAAGTGTGAACCTTGTTGATTCATTTGTTTAAATTTCCCATCGGCGAAGGGATACTGCTGTTTCGAATGACACGAACAGAGAGTATTCACAATAAGTTATACATATATCCATTATGAATTGCATTTAATCTCTGTAAAGTTGTATATTCTCAGTTTTCGCATGATTCTTTCTCGCATATTTTCCTCTCAGTGTACGAGTGTTTGGGCGATGAGACAATGAGACTCCTCATAACTTATTTATGCCCCAGACGCAGACCCAGCCCTGGCGATGTGGTGTCCCAGTTCTGTTGCTGGTTCGGACAGGTGTTGCGGTGCGGTGCCGTGCCGGGTCATATCGTGTGGGGCTGTCTGTCGCATGTGAACTAGTTCGAGTCAATCACAGCCTTGGGGGCCTTCCACTTTCCTGGCCACAGAGCAGTTGTGCCTGTCCGTCGTCCATTCCATCTGCCAGAGCAAAACGGATCCATGTTGCGTGCCAGCGTGCAACTTGACCGAAAAAATGAATTGTGGCCGAATATGTGCCGAGAGCGGTGCTCGGCACGGGAGGAATACTCGAACCTATTTTTGCATTCGGGGAAAAGGTCGGTGGCATGCAACTTGTTTGTGTTTTGCGTTGCAAGGGGAAATGGGAGCGGGATGCGACCGAAATGCCAGCATCCCAAAAATACGCAAACGAAATGTGGGTCGCCGCAAGTGAATCACTCACGAATCACACTCATACTCACCCTCTCACTCCTTCTTCTTTGTCTCCTCCTCAGTGGGCGAGTGAACGACCATGTCCGCCACTCTCTTCGACATGGCTGCACAATCGGAGGAACAGCAACTGCAACAGCATCTCCTGTCGGCTCTGGAGGAGCAGCAACTGGTGGCTGGACTGGCCTCTCTGGAGCTGAGCGAAGGTATCAACGCGACCAGCAACTGCGATGGCAGTGACAGCGGCCTGGACGTGGCCAGCAGCTGCTGCCTCTCACGCGTGACGCTGCAGCGGGGCCTTAGCAGCACCAGCGGAGGCTACAACAGCAGCAATGGCCTGGAAGATATCTACGACAGCTGCGAGCTGAAGGTGGTCTCCACCGCCACAGTGGAACTGGCTCCAAGTGAGACTGGCAGCGAGAAGGAGTCACCCCCAAGGCACACAAACTCCAACAACAGCGTCGTGAAAAAGAAAGTGGCCATGTTCGAGCCGGAACAGAACGCAGACAGTGCCACCCCGAAGGCACAGCCACTGGAGCAGCTGCGTGGCAGAGTGGCGAACCTGAAGCGAGCCGTGAGCTTGCCCAGAAACAGTGCGGCGCCTCCGTCCCCGGCCACACCTGCAGCTGGAAGCCGGGAAAAGCCACGGCTCTCGTCGCCCTCCTTTCGGGTGCCAACCACGCCCATGTCCACACCTACGTCCACGCGGCTGGCTCGCCCTCAGAAACCCGATTCGCTGCCCAGCGCCCTTAATCGGGCCCAGTCCGTGCAGCGTCTCGCCCAAGTTCAGAGAACCCCATCCCTCAGTCGGGCACGAACGCCAGGGACGCCCTCCGATGACGGTCGCTGGCCAGCCAATCGGGGGGCAGGAGGAGCTCGTCGGGGAATGTCTGTGACCCCGGAAGTGAATGTCTGTCGAGTGCGGGGCAGTCCGGCGCCAGGAGGCACTCTTCCGCGGCGTCGCAAGCAGCAGTCTGTCGAGGATTTGACGGGCGGACGGCTCTCCAGGAGCAATTCGATCAGTCGAGCCGCAGCCGCCGCGGTGGATGCCAGGATGACGTCCTCGGTGATGGTGGTGCCGACGAGCAGACGAAGCCTGGCTCCGGCCACCGCCAAAGTAAATTCCCTGCGACGTCCCCTGCAGACGGTGCAGGGCAGGACGAAGATCTATCACGAGACAGCCGTGCAGACGGCGCTTACAAGCGAGGACTTGGAGCAGGTCCTAGGCGGGGGGCTGCTGCAGACGCGGGCACTGGACGCAGTGGAGCAGAGGGATCAAAGCAGCCAGGCAGAGCCAGACCAACGCGACTTTGAGTTGGAGCAACTGCGCCAAGAGGTGCGCCAGCTGAGTGGGAAGCTGCAGCGGGAGCGGGAGGAGAAGCTGGCCATGCAGCAGGAGCTGCACCTGAACACGGAGCGGGTCATGGGAATGCTGGAACTGGCCCGCGTGGTCAGCGCCAGCGCTGGAACGCCAACCTCTGAGGACAGCAACGATGGCGGCCACGACAGCCTCCTGATGCTGGAGTCACAGATCCAGCTGAGCGGACACGAGCTGTTCGAACGCCAGCAAGAGATCGGCCAACTGCGCGCAATGTGCCGCACCCTCCAGTTGGAGATGCGACGCTCCCTGGCCACGCAGCACCTGCTGCTCCAAGAGAAGGCGGCCATCGAGCAGGAGTCTAGCGAGCTACAGGACTTCTTGCAGCACGAGAAGGCTGCCCAGTGCGACGCCCTTCGTGAGCTCGAGGCAGAGCACCAGTCAGCCAGAACACAGCTGGCCAATCGCGAGGAGGAGGCCAAAGTGCTGCGCGACGAGTGCCGGCATCTGGTCCGGCTGAACGAGCAAAGGCGCCAGGAGAACCGCCTGCTGCAGACCAAGTACGCGGCTCTGGAGACCAAGTCGCGGGAGCTGATCCACCAGCAGAATGCATCGGTGGCAGGCGCCTCTACAGCCCTCTCCGGTCTGCACTCCCGCCTGGATGGGCTCGTGGAGCAGTTGGTCTACTCCTACAGTATATCCGAGCAAGATTTGGAGGTAAGTGGACCCGAAAGTACCCTTCCCTTGGCAGTTCTAACCATGTGCAACTTTTTGCAGGACATCCGCTTCCAGGCAGAATCAGAACAGGTCCACAATGGCATCAGGCCCAGTGGACTGGACCTTCCCCTTTGTCCGGCCACCGCTGGAGATGCCATCCACACTCTTGTCCTAGCCAGCGATGGCTCCCTGTCGCCGCAGCGCAACCAATCCTTCATTGCCGCCGTCATCGGTGCCATTCGCCAGGCCACCACACACTCTGGCAAGCGTCTCTCGCTGCGTCAGGCGGGAAAACGCAATGGAGGAACAGGATCAGGATCAGCAGCAGGAGGAGGAGGTTCAAATCAAAACGGTTCGGGAACAGCCACAGCAACCACGGGCCACGAGCAGCCGGGAGAAGATTCAGACTCTACAGAAATGCTGGACTCTGAGACGGAACCTTGCCTGCTAATGATGGACAATGTGCTGGAGGATGTGGTCCATCCAGACTCTCACTCCCACAACATGGTCTCCTCCTGCACGGGCATGATCTCCCAGATCGAGCTGCCCACAGAACTGATCAGTCACCAGAATGGAGGCGACGACTCGCTGCAGCAGCTGTCGCAGGCCATCACCAATCGCCAGCAAATGGAACTGCACATGCACAAGATCAGTGCACTTCCGATGAAGTAAGCAGTCGCTATGCATCTCCATAGTACCCGCTTTAATATCCATGTGTTTGATTTCCTTACAGTCCTCGCGATCAATGCGCCACGGAGGAGCTGAGCTGCCACGACTCGCTCGCAGAGCTGCCTTCCTTGATGGAGTACAGCACGGCCCAGGCAGTGGTGGACCAGGTGATCGAGGTGGACACGCTGGTCACCAAGTTGCTCAAAGTCCTTAGACTTGTTCAGCTGGACAACGACAATTGCATCCAGCAGCTGATTGTGGACAAGTGAGTGGGGGGAGATTGTTTTGCTCTGATTTAGTTTTCACTGATCGGCTGGTTTTCTTAGGAACAAACTACAACAGCATAAGGAGGACATGCTGGAGAAACTAAAAGACTTGGAGGACGTCAACCTGAAGCTGCAGGACGAACTCATGGATGCCACACAGGAACTGATGATCAAGGGGAGCGATCTCAGCGGAGCCAAGGCCGAGATGCAACGCCATCGCAACGAGATCGACGTAAGATTCTAGATCTTAATTCCTTGGATTCTTTTGTGTTGCGCATCCCTCGAAGACATTTCTATAGATCCTTTTTCGTTCATCGGCAGATATATGCGTATATTTTTTCATAGAATGTTACAAACCAATCTCTCGACCGCGATCTTACTTTATTTTATTTGAATCATTTAGTTTAGTTGTAGTCTTAATTCGAAATAAATCACTTGGCCTATTTATCTCTTGTGTTCGGCTTCGGCTTTGGCTTCGCGTTAAGATCATCGTATATAATTTGTTTCACTTTGTTTCCAACCATCACTCAACCATCTCTCTCATCAACCACACCACACGACATCGATGGTATACGACAGTCACAAATCAAGCTCAAAAGCGCACTCTTTCGTTTAAAATGAAACCCAGAGCCCAGTCCAGAACTAACCAAACTAATTGCAAACGCTAATCCCCCAACCGCTCATCCTTCAACCGGCCAGCGCCTCAACGAAGACATCTGCACGCTTAGCACGCTCTGCAGCAGCTACAAGAAGCTGTCGCCCACCACAGAGTTTCCGCCCATGCGCCTGCTTTCGCCGCCCAGCCAAGAGACCGAGCAGGGCGATGTGGCGGGTATCCTCAATCTGCTGAAGATGTGGCACGCTGGCGGTCAGCTGCAAGATCCACGCCTCAGTGGCTATCTGCAAACGGTATGTGGCAGTCAGGTGAGCGTCATTCAACCTTAGCTAATTCTAATTCTATCTAACATATAATTTGTATCCCTTTGACAGGCCTCGAATTTGCCGCAGGAGAACAACAATGTGGAGCGTCTAAGGATTTACGCCAACCAACTAGAGCATGTGTCCAGAGTGCTTGAGGATGGGCTGCCCTTGGAGCTGCACACGCCGCTACAGCGGCTGCGGCAGGACATTGAGATCGTCAGGCGAAACGCCAACTGGGCGCAGCTGCTGGATCTAAGCGAACCTGATCCCAATGCCAATGGGGATGTGGCCCCATCGTCGCAGTTGCCTTGAATCGTGTCAAATTGTTGTTAATTCTATAGCTAACTATTAGAACTATTTGTTCCAGCTGTTTAATATTACATCCGTAGATAGTTACAAATGTTTGCGTCCAGTTGTCGTCTGTAATGCGGATGAGAGTTACCCAGACTCCAAACAAAAGTGTGGACATATTTTAAGAGGATAAATTTTGTTGTACAAGCTGCTGAGCTGCAGCAGTGCCATATGTAGCGTTTTTGCTGAAGGAATCAGTTCCTTTTTCCAGTCCTGGCGTCCCATTAAAAGTATTAGAGATATTCCTGCCGGGCATGCATTAAATCTTGTTCCCAATTTTAAATTTTAACAAGTAAAAATCAGCTATGGTCCACTTCTCTTAATAGGATACTACCATAATAAACTCGTTAGGTCGAAAAAGAATTCCGTTTGCATTTCCATCCAGCAACATGACGCGGGAAAAGATGTTTTATCCATTCTGTTTTATCCGATGGCTAAGTTGTCTAGTGAATCTGTAGATAACGCCATGGCTTATGTATTTGTTAGTCCGAAATGGAAGAGACATGTGTCCATTTGCCACTGAGAAATTCAGTAAATATCCAAAAATCTCCCTGCCATTATGGCCATAGTACCTCTGATCTTGTGTAGATAAATCTGCTTTAGCATAGAATGGCGTGGGAAAGGTGAAACTCACGATCCGACTTTGAAAGCAAGCTGTTCTGTTTAATACACGTACAATAAATAAGGATAAACTAAATACATATGTATAAAAATCAACTATGAATGAAAAAACAATTTCGCAAAATTTTTGAAATCCCTTGAAAATGGTAAGTACTTGCTACATAAGTCTATGGATAATAAGTACATATACATACATATGTATGCTGTGTATATATATATATAGAGAAAATATATATTGTATATATGGTGTATTTAGTGCGTTGGGGGTATACAGCAGTCCTCTGGTCGCCGTTGCCCCGTGTCTTTTGTGTGTGTTGTGGTTGCTCTGTCTTTACATTTACATTTAATCTCACAATGTGGATGCTCCTCATCCTAGCATCCTGGCATCCTGGCATCCTGGCATCCTAGAAGGACGGCTTGCTGCTACCCATGCTGCGGGCCGGCAGGCTATTCGTCTTTGCCGTGGGGTTGTCGCGGGCCTGCGAATGGGCCACCACGATGCTGAGGCACTGCACCCACTCCTCGGCATTCTTGCCGTCCTTGGGCTTGAGTATTAGGGTCTGGTCGGCGGTGAAGATCTCGAACGCCTTGGGTATGTTGCGTGCCCCCCGGGACACCTTCACCGATCGGATCTGGTTCACATCGATGCTCTCTCCCCCGCTCTGAACAGAAATGAAACCAATTCGGGTTGGATTACTATCACTTCTTATAGTGGCGTTCTCTGGCGTTGCCTTACCGATCCCTTGCATGAGAGATGGGCCCCGGAGAGCGTGAAGTAGCGCGTCCGCCAGCGTCTGAACAGCCGCCACTTGCCCTTCTTCTCCTTCAGCTGACCCTCTATCATGGGCTGGTTGCTGCCGTTGAGAAAGCCCACCGCCTTGTCCGGATGATTGCACAGGAAGCAGCCCCACTGGTACTCCAGTTCGTTGCAATTCGGATTGGATTTGTCGGTGATGGATACCTCGAACACATCCAAAAATCCCGAGTGCCGCAGCTCATTCACAAGTATCTCGCGGTCCTGGAATTATATCAAATGAATTATCATTTTTAAGCTCATCTTCCGTGTCAGCCGTGTCCCAGGACCCACCTTGACCTGCGGAAATTGGCTGGTGACCAGCTCCGTGAAGCTTCTGTTCTCGCACTTGAGTATCTGCCAGATGTTCTTGAGATTGCTAATCCCGGACTCGCGTGTGCTAAGCACGCACTTTTCCTTCACCTGAAATGGAAAGGGGTGTCGTGATTAGATTCCCCTGTGCGGTTCGGTAGGGGGTTTGCTACTTACAAAGTGTCGCACTTGAAAGTCCAGGAACATCATGTGTATCCAGGTCTTGGGGTTGCGGGTGCGCATCGTGAAGCATGTCTTCGAGTAAAGGCAGTGGGGTCCACGGATCTGGCAGGCGAAATGCAGCTTGGCCACCTTCTTCGTTCGTCGCTCTGCGAATTCATTGGAAACTGTTTGATGTGTGTGTGTGTGTGTGTGTGTGTGTGTTGTGTGTGTGGGTAGGTGGGTGTGGGTGTGTGGTGGTGTGTACAGACGGTCAGATATCAAGAGAGAGGAGTCACAGATTGAAGCACAAGCTTACCCTCGATGCTGCAGCGCGTGGGTGGAGGCAGATGCTGCGAGACCTCGTCCATGTACGACTTGATCGAATTAAAGTTCTTCTCGCAGAACTGCTGGACGGGATCGCGCATTATCTGGTACGGCTCGAAGGTGCTCATCCTTTGGTCCATCACACTGTTGGCATTGAGGAGGGTCCGGCTGGTATTGTCGCTGCGTCGCGGCGCCACATTGGTTGTGGGACCCGAGACAATAACTTCGCTCTGGAAATATCAGTGGATCATAAGACATCAGCTATCTTTAGGATTTATCCTGCCCAGGTTTGCACTTACATTCCCATTCACGGGCAGTTTCATCACCGACTTTGCATTGCCGTTGCTGGAGGATGCGGTGGGCAGTGCTGGCGAGGCATGGTGAACGGACACCGCATTCTGGGGCTGCTGGGAAGGGGCCGCAGATGCAGCTGACGCCGCCGCCGAGGCTGGAGGTATGGAGATCGATCCCACCGACTGATTCAGAGCATCCGTGCTGTACTTCATCAGCACCGTGCTGGAGTTTAGCAGCGTCGAGGGCCCCTGGGAATGGGGCCGCACCTTGGAGGGCGACGTGGTGACGGTCACCCCGCCAGAGGTGACGGGAATCCCATGCTTGTTGTGGCCAGTGATGACCACGTTGTTGCTTAGTGGCGGCACAGGCGTCACTGGCGGGTTGCTGAACGTCGCCGGTGTTTTGGGCGTGGCCCCCGACTGCACCACAACGTTCCCGTTGGAGCTGCCACCGGGCTGTTGGTTTATCTGCGAGTTGCTCAGCCGTGTCATGCTCTTGTGGAGGCCACCGACGGAGCCGCTGGCCACATTCAGCCGCGTGACGCTCCTGTGGGTGTTGCTAGCGGGATGCAGGCGGCCCGTGCTCCGCGAGTCGCCCAGTTTTACGCGTCGCGTGTAGCCCGCGTGCTGCGGGGTGGGCGTTGGCGTGGATGTGGCGATGGGCGCAGAGGTTGGAGCTGCACTGGGCGTGGCATTGACGGTGCTGCTGCTGCTGGTGGTGGCCGCCTGTTGGATGATCGGTGCGGCAACGGGAGCTGGCTTCAGCGGGGAACTGGGGCTGGAGCTGGTGCTGTTCAGACTGACGATGGTGACGCCGCCGGAGGTCTTGTTGGCGGATGCATTGCCCACATCCTGCTGGGAGCTAAGCGCCGCATTCTTCTGCCGCACGCAGGCCAGCACCTTGTCCGTAAAGAGCACGGGATAGGCCGAGCAGAGCCGCGTGGCCTCCTGCTGCAGCAGCGCCTGAGTGGGTAGGTGCTCCAGCACAAAGTCCAGCGCCTGCTGAGCGGTCTCCTTGCTGCCGATGCCCGCATTGGTGAGGATCTGGGCGCACAGCGTGACCGTGCTGGGATTCGTCTTGACCGCCAGACGAAGCTGCTCGAAGTGGTCGACGAGCAGGTGGGGGGCGTGCTGCGAGAGCTTGAGGAGGATCTGCATGGTGATGCTGGAGGTGTCGCTGTCGAGCAGGAAGCCGCACAGCTGTGGCACGCACTGCTCCAGAACCTCGGGCGACTTTTGCACGATCAGCAGGTAGAGCTGGAACACGGCCATGCGCTCCTGGGGATCGCACTGGGGTAGCAGGGGCATGAGCAGCGCCGCATGCGGGGTCACCGCCTCGGGGGAGACCTCGTACACCTGCGAGAGGACGCGCAGCAGTCCGTAGTTGCCCGAGAGGATGGACTCCATGACGGACTCCGTGTGCGGACTCAGCAGGATGGCGTGGTCGATGGCCGCCAGCGACAGGTAGCTGGCCAGGTTGCGCGACAGCTCCTTGTTGCCCTTTGGCAGGAACTGCACGGCAATGGGCAGCGCAATTTTCATCAGTTCTTTCTTATCGTAGTTCTGTTTGGGTTCGATTGGAGTGGATTAGTGTCCATGAGCAATGAATGATATTCTGAGCTCCACTCACCAGAAATATGCTAGAGATAATGTCAGCGGCGATCTTGGCATGCGGCGGCTCCTCTTTTGTGGCGCTGGAGGGTTGCAGGTTCCACAGCAGGCAGGTCTTCAGCAGATCCACCAGGGCGGCACAGTAGCGCTCGGCACTGCGGGTTTCCCGGATGCAGGAGAGCACCCGCGTCACGCAGATCTCCACCACGCTTTGGTCGTTGTTGTTCTTCACGTAATCCGCATGTGAGATGATCGGGCTGATCTCCGAAAGCTGAAAGCGAGTGAGTGAGTCAGGGACCAGGGTTCACAAAAGATGTGTCTGCCGATAGACCTACCACCTCCGTTATTTCGTCCACAATGTCCGCATCGGGCACAGAGAAGAGATCTCCAGCCCGTGATAGGTCGCGCTTGGCGAGCACTTTTGTGAACAGGTCGTGCATCTCGCGGTGTTCGCTGGAGCTCGGCTGGAGCAGGAGGCTCCCGGGAATGGCTGGTGGTCAGTCAGTGGCCTTCGTGGCCAGCGGTGCCTCATCTGTGGCAACTGCTGAAAGTGAAACGAACTCGAGTTAGCGACTGGAACTTGGTTCTTATTTATTTTAGTCGCTGCATTTCTTTTCACTGTCATGTTTCACTATGGCGGACCGGCTGACTGGGCGCTGGCTGGCTGGCCCATTGCCAAAGTTTAGGCAGCAACTTTTTTTATCTTATCGGTCGGCACTCGCGAATGCGCAAACTAGTCCAAGTATAGCGGTCCCCCTAAGCCCCTGCCGGGACTGCCCAAATATCCGAATTGCTCCAGAACATTTCTGTTTCTATTCTGGTGTACTTGCAGTGTTCAAATATATAAATATAAGCCAATATACAATAGTTGTGTACATATATAGATGTACTTGTTGCATTGTCTAGTCGGGTATTATCTGGATTTAGATGCCCTTGCATAGCTTCTGTTTCAAGGGGAGAGGGTACTAGTTGTTCTTGTACAAAGATTTTTGCTTACCAGCCACTTGATATCCTACATATATTTATGACCACTCAATAATCGGAATTGAACATTCGGATAGCCATCACCGACTGTGTGGTACACCATATACACCAATTCAATGCCACTCGGAACCTCTCAGGGATCTGTTATTCATTTTAAATATCTATGTGTACGTGTAAATACATACATATACAGATAACTGCACTGAGTTTGCACTTTCTGCAACTGCACCACGAGACTCGTACGAATGATTCCACGAACTGGATGGAATTCGTTTTACTCAAATATTTCCGTTCTGTTCTACTCTGCTCTGTTCTGTTCCGTGGGGTTTCCCTCTAACGCTGTGTTTGTCCACACTTGCACTTGGCTGCAAGTTGTTTGCTCTGATATCAGCACAAGCAGTTGGCCAACATGCCGTAGCCGTAGCTGTAGGCGTCTTTGGGCTTTAGGCCTGGGCCTGGGCCTGGGTGAGGAATGGAATGCGTTTAGCCCAAGCTGTAACTCGGATACGGATTTTGATTAGATGAGCAAAATTCCGCTGAGGGATTAGCCCCGACTTAACGGATCACTGGGGAATTTGCTTGCTGGCCAAATGAGTGGGCGCCGAAGAGAGCTGACAGAGGGAAACGGCATTTCTTGTCTGGGACCTCAGCTGCGCAATCAAGGAAGCGATGCCAGCGTCAGCGTCAACGCCAACGCCTAAGTTATTAAATTTTCAAATAAAAACCAAAAGTTGCATAATCCATAGAGAGGCCAGGCCTGGCCGGGCCAGTCGTCCGTCAGGCAGCTCTGCACGCGAATTGCATACGGCCTTTTCATGTCTTGGGTTTGAGTTTGGTTCGGGCCTGGGACAGACATTTGCTTCCTGGAAACCGGGACAGCGACAGAGAAAGAGACAGAGACTGGGACTGGGACTGGGACAGGGACAGGGTAAGGAGACAGATACAGAGACGTAGCTCTTTGGGTTTCTTTGGTTTTCTTTTGGCTTGTGGTTGTTGTTATTTATGGCTCATTCGCGCTCAGGTTGCAGCACCAACAACAAACACAAAAACTGGTTAAAAAATAAATAAAGAAGCAGCAACAAGTCCGTCCACAGCCAGCAGCAGCACAGAGCAGCAGCAACTCGGAGCGCCCCGAGAGAAAATTAAAAGAGAAATAGAAACACACATATGTATGTCTGTATGTACATGTGTATGTATATATGTACATGTGTATGTATATATGTATGCACGAGTACGAGGTATACTCGTAAGTAATGGATGGGATGGATGATGGCGTTGGCTAAAACATAAACCGAAACCGGTGCGGCAGGTTAATACACACGAAGCACGGACCACGACCACGATCACAGACCACGAACCAAAAACCAAGACCCAAGAGTGCGGTGGAGCTGTGTGGTGGGGCGGACGCAGACACAGACGCAGACTCGTAGCTCAAAGATTTTGGAGACACGAGTGGAAACAAAGGCTGAAAGGCTGTGCCAAAATCCAATACAAGACTCGGTTGGAGGTTCCATAATTCTCTGCTTCGATCTTATTTGCATTGCCCCTCAAATGGCAGGGGTCAGACCTGTCCGTCTGGCTAAAGCAAAACGGTAACAACTTTTAAGCCTTTTAATTACCAGTGTGTTTCGTTGTGTGTGCGAATGACTCAATTTCCATACCGATTGAGAGATCGAAAGATTGAAAGATCGGGGGGAGACAGAGCATGCGAAACCCTATCTGTGAGCCAGGGCTGTTCTGGTCAACCAGGTGGCAAGGCCTTAGGCCTTCCTCTCCTAGTGCGGATTTTCTGCGAATCCACCTCCCCAGCCTACCCGCTGAAGTCTCACATAACCGTCACACCGGTCGTATACGTATTCCGATCCGACGCTAGCGTTCAGCTTTTCCGAGTCGCATTGCGTGCATCGCCAGTGTTTTGTTCTTGTTTGTGCATTCTTTTGTCACAGTCGCTGCTCTGAAATACCTGGCCAGTGAACAGTAGATAGAGCCCGTTGCCAGTCCGACGGCCAGAGGAGCGTCAAGTGTCTCGATAGCCTGCAACGGACAGCCGACTGCCCAGAAATCTGACGACTGGCGCGACTGCAATTACTAGTCAAAGTCTGCCCATGGGTCGGGGGGCTCTGAGCGGGAATTTGGCGGATGGCAGTCGTAGAGCTGGCCGCAAAGCACCCAAAAAGTACGAGTATTAGTGGCCGATGTTGTGTCTGGAAACCCGTTTTCGATATTGCCTTTTTTTCGTCCACAAAGCACCAACGGGCCACCCTACGCATGCGCAGACAGTCACCGCCACCGTCATTTCTGGGTGGATTGGTACGATAATCTGGATGCTGAAATCTGGGTTGCAGATGTCATCAATGGATGATGATTGGTTTCTGGTTTTTATTGCGATATGGAGGATGGAATTGTTATTGTGGGTTTTTTTTCCCCAGTACTTCAGTTTCATGGTCTCCGTTTGCTTATGGGTAATTATTAGAACTCATTGTGATTTAAACAACTTTCCATACAAACAATTACCGAATCAAGATCTGGCCATATTAGAGAAGATAATGCATTTTAGACAATATCAAAAGCATTAGGATAGCATGGCACTGGGCTAATATTTGCCTTCTTTTATCACCTGAGGATTTACAATACCTCTTTCTATCTCCCGCCTCGTGAACTAAAGGCAAACATACAAAAATTAGCAAAGAAAAAAATAATCAAGAAAAATATATATTTTATTCCTCTTCCCTCCTCCCCCCACCCACTCTCGATTGCTTGGGAGCGGGGCTGCGAAAAGTAAAGACAACATCAACACGGTAATCCGAGAACCAGCGAATGGGTTCGGTTAGGCGGATAGGGTATACATAGGGTACATACATTGGGATGGCGATAGGGGGATGGGCAATGGTTGAAAAATGAGCGGCGCGTGAAACTTATTAATGAAAAGTGCCGCAAAATAAGAAATCGCTACGAATTAGCACAACAACAGGAACACGAATAACATGGGGAACATTCTCATATATGTATGTATGTACATATGTAGATCCCGTGTATAAATCCACCCATACACTGATACAAACACACTTAGGCACAGACACACACACACATACATTTATAAGCCTTTTTTGGCAGATTTGAATGAGGCTTGGGGCACGGTTAGAGGAGCTACCTGGCTACCTGGCTGTCTGAATTGTGTCCACAATGAAACTGAATTTGAATTTGAGCTTTGAATTTTGAATTTTGATCCGTACACTGCCTCAACGGTAAATGGCCCAAACTTACCGAATTGCATCTGAGGCTGGCAGACAGCTGGCCATATCAGTGGTGCAACAACTGCTGGAACTGGTCGAAGTAGCTCTCTCTCTCTCCTTGTCTCTCTCTCTCTCTCTTTCTCTCGCTCTGCTCTCTTTGTGGCTGGTTGAAAAGGTAGAAAATGTTGCTGTTGCTGCTGTTGGCCAAGTCAGCCGCACAGCCGCAGATCCGTGGTTGTATTTGTTGCCGTTGCCTCTCGCTTTGGGTGTAGTTCAATAATAATTTAATTGTTACTGCTGCTGCTGCTGCTGTGGCTGCTGGTGTTGCCGATAAAGCAAAAAACTGGCTATTGTCGGTTAGTGTTACTTATTTTTTAGGGCCGTGCTTTGTTGCAGCGCCAGCGCATTGCTTTTTATGCAAATTTTCGTATATTTTGTTCGTACATTATGTGTGTATATTCGCGTATATCTTGAATTATTTGTTCTGTATTGGAACTGGAACTCCTGATGTGTGAGTGCGCCAACCCTGCCGTTGTTTTAGCCACAATGCCCAGCGTTCCACTATGCCTGATTTCTTTGTATTTTTGCTAATCACATTTTGTTAACACACACACGCGCACACTGGCGCACACGTACCCGCATACACGAGACACGTACAAAGAAAGAGAGCGGGGAGCGAGGCGAGGCGAGGCATAGACCAGACCCACCGACGCGACGACGGCAATGAACACGAACAAACCAAAGAGTCGGCGGTGCGCGTTGGCCAAACAAACGGCGTTTAGGCCCAAACGTAGAACCGGGAATGGCGAGGCCTCAGCAGCCCAATTGTCTGACTTGGCTCCGATCGCTCCGATCTGGCCATATATCTGCTCTTTTGGCCGCCTCTCTCTTGTTTGTTTTGCACGATCGCTCATGGTATGACCATGTATGTCGAGTAGGGAACACTCAGTGAGCGCTCTCTTTTTGAGGAACATAATTGCTTCTGCTACATAATTCAGAAGCTTAAGTCCCTCTCAGAGAGCGGAATGGCTGTACCTTTTATTATTATATCATGATCGCCCGCTCTCTCTCTTTCTCTCTCTCACACACACACACACACACACACACAGTTTCTGTCCACCTTTATCGTCTCCTGACGCAATGATACCCTTGCTTCCGTGGTAGAGGAAGGCATATTTTTTCGTATGGGAAGACTTGCCACCGAGATAATTTTTAAAGAATATTTTCTCATATGATGATATGCATTCGACTGCTCTAAGAATAATCTATGCAAAGCCACCATCAATTTTAAGTTTTGAGTTATAAGGATAATCATTAATGATTATAAATAAACTTACTATTATTAATAATTATCCATGTTAATTATATTTGAAAAATACAAAATAAAACTCAAAAAATAATTATTATAACTCAAAGTTGAGTAGTGAAACGATTATAGGATGTCGAGAAAAAAAGCATATTAATTGAGGAATTCTCTATAAGTTCAATAAAACAAAATAACAACATTCTTGTACAAAAAACAAAAACTACATTTTTCTTTCTTTATTCTAAAAAACTGTGTTGTTGAGTTTTTGTCAAGGATATTCATGATTTTTTCATTTTTATATATATATGAGTTGTATTATTGAGAAAACAAAATAAAAATCATCAAATATTGATTTAAAATCATAAACTGTCATTATAAAATCATTTATTTATTCGACGAATTGTTTTTTATTATTTAGGTATATATATCTAGGTATATAGATGTATTTACAAAATTTGAAGCAGTGACGTAATAATTAAAAAAATATATTTAAATACAAATCACATGTACATACATATACACATGTTCATATGTATATATATAAAGGGTATCATATCGTCGATCCTCCGCAGGTTGCATATTTCTCTGTTTGCCCACACAAATTTATCGCCGTTTACCTTTTCGCCTTTCATTCATAAACAAAAACCCAGCTTTGTTGCTGGTGAATGTTGCTCGGATTCTGTTCTGCTTCGGCCTCACCTGTTGCGCAGCCCGAGTGCTTGGCTTCATGTTGCTAGCTAGCACTGAGATAAACTCTTGCCAAACGGCTCGATCGATTCTTGTAAAATTTTTCTTGTATAATGTTGGTATGCGAAAAGGCGGTAAAGTATTTTTCATCATCATATCACAACCCATTCACTTTTAATCGCGATTTTAGTGTTTTTGGATCAAATAATGCTGGGTTCTGTCTATCAGTGTGTTTTGTGACATAATCAAATATTTAGTTTTTTAAATTTATTTGACAGTGTGTTGTGACGTAATCTCATTCTAATCTTTATCTGTGTGCTTTTTATATTTTTAGTAATTGATTCACGCGGCGGCGATAAATTATTTTTTTTTTTAAATACCTAATAAACATTGGAATCAGGCATCGTAATGATAATATGATATATTACAAAAATCAAATGATACAAATGATTATCTTCGCTGATAATATTTATTTTTATTAATTACTATTACAAATTATTCATAATAATTATGTTTGACAAACAAAACAAAAAAATAAAACTCAAAGTTAATTAAAGAACAATCCATGACCAGCTGAGAAAAAATGTATACACACCCTTACATATTTAGTCTAAGCAAACACAACCAATGTATGAATTTTTAAGGACTCCCTATTTTATTTTTTGATTACAAAAAAATCATTAAGTTCTGATAATATTTGATCTTTATTTTTTTTCCTCAATCATGACTGTGTGGAGGATTTTTTTTTTTAGCAAACAAAATAATATAATCTTTATTTAACATTTCTGGTTTGAAGTGCTATTTTTTTAAGTTTAAAGAATAAAATTTTATTTACTAACTGCATACGCCGCCGCCGACCTATTCGTTGGCTTAAGCCGTCGCTGCTGATTACGAAGCTTACGCAGACGGCGTTAACATCTGTAATAGAGCAGGAAGAATATTCCAACGTAATTACTTGAATCCCAATCACAAGAGGAACGAAAGAGGCTCGTTCCTTCGTGTCGCATTCGAATACGATCCAGCTATTGAATACGATCCGCACATCAGAATGTTTTGATTGTACCCATTGTCATAAAACTAAGATACCACCGAAATCATTGAACAGCTTGCTCATCCAGATTCTAGCCAATTGGCTTCATATCCAATTCATGCTTCCAAATGACATCGTAAGGAGCAACAGAATAATGAATGAAATGGTTCAAATATAAAACAAAAATAACTCTTTTAAACGAGAAAGAACGTACGGAGTGTTTTCGAACGCGACTATACTTTTATACCCGTACTCAGTGATTTTTGTGGAATTTTAAAATGTTTTATCAGTTTTTACATTTTTTACATTTTTGCTACATCTGTCATCGACATCTACATCTACATCATCTACATCAGTTTTTCACAACAACACCGTAATAAACTGCACGAGGCAGAGTCTGTAAGCGTAAAGTGTGACATATTTGATTAAATAGTAGCGGCTATCAACCCCAATAAATGACTTTTTATTAATTACTATTACAAATTGCTTCATAAAAATTCATTTTGATCATTGTGGCTAAAATAATGATCCGATCTGAACCAAATTCGGGAATCTGGTGAGATATGGTCATTTTCTACGATACTGCATTTTTTGTTTTTTCTATCTTCAAAATTGTGAATTTTCGTCCTTTGGGGGGCGGAAGGGGGCGGGGCGAAATTTTTGAAATACACTTGTTCAGGTTTGGTATCACAGGAGTCTTGGGAAAAGTTTGGTTGCTCTAGATCTTATAGTCTCTGAGATCCAGGCGTTCAGCAAACAAAAAACCAAATCGACTCGATTTTTGTGGTGCGAAAAGAGGGATTTTTTTAAGTTTTTTTCGTATGTTTTTTCTATTTGGCCATATTAATGATCCGATCCGATTCAGATTTGAGCCGTTGATATATATGGGCTGTCTCTATGATTCTGCATTTTTCGTGTTCTGCTATCTTCAAAATTGTGGACGCCACAGATGTGCGCCCTTTGTGGGGGCGGAAGTGGGCGGGAAGAATTTTTAAACACTTTTCTAGGTGAATCCCAATCACATCAGTCTGGAAAAAATTTGGTTTCTCTAGCTCTTATAGCCTCCGAGCAATGGGCGACAAACAAGACGGACGGACAGACAGACAGACGGACAGACAGGGCTATATCGACTCGGCTGATTGATGCTAATCAAGAATATATATACTTTATATGGTCGGAAATTATTCCTTCTCTATGTTACACACATCCACTTTTGAAACAAATACAATATACCCTTTTACTCTTAAAGTACGGGTATAAAAAATATATATTATATAGAATACCGGGGGGGCTTGACGCAGTGGTACATGTAATAAATAGTTTTCCACTTCAAAATTTTCCACATTTGCACAATTAAAATATTTCGCTATCCGCTATTTTTGCGACATTTTTGTGAAGCGGACCACTGTGCGACTGCTAGTGTTGCCGGCTTGGATGTTGCCGATGCACTTGAAATGTTGCAACCGAAACTGACTAAACGAACAAAGTCGAACTTTGCTTTATATAATTTTTGGCTTTAACTACGCGGTTCAATTTGTTCTGCCCTGCCCCAAAGGTCATCTCCATACTGCTTGAGAGCCAGCCACAACAATATTTAGCCGGCAGATATAACGTCGTTCTTCCGGTCGACATTGGAACCCGTGCGTTTCGGCAAACATACTCATAGGTCCCTCAATAGTTTTCCGCGACTTGAGCCGGTACAAGGTGCAGCACAGCCTTTTGTTTGCTTCGCAAATATGGAAGCAAGGTCAAACTCGGCTCATGAGTGCAGCACAGTAAAAGCTCGCTTGGGCGGACAATGGAACTGGTATTGAACCTATAGTACAGGGGGGAAAGCAAGGGAGGTACAACATTTACATACAAAGTATATTTTGCATTCTACGAGTAAATAACATAGCTATCGCATAGGGTTAAAGTCTCTCTCTGGTTTAGATCAATGGTGATGGGAAGGTAGTTAGTCCTGGGCTTTGGGGACTCTCTAGGCATACTTGGCCACCAGACCCTCCACAAAGGTGACATACTCCTGCTGGGCAGCCTCGGTGGACTTTCCCTTCTGATTGTTCCAGGCCTCCCACTTGGCCTTGCCCTTCAGGTCGAGGAAGCCCGGCTTGCTGGTGTTGTTGTCGCCAACGGACGCCTGCTTGAAGAGGGCGTACAGCTCCAGGAACTCTTCATCGCTGGGCCGCTTGGTCAGATTCTTAACCTTCTCTGCGGCGGCATTGAATTGCTGTAAGCGAATCAAGAGTAATATAAAGATTAGCAGCAAATCGGAAAGGTGATAAGCCAATGGTTTATGTGACACGCTGTACAGTCCAGTGAAACTAATGCACCGTCCAGCAATCAGAGGGCGAGAGGATGTGTGTACGTGTTCTTACTTCGGTGAGGGACATTCTGGTATAGATTTTATCTGCAAGAAGTGTGAAAGTGTTGAGAATATAATTAGTTGCTGTTGCGATAGGTTTTGGGACTATCATTGAGCGCTAAACCAGTTCGGAGCAAAATGTTTTATGAACTTTGGCACGCATCGGACGATCTCGAAGAACACTTTTTTGGCGTCCAAGTCCAACTTTCACCTGTTTTTATGCTGCGGAAGCGGAGGCAGCAACAAGCAGAAGACACGCATGCTTATCTCTAGGCCGACAATTATGAAATATGGACCAGGCAACCGTTAGCTGCCTTTTCAGTCCAGCCAAGCAAAATGTATCCAAATATGGAGACGGGCGTGGGCCACAGTACGTGTCGTACATACTCGCATGTATTTATCGGCATGAAGCATTCGCAGGTGCCCGAATTCGCACAGTTCTTACTATCTAAATGAGTTCGATATTTGTCATGCGTAGGCACTAAAGATTTCCTACATATAGTATATCAACTGATAGCTATAGCCATAGCCAGGCACCATCACGCACTATCACTTGTCTCGACTTACTTGTATGTCTCGGCCGTTACAGAACTAAACACAGTCTGAATTCCAATCCCGATTTGACTTTCAATTTAAGTATTTCCACATCGCACGATCGCCACAAAGCTTTCTTCCACAGAGAGAGGGAAATACACTCTCTGGAGCTTTGCTAATGTTCTGTTCTGTGTTCCGAGTGGGCTTTACGGGTGTATTTCTCTGTGGTGCAGGCAGCTTGCTCGAGTGCGTCGGTTGTTGGGCAATCGTGATAGTGCAGGCAGCCGTACTGATAGCAGCAGCGATTCACTGATGTATGTAAGTATTGTATGTGTAGGTACCGTTGGGAAACCTACAAAGGCAAGACCCGCGAGCAAAGGCCGCCCATCGGGATATGTTCGAAGTTCGAGCGGCTTTCCTATCGCAACTTTTTGCCGAATAATAACCAATTGTACTACAGCAGCAATACTAGATGAAAGCTCCAATAAAAAGCCGCTTAGCAGGGCCAACACCGAAAGATTACTGTTTTCATATCTCTGGTACGTACATATGTATATCTTTATTGCTCGACAAGTAAGTGGCCTAGTGGCTGTGTGAGGGAAGGGGTAACCGGTTTAGGCGTACTTGGGGGCATACTTCTCGTAAACCTTGACATAAGCCTCCTTGGCAGCCTCCTTGGACAGACCCTTCTGGGAGCTCCATGCCTCGTACATCGCCTTCTTCTTGAGATCCAGAACGCCGGGCTTCTCGATGTTCACATCGCCAACAGTGGCCTGCTTGAAGAGGCCGTAGAACTCCAAGAATTCGGCATCGGTGGGCTTCTTGGTGAACTTCTTGGCGAGTTCAGAGGCTTCTTCGAACTGTTTGCAAATAGAGATCAGTTATTAGATATTTGTTGAACATATTAGAAGTGTTAGACCTATGGCCAATTTACTCACGGACACCATGTTGTTAGTTCTGTGGTTTCGCAAAGAGTGCTGCGGGTAATTCAATTGACGTTAGGGCTTAGCTGTTAGGTCTATAAGGATTTGAGTGCTTACCACTTGAAATGGCGAAAGGCGAATGAGTGCATAGGGGCCTTACACTCGAGCTTTTATAGGTACAAACATTCGCATTAGAGCCCATGTGAAATACATATGTATACATACTCGTATTTTGCTGATTAGCCCTGAGTTAGTTTACCTCACCCGACTCTGCGGATATCGATATCTTTATTTCGCCAATTTTGCTCCTAACATTGTTAAAGGTAGCGATATGGAAGATAGCCCCCGGATACACTTATCATTTATAACACCAGCAAACAGCAAAGTGGCTGACCACCAAGTCTATTAAACTAAGGGAACACTGTAGGTAGAGACACCCGCGAACTTTCGTCCAGCACTCTGAAGTTTTTACAATTGGATTGGCAATAAATTAGTGAGTGACGATGGTTGATATATGTACTATACTATACTATAGCTGTAATCTGATTGATAATTGAAATTTATGAAATATGTACATATGTATATACATTACGAAATGATTAATTATTTACAAACTAGTTCTAATTAGTCTAAGATGGGAGCAACACTCCTCGGTAAAGTTCCTTTTATCATAATATCTCTATTATCTTTATTCGAGCGATAATGTGGCTGATTAACGCCACCTTTTATTGGCTCCCCGGTCAATGTCTCAAAAGCAAAAAGCTATTCATCTACTATAATTGCCGATTGTATATAAATAGTTAAAGAGGCTGCAGAACAATTTGGGGATAATGATTATGTTACACACAGCATACATATTATGGGGAATCATTTCAACTTATGCCCTTGGGGTCATTCTCTATATTACGAAGATAATATATATATATATAAATATAGTAAATTGCGAGTAATTTATAAATTTTCTTAAGATATTTTGCAATAATTATTCTCATTCGATCATTCGTGTACATATTGATGGCCACCTGGTTGCTAATAATTAAGTTAAAAACATTAAACATTAAAGTTAAAAACGAAAAATTGGAAAATATATACAATTGTACATACAAAATATTAATTCTTAAAAATAACTGTGAGGACGCCCACTATGCGGGCACAAAATTTGGTCTCTTAAAAACCTCCCTGTGGATCAAATGTATGAATTCGAGGATGTCGAATACATTCCACTTTGCAGGACAAGCCCCCTGAAAAAAATTTAAGCTTTTGACTTTATCCAAGATCAGGGGATTGTCGAGATGCTGAAATATATATTTTGTATATTGCGTATCTGCTCCTAAAAGCACAGTTCGAGGACGCGGACTTTCGCACTTGGATTATTGAGCTTAGCAGCTGCTTCCAAAAATCTTTACAATATTTTTGTTTTTATTTTCCAACAAGCTATCTACTGTCCGGTACTTTTTGGCCATTTTTCTCTTAAATGCACCTTGTGCCAGATAATGGGGAAATAATTGGCAAGGTAACTCAGTGGCAGCACCTTCGCCTTGCAACTATCCGAGACCACTGCGCATCCATTCTGCGGCCCAGCCGATATTAAAAATAGACCGGACTACTACTCAAAGTCCCTTCTTGATAATGTCGGCGCCCAGAATGTGTGCGTCGGTGGGTAAACCTGGAGCTGTTGCCACAGCTTTATGTGTGCTTACGTTGGGTATGTGGGTAAAATGGTATTCGTCGAAAAGCAGGAGAAATTGCAGGTCCTTGAAACAACGCAAGTTGGATATTAAATTGTAGATCCCGCAGTTTAGTTCCACGATGTGGGACTGCGTCTCAACGTATTTGATGGCGTACCTTACTTCGCCTCTCCTTTCAAACAATAGTGGGTGGCATGTGAAAACTTTCTCCGGAGGCAGTGTACTTCGTGGCTGCACTGATTAAGAAACCATAGCAACCCGTCAATGCCAATTTTGATGGACAAAACGTTGGCGTGGAGTCGGACAGCAGCGTCCCTCTATGTAATCCGCCGACATTGGAAGACCCGCCAACGGAAGGTGGCGATCAAACAACACCCCGGCAGTTGCAGGGGGCCCCCCGCATCCCAAAATCTACGCCGAGCTCGTTACGGCCCACACAGATGCGAACGCCATCGTATAGTGGCGTCACTGATCAAGGGGCCTCAACGCGGATTACCGGTATGTTCTGGATAACAAGACGCCGCCGCAAAAGAGAAGCGACACCACAATTACGATTTTGAGGACGGTTAGGGCAAATGCGCTGCTGCTGCCGGTCGGGCGCTGGAGAAACAGCAATTAAGAAGACCGTAATCAATTAAATCGCGGTTTACTAATTAAATAACAGCTGAAACACTTCACGGGAGAAACAGCCGAAACCGTAATAAGAAAAATTTTTTAAAAAATATACACGCGTTATCATAACAAAAAATATGTAAAAAAACATAATAATAATAGAACAATTTTTGGGACGCCATCGTCGGTTGCAGGATCTCCCTGATTCTTTCATGGATATTTTAAACACATCTGAAATATTATTATACATGTACAATCATTTTTTCTTTTATTTTCTAATTTACTTCTTCTTTTATAATTTTTACATTTCAATATCACCTAATTTCCAATTATATATCACTAAATTTATATTTGATTTTTATTCGTTTTAATTTAAATATAATTAGATATTCCATCAGATTTTTTTGGCGCGAGTGCATATGTTGAAAAGCACTTTAAATTTCGCGGCACAAGGCAGCTGTCAGAAATGTATCTTGTACGTACTTTATTACTCGGTCTGGCAGGCTTCAAACGTATTTTATTACTCGGTGTGGCAGCCTTGATGCAGCCAACTTCACGCCGCATCCGTGGCGCGTGGGTGGCAACTCTGTACTCGTCCTTTTTTCCTTTGTTTAATTTTAATTTAATTTCCTTTGTTTAATTTTACCATCCTTTTTTCCGATATTTTCGATATTATTCTGACAGCTCACCTGCCGCGCGAAGTTTAAAGGGTGTTTTTGAAAATTTGCACTCGCGCCAACTATCTGATATATATATAAATTGAAACGAGTATATTGGATAATATAAGGAAATAATATAAAATCGACAATTTAGTAATATATAATTGGAAAATATAAGAAAAATGTTTTGACATGTTAGTGATTATGTATGTACGAATCGGTGTGATGGTTTTAGATGGGAGGGGGGCGCTGCAACTAGCGGGGGGTTGCGAATGGAGTTGGTTGATCCAATGTTGGTTGATTAAAAAGGTCTTCCGATGTCATTGGATATGATGAAGAATTCTGGCGATTTAAAAGATATTAACTAATACATACTATGTACATATGTATGTACATACCTTTAACAAATATATAAATATAAAAAAAAAAAGCGTTTGGCCATAAGACATAGAAATTGTGGGAGTTTGTCATTCGACATATTCAATAGGCATTCAATTCATTCAGAAAATATATTTTGGTAAACAATTATTAGTTATATGTATGTATAGTAGTATGTATAATCGCCGAGTGAACGAAAACGTTGTAGTTCCCCTGGTTGAATTATAGTAAACATTCATATGTACATATGTATGTACATATATGTATATGTGTAGGGCATATATTAACTATTAAATATGAGACGAATTTTAAAAAACAATTTCATTAGAACTATTTAATTTTTTAAACGAATTCCTTTTCAAAATACATTTATTTGTGTTTAGATTCTAGAGATCCGTTTATATGTACTGTTGCACCTCTGTAATCTTTTGTATATATTTTATACTTATATTGTAGTATTATACTCATATGTACATATGTACATGTCATGATAAATTCTATTAGAATATATTTTTAGTTTTTATGTTATATGAATCATATTATTTCTCACTGATTTATTATGAGTTATTTAATAATTCTAATGGACAAACCATTGAGCTCTTTATCTAACACAAAAACGCTTTGATATTTTCTAAAAGGTATGTATAGGTTTAATAACTTTCTAACTCAGCAGAATTCTTCATCTATAAGCAAGTTAATAGTCGTTCCATATGAATGGAAAATATCGCATTATTATTATTGCAACCCGGCAACCAGTAATCTAAGATTTTTGATTTCCATATTCGCTGGATTTCCTCTTGGAACTTTAGAAAGTGTTTTATGAGAGTCACCTGACAAGGCAGTGCCATTATATGTATGATTAGATTGGAGTTGGTCATACGATCGTATTTTGAGACGCGTGAGCAGAAAGTTGGTGACTGACTGAAACACACACATTAGCGTATTTTAAATGCATAGGTGTTTGTTTGGTTTATTACAAAATTACATTACAATAAATACATAACGATTCAGATCAGATGCATCCAGTAGTAGGAGTGGGAAATTAAGCATAGAAGGTCACAAACTAATGGGTCTACAGCTACGTGGATATACGGAAATGCACAGCTTATTCGGCCTGGGCGGCGTACTTCTTGTATACTTCAATATAGTATGCCTTGGCATCGTCAATGGTCAGACCGGCCTTGCTCTTCCAGGCGTTATAGCGAGCCTTCTTCTCCTCATCCTCGGGCTCCTCGATGTTGCAGTCGCCGACGGTGGCCTGCTTGTAAAAGCCATAGAACTCCAGGAAATCCTCCTTGGTGGGTGGGTTCTTCAGGGACTTGGCCTTCTCAACGATCTCCTCAAACTACACAAAGGATTAACTACTTTGGGGAGATGTTGCAATATGTGGAAACTTACGGTCACCATGTTGTAAATTTGTTGTGGTTGTGGGAAACAAAAACAAACTGTGAGGATCGTCCCACGGACACTGTTATATATTGGCAAACATAGCTCATGCTTTTCGGTAATCTTATCGGAAGCCCAGCTGCAATGGTAGTTCCCACTTGGGCTTATCATAAAAGGTTCCCTATGTACGACTCTATTTTGGGGGCAGGTGGATAGATTCGACTGAATTTCCGAATAAAGTATATAATTAGTCAGCTCCGGGAAGGGACCTTATCGGAGCTGTTGACAAGTATCCTCTTGCACTTGCCAAAAAAAAATTGAATCAGCTATGTATCAGCTATGTATGTATATACATGCCCACAGGCACGTACATATAGTATATGTTATCTGCGTGATTGATACGACTAGACGGCCTTTAGAGTAGGGGGTAACACTCACAAAATATAGCCAGAAATCTGGATAGCGCTCGTCACTGATTCAACTTTTACCTATGTATGTATATAGTAATTCTTGTGAGTCAGGGGCTGGTCGCCAATCAGGCCGAAGTCAAACGTTCTATTATATGTGATAATAATTATTATGCGGCCAGTACTGAAAAGATGGTCCTATCAGCTTTTAAAGTTTTCCACAATATTAATTAAACGCTGTGCAGAGAGGGTTTTTGGGGGCAGTCTCAGAAGATAAAAGATATATGAATGATAGGCTAATGCCATATCCGAATTAATTAAATTTCCTAATCCCAATCGCCCGATTGGCGAGCTATAAAAGTCAGATGCGTGGGGGCTGGAATCATTCTTTTGTATCACCAATTACCCAAGCAACATGGTCAGTTTTGAGGAAGCCGCCGAACTAGCAAAGAACTTCGCCAAGAAGCCCAGCGACTCTGAATTCCTGGAGTTCTACGGCCTCTTCAAGCAGGCCACCGTTGGCGATGTGAACATCGAGAAGCCCGGCGTTCTGGATCTCAAGAAGAAGGCGATGTACGAGGCATGGAACTCGCAGAAGGGTCTGTCCAAGGAGGCTGCCAAGGAGGCCTACATCAAGGTCTACCAAAAGTACGCTCCCAAGTACGCCTAAACGCCACGCTTTAGGATTAATCGGACAGGATAAAATAAACTCGTAATCTTACCACAAAAAACAAAAATCAAAGACACTAATTTTGACAGTTCCATTGGGCGGCGGCTCAGAAGGTTGCCTCCGACTGGGGCATGGTCACGGCGGCAGCAATGAGGGGCTTGGCCTGGCCAGCCTTCATTAGCATGACGCGGATGAGGGAGTTGTCCAGGGTGAGGCTGGCGGGGGGCAGTTTGTCCAGGGGGTCCAGCACAGCAACCACTTCGAAGTCAACGCGCAAGGGGATGCCCGGCAGGACGCTCGGCAGCCTGGCCAGGCTCTGCTGTATGGCGTAGTGTCGTCGATCCCCGTGCAGCAGAACCATCAGATTGGAGGCCATCTTGAACGTCGAAAGGTTCTGCACGGTGAGGTAGAGGCGAAAGGCAGGCCCACTGCCGCAAACCTCCGCCGAGAGCTTGACGGGGGCGTGGGTCAGGTCGCCGGATATCGTGCTCTCCGACGAGTTTATGGCGTCGATGGTGGCACGGGCTGCCGTATGCCTCAGCCGCCAGAGCTCCACCTGAAAGCTGCCATAGGTGGCTGAAAAGATGCGAAGGAGCGTCGATGAAGGGTGAGACAAAAGGGGAGGAGCGCTCACCTTTCGCCTGCTGCTTCTCCCTGGCCGCCTGCTCCACAAATATGGAGCTCTTTTTGGGCTTGTCCAATATCGAAGAGCCATCGGTGAGTTTGTGGTCGCTGGCCCCCATGCGTCTGCCTGCCAGGGCCTCCGCTTTCGGCTCGAAGCGCGAGACGCGGCGCAATATCTTGACCATCATCTGGCCCGATTGCGTGACGAGGCTCAGCACGTGATCCTCCATGCCCATGCGTCCGTACAGCATGGCCTCCACGGTCTCCTCCAGGACGAACTCGTCAACCTGATAACGCTGGAGGAAAAACTTGACGGCGCCCCCCTTGAGAGCAACGGCCACCAGAGTGATGCCCAGATGTGTCAAGGTCAGTGGCAGGATGCAGACGGGCAGGGAGTCCAGCACCACCTGGTAGAGCAGCTTGCCCCGCTTCGAGTAGCACTGGTAGCGGTTGTCCATCGTCGAGGCCAGTATCGTTTGGTCGATGGGCAGCAGCAGCAGACCCGTCAGCGGTGTGCTCAGCTTGAAGATCTCCTGCCCCACGCTGTTGGACTTTCGCAGCAGATAGACGCCGCCGTTCCGGGTGGCCACCACAATGCAAAAGTCCGTCTCATAGGTGCCCTGGACGGAAAGCAGGCTGGGAACGGCCGTCTCGTAGCTGCACGTCCTGCCCTGGTACACCAGGTTGAAGCCCTGCGGCTCCAGTATGAATATGTGGCCAGTGTCCGTGGCCAGCACCAGGTGGGATGGGGGATTGGCATCGCTGGAGACGCGTTTTATGCAGCACATGATCACAATGCTGCCCACCCGCCCCACAGCCGAGTCCCTGTGCGTCCTAATGAATGCCTGAAAGACCATTCCTGGCATAAATTGCTTGCGCAAATCGACAGCCCAAATGAGAGGACTCACGGGACGTTCCGCTTCGGTGAGTTGCAGCAGGCGCTGCGATTTCCTCGATAGTTTTGCATGGTCGATGCCCTTGAGCGACTCCAGCAGAGCATTGTGGGTGTCAGCCTGCACGACGGGAAGCTTGCGCCAGACCTCCAGCTCCAGATCATCCGAATCGAGGGCGGGAATGGTGTACTTAAAGTAGGGCTTCAGGTGGCGGTAAAACAGCACGGACTCGGCAATGGCAACAGCAATGACTGTGCCAGGAGCGGGGCGATGAGAACAGGGTACAGGGTAATGCAAAACAATTGTTTGGATGTTATGACATACGCACCCGGCGTCTTTGGCTCCGTTTCGTCAATGTAAAGGCTCTCAATGGCAGTCGGTATGCCCGGCAGGGGCTGCTCCTGCTTCAGTTTGAGTCCGCGGAACACCTTGAGGGTGGCACTGGGCTCGTGGGCCTCGTTGTCCAGCGAAATGTCGGCTGCCAGCAATCGGATGTAGCCATCGCACTGGACGTCGCTGAGCGTCATGCAGCTGGACAAAGTTGTCAGGCGGGGATTTTCATCCTCCGTTTCCACATGGAGCCAATTGGGAGCGCCGCCAGCCATAGCTTTGATCAGTCGGAAAAAATATTACTTGGTGAAAATGTGAAAATGAACAGATGATTTGATAATTGCTTACAGGACTTTTGTTTTGGTTTTCTGCGCCTTAGCAACGGCGCCCATACATTTGAAATTCCTATCGTTACCTCCAGCCAGTCACAGTGCACGCGTGCACTTGGAATACGCCAGCGACAATTTGGTCGGTTGTCAAGTTCGAGCGTAGAAGTATATTTTGGTATATTTCTGAGTGTCAAGCGGTATATTTGATGGGAAAGTCTGCGGTCACACTGCAGAGAGTTTTAATTTAAACATTAATTTTTTTTTAGTAATAAGTGACTTGTTTAGGTTTATTTTACTAAAGTAATGACGGCAAAAGTGGACGAGGTACAAGTTTTCAACAAGGGCGAAAAGGTCCTATGCTACGAGCCGGATAAATCGAAGGCGAGGGTTCTATACAACAGCAAGGTAACAACACACAGCACACATGCCCACGCGCAGACACACACGAACACACACCACTGTACGAAACGTCAAATAAACGTCAGGCGGCGACGCATTCGCGCAGTTCGATTTTTCGACTGATTTTTTACCGAGTATAGCACCGACTTTTCGCAGATTTTGACTGTTGTGGAGCGCAAAGATGAACATGGCCTGAAGTACTACGACTACAAGATCCACTTCCAGGGCTGGCGGCCCTCCTATGACCGAGCGGTGCGTGCTAGTTGTCTGCTGAAAGACACGGAAGAGAATCGTAAGCTGCAGCGTGAACTGGCAGAGGCCGCACAACTACAGATGTAAGTCCCCTGCGTGCGCCCAGTGGGTGGGTTGTGTGTGAATTGTTATTACCGGCTTTTTTACTGTCAGAAGTGGGGGATACTCATACAAGGGCACGCCCACACAGCCTGCTGGCAAGAAGAAGCGCTTGACTCGCGGAGGAGGCAACGTCGAGGACCAGGAACCAGCTTTGGACAGCACCCAGGGACCCACGGAACCAGAGCTGCCCACGACCAACGGAACAGGAACTGTAGTCGCTGCCGGGAAGCGCACGCGTGACAACAGTGGTGGTCGCAAGGCGGACAAGAGTGGCAGCAGCGAGGAGCTAAGCATGAAGAAAACCCGCGGTCGTTCCGTAGGGAAAAGGGCTGGTAAGAAAGATACGGCGCAGGTGGAGAGATATGTCATCCAGGAGGATCGTGTGATGTTGCGCATCAGCGAGCGGCTACGGGAGTACATGGAGTACGACTACAACATGGTTGTAAAGCTGGGAAAGCAGCATGCAATGCCCGCCCGCATGCCCATTATCTGTATCCTGGAGAACTTTGTGAAGCAGCGGGCCGTGGAGCTGGCCATTGGAATCAAGCAAGACAGCAGCAGAGCGAGAAACACCCAGAGTCGGAATGCCCGAATGGAGCGGGAGTATGACCGGGTCATGTCCAAGTGAGTAGCGACACAAAAGTTCCACAAAATTATTCAGTCCAACAATTGTGCCATCCATCTTTGCAGCGTCTGCATGCTCAAGGAAGTCGTCGATGGACTGCGCATTTACTTCGAGTTCCATGTGGAGGATCATCTGCTCTACAAAGAGGAGAAGGAATACGCCTATAACTATCTCACGGACGAAAACTTGAGGAACGTCAGCATAATGCTGAACAACTCGTATGACTTTATCAATCCCAACTGCGATTCGGAGCTCATCTCAATCGATGGCACCCAATTGGGGGTTAGTGGGCTCGGCCCCACAAACGGCTACGGAAGCCACATTATCAACGGATTAGAGTACGAGAAGCAGCTGCAAAGGTGTCTGCTCTATATCGTAAATTCGAGCGGCAAGAACACAGCGCATGCCTATGATCAGCGGACATCTCCGTACAGGGCTGCCTACAAGCTGCCCATGGAAATGCGCTTGTTTCTGTGCGAAACCTTCAAGTGGCGTCTGCTGTCAGCGGAATCCATGCCGGAGAAGTCGATGGTCTTTGGCGCTCCCCATCTAGCACGACTGATGAGTGAGTTTTTTCGTTGCAATCTGAATGATGTTTCTTGACCTCACACCATCATTTGTATTTGTAGTTAAAGTGCCCGAGTACTTGAATATCTCGCCCATATCAAATCAAAAGCTAGAGGATCTGCTGCCACACCTGGACTCATTCATCAAGTAAGTCCCAGGATCGTGACCGTGTTTTTTAAGCCCCAATTTTATATTGCTAACGTGGTTTTTTTAGTTACTTGGAGAACCACAAAGAATGGTTTGATAAGGAAAACTACGTGCATCATCCCACAATACACCAGGAGAAGCTACAAAGGGAGCTGCTCGACTCACTGGAACCACTCCGCATAGAATGGATGGATGAAGGATGGATGGACTTCGATATTCTCCGTTTTATGACATTTTAGTTCAAAGTAATGCCTATGGTATTTTATTTATTATATTACGCAGTTTAAAGCTTATTTATCTTTTATTCAAAGATTTTTAATTGTCATTTTCATTTGCATGATTTGGTTTCTTCAACTACACACTTTGTAAATAACGCGCTTCTATAAAAAAGTTTCCTACACATGTATAATCGAATAATGTCTATAACTACATGTTAAATATGGAAAATACGAGTTTAACATTTTTTTTTAAACCTTTTTTTTTTTTTTGTTTACTTAATCTTAGGTTTAGTTGAGTAGTTTTACATGCTAGTATTTTGTCTCTTATCTGTTTGTGCTCAAATATACTTAAGAATTGGAAAGATGTGTCTTTTTAGCATGTCAGACCTCCGTCTGTTGGACTATCGATTGGAATTGTAATTGGAATATGTACGTTTTGGAATGTGCAGGGGAGGAATCACTAGATTTTTGTATAACATTTCAAAATATCTGACGTGAAACTGTAACAATTATCGGACGTGTGCAACGACTGTGTGTTCTGTATCTGTGTGTCTTTGTGTGTGGGGTGCTGCACGGATCGGATCCTGCATACAAATTCGAGATTGTTTCTTGTTGTCGTTCGCTTGGACGGCTTAGAGTAGATGCATTTGCGTTTGTAACTTATCTTTGTCATGGCGTTTGGGACGTTAACTTGGACGATGGATGGCCACCTCACTTCTGCCTCTTGGTGGCACTGCTGGCCGTGGGACGCATGAAGCTGCTCACAGAGCGACTGGTGCTCGAGCTGCGTTGCTGCGGATTGGTCTTGGCCGCCTGTTGGTTTAACACGTTCTTCACGAGCATTGCACTGCGGGCAGCACTAATCCTGGACTGCGACAGGGACTGGGACTGGGACTGAGACTGGGGATGTGTATGGGAAGCTCCCGCTTGGTTCTCCTTGAAACTGGTGCTCCCACACAAAGATGGGTTAATGGAGACCGTGGTGGCTCTGGGTGTAGCGCTGACCTTGCTGCGCACCAGAATCACACTGGGTCCCACACTGGAGCCACTGCTGCTGCTGCGGCTGGCTGGGACCCCGCGTCCTGGCGTGGGGCGGGTGTTCTGAGCAGCCAGCGGCCGCTTGCTGGGGGACGAGTCCACGGAGACTGTGGCTCCTGCTCGCTGGACGGCTGGCAGGCGTCTTACCACGGTTTGGGTGGAAGCTCCGCTGTTGATGGAGGACCGCGAAGAGCGCAGACTGTTGCGGGAGCTGCTACGCTCCACGCCGGAGAGGACTTGCTGCTCCTGCGGCGACCGTCGGACCGTGGATGCTGAGCGAATGGGCGTGGCACTGGGCAGTGGATTGCCATTGGGCATGCGCATGGGTCGACTGGCGGAGATGCTGCGCTTGATCTGGCCAACACTGTTGGCTGGCATTTGGTTTTGTGACTTGGTTGCAGCTTGTGACGCACTGGATGTGGATGTGGAGGTGCCTCTGAGGCGTGCCACCTGCAGTCGATCGGCCAGCCGGCTGCCCATCTGAGTGATGCTGGTCGTGGTGGGCTTCTGCTTCTGGAGCGGGCGTGTCCGGCTGGGGGCATCGTTGGCCTCGTTGCACGAGGAGTTGGTGCTCTCGCCCTTGCCGTGGGAGGGCGTGTCGGAGACGAGGCTCTGCGTCTCCTCGAAGCCCTCGTCGTTGAGCTCGTGGTGTCCGCTGGCGGAGATCTTCAGCTTTGTGGGCGTAATCTCGCGGGGTGGACTCCAGGGACGTTCGGGCGTTCCCGTCGGTGACTTTAGGTTGCGTATGGCCTCGCGCACATCCTCCTGGTTGATGGAGCTGATGTGGCGACCCACCTTCTCCAGTTTGGTAATCGTTCGCTCCTTCTGTTTGGCCTTCTCCGGCTGCTGGGCCTCCTGCTTACCCGAGGATGGTTTCAGCTCCGGCTTGGGCTCCTCGTTGCCACTGCTGTAGTCCGTTGGCCGCTTGTAGCGACGCGTGCGTCGTCCCAGTGCATGGCGATCAAAGTGTCCGGGAGCATCGTGCTCTGCGGGTCCCACTACAATGCTAATCTTCTCCTCGGGCACAGCTTTGGGCTTGTCCGTCATGCTCACCGTCACCACTGTGGTCGTGGGCGTGGCTATCACACGACGGCTCACCGGCGGCGTCTCGATGTTGTCGGCATCGACCTCCTTGGAGGAGCCCGCTCCGCACTGGGTCTCGTTGTGGCTCTTGTGGTGATTGAGTAGAGTGGCAAAGGTGTCGTCTTGCTTGGGCTTCGGTGATTTGGGGGCCAGCTGCTCAGCCTCAGCCTTCTTGGCCGCCTCAGTCGGCTGCAGGCCCATGCCCGCGGGTCGTTTGCTGTCGCCCAGCTTTTGGATGAGCGACTTGCGGCGATCTTCCTCCGCTATCGAATGCAGCACTCCGGGGCTCTGCTCCTGCGATCGCTGCCGGCGGTATTGACGCAGCCCCTCGGCGGTGTTGGAGCTCTGTGCAGCCTCCGCCGTGCTACTGGCATCGGCTATGGCCTGGAGGTGGCCCACCACATCCGTCTGCTCCAGTGTCTTCGATGGCTTCCAGTCGGAGTAGACGCGCTGGTACTTGGACTCCTGGTCCTGTCTGTTACTTGGGTTAGTGTTCGGCATGTTCGTTGGCGTCGTTGTCGGCATGATCTTCTCCTCCGGCAATGGGTCCAGTTTTCGTTCGTTTTCTGCGCGAGCAATGGAGATTATGGGAGATACATATAGGCGTATTGTAGGATCTCTATACGGGTCAGGGACTCACCTGTATCGTTTTCGAGCGACCGCCGATTGGCGGTGACCAGACGACGCTTTCGCTTGTACTCCTCGTTCTGCTTCTCGTCGTTTTCGTTGGACTGCAGCCACGTTTCGATCTTCTGGCGCCATTCACGGGATATTCTTCAAATGGAATGAAACGAATAAAGTTTTCATAATATAATGGATTGCATTTGCGCACATTGTGGGGGCAAATTCTAAGTATGGGTGAAGATGTACTCCACCAGGCTTGTAACCTAATTGGTGCACTTCTGAAGCAGCTTACCTCGGTTTCGCATCCTCGTGCACTGCCTGCGGCTGCGCTATTGGTTGCCCACTGCCTGTGGGCGTGTTGACTGACGTTGTGGGCGTGACAGCGCCACTGGCCAACGGGGATTGCAGTCGGTCCTGATGCTGCTGGAGCAGGGGAGCCGGCGAACTGGCCCGCTCGCGGTCCAGGCCAAAGTCAATGTTGAGCAGATCGGGACGCTTGCGACTGGAGCTACCGGAGCGGGCACGACGGGCCCAGGAGCGATCCAGACTGCCGTAGGCGGCTGCCTTACGCTCGCGACTGATGTGGCCGTCGTGGGGTCCCGTGGAGCTGCGCAAGAACTCCATGAGGTCATCCTCCTCGGCCAACACGCGACTGCGGCGACGCCTCAAGCTGCCATTGGGAGTGATGTCTGGCGAGGCGCCGTCCGGCTCCAGGCGAATAAAACTGTTGCTGATCTCCCCGGAGCCCAGGTGTCTTCTGCTCAGCGCTGGGCTGGCGCGCGGATCAAACAGAGCATCGCCCAGAAACGAGTGGTCCGAGTCGGAAACGGGCGTCCCAGCCTGACCCACTGCAAAATAAATGAGTCTGTCAGTCAGTTTCTTAGCGAAAGGGGAGGTGGGTGAGTGGCACTTACTTTGCCTGGCTCTCCTGGCCAATTGCTCCTCGCGCTGCTTCCTGCGCAGCGTCGCCTGCTGCTCCTGCTGTTGGCGCCTCTCGTTCTCCTTGACCGCCTGCCGGAACTTATCACAGAAATTCTGGAAGATCTTGAAGCACTCCTCCAGTCGAAAGGTGGCCACATCGTCGCAGAAGAACTCGGCCAGCTTCAGCCGCATGGCCTCCACCTGCTTCATGCCCGACTGCAGCACAGCCAGCTCCGACTCGGCGGCCTGCAGGAACTCCGCCATTTGCTGCTTAATATCCGTGTCCGTGGCGGGCTGCTCGATCTGCCGAGTGATCCTCCTGATGCGGCCATCGAGTGTGTTGATTTCATTGTTGATCTGCTCAGATGTCGTTCTGGAATAATAATGATTGATCCCGTGACACACCGTTTCCCACATACTCGTAAGTCACTGGTCACTTACTTGCTGGCGTTCTCCAGGGTGCTAAGCTGTCCGGTGAACTTCAGCAGCTCTGGGTTACGCTTCTCCGCCTGCAGGGCCACAAAGTGGATGAGATTCATGCCCGGCTTGTTGGCCCGGATATCGGTGAGCTTCTGCAGCGAGGACAGCTTCACGCCAGCGGCATTCCCCGCATAGCCGCCGGAATTGAGGAAGTTGCCGGCCACAACGACCATGTAGAGGACTTCCTGCAGTGTCTTGTTGTTCAGCAGGTCGTCGCCAGCGTAGAGCATGGCGTTGATGCAGGGTTCCAGGTAGGCAACATTGGCGGCGAATTCCTCCTTGAGCAGCATGCTCTCGATCCGCAATTTATAGCTGTGCCAGCAAACAAATTAAATAAGAATCAGGATGTAGGATGCAGAATGCAGAATGATGGATGATGGATACCAGGAATACTTACTTTGGTACCTCCAGCAGCTGCAGGAGAAACTTCTCCGCATTGCCCAGACGCGCCTTGTCGCCATTAAAGCCCTTCAGCATGTCCAGCTCGTCCACCTCGGGCATGATCTTGAGCAGACCCCGTAGTCGCTCGGCTCCGATCTCCTCGTGGGCGCCCTGCCGTATCAGCTGGATGATGTCGTCGTTGCTGGTGCGGAACTGCTTCAGAAAAATGTTCACATTCAGGCTCCTCTTGCCGTCCAGCAGGGTGATTTCCGTGGACTCCTTCTTGGACTTGCGGTCGAGGGTGTCGCAGCCGTTGGAGGAGGATGAGGGATTGCTGCCCTCGCGACCCAGCTTGGGCGAGCCCTGTGCACTGGTGGACTGCAGGCAGAAGAGACCCTCCATCTCGTTCCAGTCGATGTCCTTCATGGGGCTGTCCTGGTGGTTGCTGGCCACAATGCTCCAGATGTTCGGCTTGCCCAGCACCTTGTTGTGCGGAATTTTGCCCCAGTTGATGGTCTTCATCTTGGCCTTGGGCGCGGGCGTGTCTTGCTGTGGCAGCAGCACCGCTGTGGCAGTCGGCTCACCCGGTCCCGCTGCCCCGCTCGGGTCCGGCGTGCGTGGCCGGGCGGACAGCTGCATCGAGGGCGGAGGCGGCGGCGGAGGCAGAGCGCTGCCATTCAGCATGGGTGGAGGAGGGGGCGGCGGGACCAGGACATTGGCCTTTCCTGGAGCCGGCGGTGGCGGAGGGGGTGGTGGTTTGGCGGCCACCACTGGCTGTGAGGGTTTCCGCGTGGGACTGCTGGCATCGCTGCCGCGACAACTCTGGCAGGAGAACTTCTGGCTGCTGGGCGTGCGCAAGAGACGCACTGCATCCTCATGGCTCTCGAGCAGCGTGGCCCGGTGCACCAGTCGCTCCGTTGTGTCCCAGATGATGTCGCTGAGCTGCTCCTTGGAATCGATGCGCAGCAAGTGCTGCAGGATGCTGAGGAATGGTCCTTCCTGAGGCGTATCGGCCACCTGTGAGCGGGAAATGGACACAAGGAGTGAATAAAGTAAACTGGTGCTTCGGGCAGCTCTGTCCTTGAACTGGCCCCCTTGAACATCTGTTCGATTGTGGCCACCCACAACCTTGGCATAGCCTCGAAATCGATGTGTGTGTGTGTGGCCACTCTGCGTATACGTAACGCGCAGTCATAACGCTGGGCATTCGTTTGAGCCCAACACTCACCTGTCGCAGAATCGCGTAAAAGACATCAAGGTGCGAGCTCAGATTGATGCCGTCGGGCGCCTGAAGGCTCTGGGCCTCGTCGCATTCCTGCTGCTCCACGAATACGTCCAATTGTACGATGATATCGCCCACACTCTGTGCGACTTTCCTGCAATGGCAATTGGAATTCAAACACCGGTCATTAGTGGGTTAAGCTCCATAAAATCTACGTCTGTCTGTCGGTCTGTCTGTCCCTCCGTCACCGTGTACTGTGTCTATCTGTAAAATCCAGCTCATTATTTAATCAATTTGTAAGTTGTTTTGCCTGCCGATGACAATTCCGACTGCGAACTAATTGATTTCCCATTTACGATATGCGGAATTCCGTGCACAATTTATGGCAGACAAGTGTCAGGGCAGCAGGTACGAGCAGCAATCGTATCGGTTGACTTGGCCACAAGTAGTTGGCTGACATTGAGTAACCTCCGGAGGCTGCCAAGAAGCCCAGCCACCCCTCGACTTCCATCCCATCCACTCACTTGAGGTTCTGCACCAGTTGCAGGGCGCCGCAGCTGTACCGCGACAGCGAGCCGCAGAACGTGAGGCGTCGCTGGAGATGCAAGGGCGATGGCACTGGCGAGGCGGACACGGAGGATGACGACGACGATGGCGATGGCGATGCCGAAAGGGAGGGGGATTGTAATGGTGACGACTCCACGTTGCAGCAGCCTTGGCAATCAGCTATAGGCAATGGCCTGGGCCAGGCCTAACCATATTTGCGATGTGCAAAATCGTTAGCAAAACGCCAAATGGCGAGGCAATTCGAGGCAAATACTGAATGATGTCCTTGCACTATGTCCTTGTCCGGCGGCGGCGGTGGCTGCGGCTCGGATCAGATGGCTCCTTTTATGGTTTGACAATTGATATCCATAAATTGACTGGCACTTTTAATTGCTTCACGAAATGATTTTGCAGTTTGAACGAGAGAAAAGCCTGAAAGGCAATGACGAGGACGACGACGACGACGAGGACGAGGCAGGACCGCGCGACTGCCTGGCACGACTAGAAACACGGAGAGCGTAACAGAATCTCTGCTGCTGCCAGTCCGCTCCCTCGCCCCCGCCCCCGCCCTCGCCCTCTCCGGCTCCGACTCGTCTCGTCTGCGTTTTCGACTCTGCCGAATGTTGTTCTTGCCACGGCCACGTGCTGCGCGCGCAGGAGTTCCCAGTGGCGCGTGGAAGGGCAGCCGACTCTTTATTTTGACGAGCAACTTCGTCAACATCCATCGGGTGGGTGCATGGACACGTGCACAACGTTGCTCTCTAATTGTTTTTGCTGCTTTCACAGCGATTTCTATTTTCGGCAGTCACGGAAGTTATTGCAGACGAGGAGCTCTACGGCGTGTCCGGAGGGGAACTGGGGAAATTGGGCGGCCAAATTACAAAACTTAGACCGGAAGCCTCAATGCATCCCCCGCTGCATGCAGCACAGTGGAGCCCAAGGTGTGAGCGCGGAAGCGGAAGAGGTGACCGAATGTTGGTGGGAAAACTTGGAAAATACATTCAAAACTCGGATTAAAGACTGACTGGTTCTTAGAACTGTAGCCCAATGAAATTCGATATTTTAGAGTTTATTTTTAGCAGACATATTTACATATTTGGATGGTAACTCAATACGAGAACGTTTTGGGCTATTCTCGGTTTCCTAAGCTCCTTTTCAGACTTCGATTCGATTAGAGCACTCATTATGGAGGAGAACAATTAAAAGCCGCTTAGCTTCCAAGCTACGCAAAGACATCACTCTCATAAATTTCAGGGCTCGATATGAGAAACAACGAATTTTTCGTTTATTTATGGAGGCATCATCACCCCATCCCTGCCCCCTTTGAGAAGCGGCCTCAAATCAAAGCGCTCCTCTGCTCAATGGGAACGTTTAAAACGATTTGAAATTTGAAATAAATTAAAAAGCGCGAGAAACTACGCATTTCATTTACGGGCGACGAGCGTTAAAATTTTAATAACAATAGGAGCCGTAGGGGGTACAATACACACACACACTGTACAAATGGTCCTCATCCACTCGAGAATGAAAGAGTGCCACTAAGACAAAAAATGGCAGGGGACAATCAATTAGTCGACTGCTCTGACTGACAAGCGGAGGAATCTGCAGATGTGGTCCAGGGGTGCGAGGGTTGGGGCTGCCAGCGCTTGTTAGTGTACTCGTACAGTTTTGGGCCCGAACTACTACTACTACTCGCATTTCAAATACTTAATTGAATTTGTGAGTTTTCCCCCACGAACAGAGCACCGTTTCCGAGCAACACAACCGAACAGCTCGAGCCGAAGCCAAAGCCAAAGCGACAAATTTGTCAACCAGAGACCCATAAATAAAACCCGTTCTGCGAAGGGTGGCGGGGTGGTGGAGGCTGCGGCAGCAGCTAACTAATTGATTTATTGTTGACTAATTAAATATTGAATTAATTGGTTGGACTGACTCGAAAGCAGCGCAGATTATTTGCATAAGAGCAGCGCGCAGCCGCCGAGCCACCACCACTGATCATCCTCGGTTGTCTGCCTGCCAATCTTTGCCATGGCTGATGGATGTTTGACAGGCGTCCGAAGCGGGTCTTCATCGGTCATTAATGACCCAACGCCACCTCCATCGGTACACCGCCTCATCCCTCGACTGCTATTGGGGGCTTTCGCATAGTCATGTGAAAATGGGCGAATACCTTGATCTTGTCTTGTTGATCGTCCCATGCAAATTAAAATGTGCGTACGATTCGCAAAAAAAAAAAACAAACAACAACAAAAACAATAAAAGCAAGTGCCGATCGTTAAACTGTTTGTGATACGAGTACTCGTAATCGTAAGTTTGACTGGTGCTCGTAGAGTTTATGCATTGTGGGAGTGTTTCAGGGTTTCACCCAGGGGTCTTCTTCCCATCAAATACATGGCCTGGCTGGGCACTCTCCAGTCTGAATACCAATGACATCCCTAGCAACTGTGGGTGTCCAACAATGTCTTGTCTTTGCATTTGATAGGTCGTCCTCGTCATCTGTGTACTTCAAAACTCACCTTAGATTATTCAGCAGCGGTAATACTTTGAGACCTGCAAAAGCAAAAAAGAAGCGGGTTAATACAGTAGATAGAAAATAATATTTAAGTAATCTGTATATTAATAGTTTATGTTGGATTTTATTGCAACTGTCTAAAGACTTGTACTCCAGTGGGGTATATCGCCATGATTTCCAAACACCTGTCTGCCAGTTCCAAATGTAAGAATGGACAGGGTATTCAATTATAAATATTATATTCAAATTTTAATATTCAGTATTCAATTTTACGGATTCAATACACCTATTTTCAATTTGATAACCATACCAATGTATATCTTATTAACAATCTTTTTGTAAGCCTTGAATTCCATTTGTTTTTTTTTTTCTCTCTTCCCTTTTATATGCTTCTCAAACATTCTTCAAGATACATTGTTTGTTACACCTTGTTTTATGTAAATTTATAAAAAAAAGATACAAGAATGCCGCTAGTAAAATGCCGCTAGTAAAAGTGCTTAGCAGTAAAAGGGTGACTATATAAGCAATAATTATTTATTTCCATATCTGCACAAGAATTATTTATTCGGGATCCCCAGAAATCTTTAATAAAAATGCAAATCTTCGTCCTAAGAAGAGCTTTCATGGAAATATATACTACATACAATATAACCAATTAGATTCAAGCTTTTAAGCCTTAGCTTGGTAAAGGTAAGAACTTCCTATTAGAAATATGAAATTTTGCAAAACAGAATATAAACCGCATATAATGTAAGTTCTACTTATATTTGCGACTTTTATTCTTGTTCCAACTTAAGTATACAAAAGTGAGTATGTTATATTCTTTGTTCGAAGTGAATCAGGTCTTCCATAGGCAGGCAAGGCCCGCCCAATGCATCCCCAGCCACTTCCGGTCAAGCTCGTTTTTTCGCCTTTTTGCTTTTATTTGCGCACTCACCAATCAATTTATTCATACGAATACACACAGACACAAAGATCTGATCTTTCTACGTATATCTGTCTGTCTGTCTGTATGTTGTAAATAAAAATAATACTAATAACAATAAAAAATTTAATTACGAAAAGCTCGTGAAAGTCGTTGTCGCTTCTGTGTCGCTATGTCCCTCAGGTCTCTCCCCCTCTCCTGCTCTCACTTAGTGGAGCCCCCTCCTTTGGGCCGCCTTATTTGGCGCCTTGACGTTCATAATTTCATTTTACGATCTCGCTGGCTGTCGTTTTATTTGTTTGAAATTGAAATCCATAAAAGGCGCACAATTAAAATGCGTGTGCGAGCTGTGAGTGTGTGAGAAAAAGTATCTTTGTCCCCCTGTCCCGGGCTTTGTCTCGGATTCGGAAGTGGAGATCTGAACTAGACTCGAATCTGATCGAGAGCAGATCACGAGCCATGCCCTATGGCCAGCCAAAGGAATGGTACTGGGTACTGGGTTGGGGCACGCCCCAAAGTCTACAATTAATTGTTTAATAACATGCCATGGCACAGCCCAAGAAATCAATTCTCGCAAACGATTTAAATATTTCACTCAATATTGTAAATCTGTTGATGATTTATAAATCAATTGATATTTAATTTTGCCCATGAATGAGAACTGAACCCGCTGAACAAACAAATTTATGGCTCTGGCTATGGGAAAACTTTTGCGTGCCAAAGTGGAAAATCATGGGGCATAAATCCAGCCAGATGCCAGCCAATCCCCGGCCAATGCCTCACAGCCGGCGGCTCTGGCCTGACAGATGACATACAGCAGATACAGATACTCGTACAGATATGATGGCTATCTGGCCGGATCGGGCATACGGACCCAGTCAGAGCGACAGTCGGATAGAACTCCGATAATTGGGCACTTAAGTGGCATTAGCCGGCACCAAAGATTCGAATTGGAAAAATGCAAATATTTGATGGGGCGTTCCTGGAAACTGAACCATACATATGTACATACATGAAACACAACAATAAAACAGATGAGGGAGAACAGATCGTCACAGTCACAGTCGCAGAGCGAAGACAAAGTCAAAGTCGGGCCAACAGCCTTGAAACCGAATACATATTTTCATTGCCAAACAAAATGCGGCCGTTGCCTGTCAAATGTGTCGCTCAGGAATTCCGAGGCAGCCGCGCTTGAGAGTCCCCTTTACAGGAATCGAACTGGGTCTCGAGGTCTGTGGCTGTGGCTGTGTGGCTGTGTCAGGCAGGGAGTTGAGCCGCCTCCAGAACAGAAGTGCAATGGAGTGGAGTGCGTGACTTACATTTTGTGTTTGTGGCTGCCGTTGAGATTTGGAATTTGTCTTGCTGCTCCGCTGCTTTATTATTATATTCCTGTAATGCTGAAAAAGCGCAGCTCAATTTATTTTAATTAAGAACAATAAAACGGCAGTTCCCCACCCTGTTGCCATCGAGCAGTGCAGCCGTCATTCAGTGCACCACCACCACCACCGACACCGAGACCCCCACCCCCGCCCCACGTTTTGGTGCTGCTGCGTCTGCGCAGAACAAGACAACAACGACAAAGCGACATAGAGACATAGAGACAGAGCGACAGAGACAGCGACAACGACTACGCACGCATAACCGCGCTCAATCAAAGTCAGAGGCGGGTTGACGACTGCCAAAGTAATGGAGTGGGGTGGGGTGGGGAACACAGTTCATGAACTTTGAACAGCAAATGGGGCCCAGAGAAAGAGCACTGACAGGATGTGAATGAGTCCCTTGTTTGTCAGCAGGCGGCAGATTGTTACATATTAAGTACATTTATGCATTGTACTCTCCTTCGACTCTTGTATCTACGGACAGGCACAGATGAACCGGAGACAAATCGTTGGGGTTGAACAGAACAAATCTGGAAGCACGTCCCAAACATATTAAAACTCTGTGGATGATGTTTGGTAGTATCTCTACAATAAAACGAGTAGTAAGCATAATTTGGGTGCAGTCCCAACCCTATTAATAACCTACAGAAAACAAAATCTAAAAAAATCGTCACGTTATCCGATTTATATGCTGTTTAATGTTGTTGTCATTAAATTCGAGAAAAATACTGAAAAACTAGTAGCAAAACAATTAAAAGAATAAACGTTTGATATTCTCATCTTGGAAACAAAAAAAAAAGGGCACAAATATTCATAATCATGATTAATTGAAAACATTGAATTTTAATACAATTTGCGTTCGATGATCAACCCAAAAGAAATGGAAAAGGTATAGGGGAATATACAAACAAAAAGTACCCCAATACAATAAATCTACGATATACAATGCCCGATTTTCGAAGATCCAATTCAAATGAATTCACCGTGTAATTATTGGCTTAAAGACGCGCCTCTAAATCGACGGCACGTGCTAAGGTTACGCGAATCATCGCCATTGCGTCAAGAGACAAAGGCGATTTGGCATTTGTGACTTTTTGTCGGACCCAGAGACTCTGTCATTATGCAGCAAAGAGTCGAACTTCAGCCATCGGCTTACCCCGAGGGTCGCTGGTGTGGCTGGCTGGGATTTGTGGGACTCTGTGGCTGTGTCGCATACGGTCAAGGCCATTGGATCACATTAATCAATTCAATATTCAATTCAATGAAATCGAAGATGAAACAGTCGGAACACCACTTTTGTGGTTGGTCTAATGGGTACATCTTTATCGTTAGGGGGTTTGTTGAGTAGGGGGGATCGATCTTACCTATAAATTCGTTGCGAATGCGTATGCGATCCTGCAGGGTGGCGGCAGAGATGATGACACAGTTGATGAAGGCCAGCAGGGAGGCCTGGTAGTCCAGCGGTGGCGACGAGGAGGCACTCGCCAGCTCCAGCTCGTTGATGGCAATCTTGAAGCGGTATCTTTGCTTCTTGAGATTCTGCAGGGAAAGGGAAAGTGATTGAGCAAATAAATGGGTATCCTTTAGGATCCTTTTTCTGGAGCTTTTACCTTGTAAAATTCTAGGGTTTCGATGGCACGCGCATAGCCCTCGGCGCTGTAGGCGCACAGCGCGGAGAGCAGCTCGAAGACTTGCTTTTTAACCGTTGCATTCTGCGTGTCCAGGGCAGCGCCCAGCTTGGCAATGTAGTCACGATTCTCGACAATATAGTCCAGGCCGATGCGTGAGTCCATGATGTTGGGGATTTTTGTTCTTTCGGGGGGACAGACACTGCTCTACTCTTGACTGATCACGTCCCGCTCGGACGTTACTCAATGACAATCGATTCGAATCGGGTCGAGACGATCGATGGGGCGGCTAGTTCCAAAGGGTTCGTTTTGTTCTTGCATGGAATATCTAAGTAGTTCACGTCATGCCGAACGCTCCTCGTGCCCTGAATCTGTAAGAGGAGAGCGGGAAAACAGAGTTAGAGTTAGATGGAAACCCAGTTTTGATTGCATTCAAGCCCTTCAATTGTCGCTCTGGCCATGCCCCCGTTTTATGTGTCACCGCCTGGCCCATAGTTTTAATTAATTTACGATCGGCTCCCTTAGCCCCCGGGCCAAAATTGTCATAAATTGATTTGGCTTGGGCAATGGCCGGAGGGCGTCACAGATTTCATAGTTACTATATTTGGATTTTCGGTTTTGTGTTTTATTTTTTTTGTATTTGCCAATGACGATCAACGGACTAGATGGAGGCACGATCAAAGGCAACCTTTGGCTATGGGGCGGCGGGACCCGCCCTCTAGTAGTAGATCGGCATCTCAATTGCCAGCAAATGATCTCGTTAATTTGCTTACACTCGAAACACTCAATACTTATCGACTAGTCGCCGTCTAAATCGCCGACAAAGTCTGTCGTTTACTATAGGTTCTCGCATATTAAAATATATAAATTTTCATTAAAATACAAAAAGGCCGATAAATGCTTAACATTTTTGTTTAGAGCGCTGATCTGAAGTGGCACTTTGTGATATTTAAAATTATAATTTGTGTGTGCGCTAAATGGTCATGTTATTGCCATTGTTGCTGGCATTTGTTGTCGCTGAGTTGTTTAGAGGGGCAGGGACTGGGATAGGCAGCGAATGCTTGTGGCATTTAACGTTTCGATGCGGCGCTAATGAAATCACATGAAACGACATCGCAATTAATGGAGAGACATCAGAAAGTGACATCCTTGCGATATGCCTTATTGTCAGTCGTCTCTGTCTGTTCGCATGATATTTCCGATAATTCCGCGCAAAGTGCCGGAGTGGCGGAGCTCAGATGGCGGATGCTTCGGGACAGAAACAAGTTCTCAATCAAAACACAGACCCATTTACAATTTTGTGTCATGTTCTTTGGATCACTTTCAAGCTATACACATATTCGAATGAAGGTTAATCTACACTGAGCGACCACAACAGACATGGGAACCAATCTCATTCGAATTTTATGTTTCATCTTGATTTTAGGAGACCTTTTACGGATTACGGGTAGATGGTGTATCTATATGGAACCTTCTGCAGCAACTACTACTGTCATTCGATCGCGCATATTCCTTGACCATTGACCACACAACCTTGTGGGACAGTGTACACAATCCAAACGTGCGCCGAATCCGCTCTAGACAATTTAGCACAACACCCGCGCTCTCCATTCGATACGAGTATGAGTATGAGCCACATTCGATAGTGATAGGACGATAAATTAAATGCTTATCGGTAAACTGGTTCCATTAGGCGGGCCGGCCATTCCATCTGGCTGGACATCGCATTATTATGGCTATTTATTGTCGATATTGGTAGGAAAGAACAGCAGCAGTGCCCGCGAGATCGGCACAAATTGAGACGTCAGGCCAAAGTGGGATAGATATGGGCCTGCTGTGGGAATGGGTTCCCTCCGAAATGTTAATGAACTCAGGGGAGAACAGCACTGCTCCGAAACCTAATTAGAATGGGCTTCGAGAGCCCGGCTCTGGCTGGAACTCATTCATTGTGGAGTGGAGCCCAGACAAAAGCGGGGCGTTGACAGGCGCAAATGGTTTTTCATAACCCCTGAAGAGGGGGGGTTTGTAGCCGACAGGTGGTGGTGGATTGGCGACTCGTTGTCGCTGCCGTTGCCGTCTATGAAATGTCAACCACAGCTACAGCCACATGTCCACAAATTGCTCGACGTTGCGCCGTTATTGTGGCAACACACACACTCACACACACAGAGATTTTCGTCGTCATCGCCTCCCCGCTCGGAGCCATGTTAAAGTGCAAGTAATAATTCACGAATTTCAAAACTTTTCAATGCTTGTCTCACCCTCAGCCTCAAGATTTCCCCCTGCTGCTGCTGCTGCTGTCAATGCCATTCCCCCCCCGCCAATGAGGGCTGTTCGATGTGTTTCGTTGTTGTTGTAGTTTTCAATGTCTCGCGACATTATAATAATGTTGTATAAATTATGTTTTCGTCTTTGAACAAAACAGCCCACGGGGCGTATGCCTAAACGTGATTAAATGTTGTGCAAAGTGCATACTACTATATATATATTTCTGGGCTAGGCCAGGCCCGAACGAACAGGTGAATGCAGCTCATCAGCGGCAGGTAGGACCCTCCCAGCGAACCGAGAGACTTGAACAAACATCTCGAGATCCGAAAATCAACATGGCTGAGGATGCTTGAAAAGATTTACAAATGTAAGACTCTGAATATCAGCTGCGGACCGGTAGCAGAGCAACGCTAACAGATCTGTGGCAATAGGCGCAAGGTCGTTCCACCTGTAACAAATTGCAGCAAATGAAGCTGCAGCCCCCTCCCCCCCACCGACGCCAATAAAAGGGGACCTTGTTGGCTTCTCTATCAACCGATTTGTGCGGGTGTGTCCACAGCTTTAATCTGTGGCTGTGACTGCACAATTTTCATAAATTTTGATTGAGTTTTGAATGCTGCAGGCAGCCGGCAGCCGGCAGTCATCGTCGCATTGAATTTGAATTTGCATTCAGATGTGTAGACAACAGAAAATGAAGTGGGAAAATATAAAATAAATTAAACAAAGAGCCATTGAGTTAAGTGTTTGGCACTCAATAATAAACGCCACTGATAAAAATGGGGATTACTTTGGTTGCATACATACATATGTACATATGTATGTATGTGGAAAGGGAATCTGGAATCTAACATTAGGGGCATTACGAGGGCCACTCACTCGGAGCTAATCCAATCATTTATCCATGTCATCTTGATCGCTCTTCATCCTTGTTTAATCTACACTATGTTTGAGCAACTTCATTTTCGTTTTCATTTATATTTCCCTTTCGCTGGTGAGTTGTTTATAAGCCGCCTTATCAACAAGAGCCAAACAAACTGTGTGAATCCGTCTGGGAGACATGCATGTGAACCATGCGGCACAGAGAGTCGCTTTGTTGCAGCTCTCAGCATTGGGGCAGCCAGTCGGTTGGTGGTTGGTGGTTAGCGGTTGGGGGAGCAGCGCAGAGTCAGATGGAAGACAGAACGAGTCATAACACTTGACAACAGACGACTCCAGCAACATCCACAGAAACAAACATCGACAACAGCGACTTCGACTCTGACTTCCAATCAAAACACGATCTTGGAGCTTGGCTGCAGCTTGGCGCTTGCTGCTGCTCTCTCAGCATTGACCTTATGACTTCTAAAATCGGTAAAAACATCTTTACAGCACCATGTGGCAGTGGCACTGTCGTTCGTGCGTTGCCCGTTTTGTTATGTTTCCAATATATTCGTACGACACATACGAATAGTATATGTAAGCTAAAAATACAAAACTCAAGCTGAGATGTCGCGTACTTGAAACTGGGATACATTTTATAGCCTTTACATCTGTGTTTTATGTTCGATTCCACTCGATTCGATTCGATTCGAGTCGTCTCGTCTCGACACACTCATTCACAAGTAGAAGCAGGCAGCCGTCCAAGTTTACTTGGCAATGCAATAATTTTAAGGATACTTCAATGCACATTTTCGGCTACATGTCAAGTTTAAGTGCCTCGTACCCGAAGGTCGCGACTCCAACTGCAAAATGCAAACTGAAAACTGAAAACTGAAAACTGCAAACTGCACACTGCAGGCCGTGCAAATTGAGCAATTAGGGCGTGGCAGAGTACGCCTCATTTGCACTTACTTGACTTAATTCGTCAATTAGCCAGCCAGAGAGCCAGAAAGTCAGCCTGGGCTGGCTCTGTTGGGGACCAGCTGGCTGGACAATCTCATCATCATCATCATCGTCAGCATCGCCTTTCGTGGGCGTCTACTCGTATAACAGCTAAATTCAAGAGCACCAACCAACCAACCAACCAACCAACCCAACAAAGCAAATAAGTTTAACGACGTATATCTGTGTATACTACCTTATTGTACGGTCCACAAAGAACGTTTGACTACACAAATAAATAAAATGCAGCCCACGGACCCACGGAAAACAAACAAAAAATATATAGGTATAATAATGCGTAGGCTTTGCATTTCGATGATGACCACAGTGGCCGCCACAAGCCGGTCTTCAAACTAGATTCTTGTGGCGGTTTGATGAGGTGATCTCTTGTGAATGGGGGGGAACTTTGTTAGAAATTCCCAAATCCACGGAAGTCCACTTGGAATACAGTGAACATTAGTCATATGAAACAGATTTACAAGTGCACGAGCATTTAATGAGGGAGAGGAATCATTGTGATATTGATTAGCAGAGCCACAAGCCAACAAATCACATAATGTACATAGACAATATCTACTGTATTTGAATACTGCAGCCATGGGTTAAAAATACTTACTCCATAAATAGAAACTGGTGTACACTATCCGAATACTAGCAAGAGGAGGCCGCCCCCTTTTGAATGGAAAGGGGGGATGGATTATCCGTGACTCTGGCTTTATTGGATCTCATTGGGAGCGCCGCGTGGCGTTAGTTGACATTTGACAGGCAACGCGGGCAGTGTCACCGCCTTGGGGATTGGAATTGGAATGAACCCGCAGCCCCAGGGGAACTCCCCCATTGGTGTTTGCCATTGATGAGAATTTATGAATGGTCACAGAGGCGTTCGTTCGGGTTAAATGGACTCAACTGGCAATGACAGTCGTCGTCGCTGTGCACTTGGAACCCTATGAAAAACCCATCAAAATGTGTCAAAAGCAGCTTCATTGGGAAAATTTTCTATTGTTTTAGGGCTACGTTTTGCGCAAGCGCCGTCGCCCCGATGTGTGAAAACGATTTGGAACAGGTTGGAAGAGTTTGTATCTGGAATCTGGACACTGGGCCCTGGGCGATGGTAAGCCTATAAAATACGAGGCGGTAATGGGCGATTTTCACGCTTATTTACACAATGGAAAAGCGAAAGTTTTATTTTGTTATTTATTGGCGGTGGATCGCATTCGGCCATGGATTGCAGTGGTGCGACGTTAGTGGGACAGCTCTAGATGGAGCTGGTCTGTTCACATGCAGCTGCTGGTGCTGTGTTCCAGGTGCTCGAAATTCTGGTAAAGTGCATAAATATGTTTGGGCTCTTGCACTTATGACAGCCCGAACATGCGACAAGCTTGGCCGAATTTACAGGTGCCATATATCACATAAGCCACACACACACACACACACACCATGCCGAACAGTGGTCAATGGCCACTTGAGTGCGCCAAAATTGTTGGCATGCCATGCCGAAGCGAGCCAAACAGCCGACACTCAGGGCCACAATCGACAATCGACAAACGGGCCGCACCGCACAATTGAACGCTAATTATGCTGAGATCGGTTTTTGGCCAAAAGGTTCAATGCACCAACGCCAAACAGCACTTCATTCTTCACTCCACTCCACTCCGCACCGTATTACCGTCCGACTGCAGCATTTCAAATCCCTTGTTGACCTTAACTTTGAATTGTCAAAATACAAAAGTTCAAATCGACACAAAGCCCCAGACAATGGCCACAAAGCTAACACACAAAAGAAGTGCGGCGGCGGCCACGACGGCAGCCAGTCCCCCGTATTGTGGCTCGGAAACCTACATACAAAAATACATACATACATACATACATACATACATACATAGAAGTGAATCATTTGAAAAGAGTTTGGCCGTGCTGCACAGATGCCGCCGCCGCTCAGCTATGCTCTGATCTGCTCTGCTCTGCTCTGAAGCTGAAGCTGCCACCGCGTTGACATTGACTTGTGGTTTCAGTTGCCGCATTTCAAGTTTTCTGCTTTTCTGATTTTCTGCTTTTCAGTTTTGGATTTCTGTGTGTGGGCTCCTGCAGCATGGAGCGCGAATTGTTCTACTCACTTCATTCAGCAAAGAAGTTGAGTCCCCTCCCCCACCACTCTATGTCCACGATTATATGATTAGTCAGCTTCTTGGAGTTTGCCGTTTGGGGAGCAGCTCTTTTGGTGGGTGCGATTTTGGCCACAACTTTTGCGTGGTGTTCACTGGGAGATAGATATTTGTCCTTCGCAAACATTTGCTTGGCTCTGCCAAGTCTGTTTGTGGTCGGTCTGCGGCATCCGAACTGTTATTTCCGCATGGTGTTGTTCATCATACATGCTTATCGATGTATCTGGCGACTATATTTAGCTTGTGGGATTTGGCGGCGAGCTTATCGCGTATCGTGTGTGTGTTTGGAGAATCGGTTTGTCATTGGGTCGATCTCGCCTACGAAAGCGTCAGTGAGTGAGTCACTGAGGGAGTTCGACTCGACGACTATATCGTCGTCACAGTCGACTATAACTACAATGCTATAGTATATACTTACGGGCATATACTAGCCCAACTAGGTAACTAACTAGGCAACCAGTTGCCATTTATGTAAGTTCAAGATTTGCAGAGCGCGCCGCTTTTTGCCAGCTGCTGCACTTGTTTCTCGTTAGAACAACAAAGCCAAACAAAGCCCATAAAAAATGCATAAATTAAGTGCTGCTGCTGCTGCCCGGGGGAAAAAAGGTATCCAGTGACAAGCGTGAAAAGCGCCAGTCCGACAGGCAGACGGACTTAGACGGAGATTAAAGGCCAGCCCAGGCATTAGCTGGGATCTCCCCCTCTCTGGGATCAGCATTAACATTACTTTTACCTTTCAGTTGGGACGCTGCGCTTGCGCAATCCCCCCAAACGAAATCCCCAGCAGCGCCAACTCGAACTTGAACTACATTGCACTCGACATCCAAATGAATACTCATACTCGTACTCATACTCATAATAATAAATATAAAACCAGCACAGATTGCTCCCATTTCTTGTGTGGCACAGGCCACACCACGTGACTGGCGAATTAGTTGGTCAATGTTGGGTTTTTTGGGGCACAGACCGAAACAGATTGAGTTGTGGCCAAAGACCAAGAGGTGGGGAGACGGAGACGGGTGGCACAGCAGCACCACCAGAGCTCCAGGCAGGCGCATCGCCCACAGTGCCGCTCGTTTGGCTTTGTTGTTGTCCAGCGAGTGGCAGAAGCAGCAGCAGCAGCAGGCTTATCCAATGGGGCATTCAACATGAGACTTTTTTGTGTGGTATCTGCAAGATCTTGCCTATGCCGCATCCTGCCTTTGAGTATCTATTCCTTCGAGTATCCCAATTTATTCTGTGAGTGCATCTGTGATTCGACTTGATGGATTGCGTTTTCGACACCGACATCATTGTTGCCTCGTGAACTTGTAACCAAGTTGTAACCTGATACTTTGCAGCATTACCTCCACCACGTTTTATGCATTGTCTTCTTGGCGTTTTGCTCGCTTTGAGCTATTTATAAATAGTAAATGTTTTATCTGGCTGACTATTGTCTTACAATTAAGATTTCATTGTGAGATTCGTGGCATGGGCCACACGGCGTATGCGCAACTCAATTTGCCTCTGGCATTGCCTCTGCCTCCGCCTGTGACTGTGCCACTTGCAACGCGCTCCATACAGACATGCAATAATTTGTTTAATTAGCCGTAAATGACGCTGACAGCGCAGTCGGCGCTGGCTCTAATGGAGCGTGGCTGATTTTAATAGCTTGTCGGGTTGCTTTAACCTTAGCGCGCATTGTGGTTGTGGCAAGTGATTCGCAGTCGCATCGCCCTCAACTCCTGCCTCTCTCTCACCCACTCTTTCTGTGTGTGTGTGTGTGTGTGTGTGTGTGTGTGTGTGTGTGGCTGCCACACCCCTCGATCGGTGGTGAGCAATGCTAATGCCATATTCTTGCTGGTTGCCACCAAAATGCCATAATACGTGGTGCGCATATGGCAGCGCGGCAAAGCGATGCAAGGCGAGGTAGCGACCTGCCAAGTGAGCCACCGATTCAGTGATTGCACGGACACTCAAATTTGATTGCCGCGCCATCGGTCGATCCGACGATCGATCTCTGGATGCCTATGCCATTCACGACAACAACAGCAGCAGCAGCAACAGCAACAACGCTGACGATAATTCAATTAATTGCGAAAATGTCCTAGAGACAAATTCATATTCATGCCACAGACAAAAGGCAATTGCAACAAAGTACAGCGACTACAGGGGACTATGGACTACGGACTGTGGACTGTGTGCTGTAAGCTCTGTGTCCTATGCACTATGGATGATCGGTGGTGGAGTCGTGTCTGCGATCGTGTAGCTTTTCATTAAATTTCATTAAATTCTTTTATGCGATAGCAATAGCAACATCAGCCACAACATTAGGCATTAGACATTGCAACATTTTGTGCGATCGGCAGGCGAGCGGCGAGCGGCGAGAGAAGATCTACCATCATCAGCAGAGCGATCGTCGCCGCGGCTCCGTGCTCCGTGCTCCATGCATTTTATGACTTTGATTTATTTGTGCAAATTATTTTTAAGCTGTTACATGAATAGCAGGGATCTGCGGCTCTCGAGGAAGTGTTTGCATGTCTCTGGGAGAGAGACAAGACAAGCGATGATCGTCGCTCGATCACCGATCACCGATCAGCAATTTGGCCATTTCTCATCGCCCATCGCTCACTGCTCGTCCAAGTTATTAGCTGTCTGCAATTGTCAGCATTCGCTTGACGTCTGACGACTGCGCTCCCAATTCCATACCCTGATATCCACCATCCCATCCCATCCCATCCCATCCAATCCAATCCGATCCCATGGCGCATTTCCAATTACATAAGCGAGAGATCTCGCTCTCCCCATCATCCATCTGTCTGCATGTCTGGAGGATCAGCTGTGCATAATTTCAATTTGACAAAGCACATACGATCGATGGCTCTGCTGATAGGCGCCGTTAAACTGAGTTGCCCTCGGGCTAGGGTCTGGGTCTGGGTATGGGACTTTCCCCCCACACTCTACCAAGACCATAGAGTCAGAGTCATAGCCATTGCACGCCTATTCAGCGTGTTTAATTACTTTTGGGGAGACTATAGCCATCGATATGGTTATGGGAACTATGAACTGGGATTGAGATTGGGCACGGAAATCCGCGTACGTGCCGGGCATTGCAACTGGACAAGCGGCAGCTGTGTATTCACCCGCCTACAATATGTACACATAAATGGACATGGTGACCTATAAATTCCTGCCTGGGACTCTACTGCCTTCCATCATTACAATAACTTTGGAGAGTAAGATCTGTCGTAGAGTCAGCAGGGGCTTCCCTTCTTCTGATTTTCAAGAGGATTCCCTTGCATCTGCATGAGTTGCTTCTCTTCCAACGGTTTGCTCAATGAAAACAAATTAATTTACGAGTCGTTCTGTCTGTGATCCCATCCCCAAAAGAGTTATACCAGGCACGCACGATCACCTCTCGCATCGGAACGGAACTGAACAGAACGGAATGGCATTGGCTGTGCCTTTGGCTTTGCCATTCTGCCTTGTCTGCCAGCCGGCGATTTATGGCCAAGCAGCGACAGAGACACAGTTTACGCACTTAACCGAGGCGAGAGAGCCTTATTAGCCAATGGGTAGCCCAATGCGAGTATATTATTTGAGTTATAGCTTCAAGTTGTTGTAATTCGATCAGGGCAGCCGCATAAATTATTGTAATTCCCGTTACAGCAGAGGGGCGGTTGTGGCTTCAGCTTCAGGGTCTAAGGTCCGCCCCCCATTTGGCGACATTCGTTTTGATCGATTGATTGGTAATGGGGTTCGGCGGCTTTTTGATGAGCCCAACGAAATCTGTCAGTGCTTTGGCTCCACTGTTGGTGGCCAAAGTTCAAATGGTAGGGGCTCTGCAGCTGTACCTTGGACCCATGGGCTGTTTACGTTTGCGCATTTACCTTTACCTTTACCACTCCATGTCCGATGGGAGGGGGAAAGAGCAGCCAAAGCCGCAGCCAGATACAAAGATACACAGATACTCCCCAGCCGCACACGCAGCTGCGGAAACGAAAACAATGTAGGTGAAACAAGTTCCCGCAAATGCCAAACTTGAGAGCTCGGAAATCCACTCGCTTGCCTGCTTGCGAATACACGTACACACTACGACTATAGATGCAAATCAATAACAGATTTTGGGCCTTAATAGAATTTCGAGGCGGGCCCAGAAACCGCAACGGCAACGGCAACCGCAGATCAGACAAAACAAACCCAAAGGCGCCGTCGCAAACACTTTGCTCGTAAAGCACCACAAATCGGTCCGATCCCGTCCCCAGGGCAGCACTTGACGGTGAGAGATAGATATAGAGAGAGAGAGAGAGGGATTTACTCTGTAAACACGTTGCTCTAACTTATGCCGCCGATTAGCCGAGAATTTCCGCTTTCAATCCGATGTTGCTCATAAATGAACGAAAATTTAATAAATGCAGTGGAAGACAATTTAGCTTCGATCTTCCAAGAATCTCAAACCGATCGCACCAACGACCTTGAGAGAATATCTCTCAGTCTGGCACAGTCGACTCTTTCTTCAGCGAATCAAATGAATATCAAATATCCACGATTGTGTGTGTGTGCACAATAAAACTTTAGAAGTAGCCATAAGAATTGATCAAAATTAGCCATTCCAGACACAGAATAATAGGGTGAAGTTAAAAGACCCTTGCTAATTGATCATTCAATAGATGGCCCATCAGCCTGTTTGCGGGGAGGGGTTTATTATGTAACTTGTGGAGCAAATAGTACAAATAATAGACGATAATTGATGATTAAATATGGGTTGATCTGTCTACTATAGTTCGCAACTATCCATTAGAAAAACACTTCCCTAACCCATAATCCCAGATTCGGATCCACTTAGAGAGCGCTACTAAACTCCATGAGGAACTGCGCAATGGCAATATGCTCAGTGTTCTCTTCTCTGTCGATTAATGTGATTTTTGCGGGAGAGAGAGTAATAAAATTTAATAATAATAATGAATTTTTGTCTCCCCGCTCGATTGCTGTTTGCTGTTTGCTCAACCTTCGGTGTTCGCTCGCTTGACACTTTATTGACGCATTATTTGTCTTTTATTTTATTATTTTTATGAATCTGTGCGCTGAATGAATCTTGGTGCCACGAAGAATGCAAATATCCGAGATCGGCTTTGGTTATGGGTAAATTATGCAAAAAGGCGACGAGGCAGGCAAATTAGGCGGGCGTCGAATCGAATATGAAAAATTTCACCTGTCGACAAGGCGGGCCAAGGTAATCGACTCCGTTTCTTCGCCGAATATGGCTAAAGATGCCCTAGAAATTGGCGAATCTCTCCAATGGATGGATGGCTAGAAAGTCGGGCTGCCCCCATGTGGCACACACAATGTGGGCCAGCTAATCGGGGGGCGGAAGCGAAAAAGTGTTTGCTCGTCCCATAGTCCATATCTCCGAGTATCTGTTCTGTGAACTCTTCGGCTGTCTTGTCGGCTCTCCACAAAGCAAAATACAAAGTCAAAAAGTCAATAATTACACAGTTCCCAGCGATGGGGATCTTGGGCAATGCCAGCAAGCCAATGGCAAGCGATGGCTTGGCGATTTGAAGCGTGAAAAATGCTTCCTATTATTAGTTTAATTTGTTTTGGGCGCGCAATTTAATTTATATAACAATAATCGTTTATAAATGATAAATTAATATGGGAAACAAATGGTATGGGCGGTCTGGCAGCTCGGAGCACTCATCTCTCGTCGATCAAGCTGAAGCTGAAGCTACGGCTGAGACTCAGGCAGTGGCGGAGGCTGAAGCGCCAAGTGGTCGACAAGTTGCCAAAATTGGCAAGGCTTAAATGGACATAACAACAACAACTGGAATCGCAGATGAACAGAGACAGAGACGGTGGCAGTGGCAGAGGTAGAGGTAGAGGCTGCTGTTGCTGCTTCTGGCCAACTTGGACTTTGTTAGTTATTTCCTATCCATCCGCCTTTGTTCGGGTAATTTATGTGTGTTTGGGCGCCTTGTGTGGGTTGGCTTTTGGATGGGTCAGTATTAAGAAGAAGTCGAGTGGCGACGACTGGCGACTAGCTTTTGTATTACGCATACGAGCCATTTGCTTTGATTTCTTATTTCCTTTTGAATGGACAGGCGAGAGAACTTCCATATAGGGAATACAGCTACAGCTGTGGCAGGCAAATTTCGCTCGCTTTGTGGCGATTTCTTTTTGTCCAAATTTGTATGGCCAAATGGTTCAACGTAACTTTAGGGTCTACACGGGCAGGGTTCCAAGTGTAGCTTGCATGGCATTTCAGATTCTCATCCCCGTAAAGTACTCCATCTCCATCTACACCTTCCATTCAATTCCAACCCATCCCATCCACGACTCCCAATGCTTCAGTCTGGCTGTAAGTTAGCGCGCTTGAGAAATTTAAATGAGCTGATTTATGGCTATTTGATGAGCGCATTAACCGGAGGAGCCGCCTCTGCCCCAGCTCCCGCCTCCTCCTGTAATTTATGCTGTTTAAAAGTTATTACATATTTAAGTTTTATTCGTTCTGTTTTCGTATGCTACACCAGCAGCAGCACCTCCCAGCTCCCAGTTCACAGTTCCAGCTCCATCCGAATTCTTTGCGCAGGTTCTGCCAGTACTTGTTCAAGTATTCTTGTTGTTGCTTTTGCTGTTGATGATGTCGTATGGTGTACTTTATTATTAATTTTAAACGTGGGCCCACAATAGCAACAATACGAACGCCCACACAGAATTTGTCAAGTTGCTTGGATTCTTTTCTTGGTCGTTTTTTCGTTTGATACCCCTTGCAGAGGGTGTTATGATTTTGAGCATATGTTTGCAACACACCAGAGTATATAGAGGTTGTACATATGTATATTCTTTATCATGAAAAGAAGATATCTACCATTGTACATATACTAGTTTGTGTTTCTTTGCAGCTTAACAATATATGTAGCTCGATTGATATAGCTCGATCGATATCCCAGGGTACCAAAAGCTGCGACCCACGTGCATAACCTTCCTTTCTTGATTTGTGTTTGTTCTTGCTGCTTGCTGGCTTGCTGGCCGCATTTGTTATTACTCTTTGCGGTTTTTGTTGCTGTTCTTTTTTGCGGCTGCAGGTTTGTGTTCGTTTTTTTCTTCGCGATTAATTCTTGCAATTTGAACATTTCAGCACGTCGACGTCGGCGCCTGTTTCTAATTGCAAGCGAAAAATTACTCATACGCCGCGTTGTGCTCGCATAATTATCGCCTATTTCCACATCAAATCATTGGTGCTGCGTGGGCGTGGGTTGGCTCAAAATAACTGAATATGAAATCAAACAAAAAATAATGAATAAAACGTTGCGGTTGCCAACTGACGGCTATGGCTGCGGCTGCGCATCCTCCCGTCAGCTGCTGAATAGTAATTATTCTCACATACACACACTGTATATCGTTCTGCCATTTATTTATTGTTTAACAAATATCTCGGCTCTCGACTCCACCCTCCCTTTGGGTGCCTGCAATGAATTGCCTTTATGCGCTCATTTGCATATTAAATAAGCGGCTGCTGCTGCTGCCTCAGGTTGAGCCACTGCATCGGTATCGGTGTGCTGCACTTGGTTGTTTCTGAGTTGGTTTCCACGCGGCAGCAACAGCAACAGCAGCAGCTGTCCCGCCAATGCAAAGAACGTTGTCTGTCTGTCTGTATGTCTGTCTGTCTGTCGCTGCAATCGTAGGTTGTTCGTTCCAGCGTATTACGCGAGGGAGCCGCGATCTTTATTAGTATTCTCGATTTGGCTTGTTGACGTAAAATAATTGAAAAAGGCAGTATTGCATAAGGTGGAAGTAGTGCCCTGCGGAATGGAACTACATTAAACATTTCACAAACGTAGGAATTAGATCACATGCGCTTGTTAAGGAAAACATTTTAGCTACGACAAGTGGTAGGGTGCAGAAGTCTTTCTTAAGTCTTGTTATAAGTAAGGGTAATAATTATAAAATCATTCACATTCACAGATCACTGTTACAGTAATCGTATGAGTCCAAATAATTGCATATAATATATAATGTTTCGTGTTTATAAACAAAAGAAACCCTTCTGGGCTTTAACGGATTATTTGCCAGATGCTGATGATGAAGTGAGAGGCTCAATTAGTCAAGTTACCCCCCTCCCCCGCCCCAACCCCAGCAGTCAGTTAGTCAGAATGAGTTTCCAGCTAATGCTGACGCGGCGAATGCGGCCCGGCCCGGCCCGCTTTAGCTCTTTTGTGTGATCTGTGTTGGGTGGCCTGGCGCACTCATCCCATGATTGGGCCGAGCGCCTTTTTAGGGCTTAGCTCAGCTTAGATAACAATTAGAAAATAAATTTATTTGGACGCATGCAAATTTCAATATTTATAGAAAGACACAATGGAAAGGCTTCGCCAGCGAAGCGTCGCGCTGGGTGACTATTTCTTCGCGTTTTTGGTGAAACAAGTAGTTGTATTTCCTTTTTCAATGCTCAGCTATTGACAAGCAGAGAGTTACACTTATCTGCCTCCATCACCATCCACGAGTGGATTCATAGTGGTGCATAGATGCGAGTGTGCGAGTGTATGTGTGTATGAGTGTGACATTAAACCACACACAAACAAGTCCGCCATATTTGGCAATTGACTTTGCAGGCAACCAACAGTGCCAGCGAGATGTATATCTACGCGTACGTACGTACATACTGCCAGATCTATGCGAATGTGTGTGTACGCTTGCCTTTTATTTCTTCTTTTAACTGTTTACGCTGCCCACATGCGATGGCCTGGTGCTTGATAAATAATTTTAGTTTTATAAACACAAATTGACACTTCAAATTGTTTGCCAAAAAAAAAAAAAAAAACCAAGCAAAAATGTCAGAATATAGAGAAAAACGAAATCAATTTGAATTAAGCCGCTTCGCTTTGAAGAGTTGGCGGAGATTTCTCTCGCCCCGCAAGGGGGTTGGGCACCCTGATTGGGGCATATCATGAGCAAAAGCACTTCTCGGAATCGGCAAGGCAGGTAGCAGCTAGCCGCCCCACTTGTTCTTGGTTTCGGTCGTCTCCGACTCGGTCTCGGTGTCGGTTCTTATAAAAAATGCGAATCTAATTTGTATCGGCAAAGATCTGAAATATGTATGTGTATGTAGCTTCAAATTCCCCCACGTTGGATCGAAATGAGACTGCAAACGGCAAGCTTGAACACATTTATATTTATGATTTAAAGATCACAGGAATTTACAGATGGGGGGCAACTCCAAGTGTCTGCGATAATTAATTGTTTATTCGTCTTGCGATTACTTTGGATGTTCACAGTTTTCTGGCTTTGATAGCGCACTCTACATTTTTGAATAATTTGTATAACTAAAAGAGTTTTAAAGTAATAGAAAGACTGGAGAAAATCATCATGATTACTGGCATAATTTAGTTCGATTTACAGAATATTTGACGCAAAGTTATAAACGTCTTAATTTATAACAATCATTTGGTATGACCTGCTTGGACTATAATTGAACAGCCACAGACGTCAAGGGGAGGGCGCTACGGTCTTATCATACCTATTGTAGCGCGTAATTGATCTAGTTTTGTTTTGATCGCTTTTCCCCCTAGAAAGCCCAGTGCCTGGAAAGCTGATAAATATTGTCTCAGCTGTCTCATCGAGGGGGGGGAGGCGAAACAAAAGTGCTTAATAGGTCGCTGGACGGATAGTGGTCAGTGGACGGTGGACAGTGGACACCTGATAACAACTACGGGCACAAGATATCGCTGAACAAGGGGGAAAACTTACCATGGGAAATGAAGTTGATTGGGAAACCTGCTGTGGCTGCCAAACACCTGTTCTGGATGTCTCCTCGCTGATCCAATTTGTGAATGAAAAATGGTTTTTCGGTTATCGCCTCTATCTGGCACTTTGTTTCGCTTTTGTCAGAATTATCGTTTCTATTTGCTGCTGCTTTTGCGATGCTACTGCTGCTGCTGTTGCTGCTGCAGCTTGATGCTGCCACTGCTTCTGTGTGGTTGTTGTTTAATTAGCAATACAAACACATTAGCTAATGCACACACGAGGCACCGACACGGACGCGGACCTGCTGCATAGACATGCACATGCACATGGCGCCCACGCGGCGTGCCAATAGCAAACGCGTTTATTGAAAATGCAACCGTGCCGACGACAACGACAACGACTACGACTGCGACTGCGCACAGAACTTGAGGCCGCGCAGCCGCCGAAGAGCCCAAATATTCAGGTAATACGCAGCAAGCACCCAACGTGAGTGCTGGCACAACAACAAAAACCGAGTAATGTACAAATCGAGCAAAAATCGAGTGCACCGCTGCACATGCACTTTGTGGATTAGCTGCTCGTAACTCGTAATTCCCACTGTACCACCAAATACCGGGCGAATAACCGTTTCGTTTGAGCGATCGAAATTAACTAAAGTAACGGCAAGCTGATCGGACTGATCGCGCGCCAACATGTTCAAGCAATTGATTCCAGACACATGTTAACTGAATGTTAAGATCAACTTAACAGCGCCACAGGGCAGAATACGATATTTTGCAAATAAATTATCGAGAAAAAATTTTAAAAACTTTCTGAACTCTAGTTCATTTTTCTGAACTTTTTCTGAAGCCTCTTTTTGCAGTTCGCTCTTTTTGCCAGCCCTGGCAAGTTCAAAGCGGAAACATGAACCACCAGCCTTGCTTTTTACACAGCAGATGGCGACACAATATTTTTTGTACGTACTTTATTACTCGGTCTGGCAGCCTTGCTCGCAGCCAACTTCATGCCGCAGAATGAATCCGTGGCGCGTGGGTGGCAGCTCTGTACTCGTCCTTTTTCCTTTTTTAAATTTTAATTTTAATTTCCTTTGTTTAATTTTACCGTCCCTCTTTCCGATTTTTTCGATATTATTTCTGACAGCAGAATAAGCGGCGCGAAATTTAAAGGGTGTTTTTGGGAATTTGCACTCGCGCCCAACAATCAGATGTTCGTATATTGAAACGGAAAATTTAAATTTATATTTAAATTAAAACGAGTTAATTGGAAAATATAAGGAAATAATATAAAATAAACTCTTGGTTTGCTGTTTTGTTTAAACATTTTAAAAACATAGAAAATAAACGCGATTGAAAGGAACTTGAAGACTTTTATCTAAGTTGCGAATAATTTTAAAATCATTTATTATGTTTAAGAGCCAGTAGAAAGAAAAGTTTTAAACAGAAATCGGTCAAACTTTTTTTAAATTAATAACATTTAAGTTCATTAAGAATATTTAAGTTCGACGCCTTACAATTTCTATCCATATAGAGTACGGCACTTGACTCTAGTTGTCGAAATAACTTGGCGCTATGTATTAAATCTAAATTAATCAATAATATATTTTTAATTGTTTTTTCAACCGACTTTGTCCATTGTATTAACAACGAGCAGATGGATGACGTTTGACAATGAGTAGAATCTGTTTTGGGAGTTTTTGCTATCTGAAGCGATATTTATTTTCAAATGTCCTAGAACTAACTCGAATAACGTACGTTCAACAGTTCCTCGCTCGCACTCTGCGTGCCAACCGAGAAGGAAGTTCACTTAGAACCGTCCCTGACCCTGACGCTGCTCCTGGTGGGGATGCGTGCGAATGTATTCCAGGGACTTCAGGATGGCAGCGGGGATTGGTGGCGGCGTCGGCAGATGGGCACCGACGGGGCGGTAGCCGTTCTCATCGGCCGTGTATGTCAGCTGGACAAGCTGGCCGTCGGGGGCGTAGTACGCTGAAGAGCCGCTGGCATAGTATCCACCGACGCCCGACTCCTGGCCGGCAATGCCGTTGGACGTCTGGTACTGGTAGCTGTAGGTTCCGTCCTCCTTCAGGTCACTCTTGTACTCCCGCGTCTCGGCAGCCGCGTCGTAGGCGTCTGGACGTGCCTGGACGCCGGCCAGGGCCAGAGAGGCAATGACTAGGATGAGCTGGTGGTGGAAAATGAGATGGTTAGGATGACCCTGACACTCCTCCCGCTTCGGCACACCACTTACGAATTTGTTCATTTTGGATGTGCTGGGCTGGGATTGGACTGGCTGACTTGTTGTCACTTGGAACTCGCAACGAGAATGAATGTGACTGAATTGGTCTGGCTGGGCATTTATAGCGTTTTGGCACGCCAATCATTTTCGGGACTGGCAACGCACTGTATAGTACGTACAGCGCACCTCCATGCTGCCCGACTCCACCGGCAATCGGCAACAACAAGTTTTATAATTTTCAGCATTGAACATGAACTGCTCTGCTCTCAAAACCAAAAAAAACCACGACCAAGACCCAGGTCCAACTCTGCTCTTCCGTTGCTACATATTTTTTTGGTGATTGGTTTTGTGGCAGAGCGCTCATAAATTTCGGCGCTTCCTTAGTTGCGGCTGCTGTCAACTCTGCGCCAGTTAATCAACTCCGAGTTCTGCTGTGCTGTGTAGGGGATAACTTTTTTCATTAGCACCTACCCGAAGTGAATAGTTGGCTTTTGTGGGGGATATTTAGCGCGATTTATAGTGGAGTGAGTCGATATATTGCATTGTGATTTTTTTCGATATTGCTCTTGCCACATCCTGCCAGATGTTAAATGCTTTCGTGCGTGAGCAGACAAATTGTTTTAAAGTATTCGGGGAGATTGGTTTAGGCTTAGTCCTTGAACGTAGAATGTCCCATCTGTCTAGGTGCAGGGATCCGATCATTTATTAATGTAGCAGGGTAACCCACAAAACCTTTTTGTAAAATCATATGCGAAACTTTATAATAAATCGTTTGGCGAATCCGGAAAATCGATTAAGAATCTCACATGCCAGGTCAACGAATTCATTTATTACAAAATCATCCAGGGCACCGGCACCCCAAAAAGCCGAAACAAAAAAGGGAAGGCACTAAGAAGCAGGGCAGCCAAAGGTCCCCTCAGCCTTAACCTGCCTCGCCGCAAACACAACTTTGCAGCAGACGAACGACCTTGCCACGGCCGACTTGGAGCATTGGCTGATGTCCGAAAGTAAGGCAGTTTGTTGGCCAGGGGCAGCGGGCAAGTTTGAATTAAGTTTTGATAGGAAAACGCAAAATGTGGCAGTGTTGGCGTGCCTCACGCGGCTCACGTGGAGCCCTCCTCAATAATGGAACGAAAATTATTCATTTAGAAGTATGTATATAAGATAGATCCAATCTATCCTATCAATTCCATCTATAAATTCCTGTATTGAGAGAGGTTTAAATAACTATCAGCCTGACTTTTTTTGGCATTCTTTGAACTTGTATGTGATGCTCAGAGTTTTGTTAAGAATCGGGTAAACTGGCTTTCGTTAACCGCTCTAATCAAAGCTCTTGGTGGCTGCCACATGTGCCCCATCACTAAGTAATGCGTCCAAAAGGCAGACCCCCAACCATCGAGACAGCAACAAGATGGGCCCAAGAAGACTCGGAGCGAGCGCATGATGTTTCGCTTATAAGATTTGTGTTCGCATTTTATAAATACGAGTACTCGTACATGGGTTGGCTGGCAACAGGCCGCCACCGCCGCTGGACTGACTGGGACGCATACTCAGATTGGAATTGAGACTCGAAATGGAACTGGCACTGGTACAGGGACAGGGCCTGGATAAAAGTGAATGTGCTGGCGGCATCAACATCAGCAGCAGCAGGAGCATCGGAATTATCTCTTTGCTTTTTTTCTGCTCTCCGTTTTGTTGGCCTTTTCGGCGTTGTGTTACTTTTGGCTTTTATGCTCGAAACCGGCTGTGCGGCAATTTGGTTTTTTTGTTGTTGTTGTTGTTGGTCGCCCGGCACAATTGTCCGGTGCCTGGCCGCTTGGGCGGCTTTAAATGAAAGCAAAAGTTGTTACGATTCGATGGCGTTTCCTTGCGCCTTAAGCCGCTTCCGCTGTACTAAGTAAGCCGCCTGCTGCCTGGCGCTGCCTGTGCCTCTTCCTTTCCCTCTCGACCTTCTTCGGCCCATCCGCCTCCTGCATCCATTAGGGCATCAATCCATCTTCACGCGCATTAACCTCGGTGGGAGGGGGGACAAGGAACTGCCACAGCGAAAAAAGAGTACATGCTGAAGAGTGCGCTGAAGAGGAAGAGCCCCTCACGCTCACCTGCTCCACATTAATTGACCCACATTCGGTGGCAGCGACAATTGCCTTCCAGTCCAGTTCAGTCCCGCTGAAGGTCACCAACCCAGCAGATCTCAGCCTGACCCGCCGTATCTGTTTTATACAATACGACCACGCGTAGACGAGCCACAGATTTGGGGCAGGTCGCTAAATTGGCATTTGAATTTTAGTTGCTGCTCCAGATTCGCTCAGCTGAGAGTTTTAGTAAATTTACTCTAATTAATTAAAATATTGTCAACCCATTGAGAGGCACATTTGCCCCAACTCGCACATTTTACGCTGACGTAAAAGTTGATTTGCCTTTGCAGACTAGCTGGCCACGTTTATTGGCTATTTATGCAGCTTCATTCATTCATTAGTTAGTTAGTCATCTCGTCTAGGCAGCTCCCGATGTGAGCCCAGAGAGTGTTGGGCTTGGTCTTTGGTGCTCAGTCTTGGTGTTGGCGTTGGCGTTGACGTTGGGCGTGGAAGGTCGGTCCCTTGGGGGGTTTTTTATTGATAGCCGACGAAACAAAGTCAACGACTTTCGAAAATCTTGCGGCAACGACCTTCGATTGATATACTATAGAGACGAAATGTGTGTGTTCAGTTAACTAATTGTTTGTGCCAGTAGTAGTTGCAACTTTCATTTCGTTTCAGTCTGTCTGTGCGGGGATTTTTAGCCACCCGCACTTGCAGGCCCAATTTAAATTAGCACAGGGCTGGCTTTATTGAATAACTCAATTACTGTGATTCCATCATTTAATATATGTATGTATGTATGTACACACTCGTGCACGTGCATTAATTTCTTCGCAGCTGATGGATTTTTAATCAAAACTTGATTCAATTTGCATGTTTCAAGACCGACCAATCAATCGGGGCTACTTGGAATGGTTTGGCCATTCTTTGGCCACTCATTTAAATGCCCAAATTTGTCGATGACATGCTAATATTAATTAATTTGACTCGTGGGCATTGCAATAAAAGCTTTGAACAAATCAAAGCAGACGAAATTATGTTTTATCGGCGCCACATTCGGATTTGCATTAAGACTGAGATTAAAAGCTAAAGTTTTATTGCTGCCAGATCGAATTACATTATGATGAATACATTCATTTCCAATATTCTATGAAAAAGAGGCAGTAAAATTGATTTCTAATGTTGAAATAAAATAAACTTTTTGTAGGTTTAATTTGCATGAATTTTGTGTATGTTTGTTTGGTATATCAAATGACCAAATCGCACAATGATTGGCATTATCTCTCTGCAGTCGGCTGGAAATGAGCAACTATTTGCCTGAGGGTAGATGTTCCATCAGACATTTCACGCCTGTCGCATCCACCCACTCGCAGATTGGGTAGGGTGGCCATACATATCTCATTAATCCAGCCACTTATCTCGATCTGGTCGTATATGTATTGTGACACGCTCTGCAGCATAATAAATGTATGCGAACTTCGGAACATATTACAGATTTCGTAAATTCATCCCTTGGCTTGGAGGGGGGGCACGAGTTACATATAATATACCAGAAACAGACAGACACAGATACCGATGCAGAGAAGCCGAGATACATGGCGCAGTTAGTCATACATAGATAATTAATGAATTAACTCAAACACTTAATTACTCGAGAGTGCCGGCAGCGGAGAGCAGTCGAAAGAGTTTCTTGAACCGCAGTGGACCAGGGGGGGACAAACGGGTCATCTGGACAGGTCAGAGTTTCGTTTTCACTCTTCGGCGAGGCATTAATGGAAATGGCTGTTGATTGCCCAGGCCCAGCCACCTAGAGCAGAGCGATCCGAGCAGAGCGATAATTTGGCGTTGCAACGCGTTGCTGGAATCGCTGGCTCCCGGCTACAAACTCCAAATGTGAATACAGAGTTTATGCCGCTGTGATTGTGATGTGTTGATGGAAGCCCCTCATCATCATCATCAGCAGCATATCAGCAGATCGTCTCTAATGGTTGCACACACTCACTTTCCTCACTTTCGTTGCAGATCAAATCGGAGTTTAGATTTCCCGGCTATATAAGTGGCAGGTCGAGGGCACTGAGGCATCAAACACAGCTCAGCTCTCAGGGTTAAAGCAGCAATAAACCATAAGCCAAATCTCATCCTAAGCCAGGCGAAAATGTCGAAGATCGTAAGTCAGGGCAACATCCTTTGGCCGGAGTAAACCCAAGCTAACCCATCATCATTATCCACTTGCATCCTCTTGCAGCACGTTGTTGTTGTTCTTGCTGCTGCCGCATCCGTCCTAATGGCCGGAGTGCTGGCCCTGCCCTCGGACTCGGCCGATGCCCATGCCGAGATCCGCAGCTTTGTCAACGAGCTGAAGCAGGAGGACGGCAGCTACAACTACCAGTTCGAGACGACCAACGGCATTGCCCAGCAGGAGCAGGGAGTGGGCGGCTATTACGCCTCCGGCTCCTCCCAGTACTACAGCCCCGAGGGCCAGCTCATCCAGCTGACCTACACGGCTGACGAGAACGGATTCCAGCCTCAGGGCGAGCACCTGCCCACGCCCCCACCCATCCCGGAGGCCATTCTCAAGTCGCTGGAGTGGATCCGCAACCACCCGGAGGAGAACGAGGAGTACGAACACCACGCTCACGGACATGGTCATGGTCATGGCGCCGAGCAGGGCAAACAGTATCTGCAGCAGGGACAGGGACAGGGACAGCAGCTGCCATTGGGCTCTCTGCTCGCTCCAGCCTCAGCGCCCGCGGCTGTCTCTGGTCTTCCCTACGAGAGGAAGATTTAAGTTATTCCCGCCCCCAGCTCGTGCGCCCATTCATCTTGTCCATCGGGTGGCCCTAGTGTGTGCGAGAGAGTGTGTGACACTGTCATGTCATGTCTGTTTGCATAGTCAAAGCATCCAGCAAACAGCACCAGCATCCAATACCAATCCCAGCAACACTAGCGCCAGCACTAGCACCATCACCATCTCCAGAAAGAACATCAGCTGAACTACATCCTTAAAGTACACACACACATACACATTGTACATATATACTCGTAGTGTAGACCTTCCCATACATCCACATCCACATCAACATCAACATGAACATGCTCCTGGGCCGACTGCTCGCCTGCGTGTCCGTTGTCGACTCGACTGACGTTGACATTTATTGCCAGAGATAATAATAATGTAATAAAAGAAAAATACAATTTAATATTGTTGTTTATACTATGAATGCCTCTGCTCCAGATACACAGATACACAGAGCCAAGCATATGGCCGGGCCCTCAGCTCCCTTCAGTTCCCTTTGGGTCTGGTCCCAGCTGCCAACCAGCATGCATCTTGGTTCGAGTGTCTCTCTCTCTCTCTCCCTCTCTGTATCTCTCTGAGGTTTCCCTTTAAGTGGGGGGCTTCAGTCCAAACAAAATGTTGGGGAAATTAAATTTAAACTTCATAAATGCGCGCTTTTCTTTTGTTACTGCCATTGTGTTGTATATTATGCAAATCGATGGCGCTTCGCATCCCAGACTGACTCGAGAAATGTTGCAACTTTCGATATTGTTGTTGTGTTGATTAAATTAACAAATGGTTGACAGTTGTTGCTGTCGCTGTCTCCACTTGTTGGCGATAATATCGATACGGATTGTTGTGTTTGATTTTAAGTTTGTTTTGATGCATTGAGGCTGTTTCATTATCTTCATTTTACCCTTTCGGGCTATGTCTGGGTATGCATACTTTTCCAGAGGGTATGATACCTCCACTCCACTACAAACTATACGTAGAGACAGCTCCTAAAATATATTATGATCCTTAGGGCTAGGGTCTGTAGTAAATATCTCTTGTTGTATACCAATCTTTCAACGTTGAAAGAGTGTGCAGAATTCGCTATAACTGCCCGCGGGGTGCTTCCATTAATGGCTCAAAGCGTGTTGCCAAAAGCTGTTTGATCGCCGAAATATGGGTCAGAGTCTGCAGCTCGGCTTATTTAAATACTCGGACTCGAACTCGGCTTTGTCTATCCGAGCTGTATGGTATAAATAGTAAATGAACGGTCGAGTGGCAGAGTAGTAACCTCAGAGTCCCCAGCCCAGCCGCACCATGTACAAGCTCGTAAGTGGATAACAGAGTCTGCCTCCGACCGAGTCTGGGGAACGCTTTAATTGACTTCCTTGTTTCCTCGCCGACAGCTGCTCCTTGCCGCACTCTTGGGATGTGCCGTCGCCGCCCCCATCAACGATGATGCCATTACGAAGTTCCTGTCCAACGCGGATACAGACGGCACATACGGCTACAGTGTGGAGCAGGCCAGTGGCATTGCCTTTGGCGAGCAGGGCCAGGGCGGAGTTGGAGCCCGCGGCTCCTACTCCTACATCTCGCCCGAGGGCATTCCCGTCCAGGTTACCTATGAGGCCGACGAGAACGGCTTCCGGCCGCAGTCGGAGCTGCTGCCCACGCCACCACCCATCCCAGAAGCCATCCTGCGGTCCATCCAATACATTCAGGAGCATCCCACGCCCGAGGAGCTGGCCGATCGCGCTGTGCGTGCCCAGCAGATCTAGTTCTGGTCTCTCTCCGTAGTCTTAAGTTCTCCTAAGTGCCACATCCCATTCCATTAAAGTAAAACCAACGCACATACGAGCGTAAGTTGCCCCGATAAGCATCAGCTGGTGTTAATTTCCATGATTCCATGCAGCCAATCCAATTCGCGTCGAGACGAAACCTAATTAGTGGGCTTATAAAAGCCTAAGGCAGCAGCCCAAGCTAGACAAAGCCTAGCACTGTGCCGACAGTTGTTTGGTTGATATTGAATATTTAATATGAGGAGCACATGAGCCACTGGTTTGGATGAGCCAACAGTGCGAGCCAGAGTCCGGATACCCGGATACCCGGATACCGGATACAAAAAGCACAATGGCACAGTGGGTCGACTCTAGTTTGAATTTCTCTTTCAATGTTACCACAAATGAAGTGAAGAGTGAGTTTCAGCTAGACATTCGATGGAGTTGAACTTATCTACTAGAATTTTCGAGATATATAATGGAACAGCACTTATGCACTTTTATCCGACAAGCATCTGGCACTTGCTAAATCTTTGCAATCAATCTTCTTCCTCCCCCACCGCCCTGTCAGAAATAAACCAACATTTATGTTTACAGCGGATGAGCTGAGATTTCCGACAATCTCTGCGGAGCGTATTATAGACCCAAAGTCACACAATATATTCCGAGCTCAAAGGCAAACGAAAGTACCTCTCTCTATGGGGAAACTCTTCCCAAAAGCATGCCCTTACCAAATTGAAGACCTCGAATCACATAGTGGTGGCAGTGTGCAAAGGGGGCAAGAGATGGCAGCGTAGCTGGCTCTCATTAACGCTTGACATGAGGCACGTTAATTTCTCCTTCGACTGTGATTTCATCGCCGGGAATTCAATGAGTGCTTGCTGGAAATGGAAATTCATTAAGACACTTGGAGGCACACACACACACACACATACACACATGGCAGAAGACACTGACAAAAGACCTGCCATACATATAACACGCACATAGCTCCATTGAAGCGTGCATGGATTTTGGGGCAACACAGGATGTAGACTGTTCCGAGTCCTCCCCATATCAATTAGGCACGCTCATCGCCGGATATGAGTAGTTAATTAAAAGGATTAAGAGGGGAAGCGAGTAAAGTTAATATGCGATGTGTAAGGTGTTATAAAATTTGACTTACTCAAATGAAGATACGCGTGCAACACTTATGTATTTCAGCACGATTTTCTGGCTTTTATTTCGCTCTCTGCCAACATTTATGTACATTTTCTCTGCCCCCCTCCACAATACCTCGTGCCGCTGTTGGGGCTGGGGTTACGACAAGGGTGCGGTGACAGTGGATCCATGCGGTCGCCACTTAAAACAGGTGCTTCAGGCTCCGGGTGGGCTGACGACAACAGAAAGCTGCTGTATAATCAAAAAACTTTTATTTATCATTTGGTTTAAAATCTAGTTATAAATGCGTTGTGAAAATTTTGGACTTTCATTTTTTTACACCCTTTTGGTGAGGAGTTTTATGAGTTTGAGGGGATGTTTGCAGCACTGCAGAATTATTAAGGCAGCGAAAAAAATGCAAATCCAATTCAACATCCATCTAGTTAAGGCTTAGCAGCCCCTAAAGTGGAAACTATTCGGTACTGCAGAAGGGGGGAATCCATTTAACTGAATGCAGAATTGTGAATCTTGAATAAATAAAAAAGATGCACTTTTTCCCACAAATCTTCAATGTAAAAATGTAACGTATAGCAAATTGAAAACCTTTCATCTGTGAAAACAAATGGTGTCCTAATTTTGTGCATTATTTAATAACAAATCAGCTGGAATCCAGCTACACAATATCCACATCCACATCCACAAAGCCTTTCAAGAACATGGCTTAACAGAACATGGGCCCTGTGCCCTGCCCGTGGATATGGCCCATATATAACAGCATCAAATAAATGGGGCAATAACCCTAAGCTCAGTAGCCGTGCAATTTATTTTTATAGAGCGTATAAACTATGCACAAAATTAGCTTCTCCGCTCGTCGTTTATTTGCCCATAACTCAACCAACTGTAGCGCATTCAGCTCCCTGTGTGGCCTCAATCCTCAATCCCCTATCCCGATACCCACTCCCCCCCCATTCCAACATTCCCCACTTGCAGAATAGTCAGATAGAACTACCCTTTTGTGGCCGTTTCAATGTAAATACATTTATGGAGTGTTCGGGGCTACCTTTCTACTATTTGCCGGGAGCGGGTCCAACAGCCACATGTCCATACTTAAGCAGCCCCGAACACCCGGAACAACGGCGAACAAAGTGGAAAAAATTACTTTGTTTGCGGGCCCTGGAACATGGTCACGGCATGTGTCACGTAGCTGCCAAAATATGCGAGCGAGTGCTCGAAAATGACACGGTCCGGATCCTGAGTGGCCCAGCTCCAGCTCCAGCTCTGAACAAGTGGCCAGAACAAGTTTACCAGAAGAGACGAGCATTTCAATTAAGACAAAACTCAGAGCGAACACCGAGCTCGAACCATTTTATTAATACATAATGGTAGTCTGAAAATGAAATTTCTTTCAAAATACTTCTGGGGACCGACCCCCGACTTTAATGGCCGTTCCCGTCCGGCTCACTTTTCATTCGGTGTGCAATTTTTCTCGTACTCCTCGCTTTTGTAAAGAAAAAGGAAAGACGTGAATGGGAAAAGCGTTCACGGACAGTGTTATTAACAATAGTTCCGGCCATTTGCGATAGTCAGTCGGTGGGTGGTTTGCGGTGTAAGGGCAGTGCGGGGCAGTGCAGAGTCGACAAAATGAAAAATTATTTCAAACAATAATTGCAGAGGAAAACTTTCGGACAAACACAAAGGGTGGAATATCTCGCCAGCGCTGGATATCAAGGGAATGGTGTGGTACGGTGTGGTGCGGTGTGGGGCGTGCCAATGCCAATGCCAACAACTACATAGAACAGACAAACGAAACCAATTTATTTCCAAGTAAAAATCAATAGTCAAGACGCAAGTGGAGACACCAAGTGTGTGCTGGGGAGGGGCGCCAACTAGCGTAAAAAACGTCAAATTCTAGAGTGGAGTGGCGACAAAAAATCTGTGTGCACACAGGTCCCCCAACCCCCACTGCCCCTCAAAACATGTGAACGTGAAGATGCCACCACGTTTCGTGGGTTTGCCGGTCACACTCCTGTCCACGTTCACGGTTATGTCCACTTCTCCATATTCACTCCCCGTGCACTTCCACTTCCATCCGGATCGGCTCTTCCGGGTTTCCGGAATCCGTTTTCGTTAACAACTGCGCCAAGCAGCGGCCAACAATAAGCACCCAGCCAGCCCAGCGCAAGGACATCAGCGTCGGAGCTTAATGGTAAAATATGCATTTGACATGCGATGAAATACTCGCACAATAAAAGCGATCCCACCCACCCATTGCCTAGCCCTGTCCCAACCTCAAGACCCCGACCCCGTCGACCCCATCCTCATCCTTCTGCTGTTCCGCTGTTGCTGGGGGTCGATTCTTCGTGGTCATTTGTTTAAAGTTCCAATTAATCGGGCCACATTTGTCGGGGGCACTCGGGCGGACACTTGATTAGCAAGTAATATTTCTCATATTAATTGCGACTTTCAGTCTTTCTTTCTGGGCATACGAAATGTGGCTTTAATTGAAGGCTAATTACATACTTCCAGAACTAGAATAAAAGTTCCAAGAACAAATGGATATGCATGAAATATGATTCCTGGAAGCACATCGCATCGTCGCCGTAATTTAGATTTCATTAATATATTATTAGACCTGTTAGTGACATTAGCATTAACGCTGCTCTGTTAGCTAACAGACTACATGTAGCCTCTGCTAGCTAACAGACTACATGTAGTCACTGCTAGCTAACAGACAGAATCCTCTCAGCTCCGGGGGACTCCGTTTAACGGAATCACTTCAGGCTCGGCTTCGCAGTTGTGTCCTCGTGGCGCTACATTCCGGTCGCTTCAGTCTCCTCTTCGGCTTCACAGTCGACTCCGGGTTACCTCCACATCGTACGTAAATATTTGTTTGGCGAAACTCGTATCCTTGCACCCAGGACTCGAGCGAGTGAGCGCCCAGAAACTACGTTAAAAGTTCACACACAAATTGCATTATTTTCGCGCTGCGATATATTGGCGCGTTTTTTACATCGCTTTTGCTCTGCATTCTTTCTCCAATGAAAATGGGAACAAAAGCGTAAAATATACGTGTACGGGTACGGGTACAGCTTCGGGTACTACGGATGGTGAACACAGTTTAGTGCGATTGTTGTTGATGTGAATTTTGCATAAGGAGCAGCTGGAGTGGGAGTGAGCCACGGCACCCACGAGACGGGCAACTTGGTGTGGGCACTGGGACTGCTACTGAAACTGGGTACTCGGAACTGAGAGCGGGAACTCGGAACAGTGCCATATCCATTCATATCCATATGTATGTTCGAGTGCTCGTACACATGTGGCAGGCGATACGCTTGCTGGTTTACTTTTTTAAATTTCCATTAAAAAAAGACTGGGTTACTTACGAGTGCGGCGCGTCGGCGTGTGTGTTTCTGGCTGTTTACGGGGATCAAGTAACTTGTGATTCCAAAGACCTGGCTAAGTCGATTGCCTGAGGCTTTGTGGTGCTTTCTGTGTACCACCTGGAAATTAGTTGAAAGCACTCTGATTTACAGCAAATTTAAGTGTATTAAGGCATTACGATGGGACTCTGCTCGAGGCGCACCGCTCCGCCCTTCTATCCATCCGTTCTTCCGTTCTTCCGTCCTTGTGGCCAAAATGTAATTTTCTTAGCACTTTTGTTCACGCCCGACGACACATGTTGTGGTTCACACACTAACAGCGCCCACAAGCACATACACTCAGACACACACACAAACGGACAAACAGACAAACACTCAACCCCACAAAGACACTGATACAGTGCCTCCCGGCAGCATTTACATACTCGCCTAAACATAAGCATAAGCGCAACTTAGCTTGCCAAACTTTTCTGTTCAACTTTCTGCTGCCGCAAGCCATGTTTCGGCAGAGGGTCGTCGGCTCACAGAGAGTAGTCGACTGGCTGATGCCTCGCTAATGGCTGCATATACATATGTATGTAACTACGAGACACCAATCGATTATGCTTTTGTATACCCCGCAGCATATTTAAATGCTCCAGACTGGAGTTTGAAAGTAGCTGGCAGAAGTAATGCTTATGATACCATCTATGTCCCACAAATCGTGTGGTTATCCGGGGGCATCGGGCGTTCTGGCGAAACTTAATCGATAGCCATACGTTAATAGTTGGGCTGTGCGACATATGTGAATATTTGATGGGCTGCAGCTCCTGTCCTGTCCTGTGCGCCAGGGGTCTACCAATAATTTCACGCTTGATTGGGACCTTCGGGCTACTTCGCTCCTTGTCTCGTTCATGCTGCTGCTCCTGCTGATGTTGTTGTTTGCAGGATTTGGCTGCCAAGTCAGACATTAAGTCGCTGGCAAAGCTCTTGCTGAACTGCTGGCAATTCGTCTAAATCAGGGGAAGCTGCTCAGGGGCTAGAGCGTAGGGCAGCTGTGGCTGTGGCTACAATTAATTAAAACAAATTGTGTTTGGCCCTGGGTTTAGCTGCAGCGCCGACGCCTCCATTGCCCTGGCTGATGATGGCCCAGCTCTTGGTCTACACGCTCATTCTTTTTTCAATTAATTGTTATTTCATTAGCTTTCATTACTCGCAGAGTTGCGCTTCCCACGCAGTCTTCTGGGCCATGCCATTAATGAAGTGGGCTGGCTGCCTCCCCCTCCCTGCTCACCTGTTCAGAGGGGAGATAGGGGAGATAGCGAACCTGCGTTATAATTTTCACTTTTATTGGCTTTTAATGAATGCGAAATTGCCGGGGATTATGAATACACTTGCCCATTATCTGTTGCAGGGCCCATTAATGGGATTACAAAACGTTTTACGGTCATTACATGGGTATGCCTAGGGCTGTCCCCGTGGTGGCATACATACCCATATGGTCTCTGTTCCATCAAAATGAATCAATTGAATGTGCAAGCGGATCGCTTTTGTGTGACATTGTCTTCTCTCCATCGAGAGAGAGGGAGAGAAGGGAACTGCAGCTTTGTGCGGGTATCCCATTCAGGGCGCGTTTCATTGACTTGTCAAGTGATGCTATCAAGTCTGGCTTGTGGTCGTTACTCTGTACAAGTACTGCCCTGTTTGTTTGCTCGCACGGTTGTTGATTCACTTGTCTACTCTCTGCTCGGCTGGCAATTGAATGCCACTCTCTGTGACTGTAGTACATAGTCCTGTGAACACAGCTGTCTGTCCTGTCTGTTTGTCTGTCAGTCGTCCTGTGTGAGTCCATTCAACACTTTACCCAGAACACCACAATCGCATTCATTGACTGACTTGCAATACGATGTTGTGCCTCAGTCTCCCCGCCTCCCCGAGCTTGACACACGTCACGTCACTCTCTATGGGTCTCCAGGTATTCCATTTCCCTTTCAGCCAGGCCAACACTCGGCTGGTTATTGCTTACTTATTGGAAGCAAATCTGATTCGCCAAGTATGCGGCAGAGACTGAGATAAGCTCGTTCTTGTTCTCCGCCTCTTGCCCAGCGAAGCGTGCCTGCCAGTCGACGACAGCTTTACCAGCCAGTTAGCTGACAATACCAGAGATGCCGCCGCGCATTCTGCAGATACTTTGGCCCCCGACTCTGCAGTAAATATAGCAGGGGACAGATGTTATTGGAATTAAGAATTATTCTGTATTCAAAACAAAATAGTTTATTCTTGGAATTTGTATTTATCCATCGGAATTTTTAAATTATGAAAACAATTTTACTTGGAAAAATTGCACAAAATGTCAACTTCAGGGTCAGAAAATTTCCCATTAGTGACTCCCTAAATTCTCGTTCTCTGTTGGATCTAGATACTCCACTCGCTAATGCACACATGTGATGGAAAATGTGATGGAATTTATTTAAATTAAGAATTTTAAACCAACTCCAATTTATGGCATATCTGAGACCTACTATTCGTTCCTTTTCGAGGGTATACACATATCGTGATTACGGCAGGTTTTTCTCTCATTTAATCACACTCAGACTAATCTCTCTTTAGGCAGTTAACTTTTAATTTCCTCACCTGAGCGGAAGAGGCACTTGCCACACCGCAGGGGCTTCACACAGCTCACAGCCCGCACTCACGCTCAATCGTGAATGGTGTACCGTGAATCAGGATGGCAGGCCGCAGAGGACATGCTACAGACCACAGACCACAGGCAACAGACAACAGTTGGCAGCAAATGGTGGCAAGGGGCAGTGGCAGTTAAGCTCGGCTTGGGGCGGAGGCCATTAACCATTCAGGGCAGAGCATGGCGCTGCTTTATTCTCATACTGGTAATTGCCGTGGGCTTTAGCCGCGATCTTGATGGAGCTGCGTCGTCCAGGAGGGGCGAGCAAGAGCGCAACGACCTAATCACCCCCAACCAATAAATGACTTGATGAACATGCTGAAATGATTACAAAGTCAACAGCTTATTTGCCATGCCAAAGACATTTCAAAACAAAATTCCTCAGACTTTGGCATTTGAATCAAAGTGCCTTGAGAGTACGCACGATTTCTTAATTATGTGTACACACAAGTGTGTGTGAGTGAGTGGGGTGAGTGAGTGAGTGAGTGTGTGAGTGTGTGAATGAGTGTATGAATTGTTGAGAGTGGGCTGGTGTTGACATTCAAGTTGGATAAAGTATAAAGTATCCTGCGATGACGATATGTGGGCAAGGAAAGCGGTTCGCTCGCTCGCTTGTTGCTGGCGCAAACTTTTCATTATATTTATGATACAGCTTGACTTTTGTTTTGTTTGTTTAACTTCTTGTCAACCTACATAGTCGGTTAGGGGCCCATTCCCCCATGCAGGGGGTGCCCCAACAGAGACACTCTCTCTGGCCGCTGTTAGGTCGCTGTTAGGGACTGCTTACTGCGCAGGTCTCAGAAGTTCGTGTGCTCCCAGAGTAGTGTCCTGGCTGTGGTTCAGGATAAACATTCGTCGGCTTCCGAGCTGTACGGTTGGCCGGCACGCGATTCAAGTCAGAAACTGGGAAAGCACCTACCAATTTGCCAACCATCCATCTATTCATTCATAAAGCGCGACTCTTTTACGCGAAGCACACTACGCGGCAAATCTAAGAGGACAACGACACTCCGTGTGTCTCGTGCTTGTTTCGCGCCCGTGTGTAGGGGTTTCTGGGTGTCCGTGTGTGTCCATGTGTCTGACTTGCAGCTATTTCCAGCTACGTACGCAGCGGAAGTGCGCGCACCACAAAGCAAAGTGATAAAAGAACACATAATAATTGCAAAGGACAACCAATTCCGTTGATGTCCTTTCAGGTGAGCCAGAATTTGTCCACTCCACATGTATTGTATCTCGCAAACCTCACCCTCCCGCCCATAGACATGGACAATCAAACCAATGGGGGAGGACATTGTTATCGAGGCGCCATTAGTTTGTGTGATTTCATCTAATGCAATTTGGGGACTATTTCATTTTATTTCGTTTTATTTGATTTTATGGCCGTTGTGTATTTGATTTGTCGGCAGTTTGGCCCTGCCCTTTGGACACCTGCGAGACGGCAAACATTTGCTTTCAAGACTGTGTGCTACTCCAGCTGTCCGACTGCCCCATAAAAGGCTGCTGCTGGGATTGGGCTGCGCGCTACCCTCTGAGCCCGCTTCCAGCTGTCCGAATACTTTATGGTCCACCACTCGAGTGCATAACTGTTCCGGCTTTTGTCTTCCACTCATCCAGCTCCACATCCACATCCCCTGGCTGCTCTTTTATAGTTGGTACTTGAATTTTAAACGCCTGTCATGTGTCTTGCTGATGTTGCAGCTCTTGTTGCTGTTGTTCCAGTTGCTGTTGCTCTTCCTGTGCCCGATGTATGCTAAGTAATGCCCCGAGCTGCTGCCAAGTTACTCGTAAATCTTTGCTGATTAAGTTGTTGCACGGCAAACGGCGAAAGGCAAACGGAGGTACGTTCAAAATTTAACATGCACAGCAGAAATATTTATATGAACGAACGCAAACAGAACGAACAGATCCCACATGAGGATGCTTTGCATATTGCTTATCTAAATTGTTTTCATTTTTGGGAACACACTCACACTCTCCTCCGCTACCAAATAAGTGAGAAAAGGCAGTCGGGCCATTAAGCAGAACAAATTAACTCTCACACGCACATGGCACATGGCACATGGCACAGACAGAGACAGAGTCAGAGGCACAGACTTGTGGCACAGTCACTGGCACATTTTGATGTACATCCTAGGCAATTTTTCAATGTCATTTGACGGCAGGCAACATTTGACATTAGCCATAAATGAATTAAGGAGCGAGAAGTTCATGGAAGAAGGATCCCCAGAAGGAGCTCTGAATGTATCCCAGTCTGCTAATTGAGTGGTAAATGCGAAGGATGCTTTGAAGTCGAAGAACAGCTCAACAGTCCATGGGCCCCACCCCACCCCACTCCACGTATCACATCTCACAAATCACGAATGCCGCCACCGCACCACCGCATCAAGCAAATCCAAATTAGAAGAAATTTGGTGCCTCAGATCCAGGAACCATCAACAGCTGCGCCCACGCCCGAGAAGTAACTTGAGGAGCTGGCAGAAGCTCAACCTTTTACTCCGAGGCAGGCCCTGCCCTAACTTCCGTTGCAGCCCTAGCCCTTTGCCGCCTTTCACACATCTTTTAGCACTTTGGCCAAAGTTTGGAGCTGCTTTCTAAATACAGACAGACCCATACACATTCTTGCTTTATGCCTGTGCTACGAGTATGTGTGTTTGGTGCCTTGTTTTCCTGCAAATCTTTTCCACAATTCAAAAATGTTTACTGGAACGAATTTATGGGTTGCCTTTTGACAGGCCCACAGCCACAGCTGTCCCAGTTCCTCTACATACTCTGCTGCCCTGGACCTTGGACCTTATGAAAACACTGAAGAGGGCACCCGTATACACCCTGTTCCCCGTTCCCCGTTCCGTGTAGCTATAAAGCTGGTATATCGAAGGGCTTTTCCCAGTCACATTAAAGACAAATCGTAGAAAGATAAATGCTGGAATATTTGAAGGGCTTCTTTTGATAGCGGCTGTTCATTGGGATTTAGCTTAGCATTGAATAGTCAAGGAATCTTGTTTGGAAATTCAAAATAGTAAACGTTATCCAACTCTTTAAGCTATTTTACTTTACTGATTGAAAACCGATTCAATCAAAGAATCAGAGTATAGATACATCACCTTTACTCTCCATGCTTTTCCTCTTATGTCAGGCAATCTATCACTTCGGAAAATCCATTCAAACAGGCGGTGTCAGATCTGACAGCGCCTTTCCCCATTCCCGGTAGGCCGACATGTGTTGTCGCAGTAAGCCATTTGATTTGGCCACGTTCTAAAAGTGGGCTCTATCTCGGCACGGGCGAGGGAGCTTTGTCGTGGAATTTATGTATCCGACTCAATGGTTTCAGAGAATACTCCTTAAGGCGCCAGACTGAAGCCGGATGCTGCCTACTGCGGCCGTAAAGCGAGTCCTGCGATGACGATATCTCTGGCAATGGGCCTAACAAAAGCAACAAATGTCTCGCGTGTTGGGTTTCTTTTGTGCCAAATTCATAAGTGCCTGTTGAGCCAGATGCGAGTGTGAAAAATATGGCGCCACTAGCGCAAGGACGTGCCGGGATTGCCGATCAAAAAATGATTTCACACATGCCACACACCACTCCACGCCTTCTCTGTGATCAAGAATAAGCCCAAGATCCTCCAGCTACATCCTCCCATACAGTATACAATATATGTTTCCGATTCGAATCATCATGCAATTATATTAAATCCATGTTTGGTGCTCACTTTCGATGGACTTTTACTATCCCTTTTGCTATTGTTTTGTTTTGTTTTTTTCTTATAAATTTCAAGCCCTTGGGCGAGGGTTTCAGCGACTGTTGTCCACCACTATTCATCTGGCATCTGGCTCAAAGGATTCCCCAGCGTGGAATATAAATTATCGCATTATGCTCCGAGTCCAGCTAGAGTGCTCCCCGCCACTACGGACTACCAATTAGGATAATTACTACAGGGGAAGGAAGATTAAAAAAATACTTTTAGTGGGTAAACACTCGCAGCAGTGGCTCGTGAAAAGAGCAGCAGTGTCCATGCAGCTGGCATTAATTCATATTAAATTGTTATAATTTTTAAGCAGCTTACGAATTGACCACGGAAAGAGCACTTTTCTCTAGAATGGAGGGCATGGTCGACCCACTTTTGGGTCGTTGTTGGCAGTTTTTGGGACAGGCACTGCTGCTGCGGCGACCACTGAGGATGTCGGGCGCCTGCTAAGCCGACTCGTCGACATTATAATAACATCCATCATTCTGGACCATATAGAAATGACAACAACTGCAAAAGTAGCACAGAACTAAAAAAAAAACAAAAATGACAGCTACGAAGTTAGCTACGAAGTTTATATACCCTTCTATCTAGATAAACAGTTCAGGAATGGTACGGATATAGGAAAAAACTGTAGTTGCAGATGAAGCCTTTTTTTCCTCTTAGTTGCCTCTCAGGATTTATATACATACTCGTACCTTGTTCAGAAATATAGCACATATAATCGTTAAAGTGTCGCAGAGGCAATTTTCTGTTCGTTGCAAACATTGCACATATTTTTGAATACCCTTTTTGTGAAGGGCATAAAAGCAACAACCTTTGGATGGGCTCGTAGGACTGCTCGCTGTGTAAACAAGATGTATTTTTGTTTACCAAAACGTTGTTTCCGTTCCCACTGTTGTTGGCGGGGGCTTTTAGTCGGGGAATAAATGCGGCCATTTAACCTTCTGCTTTCGGCCTTATACTCGCACTCACTCTAACTTTCATGCGTATACTTTTTATGTGAACAAATACACACTCGTGTGCGTGTGTTTATGCATCCAATAATAAGCAATTTCGTGCACATAATTGACAGTGGCCAGCGCTGAAACGGCCAGTCCAGAGTAAATAGCCATAATTAATGTATACAACATGAATGTGACCTGACCGAAATACGAAAAAGTAGCAGGACATGGAGCTCTGGCTCTGGCTTTGGCTGTATGCGAGAGCCACCAACATGGTTTGTCCCCAATGGCGCACAGTGGGTCATGGCTGAGCTTCCAAGTGGGAGGAAAGCAAATCATATGAAAGTCGTGATAACATCATAATGAATACTATATGAACTTGGAAGTAATCGTTACGGATCTTAGCTTTTCTCTTTTACTCATGTGACTACTGTAGAAGCTTAAAAGCATTCGACTGCTGATGTGAAACCTTACGAATAATATTCAAGGAATAATTACAAATGTATCTATTTGTTTTCCAAAAGATATATACTTAAATGTGTTAAAAATACGCTCAACCACTTACAAATTGAATAAGATTCGAGCAGCTTAAATTCGTTGAAGCTTCACCACTTGATTGATTGTGGCTTGAAAATCTGAATGATTTTCTTTCTTCATTTGATTGTTTTGAAGAAAACACATAAAAAAGAGCCTTTGGATGTGAGTGTATCTGGTGACACTGGATGTGCGAAACGATAAAGACTCTTCCCACTGTAAGTGGAAAATGTGCCATGATGCGTATACGCCACGTGGTGCACATTGAAAAATGTGCAATAAAGGCGATTTCTTCATTGATACGCAAAGCGGCAATAGGGTCGTCCATACTCGTGTGTTGTATAATGCAAACGGTATATTGAGTGCCAGAAAATCTGGGCAGTGTGTGGTGGTGGGTGGGCGGAAGCAAAAGAGCATCAGCCACAATATTGACAAAAAAGAAAGAAAAAAAACAACACGAAAATATACATACAATATTTCGCCGGAGCTGCTATGCTGGCACGCCGGTTCGCTGGTTCGCTGGGTCGCTGGTGCGCTGGTTTGCCAATGCTTCTCTGGGTGATTGCGTTGACAAAATCGCATTGACAGACGGGCGAGAGCGGAGTGGAGCAACAGACACATCCTGCGGATATTTGACGGCCTGGAGAGGCGTGCGAATGGTGGTGCTGTATGGTGTGTGGACACCCCCCCCTGGAACACAGGACATGGAACATTTTCATTTTCATTAATATAAAAAGATGGGAAGCTGTTTTAAGCGGGGCGAGGGGCGAACTCAAATTAGATTTGCATGTTGTGTCAATGGAGGTTTACGCCGGCTAGGCGTCATTTGATTTTCATTTAATTTGGGAAAACACATTTAGGCGAGCGGCAAGCGGCGAGCTCTAATCAGGCCCAAAGCCTTTTTATTCTGATAATAGTAAAATTAAATAAATGCAAACGGCTGGCAAAATTTGAATTTGAATTTCGGCTGGGCCTTGGACCCACTCACAAAAGATGTCTGCCAAATTTATGCGCCCTCTCTGGAGGGTAAGCCATTGTCGTTGTCAGCGATGGCGCTGACAGCTGGGGAGTGCTACCCCTGCCCTGCCCCACCACTGGAGCGACCACCTCCATCAGGCTCCACCCAGTTGATGGCGGGCGGCTGCCTTTTGTAGCCTGCATCGCTATGACACTTTTTATTACAAAGGCTCATGAATTTTATTTGGCTCGCGAGCTTTTACGGCAGCAACAGCGCTTCGCCGCCCCGAAATTCCTTCTGGCCTGGCCGGGACCCACTCGGAGAGTGCATTGTTGTTGCTGCGGAACTATTCGCCCAAGATGATCGAAATAGAATTGTTTGCACAATGCGCTGCTGCCCACAAACAACTCTAATTAAAAAAGTTTTACGTTTAACCACTTGAGTGGGCAGACACACACGAATCGCACACATCGCACTCGCATGAGGCTGTGGCATGCGAGGCGTGTTTGTGGCATGCGAGTGTGTGGCTAGACAATCAAAACTTTTGCCGCAACCAAAGAAACTTCAAAGCAGAGACAACGACAAAAGCAGTCCAGGCAAAGCTGCTGGAGAATGCTGAGCAAAAGGCTGAGCAAAGACGGAGCAAGGACGGAGCGCTGGGGCGGCAATAAAATTAATGAAGCGCCTCGGCTTTTAGCCGGCAGCCATAACAGAGACATTAAAGCGCTTTGCTGGAACAGTTGTAGGTCATGTCGTTGCCGATGTCTATTTAAATATGCGCACAAAGGCAGCCCAGTTCCAGTCCCAGTCCCAATGTCCGCCTGTCATGAATTACGGGAAGAGTGCCCCTACGGGACAGCGTCCGCCCTCGATTCTGGTGAATGCGGTGGCTAATCTCTGATGTACACTTAATTATGTGGCACACTTTTGATTGCTGGGGGACTAGAGGCAATGGAGAACAGACAACCCTTTCAAAACTGAACCCTTTCCCCTTCCCTTTTCCTGTGCCTGTGGCTGTGCCTTTTCTTTTTCCTTCGTCTTCATTTGCCTTTTTCCTGACACTGACTCTGTCTCTGTCTCTGGCTCTGGCACTGGCATGTAAATTTCATTTAGTAAATGCTGTTAGCCTGGCAGCCAAGTATGAGTATGCTACTCTTTTTTTGACATTTTCATTTGACTTTACCTCCGACTCGCTGGCTGGCATCATTGGCAATGCAAACAAGCCGAGCGGGGGCAGCACACGAGAGGCAGCCGGAGAGGATACAGAGGCCCGGACAGAGACAGAGACAGAGACAGATGCAGAGATAGATGATAGACGACAGACGACACCGGGCAGAGCTTAACTAATCCGGAATCCAGCTGCAAAAAGTTCCCAGGCAAAACTTTTCATGTGCACCCAAAAATTCTTATCAAAACTTGCACTGCATTCCATCAATTTTGCACAGCTCCTCTTTCCCTGCCCCGCCCCGAACCGCCTCGCTGTCTGTCTGCTGCAATAAAGCAATCAATTTCGAAGCCATCCCCTGCCACACCTGAGCGACACCCAGTGGAAAGGAAAAATTCGAGTATCGACGAGCATCCCTGTATCCGTGTATCCGTGTATCCATGTTGGTTGCTGTTGTCCGAGCTGTTCAACCGAATACGTAATTGTTTTTAAATGAAACTCTTTGTCCTTTGTCCTTGGCTGTGGCAACTTCCTCCCACAATTCGGACCCTCAGCCCCGCCAATCAATCAAACAATCAAGCAATGTTTCTCTGAAACGCTCGATATCTCCAATAAATACAATATGTATGTACATACATACATATACATATATATAATGTACACCCGCCTTGCATGTCAGCCTCAGCCAGCAAAGGACCATAATGAACGCAAAGTGCGCAAAGTCTGAGTCGCGGCTTATCCGACTGTCGCTTTTCTGTTGTGTCCCCATTTTGTCTGCTCATTTGGACTATTTCTGTTTGCATTATGCGCTATTTGCACATTTGATTGAATAACGTTATATACACTCGACATGCAATAGAATGATTAGGGCCCTCCCCTACCACCCAGCTATCCCAACGATTGCGAGTACGAGCTTGAGACACCCCACAAAATGATTGCTGGGCCCAACACTGTGTACCCATGTCTAAGTACTCATGGTGTATGAAACTATTCCCATACCTAAATATGGAAATATATATATAGATGTATTTACTCGTAAGATCAGACGGTACATATTTTGATTTATGTACTAACACTTGATGTTTGTTAAGAGGGAAATGAAGCTGAGATCATTAGGAAGACCATATTCATTGGAAGTTCTAATGTCAAATCCAGCGTCGCAGTCATTGACGTTTTGGTATGAATTTGCTGTTGTAGTTCTTGTCTTCCGAGGTGGCTGATGTCGGAATGCCATTTTGGGTGGATCCAGCGCCCAGGTTGGTTCGGGCGAAGGTATCGATTGTGATACGGGCAAAGCCATTTGGTGGTGGTGTCCGAACGGCATCAGTATCGTTTATCCCTTTGCTTTCCAGGCCAATAACCTTTGCAGAGTCTGTAGTGGCTGTCGTCTTGGAGCGCAGGACGACGTTTGTGGCGTGCCGTAGTAGTTCCGGTCTGCATTGGAAGCTGTTCTTGCGATATTGTTGTCTGAGTGTCAATTTGAGTGGAGACATCCTTTTCATCGCACAGGCCATCATTGGCGGTCTCAACCGGGCAGTGGTCACAGGCGCTCTGCTGCTGATGTTGTGGTTTTTATACCCGTACTCGAACAGTAAAACGGTATATTGCATTTGTGGTAAAGTTGATGTGTGTAAAGGAAAGTATATATATTCTTGATCAGCATCAATAGCCGAGTCGATACAGCCATTTCTGTCCGTCCGTCTTGTTTGTCGCCCATTTCTCGGAGCCTATAAGAGCTAGAGACACCACATTTTGTCCAGACTAATTTGATATCTCACTCCTAAAGTGTATTTAAAAATTTCGCCACGCCCCCTTCCACCCACGGACATGGCTATATCGACTTGGGTATTGATGCTTTATGGAGTCGGAAAAGTTTCTTTATTTTGTTGCACACATACATACATAAAAACCACCGAAAACTGTAAATATTTCTGTCCGTGCCCAGTGTGACCAAAGTAGGAAAAGTCTCCGCTCGAGACGAGAATGGATCTTAGGATGTATCTATCGGCTTGTATTTTTTCTAAGCTTGTACTGGTCTGCGAAACGGCTGCTGTTAAATTTTCGGTAGACGGTAAATGTATCGCGTCCAAGCACGATAAGCCTTTGAGCCTTTCAATTTATGAGTACTTTCAACTTTAAATATTGCAAGTAACAGAACGTAGGCGAATGTTGCTGGTGCGACAAAGAGGGATAAATATTATTTAAACATTAACTATTTTTTGTCACATAGTTGCCAATTGCAACAAGAAGGTCCGCACAATTGCGGCCCAAACTGACAACTAAACGCTATTAAGCCGTGATATGTTTACGAATTGCGCATACGCACGATGCACCAGATGCAGTGGCAAGTTTTCTGCAAATTAATGTGACTTGGCAGCAATTAGTCGGACACAGTCCCGGTCCGATCTGCTGCTGCTAAATGATTTAAAACTTGAGCAAACTTTGGTGCTCTGCTCTCATTGTTTGTCTGCTACATTTGCGAAAACTTTTAATTATTACACACTTGAGACTTGTTGTTCAATTTGTGCGCGATGCTGCCAGATTATAAACTTTTGTCGAGTTCAATTATGTACGCCGAATCGAGAGCATTGTGTGTTCCAATTTGCTGAGCAAACTTTTCGCTTTCCGGCGGCCCATTTTGATGTGCAATTAGTGCCCGAAGGGAGCGGAAATGGAATCTGGGCAGCGTTCATCTCGGCGAACGCCAGGAGCCCTGGCATTTTGTGTCAGAAAATTAATCGGTCGCCATGTTCCAAACGGGAAGACACTTTTGGCCATTCAGACCGAACAACCCTCAGCATCGCCGGCGATTCGTGGTAAAGGTTTACTTACAGTTTGTGCTCTTTTTGCTGATTGGCCTTTTTCACTGGGTCCTCATGATAACAGCCCTGGAGTAAGGTGTACTACAGTGTAGAAAATCAGTCTGTTTGTAATGCTTTTATTCCCGATTGACAGAAACTGGACCGTTCTGCTGGTTCGCAACCATTCTGCAGCCCTCATTCTGGCGTTTGTCGTGGGCATATTCCTATTCCTGCTGTTCTCGCTCAGTCTCCAGATGAGGAACTTGTGCTTCTTGAACTGGCTGACGACTCTGGTTATCGTGAGTATATGTCAGCATGGGCGTTCTGCAACGTCTATTGTCTGGGTTTCCTCCCTAGGTGGAGTTTATGGTGCAACCCCTGGCATTGCTAATCGTCCGTACGGATCTTCTGTACATGCTGGCCGGTTTTCTGATCGTCTCCCTGGTAGTCGTAATATTCACGCTGCTGGCAGCCATTATGCCGGTGAGTGAAAGTGTGAGGCAACCTTAACCATGGATGTGACATCCATTCCTTCTCACGCAGTGTGACCTTACGGAGGGTGGGATCTTCTTTTTGATTCTGTTCATGAGCGTCTTTGTGCTGAGCATCTATTGCATTGTGTTGTACGAAGTCATCGGCTTGGACTGGTCCTTCTACATCTTCGCTTCCCTCTTTACCCTCATGGTGGTGGCCGTAAGAAACCTATCATTCCACCGCCTGTCCCTTGCAGTCGCATACTAACGAGTCATTTGCAGTTCCTCATGTATCATGTGCAGTGCATCATGGGAGGCAGAAGCGCCGAGGCCGCGCTCGCCGATGACAAGTACGCGGCTCTCCTATTGTTCTACGAATTCGTGGCTCTGTTTATGCTGGCCCTTTACTGGCGACCCAAGATGGACCATGTACCAACCAGGAGCACATGGAAGCCCTTCAATTGGTCCCAACTAATCAACTGAATACATGGCTCCGCTTACACCAACCTTCTATGTTAATAAATACACTCATGGCACCCATTCCACTGAAGGTCCTTTTTGGCCAAAGTGGCTTTTAGATGCAGGTGAAACTTGCAGCACATTTAATGTTGACTTTTAATGTCGTGGTATGTTATACGGAGGCATGTTTGATGGCTTTCAAAAAAGCGATTCGATTAGCTAGAGTAGACTTGGAAGGCGGGCAAATAAGTTACCTTTCCTGTCCCTTCTGCTTGACCTCAAACTCAATCTCGCGAGCATTCCCATTCAGTGTGTTTATCAGCGCCTTTTGTTTTGGGTTTGTACTCAAAACTGTACTCAAAATGTACTCATTTTGTACCCAAAAACCTATTACTCAGTACCGAGAAACTACAGTACATATCCATATGTACAAATTTAACGATTATCCTACGTAACCTTACGTACCTCTACGGTTACACTGCGCAGTCAGTCAGTGTTTTGTTTACAAATTTGTTTAGAGTAAACAAAGCTAATGAAATGCACTTCTACGGCAAGGGTCGCCAATATTTTATTGCTAAAAGAATATCTATTTGGCTTTCAGCAGAAGCGACTTCCGTGCTTTCATGGTATTTGATTTGTTGAATTTGTCTCCATCCAGGCTAACAGAGTAGCTAGGAAAAACTATGGAAAGAGCGAGCGCGGCTGGGAAAATCTCGATTTTAGAAGGGCTGTCCTGATTTTCATGGTTTTTGATGTTTATACCCGTACTCGAAGAGTAAAAGGGTATATTGTATTTGTGGTAAAAGTGGATGTGTGTAACACACAGAAGGAGGCGTTTCCGGTCCCATAAAGTATATATATTCTTGATCAGCATCAATAGCCGAGTCGATATAGACATGTCTGTCCGTCCGTCTGTCCGTCCGTCTTGTTTTTTTCACTCATTGCTCGAAGGCTATTAGAACTAGAGCAATCAAATTCTTTTCACAGACTGATGCGATATCTCACTCCTAGAAAAGTTTTTCAAAATTTCGCCCCGCCCACTTCCGCCCCCACAAAAGGCGCACATCTGTGGCGTCCACAATTATGAATAATACAAAAAAAATAAAAAATGCAGAATCATAGAGAAAGACCATATCTATCAGGGGCCCAAATCTAAATCGGATCGGATCATTAATATAGCCACAATACGCAACAATACGCATAGCAACATACGAAAACGAGAAAGAACGTACGGAGTCGCTTCGAACGCGACTCTACTTTTATACCCGTACTCAGTGATTTATGTGGAATTTTAAAATGTTTTATCATTTTTACATTTTACATTTTTTGCTACATCTGTCATCGACATCTACATCTACATCATCTACATCAGTTCTCACAACAACACACGTACACTGCACGAGGCAGCATGTTTGAGCGTGAGTGTGTGTGTGTGAGAGAATCTGCAGCCACAATCAACCCCAATAAATGACTTATGTTGCTGGAGGGGGGAATTGCTTCTGAAAATTCATTTGATCATTGTGGCTACAATAATGATCCGATCTGAACCAAATTCGGGAATCTGGTAGATATGGTCATTCTCTACAAAACTGCATTTTTTTTTTTTTTTTCTATCTTCAAAATTGTGGATTTTCGTCTTTTTGGGGGCGGAAGGGGGCGTGGCGAAATTTTGAAATACACTTTGTTCAGGTTTGGTATCACAGGAGTCTTGGCAAAAAGTTTGGTTGCTCTAGCTCTTATAGTCTCTGAGATCCAGGCGTTCATATTTACGAAAAACCAAAATTACTCGATTTTTTGTGTGAGTGCGAAAGGGATGGAGCGAAGTTTTTTGCGTATGTTTTTGTCTATTGTGGCTATATTAATGATCCGATCCGATTCAGATTTGAGCCCCTGATAGATATGGTCTTTCTCTATGATTCTGCATATTTAGTTTTTGTTATTTTCAAAATTGTGGACGCCACAGATGTGCGCCTTTTGTGGGGGCGGAAGTGGGCGGGGGCGAAATTTTTGAAAAACTTTTCTATGCATGGTGAGATATCGCATCAGTCTGTGAAAAGAATTTGATTGCTCTAGTTCTAATAGCCTTCGAGCAATGAGTGAAAAACAAGACGGACGGACAGACGGACGGACAGACATGGCTATATCGACTCGGCTATTGATGCTGATCAAGAATATATATACTTTATGGGGTCGGAAACGCCTCCTTCTGTGTGTTACACACATCCACTTTTACCACAAATACAATATACCCTATTACTCTTCGAGTACGGGTATAAAAACTTCGCTCCCTCTCCTTTGCACTCACACAAAATCGAGTCGATTTGGTTTTTTCGTACAAATGAACGCCTGGATCTCAGAGACTATAATAGCTAGAGCAACCAAACTTTTTGCCAAGACTCCTGTGATACCAAACCTGAACAAGTGTATTTCAAAATTTCGGCAAGCCCCCTTCCGCCCCCACAAAAGACGAAAGTCCAAAATAGTTTCCTATTTTGAAGATAGGAAAAAACCAAAAATGCAATATTGTAGAGAATGACCATATCTACCAGATTCCCGAATTTGGTTCAGATCGGATCATTATTATAGCCACAATGATCAAATGAATTTTCAGCAGCGGGAATACCCCGCGCCCGTTCAGTGTTTCCCTCGCCCGATTGCAGCGTAAGTCATTTATGGGGATGATTGTCGCTAAAGATTCTCTCACACGCACACTCACGCTCACAGACTCTGCCTCGTGCAGTGTACGTGTGGTGTTGTGAGAACTGATGTAGATGTAGATGACAGATGCAGCAAACAAATGTAAAATGTAAAATGAAAAAAAAATTTAAAAATTCCACATAAATCACATGTGTACAGACTGAGTACGGGTATAAAAGTAGAGTCGCGTTTACAGCGAGTCCGTACGTTCTTTCGCGTTTTAGTTAATATCAAAATAAATATTAAATACATTGCGATTTAAGTATTTTTGTATGAGGTTGGCCTTTGAAGGGCTCTATCAACCAAAAGTGTATGTTCTGCTTATCGTTCTTGACAGCAAGGTTGCATATTAGTGCTTAGTACATATTATATAGACGATGAAACAAAAGATATAATCTTTCCCGACGAAACAATTAGGCTACGAAATATTGTGAATAAATTAACTGGTAAAAAACGAGAAATTTGCGAGAATTGTGGAGCATTGAACTTTGCTGGAGAAACGTGTGGGCCTTATCGGCTTTGAAAATGCTTCTAGGTACCACTGATTCACTAGTAAAGTGTATATGATAAGTGTATTCTAGAGTGGCGCTCTTTTGCTTTCACATCTTATATACTGTAGCCGCACCTACGGCACACGAAAGGGTTTTCTTCCATGCAGCACCTTCGCTGATGCTTCATGCGATGCTCGGTGGTGACGTGAAGGAATAAACTGCATATGTAGCAGTTCCCGACCTTTGAGTGACTAGGATCATAACCATGAGGGGCTTTTTAGCACCTCGGTGCCCTTGATATGATCATATTTCCGATGCGCTGTACGCACTCCTTTAACATCCTATTGTAATGGTAGGGAGGCTCGTCCGGGTCCGCGTACTTAAACAGCTCGTGTGGTTCTGGGTTCTTGCGCAACATCATCATCAGCATTCTCTTCGTCGTGCTGCGTACTGCAGCCTGCCCCTTGCATTGACTGCGGGCGACCGTCTTATTGGCGGAAGGCATTGCGGTGGATTTCGAAGACGGCTCTTTCGAGAAGGAGCTTGGTTTCCACCAACCATGGGCAGTGCTCGCCCCGCAGCCACACGTGGGTTCCTTGGGGCAGCCGGTCCTGTGCTGGCTGCGCGTCCTCTTGATTTTCAACTGCGGAACAGCCGCTGCCACCTCGCAGAGGCGCAAGTGCCCCACTGCCTGCTAAACAAAGGAGCCAGCGAAGTCTGTCGGCCCAGAGGGCCCTCCAGTGGCTATGGTGGGCATTAAAACCACATCTTTTGCCGATGCCTTAACTGACGCTAGCCTCTCCCTAGCGACGCCCAGAGGCTGCATTTATCCGGATTCGAGCATTAATTCTATAACTTTGGCCTTGTCCATCGCATATTGTGCTTTCCACCCTCGCTATGACGGACTTTTTTCCCCCGTTAGTACCGGCCATTAAAAAATTGTAAATATTATAATAAAAGTAAAACATAATTTTCTTTTAAATATGAACTACTAAATATTAAATTAAATTATTTTATTTTATTTTCTGTTGCGCTTTAAAACATTGCCGTCTTTATTTGCTTTGCGTACACGCTCTTCTTCTGTCACGAGGGTCCGCACATCATCAAAAAATTATTGCCTGTCTATCAGTCAGACATTGAACAATTTCCAAATAAGAAAAAGTTAAGAAATTGGACAGATTGGCGTAATCAATGTGAAAACAACTCCAACCTAAGTGGTTAATTTTTTATAAATAAAGAGATAATTACAATTAACTTTTATTACAAATCAATCTTATTGTCAGGATGGTCGAACTGTTACAATTGTATTTACATATACGCTTACACCTTGTATGATGAAATATCGTAATAACTATCGATGGTTCCAGTTTTGCGAACTAGAAATATGAGGAAATAGGTCACAGAGGAACAACCATTATTATTGCACCTTGTATAAAGTATCGTCACTATTCGAATAAGTCGCGGGACTAGATCAGAAGGGAACTAGAGCTCGGAGCTGTTTCCCGGAGTCACTTTTGGCTAAACAAAGACGATGAACGAAGTTGGCCTGTCGTCGCCCCTAGCACCCATTCTAATAAAGGCCATTTTCGACGAAACACTTATTCATTCGCCGCTCGGCCAGAGCGGAAGGGGGCGTACCCTTGCGGCAGCCCGTGGGTCCGTTCAGGTGCAACATTACGTGATCCCGACACCCAATCAGCCCATCTCCATCGCAGTCAGAGCCGAACCGCCTCACATAGCTCCGCACCAGCTCCTCGGCGCAGCTGGCAACTGGCACGCATCCCTCGTAGTCTGCTGGGGACGGAGAAGCATCGGGTTAGAGCGTGGTCTGCGGCAGTTTGGCCAAATGAGAGTCTGCTTTACCCTGCATAAGTGGGTTGTCCGGGTCACCAGTCCCCTGGGCGTCCATCCAGTACGACCGTGAGATGCGATAGATGCCGCACGGCTTCCCACCGCACGTTGCTGGCCGATTGTCCGTGGCAGCGACAGCGATGCATGGCAGGCAGTCCTCGCTCGGCTCCACTACCATTGGCCGGAGTGTAGTTGTAGTTATGCTCTGGGCAGCTGGAAAATGCACAGTTTAGAAGTAAGCGGAACTATTAGCCAAGTTAATTAAAACGATTGACCACACATTCTCTTGGCTGGATATTCTGGCAGTAACCTAAGGCAATCGATTTATGAATACTTGAACATGGAATCGGCTTGTGGTTCCTCACTATAATAGGGACAGACATTTGGGGGTTGTGCATTTAATTAGCCAATACAATGTGATTCTGCAGGGCTCAGATTATAGTCTTGCAAACATTAATTAATTTGACTGTTTTTATAAATTTTAACAATTTGGTGTGACAACGGAAAGATCAGCTGTTAGCGTCGCAATAAAGAATTTGATAAGGAAAAATGTTCGAGAGTTCAGTAAGAGCTTTGGGAGCACTCGCCACTTACCCACGCCAGCGGCAACATCTAGAGAAATGGGCAATGACTCCGCGTCCACCAGCTCCCCCCTCCGAGGGATATGCAAGCGCCCCAGATGTGGCCTCTGTTTTAAGTGCAAGTAAATGGCGCCTACGATGAGCAGCAGGGCGATGACGACAGCCGCCACACTCAGCAGATCTAGGGTGCTCCACGAACGAATATTCCAGCTACGCTTGTGATGCTGTCTGGAAGGGCTGGCAGGGGACAGGGCTTCTGCGTACTCTTGATGGGCCTCCACCTTGGCCCTCTCGGCCCCTCGGCGTCTCCTTCGCAAAGTTCTGCCACACTGCTGCTTAAAGTTCGATCCATTCCCATTCCCATTTCCCAAGTCTAACCCAGTCCAAATCAGTCCGCCCCGCGGGCTGTCCGAATCGCAACTGAAATGGCGTGCTCTCTACGCTCGCAGCGGGTGGTGGACGAGATAACCCCCACTTCGATTATCACTCAATGTTCTCGGGTAATTGATGCTCGTTGGTTGCGGTTCTCTGGTTCCGTTCTCTGACCCGCGCTCTCACTGCCATTTCATTTCGATTCCAACTGAACTAGTCGGACTTCTCCCTGCCACTCAGTGTCTCTCCAGATGTACCCTCCAGATTAGGTGTCGATTGCATCTCGTTCCGCTTGCCACATGCCAACTTATGGCAGCCCAGCCGCATATCGGATGCTGGTTAGGTGGGGGGAGCGGTGGCTATACGGGACAAACTTGCGCATTTATATGCGCGAATTGTAAACAAATATGAGAAATTGTGTAGACTCTCGAAGCGAAATTGGTATGAAAGTGGAGAGGCAATGGCAACGGCAACAGCAGACACTTTTACGAGAATAGTTTTTGTCCAGAGGCGGCATGGGGCAGTTGGAGGGTTGGTTGTTTGCAACAGACGTGCATGGACTCTACACTGCGTGAAGTGTCACTTGTCATACACAAACTTACACCATAAGTGCCATAATCTGTCGACAGCAAAGAATGCAGAATGGGATGCATTTGGCGGGGGTATGTATCCATTGTTTAATGGAATTCTATAAATTAAATACATTTTAAAGCTACATACATACGCTGCATAATTCAGTATTCAGTAGAGAAATAATTTTTTGTCGAAATATTTGGCATAATTAAATGACAGAACATGGAAACTCATGTTCTGTTCAGTGTTCATTAATTCCAAATAAATGTATTTATATTCTTTGAATTCGATGTGGTTTTAGATTATGCGTTTTATGCGGTGCGCTATTACACTCATGTCGTTTTCTATCGCCTATCTATTCATCCCCCTTTATGTACACGCCCCTGTAGTTGGACTTGCTCTAACATGGCCTCCTGCACAGGTGCACAACAAATAACAAAAGTGCGACGTCATTTAGTTGATTATTCCTCGCTCGCATTGTGGCATTCCTGTTTTCGCACGGCACCCATTGCCACTGCCATATGCCCCCGCAAATGTCACCATTGTCTCAAGGCGTTTCCGCTGCCATTTTTGCGAGGGCGAAAAGTCATTTGTGCGCCTTCTCACACAGAGCACACACAGGAGGGGCACGGAGGGGCAAGCCAAAATCAATTATGGAAAAATTACCAGTACTCGTACCGGTAGTTGCGATAAATGAATGGTTTTATTCGCCCAGTGCCCAAAATGCTCGGATTTCAGCTCGAACTTGGACTTGGGACTCTCGGCGGCAGTGGGTGTCGCCTTGTGCTCATGTGCGACACTGACGGCCCGACCTGGCCCCCACTTGTGTGCGTAATAATATGCGGTGAATTCTTTTCTTGCAAATTTTCCACTCGAATTCCTTTTGTGAGCTGCCACTTAAAACCCTCTGAGAAACGGGCGAGGCGAACGTGCGGGATGGTGTACGCGAAAAAGGAGTGTACGAAAATGGAGAAAAATGAGCTGAAATCTGAGCACGAGTACGAGCAGAGCACTTGGTGCACTCGATTATGGCCAGTGTCGAGCACCCAAACGGCGGTAACGGCACTTTCCGGTCTCCGTCCTGATTTCCGTACCGTTGCTTGTACCTTCTACCCAACCCTGCCCACCGTGCTACGCTCCCCCTATGCTACTGTGATACTGGGGCTGCATGCGATATGCATGAGTTAAGCCAATGTGGCCATTCCAGCTGATGTATACGAAGCACGTAGCATGCTGGAACAAAGTTAATTAGATTTGCGGCAAGATGCCCATTATCGGTCGATAAGGGGCACGGGTGGTAGGCGTAGCCGCCCTTTTTAATGGTCCAAGTGCAGCTAATTTTCAATTCATAAATACGGATTGTATTACTTGTTTTGAATGAATTTAAGATTTGAAATTGAACCAAAAAAGGGCCAAGGATATCTTGGGTAAAATACGAGTAATTACACAGTAGATGCCCCAAAATCGAATTTACTCAATGTAGAATGCTTCAACACTTTCGATAACTCTAATTCGATTCATGTTAAACGAATAGTAGGAACTTCTTCAGAACTCGCTTATTTGTGGTGTAATATTGGCCCACTTTTGGGACCAGATGTGCATATGGATCCCAACTCCTGACTGCCGGGTATATTCTAGTCGAGGATGCTTCAAATGCTGCATTTTTGCTGCTCTCCTTGCGTTTTATGTGGTTTATTCGCCTGGAATGGGCCTGGGGCAATTACCGTGCTTAATGGCCTCCGAAATGTTTGGTTCCCTTGCTGGCTTCACTCTGCTCACCCATCATACTCCATCCTCCATCCTCCTGCATCCTTTTAAGCAGATGGCGTAACTTTTATATATTTACGAGCTGAATGCATTTCTACGTTTAACATCCTTCTCCTTTTTGCAGCTGAGGCTGGAGCAGACGTGGCTAATGCATTCTATCCGACGCAAGGCGGTCTGAGGGCTAAGTTATAGCATTAAAGCAGCAGAAATCGTTCAGAGTTAGTGCAACATATGCAAATGGCACGAGGCAGAGCCTGTTAACGGCAAAGTTGAGTGATTGAAAATGCAAATTTCACAGAGGCACGACAGTAGCAGTGGCAACCGCAACTGACTTTCGGAAGCTGCACTGAAAACAAGCAATCAAGTGCTAAGCGTATCGCACCACCGAGGCAGCCAATTAACCCACCTACGGAGCCGACGACATCCATTAAAGTGGCGGAAATGACACAGTCAAAATGTATCGCTGCAAAAATTGGTTTTGCGCGCGCAGCAACAACAACAACTACGTGGATGTTGCACTAAGCGAACCAGAAACATTACCAGCACCCCCCTCATCCACATCGGCCACAACTACGGCTAATAGCTTTGGCATCGGCACCAGCAACGCACGCAACAACAACAACAGCAGCAGGAGCGGCAGTGGAAGTGGCAGTGGAAGGATCAAAAGCAATCAGCAGACAAACGCCGCCGCAGCACCAAACAGGTCCACACCCACCACCGATGAGGCAACGCCACCACAGGCCGGAGCTGGAGCCGGTGCTCATGTGGTCACTTTTCTGGATGATACGGCAAGCGGCAGTAACGGTACCGTAACCAGCAGCCGGATAGTGACCACAGCCGAACTGCACCAGGCCCACATGCTGGAGCATCACTCCAACTTGGATGCCATTGAGCAGGCGGATGATTTTATCTACGGTCCCGGAGCGGGCCTATCGCTGTGCGATGACAGCCTCCCCTCAGCCAAGAACTGCTACCGACTGGTCATGCTCGGGTGTGTATATAATCAGAATGGACCACTGTTCACTGTCCACTCTCATCTCAATCTCAACCTCCGTCTCCAACTCATTTTCCAATTTCCATTCCAATCTGTCGCTTTGCAGCTCATCACGCGCCGGCAAGTCATCGATTGTGGCACGTTTCCTGGGCAATCGGTTCGAGGAGGCATACACGCCGACCATCGAGGAGTTCCATCGCAAATTGTATCGCATACGAAACGAGGTCTTTCAATTGGACATCTTGGATACTTCTGGCTATCATCCGTTTCCCGCAATGCGTCGTTTGTCATTTCTAACTGGTAAGCATCCCCCTCCCCCCACCACTCTTGCAAACCCACAACCCACAATAATCGGGTGTCTATGGTGTCTATGGATCTGTACGTGTGTGTGTGTGTTAACCGGGCTAACCGCAATCGTAGGAGACGCACGTTTCATCGCTTAAGTCGTCGACTGCCTTCATCGGGCGCTATTTAATGTCCTATAAATTATCATCAAAATCAGCTCCATCTGCCAGTGCTGCCAAGCAAAAGTTTGCTGCGTATACCCTTTGAGAAGATAATTTTGGCAACTTGGCAAACGTTTTTGCAATATCCGATGTATTATAATAATAGATCTAATATCTGATAAGTTTTACAGTCACCGATCCACGAAATATCAAACATTTTATACACGGCTATTTGGTATAATCTCAATGTTATTTATTAGAGCAAGTAGAGTATTGATGGTAGGGTAGTGACCTTCAGCATTCAGCTATTGATTACCCTCTTTCGTTCATCCCTGCCACTAGTCAACCCTGCCCCCACTTTTCGACCTCATAAACACATACATGTACGTATATTAGCATAGCGGAGATGAGCTTCTGGTGCTGGGAGCGCTTTATATAGTGCCTGGGAAATTGCGAGTGTGTAGGTCACAGATGTGAGAGATGAGACCGTAAATAAGCAATAAATTTGCATTTGCTAAATCAAACGACGATTAATGTTGCTTTTATGGGTTTTGGGCTACGTTTGCAGGGGATCTCTTCATACTCGTCTTCAGCATGGATAGCCGCGAGTCCTTTGAAGAGGTTGTGCGACTACGCGAGAATATCCTGGAGACCAAGTGGGCGGCCCTCAATCCCGGGTCGGGCTTCAAGAAGAAGATTCTACCGAAGATACCCATGATACTGGCGGGCAACAAGTGTGATCGTGATTTCAAGTGAGTTTACCAAATACTTAAGAGAAGATACAAGTAGTAGATTAATGTTTTTGCGATATCCCACAGAACCGTGCAGCTGGACGAGGTGATGGGCTACATCGCTGGCCAGGACAACTGCTGCACCTTCGTGGAGTGCTCGGCGCGCCAGAATTATCGTATCGACGATCTCTTCTATGCGCTGTTCATGGTTTCCAATCTGCCCCTGGAAATGACGCCGAACCACCATCGACGCCTGGTGTCCGTCTTCGGAGCGCCCTCGCCCCTGCCGCCGCACGGATCCGCTGTGGGTGGGACCAAGAAGAATGCCCTGTCGATCAAGCGGCGCTTCAGCGACGCCTGCGGGGTGGTCACGCCCAACGCCCGCCGGCCCAGCATCCGCACGGACCTGAATTTGATGCGCTCCAAGACGATGGCCCTCAACGAGGGGAGAGCGTGCGCACCACCTCCCGCTGGAACCGCTGCGCTCTGATGTAGACACCAGAGCGGTGTGATAGTAGTATGAGCGGGATCCAAGCGGGATCCAAGCGGACGGACTAGCTAGGCAGGACGGCCATGCATGGAGCCGTATTTAATTATAAACGCAGCGTTTGGGTGATTTCGATATTATAGTGTAAATACATGTAGAGGGCCACAATGTTTGTTTGATCTGTTAATTAATAATGCATTTAGCATTTATTCGCAATCGTTATCGTACTATAAAACAAAGCAGAGCAAGCAGAGCGTATTATATAACAGCAATGACATGCATAATTAATTACGGACTCGCGAACTGCATTCCATTCCAATCTAATCCAATCCATTCCATTCCCAGACACCCAGCCATCCCGTGTCCCACTGAATGCTCGTGTGCACTTGAAGCTCTTGTTTTCCATTTTCCATTTTTTTTCACTTTTGATTTGAATTGTAATGGTATTGGTAATGTAATGGTGGTGGCGGTTCTGATTGCACATTAACTTGACGCACACAAAAAGCAACAAAAAAGAAGAGGACAATAATGTTAAAATGTGTTTGGAATTGTGGGATGATTCGAAAGTGCTAGTTATCCAATTTAATTTTAGATCTAACCAATTGAATTTACATGAATTGATATCGAATAATTATTTAATTGTTATTGTTAATTGTTGTTGAAGATGCAATTTTTGGATATTTGAAAATTGTTCTGTTCTCTCAAACACTCCTCTCCCTACGCTCCATCACTCCACAGTCCACACTCTACTCTCGATACTCTACCGACGATTGCATATCATCCAGAAACTGTAACCGAAGCACACCGAAACTAGAGAGTAAATCTTGACCAACTTGACCAGAAACTCTACTGGAACACTTGTACACCGATCGAAGCGAACCTAGCCTAAACTACTATAGTTAACTATATTGCAACATGCAAATACTTACATATAAAGAAAAATACAAACATACTAACCTTTAGCGTTAAACCGAATTTAACAGATCTGTTCTCGACACAGCGATCTGTCCGGTTCTCGTGGTGGATCGGTCGGGAACAGCTCCGGGAGGGGGTTTAGCAAATTCGAGTTTCAATGTACCAATGAACCTAATGTAACAGCAACAATTTTCGCGAGTTTAACATTTATCAAAGTATTATCGATAATGGAATTACAAAAACATATGCGTTTCATTCCCGGCATGAAACCAAGACCAAACTTTAAACTTTAAACGTAGCTATACTTACAAGAGGAACATATAACAATGGCATATACATACATATAGTACATAGATACGTACATATATAAATGCCAACTAAAACCATGAATTAACATACGAGTTATTGATACTTCAAGCATATTTAAGGCGAAACCCTTAACAACCAAAAATATACTATATACATACATACATAATATTATATTATATTATATATATATTATATTATATTATATTATATTATATTATATTATATTATATTATATTATTACAAAGTGCAAATATTTACAATTTTCGCGTTGGGCCAAAGTGCAAAAGAATATTAATGAACACAAAAAAATATTACTACGAATAGGGTCAGGATATATTCTGGCGATTGTTCTCTAAAGTTATATTGATTTACGATTAACCATGAAAGCTAACTTTTTAATGCTTTGAGTTGCATTATTTATTTACATATTAATGTATATTTATGTACTATATTGCAATGATTGAATTACGTTACGATTAAATACAATTTAAAATATTAAAACCCCCTTTTCGAATGCCAGATAAAAGTTTCTTTGGGTTTCGAAATGAGAAAACGAATTCTGCAGCTTTTATCTGTAGGCGTGAGCTTTAAAGTTCGTTTTACGACAAGGACTTTGCTGTGTTTTAAATCTCTCATCCGTAAGCTTCCATTTGGGTACAAAAAGCTCCGTTCCAAGCGAATAGCAAAAGCTCAAATGATTCAACAAAATAAATTAAAAAAAGATGCCAACAATGTGGGCTCACACCCGGCGCATCCTTGTTGTTGCATACACCAGATGCACCCGATGCCCTCATATTTCATAACAAACAAATCAAATTCCTGTCTTGTTCCATCCAGTTGTCACCTGCCCAGCCATCGGCCACACATTGTTCCAAATTACAAGGCATATTCCGGGGCGAATTTATGTTTTTCAGAAGCGCCAGCAAGGTCCTAAATAATTGCCGGTTGGCCGTGGCAGCAACTGGAACAGGAGCACGTGGCTGCACGTGGCGATGACGACAACACATTTACGCCCAATTGAACAATGTTCCGTGGAAAAAGATTCCGGAGAAAGAGCCGGAGAGGCCAGAGGGGCTTGGTACCAAACACAGCACCAGAGCCAGAGCCAGACCAGAGCCAGCCCCAGACCCGGCATCCGCTCAAAAGTGCAGTCAATTTTAATTGCTTGTCTGATCGCAGACAGGGGCTATTAATAGGCTTATGGCTTGTATGATATACTGGAACTGGGGCTCAGGCCGTGTGGCTTTTCGGGGGCGTCAGCTTCCGCTCGCTCGCTTATGCAAGGGACTGCTGCTGCTGCGGCACTCGATAATCGCTGTGGTTGGACGGCTATGGCTGGCCCAGAACTGCAGGCCAGTGCACTGGGCTGCTCTCCCCTGACACCTAATACAATTTGCATATGAAATTTCCGTCTGCCAATTACGATTCGGCCAAAACAGATTAGTTCCGAAAAGCCAAATCATAATTTGAATTATGCATTTAGCTGCCGAATCGCCTCGGCTGCTAATTAAAAGTTAAACATTCTAAACCATTTGTTGCGATAGTTTTATTTGCGCTCGGCAATGATCCCGGATAGTTTAATTAGCGCGGAAAAGCAGCGATTTGAATTAGTTTAACTGTCACGGCCATTGGCAGTGCCATTGCCATTGCCACTGAAGTTGCATTGGTGGGTGGCAAATATTTGCTCGGCAACCAAATGGAAAACTTATCCGCACGTTCCGCTGCCAGACTTTACTTAGCGCCGTATAACTATCCCCGGCGGGCGGAAAAATAAACATAGAGCAGAAAACTTTCTATGCAAACAGGACGATACCGTCTTTAAGTCGACTACTACTACTCGTATAGACCTGCCCGCGAACAACAGTCAGCAGTATCGCTTGGCGTATACGTACGTATTTGCTTATTGTGTCTGTAAACATGGCTAACAACTTGAGTAATGCCGGTGACAATGCCACTGGTATTGCCACTTGCCACTTGGCGCAGTGCCGCCCCGCCCACACCTGAGCTTGCAACAGCTAATACTCGTAGATGAAGAGAGGGGAGAGTCGCTGAGTCGCTGAGTCGCAAGTTGTAAGTGCTCAAGTTTTTCAATTAAAAGTTGCTACCTTTTGTGTGTTACTGCGGCGGCATAACATAAATACGCATGTGTGCGAGTTCCTATATCTAAGCAAGCATTTCCTGACTTTTGACTAATCATGATACCGCTGATATATCAATAAACCACATGCCAGGGCCAAATCAGAGGAGGCGGGTCCCGTCTGCATTATAAATCAGCAGAAACCAACAAGCAAAACCCAAGAAAAGCAAACAAACAGCAAACGAAGGAATGAACGAACGAACAAACAGCAAACGACAGGTGTTGAAGTCGAGGGCATTATAAATTCATACGAAAAAATACCAAAACGTCAAACAAATTGCAAGTTTTCAGTTGCATTTCCGCAAAACGTAACTGAAATAATACGTTCGTTGCCAGCAACGCAGCAAAGTATGCAACAAAACCCGTGGCATAGTGTGCCCGAGCTACATACAGCTAGCTACCTACCCGAGCTGCTCCTCCTCCGTTGTTTATCAGATGGCGACGGAGCACAGGAGGTACAGGGCACAGGGCACAGGGCACAGAGCACCGACAAATTGAAGGTAGGCCATGTAGCAACCTGGGGCAACGTCTTCGACTTTCAGCATGCCTCTCCTCTCTCGCTCTCTCTGTGACTGTGTGCCTGTGCCACTGCCTCTGCCACTGCCACTGCCTGTGCCACTGCCTGTACTGCCTGCTCGCATGACAAGTTGAAATGTTGACGGCTCACTGACATTGTCTGCGCGCGTGTGTATGAGATGGGCTGGGATGTGTGTGTGTGTGAGCGGCATGCATGTATGAACGATATTGTGCTCGCCATTGCCGCCGCACTGGGCCGGAGAATCTCATACAAAGTTATGCAAATTCCGATCCGCTGTCGCTGCCACTGCCGCGTTGACGTCGCCAGGGCTGTGGGCGTTGCATTGGTTTCTGCGGTTTTGGCATGCATAATTGTTGGTTTTTAGTTACACGTTAGGCGGCTCTGCAGTCTCTACTTCTTTTTCCCCAGTTTCCCTCCTACTCGTATGTTTGTGTACCTGTTATTTGTCCGCTGTAATTTCGAGGCTTAGTTGCTGTTTGGCTGTTGATAACATTTAAATGGAAGTTACGCAATGCATAGAATATACATATATGCACGCACAAAAATGGAAACTTTAAACCATATAAAATCCACTTAAACCACAAAAACAACAAGTGAATAAATATACTTTAAAGTTCAGGTGTCTTCTATCTATACAAAAATGATAAATATTCGCCTCTCTGTGCTACCCACTCATCATGGTAAGATGAAGCACATGGAACTCCTTTGAGTATTCTATTTTGATTGGAACCCATTCATAATTTCGGGTAATTCGCAAGCCCAATCCTATAACTGTGATAGATTGTAAATCACATACGAACAGAACAATAATCATTTCTCAGACATTTGCTGTTTTTGTTTGCCCCTGACTACATGCGTACAGGGGGGCTATGGGGCTATGGGGGCTACGAGGCTTCGGGCTATCATCAAAAAACAATTCTCTGCGTTGCGTCCGCAAAATAATGGACGTTAGGCCGCGCGTCTTGATAAGCTAAATGATAAATTGTTTTTATCCGTGACATATGTATGTATGTACGTGTGTGTGTGTGGCAGCCCCTGCATGTGTGAGTGTGTGGAGAACTTGTTACGGATGCTGGATGCGTAAGTTGTGTGGCTTGCTGGGAGAAAGTTGGTTGCCGGTTGGTTGTTGTTTGCTCCGCTTTCAATAAAAAGAAAAGCACACTGAATTGCTGGGGAAACGTTGGAGCGGCGGGGTGAAGCTGGAAAACAAGCTCGAAAACTTGTAAATGCGCTTGGGCACAAAAGTGGAATCTAATAAGCTCACGGCTAAATGTGTTATGATGAATGACATTGTCAGCCGCACACGGAATTTAAAAGTTTGCTTGGCCCGAATACCACCCGGAGACTTTCGCCAGTACGGCTTATAATTGAAAATTCCAGTTATTTGGTGGTGCCTGGACCCCGGCTTACCACGGACTCTCCTTCTACTACGACTCTCTGGCCGCACAGCTAATCAACTAATACAACATTTTCGTATTCATTCATTAAATTAAAATTTCATCCCGCTCATCTGGTTTGATTGCCTTGTGCCTAAGTGCGGATGTATATCCGCCTGCCAGGCCCCCCCTCTTCCGCTCCTGCGGCTGCTAATACTGTGGCTTCTGCCAGTCCCAATCCCAGTCCCAATCCCAGTGCCAATCCCAAGACCAATCGCAACTGTTGGCACTCGCCGGCTTCCTGGCTTGTTTGCTTATTTGCTGGCTTCTGACAGGCCTCCTGCCTGCCTGCTTGACTGCCTGACAGTCGCATCTCCGGCTCAGCGCCGCTCTGGCCTCGTGCATAAGTATCTGTAGATGTATGTCGATGTATTTGTATTTGTATCTTTATTGGTCTCTGTATCTGTTTTACCGCTGTGGCAACGACCAAATCCGGACCCAGAGACCCTCAATCCCACTCCACGAAACGAAACTATGCGCTGCCTTGCCATTGAAATTCATAAAGCATCAATGGCTCCACAGAGCATCGAGGTTCGCGTGGCTCTTTTTGTTTGAAAACATTTGCTTTAATTCAAGTGAAAAATTATTTAAATTGGTTATCAAACGTGCGGCTCAGACAAACATCGACGTGGCCACGGATGCAGATACGGGACAGGATACAGATACAGATACAGATACAGGTAAACGTGGTATAGACTTTCGTTCCTGTCTCCGGGAATGGGGCAGCATTTTCTTTGTTTTTTTCTGCCCTTCGTATAAAAAAAGCTTTGTTGCCGTTCGCTCGGTCTGTGGCATTTTTGTGTGGAAATGAAAATTGATTCCAAGTTAAATGAAAAATATTGATCAAAGTAATTTCTTGGCATTCTCGCCCCACGCAGATGAATTCGTAATCTTTTTTATTTAGTGAAAAATGTATGGGCCACATAAAATATTTTTCAATGCATATAGACAGCAATTGAGTCTCGTTCCGAGGGGATTTGTGTTGATATGCCAGAAGTGTGTTCAGCTTCCTGTTATCCATACATTCATATATACATATCAATGCGTGTTTATGGATATTAATATTTCACGGCCACAAGTACACTCGAAACCAATTACACTTGATTGCATAGGAATATATGGTATATACTACATTTAGCATTACCCCTCAAAGCGAGCAATGTCAAAATTCATTCATTGAATCAATCGGTGTATTAGTTCATATTTGATGGAATTCTAACTCAAGTATATATCCCTTTTAGCAATACATTTTTAGACCCGTAATCGAAGAGTAAAATGGTATATTGTATTTGTGGTAAAAGTGGATGTGTGTAAAGCAGAGAAGAAAGCGTTTCCGACCCCATAAAGTATATATTTTATTGATTAGCGTCAATAGCCGAGTCGATATAGCCATGTCTGTCCGTCCGTCTTGTTTTGTCGCATACTGCTCACACACTCTACCTCGTGCAGTCTACGAGTGTTTTTGTGAGAACTGATATAGATGTAGATTATTATGTAAAAACTGATGGACTGATTATAAATTTCACATAAATCACCTGTGTACGGACTGAGTACCGGTATAAAAGTAGGGTCGCGTTTACGGCGACTCCATGCGTTCTTTCTCGCTTCCTCTGCAAACTCTCCAATAAAACCATTTTCTGCGCATTCGATAGTTTAGTTTTTATTATTTCGTATTATTTATTTATGTTATATTATCATTTAGTTCCTTTCATTTCGTCATAATTTATCATACTTTAGGCTTACGACTAGAGGGTTCTGTTCTCCTTCTCCACTTTAGTTTTGATTTCACTAAATATATATATGCATATTACTATAATGCCGTCGTTTGGCTTACTTCATGCCCTTCTATATCTATCCGTCCGTTTTGTGTTCTCTGTGTATTCTTTTGTTGTTGTTTCTTGTTTAAATTAATACCTTAACTGGTGTTACAATTACATTTAATTACATTACAATGTTTTAGTTGGAAATGCATTGATTAAATGCAAAAAGAAATTATGCAACTAACTATAATTAGAATTTAGTTAAGTATCCGTATTCGAATTTCAATAATTTACGAATATCCACCATACATGACACAATTGCGGATATATGTATGCATGTGTTTTTGTGTGTGTGAGTGCTGGGTAATGGCTAAATATAGTATTTGAATTTAATTTAATTTTATCATCGGATGCATATAAAAACTATGTAGATCCGAATTGGGATTTCGAGTATTCGTTTGAATTGCGCGCTACACTGTAGAAAATCTCTCACTGACCTACACGAAGGGGACTCTGTATAGAAAACGTTCATTAAACATACGTATGTAATATAGTTGCAAGTACATATGTATGTATTTACATATGTATATCCTATGTAAGTTCTTATAGACGGGCTAGAGTGGGATGCATGCTAGTTAGTTAGTTTTTAGTTTTCGTATCGTTGCGGTTCCTTATAATTACACACACTTAGAAGTCTTGTGGCAAAAATACACATTTACATATACACGCATATACAGAGAGTCATGTGGGGATATGGGATGTACATATGTATGTAAGTAGGTGCACTCCCGTACGAACTAAGTAGGAGACTAATTTGGCCAGTAATGCGTATGCCCAGGATGCCCAGGATGCCCCGGAGGCACCTCTGGGCTCCTCCGTTCTGGTAGTGATGCTGCTGCCAGTGATTCCGATTCCGATTCCGATTACGATATCCTGCCCTTGCTGTGATCAAACTTACATTATTCAGTTAGGGCTAACATTATGTTACGAGAATTACAAATTACAAACTACGAATACGTTTTTCTGCTTGTACAAAAATTGCTGTTTGCCTTGTCCTGAACATAAAGTACATATGATATAAATACTATACTATATATATCTCTGATATAGTATGTATGTGTGGTATGTATCGTATTTCGAAATATGTATATGTATGTTGGAGGCATTACCTACGAGTAGTAATATATTGTATTGTATGTATATTTATATGCATCCTCCATCCGTCGTCTGAGTATTCTCTTTTTGGTTTCTGTTTGGAATTCGCTGATTATATGCATGGCCATGATTTACGTTTACATTTAATGTGGGTGTGGTATGTCTCTGTCCGTGATTTGCCTTGTTCTTGTTCTGGTTCTGGTTCTCGTTCCTGTTTTATGTATGCGAATGGTTTGGTATTGTTCTTCCATGGGGCCCTGCTTACAGCAGTAAATCGTCCAAATGCGCTGCATACTCGTCTGCTGTGCGGAACTCCAGATTCTGGCTGCGACTGGGACCCCGACTGTGACTGTGACTGTGGCGGGGGAATGGCAATGAGCATGGGCATGGGCATGGAGATGGGGATAATGAGCAAAGTTTGGGCGGGCCATAAAACGTTAATGCCAAATCAATAAAGCCAAATCGTACACGTGTAACTACCTGTCGCTGGCGTCCCGCTTCTTCCGCTTGCGATCCTGAGAGAGGGCCTCCACGCAGAGCACAATCAGCTTGCCGTCACAGGGCTGGCGCTTCTGTTCGAGCAGCTTGTGGCCCGCTAGATCGCTGGCATAGCCGCTCTTGTCGTGGGCACTCGAGTGCCAGGCATCGCAGTATGTGTCCATGGAGCGCTCTCCATTGGGCAGCGATCCATGCCAGACCATCTTCAAGGGCCTGCAGTACGGGGGGGAGAGTGTGAGCAGCAGCTTCTTTGACGGATTGCAAAATAGCCTTACCACAGCGGATCCGTCATCACATTCTTGCCGCTGAAGCTGTAGATGCGCGGCGCCTGGGAGAAGAAGCCACCCTGTCCGTTGAAGATGCCCTTCCACGAGTTGAAGAGCACATCGCCGCGCGTGTTCACCACGGGCAGGTCGCGGTCAGCCGGACGGACAATGGAGTCAAGGTTCTGGACCCTGTGTGAGAAATTCAGCGTTTCATTAATGTGATAGTACTACTGCTGCTACAAGGATCAGGTTATGGCCATCATTACATGCGAGTAAACAAAGTTCCATCAAAAGAATTCTTAGCGCCAGGCAGGTGCTACGTGCGTTTCCCGCACCATCTTTATTCGCTTATTTATTCACGCTTTTCCCCCATATATTCCCCATATACACTCGTATCCCCCTCCCTCACTGTCTAACTGAGTACTCGTTGTGCTTCCCATTCAGCTGGCGCTGTGTAAATAAATTGCACGAAATTGTTTTCAGAAGCTTTTGTTCATATTCAGAGCCCTGTTTCCCTTAGCTCTCGCCCAGATATTAAGATTATGCGCCAACTAATGAGTTTCCCGAGTGTCGGCTCAGCAACGTGGCGTATGAGCGATGCCGAGCACGGTTGTAGGGCTCTGCGAGGAGGCTTAATGCCCAGAGCCAGAACTAAGCATGGAAACACGGCTAATACGCGCACAAATCTAGAAGAAGATAAGACACACTCGACGCGCTACTCACCTGGAGGAGAGGAACGCCTTGAAGGTGCCCAGCAGTCCGGCTCGTCTTCCCTGCCGATAGCAGGCAAAGTCCGCGCCGCGTATTCCCTGCAGGTCGCCGACGGAGGGCTCGTTCAAAGCGGCCACGCGGAGCTGTTCCAGCGAAGATGGAGGTGGGGCAGGTGCAGATCCAGGAAAATATGTCAGGAAATTAATGCGGAATTTATGTCAAGTCAAGCATTTTAAGATCTAATTTAATAGCCAGAAATTGTTTGAACAACAAAGGTCTCTCTGGCCAGGAAATTGGGAAGGACTTGCGCAAAAAAATGATAAGTGGATGTAATAGATAGTAAAATATTTCAAATAATTGTCTGCGTGCGACCGGGGGGGCGGGGAATGGGATTACGGGATGGAGAGAGAGTAATTAAAGCGAAACTTCCTTGGCTGGTGGGTGGTGGGAGGTAAAATACTCACAGGGACGGGAGCACAAAAGTCGATTCTTACTCGTAATTGAAATTCAGAACTCACCATTCGCGGATACCACTAGAAATGTTTGATATTTCATTTTTAAGGCATTTCGTTGGTAATCCCCGTTAAATTTTGTGTTTGCAGTCGCAGCCGAGGAGTGTGGGGCAAAAATATGTTCAATTTAATAGAGATATTCGTGAATGATAATGAAAGATACGCATTCAAAAACCAAAAACAAAAACACACAGAAAGAGTGGAGTGCAGTTCTCATCAACATCATCTGTGATTTGAGAATCAAAGCTTCACAAGGATTACCCCAAAACAAATGACAAAAAAAATTCAATCAAGAAGCGTCTAGTTAAAAAGCAAAATCACATACACACATACACATATATATAGTAAAACGTGTTTCGATATGGATAAAAGACAGTCTCGTCTCAGTCTCCATTGGATTGGTCGAATGAGAACACAAAAACTTCCACCGAATGGGTGGGCGCACAGAGAGAGAGAGAGAGTGAGAGACAAAAGCAGAATATCGAAACTACACCAATTGTTCTGTGTGCAACACGGAACTCAAAATGCAATTTTGCTAATTAGAAATATTTTCATTGACCAGCAAACAAAATCAAATTATTTATTTAACGATTGTATGTGTGTGTGCGTGTGTGTGTGTGCGTTAATTTTACAATATAGTCGTAGTAAATTGAGTTTTTCGAATTGGTTTTTCGTTACTTTCACTCTACGCTACGATACTGTATGGTATGGTATGGTATGCCATATTATGGATTTAATTACCGTTTCGTATTCGGGCGCGGTGGTAAACTGCATTTAACGACAATTAATTATAGATAGGTTTAGTAGGGCTTATAAACAACACTGATACGCATCGCATTTCTTCGACTGCGCATTAATTATGAACAATTAGAAACAATAGTACTCTTGCCTTTCTTACGCATAAGTATGGATAGTTCTGATGGTTTGGTTAAAGTTTCAAGTGTTCGATGCAGGTTTTTTTGTTAGAGATCTCAGCGGAGTAACGACATTCATGCAGAGAAATTAATGCAAGTGTTTGAATTGCCGATGAATTATTCATATTTCAGTAAGAAAGAGTTGAGCACAATTATAGTAATTCTCTCGCTCTCTTCTCGCATAATATATATATACATAATTCAAAGGGAACTCTGAACCATTTCAAGCACTACTCAATTGCTTTTTTTGCATCAATGTCATTATCCGATGTGACAGAATGTGAAACATATAGTATTTATATAAATACAAGCATGAAAACAACATATATATATGTATATATCGTAGGGGGGCACTCACCGTGGGCGTGTTGAGCGGGGGCGGTGGACTGTTCAGCAGATTCTTTGATTGCAGATCGAAGCGCATCGATGGCGCCACCGTTGTGGGCGGTGCGGGCGTGGCGATCGGCACCAGGGTTCCCAGCTGCGTTCCAGAATATGATGGAGACAAAAATGGGAATTAAATGTGAAAACGTAATTAAGAGGCAGGCAGACAAACAAGCGGCCTTTGACGAATTTGTAATTAATAAAACAAGAGCAGAGCTCTGCACAAATATCCCTACGCACAAGCACCGGCATCAGGCATCGGGCATCGGTAACGGCGGAGACAACCCTTTCAAAGTAGTTAATATTTCAGTAGGGAGAACTCGCCCCGCCCCATTATGAGATGAAATCAGCGCGCGCTCTCTTGTATTGAAGAAACTTTTCCTCAAATATTTGCATTACGTGTAGGGAAATGGAAATATGTAGCAAACAGCAGCAGTCAGTCTGTCGCTCGATTTTTGGTGCGGAATTAGGGTCAAATTTTCGACTGCTATCCCTGCCCCCTGACTGTCGTGCCATAATGCGCGGCTCTGTCCCCAAGTCTGACTTTGGCGTTGTCGCAGCCGCCGTCGTCGCCGTCGTCTGACAAAAGTTTTAATTACTATTTTGAACTTTAAGTAGTCGACTCGTGTACTGAAATCTAATTAGGCTGGCGCCTCGGCTACAAGTAAGTACGAGGAGGAGTATCTCGGGCAGACAGCTACAGCTGTGTAGAGCCCAGACGAGTCCGAAATGCAAATGCCAGTTAGTAGGGCGCAACAAAGGGGACTCGAGCTCCCGCTCGATTTTGTGGAGTACGAGTATGGGTAAGCTAGTACCCTGCACCCTGACAGTTCATGGTGCTGTGTGTTGGGGGTTTTTGTTGTCAAAAGTATTTAAATGCTACCGTCAAAGGCAAGAGATTTCAGTTTGATTCGGTTTGGGGCCGCCTTATGCACATGCCAGGCACAGTTTGGCACAGGAATCAGGAGCCAGGACCAGTGCCTCTGCCTGTGCCTGTACCCCCGCTGTGAAGGCTTTTGTGCCTTGCATCAACGGAAGCGGAAATCGAATCTTGAGCAGTTTTCTCCGCTTTTTTGTTATTTTATTTTTTTTGGTACCCAATTCCGAGAATATTGTACATTTTGTGCACAAAGGCAGGCACTAGTTTTCTCTTTCATTTTCCATTTCCCCGATTCTCCATTTTTTGGATTTCAATAAAGAGAAGCAAACAGCAGAAATTGTGGCCACTTTAATGTTTAACAAGCTTCTGGGAAATCGAGCAATTTTGCGTGTAATTTGAGAATCCTTCACAAATGCTGAGCGTGGCAAATTGCCATGGAGCCGGGTTCAGTTTCCAGTTCAGTAGTGGCTAGTGGCCAGTGGGCAGTGGCCAAGTTGCTGCTCACCTTGGCCAGGACCCGCTGTGGCGACAGGCAAGATTAATTGGCATGTGGCGCGGGCGAATTTAGGAAGTAGAACCCGGACGGGGTCCTTGCCCGAGTGTCCAAGGGACGATAATAAAACCTTCGATTTCCGTTTAATATTACTTTTAATCTGCATCGGCAATTTATGACTCCAAGGCGGGTCCCTACTGATCGCTGGATGCATGTTTTATATTTCGTCAATAAATGTCTGAAAGCTGCTGTAGAAGGGACACATGCCATATGTCCTCTGCTGCTCCCCTTGAGTCTAAGGATGTGTTCTTATATCCGCTAACTGGGACAAGTGAAGAGCCAAGCTCAAGTCAATATAATTGAATAACGGGCCACACGCACCCAGACAGCCCCGAATCCCCCGATACGCACATACCATACTCGTATGTATGTGGAACCGTTGCGCAAATCCATGGGGCAATCAGTCCGTACGTCTGCAACATTTAATGTGCAAATAAAAAACGAGTCGATTCAAGTCGATGCAAGGGCAATGCCAAACAAACCTTATTTTATGGCAGCCAAGAAAAATAAATAAATAAATAAGAACGGGAAACGTGGATTGGGTAGCGGGACTCCTCATCTATTTTTATATGCATTTTATTCGGTTTTGTCTTGTGTTCGGTTCGGGGGCATATGGCCATAATGGAACATCACTCAGGGGCGGCTTTATAAAATAATAACCGCCCGCCAGCGTGCTCGGCTCCTGTCATATTTGGCATTTGAAAAGTGCCACCCGCTTTCAGGCTGTTTGCTTAGGAGCCAAAAATCAAATCCAGCACCAGCTCCCTTCCTGGATACAATCGCCAAAACCCAAGCCCAAGTCCCAATCCCAAGCCCAGGAGGACTCACCGCAATGTATTGCCATCCCTTGTTGACGCGCACAAGAAGCGCCTCCTCCTCGGTGATGTAGGCCAGGGTGCCAGGCGGGTTGAGTGCCGATTTCTGTAGCAGATATTTAAAGCGTTTAAAAATAAATGAGAGATTCCAAATTTATATAAGGGAGGCTATCCGTGCGACCCACCTTTGTCATTTCATCGATATTCTGGAAGGTGACTGCGCCGGGCACAATCTTCATGTTTATGTTCGACGATGAGGCCGAAAAGTATGGCTCCTCGCCCACAGCAGGCCCCAAGACCTCTTCGTGCTTATGCGAGTGTCCCGGCTGGCGAGGACCCTCTGTAAGGATGGAATATGCATTAAATGGCAGCACAAATGGGCTTAAAACTATACTAGATATCCCTGAGTGCGACAAAGCTACAGTAATTTGTCATTTGATTATGTAGGATCGAATAAGTATAAATACAAAAATTATATAAAAGAATTTGTAGTGGAAAATAAAAAAATCAAACCACTCTTACCCGTGGCTAAAATGACTCTGAATATATATAGTATAAAATGATTCAACTAACATGCCAACATTCTATGTTTAAATGGATTTTGTTAACATTTTCATAGATCCCGAAATAAATAGCGCACATATATGATGCGATTTAAATGCGATTTTAGCTTAAGTATTTCTTAATTTCCACATAACAAAAGGAAAACACAATATGTATACCCAAAATATGCCAAATATATATTTGAATTCCAGGTGAAGAGCAAATGAAATGGTATGCAAGTTGGTGGATGGATGGATGGCATGATTCATGTGTTTTCCGGGGAGGGGGTAAAAAGTCATGACGGTGTTAAAATACTCGAATACGCAAAGTGTTTACATGTTGTACTCTATCAACGGTGGAAAAATGAGTTAATGATGATGTGCAAATATGGGGAAGCAGCGCGCTACATGCACTACGTGTGTGGGTGTGTGGGTTGGTGGGTGTTGAGGCATTCCGGGAATAAAGTGGGAATAAGGTGTGGCCCGAAAGGAAAGTCATGCTGCGGGTACATTCAAATGACACTCAAATGGCATTCAAAGGGCAAAACTGTGGCTACTGTGGATGAAGAGGTTGGAGAGAGATTTAGTGGGTTTGTTTACCGGCTGTGCCGTCGGGCCGATCGCGCAGATCTTGCAGCTCTCGCAGGGCTTTGAGTTCGTCTAAGGATGAGCGCGCACCTTGATGGCGAGTACGATACAAATGATTTGGTTTGATTGATTTTTACATTTTGGTTTGCTTTGGTTTAGTTTGGTTCGGGCTAGGAGAATGCTAGTTATGTACAGATAGTGTATGAATTGATTGATTGATCGAGGCACAACTACGGGCACCTAACTATTCTGCCACTGGACATATTTACAACCTGGCCCGACACCTTCTCGGCGGGCTGCACTCACCTGGTCGGCCGTAGTAGGAGGCGTCGCCAAAGAAACTCCGCGAGTCCACGCCGGGCTCTCCCTTGGGGCCGGATATCGAGAGTCCGGGCAGGCCGGGGGGCCCCGGTGGCCCAGGTGGACCAGCCATTGGTATGTATTGGATTCCGCTACTGTCCACGTCAGCGCCAACCGAGGCGGGCAGTCCTGGAGGTCCTGGCAGCCCGTCACGTCCATCCTGGCCAGTGTCACCCTTGTCACCTTTTGGCTGCGAGTAAACATGTCGTTTTGGTGATCGATCACCTTGGTACCGATTGAAAATGGGATGTTTGTGCACACTTACCCCTTCGCGACCGCCAGCATCTCCTTTGGGACCCTTTGGCCCCATCTCACCCTTTGGTCCTGTCATGCCAGGTCGGCCCTGTGAATCGATTAAATCAGGCGATTATTAGCAAATATCCTCTTGAATGATGTCAGATCTTTGACTCCCAAAAAGGTGAGTTCATCAGATACGTGCAATTAATAATATGACTGCAATGTATGTACACTATATGCTGTGCGAGCACGTAGCAAACAAAAATCACATTCGACTTGCCGTAAGTGGGAAAGTTCGAGTAAAATTATAAGATCATTGGCAGCAACGGCCCCACGAATGTAATGTCTGTTGCAAACGAGTAGGAGCTGGAGTGGCACGGCAACTGGCGGTGAGTGCCCACGCCTGGCTCACTTGGCCAAGTTGAACTATGACCAGCCAAAATGGGCAAACTTTTGCCGTTTTGGAGTGCAACAATTTTCTAGTCGCAACGCTTTTGTTTCCACGTTGCTCGTTCGGTTCCGTTCCGTTACGGCAATTGAGCCAAAGTCTCCTCCGCTTCTGGCCACCACTCCGACGCTGCAGTCCATGTAAATACGTTGCTTGGCTCTGATTTGGCAGCGGTAAGCGATGCCAGTTGGCACTGAGAGGCACACGCGCGCCTGCCTCTCGATTCACTGACTCAGACACGGCCAAAAACGGAAAGTTACTCTTTGCTTGCCACTGCCATGGATGCACGAGTATATGTAGCTGTTATTGCCAGTGCCACTGCTGTTGTTGCCACTGATGTTGCTGTTGTTGTCACTGCCACTGATGTTGCTGTTGCCTTTGCTTATTATTGTTATTGCGGAATAATGGCGGAATTTCTGGGTAAACTGCAATTGGAATCGTGCGCTGACTGCCGCGTCCTGAATAACCGTGATGAAAATGCACTTAAAATACTTTTCGTTTGAGTTTATTTCGCCAAGTTGTGTGCCGCTTTCGTTTTTGCATCTTCCTCAGTCCTCAGTCTCAGTCTTTGTCTATGGCCCAATCTCTTACTTGGCCCTGATTTTCTACATCGCGAATGCGGCCAAAATGTCTCTGTTGCGAATGTCAAACGGAACAGCATCTGATCTAGTCGAGTGTAACCGAAGACTATGTACATATCCTGCATTTTATGGTATTTTATAGAGGATTAACGTCTGAGTAAATTGATTTTAATAAAATAACTCAAAAATATAACATTTCCTCTGTTCTGCCTCTTTGTTAGGTAAATTTAAGCATAAACATTGTCTGTCTGTCTGTCTGTTTGTTTGTCTCTGAACTATTTCTTTCCCTATCTCTCATTAAAAACCAAAGGAGAAGCAACAGCAGCAACAACAGAAGGGCATAAATGGGTGAAAGTTGGTCAACCTCATGAATATGCAGGCAAAAGTTACGAGTTACGAGTAGCTCCTCTTCACACTACACTACAGTGCTTACCGAGTGTCCAATATCGCCCATCGGTCCAGGCTTGCCCGGCGGTCCAATTGGTCCAGTGGAGCCGGAGCCTCCGCGACGTCCTCGCATACCTTTTTCGCCTTTCTCGCCCTTGGTGCCGTTGGCGGACAGTCCTTCGAGTCCACCCGGCTGGCCAGCCTGGCCGGGGAGGCCAGGCAATCCGGGCGTGCCGGGCTCGCCGGGCTCACCCTTTGCGCCGTTGGACCCATGTGCACCTTTGTGACCCTAGCAGAAGACGGGTCCGGAAAGAAAGCAAGTGTGTGAAATGATTTACGGGCTTAAATATACGCTACATGTGGCCCAAGGGGGAATGGGAAATGGGAAAGGGAATCAGTTTTGGGCCTCCAGTACAGTACAGGGCAGCCTCCTCTCGCCTAATTTGGCCGTAAAACTCAATTTCAAACGTTTTGTCGACGACAGAAAAAATTCAATTCAAACTCATTTTGAAATCAAATCAATTCCGAAGTCCCGCATCCGCATCCGCACCCACACACGCACCGCTTGGTGCTTGGAGCTTGGGGAAATTTATGCGCCCGAATGTACGTATGCACCACAGTTCGGTGACAAGCCCGAAAACACAAAAACCAAATTCCTTTTGGGCCTCCTCGGCCTTCAACCCAGCGGGTGCGCCGACTCGATTCATCCCCAGTGTCGTCTTCCACATCATCAGCGCCTTAAATGGTTCGCCATAAATTTGCACGCGTCTTCCCCCAACATTTGCTTGTATTGTGGAAGCAGTTCGCAGGAGGCTGAAGCTTGTGGATGTGGATGATCCGGCGGCTCCTGGCTTCCTTTCGGTTTGACCCACCCTTGGGCCCAGACTCTGCTACATATCGCCAACTTAATACCAACTAATGAATAATTAATAAGCTACGCACACAAGCACACAGATAGGTATGTAGGCACACACAAGCACACATGAATCTGTGTATCGCGCGACACTGTGCACAGTGCGCGCGAATGCTCCGGAGGCTGTCTTTAGAAGGCCTTGAGAAAGACGGGGACTGGGGGCGTCTGATGTGTCTCTTTTTTAGGTTTAATGAAATGAACCTAATTGTGCGTGTATTCATACGTTTAAAATGCTAATTTCCATATTAGTTTTCCGAAAATTCTAATGCAATAACGAAGCGGAATGGGATATTGGATATGGGGATATGGGAGAACGGAAAACGGAACGGAGCCTCCCCACGAAAAATTGGGCGTAAATTTCTCATAAAATGCGAATCGATTTTTACATAATGTGCCTTCGTCGTAGCAGGAGGAGATTGTGAGGAGCTTTTTGCATAATTTCTTTTTATTTCACGCACGATTAATTCCGGGTGTGGCCACAATGGGGAAACTACTTAAAAGAGACCTTGCCCCGAGCTGAAGTAAGGCGTAAGAGTCTTTAGCCACAAGCCCCATATATGTATATATATATTACTCATATCAAAGGTCGTGTAAGTCTCTGGAGTCTCCCAGCGTTCGGAGGTGTGCTGCATCCGATTTCGAAGAGTAATCTGTGACACCGGAAACCGTCCGACAACCAAAAACCAGACAAACGGACAAACAGCACACACATTTTTCGAGCCCTGTTGCCAGATTTAAGTTTTGAAGTTGCACATAAAAGAAATACGAGTGTACACGCCACACCCCACACCCCACACGCGCCACACGCTAACGAGGGACAGAGCGAGGGTCCCGCCTAGGAGGGCGTCTGCTACACCATTCGAGGGTGCAAAGCCACCCCAACTAAGCTGCTAAATGGCATACAGGGTAATGGCAGGGAAGTAAGCGTCGCCTAAGCAGGATGAGCTCCCCAAATGGCCAAAACTTATTATGAAAATAATGCCAACAAGAACTGAAAAGAAAAACGAAATAGTTAAAGCTCACTGCCCACGGTGTGACTGCTCCTCTCTGGCTGTATCCAGTGTGTGACATGCCCAGGGCCCAGACCCAGGCATAAACTAGTCCACACGGCACCCCCTGTGATCGTATCCACTGAAAATCAAATGAGCTATAAACGCACACAAATTGCCCCCAACCCCCTCCCGACCAGCAGCCAGCAGCCAGCAACCAGCGAGCGGAGCTGGAATCATCAGATATCGGCAGCGTCTCAAGTGACGCATTTCGGGACTGGCTGCTGATAGAAATTTATGTACCAAAGTGGGTATTTCCTGCTGGACGAACGCACAAATGACTGCGATGCCATAAATATAAAAACGGAAGGGTGGGGGGGATGCTGGAGCCCAGCTGGAGCGAAATGGAAGCTGTGCCCCGAAATAAATATAACTGTTTATCAAATTGGCCACAATTTAGCTTGGAATCAGGGAAGTACTTAACGAGTTGTCGCCTCTTAAGGGTTAATATCAGACTCAGACTATTCATTTGCCTAACAAGTATTTATAACATTTGTATTTATAGTTTGAGAACTACTTTTGAGTAGGCGGTTCAAACACATTCGAAAAGTACGTGGGTTTCCTTAAGAATACCCTATAGGTAGGACGGATGGACTATTATGACACATTCATGCATGGAATATTCCCAAAAAAAACCCACTTGCTCATTTGACCAGGGAACAGCTAACGAAAAACAACCTGCTCTGCCCTGGCTGCCCTGGCTGACCTTTTGGGGGGCCTCAAAATCAATTGAGCAGTCAATAGGGCAGAAATTATTATTATATATTTGAAACAACAATAGTAGTGTGGGCCCCTGCGCACACTTTTATAATATATAATATATATTCTCGTACACCCAACCATACACGTACGCCGAGGGATACGCACATACATATTGGACTAGGAGGAGTAGGGGAATACTTGGGCCATTTATTAGACATGCCCTCTGACTTACCGGATCGCCGCGTTCGCCCTTCTGGCCCGCTTCACCTTTCTCGCCGGACACACCTTTGGGTCCAGGCTGCGTCGTGCCCCGGAATGTGCCCATCGAGTTGACCATTAAGGACTCCTGTGTGTATGTGTGTGTGTGGGGGATGGAGAGAGGGCAGGCATAGTAATTTGTTAAATATTTGCTTGTTGTACAATTTATTTTCGATACATGTATTTTGGCCCTCCCACATTTTTTAACCAGCAGCAGGCAGTGGGCAGCCCCTTTTGACGAGGGACACATGCCGCAGACACACTTACATACAGATACGGCCGTATGGAGGTGTATCTACGGCGGAAATTTGATTAATGATCCTCTACCAGATTGGGGGGCGGGGCTAATGATGCCAAGTGGTTCTAGTCCATTAAGTGTTGTGGCCATTGCTTACCCGTAGGCAACCTTTTGCCTCTTTTTTCTCACATATATACATATATATATACAGATATATACTATATGTAGTACATATTTGTCTTTTTTTTTTGTTTTCTAAGTCGTTTTAGTTGTGCGAACATAAAATGGAATTGTTAAAATGGTTGTACCTTGAAAGTCCTGGTAGGATTCCAATTTATCTGTTATTTATGTGTTGATTGTTACAAGAATACATAATTTTCGATACGACATACGTTTAAGATATACGATTATAGAGGCAATGGGTGTGAAATTAGAGCGTATTATTAGATGAATTCACTTCGACAACGAAAAGTATGTAGTAAAACTCAAAAATTGCGGCAAATTGATTGTCCATCAAAATTGCAACTTTTACAGCACGAGCAACAATTAATGGTATATAAATTTATATATATATATATATATATATACATACATAGCTGGATATAATTGGATTTCTGAATATAAGATCAAAAAAAGTCTTCATCGTTGTCGTGTCAACAATCAAAAGTCGTTCTAATATACATAAAAGCACTTCCCGCACAAAAGTCTCAAAAAGCGGCTTTTGAAAATTCTTAAAAGCTCCATGTGAATATAGACTATTCTTCTACCCTATAATCATGAATTCTGACCATTTCGGACGAGGAAATACGAACGGAACTATTCTATTTTATGGTGTTTCATTTAAGTTTTATTTTATTGAAATTTACAAAGCCCATTTTTCACTGAAAAAACGAATCTCCAGACACCGCTTACGCTATGTCCAAGGGGTACTACCCAACCATACACACACACAAGAGCAACAACACAGGCAAAGCGAAAAGCTTTTAAGCATCACCACCAAAGGCCGGCTCTGCCGCGATGATAATGATGATAAACCCTCCGACATTAAACAATAGGAGGGCCGCCAGACGACAGACGAGAGGCGAGTGAGTGTCTGATTTTTACTGCCGCTCCGTCGACCACAAGTAGCTTGACACTTTCATAAACGTAACAGTGCGATAATGATTACGGCCCGGTCTGCTTGTCACTCCCACAGAACACTCTCTCGCCAGTTAGATGGTAGTGGGTGGTGGGGTGTGTGGAGTGGGGAGAGGAAAACATACGGCGTTGAAATGCGGCGATAAAGCCGGGGCGGCAGAAAGAAAAGTTTCACTCTTGCATGAAAGGGTTAAGAGTGGCAGCGATACGGCCTGGGTGCCAGGATGCCAGCACTGATGTGTGGGTGGATGGGTGGCTGGGTGTGTGAAGGTGTGAGTGAGTGGGTGCCAGTATCTGTGTGCGTGTTACCGCATTTAACCGCGTGAACCGCGCGCCGTGCGCTGATAACGGTAATTGCCACAAGCTGGAACTCTGGCAGCAGCAGCGGCAGCGGCATCGACATGCGGGGCACCGGAATTGGAACTGAAAGAAGCCCACGGGCTAAGGCTAGGCTAGGGCTAGGCTTTACTTGACTTTGAGTCGCGTGCTCAAGACGCTTACGTTTCAGGCATTTCGCAGAGAAAATGTTGCTTTTGTTGTTGTTGTTGTTGTTGTGGTATAACCTTTGCGGTTTTAAGATTATTAGCAGAGATAGACCATTTGTGGCAGCGGTGGCAGCGACAACGACACCAACGAAAGCGCCAGAACGTGCTCGCCAGCTCCTGTGTGTGGCAGCTCCATGCTCCTTGCTTCGCAAAGACTGGCGTGACGCCATTCCCGGAATGGAGTCGGTCTGCTCCAAGCCCAATCCGAGTGGCAATTTTTCACAGTTGCTCTGCTCGCCAGGAAGGAAATTAGTTTAGGCAAATTGTGTGGCTTGTAAAACACGACGGACGTTTACCGCGGCCCCGACCCATTCGAGAGCCGTGCCAATTCATAAAGATGTGCGTGATTGAAAACAGACGGAGGCCAGAACGAAGACGGATGGGTACCTGAACCTGGACCTGGACCTGGTCTTGGACACCACCGAGCTGCATTAACAAACGCGCCTCTGTTTGCCGAGTGTAAAAGGTGCAATTTTGAGTCAGAAAAAAAAACCAAAACCAAATAAAATGTAAATTTCGTATAACCGAAATATGAATACCCTGGAAATCTTTATAAAAAATATTTAAAAATCTTATTAAATTCACACATTAAAATTTCAACTGAATGTGGTTTTTCTTTTAAATTTCACCTTTTTAAAAAGAATGATGTTACCAGGGTATTTGATATATATTAATATGTAGCTTATAATTGTTAATCAGAGATTAAATACTTACAGAGACTTAAATCTTTGGCTTAGCCAAAGTTTGTGGGTGTTTCAGTGGGCTCATAAAAATCTGATAAAAAAAACGAGAAGGAGTGTGTTGAGTCGCCGTTACCGCGACACTACTTTTATACCTTATACATGTGATTTATGTAGAATTTTTAAATATTCCATTAGCTTTTACATTTAACGTGTTTTTTTGCCGCATACATCTACATCTAAATCACTTCCCACAACAACACGCGTACACTTCCCGAGGCAGAGTGTGTGAGCAGTGTTTGTGAGCGTAAGAGATAATGAATAGCGGCTTCATGGCTGAGCGGGGAACAGGGTTAGTTAATTTCATATTTGTTAATAATGATCCGATTTAAACAAGATTCGGTGTGTGAGAGAGAGCGAAAGGGAACGATGGATATCCAAATGGTTTTCTTCATTGTTGCTATAATAATGATACAATCTGATCCAGATTCGGGTCTCTGATAGATATGGGCTTTCTCCATGATTCTGAAATTTTTAAATACTATTGTACCAGTGAGATCTGGGTACTCGTCAACACGGACAGACGGACGGACGGACAGACAGAAATTGCTATATCGACTCGGCTATTGATGCTTATCAATAATATCTACACTTTATGCGGACGGAAACGATTCCTTCTCTGCGTTACACGCATCCACTTTACCAAAAATACAATATAACGTTTTACTGTTCGAGTACGGGCATACAAAATATTTTTTTTTTCTGGATGGAAGTATGATGATAAATCAACTTTAATCAAAATTTCATTGGAATACTGTTCCATTGGGTCTACTCATGAATGTAGAATTTAATCCTGAGAGTTGAGTCAAACCAAATTTAATCATAGAATAGGACAAAGAGAACCACAATACTCTAGTAATCAATATTATTCATTTCAATATGGAATAAACTGTGTACTACGGCTCGGGTTTTCGTGATCTAGATCAGACTTTGACTTTAAGGAAGAATATAAACTATTTGCTTACGCTCCAAATGAAACACCCAGTGCAATTAAAATATAAGTTGAATACTCGTTCAGAATCGTATACGTATTCAGAATACGTATTCAGAAACTTTGCAGAAATTGAAAAGAGGTTTTATCTTGAAGGATACTTACATCGTAATTCTCGGGCAAACCAGGCGGGCCTGGTGGCCCTTGTGGGCCTGCGACCCCGGGCAGACCATCGACGCCTGGCTCGCCCTTCTGCCCCTGCGCACCCTCGGATCCCCGGGCGCCTCTAGCTCCAGGCACGCCGGTGGCTCCCTGCATAAAAGTAACGGAAACAGAGAAGAAAAGAGAAGAGAGGCGGGGGGAAGGAGAAGGAGAATGTCGCCGGCAGCGACAGAGAAATAAATCACATTAGTGGGCGTGCATATAACATGTCCTACGTCCTTAGTGCTACAAGTCTACGTATCTACGTCTACGGTTTCTACAACATTTGGCTACAAGCATTTCAAAGGCCTTGTCTGGGCCAGGGCTGGGCTTGGGCTTGGGCTTTAGCTGGCTGTGTGGCCGATTTACATAATCGTTGCGATTCAGTCCGAGCTCATTAATCTACGCGGGCCCTTGTCCGGGGCTGCGCCCGTCCTGGTCTGCGGTTTGGGGCCAGCGACTTGGTAGGCATTCCACTGGCGTCTTGGATGGGTACACAAAAAATGTGTCTCCGAATGTTCTTAATCTTATGCAAAATGGTCACGCTGTGAGCCATTTGCGTGCCTCGGTCCGTCCGTGCTCGTGCTCCTGTGCTTCTTGTCGGTCTTGTCGTTCCCGATGTTGGGTTGTAGCTGTTGCTTATCGTCGTCTTTTAAATTAATTGCTATTAGTTAAGGGATTAGCAGTAGGGCAACAAAGTTGTCGCAGGAATTTCCGGTATGCGCGCCAGCTGGCCATATTTCTCAGCAAGCGAAGCCTTTGGGACTGGGTTCCAGAATACACAGCTGGGTGGGTCAGCAACGTACTGGGATACTGGCTTAGAAGACAGCGCATTCCCTGCGGTGGGGATAGACATAGGCTGGCATATTTCTCTAGCAGTTAGATGCTTGCGATGGACCGCAGAATGTCTGGCTGGCATACCGCTTTCCTTTTGATGTATTGCAGTGTATTGAAGAGGCTGCGTTCCACAGGTTGCTGGAGTGGCCCAAATGAGGACAGACGTTTTGAGATTGTATGGACAGTGTGGAGCGGCAAGAGTGGCGGAATGAAATCGGTAGGCACTCTGTCTTTGGCTTCCTTTCGCTTTTTGAATAATTCCCAGAGTAATGGACATGAATTCAACATTTTGTACGCCTCTTATATATGTATGTATTTTCGGGTTAGCCTCTCAAACTTTGGCTCTGTTGCGTGATGAGCACTTAAGTGAGTGGAGTGGACTCAAGAAGAGAGTGGAGCATAGAGGCAGAGCCCAGGCAGTCATCTTGTTGTAACATTGTGGACTTTGCCTTTGACCCGCACACACACACACACATGGTAGAAAGAGGTTGAATGGTGGGAGTGCAAGTAAGTGTACACATCACATGAAGTAAATGGAAAGTACAGTCAAGTGTAGTTCACACATACGCACACATAGCCCTGCCGCACACCCACACAACCATAGACACAGACAGAGAGTCTCCCTTTGTGCGGACGTATGGAACTCTTATGGTTGCCAAAGACGTTCTCAGTTGATGAGATAATATAACGAGTAGCACCCGGAGAGTGGATAAGTGTTTAAGCGTGAGCTGGCGCATAAAGAAATTTTCGTTACGTTACGTTACGATTCGTCGTTCCATTTTCATTTTGTCGTTTTCTTCTCGCTTTCTTGTCATCTTTTTCTCTCTCTCTCTCTCTCTCTCTCTCTCTCTCTATCTATCTGTGTGTGTGTGTGTGTTATCCCTATCTTTGGGTGAGTGTGTGCGTTATCGTTTTTTCCATTTCCGGTTACACGCACACAGCCACGGCACACTCCACGCAGATGCACAGTGCAAATTATGATGTTTGACATGGGAAAACATGGGGAGCCCCTTTAGGTCCGGCCAGCCATCAGCCACTCTCACTCTTGAAGATTAGACGATGTGTGTAATGAAATTGAAAATGTGTTAGATTCATGTCAAATATTGCCTTTTAGGCAACCCGTTCTAGCTCGAAATATCTCTAAGCACACACACACACAGACGAAGAGCCGACTCCGTGGAAGGGTAAGAAAAATAATGCTTCTGTGCCCAAGGATATATTAGAGACAGTGAAACCTCTGTGGCTGTACTTACGGTGTGACCAGGGGTACCAGGCTTCCCGTCCTTGCCCTGCGCACCGGGCGCACCGCGCAACGTCTCCCGCAACGACTCGTTGTCCTTGATGGCTTCTAGGATATCAGACGCATTACATGTACATTCGCCAGTGTATTTCTGAAAACGAGACACAGAGAGAGAGAGAGATGGAGATTTTCGTAGGGATCACATTACCGGGGACATGCCAAAGGCAAATATTTCCCAATTTTAATATTTGGATACTCACAGCCCCCGCACTCGATGTCTCCACAAAGGGTGGGTAGGCGGCCGCTTCGCCTTTGGGCCCAGGGGGCCCCGGCGGTCCGGGGGGACCACGTATACTGTCACCCTTTGGCCCGCGCTCACCCTTCTCGCCCTTGATGCCGCGATATGCTGCAAGGATTAAAGCATGGAAGTGTGGAAGTTGCATTAACATATCTCCTAATTGGGGTCCAGAAGACCGTCTGGCACCGCACTTACGTCTCTCGTGCGTGTACTGCGTCTGTCCTGGGGGCTGCATGCCACTGGCGTCGAAGATGTCCGTTGCCTGTGGGACAAAGAGAGAGGAGAACGAAAATCGTTATTGCTTATTGAAAACTCATTAAGACGTGAGTGCAAATAGTTGTTGCATCGATCGATTTTCCCCCGCGCGTACTCCGAGTCCGCCACCGCCTCCGACTCTGGTCCGCCTGGCACTGTGCCAGAGCCAAATTAACTTATAACTAAATATAAATATTTAATTATGCAAAGTGCAGCCGGCAGTCGACCCCAGGCGTGTTGACCCACACTGACCGATTCTGGCCAGTTTTATGGCTCTTTCAAGAGCACTGTCAATAGCAATACCAAAACAATGCAAACGAATTTCTCTTGGAGAATCACACTGACATTTGCTCCATTTAATTGAAATGTTGAACACCCCAGACTAACCTCATCGGCGGACGACCAAAAGTCATCGTTTAAAAGATTCACTTCCGTAGACTCTTCGAAGATGGATTCACCCTTCGGACCAGAAAGAACAACACAAAGTGGGGGAAGGGAGGGAGAAAAGTAAAAAATATAGTGGGAAAAACAAAAATGTTCAATAATAAATTCATTGGATAAAACATACCGCTCCAGAACCATCTTCGAGAAACGAATCTAGATCCTTCAAAATAAAAATACAAATTAAAAGAAATCAAAACAAAATTACAAGCAAGCCAAAAAATAATAATAAAAAATAATAGCGAATATGTACGAGGATTTTTGTCTCATTTTGTCTCATTATAACTAAATACGCATCATTTTTAATTAAATAAAATTTCAAATAAAATGCACAAACTTAATTTTGGATGAGATTTGAATAGTAGATATATTCCCTTGTATGATATTATGCTGCTAACAATGGTAATACCATATCGCAGGTGTAAACGGACAATGCATGGCTTCAACTACTCCTATTTTAATATTCTGATGCCTCTGACACTCTGTACAGCATTTTGACTTTAGACCGCATAGATTTAATTTGCATGCCAGAGAGAGAAGTGTATCTGATTACACACACACACACATCGGAGTATTGTTTGCAGTATTCTCCAATAAATATGGTACGCCCGAAATCCAATGCAAATCTTCTCTCACTTGTGTGGACATAATGCAATTTTAATGTAATTTATCAGATAGTATGATAAGATGATTTGCCTGGCTATTCATTAATTAATTTAAATCCAAATCATTGCATTTCATCCGGTTGGGGTTCTGTGGCTTTCCGTGACTTACCGCTGCAGTTGGGGCCACCGTGGCCTTTGGGGGCGGCATACATGTGACGTTTATGGCATCGGGATTACCATAAACATTGATTTTTTCTAAATAGCCCTGCGTGGAAATATTTGTATAGCATTTAAAAACAGTATCCGCATACTTCAATCGCATATATAGTAATGCGAGCGGAATAATTTTCGAAACGCTTTCCCATCGAGCAGCACCCACTATCCCCACAGACACTCTCCACATGAATACATAATAAATCAATCAATTTGTATGGCATTTAAATATATATGTACATATATCTATATGTATATGTTATGTTTATGAGTAAATGGGTTGAGCTACCACTATGTTCAGTGTTGATAAGGCAACTCCCATGACCACTCCCCATCCCCATCCCCATACCATTACCGAGAGACCCATCGTAATTGCTGCAAATCGAAATTTATTATTGATGTTAATTTGCAACAGTGACTGCCACCGACTGGACCCGGGGCCGGGGCAACTAATGTGCCGTGGTTTTGGATTTAGAATTACAATTAAGCATGCATATTTCACATTAGCTCGGTAGCCCGTTAGCTCTGGATCGGTAGCTGGGCAAACATCCCTGCTCCTTGAGGTTGGTCTGAACCTGAACAGAGACAAGCAGCAGCAGCAGTTGGAATGCTAACCGCAGATACTAAGTGCTGCATGCAGCACACATACGATATATATGGGTATGGGGACACGGACAAGGAGTACGCAGCACCGAGTATAAACTGCAACCAGTGGCAAGACAATGAGCCACCAACAATGCGCACAAAAGCTGATCCTGGACCCTTCCCATCCCCCGCCCCAGACAGACTCACTTCCCAGAGATAGAGACACAAATGCTCAATGCACATTTGCCGTAAACCCTCGTCCTGCAAATAAAAATGGCAGCAAACACTCAGGCGCAGAACCAGAAGCAGGACCAGGACCTGGCTCGGGACTAGGACTAGGACCAGGATTCAGGCGCAGACCCAACTAAGCCACCATAATAGCAGTCAGTTATTGTTGTTGCTGTTGCTTTTGCTGCTGCTGCTACTTCTGTGAATGATAGTAATGGCCGAGGAGCTTTTATGCTGCTGCTGCTGTTGCTCAGTTAAAAAAGTTTTGTCTGAGACGCTAACTCGTTGAATTTCGGGTTAAAAGCGTGCTGGCAAGGCTCACAATGGCTTAATATGCGCCCAAGCGGAGGCAGAAACACATAATCCCAGCCCAGAATTCCCCTGTTTATGCGCACTTCAAAGCTGAAATGTCCAAAATACGAACCAGAGAGGAATCAATCCACTTCAATCCAAAGCAAAGAGTGTGCAAAAGATTCGCCATCAATTAAATAGAATTATTTCGATTGCGGTACAACTGAATTTTTAATTTAGATGCAATTTGGGGAAGCAGCTCCATCCTCTCCCTGCAAATCCACAAAATCCACAAAATCCACGAAATTTCTTAATTTCTGCGCATAAACGAAACCACACACACACAACACATAACAGAGCGAATCAGATAGAGAAAGACAGAGTGAAAGAGAGGTAAAAAGGTAGATAGGAAGGTATGGAGTACACACACACACACACACACACACACGTAGCCCATCAATAGACATTGAAGTGAGCATTGTCCGCCGTATAGCTTGTTGCTGTTGTGCCATTGAGCACGGATATTAAAGTTTTCGCTTTGTTTCGGGCTCGGGCTCTGCTCTGGCTTTGCTTTGTTTTCGGGCTAAGAAAACTATGCGCGCTGCTAAACAAATGGCAAACCGGCGAAAATCACTGGACGAAGAGGCAGAGCATGAAAGCAATGTCCGTGTCCGTGTCCGTCCGCATCCGTGTGGCCCAGTTTCCATTTCAGCACGTGATTTTGGCCAAGTCAGGTGTGTACTTGTTATTGTGTGTTTGTGTGTGTGTGTGTGTGTGTGCTGTGTGGGGGCCAACAAAATTAGCAGCAAGGAAATTCACTTGAAACGGAAATTAAGTAGCAGGAAGTGGCATTTTTGGGCGGCATGAGCCCCCGTCGCGTTGGCTGTCCTTGCCGTTAGCCCGGGCCCTCATTATTACCTGCATTGTTTGCCCCCAAGTAAATCGACAGCAGTAACCATTACGAATGGAGCTCCTGGAATGCACTCTGCCGACATTTTCCTGAGAAATTCCTTTTGCGAGCACTAAAACTACATTCAGGCAGAGGGTCTCAACTCCTTGACTCCTCCTGATGGCCATTTTCGGAATGCAAAGCGAAAAGGCTTATTATATTCCATACCAATCACAAGCTTTTAATTATACAAATATAAATAAAATATTTACTGTGAACTGTGTAGCGATAAAACGTTAATTAATTGATTAAATTGTACATAAAGGGACAAATTAAGTATTATTTAGCCCTCCCAACGCCGCCCACGAGAGGTGCTTTCACTGAGCAAGTTCCTCCATTACGAGCTATCCCTTATTTCCATGTGAATCTGGCAAAGGGAAAACTATCTCTACATCTCTAAAAGGACTTAACCTCGGCAGCAATGAGAAGAACCCTTTTCGACTGATTCTCGAGCACGACAGAATCCGGGGCGATGAACTGATAAGAGACATCAAAGCTGCCCTTTTCCACATTGTGGAATATTGTGCAATGGCAACAGACTCAGTCGGACCAACGAAAAGGCTTATATAATTGGGACAAGGTACTAGGGACGGGCAGAGGTGGAGGTGGAGACAGAGCTGCGGATTGTGACAGAGGGTCAAGCGCAGACAAAGAAAAGGCCGTTGCCATTGCTTGGCTTGGCTTTTAAATAACGAAAATCTGGCCGCGGGGCAAGGGGCCGCGGCAGGAGCAAAACATTCTCTTTTCTCTGGGCGGAATATGATTTTCAGTTTAGGTGAGCGTTTAGTTTAAATAGTGTCAGACCTAGTTGGCCTAAGACCAACGAAGCCACCGAAGGAAGGGGCAGGCGGTGCAGGCCGTCTCTGCAGTGGCAGGTCGGTCAAGTGGCGCAGAGCTCCGAGTGGCATGAGCAATTAACTGAAAGCTGCATGTGCACCGGCATGGGGCAGGGGGGCAGGGGCATGCATGTGTGGGCATGTGTGTTCGGGTGCCTGTGCATTTGTTGTTTGCTCAGTGCCGCACATAATTAAGGCCAGAAATGAACTGAAATGCAAAAGAAGCGGAGCAAGGACACAACATGCCACTAAAGCGAGAGAGCCAGAAAGGACTATCGCAGGAGGCTGACTACCGTCAGCAATTGCGGCAATACATATGTATGTATATTTGCGTAGCATCGTGGCAGGCATTCATTGCCTAGCAATGAGCCGCCAGACCAGACCAGACCTTTGCACTTGACAAGGGTCGGGCAGCGTATGCGTACGAGTATTGAAAATAAAGCAAATAATACGCAAATCGTTGACCCTTTTTCATTTGGCAAGTCAGAAAGGTGGGCCCGACCTTTGTGTTGGTTGGTTTTGGAATGCCAGACACGTTTCAGATATCCACAAAAACTGAAAAGGAATAAGAAATAAGAAAAGGGACTCTGCAACTGTTGGCCCACGCAGCTCTGCGGCTATCTGGCAATTTGTCAAAAATGTGTCAATAATAGAGATCGATTGTGGGCTCTTAAAAATTAACCGAAAATGTATTCCAAATGGATTATGTGAGCACAGAAGCCAGGTCGCTTCTACGATGGGTAAAATACCCTAGAAGTAGACCAGTGATACCCTAAAACTAGGTGTCGAGATCGGCTACTTTGGCAACTTTTTCCCAACGGAAACAATCTAATTTAATAGTTTAGTTTATGCACTTCCTACCCCACAGTTTTAGTCATCCTCTTAGGTTTTAAGCCAAACGCCAGTTTGAACTCTGTCTTCGGGTATGTTAAGGTTAAGTAGTCTTAATTCCATTCGACTCCTTGTTTCACGTTGCCGTGTTGTTTAAGTTACATTTTTAATTAAGCACAAATATTTAATAAGTGAAGTTTATGGCATGCAGCGACAGCAAAAAACAAAACAAAACAAAGCTTTAAGCATTAAGATTACCATAAACTTGTTTCCGCTGCTGCTGCTGCTGCTGCTCCTATGCCCTATCCCATTATAAGCCCCAGTAAGTTGCATTGACAATCCAAACAAACAGCATCCACTAGACCTAATCAAAGCTCTATATATTTAGCTATCCAAATCACATCTAAGTAACTAAAAGTATCTAAGAGTAATAGTTCTGAAACTTAGGTTAGGGTATCAATGCGTCGCCTTTATGTTAATTAGCTTCGCCCCTTTTGTCTCTTTTTTGCGTCCGTTGTTGTGCAGTGCGCTCTACCTTTTACATAACAGCATGAAAGCAACAGCGAAGAGAACAACAGCGGAAACGGATGTATATATATTTTCGTCTGCTCCCCCGACAGAGTTGGAGTCTCCTCTCTGGCTTGTGCATGTGCGGCCATTTGTTAGCTAACAGCTCCAGCCAGACCCCAGCTCCACATGAATAGCTGTACAAAAGTTATGCCCAAGTTAATAGATAATTAACCATGCAAATTGTCGCGCAACAGTTTACAAATATCGTCGGTGTCATCGTCATCGTCAGTGTCACATCGTCATTGCTGTCACTGGCAACATGCGTAAGCACCTTTCGACTGCGGCTGATTAAAATGCCGAGCCCCAAGAGCGAATGCCGTGTGCCTTGCTTCTGCCCTGCCGTACGATGAGTTTCAGGTGTGTGTCTCTGGTCTGACTTGGGGGTCTGTGCGGGTGTCTGTCTGGCTCCGGCTCTGGCTCTGGTTCTGGCGTGCGTTCAAGGACAAAAGAATTAACTCTAATTACTTTGTAATGTTGATTAAGACCCGTTAGAGGCATTAAATATGTAAACGACATTCTGTCATTTTCAGCATATTTTCGTGAATATGTGTGTGTGTGTGTGTGTGAAATCACGATTATGTATGAACTATATTTCAGAGTTATGTTATGCCAGTTTGGCGCCTGTCTGCCTCCTGTGCTGCTCCATCCTGGAGTTCACTTGTAATGGGGCAGGAATTTGGCTTCAATTAAGAGACAGCCAAAAATGTTCAGCAAACAATTTGAAACTCAATTCATTGGAAGGTATCTCCCTATTGCCAAATTTAATGGAAGAATACCACAAAAAGGCCGAATTTAAATTCAACTTTATGGCCACGAACGACAGCCGGACGACAGCCGGACAACAAACAAATGCCAGAGTCGGCGAGTCGGAGATATCAGGCCTGGACAAGGTAGTCCGGGGCTGGCAGCTCTGGTAGCTTGTAGCCAGAAGGTGGACTGTGGGTCATGGCATAGTTTCTAAATCACTTTCTGACAGCCGTTTCGGCCCTCACCCAAAGGAAACTCCAAAGCAACAGCGAACAGAAGCGAGGATAACAATCGCTACGTCAAAAAGTTGCGCACTTTTTGTAATTTTATTTTATTTCCGTTTAAATGCGTGCCGCTCTCCCCTGCTTTCCGACTCGATTTTAAAGCTAAATTATAGCTACATAAAATTTTTACGGCCCTTTTTTCGTGGTGGGGGAGGGATATCCGAAGGGCTGCCGAGGGCAGTGGCGGCCAGGTGCAGAGCCTTAATTCTCTGTGCACTTGACTTTCTGGCTCTTTTTTGACACTTGGCGGCCGTTTCGCATTTTATTTGATGCCCATTTTCATTTTCTCAGGTGTGTGCCTTTTTTATAGTAGTTTTCCCAGTTTTTTCCAGTTTTGTTTTGCATATAATCAGAATAAATTACTTTGCACATTTTGCGGCACATAAATAATTTAAGACAAAGTCGCATCAAAGCGCAGGGAGCAGGCATACATACCAACAGATAAAACCCGAAACAGGCACACACTACACTATACACACATACACATATCCCCCACAGTATCCCCCCACCCCACTGTCCGTGTGCAGCGGCCAGAAGTGACTGTCTAAATAGAGGCAGAGAAACGGAAACGGAAATGGAAACATAAACTGAATCTGAATCTGGAGCGGAGAAGGATAAGGGCAGGGAATATACAGACGGAGAGAGCAGTCAGGGGACCCAAAAAAAAAAAAAAAAAACAATGAGACGGCAAATGCCAACCGCATAGTGACAGATTTTTTTTAATTTAGCTAAAAACCTACGACTAATTCTCAAACGAGCTGACACAAATCTCGAAAAGTTTTTGCGACAACATTTTTGCAGAGCCTGCCTGCCTGTCTCTCCGACTCTGTCACGAGTTCCTCCCATGTTGCAGGCTGTTTAGCTGGGGAAGCACATATGTATGTACAATACAAATATATATATATACATATGTAATATTAGTAGTGTATGCATCTGGCGCGCCCTTCCAAGTAGGCTGTTCTGGAAAAACGCTCTTCTTATGGGGGTTTCAGGGAATGCGGCTGGCTATGAGTTCTATAGATAGGCAGAATTAACTGAATTTTCTATTTAAAATCTCACATTTCATTAAATAATCAGTGGGCACCACATCAAGCGTCATTGCCTCGTCATCTATCTTTGGAATAAACATAATTTAATCTCATTTGTTGCGTACCTTGTTTCGAGCTATCTCAAAAAATATACAAAACCAACAGATAATTTTATGTACTACATATAAACATTTGTATGCTAGTATATTACGACTGTTAAGTACCCTTTACTCATGAGCATTAGGAATAATATTTTAAATTAAGACAAAAAATGGGGAAATTCTGCTTAACTTTTCAATCTTTTTTTTTCCATTTATTTTATATCAAAAAAAACAATTTAGCTTGAGCCGTATAATTTCGCACATTTAAATTACATTTTTACTAAAAAGAGATCTGTTTATAAATATACCTTCTCAAGAATTTATTTAAGGTAAAGCTGCGTCAGAAATACTTTCGTGTGGCATACATAATATGTATATCCAACCAAAGAGCTCATGAGAACCACTAACATGTTGTGCACACGGGGTGCGCCGAACATAAATAAAATAAATAAAACGTACACAACTTGTTCCTAGAAATACCAAAAGATTTAATTGCTATTTCGTATTTACCTTTCTGGGATGATAAATAACAATTATTAAATATACAAATATGAAACAGCAATCCGTAAGTAGCAGCTAAACAGTTTTATTTCACATATATAGTAGTACTTTAACCATATTTGTGATACCTCTGGTTTTCTACTACGAGTGCTGGGTACAAACAGCATTTTCAATAATGAAATTTGTCATAATCATTTTGTATTTTTGGTTTTGAGACTTTCTTTAAACAGATTTCTAAGTCCAAAGTCCACCACACAGAGTCACAACGCTGCGAATGCCAAATGTGAGCCATTCTTTGGAGAGTTATCCTGCTGGCTATGAACCAAAATAAGCAATGAAATAGCAACTATAAAACATGATCACAGTCAAGTTACCTCCGATATTTATTTCGGAAAATCAATCGAAAAATGTGACACAACAAAGACCACACCCCACCCCCCAGCTATTGTCCCTCACACCAAATATTAGTTTGAAGTAATTCGATTTCAGTCACAATGGAGACAAATAAAATCCAAAGTATTTGCTCGGAACAACCGGAGATGTCAGGCTCGTATCCCTTTGGGGTCTCGCAGGTGCGCGACCTCATTCAGGAGCTGCTGGGCCCCCGCACAGACTTGATCCGGAAGATCGCTTGGACACAAATGTTACCCGTGACTCGAGACGAATTCGGTGGCTACTTCGACGACTGGTGGCCGGACTACACGATCTACTCACAGGCCCATGCCATCACGGATATGAACGTGAGTAAGCCCCAATCTAAATGGCATTTTCTGAGCTATACATTTGCAGGGTTTGCTGGTCTACACGCAGGACGCCCTGAAGGGCATGCCCAACGACCTTGAGCTAATCTCCGGAAAGTTCCAGGCTGCGTATAAAAGATCGAAGCTCAATACACGGGACAGGCGCAATCGGAATCGCGTCATTAACGGCCTCATCAAGGACATTATTATCTTTGTCAGAAACGTGGATCGCCATTGCCGGAAGATGCTCGACAAACGACGAGCCTACTACGAGCAGGCCAGTCTGTCCAAGAACACCTCCGATCGCGTCCAACTGAAGATCTTTGATGAGCAGAGCTTCATCCAGCTGCAGACCAGCATGCGAAGCCTGGAGGGGTTCCTGCACAACTTCATCTGCCTTTTTGTGACAGAGGCGGAAGCTGAGGTCGATGCCGAGTTTGGGTCCGAGGAAAAGATAGGCATGCTGCAAGTACCAGCTCCGCCCCCGCCACCGACCAAAGCCAAGGCACGACATTAAGCCACCCGATCAGGAAGTCATCTTGTCGCTTATTCCCAAGCCATTGCCACAGCCATCGTTTCTATTGTACTCGCAGACAGGCTCAGACAGGCCCAGGGACCCGAGCAGCGGTAATAAAGAGTTCGCCCCCCAGTGTATTGGAGTATCTGGGAAAGCTTTTCATGCTTCAAAGTCAATATACTCGTGTGCTAGTGTGCCATGTGCCGTGTGCAGGGAGCGAGCACAGTTTTAAAACGGTAAGTATGCCTTTCAGTTACGTGGTCGTGTGTGGTGACACACTTACTCCTCCACTGAGCCTGGCTGCAGGGGGGTTGGCTTGTCAATGGGCTGTTAGTTGCTCCGAGCACAGACGCCATTCAAGCGGAAATGCAGCACCGAAACCCTGCGCCGAGCAACCGGCAAACGGGCAACCGGCAACGAAAAAAATAAAGAGCCAGAGGCAGAAACCTCCATGTGAAGTGTGTCATCAGTTTAAGGTTTTTGTGGGCAGCAGACACATACTCGTACACCCAGGTACAGCACCCAGGACCAGGACCAGCACCAGAGCCAGCCAAGGACCAAGACCAGGCACTCTCACTCTCCCAGCCAGCGCCAGCACAGCCCGTATTTTCATAATAAACAAATGGGTTGTATGGTTGGTTGGCTTAACTTTTGGGCTGCCAGCAAGTCGCAGATAGCAGACAGCAGATACTCGTACGCGCAGAGGAGTCGGTTGACGTCGACAGCCACCGTATTTGTTAGCACAAATCAGTGCTATTTATATTGTGGCCAGGGGCTGCTTCTACCCCACCCTCTCCCAGAGACATCTACTGCTGGCTGCACTGTGCGTAGCGTTGTCAACACGCTTGCCAACTGCAGTTCGGGCTCCATCCAATTTGCCGGAGAAGCCACAGGGCTGCAGCACAGCAACACAGAAGAATGGTTGCAAAAGTCGAGAATGTTGCATACTTTGCTGCACTCGCAGCAGAAAGTTCACGTCACGCAGGCAACATTAACATGCTGCTTATCGCTGATATGCAGTGAACGGGGGAATGTTTCAGCATGGGGCACTGTGCGGCAACTTCCGTTGCATGCTGTCAATGCAACAAGTTAAAGTGGGGAGGGAGTGGGGACGGCCCGGAGCTCTGGGAATCTGCCAAAACTTTGTTGTGCCTATCACACTGTCAGAACCGCAAAAGTCATGCGAAAGTTGGCACACCCGAGCCCAAAGCCGCCACTCTGCCATCTCCCTATCTGCACCATCGACATTGGACTGGCGGAGGGACGGATGGGGACGAGCCCAGGGCCACAGTCACCACAAACAAAAGACGGGGCGCATCGTCCCCAAACTTGTGGGTTGCGGCCAAACAAAATTTATTATGGACGCTTGGCGGGGCGTGTCGTCATCGACTTCTTCGACTTTGACTTCGATACTTGCTATACGGCTGCTACGTGGGTGCGTACTTCCATTTACCATTTGCCCTCTGCCCTTTGCCAGTGTAGCTAACATTTAGAGTGCCATGCTGCGCTTTAATAAAATATTATCATAAACGTAACGGAAGCTAGTTCCTCATATGCGTTACGAGCACTCCCAGCCCTCACAAATAGGAATACGAGTAGAAGTAGAAGTACGAGTACGGATACGGGTACACGGGTATGTTTTCTCTGGTGGCATGCGAAAGTTTCTGCTCCTCCTGCTGCTGGATAGCAGGGGTATAATACGTTTTCATAAATCAAATGAATGGAGAGCTGCTCAATATTTAATGTCCTGCCCGCCTGTCGGGATTTCTGTACCCCTCAGCTATGTGAGATTATATTTGGAATTTTCTGATGTACGACACACGACACTCATGAATATGGAAAATATATTTCCTTCCTGCTGTTCCGAGTAATAGTGGTACGGGCATTTACCTAGAGTTTATTAACTATTAATTGTATTATATACATATATAGTAGAAATATTTATAGTAAAACAGAACAGAATCTAATCCAACTTTTATTGGATTTTCTATATCCATGCAAAAGTCTGTTAATACTTTGAAATACTCGACTAATTTACCATCTCATGCAGGTTGTAGGGTAACTCCTGTGCGACTACCAAAATTATTCCTATTCTTCACTTTTTCCACGCTGCACTTTGTTTCTGGGTTAACTCGTTACTCTCGTCCCCAGCTCCCATCTCCCAGTACCCCCTGGCTGGCTCCCAGGCCAGGCTCCCCTACTCCACTGCTCTTTCTCTGGCATTCGGATATTTTCATTATTTATTGCCAGCCCCCCGGTGCAGCGGGAAAATTCAACTGCTTGCTTACACGTATACGCCAGTATGGCAGTATGACTAGAAATGTCTGGGAAAATCCAAAGGAATGCGCTGCCTGTAGTTCTTTATTGCTCAATCGAGATGGGGGAGTTAATGGTAATGTTTGGCTACTATGTTACAATTCTGCAGAAATGTCGATGTAATCTACACTTAAGGGAAATATACCATCTACATGTGCATCTACATATATAATCTTTACGACCTTCAAAGCTTATTATATGAGCTTACTACTCTCGTGACTGCTTAGTTAATATTCACAATATACAATTCAGACTTTGATGGTTCGAGGTCTTTTATCTGTCTCGAAGATGAAGCTCATTAGGCTGAATTACCCCCGGCCAACAAACAGAAATCGACGACAACTAACACAAAGGCTGGCAGGCAGGTCATAAATGTCCAAAAGACTCTCAACGAGTTGATCGGGGGCTTGCCATACGCCACACGCCAAATGCATTAGCTATAATTGGCTTCGACTAATTTCGCTTTTGGGTAATTAGGCCCTAATGAAACCTAATAGACCTTGCTCTTGGGTTTGCCAACCACACGTCTAAGCCGCAGGAGTTACAGGGAATCAGTCAGTAAGCCAACTGGCAACAGGAGGCGACTGCCACTGCCACTGCCAATGACAGCGTCAGCGCCAGCAACGGCAACGGCACCGGATAACCACATCGTATTAAACATCGACAAATTGCCTGTCAATCCACCTGTAATTTTTATAAATTTCCAATTGAGAGGCAGCTGCCAGCCAGTTTGCTGCTGCTCTTCCTTCTCCAGGTCCCTGGCACTGTGCTGCGTTCAGTTTCGTGTCGTAATTAACGGCAGCAGAAGAAAGTAGAGAGTAGTAGCAGCGGCGACAACAACAACAACAGCCACCTCGTCGTCACACCGGGCCTTGGTAATGGAAGCTCCTGCTAATGAACCCATCGACGACGCCTGTTGGCGTGCCAACGGGAAGGCAGACAGCGGCAGACACGGGAAGGCAGCATGCAGAAATGACTTTATTAACAGCCTTGCCCCCCCCCCCCACATACATCCCACCTGGCAGCAGTCCTGGCAGTGGTGCTGTTACCCCCCCACACTCTTATTTAGATTTTTATTGCTAAACTTTGTTTCTTTGGTTTCTGTTTCTGTTCCCACTGATGTTGTTGTTTGCTCTCTTCCCTTTTCGCTTTTGCAACACACATTTGGCAGCAGGCAACAAGCGAGAAAGATGGAAATAAATGGGGAAATACGAGGACCAGTAGAAGCCACGACTATGTTTCCATATCGAAGTCAGCCCGTTAACGACGGCTGTCGACATTCACTCCGCTCCTTCGCATGCGACACTTTGAATGTTTTAAATGGTTTTTTATTGCCTCGCCCTCGTCCTGTTGTGCGGTTTGCCTTACTCTGTTCACCGTTCTCCGTTCACCGTTCGCTGCTGCATAAAATTAGTTTAATCACTGTTTTCAGAGTCCAGAAATGGGGACAGGGGGCACTGGGAGTGGGAATGGGAGTGGGAGTGGGAGGTGTCGCGTTAGTTGAAGCCAGCCAAACCCATAAGTAAGCGTAAATAATGTCAAAGCAGTGCAACTATATATGGAAGGAAAGGCCACATCCCCTAGCTGCGGGTGTCAATAGAACAATTAATAGGGCGTGCTGACAAAATTAGCACAACAATTATGCAGGTATTAGTCGAAGTTTGCTCTAAATGGGGGGCTGGCACTCGGTGGCGTGGCTCCTGGGGGAAGGTGGCAAGGGGTAGGGGCAACAATGTTATAATCAAGAAAAAACTTATACTAAACCAAGAGAAGGGAATCATTTGAAGTAACTGTACTGATAAGGAGTCAGTGTAAAGACTCATACAGTGGCAACTCTGTGGAGACATAATACTAATATTTATCAGTTTTATGTATGTATTTTAGCCACTGAAACATTGTTGCAAATATAATAATACTATTCTTTGGAGTTTTTACTTATTTTTTACTCCACATCGATTGGTGGATTTGAATACGAGAATACTTTTTCTACGCAGAAACTCTTCAAGGAATATTATATATGAACATCTATTTAAAATAAAATCAAACAAGTTATAGGAGAAAACAATACTATTATTTGTCTATGTACCATCCATCGTTGAAAGGAATCCGCAATATCCTGAAAGGAAGCACTACGTATGCGTCGTGTGTGCCCCATTGCCGCAAACTTGACCCCCAACTCGTCACATGGTACATACATATAGTTAAGTGTGTTCAAGGGCGATGGGACTGGGACCCGTGTCAAACTTATCAATTTATCTTGTGACCTGGCGGCGGCTACAAAATGCTTATAATGTGCTCTAATAATTGCAATGGGTTCGGCGTCCCGCCTCGCTGCTGGGCTTCGGCGACAGGTGTGCTCGACCAGGGCGAAATGGTCTGCTGTCATGAAACATTTGTCACAATAAACTTTATTTGTTTCCGTGTAGTATGTGGGACTATGCTTTATTTGCTCTTCGCTCGCACTGACTGCGAGCATGTTTGAGAAGGTGTGGAATGTGTGGGAGTGCGTTTAAAAGTTTCACCACCCCCTGCCCCGTGCAACTTGTTGTGGGTTTTGGTTGTGGGTTTGTTTGCAATGTGCGTGCTGGACGCGCATAAGCCGCGAGACAGCCATCCTCAGTTCTGTGTTCCAGTCCCAGCAGGAGCACAGCATAGCAATCCCCTTCCAAGACACCTCAGAGGGGTGACATTTGTTTGCATTTGCAGGGGACAGGATGTTGAGCATTTAGCATTACACACACTACACAATTTGCAGTGCTTAGAACCGCAAAGTGGTCAGAACGGAGACAGAGACGGACACGGACACGTGTTGATTATAACTATAATTAATTGGCCAGTTCTTTTTAATTAGTTAGAAATGTCATTAGTTGGAGCACAACTCAAACCGGTTTCCCTTTTTGGGGGGACCAACAGGAAGGGGTTCAACTCATTTACCTGTATCCTAGCTGCCACCCGCTCGCCGTTGTAGCGGTTGGGATTGAACCATCCCTTCGTGGAGCCCGTGACGAGCACGATGCCGAGCAGGAAGAACAGAATCAGCGCGGTAATCACGAGTTTCGCACGCGTCGATATGACCATTGCCATTTTGTACGATATTTACACGTCTCCTCTCGCTATTTTTCAGGAGCAGTACTACTACCCGTGTACTACGTAGCACTTGGGGGCACAAATACGGAATCGGCGCGCGAATAAACGAGAAATCGAAAACGAGGAACCGAACGGAATAGCGACGAGTCGAATCGAATCGAATTGCCTGAAAGAAAATGCATAAATTGGAATATTAATTAGCTGGCGGTGTGGGCGAATCGGGCTGCTGCTGCTGCCACAATTGCCACAACTGCCACACAAATGGTTTGGTTTGGTTTGTCGTCGAATGTATTTGAGCCGGTCACTTGGGCTGTAGTGGACTTTGGCTCGGAGATTCGTTTAGTTCTTAGCTGTGATGCTGAGTTCGATACCAATGTGTTGTTGCCACCGATGCCTAATGGCTTTTGTGGTAAGTATTAAGTTCGCCAGCAGCTCCCCCAAAAGACGATGGAAGGCCCCCAGGAAGGAAGGAAGGTGCTTGCCTTGCCACAAAGCGTTTTTGTACACATGCCACAAGCACACACACGCACACGTACGCACACAAAAGGGAGCCTACAGCACGCCCCCTTACCATGCCCTGGAAGGGGCCCCCACCCCCACCCCCACACTCACACTCACCCACTTCCTGTAAACGCTACAAATGTAATACGTTTTATTTAATTCTGCTTCTCTCTTTTTCCCGACGCTTGTCAGCATTTTCTCACTGATTTGCGGCGCAGAGGGTGGTGGTGGCGGCTGGAAAACATAACCGAATACGAGAAAACCAACAGCCACATGGACTGCCTGATACCCTGTACCGTGTGGAACGTTTTATCCAAGACATTCTTTGAAGAAGAATAAATGTTGGTTCGATATACCCTCTCAGCGACACACGCAACAAATGAGGGGGGTGTCGGGAGAAGCAAACTTTATGAAAAGTTAAGCTGCCAACAAGTTTATTTGGGAAAAATATTGAATTATAGCAACGTCAAAGGCAAGCAAAAAGGAACGATGAACGCGATTCAGGAGGAGCGAGGAGTAAAGGGAGCCGTACAAATTGGTCACATGCTCTCGAGACGTCTTGGCCCATATTTTTTTTGGGAAACCGCAATAAGGCTAAGGCTCGGGCACGGTTTGCCAGAGGGTTATGTGAGCGTGTCCTTGAGGCGGCGGCGACGGCGATGGCGGCGGCGTTGTTTCCCCGAAAAAAGTGGAAAAGTAAAAGCTAAATAAAAACCGAGCTGCAACTTTTCAACCTACATAATTGCGGCGAAAGTTGGCTTTACATCCTCGTACACAAAACATACCCAGAGACAACCTCCGAGTACTCTACCACTCACACTCACCCCCTCCATCTCGCTCTTTCCCTCTCTACCAGCAACACAACGCATTACGTGGCTCAGAAAAGTATGCTACTGCCAGCGCATAATTACGATAATCGTGTCAGTCTAGAGGCTACGCTACGAGTACCAGCAGCGTCCACGGGCTCAGGGCCCCACCTTGAGACTTAACACCCGGTCGGGGCACGCCCATGCCTTCTTCAGTGGCGGGGGCAACCAGTTATTGAGTCAACGAGTCGGCGGTGTAGCACAAACTTTTTGTACGCGCCCAAAAATGAAAGCCAAAGTAAACTTTTTTATGCCAAGTCAAGCGGCTGCGGGCCGCTCTTGCTCTTGGCCCTGCTTCCATTTTCAGCTAAGCCTCCTTATACTCCCCCGCTGCCTCCTCAGCCACCTTGTGGCATTCTTCACGCAGCATTAAAATTCTGCGACTGCAGGCTGCTGAGCCCAGTCCTAGGACTAAGGCGGAGACTGAGACTGCGGCTGAGACTGAGACTGCGGCACACAGGCGGCGCTGTTTAAGCTTAAAGTTTGACACGGTTCAAGTTTTCTAATGAAATTACCTTCTTCTTATTCTTATTCTTATTCTTATTCCTCTTCTTGTTCTTAATGAAAAGGGGCAAACTTGCGGCACAAAAAATGGCGCTGGGGCCGGCGGAGTACGATAAGAAATTTATTCTGGTATCTTCTCCAAATTAAGTACACAAAAATGAGTAACGACTTTTGAAGTTGTCATGGTAGCTGAAAAGTTAAATGCGACCGTAAAATGGACCGAAAAAAAAAACAAGAGAATAGTTTGGGCCCAACCCAAACCTTTTCGGACATTAGCGCCTAATGAAGATAATGGGCAAAATGTTTAAAAAGGGTTAGGCGCCCCACACCTGTCCCTGAACCAGAAAACCAAGCCTCAGCCCCAGCCCCAAATGCAAACCCAAGAAGAAGAATGTTTTATGTCAACTCATCTCATCTCATGTGGCTTCTATTCTGTTCTGTTCTGTTCTGGTTCTGGTTCTCTGTGTGTGGGCTTCCTTTGCTACGCTTCCGTTTGACATGTAATTTTTAATAAGCACCGTTTTCCGCACAAATTTCCCCTTGCTCTGTGTGTGTGTGTCTTTGTCTGCAGCTATCGCTATCTGTGGCAAGGTTGCGAAGGACGTTGTGGGGGTGCTGGAGCTGGCATACATATGTCACATATGTATCCTTAATACGAAGTCAGAGCCGGGCCAAAACGTCCCTGGAAGAAATGTCTTCTGTCTAACCTCAGGCCTGTGACTTTTGTGAGCGTTTGATCGATAAGCAGCAACTGCCTGACAGCTCCCACTCCCACTCCACAACGTGTGCGCCCATACCCCGTCTATACCATGGGTATATGGTGCACAGTATATGGTTGCGGGACTGCTCCTGCTGATGGGAACGGGAACGCGTGTTCCCAATGATTAAAACGCGCTCATGAAGTCTCTCTCTCTGGCTTAATTAATAACAACCCGAATAATCGGCGTGCTTCTCTGGCCATGCGTCAGTCCCACATATATGCATACATAGATACATATACATACATGTGTATGTATATATGGGAACAGAACTCTGGATGGGGCCTGGATACGGAGGGGGCGGTACTATCAGGTTGTATAATTAAAGACAAAAATTTGCATAATTTATGTTTATTGGTACCGCCCCATTGGTTCCGATGGATTTCCGCCTAGGGGTGGTCATAAAATTACAAAATAATCATAGTTTTTCGTTAGCACCCACCACCGCCCCCCCTCCCATCTTTTGTACCGAAGATCGAAGACATTTCTGTTCAGTTTGCATTTTCTTATGAGGTTTTATGTGTTCGATTCCCTATAATGCGTAGCCCCTTCAGGTTCATAAAATAGGCACCCGAATATGTATCGACTTTAACGACCTGCAGCTACCAGACGTAATAAAAAATCCATTTATGGGCATAAATACAAAAGGTACATAAATACATACATAGGTACGATGTGTATCCGTATATACATTTGTGTTGGGAATAAATTTTCATGGCTGTTCTTCAAGCAGAAATAATTACAGCCAACGAGCTAATTCCATAGTCAATGTACCATAGAGTTCATAACATTGCAATATATAGGCCTGATTCGGAAAATAATAATGATTTGAATAAGGCAATGGTATCTGCTGAGACACTTTATATATATGGCCACTAGACTTGGGGAGATGATGACAATTGATGTGAAGAAAAACTACAAAAATCGATCACTAAACTGCACTAATTTTCTGTTTTTAAATTTATATAATTTTGAAATAATCTGTTTAACGTAGCAATATGAAACAGCGTGCCTGTACGGATGTAAAATTTTCTAAAAATCGACCCCGTATCATTTTAACATGTTCTAACATGAGCATTACGTGACACATTGTACGTGATCCTGGGAACAATACACAGCGAAATATTTATCTATTGACAAGTACGAGTACTATATATTTTCAAGCACTTTTCCCAACGATGACAACGAAGATGAAGTGAAGCTCATGGCAACAAAACCAATTTGAAAATTGTTTAAATATTAGCTGAAAACATTTATCGTTTCAGCGAGGGTTTTGTTTACAGCGTTTTTCTTGGTATGGGGATATATGTACTATCCCAAGTTTAACAAAAGGTTAATCAATGTCTGGCACTGCTCCTAAATGATTCAGAAGCCAATGTGATGTGAATTAAATATTAATAATTTAGTAAAACAATTGCTTTGTTGTCATCCATGGGTCGTATTTCCATATTGTTTGAGCCTCCAATTGCTTGCTGCAAATGGATATCCTGGGTGAAAAACTCGTTTGGGTCGAGCCACTGGATGAGGGCTTAGTCCAAAACTAATTTCAAACACAATCGCGGCACACACAATGACGCCGATTGAAAGGGATTCAAGGGAGAGAAGGAGATTCGGATGGTCAGGGGAGGGGGGATGACCAAACCAAACCAAATATGTAAATACACATTTCAAATTGAATTTGAAATTGTGTCGGCATAATGGTCCTAATATTGCATTATGATGGTAGATTGATAAATTCACCATTCAAAATTACACACAAGTACATATGTATACCCTAAACCTTCTGCCTCTTTGAGGCAGACAGAGCTGGCGATGCCTTGTGGTAGGCAGTGTTGCAAACAATAGCAAAACAATCAGACTGTGATATTTAAATGCATATTAACAATGCACACACATGAATATTTATGATGCAAAAGTGAAAACAAGGCAAGAAATTCACATTTAGAGTGCCAGTGTACACTGGACTGCAGCGTGTTATCTCATAATTTGTGTCCTGTGGCTCGATTAAGTGCAAGTGTATTGCTTGAGAAACTTAATGCGGAAGCTGGGCAGGCCCCCAGGCCCCACACGAGTATGGCATTCCGTGCTTCCATGTCTAGTCTTCGAAGGGTTAACTCTCGCTTCTGGCCAACTTTGTCTTTTGTTTGATCAACCCGATGCCACCGCTCCAAGGACGCCCATTAAAATGAAAGCCGAAGTGAGCTGGCAGCGCCTTCTTGGCAGCGTTTTTATTTAATAAATAAAACGTATTTTCCCTTGCCTTTTGGCCATATGCGGAGCAGGCACAAGGCAAAGACAAAAGGCGGGCGCTCTGCCTGCCACCCACAATAATATATATACGGATATATATTACGTATACGCCCAGTGCTGCTTTAATATGCATATGCACGGAGCAGAGTGGAGTGTGGTGGGTGGCAGGGTGACGAATGGGGGGTGGCGGGACCCGGGTGCCGGGAGTATGGCTATGTCTGCGGTTAGTGACGCGTCGAGGGGCCAAAAACAGTTCTCGCTGGCGCTTTAATGAGTTTGCCATTGATTTAGGCGCGCCAACGAGAAGGCACACAGCCAATCCATGAGGCTTTATGCCACTTTGCCCTGCTGACTGCCTGCCTCACTGCTTTTCTGGCCTGGCCTGGTCTGCCCTGCTCAGTTCTGTTCTGTTCTGTTCTGTTCAGGCCTGGCCCGGACCTCGCTTGTCATAATTTATGCGCGAACCATGTTCAATTTGATGGGCGACATTCCAAACCATTTGTGTGCGAGTGAGTGGCGCATATTGTGGCCCTTATTCCGGCTGGATTCCATATTTACCTTTAAGCCGAACGCATTGGGAGGATTTCACTTTAAAAATTACCGGGATATGCACACGTATGGGGGGATATGGGATATAGTATTGAATATGTTGACAAAAATCACAGATAATTTAATTGCAAATACTTTGCTTTATTTATGCACGCGCGCTGTAAGGTTTGAGTTTTATTCTATAATTTATTGTAAATTGTGAATTATGTATGTATGGTTTTTTTCGCGTTTGCTTTTTCCCGTGATGCTCGTTTGTAATTACAAATGACAGCACATGTTATTGGCTCTCAGTTTTTCTCCACTTCAGAGTTTTTATTTGGTTTTGTGTTATTTTTTTTAAACTGTTTTTCAGGGGCTATTTCTTAACTTTGATGTCCTGCTGTGTGCAATTAATTTACTTTTTCACACTACATGCAGTTTGCAGTTTGCCTTGGCATTGTGCAATTGATTGATTTCCATTCGAACAAGCTTCATGCCACAGTCAGGCAGCTGGTTTGCTTTGGGGGCAGAGTTAAATTCTAGATGACTTGCTCCGGCTTCACCGCGTGCTCTCTGTGCCCCAAAACTGTGGGCAACGAAACTTTTACAACCGGCAGCCGCAACTTGAGCAACGACACAATGACGACGACGACAACGACAACGACGACGACGCGGCGGACAACAAGAAACGTGCAACAGAGTACTATAACAATGGCAACAATGAGAGGGCCGCGCACATGCCACACTAATTGCAAATATTTGTATTGGCTTTGTTACTTATCCCCTAGCCTTACGACATAGTACTGGTATTCTATATATGTATCTGGTTTATCCATAGAGCTGAAAAGTCCTGCTCCGATATGGTGGCTCTGATATGATCGATTGCTGGGATTATGCTGGGGAACAGAACACACTTGTATGGCAGTTGGTCGATGGTCAGTTGGTCAGTCAGTGGAGGAAGTTCAACGGTCGCATTTTCAAACGCTTGCGCGGCCTGTCCTTCAGTTTTGGTCGCATAATTGAACTTTAATTGACTCGATGCTCGATGAGGTTCCGGCTCACTCAGGAGGCATATTTCATTTAGGCGTATAAATCACTTTCTTTTTTGCCGCTCTGCCCACTAAGGGCTTCATGTGCAGTTGTTGCAGCCGGATTAGGAGCAGCAGAAGGAGCCGTAGGACCACCAGCTGCCACCGCACTCACGACGACCGGCAACGACGACGACGACGACGACAATGGCACCGACAGCGACGACAGTAAGGACGAGGATGAGCAGCGACCGCACGGGTTTACAGCAGAGTGCGGCGTCAGCAACAAAAAATGCATCTTAGACGCTGCCGCCTGCCCATCTGAACGGTATGGAAACGCGAACGCAACTGAAAGGTAGACGCACCCGCAGCCCAAGGAGGCCCATCAAATCACAGCAATCTGTTCGTGCCACAGACAACACAAACGGCCTCGTGCCGTGCACCTCGTGAACCCCGGCACTCGGCTTGCTGAATAACCAACCACCGCTGAATGCCACGGGAGAGCCACAGAGAGAGAGAGAGAGAGAGAGAAAGAGCAATCGAGTGAATGCCTTGAGTGAGACTCGGGCCACCGTGGGGTATACGTAATCTGACGCCTTGAGTGGCTGGCAACTTTTGCCGCCAGCTGGCCAAATGGCGCCACTTAGGGGTGACTGGAGTCACTCGAAACTCCCGAGTGGTGAGTGGTGAAAAGCTCGCAGCCTTGTGGCACGGACTTCCACGTTGAAATGGCACTTGAACCGTTACAATTGCTCCACTTGGAGGATTTCAAAACATGCCCCAATCCCCTTGCTGAAATAGATTCCATTTCAATTATTATGCCCCCTCTTACGGAACTAAACAGATGTGTGGTGCGCTCTAGCATTTCGAAAATTATTCCACTGAAATCTGATTAGGTATAGAAATCGAATGAAATTGGCCGCCGACAGACTTACCTCGAACTTTCCACCAATTATGGAGCCCGCCTGGCCAATGTAGAGCGTGGAGGCCGAGTCGAAGACCAACTCTATGGGCTCCCTGGTCACCGGCGTGCTGTTGCGCAACTCACAGTCGTAGTAGAAGGAGACCCTGTCGCTGAGCACCTGGAAGGCAATCGAATTCCACTTGTCCGCCACATGAGCCACACTGAAGCTGGCCAACTTGCGGCCTATGCTCTGGTCGGCCTGCGTGTAGACGAGCGACACATTGTAGCTGTTCTTCACCACCGGCGAGAGATGAACGCCCAGCTGGACAACTGTGTCCAGCGGGTTCACCACGCTGAACAGGTAGCCACCCTTCAGCTGGCTCTGGCGGTAAGTGATGAGAATGGCGAACTCGTACAGCTTCTCTGGCAGCAGCATGCGGTAGGGGGACTTTACGTCCGCCGTCTGCAGGAAACTGCATAAAAGAATAAAGAAGACAAGAAGAAATTTTTTTAACACTTGTTCCTAAGAGGAAGTGAACTTTGGTCTCCTTTGGTTATAGACGTTATAGTATCAGTTGTTCAAAGCTGCCTGAAGCATATTGTAATGAAATCAAAGTGTATAATTTAGATTTAGATATGGACATATAAGGAAATAAATAAAATAACTCCAATAATTAGTTTTTCCACTGCATACTTTCAGCTCAATTGTGCAAGCAAATAATAAGTATTATTAGTATTTTTTTATTATTTGCATTCAATTATTATTAAATTATCGTACCGGAAGGCGGGAAAGCCATCCTTCAGCCTCTCCAAACTCAATGCCCGCAAATTGATTGTTGTTCATGATGTCCGTCAGCGTGTACTCGGCAAGGGCATCTGCAATTTATGGGAATGTAGGATAAAAGACAACACTTTAATTATCTATCTATCTGTGCCTAAATTAGATACTGTTTTGGGTATGGAAGGAACCCTATGTCACATAAGGTTTTAAGGCCTATGGTTAAGCCAAAACGATCAAGTTTTGCAATTAATGAAAAAAAAAGACAAAAATTCAAATGAAATTTTTAAATTTGACATCCAACTTTACATGAAAATAATAATTTATTTGTCGTATTTTAATAAAATTAATTTCATGTTAAAATGCAATCTTTTCCAAAATTTTAATTAATTCAAACCAGATTCGAAATTATTTCTACATGAATGCTACATACATATGTATATAGTACATGCAAATTACATGTACAAAAATTAACGGAAAGCCTTGCATACTTTCAAGTTAAAAATTTAAGTATATATCATGTATCATGTAGAAATCATGTCGATATCATGTAGAACTGCTTCTGATCTGCATTAAAATTTAATTAAATAAAAAAAAAAATATATATTATTATATATATCTCCTTGATCGACTGGGATTTTTTAATTATGAAAGCTAATAATAATACATTATGTGAGCTAAGAAAAGCTCACAATAATTGACGCTTTTTATTAACACTTTTAAATCTTTTATCTGTGTTACATATTCTTTTTTAAACACTCTGATACATTTACCTTTAATGGACTGTCCTATTAAGTCAAAGGAGCCTCGGGTTGGAACTAAAAACGTCCAAACCAGGCCCAAAATTAAAAGTGGCAAACGCATCTTGACCAAAGCCACAACACTGCAAGAAATAACAGAGAAAGGATTAACTCATGTTTGTAATATGTAATCAATATATTAATATTTTGGCAATAAATAACTACGAGTGGGAGGAGTTCATGCAAGCGGACACTTTTGCGGCACAATAAGCCCACCGCAGACACCGACACGTTCGCAGTCAGCCGCAATTATTGGTAACACGAGTCGCACTTGACTCGACGGGGAAATTATGTGCGAGCATCCCTCAGGTACCACTGACGACTGCATATTGCAATTACAGTGGAACACAGCGGGAGCCACGAAGCCCCTTGTCCACGCCCATTCCGGGGGTGCACTCCCACACACACATACACCCAAAGGGCAGCCCATCTGGAAGCCACACAACTTTGTTGTCGGTCGTCTTTCGCTCGAAAATTGGCAGAGTCAACCGGGCGTACCTATGCGTCATTCATAAGATCCCAATGGGGCAGAGATCGGCGGCCGAGATTAACAGCAATTAGGAGAGCCGGATCGCTAGATCTTAGGCACAAACGGATGGCAGATAAGGCAGCGGAGACACACCTAGAACCGAAGAACCGAATAACCGAAGACTGTTTGTACTTTTTTTGTCAGCGGCTCTGTGGCAGCTGGAATGTCAGAGATCAATGCCGAAAATTACCCATAAATACACTTTTTGACAAGTTATTTGTGTGGAAACCTTAAAATTGGGCCCACCCAATAAATCATTGTAATCCCAGCCTCAACTCGTTTTCTAATTGCCCGCGACCAAGGGCAACTGATAGACCCATTCAAGTTCTCAGCAAACTTCTTCTGCCTTCCTGTCTGCTGCCAGTCTGCTGTTGTCCAATTCGACCTCTCCACTTGTCATGTGTTCGAATAATCTAGCACAATTAATGGGCGCCAGCTCCAGTTACCCACAGATACAGCAAAAGAAACAGATGTAGATACAGATACAGATACATTTGGAAACTATGCCGCTGACCTCAAATTGTCACTGGACAGGGGCCAACAATTAATATTTATCAAGAATGGCTCTATAAGATACAACATTTCGAATTCGAGGCTCACAACTTTCACGCCGTTTATGTTTTATGGTCTGGAATGCAAATTACTTTCAATTGTGATCATTCAGTAAAAGAGTTTTCATCACTTCATTAGACACAGGCTGACAGTTCAGTGAGCACATTTTGATGATCTTCCAGTCATGCCTGCTGACACATCATAAACCTTGGTTCCCGTTCCCGTTCTCACCACATGGGAAGGAAGCTACCCAAAGATCTGAATCAAATGACAGATCACTACACTGGAAAAAAGCTAGATCCATTCACACTGAAACCCACTGCTACTGCTGCATATTGAAATACTTGGTACTTAGTGGAGGAAACTTTTTGTATATTCGACAACAAAAATTATAGCTTGTTTATAGAAGCTTTTTGTCTTGATTTTTTTTCAACTGTGATGTACAAAAGATGTTTAGTACCCGCTAAAAATAGATTTGTACAAACTTTCTCGAGTTCCTTGTATATTTGGGATTTTATTGTCATAAAAAGCAGCAAATGTGTTATTACTAAATGGTTGCTTTATAAATAGCATACATAGAATATGAAAACAAATGCATAATCATAACTATCTCCATACCATATGCCATGTCTATGTGAAATTGCGTCACGTATCAAAATACCAAAAAAAATAATTACTCGAATCTTTCAACTCAACGACTCAATCTTTCCATTTGCAATACTCTCAGGTACATAAATTCATATGTACATATGTACATATTTACTCGTTATTCCATCATACTCAATTACCGATACCGACTGCGTATGCTAAACATTTGATTCAACAATCTGCCCGGAACACTTAATGCTATCATTGGGCCCAAGACAAAAGTAATACAAATTGAACAATCCCCAAAGAAGACTTTGATTTTCGACACATCTCCGGCCGAGATGCTGCCCGCGTTCGCGTCTCTGAGGCCATCTGAGGCCTTTCAAATCTGAGGGCTTCCTGACATAATGAGGCAACGTTTATGCAGTTCACAGACGTAACACCGCCAGCACGTGCAGCGACGGCGTGGCCAATGTCAAACCCCTTCTGCCCCTTGCGACGATCCATATGCACGCAAGGAATTCTGGGGGAGCCCCAGAACTCTTCGGCTATTTGCTTAGAATGGGCCGCACGTAGCGCCGATTATTTGGGCCCAGCCGGCAAACATAGGCGGGCCCGAACCGGAGTCGGCGACTCGGGGGCGGGGGCCGCCCCATGTAAATGCCCGCGAAAGTGTCGAAAGACAAAACATAATAAATAAGATTCTCATCCATGTCGGCCTGGGGTGCCCCAGGCACTACTTTCATATATTTTTCACTTATAAATTTATGAGTCATTATGATTTCCCGCTTTAAGTTCGCTGCCCGCCGAGCCATATGCAATTCCCAAAACCAATAAGCAATAAAATTGTATTCAAACTAGCAGAAGCAGCAGCAACAGCAACAGCTGCTGGAGCAGTCCAATACTATTACTTTTTTGTTAAATAACATTCCATGTACATGGAATAGGGCCATCTCATATGCATCGTACATACTCGTACATCGGCAGTGCAGCAGATCTGAGTGGTTGGTTGGTGTCGTAAAAAGTTACGCACATCAAATTCAAAAGTCGTCAGAGCGTTGCACATTTGAAAACGTCGAAGGCGTAGGCAGCGGGGGCAGACGAAGAAGAGTCAATGAAGGGAAACCCCGTAGGACCGTTGGAGACAAAAAAGTGAGGAAAATTCTAATAAAATTTTATTTTCAATAGTAAATCGGCTCAATATGACTGCGAGGCATAGCATAGCAAAAGGGCTCTGCCGGTCACACACGACGTACGAAGAACAGTGAGCGAGAAAGAGAGGGCTGGAGGTAAGAAAAGTGTGCCAGTATGTCATACTAAGCAGGGACCCAAAGACCCGTCTTGGTGGGCAAACGCGAAAGCGACATCCACAGTCTGCTCTGCTCTGATATACCCTATCTGGAGGTATGAGCATAACAATGCATTAATCTTCTATGAATGGGAATACTATATAAAATTTAAACCATTTTAGAAATCCAATTCAGAATAGTTTTTTTATTCCGTAATACTATCTGACATTCATATCTGATTTATCTTGAGAGCTTTTAGGGCATCCCATGTTCGGCCTCATCCTCGTGGTCTTTCGTTTGGGCGCTGGCTGCTTCGTGGCGTACTCTTTGCTGCCTGGTTCTGCCCCCCTAAGTGAACTATTAGCTCTGTTGATTTTATGTTTTCCAATTTGTTTTGCGTTGTGTACTTGTTGTACGGCTGCGAGGGGTGGAACTGGCTGGGAAGGCGGGAAGGGGGCGGCCAAAAAAGTTCGCTGTCATCCAGCGTGTCGCCTGTCGACGTTTATTGGCCTTGGTTTATTCGATACGCCCTCCCCCCACCAACCGCCCCGTTTGCAATTCCTTTTGTTTGATTTAAATGATTTGCATGCCAAATTTGACTTTATTTGTTTTTAAGGCTAACACAAGTACGCACACACACAGATACACAATACCCATTCACGAACATCAATATGTTTAACACTGGAAGAGGCCTCCTTTAAGGTGGAAAATATTTTACAAACGGCTTTGCATAAATAAATCGGTCCCGCACCTCGCACCCGAGCCGAGAGTGCAACGAAAACGAGTCGTAGCCTCTCTCTCCACTGTCCGGTCCACAGAGGAGGCAGAGGCAGAGCCGAGACCACATGTTGCACGAGGTCTCGAACTAAATGAGTCGAAGTCTGTCTGTCTGGCTGCCTGTGTCTGTGTCTGTGGATGATGGGGCAAACGATAAGAGTTAAGAGTGAAATTTGATAGCCAGCTGACGGCGAAGGCAGGAGTGGAGTGATGGCATGCGAGGGGTACGGGTGCGGAATCCTAAACATAATAACTTGATGACCAGGCCAGAACCTCTTATGGAGCCAACTTCAAAGAATACTATTGGAAATCGCCAAGCAAAGAGATTTTAAATACGACGACTATATATATCTACATTTAATGTGCGAATGATTGGAGAAATATCGAACACATTTGTTATGAATTTCCATGAATTTGAATATACAATTGTGTATGCGTCAGATATCTGGGGTCGTTGGAACATACTCAGCACTTAAACTCGCCAACCGATGCTCGTATGTAGTATTTATTTTGAGAAACAATGGACAATGATTTAGCGTTGTCATTCAAAGGATTATTATTATTCCGAGAAATCATTCACGAACAACAAAGGAAAGTAGCAACAAATCTGAAATGCATAGACTCTTGTTTTCGCACATTTTGGAGTGGCTGCAATTATTTTCGAGAACGAAAATGGATTTTTAAATGCTACTTGGATCTGGGTTTGTTTTTGCACTCGGGTTAAATTTCATGTCCAGTGGAACCAAATCAGAAAGAAATACAGCCACAGATTTATAAATTACGTGACTATGTGGCAGGCTACGCAATTAGCCGCATTTCTTGGACTCTGACTGGGACAGGCGAGGGAGAACCACTACCAATCTGCCACTTGCCCCAATTGCCCCACTTGCCCCACTTGCTCCCTTTTTGTCAGTCAACCAGCCAGCTGCCTGCGAGAGATTTAAATAATCTTTAAGCGACGAATGCTACTCATATTGCACTTAGCTCGAAGGGGCCGCAACCGGCAGCCATGTGCAACATGTTGTCGCAGGCCAAAAACGAAGGCGCAGACAGCGGAGAAAAGTTCATTGAAATGTGCAACAGACAGCGGGAACGCGATGCCTGGACTCCTCTCTACTCCACTCCAGACCAGAACAGACCAGGCCAGCACGGGCTCCGTGCTCCAGCTCTGGCTGTGCGTGCCGCATCGAATCTGATGAATGGGGTGCGCCGCGTCATCATCGCGCGTTCTTTATTGCTGTCATTATAATGCTTTACATTTATTTATAGCTTTCGCATCTCTTATCTTTCCCCCCCTGTTGGGATTGTGTATTTTTTGGGGCATTTTGGCCTGTTGCAAGTGGCAGCCAAATGATCAACGAGCGCTGCCAAACGCCAGCCCAAATAGGTAGTTGAACTCTTGCTCGTTCCAGGAGACTCAAGGTTACCTGGGTGGCCACAGATACCCACACATGCAAATACACCATTCCATGCAGTCTGAAGCCGCATGCATCTTTGTCCAGGTCCAGGTCCGACGAATCTGGCACTGGCTCCGGCTCCGACTCCCCCTGCCGCTGGCAGTCGGCCAGCCACGCGTTACAAAATTGTTACTCGAAATGGAGCAAAAGTTCATAAAATTCTGGCGACCAGTTCGAGCAATGTGAGAATGATGAAAGCAGCGAAATCATTTAGTTTGTTTTCGTGGAAATATCTTGGAGTCTGTCATGCCAGAAAAGTCGCCAATCATATACCCTATCTATAGTAGTCTACAATTTCGCACATTTTGTTCCCTTGCTGGTACTCTCAAGTATTGTACTCCACTTTAAAAATAGACTCAATTGCAACTGTTGAACGGGCAACAGCTGGCCTGCCGTCTGTCCAGTGATAAGTTTTGTGCATCTTGAGTGACCTTGCGGCAACAGATGTAGGGCCAAATGCATTGCCGACAGCCGGAAGGGCCATAAGAAGCCCAGTCCTCATCTTGGGGCAGAAACATGTTTTTTATTCAAACAAAATTAGATTGTTAGCGGGAAAAAAGAAGCAACAGAAATACTGTTTGCAGCAGAAGCCGCTCGCTGGGGTGGAAGGAAATATGCAAATAAAACAGAAATTATGCAACGCATGGGGAGATATATGTACAGCCCGCATACACCCATCATTCATCATATTTAGGCGGAGGCTAGTTTGGGGTTTTGGGTTTCGGATTCGGTGGAGTGTGTGTAATGTAAGGCCCCTGGCGTTGTAGGACAATTTATGGACCGTTATCAGAGTGGTGGCAGCAAACGGCCGCTGCCTGCTCCTAATCCCAGTAAGTGTGCTGGAAGGGTGGCCCCAGCGAGAAAGGGCGAGAAACTCATTTGATTGAAGTCGATTGGCAATCAGGGACCGTGTCCCTGTCACCAGATAAACACAAAAAATCTATTAGCTCCGGGCCCAGGCGAAATCCAATACTCATTTGGCCATGTTTCTCCCCATACTGATGTCTTTGGGAGTCAATCTCTTTGCCTAGACACGTCCTCGTGGGGCATAAATAGAGTATCTGGGAGCGCAGGGGGCAACTGGTGTTAATAATCAATGCGTATGTGTGGAGGTGGAGGTGGGGCAATCCTGCTTGAAAGGTTAAGTAGCAAGTTGTCAAGGGGCACTTGAAGCAAAAGCAATAGCTGTAGCAGCAGCACCACCAGGAAGCGGAAGCCATGCCTCGATAGATGTCGATAAGTCACACACACACACGGCCCCCGAGGACCATGGAACATGGAACATTACGCATACGTGGCTATTAGTCAAAGACTCTCTCGCCTTCGACTAATTGAAATGAATTTCATGGATGCCCCAAGCCCCAGTCTCCAAAGGCTGGCTAAGTGCTCCCCCGCCCAGTGCTCCGAATGCTGCCGTGACGTGTCCGTGTCCGTGTCCCTGCCAGAGATAATGAAGTGCAGCAATAAATAAATATATTAATATTTACGTGCGCTCACGTCTCGTCTAGCAGCAAATATTTAGTTCATTGTCGCTGGCTATTGCCTACAGAGATGCTATCTATAAAGCAGCACTACTTATAGAAATATAACAATATAATGCGAGTATAGTATATTCCGCTGTCCATCTCTCACAATAGAAGCCGATTCCATGTGATTATCTCCCTGGTGAACGACTGTCGCCAGAGAATTTATTGGGTCGTCAGTGGACAGCTGGACCGCACTATCAAAGAGATGTCTTCTTCGTCCACTATTTTACGAGTCGGACATTATTTTGTAAGCAACCCCATTAAATGTAAATTTATGATAAGCACGCGACGCACAGACTCTCCCCGCAGCTGTGCCATTTCCAGCCAAATTTCTAAAAATATCTAAACTCTAAGATATATACATATATAGTATAATCGATCCATGGCAACAGCAAAATCAAAGCGCGACAGTAATACTTGTAATAATAATAATAATATTGAGCGTCCCATCTAATTGAGATTTCCAACTCGCTTGTCGAAAGATCATCTAAAGGGGGGCGATCCCAGATGACAAGAGCATAAAATCAATCAACGCCCATTAGCATTGGACCCAGTGGCACAGTAATCTGTGGAGGCATCGCTGCCCCGTCGCTTTATTTACATACATGCATTGACACCTCGGGCAGCGGCAGATAGCGTAAATCACTTACAACCAATTTAACATGAAACGGGAAACACAGAACAAACAGATGAATGGGTTCGGTCCAATGGATCCAATTGAAACAGCTAAATGAACATTTTCCAGTGCCAGTTTGTATCGAAACATGCAGAAATTCTAAAGAACAATCTTTTATCATTTACTAAATATCTTTTACAGAATTATCTTTATTTTTATCTTTGAGCATTGATATGCAATGCTATATGATATATCTATAGTCACCAGCAAGTTCAATCTACATACAAACATACATACAAAATCGTTGCTGCACTTCGGAAGCTATATCAACAGCATTTCAAAATCTATTATGTAGGGTCGTTCTCATAATAATACGATCTTTCCTTATATTTGTTGATTTTTTTCTTCCTGATCCTTTCGTCCTCTCCACTTCTCCAGTCTTTCGATAAAAATCGTCTCTTTCGTTGAACTTAGTTTTAATCGCTATTTTACGAATTGAAACAAAATTCAATAATTTTTGACTTTTCAGTCACCGATATCTGCTTTCCCTTAGGCATCGTTTTTTGAAGAGTTCAAATTTAAAAATTCTTTAGGAAGTATTTCCAGCAATTAAGAAGTCAAAAACCACACAAACCCAGAAGGAAACATTCACTGGGACTTCAAAAAAAAATTAGTCGAATCGAATAAAATTTGGGGAAAACCAGTCTTCCAAAGTGGAAATGCATGAAATGTCAGAGTGCGGCTTTTTTTGTCGCTGGGTGTATGTATATGCCCTGTACTTCCACAATAAATCAATGGATCAATCAGAGTTCGGCTTTTGTACGATCCAAAACATCATTCTATATAAAGAAAGGAGTCGCCTGCCATCTCTCTGCTTCTCTGTCTCTCTTTCTCTCACCACCAAACACCATTTAAAATGTTAGTCTGCTAGGATTGAGTGAATAATCAAATCGAATCTCTCCTCTCACGTGTGGCATTCCCATTAGTTATACATTTCATATAGTTTATGTCTATGTTTGTGTATATTTTTCCATTCATACATATATGATTTTGAAATTCAAATTAGTGCCCGTGTTCGACATCAAACATCATTAGTCCGAGAACTAGTTTTTTCTACTGGCGATGTTGACTCCGATTCCGATTCCGATTGCGATGCATATGCAGATGGAGAATAAATTTTAGTAATTGCACTTCTATGTATACTACGAATATCTACGAGTATAGATGGAGCCTTAACAATATGGTGAGCCAGCAAATTTAGTCGTAATATGTAAAGCGATTCCCATTACGTCAAATTGATTACTGGTAAATGAGAATGCATGAATTTCGACTCAAAGTTTGCATAAATTTGCGAATGAGCTGAAGAAAAAAAAGATCACCGGCTGGAGGACAACCACAATCGAAAAAAACTCGCTCAGACTCGCACCGATCCGATATGCCCGGTGCGAAACTTGCAAGCGCATTCCAGGTTTATGACAACTTACACAGAAACTGAGAAAATACTCTTAAACTGGCCCGAGCCTAAGAGCTATGGGTTTTGCATAGCTCTCCTCCAGTCGCGCCTATCGAGGCGGATAATCGCTGCCAAGTTGGCATCACTTCAACTCACCAGCAGTGGAAGTGGCAGTGGCACACAATGCATGCCAATTAATTAGGACTTGGCACGGGCTCTGTCCCCACGTCGACTTATTTGGCTAATTGTCTTTCGATGGGGCTCACAGATAAGAGCCAAAAATAAACCAGTAAGACCCCAATCAGCTCACAGTAGGCGCTCCAATTCAGATAGCGATTAACTGGAAGTCGGGCTGCGCACGCGCTCAAAGGCGACTGCCGCTGCCGCTGCTGCCAATTATTGTTAACAATCCCAATCTGAGAGACCTGTCCAATGGCGATTCCGAGGCGCCAGCTCAGGTGACGGCGCACAGCGTTTTGCATACATTAAATGGTATTATTAGGCATCAGATAGGCTATCGGTCGGTGAGTGCCACTGCCACACAAGGGCAATTAAAAGGCACACTCACGCCCGGGCCAGACAGCTCTGTTATTAACGCGAGCTAAACGTTCTGGCAGGTGATGAAAATATGATACAATACGTGGGAAATCATGATCGAAGACGGCATCATACGTACAGTGAACAAGATCAAGCAGTGGATCTCTTTGTTTTTAACATTGTGGATACTTATTGAACCCATAAACATGGGCTGAACAATGGCCATTGTCCTTCCGATTCTCGATCACAAAGTGCGTGCAATTCAATGACAATGAATATCGCAAGAATCAGCAACCCAAGGTCGGATATATGTACTATATATGTACTTGTGGATATATAAATATAACAATTGCAAAAACAAGACAAAATTCTGTGAAACTGAGTTGAATTCCGTGATTTTTTTTTTTTTGGCCTGTAACTGGAACCTTTAGATAGCCCCTGCAATGGGCTATCGTGGGAATGTGCAGCAGTATGCTGATTGGGGCCACGATTGGGGCTAATCCGAAACCCGCATGGCACGCCCACTGCAAATAATTCACGCTTAACTTTATATCTTGCCCAACAATTATGCGCAACATTTTGGAATATTTATGTAAACGGACGGATGGGAGGGACAGCTATTTTCACTCTGCTCAAACATGTATCTGGTGGGATGTGCAACTGTGCATCTTACTATCCATGAACCCATCTATGGCTCAATCTTTGGGCTTTTTGGCACTCTGAGCGCCGCATGTTGATTCGTCAAACCCGTTCCTCCTCTGGAATGGCTTGTATTTTGTGTTATCTTGCCACTTTTCCCCTGCCACAGCCACTGCTGCCGTCGCACTTGATTTAGGAGTTTACTCTTTCGAATATCAATTCCATTAAGATGCAGAGAGCTGCACCCCCCCCCACCTCTGTCTGCCTGCGTCTCAATCTTTCTGGCGAATGCCTCTGGTTTCACTTAACAGCACTTGTAAGACGTGAGCAGCAACAAGTTGCAATTACAGGGCCTGTTTCTAATTTAAATATTTTGCTAATGCGTGAGGACCCCATCCACTTGTTTCTCCCTCGTTCTGACTCGGTCTCCATTCATTATTACTAAGTCGTGTGCTGGGGGGAGGCACTGTCTCCTAGAACCAAGCAATTCGCATGCAAATTTTGAACAGATTTTAGTTGCTTTGTATTTTCCTTTATGGCTTTTTTAGCGAACAACTATGGTTATTTTGCTGATGACTCATTTGGCTGGAAACTGTTACGGCGCATTGCCTATGACGCTGCATGGTGCCATATAGATGATTAATATGTTGTTTTGTCGGGGTGTCTGTCGCCCGCGCCCCGTATAGCAATGGCACGTACCGGGGGCAGAGTAGACCCTTAAATTGGCACACATTTTGCTCGATGTTGGGGTGTTTCTATGGGGCTCCTATTTCCTACATATGTTCTGGGCCTATGGCAACAGCATTCGTGCCTCTGCCACCACCACTCTCCAGCGGCGTGCTGCAACTAATTTTTGTGTCACTTCCCTTTGCCGTTGTTCGCGTCGTGCAAATGTTTATGTGTATTGCATCAAAGTACATTTGTTTTTCTGCCAGTTGCTTGTTGCTGCCACAAATTAGAGCCCCAGCAACAGTGGCAACAGTGGCAACAAAGGAGAACTTTCGACACTGTCAACAGTCATGTCAGGCTGATGGTTAACAAATGTGCATGGAAAATGTTGTTGTCAAAACTTTTTGGCCTCCCAATTTAATGGTTGAGTGGGAGTGGTTGATGCATTGCAATTTAATTAAGTTAAAACAAGATTTTCCCCCCATGTAAATCGAATGGGAGTCGATCCGAACAATCCGTATGCAGGATCAGGCAGAACAAGGGCAACAAAGGTATTTCTATTATGAAAGAGCACTTAAATAAAACTCAACAGAGTGACTTTTGTACTAAAGGAATAAGACCAAGACCCTTGTTTGATCCTTTACTTAAACGCTTTCCCTTTTTTTCCACCCCACCCCTCCTTTTCCTTTTATTTATGGAGCGAAAGGGGACTAAAAGTCGTGGGTAAAGCATTTAAAGCATTTGCAGTAGGGATTACAGTTCAAGAACAAAAAGTGAAACTACTGGAGAGTTCTATGAGTCGTTGAATGAAAACTTAAGTTCGAAAAGAAAAGAAAAGTTTAAAGACTGTATTCAAATGAATTATAAATAGCTGTCAAATATATTGAAATATGAATCACATTGTTAACATCCGTACAATGGGCTGTAAGTAGGTATTATTAATTGCAAATTATAATATCTAGCAGATAGATCAGTCTGCCTATCTACCTATACCAGAAGCAAATCAGTTGTAATCCCAACTCAAGTAGTGTCAATCTAAATCTAATTAAATGCCATTTGTATTCATGTCACAGACATTAAATCTATTCGCTGAAAAAGTAAACTGTCAGAGATGCCAACCAAAGGAATTGCAACAGCTCCAAGCTCGCATATATAGTAATATCCAAAGATTATATGTATATTTCAACATGATTATAATGTGCCATCAACCCGCCTTTAAAGTGTATTTAAATCAATGAATTCGCAGGCGGGAAGTTGACATAAATACAATATGTACGAGGAACATTTGAGGAGTTTATCAAAGTACTACATTCTGGCACCAGGCTGAGGCTGAGTCAACATCTGGCTGTCTGTCATATTCATCAAGGGCATTCGCAAGTCGAATACGATGATGCCGTCAGCAGTAGCAGCAGCAGCAGCAGCCGCAGCGTCCAACGACTTCTTCGCATCTTTGGGTGTTTATCTCTAAGATTTACGCATGTATATATGTATACTGATAGTCGTATCGCATTTACTAATGATCTGCACAAATATGCATAGTTAATTTTCAGTTCATTGCCGCTGTTTTCTGCTTTGTTTGCCGGGTAGTACAACACACTCGTATTTGGTTTGCCTTCGCCATGAATGAATGAATGAGAGTGATATGGAAGTATGGAAAACTGCGCGAACAACTAAATGTTATTTAATAATCAAATAGAAGCGACGCCCGAGTCAATTATCGCATTGTGGCCTGATGGGGTGGTGGGCAACGATTACGGCATACAAAGTGGACATTCCCATCCATTCCTCCGCCATAATAAAATTTCGGGAACAATCGACTTCAAGTGGGCTTTCAGAGCAATGTGGCTTTTGGTTATGGCATTTGGCTGCATTTACATTTACGTGACCAAAAAATCGCTAAAAATAGTTGGCGGTCAGTGGGGGGAGGGGGGACGCTTACCTATGAGTGGAGTTTGGGCTCGGGCTGTGCCTGTCTCAGCCGCTTCCTTGCTCTTGGGCAATGACAATGGATGTGTGTTTCACGTACTCCCAGGCGTTTCCGGCGTGTCTGCTACTGCTGCATAGTTTCGGGCGGCAGCTTCCGCTCTCGGAGGACGACACTTGACAATGCTCCGACACTTTTCTTTATTCGCAGCTCTATTGTATTTGGAGCGGCTATTCCGTTTTCGTATGGCGTATTCCGTATTCCGCTGTCAGCATTCACTGCACTACACAAAACGGGCAATAGAGCGATGATTGAAAAAACGAAACGATGGAGGGGGGGAAGATCAATACAAGCTAAGACTGAGCACTGAGCACTGTGGACTGAGGGGTGCGCTGTGGAAGCCGTGGCATTGACATTGCTCTGTCCAGAATGTCCATTTCAGGCCCATTGTCATTGTCCGGCAGCGGTACAAAGGCTGAGTCCGTCACAAAGGGGCAGCACAAAATGGAGCAATCTGAGGATCTCATCTGCCACGGCGACCGCCGTGGAACACCAGTCGGATAAGTCCTCCCTCGCACCCAGCCGTACCGGCACTCACACTCATACAAGACTCGAATTCGCGCGTTGGTGGAACACGCCTCGAAGCCGCTGGCACTGATTTCGCGTATGTTTCACCCTGCGGTGCTTGCGTTCCGTTCAGCAGACAAACTGAGACTGGCAGTGGCGCAAAAGCCCCACGCTGCTCCAGCGATGCCAGCGAAGCCAGCGACGACGACACGACGACCGCCAAGCAGCGAACCCCATCGTAGGCGGCGTCGGCGTCGGCGTCGGCTGGCGCCTGCGACGCGTCACTGCTACTGTTTTGGTTTTTGGTAGCTGCTTGAATTGACGTTCCCGTTCCGTTGCTGTTGCTGTTGCTGGGGGGGCATCACTGAAGAGAGGCAGAAAAGTTTAAATTCGATTAAAAGTGTTTTTTTTATTTGGCAGAATTGGAAGTGAACATCGATATCACTATGATGGGTAGGGTAGGCTATCTTCTGCTTTTTCTCTTTATTCCTATACATTTTCAAAAAAGTACGAGCAGTCGTCAGTTTCGAACTCAGAAATCCATAGACTATGGTATTCAAATTTGATTCGCTAGCTAGAATATTCTCAAAATGATCATTTGGATAAGCATTGCTTACTTATTCTTATATCAAGTAAATGGTCTACACCTAAAGGCAACTACATACATAGATAGAGTACCGGATATGTTAAATCTTTTCTTATATCTTTTTGATTTAGTTCTCGCTAACATCGATTCTGTGATTTTCTGCTGATTCCAGGATACCATAGTGATTTCATTTAGCACTGCACTGCACTACATATGGGCGCAAAAAGAGCGCTCCCCATGCACCAGTGCACCTGGTGAACCCTTGGCTACTAATAGGAGCAGCTGAAGACGTTTCAAACAGGTAACACTTTCCCTGCACTGGAGGCATGGGCCGAACAGACACCGGTGGAGACACCGCAAATTGGTTCCCAGTCGCCTTTTGCAGGCTTTGCAAAGTAGCACAGAAGCAATAGGCAGTGACAAGGAGCCGCTGGGAGCAGGCTGGAGTCGCTATCGTCGATAGACAACAACATGTGCCCCTGGTCCCACATGTGGAGCGGCATGGCTGTCGCTATTAATTATTTATACACAATAAAACTAAGCATAATTTTCGAGTTGGTGCCTCTGGGGCTCGGTGGCAGGGGCACAACTAACTTAACGCACGCCGCCTCATTCTGAATTCTATAAATAATTTGAAAAGCAGTTGATTCGAGCTGCGAAAGGCTGTGCGGCTGACCCGGGGGGAGTGCAAGTCGCCAGTAAGGGAGTGGAAGCGTGCGGGGAAAGCCGGAAAAATAGAAAACACATTCATACAAGTTGTTGTGTCTGGACAGTGAGAGAGCGGCAACGAAAAGCGAGAGAGCGAGGGAGAGCCTAAGAGCGAGACTCGGCAATGCTGACGACGACTGCGACGCAAGCAGCGAGGCAGCAGCGCAGTGGCGGCATAAGCGGCGTATGCGTAATTTGGTGTGCCTTATCAGAGGCATTGCCATTGCCAGAAAACTTTATTTTAAAGAGCCATACGTTATCGAACTTGCAATTGCTGTTGCACCGTATTGTCTTCTGCGGTCTCAGCCTCTCTGTGTGTGCGCGCAGCCCCGCCCCCACTGTGTGCTTGCTACCCCACTGATTGCCACAAGAGTTGCTCGTTGTTTGCATGCCGGCTGCCCTGCCCCAAAGTCCGCCAATTGTTTATTCAAGCAGCATCGTCGCTCATGTTGCCCATGCTGCCTATGTTGCCCATGTGCACTTGAACTGCCCCATGGTGGTGCCCCACCCACTCCCTTTGTGCAATGCATGCCTGTGCATTCATTTGGTCTGCTGTGTGTTTGTCTGGCCGACAGGCTGCTGATTTTTTTCCCGTCTAGGATGCGGCCGCCCCTCGCGCGTTGCAGTTGTTATCGCCGGCGCTTAAACGGCTTTTGTGGCCGTGAATCAGCGACCAAACATGTAATCTGTTTAATGGCCAGTGGCTTTGCGCCCGGCCCGGTCGATTCTATAGCCATTCCAAAACGCCGCCAGTCTCGCCAGACAATTCGAGTATACGCACTGTGCGCCGGCCAGTCTTGGTATTTGCAAAGATCTCTTTGAATTTTATAGTGTTTTTCTATTTTGTTTTTGCACACCTGTTGCACTCGGCCGAGGCACGGCCATAGAAATGTCAGCTGGGCATTCCGGGCCAAAACAAAAAACGTGAAAAATCGTTCAACAAAGTAGCCGCAAAAAACAACAGAGAGAGAGCAAACTCAAACTTGTTCCGTACACCGAGATTTGCATAAACATTGAGCTTAAAAAACCAAAAAATACGCCGAAAAAAAAACAAAAGCCAGCCTTCAGAGGGAAAGAGAGAGGGAAAGATCTCAGATTTCTTAGCAAAAAGCAAAAAAGTAATAAATAGACAAACTGCATACCATTTGAGCTGCTTTTGTCTTTTCAATTATAGAGATCTCTGCGTGAATGGAGATCTATGGCGACGCCTTCGCCCATGAAGGGCCCTTCCACTTTATTTGGCACGCAATCGGCGATACTTTTGTGGATTTTATTACCCCGGAGAAACCTGATTCACAGATCTCTGGATTAAGGAGATGTCGTTACGATTTTTATGACCGGATTAGCAGGGTTCAATTCTATTTTCTAAGCACCGTTTATCGATTCTCGAATAGCAGTTCTGATATTATTACACAACAATACCACAACAGCCTGATTAGCATTGATACAATACGATTCGCCTTGATTTGACCATAGTGAGACGTTGATCGTGTTTAAACGGCGAAATCATTTGAATTCCATACCATAGCTTAAGATTTCATCTTAATTAGTTGATTTTGTACCGAAACATTTTGCTTGGTGGCTGCTTCTTCCTGAAAAGATCAATAGATGATAACCATTTGGTACTGGTACTGGTGAAGGCACCTTTCTGTGCAATCCTTTAGGGGTTTTTTGTATGATTTATCGGTCGTGAATGTTCAAATAGATAGATTTTGAATGACAGGATTCGTTCAAATTAATATTCAATTTGAATGACATCCAATTCGTTAATAAATATTGTTTAAATGAAAAAATTCCTGAAATTACAAAAATGCTGTCACCGGATATGGACTGACCTCACCCACAGATTGTTCTGTAAGCATTTCTATGAGGCAGCACACAGTCTTTTTAAAGTGAGGCAAGTACAGATATCTCAATGAATAGATGACGAATCGGACGGATATTTGTATTGGATACGCAGAATGAAGTTCCAATTGAAAGCCCTACCCCCGGCATCTTTTCAGAGTCAAAACCTGAAGTTTGATTTGATGGCCGTTGCCGTTCTATTGTTTCTAGACCATTTAATTTAAAGTTCTCATAAACAATTCCCAAATGTGTATTTAAAAATTCGGTGTTTAGAACCGAATGGATGCTGATTTGCATATCAATTTTATAGCCCACTATAATATCTACGACTGTGCTTGTTTATTTTATTTTAATTAAATTGTTGCGGATGGGTCAGCGGGAGCCCCTGACTTTCTCAGCAATCAGCCCCTCTCCCCAAGGACTGCCGTGTCCCGATATAATAATAAGAAAGATGTTCAAACACATAATAATATTCTATGTAGAAAGATTTTTGGGTCGACATCGTCGGCAGAGCCTTCTCCTGGTCGCAGGATCTCCCTGACTCTTATATCGATGGATAATTTATCTGAATAAATTTATTTTCAAAATCCTTATCATTATCATATTTTTAAAATCACCTTATTTCAAATTGTATATAACTAAATTTCTTTTTTTGTTGACAAGTTTTAATTTAAATATATCAGATTGTTGACAAAAAAAACACCCTTTAAATTTTGCGCGGAAGTGCAGCTGTCAGAATAATATCGATAATAAGATGCGTGGTTGCCAGATCCCGATTGAGGAATATATTCAGTCTGTACGGCAGCTCTTTCATGATTTTTCCTTTTCAGCGCCATCTATGATAGTTTTTTTGAAATTCCCTCAATACTAGGAACAGTTTATCAAGATGTTGACTCATAGATGGCGGTTTGGGAAAGGGAAATTGGCTTGGTCCGGCAACACCACTTAGCACTGGCGCTCCCGGGCGGAGTTTTTTTCTATAACTCAATAGATGGCGCAGTTGTTCAATTTACTGAACAAGTTCATTTGATTTAGTGAATTTTTTGCGTGAACTAGTTCCCGATTCACAAGTTCACGGTTCGGTATTTTCCTCGGCCAGGCGGTATTTTTTTGTTTGCTTTGTCTGTTTTTTTGTTGTTGTTTGTTTATTTATGTCCAAGATGAGCTCCTGGCGAGACAGTCTCACGAACATTCCAGGAACAGTGGCGAACTTTATAAACGAGAGTGCCAGCACGGCGTCCAGCTACCTGCACTCGCAGGCGTCCACCCGTTCGCCCACGCCCACTGCAACAGTTGGATCTGCGTCCGAGGAGAGTGCCCCACAGGGGGAATACAAGGCCCTGCCCATACCAGCGTCGCTGGTGAAGGAGCAATGGCGCCTGATCTTCACGTCCGATGCCAACATCCAGGACCTGAATGCAGCCATCGCCCACTGTCGCGATCTGGTGCTCCTCAGCGAAGAGTGCAGCCAGGAGAGACGCTGGCTGGTCCGCCATTTGGTGGACCTTCGCTACTCTCTGCAGGAGCTGGAGGAGGCCCAGGCTCTGGCCTCGGATGTGGTGGTCATGAACGCCATCAAGGCCGTGGTGGGTCACCACTTTGTGCCGCACCACCAGCACGGCAGAAAGAATCGGCTTCAGGACGCCGCCAAACGCTTCTACTGCGACCACTGCACCGCGATAATCTGGAGTGTGGTGCAGGCCTCGTACATATGCAGCGACTGCGGCTTCCTGGTGCACCAGAAGTGCATCGACAACGTGAAGAGGGTGTGCGCCCACGTTCTGGTCTCGGAGCGACAGCACCCCATATCGGAGATCTGCCCAGAGATAGGCCTGGCTGCCCAAAACTATAAGTGTGCCGAGTGCGGAACGCTGCTGAACTTGAGTGAGTGGCTCCAGCGAGTGGGGATTTCTGTTCAAATTTGTTCTGATTGCGCATCATTCTTGCAGAGAGCTCCTGGATCGAGCCACGGCTGTGTGACTACAGTGGCCTCTACTACTGCCCCTCGTGCAACTGGAACGACAACTGCTTCGTGCCTGCCCGCATAATCCACAACTGGGACTTCTCTCCCCGACGAGTGTCGCGTGCGGCTCTGCAGGAGATTCGATTGTTCCTGGACAGAGCCCTCATACGCCTGGAGGAGGACAACCCCAAGCTGTTTGTGTTCGTCGAGAAGCTGTGTGCCGTAAAGAAGCTGCGCCAAAATCTCGTCCACATGCGCCACTATCTGGCTGCCTGCAAGCTGGCCATGGAACATAAGCTTGTGGAGCAGCAGATGGCCGGCAGGCGCCACTTGGCCCAGTCCAATGAGTTCTACTCGCTGAGCGACCTCACTCAGGTGGAGTCCGGCGCCTTGACGGAGTTCCTGCAGGGCGTCTTCAAGGCATTCGGCGACCACATTCGGTCCTGCGACATGTGCCTGGCCAAGGCGTACATCTGCGAGATTTGCAGCAACAACGAGGTGATCTTCCCCTTCGACGATGGCTGCATCAAGTGCGACCAATGCAACTCCATTTACCACAGAGTGTGCCTCACGCGCAAGAACATGATATGTCCGAAGTGTGTCCGCATCCAGGAGCGCCGGCTGCAGCTCGATCGAATGAAGAGCACGAGCACGGAAGATGCCAAAGATGTGCCTGAGGCTCGTCCGGATGATGAGGCGGAGTAGTCGCTGGCATAGCTTGTGTCTGTTTCAAGTCTTTTAATATGTAAATCGTATGTACATAAGATGTAACTACAAAATATATGTATAACTATTGCTATTGTTGTGATCCTTATCCTGGCCTGGCCTTAGTTGTCCTTTTTACCGTACTTTTCCCTTTTGTGGAACTTTCTGGGATTTATGCCATAGGCCTTCAGGCGACCGTCGGTTATGCCACTATCTGTCCTACTTTTCGCCTTGAAGTTGTTCGCCTTGGCTGGGAATGGTGGTCTATCACCAGACTTCTGGTTTGATTTTTTAAATGGGTTCGGACCAGATGATGCTCTTGTCGCTTGCTCCTGTTTGCCTTGTGAGGAACTCGCCCCCGCTGATCCATTCAGCACCTTTATTTCTTTGCCTTGGAAGGTATGGCCATCAGACGTTTGCCTCCGTTTTCCTTCGAATTTTCTGACTGCCGCCTGGGCTCGAGCTGGGATCGGTGGAGTCTTTTTACTATTAAATGGGTTATTTCCATTTGATTGGTCTGCTTTAAAACCTTTTGGACGCTGCTTTTGTGCCGGCTTGGTGTTAGCCCCTGTTTTAGGGGGCATTTGTCGTTTGCCTACAGCAGCATTATTGGTCTTCGTCTTATTTTGCTGCTGCTGCTGCACCTCGACTCCGTTGTGTCCTTGATCTCCCCCTGGTTTGCTCTTCTTTGCCGCAGGTTCATCTTGTTCTCTTGGGCTTTCTGATTCCTTTGCTTCATTGTCCGGATCCTGTACGATCGTTTTGGGATTCCCTGCAACTGCTGCTGCTGCCTTGCGTTTCAAGCGTTTTCTTTTCGATTTGGACAGGCCCTCAGAGGGGACTTGGGCGGCTGCTGGGACAGACACACTGCTCGTGTCAGCCGCTGCAGAAGTTTGGGCACTCTCCTCCGCTGTCTGATCCTCATCATCGGAACTAAAAATATGCCTCTTTGAGATTTGAATCTTTGTAGGAATGAAGCCAGATACTCACCCTTCGTCTCCATAGAGACTCTTGAATATCTTTCGCTTGAGATCTTCGTTCTTGGCCTTCATTTTGTATAAACGTTGCTCTTTTTTCTCCACATGCTCTGGCCTGAACTGCACTGCCTTTTTGAGACTAGCCCATTGGTTTAGCTCCTTGTTCTTGGCCAGCAAGATCTGCAAGTAAGCCGCCAGAAAGTAAGCACTAGATTCCCTGAAAACCCTTTTCTCTGCTTACCTCTTCGATGGTCAGGCCGAAGTCGTTTGGCGTAGTCTCGACGTACTTAAAGCGGCACGGCTGATCCCCGACTATGTCCTCGCAGTCCAGTTGATAGTACTCGTCGATGTACTCGCCGTAGGTCTTCTCTTCTTCGGGGTTAAAGGCTGGCTTCTCCGCCTGAATCATTTCCATGAAACGATTGCGTCGCCCTTTGCGCCCCTTGCGACCGCGTGTGCTCTCGATCAGCTCCTGCTGCAGCTGCTGCTTCGACGTTGATGGATCGTAGTCGCAGTCCATGTTGAAATCATCATCTTCACAGTGCTCGTCATCGTCATGATCCCTTTCACTCTGTTTCCTGGGGTCATAGTTGTCCCAGTCCTCCAGAGTCAGTTCTTCAATGTCCGAGGGGCACTCTGGCTTCTCCTCTCCCTCATCGACGTTGTAGTACTCATCGTCGAACAACTCTTGCATGCGACGATCGTGTGCTGCCGGATCAAAGTCCTCCTCCAGTTCGTCGTCCCTGAATCCCAGCTCATCGTTGCCTGTGACTGCTTTCAGTTTGCGAATTTTCTCCTCTATTTCCTTGCGCTTCATGTCCTTGATCAGATCCAGTTCCTTCATTTTCTGCTGCTTCTCCTGCTCCTTGCGCTCCTTCACCTCCTTGCGCTTCTCCTTTCGCTTGTCGTCTGTGCGACGAATCGATTGCTCCACGGTGCGGGGATAGCGCTTGATAAACTCTGCATCCGGTTCCTCGAAACGGAAATTGTACTTTTGCTCAAACTCGGCCTGCTTCTCCAGTTCCTGCTCGTCCTCGGACAGCGGCGCATTGTCGCCCACAATCTCATCGTAGGTGGGTATCTTCGAGGCGTCTGTGTTTGCATAGCCTTTGCTGAGAATATAGTCCCTGAGGAAGCACTCGCCCTGTGTCAGCTTGTTGCTGCTCCAGTATTCCTTCAGGGGTTCCAGCTGCTCTTTGTCATTTTGTTCAATCTCTGTCTGTTGGCCCGCCAGCCACTTGGCGAAATCCGCCTCTTCTGCATCCGTCTGCTCCTTGGTCTTTGTGCGTTTCTTGAATATGCCACCGAACTCCTCATCCTCTCCGTTGTCCTCCTGGTTCATTACCTTACTGAACTCTGCCTTCAGGCGTCGCTCTTCCTCCACTGCAGTGGGTGACTGCGCCCGCTCGAGCTCCTCTTCCTCCTTCTGCTGCTGTTGCTCGTCATCGGAGCTCTCAAACTTGCCATTGTGCTCGAGGATAACCTTACGTTCGTAGTCCTTCAATGTGACCGGCTTGACTTTGTTGGACCTCTTCTTTTTGGTTTGCTCGTCTTTGCTATCCTCTTCTTCAGAGGATTCGTTGAAGAAGCGCGTCTCCTTGTCGTATATTCGTGGATCTTTGCTCTTCAGCGAAGAGAGTGTCTTGAAGAAGTCCTGATCGAACTGGGGATCCACTTCATCCTCCTCCGACGATTCGCTGTCACTGTCGAACTCCGACTCGGACACATCCAGGCCGCGATCTTTATCTGTAACAATCAAAACGTTAACTTCGAGAGCCACAAAAGGACTGCAGAATCAATTTCACTGTGACCCGTCTCTGCCAAAGAAGGCAACCGGCCATGATGCAACTATATATAGTTGCAGCAACAGCCAATGCTCTTACGCGGGACAGAATTCTAGGATGGAAACATTATTGTAGTTACATTTCTGAAGAAGCTCCTTCTTGCGCAGAATGTTGTATGACTTGGCATAGTCCTGGTTGGTAGTTAGCTGCAGGTCGTCCCCCTCGTCGTCTGATCCACCAAATAGTCTACCGCTCATAGTTCTATGCTTATTTTGTGGATTGTTTAAGCAAAATATTAATACATATAAATTCCACACGTGTTTCTCGTACGTTGCTGTTTGTTGCAGCTGTTTTTATTATCGTTATCAGCTAGAGATGACAAATAAATGCTGTGATTTTCGAGTCACGGTATGTGTACCATGACAGCAATGTCAGGGATTATTAAGCATCATATTTTACTATGTACTAACTAATACACCTTATAATACGCATTAAATATTGCAGACAAAAGCAATAAATTAGAAAACTATTTACTCACTTTTATCGATAATGCTATCGATATATAGTCACAAGGTTTATTTATATTGACTATATTTATTTTGCAATTGCTGTCTATTTTCGCTAAAAAAAACAAACAGATAACAACATTCCAGGCAAATGGCTGACGCGGAGGAGAACCAGACAAGCTTATCAACTACCAACGCCACCGACAAAGAAGCTGCAAAGAGTAAGAAAACATCGCCGAACCCACTTTAGCTGTTTAATTGTTTTTGTTGTTATTTTTATGTCAGTATGTGTGTTGCTAAACGCTACAGGCAATGTGCCCATCATTAAGAAGCGCACCTGGACCGTGGACCCCAACAAGACAGTCAGCTGGATTCAAAAGTTTATACACAAATACCTCAAGCTGGACGCCACGGAGCAAATTGTGCGTACAACCCACCTAGCCAGTAAAAATCTCTTTGCTTTGCTTGTTAAAAACAAACCATTTTCTATATTTTGCAGTTCTTGTATGTCAATCAGACGTTTGCACCTGCTCCAGATCAGATAATCAAAAACCTGTACGACTGCCACGGGACAAATGGCAAGCTGGTGCTCTACTATTGCAAGAATCAGGCGTGGGGCTAAATCGATCGATACGCACTCGACTTGACTAAGTCTTAAGTATTTATTCAACTATTGTACTGTTTGTATTAATTAGGGTGTATACGAATATGTTGCAAATTCAACACTTTATTTCCCCAACTTGAGGGCTATACATTTCATTTACTTGACGACCGGCCAAACGTGGATAGAGCCAGCCAAGAGCTCGCTTAATCGCCCCGCAGTGCTTCCAGCTCATCAGCAGCCTCCTTGGATATTCTGTGATACTTGGCTACCGACGGGCGATAGTAGTACGCCTGGTAATCATTTCGCTCTGACATCTTGCGACGAACCTCTTCCTCGAGTTTTCTGAAAATGCAAGTCCCCAGTCAAGATGGAACAGGACCTAGCCTAGTGGTGAAAAGCATATATTACCGGATTTGAGCCTTCTCGTTTTCCTCAAACAAGTTGTGCAAGGCTTTCTCGTATTCCTGCTGCTGCGAGTTGAAAATGTACCGGGAAATAAAGCGGGAGATTGGGTGCTGTCGGGAGTAGAATTGAGAAAGCGCCAATTAGCGACTGTAACGGCAATGCTGTGCTGTGACAGTTACTGTGTCCTACCCTCTCGTACTCCCAGTGCTTGGGGACGTAACCCTCGGGAATCTCAGCCAACTGAGCGGGCCCGACGAAGATGTTCGAGTAGAGGACCAACGCTGTGATCGGCACAAGGCCAAGCATTACGTAAAAGTGCAACAGATCCTTGAATTTGTCCCATTGGAAGCGCGATGGCTTTATTGTCATGTGGTGGTGACCATGATCACCACCCATCCGGCGCAGTTGTTGCTGCAGCGCTACAAAGGTAGGGGGAAATCTATGTAGTTCTGGTTGCGTAATGTGGAATAACATGTTTACAGCTGATCTAAGCTGTACTCACCAGATCGGCATGCAGGCGCTTGGAGAACCGCGCGGTAGTTGGCGAATTGCGCCGCTGGTGACAGCAAACGGCTCCAACCGACCATTTTAATGAATTTTAAGTAAATTTAATTGGGCTGGCTGCAATGTGACCGCGTATTTATCAATCAAATATACCGTTTGGCCCCTAAGAAGCATACTGTAATATACCAAGCAATGTGTGAAAAATACTATGTTATATACCGATATACGATAAATCATGAACTTAACCGACTTAGCCCCGATCTATTTTAACCCCGAAAAATGGTATCAACGAATTTTGTTTAATTTTTAAATATTATATTTTTGTATCAAAAATATAAAAATCCTCTTAAATTTTACTAATAGTTAATCAAAATATTTATTATCACTTAAGATTATTCCTAAAACTTTCCATTTACAATTGTTTGTGGCTCTGCATAGACACCTACCTACTTACACCTACCGAACCAAAGTTAAAAAATGTTGTAGAAAATTGATTTAACGATGAGATAAAGTTATATGTTGAGAGTGCTGGGAGTTTTAGCCGGCTAGGAGCGAGCGTAACGCATATCAATTTCGGGGAATATGTTCCCCGATCATAATAAAAGTATGTAAATTTAATCAATTTAGTTTTAAGGTAAACTAAAAAGTACATTTCAAAATGACTACCAAACTAAATTTAGCGCACAAAAAATATCGAAATTATTCGGAAGAGCAACGCTCTTTTAATATTAATCTCAACCAAGTGGACATTCGTAAGCAATTTATACGAGTGAATGCGTGCAAAATTCCATGGTAGGCCTGCGGAAGTAAATGAACCACAGAGAATTCTATCTGTCAAGAAAAATCTTTTTTCAAACTCCAACTGAATAGGCGGGAATATAAAATTCATCCGCGCAAGTGACAGCAATGACCTATCAAAACTGCCCTGAAAATAGAGTTGCCATACTCAATTGCTGAACATGGAAACAAATTGACATAGCTACAAAATGTTCGCAGCATTATCGAAAAGACGTAATGTTTGTAGCCCCAGGCTCCAATTAGAGCATAAGCTAATCAGACACTGTTTCAAACCTAACTCAACGAAATGTTGCAGTGTTGGATGCCAAAAATAGGTATTATCGGGACAGGGGCATGCTATATAGCGAAACAAATCATATGCATGAATATGTTAATCTAAGAAAAACTCATAATTAATATTTCGAATCAGCTTGGAAAAATATATTTAACATCAGTTATATGAAATTGGGTATACAAATGGCACTCTCATAGCTGAAACGTGGACACCTTTCGAAAACACTTTAGTTTTATGTTATGACCTATTTTGTTTGAGCCCTATTATGTAAGCAATCCAATGAAGAGGAGTACTCAAAAGTATAAAATCTTGTAAAAAAATGTATTCATGAATTGGATAAACATATAAGTTCAGTGCTGAGAGTCTAGCTGAATAGTAATATGAAACCGACTTTCAAAATCGAGGAATGTGAATTTCGATTATGGACAGGAACAATTAACCCATTGCCGACTTGTGGGTATTTCGACTTACACACAAATATTATGAAACTGGAAACATTTACGCATTTTAGGTGAGAGATATCGTGGGAGTATTTTTTTTTACCTAGCGGCTTGTCTGAAAGGTTTGAACTGTTTAAAAGTTTCTTCGATATATTTTTGGTATATTTAAAAAATATATATTTTGGTATATTTCTAAGTGTCAGGCGGTATATTTTATCGGTATCTCCGCGGTCACACTGGCCAAAATAAAAAATAATTCTCTGCCAAAATAAAAATTAGAAACAATCTCGACTGCGGGGTATGCACTAAATCTGTCGTGTGTGCAGCCGCGTTTGGGGCAGAATAACTAACAATTCCAATACAATAAAATACAATAAATAGGAGCCCCATAAACAAGGGGAGCGAGAAGCAGTTTAATTGAATTACAAGTGAAATTAAAATAAAGTGTGTGGTGTGCGCCTGCCTGCCTCCCCCGATAGTTTTCAAACGCAAGTGAATCGCAAGGAAAACAAACGAGTTACGTGAAAAACCACCAAGTGCAAGAATTCGTTGCTTGCTGCTGTCCCCCCGCAGCCGTACAAGAAAAAAAATTGATTTTCCACAATTGCAATTGAAAGGCAGAAAGCAGAAAGGCAAAGAAAAGCAACTGCCGTTGACCGTGCGTGAGTGTGTTTGTGTGTTGTGTGTTGTGTTCTGTGTGTGCGTGAGTGAGTGTGAGTGATAGAGAGAGGGTGGTGTAAAGGGCGCGAGCGAAGGAGAGAGCGTATCGAGACATCGCATCCTCTTCGCATGCAATGAATATTGTCGGGGAATATGAATACAGCTCCAAGGATATGCTTGGCCATGGCGCCTTTGCTGTCGTCTACAAGGGGCGTCACCGCAAGGTAAGAACTAAACAACAAAACTTTACGACCTCCTCATGTAATTAACTTGTTTATCCCACAAGTCCGAGTGTGCAATATTGTTTACCACAATGTGGGGCTTGGCTCTCATTCGCAAAAAAAAAAAAAAAAAACACCAAAAAACAACATCAAAACTTATTAACAATGCGCCATTGTCAGTGGGTAAACACAAAATATGTACGTCGCCGCAAATACAAACGCCAAAAGCTCCAACGCGCGTTTGCTTTACTTTGCTTTGCAAAAATGTCGTCAGAGAATGAATCAAAAACAAAAATCGGCTGAGACTCGACCCCCCTGTGGCAGGGGAATTATTTTCATAATTTATCATTGATAAATATTTATTCCACTAGCTGATATACAATATACTCCCATAGGTAGACCATCTAGATCACAGCGCTTTGTTGTTGTGCCTTGTTTATGTTACTCTTTTCTATCCCTTTTGTTCCAGCATAGGTTTAATCGCCATTTATCTGCGGTCGCCTCTCGCACGTGCCTTCACACAAAGGCAACAAATTGCGTAGGCTATTCTCATACATAAAATACATACATACATGTGTGCTTCGTGCCTATTTTTGTGTGTGGGTCTTCAAGTGCTTTTGAACTATTTCAGGGTCATGTCCGAAATAATGAATTCCATACAATTGCTTGTCGAACTATTGGGTGGGTCTCCAAAGGGGCCACCAAACTAAAATTGTAAATTTCAAGTAAACAAATGCAAATGTTTGGACAAGGAAAATGTTTCCAATTGGGGAATGATTTGCTGCTGTAAGGTGTGGTGGCATCATTTGCCACTTTAATCAGACTATTACCCGATCAACCATTTCTCAACCTTTACCCCGTTAAAGGCACATAAAAATAAAGCAAAAGCAAAACCACAAAAAAGCCATAAATAAAAGTAAAGTGAAAAGCGAAAACACTTTGTCAAGCAGCATCCAACAGCTGCCCGTTATTGCATCAGCTGTTTTCTGTATCCATAATAAAAAGCACCTAACATATGTATGTATATGCATATGGACCAGTTTAAATATATTTGTATTCGTTTTCCATATGATTAGGCACATAACATATGGATATATAGCTGTATGTATGTATCTCTATCGGACACATTTGATTGGCAAAACATTCAGACGTGTTTTTATATACCCTTGCAGTGAGGGAAGCATATTCAACATCACAAAGTGTACATACAAATATACATATGTCTAATCCTAATTGATCCATTCCACATTGTACTGATATTGCAACAAACTGTAGTTTCATTTGTATCTGCAATAAATAGCTGTCCCAGCAAGAATCAATCGGTCAGTGTATTCAAAAGTATTTATCCCAGAATCTTAAACATATTCCCTTCTGGATTTCCACTTGTTTTTTTTCAAAGCAATCCTTTATTCTTTTTTAGAAAATTGTTTCTTATTGCGCACTGTTTTGTTGTTGCTCAAATTCATTTCATCATCAAGTTGGAAACGTGTACAATAATGTACATTATTAATTACAAGACAAGTGTAGTGCAGTGCCGCTGCGACAACAATAGCGTAATCGACTCCTCACACGTACGCCAGATTACTTGTCCCTCTCGCACACACCACCACCCAATCTTACTGTTGCTCTCACTCTCTTCGTCACTGTTGTGTGCCCTCTACCACTTTGTCACTGTCTTTGTCTTTCATTGTAGATCTGTTAACAGTCTTTTCTCTTTTCCCCATTATTTCTCCCAAATGGTTTAAATTGATTTTCTTGGAAATTTTAAGTCGAATAAAACACGTGAAAGGTCAGAAAATGTTTCTGGAATAGTAGTGTACATAGCTGCTATGTTTGCGTAGATAATAATGATCATATTTAACGACAGCTTGTACTGTCCATTCCATGTGTTAATATTGCTGCAATCCCTTTGGTTATTTTAAGCAGCGCAAAGGACTAGTCACTCAGCTCTTTGTGGATTTGTCTGCTGTAAGTATCTAAAGTCAGCATGTGCTCAGAGGAAGATTGGCTAAAAATAGTTGGGGCACATGTGTGTTCCATCGAGACAAAGACATCGAGGCAGGCGACACCAAACGAAAAGAATATCTCCTCAGAGGAGGGGGGACAAGTCAGACCAAGTCCAATAATAAACACAATTCCTAGTGTCTGCCCTGGCATTTCCATGAATGGAGAAGACTCTTTGGATCATTATCTGTACGTGTAACTCAGGGATACGCTGCTGCTGGCTTGTGCACAGACCCAGACGCAGACGACACGTGTTTCTATATTTCATAGAGCATTTCGCTTTTATCGTGTTCTCCGATTGCATAAGCTGGCGGGGCGGAATCATGCAAAAAATTACGAATACGAGTACGGTTGTACCAGATCGTGTGTACAACGTTAAGTGTTCTCTTTTCGCCCCCCCTCTTTCGGGGCACATTGTTGTATCGTTGCACAATCCATTACCCCCAGCCATCGTTTCTGATTTCCAGACATTTTGCATATTTATATTGTGTTTGTTTATAGTTTGTGCAATTAAATTTGTACCCCCTTTACTTTTTTACATTTAAGGGAATGAAAATGCGTTTTTGTATGTACTACATATGCATGTATAGGATGAGATTAATTATTCCCTTACAGGAATGTTTGATAATGATTTAAATTGTTTTATAATCAATCAGATACGAGTTTGGCATTACGAAACTTCTAGACGGGCCGAGCCCTCTCTCTATCAAGGAGATCAGCGAAATATTTAAAGGAAATTTAAATACCAATTACTGGCACATGTTTCTGTGAAACAAAATCCCTACTCTAGGGTTTGGTATTTTTCGTACATTAAATTAGATAATTGATTAATTTAGATCGAAATAAGTACACTAGCAACGTGACCATCGATAATGTGTCTTTTCCAGCGATTAGTGTGGGAATTCCCAGATCTTTAAACGACTGAGAAACGGAAGTGAAATCAACCTTTCCCATTTGAAGTATCTTGTGGGAATAACTGCGACACGTGCAGACCAAAATTAAATGCCATAATAAGCATAAATGAATTGAGCAAATGCCGCCAGACATCTGCCAGCACATTAACTATATAGTATAGATTTATATACATTTATTTCGCAGACAAACTAGTTTGTCTTGTTCAGCTCCAGATCGGTAGTAGGTACGTGTATTCTGTCTGTCAATTGGTCGTGAATTATGCGGTTATTGGTAGAAGAAATAAAAGTTTTGCGTCGCAAAATTAGAGAGAATTTCCGTGATACATGGTGCGGTGCGGCTGTGGCCAGATATATATTTTCACCCGCCAAACCAGTTGGGAGTTTTATCTTTTTTTTGTTTTTTTTTTTTTTGCTTTCTGTCTGCGTGTGTGTGTTTGTGTATTCGTCAGATAGATGCTCGCACTCGACTTGGTCTATGGATGATGTGCTGCTGCTGCTGCTGCATTTCGTTTCTCGTTTCTCGCATTTTCTGCCACAATTTTTGCCTTTTTTGTCTTGCTATTTTTGGCCAAAAGAAATGCTGGCTGTTTTTCCCTGTGGTTGTTAGTTGATGACGGGGGCCATTGCACCCTAAGGCCAACAAATTTCTTTCACCTTATCGTTGCCCCCTAGTTCATTGAACCCCCGAAATAATAAAATATCACCCAGGCCCCACAGCTTCAAATATTCTGAATCGCATTTAATACTGTTTTTAGATCAAGTGAAATTATGACTGCTCGGTGTCGGGGTCACCCTTTTGTTGGCTTGCACAAAACTTTCGCCCACGTTTCTGACACCATTTTCGCTGCAACTTCTGCTTGGCCAGCAAATTTGTTGATTGAGGTGATTGGGTCAAGAACTTCCCGAGTGTCCGTTGCCTGTGCTGGCTAATCTAATCTCAAGTTCTTTTATTACCTTAGACTTGGAAAGGTAAACACAATTCGAGGCAAATGACGTAAAGAGTTGAGCAGAGCAGAGACGAGGAGTTGAATAAATAAATCCCATCAAATAATGCATATACATACTACTCGTATATTTGAAAGCAGTTGCCACTGACCTGATCCCATTGCCATTCGCAATCTAGTCGAAAGCTTCAAGCTCCAATGATCGCATATCAATACCCCCATTAAACACGAACACACACGAACAGCAGAGAGTCTTGACAACAGTTGACAGATGAAAACTGAACTCTAAAGATTGGCCTGCAAACAAACAAACAAGCAACAGAATCAGAATCAGCAGCAGGAGCAGCAGCAGATGTGCAAGGCCTTGGTTATCGGTCAGCAGAAGCTGCAAGTATCTCTTTATTTGGTTCATTGCAGTTTACAGAATACGAATAAAAAAATTAAATTTAAATTGTATAAATAAATCTGTCACACACAGCAGAGATTGTCAGGCGGAGGGAGCCGAGCAGTACATATCGATTTACAAGCCTCCCCCCATGCAAAGAGCGCGTGTTCAATGGGGGTGTGGGGTGGGTTGTGGGAGAAACCAATAGAATGCTGTACAATAGCACTACCAGTATTTGTTACCAGTGGAAACGATACAAATCAATCCATCAAGTATACTTGAAAAATGATAGTAATTTGTGTGGATTTTGTTTTAAGACGCTTTTTAAGAGCCTTTTTCCTAGTCTCGGTCACGCACACGCATGTATTTTGTTTTCTCTGGCATTCTTTTAGGCATATTTCGCTTGTGTGTCCATCGAAAAATATATCTTAGAGTAATAGAAGGGGGTATAAAGGTGTGTGCCTTGTTGGGGTCTCACGATCATCTGTATATATGTATATTATCTGCTTCAAAGCTTCCTAGCTTCAGACACAGACAAAGAGTCATTGTCACCTGTCGCCAAGTGTTGGGTAAATAAGGTAACCAAAGGCAGGAGAGGAGACGAGAGGAGCAGCCTTGGGGCCTTATCAGTGGGACGACGACTCAACTTGTTTGCTATTTATGCACTCGTCGTCATTCGAGCCATAACTTCCCTTTCTGCCCTTCCCTCCCTCTGCTTTGTGGCCCCAGTTGAATGCGTTTTTGCGTATCTAATAATAACAATCCGAGCGAGACCCGAGAGCACTGTCTGCAGCCATCACCCGGGGAGACTTGCATTTCCCTGTTCCCCAGTGCGTGCTAATTTGAGCAGCGAGCAGCAAACACTTTGAATGCAAATTGTGGGACCCGTTGTGGCGGCAGATGGAATCAAAAAAGATTCAAACGCAAAGAGGACTGCTGCCAGCTATAAAATAAATAAATACATAAACAAGACTACCGGAGAGGCGCCTCTCTCTGCAGAGATTAGAATGCTTTCATTGGAATCAATTCTAATGAATGAAACGGGTGTGAATGGCCGATAATATTTTGATTTTGTATACTACCAAAAAAAATGAAAACATTTTAAGAGCCTACAAAATGGAAACCTTAACCCCTTAACTTAGCCTATCCCGCATATCAGACCAAATCATTCGATGCAGTCCCTCAGGGGAATTGATTAATTTGAATTTGCTTTTAGAATTAATTAGGTTAAATGTTCAATGACTAAGCTAAAATAAATATTAATGAGATTGTTTTTGTTTTCGCCACCCTTTGATATAGAAACACATGCAGGTGGCCATCAAATGCATTACCAAGAAGGGACTCATCAAGACGCAGAATTTGCTCGGTAAGGAGATCAAAATTCTAAAGGAGCTCACCGAACTGCACCATGAGAATGTTGTGGCTTTGTTGGACTGCAAGGAGTCCCAGGATTGCGTCAATTTGGTCATGGAGGTAAGTCATTATAGTCGAAATCTAAACACACAGCAAAAGCGTGAAAAATTGCATAAATATTTAATGTTTTTATGGCTAAAACGTGTGCGCCTGTGAGTCAATCGACACCCCGCTCCCCCACTGCCGCGATGATATGGAATGGTTGGCCTGGCCAGTTTCACGTCATATTACCAGCTCCCCCACACTCACCTCCACCCCACTTCTTTCCTTCTCGTTGGCTAAAATGCTACGCCATTAATTGCGGAAGTTGCGAAATGAATTCGTAAACAAAAATTAAGTGTGAATAGAATGGAACACAATGCTACGTGGATGGATATTCGTCTAGACAGAGCGATACTCAGTTCTTCTCAAGTTACACGTACGGAAACTTTACATACCCTGTATATAGGGTACAGAATTGATTGAAATCTACTTATAAGAAATCGTATACGAATTTGTCCAGTTATTGACTGAGGAAGGAAGAACCAGCATGTAGGGTTATCTCTTTGGCTTAGTTGTAGTTGGGGGGGAAGTGAATCACTATCACCCGTGAATTCTCTTTTGGCTTTTCCAAATTGCTGGGGTAATTCCGTTGTTTTTGTCGCCTCTTTATACGATATTTATACTTAATACGCATTTGTTAATTTACACAAGAATCCCCCCCAACCAGTGCATATCCATTTGGGATATTCTGTTATTGAATCGCGAAGTTTGTTCAACTCTCTACAGGTGTGTGCCGATGGCTGCTAGCACTCAGCGTGTTTACAAAGAATGTGGTACGAGTACTATGTATGCATATAATCTGGAAAGTAGGTCAAATGTCTGTGGCACACGAGCATTAGAGGTTCCTTTTGGGCTGGGCGAGTGTTTGTTTGTTGTCCAACTGATAAGATTGGATAGGATTGTGTTGTGTTGTTTACCGCTTTGCTTTGATACTCTGCGCTAGGGAAAGGTTTTGTTTGTTCTTGGAAGAAACTAAATGTTCCAACTCTTGCTCGCGTTAGGGTATTTTCCTATTCGCCCATTCTCTGCTTAGCCTTTTGGTTTTGCTTTTATTTTCTTCCATTGCAAGGCATTTTAAATATAAGGTGAGGCAGTCAATGTGACTGGGCCCCGTCTATGTACATACATATGCTTGGCTATCCACCATTATAGCCGTACCTTGTGTATAAATTACATATTTACATATGTACATATACCTTGGTGTGGTGTGAGCGAGAGGAAGCGAGTGTTAGTGTTCCATTCCCATCTGCTATTGTCGTTACATTTTCATTTGTCTGACTTTGGCCCCGTTAGCTTTGAGCTCTGCCACTGCGCTAGTATTCTAATTACTGTGAAATCCGAGAGAGAGAGAGAGAGGGAGGGAGAGAGAGACTGACAATGAGATCGGTGAATGGGAGATTACAATCGGTGGTTCCTCTCTTATGCTCTCTATTATACATGTGTACATACTAAACATACGTATATGTACATATATGTATGTATGTTGTATTGATACAGTGCCTGCCTGCCCACGTGTTCTTCTGCTGTGTCCCCTTCTTCTGCTATGTATTGTCTATTTATTTACTCGTATCATGCCAATAATTAACGATCTGTTTATTTTGCTGCTTAGTTTGTTGTGAGCGGATAAATATGAGACTGATAGATAGGATGGATAGCATACGATAAGATAAGCAAAAGGGAGATGGAGGATAATCAAGGTTGTCAGGTGTCAAGTTTCGGTAGCTGTAATTGCGATGCAGACATCTGCATGATATATTAAGTTTCCTGGAGTTTTCGCAGTCATTTTGGCCCATTAGTAAAACATTTTTCAAATTTTTCCTACTATTTACAATAATTGTTTTTTTATTGTATTTTGGCAAAAACGTCTATAGCTAAGAGTACGTACGACACACACACACACATAAAAACTAAAGTAGCATACATTTTAATATGCAAAAATAAGCATAGAAGAGAGTCTCCTCCTCCTTCCCTTGCTCCCGACTAGGCAGCTAGTTTAACCTACATACACATAGATACATACTCCGACTTACAAAACTAGAACCCTGGACAGCATTGGCTGCTGTTTGTGGTGTTTGGTGCTGGCAAACAATGGAACGACGACTACAATTGTATATGACGTCAAGTAGTTAACTAATTTTCGCATTCTACAGATAAATTATCCATATAAACTAAGATACATACATACATCTATGGCTATCTGGCAAAAAATGCTTATAAAGTGGAACGTGTTTGTTGGATAGAAATTCGGAAAGGCTACTTTCTACTTTTCGACTTAGGCTAACTTATTCAGTGGTATCTCCTCAGTGGGATGGACCTGATCCTTTGGCTCCGGTTTGCTGGTGCGGCAGCATTTGGTCTTGATGCCGCCCACATCCTTGCGGCAAATGAGGCCAATGACAATGCCAATGACCGCCAGTACCATGATGCCTAAAATGATATAACATCAGTTTAAGGAAAATTGTATTTTTCATAGTCCAAGCACTTACAGATAAGCAGCGTGTTGATTGTCTCCGGTGAGATGGGCACCTGATAGGGCTTCTCCTTGTCCGTGGTCGTCTCCACCGAGACCCCACTACTCTCGGTCACGGTGGCCATGATCCCAGCCTTTGCCACTTCAATGGCCGACGCTGTGCCGTTTGCCATTTTATTCCGATTGCGATTCGCTGTTTAGTTTGGGAGACACGACACGCCATTAGAATTTACTCCCATGATTGTTCTGTGGAGTCTGTTCCGCTTACCTGTGCGTGTCGGGGCGGGGGTTGCGGCTGGCCGTGCTGTGGTGGCAGCGGTAGGCAGGCCCGTCACCCGCTTGAAGGGCGGATCTGTGGCCTGGATCAGACTCTCGTTGAACGATGTGCCCAGCACCAGCTCGAAGCAGCTCACATCAAAGTGTCTGAAGCTGATGTTGTCAATGGACTTGAGCAGGTTGCACAGTTCCTCGATGTTTTCCTGGTCCAGTTCTGGCAGTTTTAGTTTAATTATGCTTGTTAGCGGTGCAAAAGCTCGCGTATTGATTTTCTGTCAAAAGAAAAGGCTTGTGAGAGCGAGACAACTATATATGATGGTCGAACAGCTGCTGCAGGGTTGCCTTTCATGCTTGCATGCGGTAGCTATCGATAGACCTATCGTGGGGTACGGTAGTGCGATAACTTTGGCGCGCAACCTGTTACCTGTTGGAAATTATTGTTGTTTAAGCGCAGCGTTTGCAGGCCACTCATATTCACGAACGTCTGCTCCGGCAGCTCCGTCCAGCTGCAGTTCGAGCAACTGAAGTCAACCAAACCGGGTTGATTGAGAAATGATCCATCCAATCGCTGGGTGATTGAGTTGTTGCTCAGATCGAGCAGCTCCAGGTCTGTGGCCCCCACAAAGGTATCGGGTTCTATTTTGGTGAGACGATTGTTGGCCAATCGCAGGCGCCTCAAACGCTCCAAGCCATGGAAGGCCTGCCAAATAGATGGATTTAGATTATTATATTATATAGTCAATATATGTTTGTATGCATGCCCACCTCCTTGTCCAGATGACTGAGCAGATTGTGGTTCAAATTGATCTCCACCAGTCGGGATAGATTGGCAAAGTCCTCTGGCCTCAGTTCGGCAATCACATTATAGCTCAAGTCTATGATGGCCGCCGTTCTAGGAATGTCCAGGGGCACGTGGGTGAGATGAGCATTGGAGCACTGGATGTACTTGTCCTCCAGGCAGCGGCACTGCCTTGGACAGCTGGGTTCCAGGACCAGATTGCTACGTCGCGGTATGTCTAGAGAAGATTACATATGTTGTGAAGAAGTGTAAGTCATGATCGGGGTAGGGTGTTGGGTCTCACTAAATGTTGGTCGAAATGTGGTTGTGGTTGATGTTGAAGATGTGAATGGCATCAGTCTGTTCTCAGCTGTCTCCGGTGATCCCTTGGACGCCGTCTCTTCACTGTAGTCATCATCTCCGTAGTCATAGTCCTCAACCGAACTGTTGCTCTGTTGTCCAGCTGCTGGAGCTGCAAATGTGTGGCTGATGCTGGAAAAGTTGAGAGCATTAGAGCAATTATCGACCAATTCGTAAACTTGATTTAGCCAAATAAATAAATATACTAAAAATGGCAACTGGCCGACAGTTCTAAGGTAAAACGAGGCTTACATCATCGTCTTGAAGGCGAACACACCCAACTAATTTGTCCTGAAAACGCTCTTGACCCATTTAATTACGAGCAGACCCAAGCAAACACGCACACATAGAGGACAGGACAGGTAGTAGAGAGCGATAACTTTTTCCTCTTCTCACTATCATTATAAGCTTTTGTTTATCTCTCTCTCTCTCTCTCTCTCTGCATGCCTAACAGTACGTTTTACAACTGTATGAACGCTTTTTATGAACTCCCCTCGTTAGACGAGTATCAGTTTAAATATCAAATGAAGTTTCAAACTGCCTTAAAGTACTGTAACGCACTGTATATGTATGCGGTGGGTCTAGAGGGCGGTATGGTGGGACAGAGAGAGACACATATACATATGCCCAAACCTGTTTACGTCATGGCAAAAAGAGACAACTTGACCGGTTTATATTTTTGCACGATTTCGTTTACTCTCACTTTCGCCGTTTGTTTTGGTTTTGTTTGCGGCTGTATTCTTTTATATGTATTCGTGTTCTGCTTTCGCCTGATTCTAAATCCTTCATTAGACGGGTCAAGTGTGTCTTAAAAACGTCTTGACTTTTGAGAATTCTCTCAAATTGCGTGACTCTTGACTGAAGTTTCAAATGATTGTTGAAGATACTCATCAGGCAATCAAGTGGTCAAATTAGAGGGTATAAACGTTTTTATACTAGATACTATCCGAACGGAAACTTATTGTTTTAGTGCTGATAAAGGTCTCATTATTGCTACGTTTTTCATTGGTAATAAAGAAAATACCATTGCGCTTTCAGTAAAACCTCTAAACTGTAACGATCCATGACGCTCAAATGTAACCCTCCGCCCGTGGAACCACTCGAGGAGGGATGTTTCAAGTGGTGTGGAAAGGAATGCTCACTCTCTCTCTCCTTTCAATACAACAAAAATCAATGGATTTCTCTGTCTCTGTTTTAGCTGTAAATGGGCGAGACTATTTCAGAGTGACTCATATAAAATCTGTAACTAAAAGAAAGAGCGAACAATAGCTGTTCCCAGAAGCCGTCTATGGGGATTCCATTTTCTGCACTTCCTGCTTTTCTCGGTCGATTTTCTTGCACTCAAAGTGCCCATGTTTATTGAGTGATTGCCGCCCTCTGCTCTGGTCAAACAAATATGATAAGGCTTTGCGAAAAAAGGCATAAATTATCGGGCAACCGTGCATTGTTATTATTTTTATCAGATTATGTGATATGATTAGGAACCATTAAGTGCTGTTGCCGAGGTCTGTCCATAAAAGAGTTGGGTGTATGTTTTTTTTTATAACCCCTGCGTGAGTGTTCCAATTGGAATTGATATAACAGGAGGTGAGCAGGGTCAAAGTCCCGCTACTCGTGCGCTTCCTCAACAGGTTGGAGAATTAATCACTTACGAGCGTTACTCAATAAAAACTTTGTACTTTGTCTTATTTCGTTCCTTTGTGTCTGATGTTGTCTTTCCTGTAGAAGCAATCCCCAATCGACTATAGAAAAACCCATTCAGACCACCGAGACTGAGACTGCGTCATCCTACTTATAAGAATTACAAATTTCAAAGATGATTTGCTTCACAAATTAAATTTCCCCTGTCTATCTTCATCTGATCTCAAAATTGATGTATTAAACATTTTTTTTATTGGGATTTTACCTGACGCTGAGCAGAAATATCAAGAGCAAGCCAAATTTGTAATACACGTGCATTTTTATTGTTTCTTTTTTAAATTGATTATTTAGTTACTGGTTCGTTTCCACTGGTTTAGAAATATAAGTTATATATTTTGCCGTTTTTGTATTCAATATCATTTGTTTGGGCGAGAATTTTACAATCTGAAAATAGATTTTAATTAGTTTTATTTCACTTTACACTTTGATTCCATAAAGCGATTCAGTTTTTATTGGCATAATAAATACATCAGTTTTCATAACATAATTTCCACAGAGCTTTTTCGATCCGCTCGCACACACCGGCACATTCTCAACGCCCTAACGCAACTGTCGGCGGCGGAGCCAGACCTCAAGCATATGGGAATTTTGACATCCAATGCAGGTGAGAGAGCGCCGCAACTCTCTCTCTCACTCACTCACTCTCTCTTTCTCTGAATATTCTTTGACGCCTGTAGCGTCAGTCGATTGTTTGATTCTTTAGCGGCATTTGCTTGGCACCACTCTCTCGTGCTCTCTTTCTGTCTGCTTCTCTCCCTAATCTGTGTGGAGTGATTAGTAAATGTTTAGTCCCGGCATGCCTCTACCACTAATCTTATCACTTTTCGTTCGTTTGTAATTCTCTGTGCTGCTTCGTTTTGTTTTCGTTGTTCCATTCCATTTGACATAATTTTTAATTGACTGTTGCTATTAACTATAGTGCTATAGTATGGAACGTTCATAGAGAGAGAGTTTCCCCAACAAGAAGAATGTTATTCCCTGATTGTCGATCGTTATTAAAATAAGAAAATTGGAAAAACTTATTATTATAGCCATAACAAGATATGTTAACATAATTTACATCAATCGGAATCGAAAGTTGGGGGGATTAGCTAGATTAGCTTGTTGTGTGACGTGATTTGAGTTTTAATTTTAATTAAAACATTTAACAGTGAACTTTGCTTGATTCACCCAGTGAGCATATACATACATACATATGTATATATTTTTAGTTCCATTTCACATGGCTACATATTTTTTTATACACACAAACACATGCACAGAAATCTATATAGCGGCACGCTTTGTTTTTATCGCCTAGAAAAATAATGTTGACCTTTAGTCCATTGAGTTTTACTTGGAATGATTCGCGGCACACACACTTAAACTCCACACGTAATACCCTTGATTGGTGTCTTTCGCTATATGTACATAGATATGTACTCGCGTTTTGCTTATTTTTTTCGACCACACGCACTAACAATTTGGCAATTGCAGCAAGCTTTTTGCACTGTTTCTTTCTTTGTGTACCGTACGATTGAAGCTTTTGCAGCCAAGGCGGGCGAGTCGCGCGATTGTCTGTGATAGACTGAGCGGCAGCAGCAACCCACAGCACAGCCCACCAGCCCGCGGCAGCGACGCGCACTCAGCTCAGAGAGAGGGAGAGAGATAAAGCTCTCTCTGACGCTCTCGTTGATGGAAACTCGAAAACCCCAAATGTTGCTGGTTGTTTTTCCATTATAATGGGCAAGTGCATTTTCCAATAAATCGCTGACTCATGCGCACTTGTTTGCTGATGTTGCATATTTTCATTGATTAGAGAAAAACCAGAGTTCAATTTCTAAAAACCCCCTGGCTGTGTCTGTGATGGCGCCCAGCTCTCTTCTGCTCTTCGTCTCTCTTTCTGAACTTTTATTGTAATTTTTTTGTTTTTTACTGTCACTCATTTTACATGTCAATGACTTTTTTGAGTGGCTGTTTAATGTTCTCTGCCCTCTCCACTCCCATCTTCACCCCTATAGTGCGTTAAGCGTTTTCACAAAAGCAAGTGAAATCTTTTGTCATTTCAATTTTGTGGTTTTAATTGCCTAATATTGCCTCGCTTTGTTTGCTCATTAAGTTTTGCGAGAGTAAGTGGTCCGGCGGTACATATGTTTTCTCATTTTTTGCTGTCCGAAAGTAATTATACCCGTACTCGAAGAGTAATAGGGTATATTGTATTTGTGGTAAAAGTGAATGTGTGTAACACACAGAAGGAGGCGTTTCCGACCCCATAAAGTATATATATTCTTGATCAGCATCAATAGCCGAGTCGATATAGCCATGTCTGTCCGTCCGTCTGTCCGTCCGTCTTGTTTTTCACTCATTGCACGAAGGCTACTAGAGCTAGACCAATCAAATTTTTTTTCCAGACTGATGTGATATCTCACTCCTAGAAAAGTGTTTCAAAATTTCGCCCCGCCCACTTGCGCCCCCACAAAGGGCGCACATCTGTCAACGTCCACAATTTTAAAGATAGCAGAAAACGAAAAATGCAGAATCATAGAGACAGCCTATATCTATCAGGGGCCCAAATCTGAATCGGATCGGATCATTAATATAGCCACAATAGACAAAAAACATACGCAAAAACTTCGCTCCATCCCTTTCGCACTCACACAAAAATCGAGTCGATTTGGTTTTCGTAAAATGAACGCCTGGATCTCAGAGACTATAAGAGCTAGAGCAACCAAATTTTTGCCAAGACTCCTGTGATACCAAACCTGAACAAGTGTATTTCAAAATTTCGCCCCGCCCCCTTCCGCCCCCTCAAAAGACGAAAATCCACAATATTGAAGATAGCAGTATTGTAGAGAATGACCATATCTACCAGATTCCCGAATTTGGTCCAGATCGGATCATTATTATAGCCACAATGATGAAATGAATTTTCAGCAGCAATCCCCACCTCCTCTTGCGGCGTAAGTCAATTATTGGGATTGATTGTTGCTGCAGCTTCACACACACTTACGCTCAAACATGCTGCCTCGTGCAGTGTACGTGTGTTGTTGTGAGAACTGATGTAGATGTAGATGTCGATGACAGATGTAACAAAAAATGTAAAATGTAAAAAATGATAAAACATTTTAAAATTCCACATAAATCACATGTGTACTGACTGAGTACGGGTATAAAAGTAGAGTCGCGTTCGAAGCGACTCCGTACGTTCTTTCTCGTTTTGTTTGTAGCACTGCTTGTAAAGCAGGGCAAGCTAGTGTGGAGATTGTGTGTGTGTGTGTGTTTTTCCTTCGGATAGGCCCAAGGTCAGAGAATCATCAGTCCTTTTGGCAGCTGTCTGAGAACCCCTCCGAAATAATGTAGTTTGATGAGACTGGTTCGGTTCTCTCTATGCCACGAAAGTAGACAGCCCATCGGTGATAATTTATTTGCACAATAAAAAGCCATTCTACAGGATATTTATGAACAGGAACCGGAATTGTTCAAGTACGGAAGCAGCAGCTGTCTAAGTTCCAAAAGCACTCACATCATACCCTAATTCTCCAGTTGCTTTCCTCAACGTTGGATTCTTGATTGTCATAAATCACATTCGCATTGACCTTGCACACATTCTGTATGTAATTGTCTGAATGATGGCCGGACAAAAGTTGCCGCAGCTCTGACAAAAACGAAGATTCGCCGCGTCTCTTGGGTGGGTCTCTTCTGTCTCAGGGGTCTTGGCATTTTGCTCTGATTGAACCTAATTCATTTGCATAGTACGCGCTTTGCTTTTGCTTTGCTTTGGGCACCGACCAACACCCGTCCCGTGGTTGTGGAAGATTTATGTGCGCTCTGAACTTTTGGCTTTTGCTTTTATGATAATTATGATCTTCCTTCCTCTTTGCAGTACTGCAATGGCGGCGACTTGGCGGATTACCTGACTGTAAAGGGGACCCTGAGCGAGGATACCGTTCGATTGTTTCTCATACAACTAGGTAAGGGTACATACCATATACACATAAATAAATATATATCTTAATATACATTTTCGTTGAATTTATTGTATGGTTTAGCTGGTGCTATGAAAGCACTGTATACCAAAGGAATTGTGCATCGTGATCTCAAGCCACAAAATATACTGCTATCGCACAATTATGGCAAGACATTGCCATCACCATCGAAGATAACCCTGAAAATTGGTAAGTAATACCACTAGATAGTCTCAAAAGTTTACAGAACTTACAATCGTTTTTTTTTCTTTGTAATTTTAGCGGATTTTGGTTTTGCGCGATTTTTGAACGAGGGCGTGATGGCAGCCACACTCTGCGGGTCCCCCATGTATATGGTAAGGGAATAACTATAATCCATAACACAGAATGTAGCCCTAAATCGAATATCTACACCGATATATAGGCACCCGAGGTGATCATGTCGCTGCAGTACGATGCCAAAGCGGATCTCTGGTCGCTGGGCACGATCGTCTATCAGTGCCTGACTGGCAAGGCGCCGTTCTATGCACAAACGCCCAACGAACTGAAGTTCTACTACGAGCAGAATGCCAATCTGGCACCCAAGTAAGTGCCTCAGATCAGTCTCGAAAATATTATCCTGCAATGCGATTCTTCCCTGAAGGATTCCCCATGGAGTGTCGCCGGATTTGAGGGATCTTCTGCTGTGCCTTTTGCGCCGTAATGCAAAGGATCGTATTTCATACGAAAGTTTCTTCGTGCATCGTTTCCTGCAGGGAAAGAAGGCTGCCGTGTCGCCAGGTGAGACGGAACATATTTCCCCTAAGGAAGATTCACTAATTTTGTTTTTCAACAGTGGATATGCCACCGCTGGGCGGCACACCGCCTGTGAAGGCCAAGAGTCCATTGCAACAGCAAATGGAACAGGAACTGCAGCTGGTCAAGCTGGCCGAGCAGCAGCAGAAGGAGCAGGAGGAGCAGGAAGCGGCCCAGGATGAAGAGAATACGGGTAACTATCGAAAAAAATATTTCCCAAGACAGGCATCACCCTCTAAATGTGTTTGTTTTTGTTATTGAAATTTAGTTTCCGTGGTGGCCAATCCAGCCATTTGTGCCACCATCACCAATGTGGGAGTGCTCTGCGATAGCGAGAACAACAGTGGATCGTGCAGCTCCCATGAGGATTCCGATGACTTTGTGCTGGTGCCGAAGAATCTGCCTGAGGATCAGCGTCAGGGGCAGACGATGCCGACAGCTGGAGGCCAGCGTCAACAGCAGCCACAACAAAATCAATCCAGTCCTCCACGTCCCAGCAGTCTGCCCATCTCCGAGCCGAAGCCAGTGCCGGCTCCAGCACGCCGCCAAACGGCCGCCAATCCAGCTGGAGGAGGCGGACTGGCCGGCTCACCGGCCAGGCAGGGCAACATGCCGCTGACTGTGGCCACTCTGGCGGCGGCCGGCAAGCAGCTGCCACGCTCTCAGCCCATCAGTGTGAAGCAGCCGAGGCCTGATCAACGCAAGAGCAGCGTGAGCAGTGATATCAACTCGATCTCGCCGCCGGCAGTGCAGTTTGCCATAGGGACACCACCGGGAGGAACCACCAGGATAAGGTCCGCATCGGGTGGTTCGCTGTCGGAGACACCGCCCCCGCATGCGCCGAGCACCTGGCAAGTGTCGCCCGGACACTCGCAGTCGCCGCTGCGCAGGAGCGGCAATAGCTCACCGGTTCTTCCGTCCGCCGCGCTCACCATGCTGCCGACCCTTGGCAGTCCCACGATGCTGGTGGCACCCGGTTCGCTGGGCTCGATAGGGTCGTCGGCGGGCAGCGGATCGGAGAACAACAACCAGCACCATATGCTCGGACCGCGTGCCTTCACCCTGCCCGAGCTGGGGGCCACCGGGGGACTGCACAGTCTACTGGACACGGGCGTTGGAGGCGAACCACATGCATTCCAGGCGCCAGAGCTGTCGGAGGAGACGCTGATGGATCGCGAGCATAACGAGACGCTGTCCAAGCTGAACTTTGTGCTCGCCCTCACCGACTGCATCCAGGAGGTGGCGGACTCCCGTTGCGCACCTCTCTCAACCCTGATGGTGGCCGGCAGCCAGACGTCGGCAGATACCCAGCAGATACCGCCCCATGCTCCGGAGCACTGCAAGCGGGCGGAGCGTCTGGTGTTGCTCGTCCGTGCCCTGCAGCTGCTTTCCTCCGGCCTGAATCTGGCCTCACAGCAGCTGCGTAATGGCCAGCTAAAGCCATCGTCGAATGTGAAGAATGGTGAGTGGGCCTATAATATAGAAGGCGAAGAAAGGGCTTCTTATCTTCCCATTTGTATCCCACAGCTCTGCTCACAATGAACGCCAAGTATCGGAGCATACTGTTCGAGTCGAAGCGCCTCATGGGGAGCGGCCTACTGCAGAAGGCGAATGCATTTAACATAACAGCTGACAAGATACTATACGACTATGCGCTGGATATGGTAAGGAAATGGGAAAACATAAGATATATTTAGTATTTATCTCTGTATCTCGAATTCGCAGTGCCAGGCAGCTGCTTTGGATGAGTTACTGAAGAACACCAAGAACTGCTTCGAGCGCTACAATACCGCACACATTCTGCTGCATTCGTTGGTGCAAAAATGCAATCATCCACAGGACAAGGAGCTATTGAATAAATGTAAGAAGCGAAATGATAGAGGCTATAAACTGTAACTAATCGTTTGCTTTATCATATCTCTCTCTCTCCCTCTCTCGCCCTCTGACAGATCGCGATGCCGTGGAGAAGCGTTTGAGCATATTGCAACAGCATGGTTATATTTATGTGACCGATGAGAATGCCTAGGCAAGAGGCATATAATGGCAATCTTTATCAACATTTCCTTAAGTTATTTAACACCCCTGGGCTTTATCAATCTTTATCAACATTTCCTTAAGATATTTAACACCCCTGGGCCCACTGGGCCCCCTGGGAACCCTGTGCCCCCTGGCCCACCATTCTTTTCCGTTGGCAGTGCAACATGTGATTCAAAACAAAAACTACTATAATTTAAAAATCCCCTAAAAAACACACACACAGTTATGTTATGTCTATCATCTATTGGAGTTCTTGGTCCCCCACTCTCCCCAATCAGCAATGGTCGAATGTAAATATTTTTCTCAGCAAAGCATACATATGTAGTTTTTGTTTTCTGTATAATTTCGAAAGCCCCATCCCATAATTGTTAAAGCTTACAAAATGAGTGCAGTGCAGGATGCAACATGAATAAGGGCAGGAACAGAGTCCAGCTAATTCTAAGAGTAAACATTTATTGATATAACGTATGGTACACATTTACCTATATACAAAATACACGGGTACATGGCAGATATGTACAACACACGAAGCTAAACCAAGCAAACAGTAGCATAACATGTACTCCATAGCGTTGGGCAAAATGCCAGCCAAAACTGAGTTTAAGCCCAAACCCAAAAACCCATATATACAAACATGCATACAAACATACATACATATATCATGTGCTGGAAAATTCCTCCTTCCCTTCCCCGTAGCTATATAGTTATATATATTTTCTTATTTAACAATCTAATACTATACCCTGTACCATTACGAGTAAATTACGAGCATACATACAATATTTATGGCTGCAGCTGCACTACACAAAACAAATACATACATTTACAATGTGCTACGTTCATAGTTTTTAGTTAGGTATCTTTTTTCTAAAGCCACAACACAACCACAACCCTTAAAACATATTTAATTTTTAATGACAAAAGGAAGTTTTTAAGTTTTTCTACAAAACAAAAAAGAAGCCCACAAATCTTTCGATAAAAAATATATCTTTAATTAAAATGTATGTATATGATATATACACAAGAGAAACAAACAAACAAACATTCACAAGTGTATAAAAGGTACAACAAATACAGATCAGATTTGAACTAATAATAAAGAATACTAAGAAAATAAATCATACAAAATATGCGCCTATTTCTCTCTCTCTCTCTCTCGGAATAGCTAGTCTTCAATCAGATCCATTGGTATTTCAACAGCAAGAATATTTAAAGAAGACATCACAAACAATAAAAAAATCTAAGTTTATTCGGCTTAAAGGTATGTAGAAAATACATCTACAATTATTTTTCCAGAGGTATTCTAGAAGAGAAACCGTTTGGATTACCAATATTAATTACAATATATTTTATATATTAAACATAATATTCTTTTTGATGCCTTATTTTGAAGAAACCTACACATTGGGAACTTAAAAAGAAAGTGCCGCATAATCTAATGTGCTAAATTCTCTCTCTCTCTCTCTCTCTCTCCATCTCTCTTTCTCTCTGTATGTCTCCGTCAAGAAACATTTTAAAATTCTGTCTAACCAACAGATTTTTCGATTGAATTTAAGTCTACAGTTTTCTGTGGGGTACCCAAGCTAATCGTCGTTCATAGACTTCTTAAAATGGTGAAAAATTTATTAAACGTTAAATTTTAACATAGACGAAGAGAACGTGTGGTCCGAGTCGTGCACATCCAAGCGAGTTTCGTGATTACAGCAGCTACCCCAACAGTGGGATCAAGGCATTCTGCCTCTGGCCAGTCCAATCTGGCCATAGGGCGAGCAATCACTGGGCATCGATGTGGGATAATAACCTGCTGCAGTGTGTCGTTTTTGGATGGCGCATCTGAGGCTACAGCTCTGGTTACAGCTCATCCCCTGGCCGTAGGACTTTGTCTGCACTGGCCCACCGCCCATTTTCCTATCATTTTTCTTCTTTCCCTTTGGTGCCGCTGCTACTGGTGCTGCTGAAGGTTCCTTGGGCTGGGGTTTCGCGGGTATCTTCTCTAGCGGATCCATCGGGCAGCAGTTTTGGCAGCAATAGTTTGGATTGGGGTACCAGTAGTAGCAACCTGAGTATGGGTTGTAGTAGTAGTAGTACGGCCAGCAGCACGATTGGCAGCAGCCATTGTAGCAAGCGTTGCCTCCACTGGGGCATGGGGCTGGCTCGCACCGGGCTTCTGTCGGGTATTCCTTTGTATCCTTTTTGGGTTTTGCTGATGTTGTCTGCGTACAGTCGTCGGCTCTGTGGAGAGTTCCTTATGTAAGAAAAAAGATCTCAAGGGATCATTTTCGAATGTTTGAATACTCACTGAGCCAAGCAGCTGGTATTGCAGGTGAAGGAGCGCATCGATGGTGGCGGACAAACTTCAGGGCGGCAGTCAGTGGCACCAGCATTTGGGGATGATGGCTCAGGCGATAGAGGCCTAGACTGTTCCGCAGGTGAATCTACAGCTGTACCTTGCCCAGATCCAGCCTTCTTACTAGCTGCATCTGCATTGGACAGTTTGCGTTTGGGTGACGATTTCTTTCCCTTCTTGGTATCGCCCTCATCCGTCCGGTTGGCCATGTCAACGTCGATCGGCAGCAGGAGAGCGCAGTTCTGCAGACCATTCGCGGGACACGACAATTGCAGCGACTTGAGGAAGCTGCAAAGCACATTGGACAGATTAATGCATCGATCTCGGACCTGGGGCTATTGTTTTGGCATGGAAAACATTTTACTGTGTGTGTGTGTGTCTGTGGCTAGAGCTAGAGCTCCTGTTTGAGTATGACTCTGACGTGAAACTCACCGCTGTATAGCGTCCATGCTGAGATTCGATTGATTACATTGATCTTCCCCGTTCTTTTGCTGCGACTCCCTTGGTGCAAATGCGACCCGCGCTGGACATGTGCATTTGTCTTGCCCTGTACAGGGATCAAACTGCTGCTCCCGATCGCTGGGCAAACCCGCTGTTTGGCCTGTCGGATATCCGGGCGGAGCGGCAGCCCCATATCCAGGTGCAGGTGGAGGCGGATAGCCAGCATATTCTTGACCATTCGGAAATCCAGGCTGTGGCCACGGTGCTGCTACGGCTCCAGAACCTTCAAAGGCTCCGTACACATATGGTGTTTGAGGCCCACCTTGCCCATAGGTGCCATACCCCTGCATAGCTTGTTGGGCATATCCTGGCACACTTTGTTGACCATAACCGGTCATACCTTGAGCTTGCGGTGGTTGAGGCGGATAACCGAGTGGCATGGATGCTGGACCTTCGTACCTTGTATTTGGTGCTGATCCTTCAGGTGGTAGGGCGCTGTAACGTTCTGTTGTATATCCAGGCATTGCCACTTGTGCCCCTGGAATAGGGGGTCCTCCCTGTTGACCGTAAGCAGCCCCAAACTGACTGCCAGGTGCCATTCCGTACATGCCAGGAGGTGGCATGGCTTGAGTGCCAGGCGGTGTACCCTGCATGCCAGGAGGCATACCCTGAGTGCTCTGATGCATTCCCGGCACAAATTGTCCTTCTTGAGGATAGATATCCGAAGGTTGTGTAGCATTAGCTGCATTACCAGCCATACCTGTCGCTTCATTTGCATCCCCAGTCTTCTTTTTACCCGATTTCTTAGGTTCATTTCCCGGCACACCCTTCCTTTGTTGTACACCAGCTGCCCTGCCAGTCTGTCTACTGCCGTCACCCTCTGCTTCTGTACCCCTTCTGTTTGGTCGAATATCGGGCCTACCATTCTGCATATTTCCGTCCCCAGTTGTCTGTGTGCCCCTTCTGTTTGCTCCCATACCCGGCTTACCATTCTGTCCATATCCTTCCTCGGTCGTCTGTCTTCCCAATCTGTTTGCTCCATTTCCTGCCTCAGCAGTCTGTTTTTTTCCGTCCCCAGTCTTCTGCTTACCCTTTTTCTTTGCTGCCGGCTTACCAGTCTGTTTTTTTCCATCCCCAGTCTTCTGTTTGCCCCTTCTCTCTGCGCCACGATCGTCCGAACCTTGGTCATTCGTCTTGGCTTGAAGATCGGACTGTTTACACAGAAAGCTTGGAATACTTATGTCCGAGAACTTGGCAAACTCTTCCGGAAATTGGACAGATTGCTGGCAAGTAATAACTGGACAACATTTGGTGCAATAGGACGGTTTCAACGGATCCCTGGAAAAAAAGATATGACGGAGCATAAAAACAGATCATCCATCTTGGATTTATTATATATATATACTATAAAGTACTTACCCTCTATACAACCGCTTGCAGCACTGGCAGCACATCAGACACTGATGGGCATTCGGATCCCCTGGGCATGTGAACATTTTGAAAAGACAACTACGACTCTTAGCTCCTCACGACTACCGTTTCAACAAAACTCATCGCCAAGGCTAAGGAAGTTACACCAAAAAATCATCAAAGATAAAATGACAGAATTTAAAAGAAGTTGTTGATCATTATACTAAGTCTAGCCGGGCATTACGGCAGGGGCGGTTGAAATGTTCGGTATCTCACACCCTTTCCATCTTACTCCCGATGCCAGGAGCCTCTCGACACCTTCAGCAGTAGAAGTGAGTCGCTGAGAAAAAACGAATTTGAATTTCTAATACGCATGCAGGAATACCACAACCATGATGAAATTTACAAGGTATCCATCACTTATCCATTTCTTATTTCCTGCCCATTTCAAGGGAGCGAAGAGTACACAAAACAAAACAAAACAACTTCTGTATATCTTTCTGTGTCTTGCCTCTCTTATCAGACATGGCGTCAAAGCTCTCTCAGTAGTGCGTGCGTAAAATAAACCCCGGAGCTTACGGATGGGATCACCTTGTATAATTTCACCATGAAGACAACCATGGAACGAGAGAGCAATTAGGACCATAAGGAGAGCATGGAAGCTTTGGAATTGGAGCGAGGACTAAGTCACGTACGCATCTGTCACGCTCTCACACTCTAATTTTTTCATTCGAACCAAGCGCGCCTTTCTCATGCAGCTCCGCGTTTCAGGCCGTAAAATCTCGAAAAATGGTGGAAAATCCTGCGGATTACACTATTTACGCTATTTTGTCGGAAAGTAAAGAAGTAAAATGAATCCAAAATGACAATTGAATGTCGGAATGCAGAGTAAAATCTATGGAAATATGTTAAAGTTAATTGATATAAAGTTATCATAATATTTATTTACATATGTAAAATAAATAATCATATTATTATACTATATGTATTTATTTATTTTCTGTGTAAAATGCGCGCTTGTTCAGCTGATCATGTGTTGTGGTGTGTATGCGCGTGTGAAAATGCCGTAAGAAAGGCGCGAAGTTATTTCTCTTTCTCACTTATACACGTAATATGCGCAAGGAGAAGAGAAGGAAGTAGGAAGAAGGATTGAGCGCTCTCAATGCAAGTGACGCAATAGAATAGGGTGAGACACTTCACACCTGGAAATATGTCCCTCTCTCTCGTGTAGTGTGTGTTGATCCAATTGAACAAAATATGCAAATATCGTAGGAGGGCTTCCTCTAATGCCTCTCCTGAGGCATTTTGCTACAGCTAAAGGTGCTTAAGCGACACAAACGGGAAATTCGCGCGGATAATAATTGCATAACGGAGTGGAGGAGAATTGTGGATAAAAGGTGAGTTTTATTTATTTTTTCGGGATGTTCATAATTATTTACATACGTAATTATGTTAGTTAGATATTCTTACCTTGATTGCATTTTAAAATATAGACCTACGAGGTGCGTGCCACCATATTTTAGTTATATACCATGGTAATGCGGTTTACTTAGGTATAAGTTGTATTTACATATGTACTATGTACATATGTATACTTAAGCCGGATCCTGAGCTCCCCTTTTCGAAACCTTTCAACTTGAATATCAAATAAAATTCGTCGTAGGATGTCGCAAAACCTAAAATTGTTTGTGTAAACGGAAGCATTGTAGAATTGGTTGAATGGCCCCCAATAACAATATCAGCTACGGTGTCGGCGCGAAAACATACGGCGCTAGTCCCTATCGCCGGAATGCGGGTAACGAGCGTGGGCGCACCGGGAGGGCCAGTGCAATCATCTACCCGGAATCATTGCTCACGAGGGCGAGCACATCCCAAAACCCAGCACGCAGCAGCAGGATCGGAATGCAGCTGCTGCGGGAACTGGCGCAGACTTTGCCCACAACCCCATCACGGATCTCCCCCAACACAAACGGTAGTCGACGTCTGCGCCCTAGGACTTCTAGAGTAGAACAGCATGGACCGTCGCAAATGGTGTTAAATAGAGGGATGCCCTTTCAGTCAAGGACAGCGTTGGGGGTTGCGCCCATGCCCGCGGGGATACCGATCAGAGAGGTGCCCGTCAAGGATATTTCAAGAAAGGTGAGGATAAGGAACAATGACAAAGAGGCACAGGACCGCTACGCCAAGAATGATAGGCCATCCATCTCCATGAGCAACATTAGTACCGCCCGATGGAGTCCCACGCGAAAAGCCATCGACACTGGCCCAGCAGTACGACAGGATTCCCCTAGCGCCTGTCATCATGGTAGACGCCCTAGAAGAGCCGGAGCAGGAAGAACCGGAGCAGGAAGAACCGGAGCAGGAAGAGCCGGAGCAGGAAGAGCCGGAGAAGGAAGAAGCGGATAATGAAGATACAGAACAAGAAGACAGAGAGCAGGCTGACGGACTTTACGATGAAAACGAATCTGTACAATTTGCTCCACAGGAAGATCAGGCAGATGAAGTAGAGCCCGTCGCTGTTGTCGATGAGGATAAAGGCATGTCCATTGCCTCTGCTTCACAGGAGGAGGAAGTAGAGCCACCCGCAGGCGCTGTAGAAAAGGATGAAAAACCTGCCGCGTCCCAGCAGTGCATGAAGATCTTTCCCTGCTTCCGTGGGGAGTATCCAACGCGTAATCGGCCTGCCCCTTATCAGTGGTTCGAGCAAACCGGATTCAAATCTAGTGGCCCAGGCACTGGACTGCCACTGGCACTGGCAGCAAACTGGCCGAGAGCGAAGAGATGACAGGTGACGAAAATGTTGTCACCACATGCGAGGTGACCGAGGAGCATTTTCTGAGGTATGTTCCTCTGGATAAAGCAACAAAAGGTGTTTTATTTGCTTTCTATAATCCTACCACAGCATCGGTTGCGGCTGTGATGAGAAGGCTTTATGGTCGTCGGGGCAGGAGGCTCCTCATTTTATGGGTGGCCTGTTGGTCTCGGAGCAGGGACAGGCGCAGTTCAAGAACATTGCACCACAGCAACAGGGCCGACCGTTTTCTCGGGAGCAGCAGCAGCCACGGTGTATGCCCCAAGGCCAGTCGTCTGCTGTGCAGCAACAACAGGCGACAATGTTCAGAAGCTATCCCAATCAGAACCCCAGCAGCTGTGGCCTGACCGAAATGCTTGCCCAACAGCTCCACCAGCAGATGCAGGAGGCACAAGCCCAGATAGCACAGGTACAGCAACAGTTGAAGAACGCCTGCGGCCCCACCCAGACACAGCAGACAAATATGATGGACCAATGTTGCAACGACGAACCGTATTGGATGTGCGAGGATTTGGGAGAGGATGTGGGTTGCGATGAACCCGATTACACCACGGAGCAGTCTTTAAACACCTCATGCTCTGAGATGTGTCCAGAGCAGCAGCAGGAAGTGCCTAAGGAGACAGGATCTTCTCTATTGCTGCCCTCACGTTCATGTCCGCCGCCATCACAGCCGCCCCCGAGCTATGCCACGCCTGGTCAAACTGCTCCTGGGAGATGCTTCCAACAACAGCCGCAACAACAAGAGCAAATTCCTTGCCAACAGCGATCTCCTTGTCAGCAGCAGCAGCAACAGCAGCAGCAGCAGCAGAAATGTTCCTCCGAGCAGTTTCCTTGCCGCCAGCAGCAACAGTCACCTCCCCCTCCCTGCCAGCAGCAGCAACAGCCATCTCCACCACCCTGCCAGATGCAGCAGCAACAACTGCTAATGCACATCCTGCAGCAGCAACAAAAGCTGCTGCTGCAACAACAAGAGCAGCAGCAGAAGCCGAAGCAGCGGCTAAATCAGCAGCAGCAATCCATGATGGGAACAATATCTTTCCAACAGCAAAATCAGTCGCAGCATAACATGTGCCCCCATCTGTCGCACTGCTGTGCCAGCTGCTGTTCCAGCTGCTGTCCCAGCTGCTACTGCCAGCGTTATGCCAAGATGCGATGCATGATGCCGCGACGCTGGCCGTGCTAGCGATGCCAATCCAAAAGTTTCTAGGGTAACCTACCATGTACAGATGCACACACAAATCTACAGGGCAGTCAGGGAATCTGTGCAGGGTATGCTACTACTGCCAACATAGGATTGAAGAGCCTTTTCCTACTTCAGTTTGCATTTCTTCCGGTTAAATGGAACCCAAAAAGACCCTACAACAATAAAGCTTGAAATTGGTTTAGATATTTTTATAGATTTTATTTAATTAACATCCCATAGGAGTTTGTTGTCAAATAACATCTTATGTAGTTTCGGTCCATATACTCTCTAAATTCTAAATTTTACCTAAAATTTAACCGCAACTCACAAGCGTGTGCCAGTTAGTGGAACTGCCTTTCGAAATATTCTTAAACTTGCAGATTTTCGATTAAAGCAATAATCAGATTCAATTCCTAAGCGATCGATTGTCTGTTTTTATTTTAATCGAGGCATTTGTAATTTCAAGAGAAAATTTCATTGGCGTAAAGGACCAGATGACGCAGCTAATGGCCAGCTCGTGTCCGTGTTCACGGCAGACAAAGGTTGAGAACATCAGACCTGGCACCGTCTTTATGTTTGTGGATAAATCAGGGAATGTTGTTCAGGCAAAGGAGTATGATGAACACGAAAATAACTGCAAGGAAGCCAAGAGACTTAATAGTCCCTCTATGCGAAAAAGTGGCACTCAATCTAGTAAATCGTATACAGCTTCGGTTCAGCAAAGAGCCTTGCAGATAGTTAAGGATTCCACCAAAAGAATTTCCCCACAAGCAGGAGGCTTGAAAAAGGTGTCTGAGAAGAAAATTGCCCCATATGTAGGCGGAACATTCAGAATTGCGTCTGGCAAAAGTTCCCGTGTCATGGTTAATGGGAACAAGAAAGACACCTCCCAGAAGGCAGCCAGTCTAAAGAAAACCGCCCAGAAATATATGTGTCAGGAGCAATCGGGGATAGGTCGCATACAAAGTAGAGGCCAACCGTATCAGAGAGAGGCACAGAAGAAGTCTAAGACAAAACCGCAACCGGACAGGGCCGATGAAAAGGCCTTGGTCAAGGTCAAACCGAAGCGTTCAAAATAAAGACAAGTTTTCATAGAAAAGGATCTACAAGATCCGCGTTGGAGAACCTGACACCCCCGAAGGATAATAATGATGGGGTCTGGTGAGTGGGAAAACTAAGGAAACTTGGGGATAATAGTTAACTGATTCTATCTTATAGGTTCGAGTGCAATGTCCCCTTTCGAGTCAAGATACCTTTCCCCATTTGTACACAAAAACTGTTTGGGATGATGCCCCTCCCCGCTGGCATTAATATGAACAGTAGTACCATCTCGAAGGGCAAACCCATTGTCGAGGCGGGGCAGGGAAGAAAAGTGGGTTGCCCGCCTTCGTACGGTTCCATGTGCATTGCAATGATTCCTGCCATCAATCCGAATACTTCTGTCAGCCAGTCTGCTTCCTACGAACTGGAGGACCTCAAGGAGACATCTGGCAAACCCAGGAAGCTAACGGAAAAGAGGCTAAAAGGTGTCAAGAGATGTTCAGTATGTGAGACTTGCACCCAAACGGGATATAGTATGGATCAGGAGGCCCTGTCCAATCCTTTGTTATCCTGCCTGGAACAGATCCGTCAGCATTTGTCTGCTGAAAACGAAAATGCCCAGAAGAGGGAGAAATGTGAGTGCCGATACTTTGCCGAGAAGTCCACAAGTGTGAGGAGTGTGGACAATACTGCAAAAGATAATGCAGCTCCGATTGCTGCTGCAACACCTAAAAATGTAAAGACAAAAACGCCTTTGCAGACTCGGAAGATGAAGCCCCAGAAACGTTTCAATCGAAGGAGCTCCGAGGACAAGCCTCAGTTCAAAAATAAGGATAAACCGAATGAACTACGGGGTGCGACCACAGATAGAGCAGATATGGCTAAAGATCCAACGAATGTGGAGTGTATGGGTGGAAGAATGGAACCATCTATATGCTATAACAGATATCCGCATTGTCCCAGGGCTATGATGTACGGGTGCATGCGAGGCTGCACTGCGTCCCTATGTAAGCCTTGTACGATGTTACCACCGCCAGAGAGTGGCAAGTTGGAAGCTCGCGAGCCCAAGAAGTCTATCTCTGATATCCTTAGTTCTGACGTTCGTCGCTCTGAGAACTTTTCAGTGACTAGGGTATCCGAATCTCAAGAAAAAAGGAACAGTTCATTGGAGTCACAACAACAATATCAAGACGAGGGTGTAAGCAATCCACCGGGGCAAGATGATCATGACCTAGAGGTGAACCCAGAAGAGGAAAACCCTCTACCCACTACTCTTCCAAACAATCTGCCAGGAGAACAAAGCGAAGATGCCACAAGCGATGATAGCCGGAACTCTGATCGGAAGAATAATCGTTGTTGCAAAAATTGTAGACCAGAAGGTGGGGTCTCGGATACTCAATGGAATGACAAAAACACTACAAGGACTATCCGGAATCAGGATCGATTATGTGAAGATCGCAGCCATGGATCGTCCCATGGATCATATATGGATAAAAGCATATTAGTTGACAGCAAATCACAGCAGACGGAAGAGGGACTCGATTTTGATAATTTTAGCTTGCCAGGAATAGCACAGGAAAACAATGAATACCCTCGAAGGAAGAGCGGCACGATGAACGACGGCAAAGCCAAAGAAAATCGAATAAAGCAGCGATCTCAATCGGCACCGGCAAATATCAAATACAGTTATAGTGGTAGCCAATGCAATAGTGAACTGTCCCGTATAGTCCGGCCGTACAATGGTAATGCCCATCAGGCGGAGATGAAAAATGTTGGTCGTCAGGTTTCGGGCAGAAGTGAGGAAGACGTATATGCTACGAGTATTTCAACCAATATGGAGATCTTTGAGAATAAAATTGGGTAAGAGAACTGCATACGAGGACTTAGAATAGTTGAATTCATTTAGCACGTGGACATCTTTTCAGTTCCAAACAACAACAACAAAAAAACAGCCATTGGTGCTGGTGCCATTTCGTGTAGAAAACAGAAATAGTGGACAAACACTAGCCATATGCAAGGCAAATGAATGGTGAGTGACAAACAGGTTGTACTTAGCAGCATTACAACAATTACCAAAACATTTCAGGAGGAAGTTGACCCTGACAAATGTGACCAAAGTCACACCCAAACAATTACGTATAGTTTCGGGGTATTCGAATCGGGCACCCTCTGGATCGAGTCGAGTCCCGAGAGCTAGTCCTCCATCAGCTAGAGCTGTGCCCAGAAAAACTTCTCCGCCAGCTCAACGTCGCCCATCGCAAGGTCAGGGTCAGGCTCAGCTTAGGACTTACCCATCGTCTGGACTGAGATGTCCCCGCCACCCTAATGGACCACCCTCAAATCGGAACGCAAGGAGTTCCGTTGCTTGCAACAGATGTACCAGAACAGCAGCTGCGAAACCACCTCCGAGGAGTACTTGGCGTAGCCAGTGCGAGAGCAGGGACATTTTGCCCACTCGCGGGAATCATCAGCAGTCAACATCAACATCAGCCAACTCATTTGCGTTAAATGGGAGCAGACCTGAGTACAGCGGAAGCCGAAAACCCACTATACCAGCAAACAGGAGTAATAATCCTGGCGCATCAGCTGTTCCCCTTGATTGTAGTTCCCAGCGTGAGATAAATGCATCCATTGCAATTAGCTGTGAAAGTAACTGCACAGCAGGACCAAGTGCAAAGTTCCAGACTCCTGCAGGCTCGGAACAAACCTTGACGGATCAACCCAGTGTCCCCGCTGCCTGGCCGCCTGCAAGCCACAATGCCACAATAAAAGGAGCATAGAGACGGTGACCCTGATGCAGCCACGACAACTACGCAGTGATGAGAGTTTACAGGGCGACAGCTATGACGATCAGGGAGCGAGAGCTATGGAGGAGCCCCTGCTCGATAGTGAAACGGAAAATCAGCGCCAGTCAGGCTTCGGGCCACCACCATGCCACTTTGAGTGCCTGCAATATGCAGCAGTTCCCCCAGTGAGCAATCAGAACTCGTCAACGGGTGACTTTGCGATGGGAATGGGATACCAGTCACAGCCACATTCCTATATCTGTACCCAACAGAGCTGCGCCGGCTCTGTCTGCTCAAACTCCACTGGCCTGATGGACCCACGAGATTTTTTGCCCACAGTGTCAGCGCCCCATCAGCCAAACCAAATGACAATGGGTGTCTATCAGAGCTATCAGTCAGAGCAATCGTATCATCAAGTGCAATGCCAGCATTCGAATGACATGTATGGCAATCAATATGGCAGTTTTTACCGCCCTGAAGATTTAAAGGAGAGCATCAGAATTATGCCAATGGGCTTCTATGAGCAAACAATCAACAAGTATAAAATCAATCCCTTGGATTCGAATTTTAGACCGCCATCTCTGGGCTCATCCTTCTTGAGCAGTTGGAGCAGTTTAATCAGCAGCAACAGCAACAGCAATCTGCTTCGGTCTACGGATATCGCAATCACCATTGTCCCCATCACCATCATCAGCAGCAGCAACACCAGTCACTGCACGGAAGCTCTGCGTGCTCTTGTCCATATATAATGACCCAAAATCCATTCCCCCCAACAGCAACAGCCACAGCAGGAAACCCAGTTTAAAGACTTTGACCAAACTGAAATATAGTAGTATTAAAAATCAGGAAAATAAAAGCCCTATTTCGGATCAATTTAATGTTTATTTGGTGTTGTAGAATGTTTAGCTTATCAAGAAATGTTTTGGTTACTTTAGCTCTGATTTGTGATTGGTTGGCCAGGCCATTACCGAGGTGTAGCGGCTGATGCGCCTGGTCAGCAGACGTGGCATCGAAGTGCTGGCAGTGGGCTTCATCATCATACAAGACCTCCCAAAGCGAGCCATATACAGGGAAGTGGATTGCTTGCAACAGAACGATGTGGCATCGTTCCTGACGACGGTACTGCCAGCCAATGAACGGGAGGGTTCTTTGGCCGTGATAGCTGCAGGTTCCTTGCCAACCCTGGCGATCGAAGGGTTTCACCTGCTGGTCCTGCTTGGCTTGCGGTTGCTGTTGTGGGCTGCTCGGACCAAACATCCTTCTCAATCCCGCCCGATTCACAGGCGATGAGGATGCGTCGCTGGAATCTGGTAACTTTGGACGCTTGCTTGAGAAGCGCCGCTGTCGCTGTCGCTGGTTGCCACAGGGCACGCTTTGAGTTTCCTGATGCTGCTGCGTTTTATGCTGCTGCTGCATCTGTTGGTTGTTGAAGAACGATCCGCAATGGGGGCATGCATGATGGTAGGCAGCGGCGTTCATTCGGCAGCAGTTGGAGCCCATGCTGATCGTGGTTATTGGTTGACAGAAGCACTGATTCATGCCATGCCCTACAGCAGACGGCGGATACGGATACCAGCCAGCAATGGGATATTGTTGCTGCTGCTGTTGCTGGCTTGGATGTTGCTGATCTCCTGTTGGCTGTACAAATGGAGCGAATAGATGCTGCGTAACCATTGGCATGGCATATGGATTGGGCTGACAATAGTTCATAGAAGGCTGCATTTGCATACTCGCTGCTGCTGGTGCTCCTGCACCTGCTGGCGGCCTGAGGGGACAGCAGTTGCTGATGCAACTGTTGCAACTGTTGCTGGCGGATCTCAGAGCACAACAGCTGCTGCAGTTGCAACAGCCATGATCCGGCGCAGCTTGACGGATTGGGGGCTTTAAAGGGCAACAGTTGCAGCAGTTGCCGCTGAGACAACGGATGGCCATGTTGTTCAAATATTGCTGGCAGGGATACATCATAGGATTCACAGACTGCGCCGGCGTTGCAGGCACAAAGCTGATGGTCACATGTGATGGACTGCCCATCGCCTGGTGCTCCCTTGGCTGATGAGTATTCGTGGCTGTAGAGGGACGTGTGGCCTCGGGAATCAGTGTGCTGTTGCTGGCTACCTTTGCCTCTCCCTCCAGGCGGTTACTCTGACGTTGCTGCATCCCAGCGTTGCTACGATTGTGCACGGTGTTCAAGTGGTTTTGTGATCGGTGGCTAGACCCAATGCTTTGTGAGGGATCCCTGGGAGACTCCTCTGTTTGGGGCTCAATCTTACTCTGCGGCGTCTCCTGCTGTACGTTGCTGACTGTACCTTCTGGGTTCTGTTCTATGCGCTTGCGCACCAGCGCCTCCTCTAGGACGACAAAGGAAGGCTTGCTTCTTAGATCCTCACCATTATAGACCTTCACGAAGCGCGAAAGCCCTCCTGGTTTGCTTTTCCTTTGACATGACACATCTGAAGCCACCTGCAGAGAGTCGAATGCTTCTGGGTCGTGCTTGATCAGGGCTATGCTGATTCGTTGCTTGTTTTGCCTGACGGAGCCTGAACCTTATCCGCTTTCATTTTGTCCTCCGCAGAGCAGATGCCACTGCAGATCCTGTCTTGGCGCTGTTCCGGTACCCGAACCCTGGCCCCGGCTTCCTTCGAACTGATCTCGAGCTGACCCTCGCTGTTCAGGGCGATCACAAAACTGCATTTGCCAGCATTTTCATTGGTTACGTCTACCACGCCAGAAGACGCCGACTTTTCACCATCTTGCGGTGCCATCTTCCAAAAGCTGCAAATTTTGTTTTGATCCGAAAAGGGGAAGGGGATGTTTTTCTGTTACGATTTATACATTTACAACATTTCAATTTTGAAGTAATTTGTGTTCAGGCTATCTTGTATACAGACATACATACATATGTTCGATTAGCAACGGTTTGACAGGAAAATCAAATTTTGATCATAGGATACAGTCGTTATCACAGATAAAAATAAAGGTAAACGAGAGGGAACGTTGTGAGTCGCTGCTGTGGCCGTCACTCAGTATATATATGTATATGTGAGCTTATGGTTCATGTGGACTTTGGACTGTCATGTATGTACATCTACATCAATTTTCATTCCAACACGCCGTTCTAACTCGTTTTCCACCAGAGGCCGCACGCTGAACTACTATAGCCAAGGAAGAATACATGAGCGAGAGAGAGAATGCGTAGCGGCTGCAGCGCTAGCATTGGGGTGGGATAGTAGCTGAGAACTGGTAACTTAAGGAACAAGGTAATCTGAAGTTAAACTGGGTGCCGACCAGAATCAATAGATTTGGGGAGATCCTTGACTGTGTCAGATAGAAAGTAAACACCTTAAAAACGTGAAAATTATTAATTTTTTGTATTTTATTTTAGGCTTTAAAAGAACAATAAACAAACAAATCTACAGGGAGTGAAAGTAATACTCTTACCGGTACTTAAACATTTTTTATGAATATTTTACTAAATTTGTATGTATTTTTTGTGTGTTCTTAATTTGTATACTAATGCTATAATCACAATTATATTATATTATCACTTTTTCGTTCGCATATTTTCGTTAAGATAGCTCAAGGCGAAATTTGTGATAAAAGTAGAACTAGTTGCTCTTGCCGACTCATGCTCGTGCTCTGGTGCCCTCTGTCCATGACTTCTTTCGGGTGGGGATGTTGTGTAGATGGTTTGGAAATTATAGGGGGGATATGTGGAGGAAACTGGGAGTGCAGCTAGTGGATAGTGGATTTCCATGGACGGAGACGGATATGGGGTTGCCCTGCGTTCGTTAATTTCACGCCGTAGTTCAGTCTCTTGGGCCTTGGTCCTTCTTCTAGCAGTTCCGGAGCTGGAGCTCGCAGGCCTTTTTTTCTGAGCAGGTGGTGGCATAAGCTTCGTCTGAAACTCACTTCCTGCAGCGGCAGCGGCTGCAACACTCAATGCAGATGGTTGCCTGTACGAGGAGGATGGTGGATATATGTAGGGGGGCCGCTCAAACATGGGCGGGTGGTGTTGCTGTGGTTTTCTTTGCGAATCCGCTGGTACCACTTGCCTCTGTGGATAGTGCTGCAGAATGTGCTGTTGTTGCTGTTGTTGCTGCTGTTGCTGCTGTTGATGGAGTGGGTGTTGCAGCAGCAATTGTTGCTGTTGCTGCCTCCAGGACAGCTGCCGCTGATGGTCACGTATGCGCGCATCCAAATTGTAGAGATCCGCTCTCAGTTGTCGCTGCTGCTTCTCCTTGTCCGCCTTCAGCTTGTCCTCAGCCTTTTTGCTTTGCTTCATTTTGAACTGGAACATGTGCTCGTCATCGACCCGCTCGGTGAGGAGCGTCTTGAGGCTGGTGTAGTAGAAACGCTGTTGTTCTTCCTCCTGCAGCTTGAGGTTCTGGTGCATGACCTTTAGTTTCTCTAGCTCGCCAATGGACTCGAGTATATTCTGCTGGCAGACAGCTTGATGATGCCGATGCGACAATTGCGGAATTATGTGCCGGAGTGGCGGCTGAGCTAAGAGACTTTGCTGCAGCTGCAGCTGCTGCTGTTGATTTTGTATGGCGTGTCCCGGATAGGTGTCGAGGTTCTGCTGGCTCCACGGATACACCAATGCACTGCTGGGAACATGCTGCTGCCTGAAGTTCTGATTGGCCAGATCCACTGGATTACTGTGACAGGCGATGGTTGGCTGAAATGACTCCACACTCGGCAGGACATTATGCTGCAGTAATTGCTGACAGAGAATAGAATGTGAATGTCCTTCTGGCGCCTCTGTGGACGCATTGGATGTGGCTGCAAAGGAGCTGCTTACGGTTCCTGGAACAGAATAACAGTGGGCCTGTGGCTCGGTTCGAGCATCAGCCATGGGATTTTGTATTTGATGGACGGACTGAAATGGCACCGGGTTGGGGGCGAGCATGGTGTCAAACTCCTGGTTCTGCTGCAGTGGTTCCAGCAGAGACAGATGCTGGGTTTCAATTTGTTCCTCCTGTTGGGTGGCGGAGCGCTCTTCCTGGACTTCCACTCTGTCTTCACTTGTATTTACTCGTTCATTGTTATCTGCTGTGTTGTTATTTGCTTCCGCATGCGAAATGTTCCTTAAATCCTCAAGGAGACCCATCTTTATGTCCAGCAGTTCACGGTCGGGATTGTGCCAACGCAAGTAGGGATATGGCTGCTCCGATGGGCCCTCATTCTCCGACATCAACTGATTGCAGACCTTAATCCCGCTGTGGCCTTGATCCTGCACTGATTGTGGGCTCTGTATTTCCCCTAGTCCTTGTTCGGTCGCTTCTGACTTGTAATTTATATCATCACTATCATCATCAGTATCAATGATCACTTGAATATGGATCACTGGGTCATTTGGAGCAATTTCAGCATCCAAATCGGGCATATGTACGGGTTCCTCCTTCGTGGCCATGGGATCTTCGACTTCCTTCGTTCCCATACTCCCACCTCCATTGCCATCGATCATCTCCGACTCATCTGGTTGCTCCTTGGCGCTGCTTTGCAGACCTGCCATCTGTCCCCTTTTCATTTGGTTCGCTACGTATCGCGCACGTCCAGTCCCAACGGGAAACTTGAGCATGCGAAGGCAATAGTCCGTGTTGCTCGATAGCTTATCGAAGCTATTCACCACCGAGTTGCCTCGCTGTTGCAGATTGCTGCGTGCCAGCTCCTTGGGTATAAAGAGGTGTTCTTCAGAGAACACGCTAGCCCTACGCTTCTTTGTCTCGGCACTGAAAGAAACAAAAACAGAATTAGTTTAAGCTATGGATGCAAAATGAAATATAATCTAAGCATACATGGAAAGGGAATGCCTTTCTTCAAGCACCAGAGGTCTGCTGCTGTCCTTGTTTGAACGCTTCAGGCTCTTTGCACCGAATGACTCCTTATTCCTCTCCGTATGTTTAGGCTCGTCAGGAACTTTCTCAGGTTTTTCTTTGTCACTTTTTATATGCTCTAGTGTCTTTCCATCCAAATTCTGTCTTCTATTAAATTGTGTTTATAAAATAATTTAATAATTAGAAATTCCGGTTTTTAAACACGTACCCGTCGTTTGTGGGTTGTACTGCGTCCGCATCCAGCTTACTCATTGGCTGAGTTTTAGAATCGGACACCTGCTCGAACTCTGGTTCGGGCGCGACCATGTCGCGTCTGGAACTGCCACTGCCCACCAAGTTGCACTCTCCTTTTGCTGTAGAAAGCAATTATATATATTTATTTACGGTTTCTTGCCTTTCGACAGTTCGTCAGTGGTAGTGCCAGGCAGGGCCGCCAGTCGTTGTCTTTGAAATTTGATTGCTTTAATTGAATTCGCAAAACAATGCGTTGTCGGATACTGTTCTGCAGAAGCGAATATGAGCTATTAACTGTTGTAGTGGTGGGACAGGGGCAGGCTATTCATAAATAATAAAGATAAAATAGAGCATACTTTCATGGGATTTTCTGAGGTCGAGCTTATGTTTGGGAACTGTACTCCGATATCCGTAGAGAAGACTTGGAGAAAAAAAAAAGATATGATTAAAAATATGTTAGCAGCAGCTAAATATAGCTAATTATATTTTTAGATTAATATGAAAAAAAAATTTATTAATTTATTTAAATAATATTTATTTTAAGTATAGTATATAATTCATATTTAAAACAAATTTATTTAATATATAAAACAAAAATTATCATAAAAACTGAAAGGGTATTTTAAAGTGTTTTATTTTAAATATTTAATTAAAAAATAAGTTTTAATAAATTTATATTTAAATCCAGATTAAATTTTATTTAATCTCACTGTTTAAATTAAATAAACGAAATAATATTTGTATTATGCCATTTTTCTCTAAGTGCAGGAAATCTCGTGCTGTTTACCTGTTCGGTGGTACTCGTATTCCCGTTTATCTGAATAAACCCGACTTCCCCACATTGTATTCCCTTTCAAGACATATCACACTAACCGTCATTTGAATATTCGTCAACATTCGTATTGTAAAACAATAACAAAAATCATATTTTTAATTATATGCCGCCTGTCCGCTCTCCCGGGAGACACCCTGCGGACCAAATGTTGTTGTTTTTGTGCTGCCGCACAGCCTGTGCTCAGATTCGTCCACGTCGCCGGCGGAATACGATGCGCCCACGATACGGTCGCCCACCCAAGGCCGGTGTAGAGGCCTAACAGGTGTTGAGTTGCACAACCGAAACTAGAATGAATGCAATTGAAATTCGCTAATAATATTACATGGTCCGAACGCGATAGAAGCAACAGCCATTCCAACTTCGGTCCCCGGCAATTATGGGGTGTGCCTCCTCCTCCACTGGAAGGGGCTGAAATAATAATAACGCACCCGAGCCGGTGGGTGCTCTCCAATAGATATGGCCGTCCAGATATACTCGTAAGCGTACGGGTACGGACACACACCACCCACCACACTATGCCAAGGGCCGGGGTTAACCTGGGTTAACCTGGACGGACAAGCAGACTAAGGACACGTCAGCGCCGGCTGACCGGGCATGTGACGTGGCCGTTTACAATTCTATATTGTAACCTGTATTTGTATTTTTACACACAAGGCCGCTTTGGCTTAAAATGCAATTATCTTACAAATCTATTAATAGCAGTAAGGGCAATCGAATGGGAGCGCATATCTATGACTCTTTTATTACAAAAGCGTACCAAGTTTCTGTTGAAAATTATCAAAAGAAACTAATTGACCTACTTTTCTATATTTCATTTACTGAATTTAAAATCAACCGCCATTATCAAAATTCAGCTGCTCTGTTCTTTGGAACTAGTTCGAGGGCGCTGTCAGACCGAGTAAAAAAGTACGTACAAGATAAATTTATCTTGTCATCTCTAGAATTATTCGAATTTTATCTTGTCGTCTCTAGCATTTCATTTCGGTATAACTCGGTATATTTCGAAGGTATATTTTTGAGGTATTTTTGTACATTTTGGTATATTTCTGTGGTCACACTGACCGGACAACAAAAATTGTACACACACCCAAACATTTCCAATTCAATACATAAATAAATAAAAATGGATAAATTAACTACAATAAGTGCGACGCTATTTATGGCCGCCGATGTGTTTGCCATCGTGAGTCTGGCGCTGCCAGATTGGATTATTACGGAGTCGGGCACAGGTGATGCGGCAGTGAAGCGAGACTTTCCAAATCATATGTAAACATTCTGAAATCCTAATTAAATTGCAGGAGACATACGCTTGGGACTGATGTGGACCTGCATGACCCTCTACAATCGGCCGCAAGTGTGCTACACCCCCGACCTGCAGCCCGAATGGTTGATAGCATTGGTTTGCATTTTTTTGGGCTGCATTTGCATCACAACCACTGTGATCCTGCTGGCCTCCTCCTCGTGCAATCGCAACGTGATACCCTATGCCCGATGGGTGGGCTTTGCGGCCATGGTGCTCTTCTGCATGGCCGCTGTGGTCTTCCCGCTGGGCTTTCACATCGAGGAGATCGGGGGACAGGCCTATCAGCTGCCCAACACCTTCAAGATTGGCATATCCTACATTATGTTTGTGCTGGCACTCTGGATAACCGTGGTATCCGAACTGTTTGCGGGAAAGGTGTGCCTGCCGCACTTTTAGAGACGGAACGGTATCACTGGGTTCTTGATATTGTTTGCCGTTTGCTCTGTGATTTGTTATACGTTTTGTTTCTGTCTTTTGTTTCTCATACTGAATCTCTAGCCGAGAGCCCACTCCGCGACACCTGTGTCGGATCTGTATCCGCCCTCAGAATCTCTTCTAGCTCTTAATTAGTTTTAGTTTGTACATTTTTATAAGTCCAAATATATACATATACGTTTATTTATTTCGAAAGTAAGCGCACTCACATTTAAGCTGGGAACACGCACTGACGCACTGCCTCTTGCGACGCGTTGACGGAAACTGAAATGCCAGAGAGGCGGATCAACTTGAACCGCGACTTGAGCGCCGATTAGGGGGATATGCGCCTGCGTTGGGCCCCATTTGAATGGTGATCAGAGAACGCTGACCAAGCGCTCCTTGATGGAGAAACAAAAAACCCTGAGTGATGATATTCGAGGCCAGCCAAGGGAGAACTTTGCTGACTTTAACATTAATTTGCCTAGATTGTTTATTGTTTATAGAATGCTGTGTGTAAAGTGAGATCAGAGCGAGATCGACCGCTGTGTTTTCCGGGAAGCACTTGAGATATTTGTTTCCAATGGGGGAAAGATTCATAATTCAATTACAAAAGGGTGTTACGATACATGAAATTTAAGCCGCTTCTTGTTCGCTTTCGTTCTATACAAATTTCTTTATCACATAAACTAGTGGCGAACTAGTGAAACTGTAATCTCCGGGAAGAATTATTCATTTAGAGGATAAACTGCTTGCGCAAAGTGGTTGAGTACTGAGAGATACTTGGGATTTTTCTGTAGCTGTTTTTCTCTATACTTACTTTCTGTTTTGCTGGAATAGACATGATCCTTTTAACTGAAGATGATGATATTTGATGGTCTATGGTTTCTATGGTTCGCACTTCTTTATGACCTTCAAAAACATATAAACCATCTAAAAAACTCTTTTATAGCTGCGAAAAAACATTCAGATATTTAAAAATAAACAAACACACATATTTTAAGTATTCCATTTATTTACTTATTATTATGCTATGAATAATCATAGATTCAAGTTAATTTAATAATATCAAATACATTTATTTCAATGGATCTACATAGTATAAGAACTACTGCATGTTGATGGTTGCATATAATATTTTACTCAGTTTTTGGATACATTTAGACATAGATAGTTCAATAGTTTTGGGAAGTAGAAGCAGATTGAATTGACATCCATCTGGGCTTCTAGCAGGTTCAGTTTCCATCGGAGGTATAGTAGTGTATGTGTGTATTTTGTTGGGATATGTTATTAGGTACTCAAGATGCAGTTTTTGAGCTCATATTTTCACTTAAAAATAGTTCACTTTGGTGGCCTTTATCTTAGACAGTAATATGGATACATAGAGTATCGTTATTTGGGTCTCTGAATAGTTAGTAAAAAATAGTTTTAGTAAAAAAATATATAGAGTTTTAGTTTAAGTTTTGTTCTTTCAAAGAATTTAACTAGTGTTGCTCGAAATTATATGAACATGGCACATAAATGTAAATATTTAAAGGGACAGTAGGAGAGGATAGTACATACATATTTACTATATTTGTAGATGTGTTTTAGAGTGTGTGTGTGTAGGGCCCTATTAAATGTACTATAAGGATATATTTTGCTATATTTATTATGGGATATGGGATAATTTCTTGCGGCTCGGTTTTTGCCTATATATTTGCATTTAGTTTGTCTAGCATAATTTTAATTCGAATCGTAATATACATATATAGTAATTATTCGCTGTTTAAGTGATCGCTATGCATAAATCGTACGAAATATTTAATAACATTTTTAAATCTAACAACTAACTAAAAACAAATGATTGCTAACAAATACTTAACATGTGTTTGTGTGTGTGTGTGCGTATGATGTGCAACGTATTTTAAATGCTTGCAAATTTATTAAAAACTAAAATGAAAAGCTAAACAAATAAATAAGATGGATGCCTTGAAGTGACGCTAATGTAGACTATATATCATTTAAACAGTATCAAAATGATCAGGATCTGCATGATTTTACAATTTCCCATCGAATGGTGTCTTTACAAAATATGTGACTAGATTCCCCTTGCCCTTCACATAGGTGAGGCCGCGGCATTCGCACTCATAGCCGGCTGCCATCAGTATCTTTGCTGTATTCTCCGTTGTCTGCAAAATAGAGTAAAAGTGTTGGAAATGGCGAAAAATCTCCTTTGCTGTATGCTATACGGGACTCACCTGCAAGCGTCCCATAACACCGCACGAGTCCATGCGGGAGGCAACATTAACTGTATTACTCCAAATATCATATTGTGGCTTCTGGGCACCAATCACGCCCGCAATGACCGGACCATGATTGAGTCCGATGCGGAGACGGAAACGTTGAAACGATTCGCGATTAATCGAATCCAATATGGACATCAAAGCAATCGCAAACTCAACCAATATGACAACATTGTGCTCCTCGGTGCGCTTTTCATCCTTTTATATTCCAATGGAACGAAGAGAACGAAAGAGACAGAAAGAAAATTGCGTTAGTCCCGATTCGATTTTGTCTGAATTGCCCTATCCCCGGAAACCAATTGAGCGTCCCCTTTGGCCCTAGCTAATCCTAATTCCTGCCCAATGGACTACTACCCTCATTTGGCGACCCTTTTTTTTATTATTTTATTTTCGCTCTCTTTTGCCCTTTTGGTTGGGGGTTCAATGGGATTTGATTTTCCCTTTGTTTGGTAGTTATAAAAATTTAATTAAAGTTCTAAGCTGGCGATTAAACAGGCATTTGAACAGTAAATAAAAGGGATTGATGGAATTTCAAGGGAATGCTTATTAGATTTAATTGCAAACATTTAGTTGAACGACAGCTAAAGCTGGCTACTCTGTCTATTCTTTTGGTAGCTATAATTAAACATTTTAGACACTACTAGGCTGGCTAACATTTATATGGAACAAGGAACGGGACAAGTTTGTGTAGACTTACCGCAAAGCTACGTGACTGGATTAGTCAATCGTGTCGGGTGTATTGGAATGTTGTGTTATTTACATGATTAGTAAAAGCATTGAAAAGACACGAATTAACAAAAATATTATACACATATACAGAGCCAGGAGCCAGAAGATATAGATTCTTACCGTGGCGCCATCCTCCTTGCCTGGCCTCAGACCCGAGGCACACATATAGGTGCTGGCAATAGTTTTGATCTTTTCGATGCCACTGAACTTTGGCTTCAACAATAACTAAAGAGGAATACAAGACCCTGAGCTATACATTTACGATTATATGCGAAGATATAGTAGGGGACGATACCTTATCGAAATCGCATATAATTTCGTTGAGGAGGCGCAAACATTCCAGTCCCTGTTTGTTGACATCCGTCTCGTCGTAGAACTCCTTGTAGTTCGGTATGGAGGCGAACATGACGGCCACGCACGAGTAGCTCTCGTGGTAGAGCTCTGTGGAGCGTTCCAAATGCAGGAAATGCGTTGCCACGTGAGCCGGCAGAATATTCTCCAACAGAATCTGAAATCACAAAACGTATGAATAATCAAACAAAATACCTTTAAATTTTGTGGAATGTGAGGCTTGCCTTGTTGATGCCCCGCATGGTTTCCACCTCCTCCTGTTCCACTTTGAGTTTGGCCTTCCACAGAAAATCCGTGCGTGCCACATACTCGCCCTGCCGGTCCAGAGTGTGCAACACCAGTATAACCACCATCAAGAGCAGGAATCCCTTGACCTCCAAGGGCAACCTAAGGAAAAAGAAAAGTAATATAGGTGGATATATAAAGGTTTAGCTAGCTCTTACCCATATTCGATGTTCTGGCGATTGTACTGTACATAGAGATCGCTGTATCGCAGCACTGTGACCTGTCCTATCAGTGCCACCAGCATGGCAATTAGCTTCAGGATGAAACCCGATCGAAGAAAGGCCGAAATCGCAGCCAGGCTGATGGCACAGCAGTACAGAAAGATGGGGGCAATGGGAATGGCATGAGCAATGTCCAGCGGCTGCAGGCTGTCCTCCAACAGAGTGAGATTTGTGAAGTCACCCGAGAAATTGCTGGCCAAAAGGGTGCCATTTAGGGCATCACTGCTCAGCTCCTCGGGCAACGTAAAGTTAATCTAGGCAAGAGACTCTCATTATTCGATTTCGAAATATCTGCGATAGAAAATACTTACCACACTGAATACGGCACAGGACGAGATGAGAATGTTGACAATGATGAACATGGCCAGACGCAGGTAGCGGCTGCTGGCCACCACTTGGCCTGGACCGTTGCGCTCCGTGGCCGAGGCATGCACATCCGGCACGGACATGTTGCTCAGATAGAGAAACAGGCCCAAGGACACAAAGCTGGCCAGCAGAGAGCCGAGCAGGGCCAGGTTCCTGCAACAGGGAGAAGCCAAAAGCTGAGTCACGAAGCTCCTTAATGGTAGTTGATCGCACACCTACAATTTGATTACAATCAGCTGGACGATGGCCAGCGAGAGGAAGAGGACGAAGGCGCATATCAGGTCGTAGCGGAAGTGCGTATCCGGCTGGGCCCGGTACATGGCCTCCCGGGGCGTATTGCGGTACCACATGGTGAACGGTTTCAGCTCCGTGGGCGGTCCGAAGAAATTAAAATTGAAACATTTACGCTCTGGCGGAAGTAAATTTGATTCAATCATGGCGATGCTCTGTGCGGCAGGACGAGAGAACGGAGAACGGAGAAGGACACATAATAATAAAGTTTTCCTGTCACTACTATAGTACCCTTTCCTAGCTATTACGCATAAATTCAATTTGAATTTATTTTGCTCATACTTTCCATATACCCAATGAATTTTCTGTTATTTCAACTCACCGCCAGTCCAATATTTTTCACCAGCTTCGATTCGGCAATATTTGCAAAGGGTCTATCTGCGCCCCAGCATTCCACATATTTTGTCATCTTCGACGAGGGCCGATTGCGTGTGACATGACCTAATAGAGGGTTAAGATTTAATGGGATTAGGCTCTGTTCTACTAAATTGAAGTTTCTTTTTAAGGTTCTACTCCCAAATACTCTTGAAACCCAAACCTTTAAAAGGGATAAGGTAATAAACTGTCGGCAACACTTATGCACAATAAATTTCTAATCCTAGCCCTAATAAATTGTTTAAACAAAGCGTTGCTATGTAAATAGTAAATTTATTTAGTAGACAGAAAATCAAAAAAAATACCCAAAAGTTCTCACCACAATACCTTTAAAAACTTTGAAAGTTTCTCTGGAACTTTATCGCTCTACTAAAAATCCATTATTAATGCAAAATTTAAACTCTATCGCACTCGTACACGTGAAAAGCGGCAAAGCTAAGCATTTCCAGCGCAGTACAGCTTTAGCTTCAGTTTCAGCTTCTATGGTCCGGCAGACAAGCTCATTAAAAGTCAACCATTTGCATTAAAAATGCCATCAAACTCACTTTGCCACATGCCACATGCCGCACATAATGTCCTTGGCAAATTAAAACTCATAAACCAACAACAAACACAAAGCCAACCTCATGGCCTCATCCGCTGCCAGCCAAAAAGGGCCAAACAAAACTCAGCTGGCTGTCAAAGCAGCTTAATTGCCATGGTCCATGGTCCACGGGCTCCACGATCCACGGTGCACATTCCATGGCCACGTGCACGCGAGTGGAGAAAGTTTTACACAAAGGGCAGGCAATCCGCAAACAAATGCAATCCTCTGTTAAATTTATGATGCGAAAATTGCTCTGCCAGCGATAAAATTATGCATAACCTGGTCTCTCATTTGTGAAAGTGATTTTCAACTGTTGCGCTCTGCACCGGAAGGGCTCTGCCCACCATGCCCCCATGCCCACAAGTCCCACCAGAACTTACCCGCATGACTGCGGAAACTTTCGCCGCTGTGGATGGACAACTTGCGTCCCTCGATGAAGGCCCCGGAAGAGCGGCGTCTGTCGGCAAAGGACATCAGACCTGCGACAGTGGGAGAGAGTGGGATGGGTGAATAAAGTTATATTTCTTGGCTTAAACTGAAGATGTGATACTCTTACAGGGAGTGTGATTGATGGTACAGCGTGTATTTTTTGGTTATTTTTCTCACCTTGAACGGACAACTTTCGCCGCGAGCGTTCAGGAGCCTCGGCCACCGTCAGGCTGTTGGTGGCAGACGATGTGCCACCCGCTGGTGCTGGTGTGGTGGGGGTGACACTGGCCGGATTGGAGGATGCCGCCTGAGTGCCGCTGTTGGAGATGCCGCTCTCGCTGCCACTCATGCTCAGCAGATCCTCGGCGGGCAGGGACAGGGCAGCGGACTTTGCTGCCGATTCGGAGGCGGCCGAGTCGCCACTGCCACGATGCGCGCCATTTGGTTTGGAGTCACCTTTGTCCTGGTCCTTGGCCATCAGTGGCTCGGTCACAGCGGCTGCCTCATCGGCATCCTGCTCCTCCTCCTCCTCCTCGGACAGCTCCTTGATGGACATGGAGGCAGCCGAGACCAGAGGGGCATGGTGGGGCGTCTCCTGGCTATGAATAGAAGTGGGTGACATCTTCTCATCGGCCAGCGGGGGAGGCTGCTCCACAAATATGGGCAGCACCTTCTCAGTGGCCGATTCACTGGCCTCGTGGGACTGAGGCTGAGCCGTTTCCGGTGCATCCACAGCGTCCTTGCCCTTCCTCCGTGGGACTGGGATCCGTCTGCTCGATACACTCTACCACACGTGGCACGCTGTAGGTGTAGGCCGGCCGGGGTGGCACAATTAGATACGATTCGATCTTGTGATCCGCCAGATAGGGATCCCGATTGCCGCCCTCTCCTTGCTCCACCTCGAACTTGTCGCCCAGAAAGTCCAGAGTTTGCTTCGTAATGTGCACGCGTCTGCAGGAAAAAACAATGAGACGATTATCATGATGAATGCTCAGCATTCGCACCAGGGCGGCACATGGGGCGTATCTGTGTTTATTTTCATTTCATCAAGCTCTTCCTCCCACCCACTCACACATGCAAATGTCCACAGACTGTTTATCTATGATGATGGGGTCGGTCTTCTCTAATTTTTGTTTGCTTATTTCTTTCGCTCTCGGATACGAGGCGGAGTTCGTGCGTAAAGCCGAAATTGAGGCGTCTGAGTGTTTTCCGGCTCATTGACTTGAGAAATTTCAATTCAATTCAATTTCAAATAATTGCATTCTACGTGTGTGTGTGTGTGTGTGTGTGTGTGTAACCGCAGGTAACAATAATTGTAAGAGAAAAGAAAAACATTTCCATATATTCGATTCTCATTTATTCTAAAATTCTCTTGGGTTGAGACTTAAACACGAGTTATGAATCAATCCGAATGCATGCCATTAATTTGTGTCTAAATTATTAATCATTTCATTGGCAAACGATTGAATATAATATTTTATAGCTTAAAAAAGAAAACACTATTTTTTAGATAAAAATTTTTGGCATACAAATCTGCCTATATATTTTGTTTAACGTTTTTAGAATTTAGCAATATTTAAGGTATATATTTTTTCGAACTTTAAGTCTGTCTGCTAACCAGAGCTTTAATAGCACCTGTCTCTGGTATTGAGAAAGAACTCTAACAGAGAAGAGAACCCTCTTAATTGGCACCAGTATATGAAGGCTAATTTAAATTGCCATTACGACAGCTTGACTCGTTTTAGTGCTCCCCCGTCGGCACCTTTGTTCACCGGCTACAACGCCTCCCGCTGGGGCTGTGTTTTCTCTATGTAATAGTATGTACTATACATATGTACATATGTATATGTATATATTTTTTACACACCTCCCTGCTGCTCAGTGTAGTTATTGTATTGTTGTTCTTGTTGTTGTCATTCATCATTCGTATGAGTAGAATAGGGAAATGAGGAAAACACACACAAACACACACTTACATACATACACTATCTGTTACATAAACACTTTGTATACATATGTACGTACCCAGCAACACCGCCGCTCTCCATGTGGTTGGCCAGGGTAACATCATCGCTCCAAACATCAAATTGCCACTTGCGTAGGCCAAGGACGCCGCAGAGAACGTTGCCAGTGTGGATGCCGATTCGCATGTCGACATTTATGCCGGTCGCCTCACGCACGTGTCTGAGGGAAGAGAAAGACACCAAGGGCAAACAATGAGAAGGAGTGCTCCAAGCCAAACAAAACCAAACCAAGCCAAACCAGGGGAAAGGCTACTTAAACGAGTACAAGTATACAAACCAAAACAAAACCAAACCAAACAATAAGAGTGGGGAGGGGTATGCATTACTAAGGATACGAGAATATAGGTACTACAGAACTACAGGCTAGTTGGAGCATTCGTATTAACAATTTTATGGGCCATAAAACACAGGCCAAGTCCAAGTCCAAGTCGAGCCTTTCTGATGTAGTACAACAAAGGCCAGCGAGGGTTGGTCTAAGAGTGCTCAAGTGTGTTCCATAGTGAGGCATTTCGTTGTGATCTCCCCTCGCAAATCGGAAGCAACAAAAGTAGGCACCCACATACATACAAACGAAAGGCTAGTCCAACAAGTTCTTGAGTTATTAACGTTAACCGAGCATTTTCTCAGGCACTGGACCCAGTGGGCCTCTGGGTCAAATGAGCCGCATCGAAGGTCAACACTCACATGGGATTCCCTTCAAAGGGATCCCTCTATGTATCGTTCTTGTGCCCTGAATATCTGAGCGCTTAAGTTTCCAATAGGAAAAGTTTGGTTTGATTGAATGCCATTCTGAATAATAGATCCCAAATGGTTTCAAACCTTCCGGGTGATTTTATTAGACTTTAATGCAAATATATAATTTAGGAGCGTTATTAAACTCAAGGCAAACTCAAAGGCAGTTCATAATTAAATATTCGCTTCTTTGCTCATAGGGACTTTACGGGAACTTTTCCCTAGCTACTTGTTAAACAATGCTACCCCCAAAGTCAACAATACGAGCAACAATCGCTGCTCCATCTCGGGGGCAACGAGAGAGGAGATTGGCCATAAGGCAGCGAGCCAAAGATTAAAAGACCAAAAGCTGAAAAAGCAGCAGAGTAGAGAAAAGCGAAAGGAGCCAGCGAAACAAAAAAGCACAAACAATAGAAATGCTCTGGGAGAGAGAGCGAGAATCAAATAAAATGGAAGTGAAAGTGAAAGAAACTGAAGCGAGAGACTCCTTGATCCTGGGGGTCGCTCCACTTGTGTGCATAAATCCTCGCGTGTAATAAAATGGCTTTTGTGTCGATATTGTTTATTGTATTTTATGGATGTTTCTGGCTCTCGCATTTTTCGTGTTTCTTTATTGTATAATACGTTTTTAATGGGCCGCAATAAAGCCGAGGGATTGGGCATACTCTTATTGGAATACGTGGGAATATCTGACGCCAATTAAAACCCTGAAGCTCGGGCTTTTAATTGGTTTGAAAATTGGATGGAATTTAATGCAGGCTTTTTTTTTAAGTTGAATTAAATTCTTTAAAGTGCATTTTTCTGTTTATTTTGAACCCTCAATCCACCCACACAATGATTTAGTTAACTGTGAGTGTAATAAAGATATACAAAATATATACAGACGTTAAACCAACAATCAGCAAGTGTCGAATGGCCACAACAAAGCTCCAACCAACTGCAAGTCAGAGTCAAAGGCAGACCGGCAGGCAGGCAGACAGGCATGCGGAGCCAAAGGCAACATGCCGTATACGTGATGAGCCGAAGCCAATGCAAATGTTGACAGAACCCACAGCAGAGCAGCAGAACCATTGGGGCAGTAAGGCAGCGGGCAGCTGGCATACACGGCACTCACCTGATGGCATCGATCATCTGCAGCCCCATGTTGACACAATTGGTTGCATGCTGTGGACGGGAAATGGGCAGACCCGACACGCAGTAATAGCAATCGCCCAGAATCTTGATGCGTAAGCATTGATTCTCCTATAGATACACACACACACATATATAAATAATAATTAACATCTTTATAAAAACGTAAGCGAGATAAACATACCTGAGCAATCTGATCGAAGCGTCCAAAGAGATCGTTGAGCGTCTTGACCAAATCACTGGCCGTCAGCGAACTGGAGAGTGGCGTAAAGTTGACTATATCCGCAAACAGTATGGTCACATTGGTGTGCCGCTGGACGTGAAGCTCATGGAAGCGAGTGGCCGAAGTGGAGGCCTGGCCACCGGCTCGCTGGCAGGCATCGGCCATTTTTAGCATTATGCTGCGCTTCACCTGCACAGAGAATGGAAGACGAGGGCAAATATGATTATACCACACTAATCCAATCCACGCTACCCGCATCGCAGCACTCACTCACCTCGGCGGCTATGTAGGCAGGTATTACGCTGAGCAGCAATTGCTCCTGCTGCTCCCGTTCGCATTCGAGTTTTACGCGCTGCTCGATGCCAGTCCGGGTGCCGTCTACAGTGCGATTGTGTGCCGCATCCGACATGATGCGATAGTACAGACCGGAAATGGAGGCACTGGCCAGCATCACAATCTCACCAAAGAGCTAAGAGGGGGTGGAGAGAGGGGTAGAAAAACTCGTAAATAACGAATGTCTAACCCAGGCAATTACGAGGCAGCACACACAGCATAGCGCCACACACACGGCACATAACGCATCGTTATCCCCGCTGCACCAGAGACTCAACCAGTGGGGGGACTAGCCAAAACCAGGATGCAGCCTAATTAACGAGGAATCGCTGAAGAAGGGGTGGGTTGGGATGGGTGGCAAACCGCAATCGTTACGTGCATACCCATACCCATATATGTAGTAGGGGTGGTACCACACAGGGAAATGAAACGAGTTCAAAAACTAATTATTTCTATCCACATGGTTATTCTGAAGCTATTTAAGCTTTCGAGAATTAAACGAGTTGAGTGCTGAATACACTCGCACAAAATTTGTATTGTTAAAATAGTTTGAATTCAATTTGTACTTTAAATATACAATTTAAATCAAATAATGTTAAAATTTATGTGAACAAAATCTTCGCTCTCGAACATAATCTGTTGACGTTACATCCTCAAACCCAAGTGTAGATGCAAAAATTGCACTACTATTTTATGGGTATATGGAAAACGCGTTTATGCGCCACTTATTTTCTAGCAAATATATGCTGAGAGAGAGATTCCCATTCATTGCCAACAATGGATAACCATAAGATCGGAAAACCCCATTTAACTAATTGCTGACAAAACAAACTATCCGCTCATTGTAACCGCATTTCCACTAATTGTAGTCCACCCCCCCAACCAGATGACAACTAATCCGAATATTTGTGTGGAGAATGCAAATGAATAGTGGGACTTACTTAGTACTTACCATTGGCAAATTGGGTGCATAGTCCGGACTGCTGCCGATCCGGTAAACGATGTGAATGGCGGTCATGAAGAGGGCCAACACCACGGATACGGGCCACGATATGGGCAGCATGGAGTGGATGCACTGCAATTCAACCACGCCCAAGAGATATAATCCTTTTCTTAAAAGGAGAGGGAGAAGCAGAGCTTACCAGAAACAAAGCATACATGGGCAGGGGGGCCAGCTCGTCGCCGGTGCTGGCTGCAATGGTGCCCAGCGAGAAGGTGGTGACGATGGCAAAGGCCAGGGCAGCGGCCGGGGAGCTGAGCACGGCCGGGAACTGCAGGGCCGTGAGTATGGAGCCGGAGATAAGGGCCGCCAGTGCCAGCAGTAGCGTGTCCACCAGGTGCTGTGGAATGAACACATATTGTATTTAGATCTCTTGCGGCGTGGCATAGGATTAAAGCTGAGTGCTTACCTGCTCGTAAACGATGCCAATTATTATCGACACCACACATGCCAGCAAAGACGTCAACAGGCCCGATGTAAAGAGCGACTTGCGTAGTCTCTGGCGGTAGCGGGTATATAGGTCATTCAGGTGGATATCCTCAGCTGCAACGAGAAACACAAGGCATAGAAAAATAAGTACATATGTATGTACTGAAATGGTAATAATTATACCCCGTTAAAATGAAAACATCATTTTCCAACCAGCGATTTGTTGAGCTCCTCCGCTACATTTGACATTAAGTAACGGCGTACATTTCATTAGAAACGCACACGCAAAGAAATTGTACACCATATCCCAAACACTTCCATTTCATGTGCCAGACAATTGTATCTGATAGCCGCAGCGTTAATTGAGCTGTCAGGAGCCGGGGGGTAATAATGTTCATGTTCTTCGTTGGAATTATAAATGCCAGAAGGCAACAGAGCAAATGGAAACGAAATGCCACTTGCTACCTTTTGTGGTAATTTGTGCGTAGGACTTGCAGAAATAACTCTATCGATATGGAAAATCAATAAATAAAAATAAATAAATGATTATACGAGTATGTGCGCTATAAAGCTGGACATAAGTACAGTTGGTCCAAAACTTTCGATACAAGAAAATATGTGTGCCACCCACTACGTAGACTTACTCGACAGTATAATGCTATCATATTTTTAAGAGGAAATGCCATTTAAATGGGAGTTCCAGCAGAATAATGACCCGAAGCCTTCTTCAGGGCTGGCTATGAAATGGTTCCTGGACAAAAAAAGTTCCCTTGATGGAATGGCCTTCGCTGTCTACAGCCCTAAATCCACTTGAGCACCTTTGGGGGATATTAGAGAAAAGGATTGGAGGGTATAAGTCTAAAAAATGGAAGATTTGTGGAAAAAGTGAAGTCCGACTGGTACTCCTAGATCCATCAAATAGTGTCAATCTGGTGAAATTCTATGGGTGGTCGATGCACCCAAGTCATCAAAAAATTGCGGTGGCACAACTAAATAATAGATTTAAAAATCAAATTAAAATCCTTTGAAGCTACAAAATGGTTTTTCATAGCTTTAAGTCGGCCGTTTCTATTATTTTTCCAGACCTAAATATTTAAAAAATTATTTTCTGTTACAATGGGTTTTTTAAAAATTAATATTTTGTTCCATTTTGATACAATACTATATATACTATCTATCAAAATTATTAAACTTGAAAAAGAAATTTTTTGCCTGAAGAAAATTTTGATAAATGCGAAAAAAAAAAATGCCGTTTCTATTATTTTTTCCATGACTGTATATGAATCACGCAGTGCTACTATAATCTGGATACTATCTATAGAAGACTCTACTTTTACTCAGCTTATTTTCCTATGGATATTTTTTTCCATAAATATAACTCTCTGTATTCATACTGCTGAATACATATGTACCTATCAGTCAATAGCGGAATTAAAAGCAAATAGTATCCACACACGCTCAGCACTTCCATAAATCATTCGGCACACAGTCACGTTGAAAAGTGTGTGGAACACACACAACGCACTTTAATGACGCTCGAGCATAAAAATTAGCATATTGTTAATGCTTTTCGTTGTGTAAATCGATATTCTCAGCTTAATACCTTGCTAATTGACTGGCAAGCGCTTAAAGTACTCGACTGACTCGTAATTTGGGCACCACTTTTTGTAGGCCTATGATGATATTTGAGAACAGATTGCTGCCTATTTATAACTGGATTTTCTTGTGGGCCTGGATGGATTGATTTTGACCGCCCACGAGTTGACCAGATAAATCAATAGTAGATGTGGAGGGAGGAGGTGACGGCCATCCTTCTGAATATCCTTCATAATTAGGAGTAAAACAAGTCTGCGTGTCTGCGTCTGAGTGGTCGTCCATGGTCAAGTGACGGTCTGGCTTTCTATTCGGTTAATTAATAGGGGGAAAATCTGGCAAATTAAGTACATCAAACATTCCACTTGGACATGACAGGATTTATGTGTGGTTTGTACATACGTTTTGATTAAGCTCCTTTTGGAGCGATGCGCAATTATCGGTCAGTTAAGAAATGTATAGAAATGTGGCAAAAATCTCTTTCTCCTTAGCACCCTCTCGCCTATGTATATTCTAGATCCACTCATGTTAGAGATTAATGTTTCAGCGTTAAACACACATAAAAATCGCCATTAAAAACCCTCCTAAAAGCCATAAATATGCTCAAAATGTATACAGATTATGTGTGCTATAAAATACGAGTATATATTACAATGGCCAGGCGAGCTATGAAAATTGAAGCACTGCAGAAAGTAAAGGATTTAATTCACGACTCAGTCATGTCACGCTCAAAGCCTAAGAGGAAAAACTCAGCCAAAGCCGCAGGCCAAAAATAAGGAAAATAAGTCGAGAGGCAAACACACACACACACAGAGTGGGTGTGGTGGATGGGGGTGGGGGTGACGCTGCCTTCACTTGTTTATTCACTGCAATCAAACAGGAATGGAATTCTTTTGACATCTATTGAAAGGAAAGGAGCGGAAAGGCCCAGTGTGCGTGTGTGCCCCAGTGTGACAGATGCTCTCTCCCGTGTGTGTGTGTGTGTGTGTAATGTGTGCGAATGTGGCATACCAGTGCTTTGGCTCATAAAAAATAAAACGGCTAAAGTGAAACAGTTGAAGACAAGCTAGACAAGGACAGGAGATAACAGACAGAGCAAGCGACAGTGAGGAGGGCTGCCTGCTAGAGCTTCTGGCATGGAATTTATTTCATCAAGGATCAGAAGCAGTAGCACCAGCAGGAGCTGGGGATGCCGTAACAACTTCCCCCAATTCGCCTTCCTTCCATCCCGCAGATCCATCTGCGATGCGATTAAGTAGGTGTAGACACATTGTCAAGGATGCCAGGGACAGGAGCAGGAACAGGGGCACGGCAGCCCCAGTTGAGCGGAGACGAGAGCCAAGCGATTAGAAAGATTGAGTTCGTTGCCAAAGCACTTTCCTTCTAGTGGGATTCTCCGGTTGAATTTAAGATGCAGAGAAAAGCATACTGCTACCTGTGCACTACCTAGGGGTTAAGCTATTGAGGTAACCGGCTTAGTGGCGGAACGGATTTATTTGCTAGTTCTCCATTTGCTACATTTTTTTTGGATTGGTAAGGCAATGAAAAAATGCCTGCCTACTTGATATTCGGATGCCCCACATATGTTGTTTTTTTTCTAATTTCTAAAAAATGACAGATTTTTGATGCAGTTTAAGGCATTTCATTTTGGTGTTAGCAGTAGGCTTCGACCCACGTTGAATAGTAGAGCAGCATAAACTGCAAAAAATCCCAGTCGTTACTTATTTTTATATATTTTGTGTTGAAAATATTACAAATAGTAGTATTATTGCAATGGCCGAAGAGAACATTAGAACATACGGTGCACATTCCTCAACGAGGGGACTTATTGATTGGAGCAAGGTCTATGAGCATCGAAAAGCTAGAGGTATGATGGTGGTATCTGCCAACTGTTAAATATGTTCTCTAACCAGTCTCTTTTTTGCATATAAATATTTAGAAAATTTAGAACTAGAGCTGGCCATGGCTGCATCCAGATCGGGTATGTAAGGGGCCACTGAATTTTGTAACGATAATACCACACTGCTTCCTCTAGCTAATAATGAGGCAGCTGCTGCTGCTGCCGCTCAGCTCCAACTGCCAGAGTCGTCCACCAGACGTCCGATCCCCGAGTCGTTCACTTGGCTTCCGCTTCCCCGCGCCGACAGACCGGAACCAGAGCAGCCGCCTCGTAATGTGTGCCCTTGGTGTCCGCAACCCCAACACTCTAACCCCATTGCAACCCCAGCCATGACTGACCAGCCGCTTCTAACTGTGTTTTCTGCTCCCACCGTTCCACTCAGTTTCCGACGACTCCAAGCGACCACCGAATGCAGCGTCTACGAATGCCCCGTCTGTTTGGGGCCTGTGCAGACGCCCGTTGCCACCAAGTGTGGCCACGTCTTCTGCAGCCAGTGTATTTATTCCGCCTTGCGCTTCACCCGTAATTGTCCCTTGTGCAAGAAACGCGTGACGAAAGATAAAACAATTCGAATTTATATATGACTATGAGAGCTTGGAAAATAAATTATTGCCGTGGATATCGAACAAACAATAACAACTACTCATCTGTGCTTACTTTTATTTGTATCTCCTTTATTCCAGCTCCTTTCATGCACATAGCTCAGGAAGTGCCAAAAGCGGAAAAATAGTAAAATTTGTACATCTTTTAATTGTTTAAAAACACTTCTAGTATGCTATTCTAAACCACTTTTTATATGAGCCATAAATGGAATTTCCACGTTGATATTTGCACAAATTTTGCGCACAGCTAAAAGTATGCAAAGCTTTTTGTACTGGCGCATATTGCACATACGACCTGTTGGATGGGGTAGCTGGGGGATGGGGTTTGCTTTGTTGCCCGTAAAATGCAACAAAATATAGAAATATGCGAATGAAATACCTGGCACCCATGCCACTCCAAGTGCTGGCACCTGCTGCAACGTTGTAAATTGCATCCTTCGGGCAGGTTACGAGTACGGGTATTACATGCTTTTTACGCTCAATCGTGCGCCGCATGCCAAGAATGGATAGCAGAGCAGATGGCAGAAAGGAGCAGGAGATGGCAGTGGCTGCTGGGCTGCCGGGTTGCACCGCATCATCGCATCGGCAACTTGTTTCACGGATTAGTGTAACGATCTGTGCATGTATGTATGTACCTTCTAGTCGCTCCACGAGAGGGTGTAGGGATATTTCTGCAACAAATCGTTTCCAATTTCGGAGAATTCGGAATGTTTTCTCTGTTAATTGGCAAACAGCTCACTTTAGGTCCGGGCAAAACGCAAAAAAGTGTGTAATCAGCACCTAACACAAATGAAGAGACGTGCTCAGATCCAAAACAAATTGGATACAAAACAACGACGGAAAGGAGACTGTGAAAGTGTTCGCAGAACGGAGCATAAGTAAGGAAATGAAATGGGAAAAAATTGTGTCCTCGCAGCGCATTAATCAAGGTGCAGTCAATGCGAACGAAGCGATGCCTCTGGCCATGTGGCAGTGGCAGTGGCAGTGGCAGTAGCAAGCCAAATTGCCAACAGACGTTTAAAATAATAGACGTGCCAGCCCAGAAACGAAAACGACGACACTGCGGGGCACGTATTCCTCCAGTTTCTGTGGCAGAAGGAGCTGCTTCTTTGCCTGTCCTTGGCACGATGCTCGTAAATAATGCCCAGGCTAAGACAAAAGCCAAGCCAAGCCGAGAAGAGTCAACAGTCTGTGGCGTTGTCATTTTGCCACACACATCAAGAAATTCTCTCTCTGCAGCTGCCTTTTCAGGCACTACTCGTACCAGGTTTTTCAATTTTCTCTGCGATGACTATTTTATCCCGCCACCTTCATGCCGGTCCCTGGCGCATGCCAGTCAATCAGCTATTAGACCCCAAAACACTTAAGCTTTCAATTTCGGTAATGGCCAAAATAGTTCGTGCAGTCTGTGTCCCTGTTCCAGAAGCCTGTCCTAGAGCTATTTTCGCTATAAAGGTGTGTATGCTCCTCTGTGAGAAAAGGAAAACTCTAAATATGGCAGATGGAGAGGAAAACTTAAATTTAGAAATATATTTTTATAGGTCAACGAAAATAGTTTCGGGCGATTTTGTGTGATTTAAAGGGTTTCCCTTTACCAAATTGAATATTGATTATAAATATCGAGGCTGAATGATTTAGAAGCATCTCTGCCGGAGATCAAATATTAAATATGTGTAAAATACTCTTACTTCAACTCATCTTGAGAATTCTTGCTCAGCCGCGATGCCACAAGTATAATATAAATCCCACAAATCTGGCATCGTAATATGCATATTATAGCAATAAAAAAAGAGCTGACAGAGCGCTCTGTGTGCATATTCACTGTCAAAGCAATTTGCATACATCTTTTTCTGTTCTGTTTTCCCCCCGCCTCGGTTTTCCATGCTATATTTTTGTGGGAAAATTTCAACCGAATACTCGTGCCCGCAGAGATGGGGCATGGTATGGAGCATTATTGTCATCATCACCTTCGACCCCTGCATGCAAATGGGTAGGCATCATGTGAGGATTTCATCTTCTGTGTTGAGTGGCATAAATCTCATATCGAGCGAGACAGGGGACATGTGGCATGGAGGGAGTGGCGGGGGAAGGGGGGGCATGGATGATAAATGCAAACTCATGAGCAGTTAGATTGGGGAACGGTGCTCGCATAATAAGCCAGACAGTCAACAAGAATGCATATACAGATACGAATTCATATCCCAATCTCCTCTTTTTGCCTGGTGACAGTTTTTACACAAAGATTATGTTGTACGATTGCCACAATGCTTAATGGAAATGCATGAAAAGTTCACAATGCAAAACAAGAAATAGGGACAAATAGATTAAACCTTTTAAAGTTTCTTCAGCTGCCGAAATACTTTACAAAAATAAAGCACACCTGTACTTGGGTAAGCGATATGATTATGACCCCCCATAAAACATCAACCCAACATCAAACAGCAAGCACCGTGCTTGAAATTGATACACCATCGGTTGAGATTTGAGATGTTTTATTGCCTAAACCATTTACCACCACTAAAGGGGTTCGTTTATCACACTGCTTTCCTCACAGTCCAATCAATTTACAACTTTTCAGTCAATCACAAACCAATCAGTGTGCAAAATATGAGCGCAATCACATCAAGCCGAGCCAATTGTGGCCCAATGGGTCGTCTACTGCAGTATACTTGGCAGTGCACTGCGAGAAAGGCAGACGAGTTTATTAAAACAAAGAAAATGAATGAAAAAATGAAGTGAAATCTAAATTAAAGTGTAACACAGCTGGCGTTTAATTTTAGTTGAGCACAGATGCTACCCAATTTTTCTCAGTGCCATAGAATGGAGGCTCACTTGGGATATTTTGTGGACTCGTTGGCGCCATCAACAGCCAGCCAGCCGTCAGGCGGTGCTCCAGTACTCCAGCTGAATCAACAGCAATGCCAGCGACAGAGAAGAGAGTGTAGTGTGACATGGCAAGAGGGGCGGGGGCGGGACGGAGGAGTGTTGAAGAGGGGGCAAGAGGGTAGTCGCATGCTGAATGCCGATTCATCGACACTTTTTCATTGAATTCAATTAAAAGCAAAATTGAAAATTGAAATTCAATTAAGATGCTATAAATACAGAGGGTTGGAGGGTTAGTCAGTGGTTGGAGGAGGTGTGAATGGTGCAGAGAATACTGTAAAAGCTTTTCACGATAGAAGAGACCACTGCCCCCCACTACCTCACAAACACCGACCCATTCCAATGATGACAGATGAGCTGCCAGTGTGGATGCTGCGAGTGGCTGAAAGAGATTCGGAATGGACCCACAATGCTAGAGGATTGGTATTGGTAATGGGTATGCGTATAGGATATGTGTATGTGTATGGGAGGAGAGCTGTTTCTATTTTTTTTTGCATTATTTGTATTTCCTCTTGCTGGCTGGCTGGCTCTCCTCTCTGGCATCTAATGGGCCATCAACACTTTGCGGAACACAACTCTTGTATGTCGTATGTATGTATGTACTATATGTATGTATGTCGGGGTATTAATGACAAATAAATTGATGCTGCAATCAATCATGAGGGAACCCTGCCATATGTCACCAGCTACCAGCCAGGCTGCCTAATGAGGACCGAGACTACAATTCTCTAATCCGATTAGCGTCATTTGGAAAACGCAATGTAATAATGTCTAATAATGTTGGAGCGGAATATTGATGGGAAAAATATGAATAAGATAAGTCATCCAGGGACTTCATCAATTTCTAGTTGGTAAATCAATTTCGTTTATAATTAAATGGTTGCGAAATTTAATATAGTCACTTAACAAAAAGTCTATCTGTTAATTTATAAAACCGCAAACTTTTTGTACAAATTTGCACTTGATAAAGTTTAATAAATCCCCAAATTTAAAAAAGAGCTATAAAACTCCCTCAGATTATAGACAGACCACGAATTTTCCGCTTGATTGGGTACCAGCTGCTTTCAATTAATGCCAGAAGAGAGAGAGGAAAAAAAAAAAAAAAAAAAAACAAATTCAGAAAGTGCAAGAAAAGGCAAAGCAAACGATTTTACCCAAACTTTCTGTGCAGTGAAAATTTCTGTAGCGAGGGCAGGGAGGGCGGATTGTCGCACAACTTTGTTAAAGGAGATGAACTGTACTTTCTATTGACCAAAAAAAAACACCAAAAAGATCCAAAGTTAGCGGCGGCGGTTGAGTGGCATGGCTCAAGGATATCGTGCAAGTTCCCGGGCCATAATCATTGAGTGGCATGGCTTACATTTTAAGAGGGATTTTTTGTTGTTTAACAAATCTCAGAGTTGTAAGAATTTTCTGTCAAATACATGAAAAACGTTTTTTATGAACATTTATTTTGGATGCCACAACGAAGGAAGTTAACTCTGCGAAAATGCTGCTTCTGTATATCATTGTACTGTGGCAGCATTCTAATTTCGTTTTACACGATCATGACAGGACTGCTGAATGCGGCTACTTTAATCGATGAGATTATATTCAGGAGCAGTAAGGCCATCTGTCCTTACAGAAATCTAGTGTATTTGTAATCCCTATCTCTCTCTTCCCCACAGATTACAGAACTGATTTATTGATCAAATGGTTCAATATATGCCACGTTTGCCTAATGATTGCGGCCGCAGTCCTGCTGCTGGTGGCCGTAATGACTGTGAGTAGAGGTTTAGCCCTCGCTGCGCCTGCTTGGTTATCCCACCCTTCTCTGTCCCACCTGTTGCAGAATCACAAAATGTCATTACTGATATGGATGGGACTGTTTGTGGTGCACATAATTGCGTACTACATTGTCTTCCATGCCATGGTAAATGTGCGAAATCCCTTCTTTAAAAATTCTCTATCTGCGTCCATATATGTGATCGTTATACTCCTGACCCTGGGTAGGCCTGAATACTGAATACCCATGTGAAATGATGGCTAAATATTTTACATTTCAGGCATTGATATATTCTGCCTGATTGTTGTCTATTCAAGGTATAACCAACTGAAGAATCCAAATGATTTTATACCAACATGTGTGGACACCAAGTAACTCCAGTGCAGTTTGGTTCCAAAGCTTACACTTCCATTGCAATATTTCTGTAGATGCATCAAAGTTGCTCCTTCGACTAATAATACTGATTAAATGTGAACTGTGCAATATTATTTTTCAATTTAAACTTTACTCAAACCCATTTAGCCTCCTTCAACGCCTATGCTCGTGTTAATATGGCAGACTCAATTTTCTTTATAATTTCATTAGCATCTTGATGGGAACTGAAAACGATTCCACGCATGCCACGCAGGCACACACTCCCCCCCACACACTCTTCAAAGCAGCCTGTCAGGCAGTCAGTCAGGCAGTCAGTCAGTCAGTCAGTCAGGCAGGCAGTCAGCGCTTGGCTAATGCTAATGAGGCCATAATATAAATTGCTTAAATTGAAATTATGCAAAAAAAGTTAATACTCCCCAGACACCCCTAGCAGCAGCCGCAGCAGCTTGCTCAGAGCTATCAAACAGCAAATTCTCTCAAGAATGCTGCATTACGCATACGCCATGTGTGCCTGATATGGCATTTATTGTGTTTAATGTCAGTTTTATGTCAAAATTTATTCGTACATTTTTAATTTGGTTTTTGCCGAAATTTAAATTACTTTCCAGCTATGAAACTAGCCAATCGATTCTTCTACTGCATGTCCCTGCGTGCCGGCTGCTTTATACTGTCCATTATCGCACTTATTGTGTGCATGTTGCACATATATAATTTCAATACCACAATGACAGGTAAATACGTGGAAATCTGTGGATTAATTTATGCCCAAAAGTGTCTCTTCCTGTCTGTCTGCCCCAGACAAAAACCAGAGAACGGGCCAAACCTCGATGATCTTTCCAGGTACATATGGATGTCCTCTTTGTATTTGATTTTAAATTGAACTTTGATCCTTATGTTTGTGAAGAGGGCATCACGCAGATACTTTTGAGACTCATGCCGGAATTTCTAACAATTATTGCCGTGAGTTTCCTCTTGATTGCCCTCATTTGTGTGAGTTGAAAACTGATCTGATCTGATCTGAATTAAAAATCATAGTTTAATCCGTATGCAAATAGGACTTTATTCATCTGATATTGATTACGCTCACTTTTGAAGTCATCCAGATGCTACCTCAGGGAAAGAAGTATATGTCCACTTTTTAATTTGCTTATATTTTCTATGAAGGTAACGGTAAATGTGTTGTAGGCATGCCAGTTTGTTCTTGTATCTCTTATGAAGATCTCGCAGTCCAGTATTCCTTTTTTGCGCTTCATTATTTGTACCGTTTGAAAAAAGTTTGTGTAGCAACTCGTGGTTTTCGAAGGAAATAAGTATATGTCCAAGCTGAGATTATTGAGCTTTCGCGTGTGGTCAAAGTAAGAAGTGTGATCCAAAAAATTTCTTTATTCAGAAAAAAAGTAAGTAACATTGTCTTTACCCGTTTGGTATGAAAAATGTGTGTTCAAATTTAGATTTTACGGTAAAATGCCACGTGGAAGGCATTTGTCGGAGGAAGATCGCGGTCTGATCAAAAGGCCTGCCGAATCTGGCAAGAATGTTTCTTATATTGCCACCAGACTAAATCGGCATGGACACACATAGCAAACTTTTTAAAAATCCTGCAATGTATGCGAGAATAAAGAGGAGCGGCAGACTCACGGAAATCGATGCACGGTGCAAGAGGCAAATTCGGCGTCTAGCCGTTCAAAACAACAAGTCTTGCATGAAGATCAAAGGTTAACTGAAGATTGATACATCCAAAATACGTATAAATCAAATTTTAAAGGAAAACGAAACGGTTAGATATGCTTCCCGCGACTCTGTAGCGAGGATATTGAGCGCCACATAACCGCCCGACTAGGACTTGCTGAAAAATACAAATTTTGGTCACAGGATTTCACTTAAGTTATATTTTCGGACGTTAGAAAATGTAACTTGACAGCCCTGACTCCTGGCAAAAGTATTGGCGCGATAAAAGACAACCAAGATAGCACTGCCATAGGCAAAACCACGGTGGAGGATCATTGATGGTTTTAGGCTGGATTTGGGAATACTAGAAAGTCTCCAATCTGTTTTATACGAACCAGAACCAATGGAGAAATCTTTTTAAGAGTTGTTAGAAACAGTACAGATTGAATTTGCTGGAAACCTTTACGGGGATGAGTGGATCTTCCATTAAGACAACTCGCCAATCCATACGGCACGTAAAACAAACGACTTTTTGGATAATAGGAAGATACCCTTTTGCAGTGGCCAGCAATCAGCCCGGACCTAAGCCGAATAGTAGATCTTTGGGGAATATTATCCAACAAAGTTTACAAGGATGGAAGCCAGTTTGATACGGTAAATGACCTGAAAAGAGCATTGCTCCAGGAATGGCATCAAATTAACCCTAAAATTCTTCAAAATTTGGCAACCTCCATGCCAACCCGGATAATTCAAATTTTCACTAAAAAGGAAAGCATATATACTATTAAAAATTTATAAAAAAAATCTAAAAAATTATTTCATTACTATTTTGAATTTTCACTTATTATGGACATATACTTATTTCATATGAACTTAAACTTTTTCACTAAATATTTAGCAAACCCAAAAGCTTATGAAAATAAAATTGTTATATTTTTGTTAATATGTACTTGTACTAGTTAAATAAAAAAGTCCAAAAGATTATCTTTGTTCTTAATATTTTTTTTTTCAATAATATCAATGGACATATACTTCTTTCCCTGAGGTATATCAGTTTCTATATAGTATTATTGCCACAGCATTGAGAATTAATGTGACCGTCGATTTCGGTGTCTATACCAGTGTGGTCTATTGGTGCCTTATAATCTCATGGATCGGTGAGTAATTGATAAGAAGACGTCTGAGGAAATACCGCCACCCCAATAACGGATTAATTATTTTGCTCTAGTATTTTCAGTATATTTTGTGTACATTATTATATCGTATTATCAGCAAACGTTGGCAATGATTCAGCTTGTTACGTCTGAAAGCTAAATATATATTACTGATTGTAGCATACTTTTTCGGGGAATTTAGTTTCTGTTGAGTTGCGAAGGATTTTTTGTGTTTGTTGTCAAAATCAAAGTTATGTTAAATTAATGAGAAATATCGGATTGAAATATGATTCTTGCCAAGAGATGCTGCTTCTGTATATCACTGCAAACGGGCTGCATTCTGTTAGCCATATTTGAATTGTTCTGTGCTGGGATGAACTTAGACTACATTTTTAATCTATTAAATAGTAAATAAATTCCCAGTTATATGCTTAATATTTTTTAAAAGGAATTATTCAACTATAATTCATTATATTTTCTATTCTGTTTATTCGGATAGGTACGGTTTCCCATGAGGCCAAATATACCTTTCCAGGTAAGATTTTCGATGGAATTCATTGCGAAACAGATTTAATTCGATAATCTCTTAATTTAGCTCAAGTAACGCTCACTATTCTGCAAGCAGTGCCAGAAGTGTTGACAGTCGTGGCTTCCTTTTTCTTGTTGAGTGCCGTAATATCGGTAAGACTTGGACTGGCTGAAACAATTGGATTTTGCAACAATTAATCTAAATTATTGTGCATTTTTATAGCAATATCCTCCTCTCTTCTGGGTGCCTTTGTGTCTGCATGTGGTCCAGACCACGTATCTGGTGGTATTCAGCATAATTTCATCTGCGATGGCCAAAAATTTAATTGTGAACCAGAGCGTCTGGCACAATGTGACCTATTGGCTATATATACTCGCATGGCTGGGTGAGATTATATAGTACTTAGCGTGCAGAAAACTTTTGTATAATATTTCATTTTATTTAAGGAATGACTTTGTATTTTATGTACATCATCTACTCCTATTATCGGAGACTAAAAGATGAGTTAACCCCAAATAGAAACGTTGCGCAATGATTGGAAATATAATAATTTAGCCCATAGTCTCTCATCGTTTATTTTCCACCTTCTTCTGGGAGCCGAGTCCAATTTCCCATCTAAGAATTCGTTGCAAACTGTGTCAGAAAGAATTATTAAGTTTAGAGAAATTAAGAAAGATTGCTGGAAATGTGCCAGGTGAATAAGTTTTTCCAGGCGAAAACATTTTGCCGCTGTCTAGCGTTACGAAACGGTTGCATAGTCATAGCTCTATTCTCTGATCTATTGGGAATCGTGTCCCTGGCTGGCTTCTTTGGTAAATACATAACTACTATATATCTGGTATATGATGGTACAACTACTTGTACTATAATTAATTATTTACAGGGTCAATCCTTGACGGTTCCCACAATAATACGGTCGAAGGTAAAATACTTTGACCCAATATCTATTCTGACATTTAATTCGAAAATATGCATTGCATATTTGTAGAAATTTTAGACGTCATTTGGGGAGTTCTACATTTTGTGGCTGCTAATTGCCTGTCATACTCTCTGCTTATGGTATGTAAAAATCCAAATAGAGGACCACTCTTTGGGGATTTAAGACTATATTTAATGTGTAGAAATCTGCTACTCCGATTCTGGTCTATATTCTGACTGAAGCATTGTTCTTGGCATTCACCATCGTCTATGTCCCACTGAGCACTGCAATGGAAATCAAGATGTATGCAAATATATGTTCTAGATACTGTTTTTTATACTGGATTTTAATATGCACTATTTTCGGTGAGAGCTACGTTAAATATCTATGGGCAATGTTTTTAAATTCAAGCATCTTTTCGACAGTTTTACTACCTTATTTCCTGTACATAACAATTTCAGTTTATTTGGATAAGAGGCAAAGGCTCAGAGCAAATCCTCAGGCGGAATAAATATATTTAATACAATTGAAACTCTTTGAGATTTCAATAAAAACATTCCCCTTTAAAATGTAGAATAAAGAATGTCCAAAAATAAATAGCGTAAACCCCTTAAAATGCCGCAAAATGAAAATCAATAAAAATGCTTTTATTTGAGAGAATATTTTTGCTGGCCCAAAGGCAACATCAGCAAAAACTTTCAATCATTATCCTTGGATATGGACATTCAACTGGTTGCCACTCCCTCCCACTCCAAAAAAAAAAAAAAACACGCAATATTTACAAAGTTCATATCTTATTTTCGTTTAACCCTCAGGCAACTGTTTGATTTCATTTATTGATGAGTTTCCCAGAGGGTTCTTTTCGGTTCTGCCAACTCTCAAAATAACTGGCATATAATTATCGCTCTCTGACATTTTGCGCTTAACCCGGGTAGCGCCGCTCAAAAGTAAGTCAAAAATTAATAGGAAAACTAACTATGTATGTATATTATCATGGCCATCATTATGGTTAGTGCCATAATTATTATGAGCTGTAGGCGGTAGTGGGGTAAATTTAATTAAAACAACAAACGCCCGACAGGTCAAATAGGTGGTGGAGCGGGGGGAAATGGGTGCGGCGCAAGGCAGCTGATGCTATCGTGACAAACCCAAATTAAGTAGAGCCACGGGGTTACATCAGCCAGCCAGCCAGCCAGCCAGCAAGGGATGGCAATTCAATTTCAAGACCAAACCAAGGCAACCAGCAAAAGTCTCACGCCTCGAGCCTAGAACTTTAGGATCAAAAACCGAAAAAAAAAAAAATCTTAGAAATGCTCACTTTATGAAACTAATTTGATTCGTAGAAGCTTGTTCCATTTCAGGGATTTCATTTCAGAGGGTGGAGACGAGAAGACGCAGCACTTTTCACACTCACCCGTCGTTCCATTTTCCTGTTCGCTCAAGTCGGCCAGGGAGGCGGACAAAGCCTCGGCCATCTTAGCCGCCGATGATGTTCTGGCTGTTGTCATCATCGTCTTTGCTTGGGTTGCATTTCCGCTGCTTTTCACAATAAGATTCGTTGCATTCGTGGTGCCATTTTCCGTTCTCGCAATATCTGCATTCTGCTTTAACATGGCGTGAACTAGTGGGACTTCACTTCACAGCCGCCAGCTGCGCGCCCAGATGGCTCCAGTGCCCCAGACCCACTCCAAGAACCAGTCTCAGACGCAATTCCAGTTCCGGAAGGGATTCGACGAACACTTGTTGCTACAACTACAACGAAACGAATGAGAGAGAGAGAGAGAGAGGTTATAGTTTAGCTCAAATTATAATAATCGGGGGCTGCTGTGCTGTGATAGTGCTCGTTCTTTAATGTTTTTGTACCTTAAATCCCTTTGATATATGTATCTCTGTATTATTATATTTATTATAAAATTTTCTTACATTTGAGTAAACCAAAAACTTTGTCTTAAACGGAAATTCAAGACATTTCCAGCATCTGCTTCGACTGACAACTCCCCAACATTGTGCACATCTTGTTTGATGTTTCCTTAAATGTTGTTCTGCTTCGAGAGTTTCCCCTCTCAAACGCATTTGAACTTTTCTTTTCTGGGCAAAAGAAAAACAATGTGTCTCTATGCGAGTGTGTGTGCACAGGAGTATATGTAAGTAAGTATATTTGCGTCTTTGTGGGTTCTTCTGGAAAGTGTCTATGCAGCAATTAGAAAAGTTTCAACCCAACACACTTGAGCAAGACAGAAAAACAAAAGTAACTTTTTGTTTTTGTTTTCTTTTAACCGCCAACACTGACGACACAATAAATTCCCTATAATCTCCAAGATACTCATATACTGGATTGCTTATCATCATCTAGAGAAATTTCTAGCAATTTTTCCAACGCAAAATCTTTTCTAGAGTAAAATGCGCTGAATTATTTGTGTGCTCCAAGGGAGATGTCACCGCAGAGAGCTTTCGCTGTAAATGTTTAGAGAAAGACAGAGACAGGTAGAATTTTCAAGTATCATAGTCTTAAACAATCCTTAAACAAATGTCAGTATGTCAGGCATACAACTACAACTCAAGAAAAGTTGTCGCATATCCTGCAGGCGTGCGACACGACACTCGTCAGCCTTTCCCTCCACCAACCATACACAGTCTCGGTGAAAGTTTTTCCAGACCTTGTCAAAGCTCCCGAAACTAACTGCCGAGTACTCTTTAGAACTGCTGCTGTTGCCGTTGCCGTTGCCATTTCTGTTATTGTTGTTGTTTATTCAGGTTGGCAAAAAGTTTCTACGTTGAGCATTTCCTCTGGCCACTTAGCTGCATCTTTTGGCCAAGTTAAATTGTGTCTGTTTAATTTGCACTGCCACGCACCGAAATTACCCCAGAATATTCTACAGAAAAATGCCATTCTAAAGGATGAATGCCGGACTGGCACGGAGCGTGCCTAATCATGAATATTCTTTAATGGCTTCGACCTTACAGCCACTTGAACTGCCACTTTCCGTCAGCTGTGGCTGCATTGTTTCACTGGCATCCATATGAAAATGGAATAAATGTAAACATCGTGTAGTATTTTTATGATGCCTCTGTTAAAAAGTGTCTCCACCATACATTGTGACTCATTTTACAGCCAAAATAGAAACGAGAACAAGTTCAAGGTTTGCCCAAACAAACCAATAAAGAAAAGAATAATTTATGTAAATATATTTTTTAAATATTTCAATATTCCCGCAACAATTGCAATGAGTAAATGTTTATATCTTTCTTTCTTTTCTTAGAGTAAACATTTCTTTCTTTTCGTTAGAGTAAGTAATAGATCTCTTGAAACATTTGAGATGTAAGCCCAGCAAAGAGATAGCTCTACTTAATAGTAGTATCTGTTTAAGTCTATCATTGAAATCCATTGTCATTTGTCACCTTAGCCTCCTTCTATCTATCTATCTGTCCATTGTAGCGCTGACCTCTAATCTCTGTGCTTTGACGCTGGCCACTTGTGGATTTTCGCATTTTTAAGCAACCAACGAGCCGCCTGACCCCCACACAAAGCACCCCAGGCTAGAGCGGGAAAAATACCCTGCTGGAAACAAACCGTACTCATAAATAAATATACAATACAAATACACAGCGACGATCCATTGTTGTTACCGGGGCTCGGTTCTCGTTTTTTTTTCTAGGTATTCTCGTTTTTATTTCTGTTTTGTGGATTGTTTTGTTTGGCGGGAGATTTTTTTTTTTGGCTATTTTTTTTTTTGCTATGAGGGGGTTTGTTTATGCCGCACTCTAGTTTTATTCTGGCGCAGTTTCAGTGCAAAAATAAAATGAAATGAAAATAAATAAACGTGCTATGTGCAGTCTACTTAAATTCATATAAAGATTAAGTTGTGGATATTTAACGATTTTTGCATGTTAAAATTTTTTATTATTTTTCACAAATTATAAAGGTTTTGCCATCTGATGCACGAGTTCTATCGAAAGTCATTTGTTAAATAAACATTTCCAGGTATCTCAGGCCATTTCCGTGAGTAAACTAGGCAACGCCGAGAAAAAGTGTATTATTGCCACAAGCCATTAATATGGCAAAGTGCATTTCCTTGAAAATGTACATTTTTTCCATAGTTTTATGGCTCCTCGGCGAATGCGGCGTATGAGCAATCTCATTCGCACTTGCGGGTGGATCTTTCTCGCTCGCTCTCTCTCTCACTCGCTCGCTCTCTCTCACTCGCTCGCTCTCTCTCTTTCTCTATTGAAATTGCACTGAAAGCGAGGGCGTAGCTTTCTCGTCAGCCAATTATCATAATTTTTGCATTTAACTTATTATCATAATTATCATAATACGAACCAAACGGAAACTCGTAAATTTTCACATTTAATTTTTCTTTTTTTTCAGCAATGTAGAAAATTTGTTTAATAATTGTCGTTTGTTTTCTGGCCTCCCATTATTATACTGCTGTACTCTCGTTCTCCACCTAAGAATTTTCATTCAACAAATATACAATATTTTCCCTAAAGAACTTTGCGTTCTTCCGCGAAGCGCCAAGCTTCGTGTTTCGTGTGTGTATGTGTGTGCATGTGTGTGTGTGTGTGTTGGTTTGTTGTTTGAAATTGATTAAAGTAGCCCCCACCCAAGCAAACACACAACAGCTCAACCATGCCATCATCCATCCAATCCACTATGGGAACTTTGACCACTTTTGTGGCAATAATTAATAACTTCCAAACGAAACGATATTTTTTTGATTTAGTTTTTTGATATGAGTTGATAAGAGCAAAATGAAGGTATTTTTGAAAAATGGGCGTGGCAAATTCTTTTTTCATAAAAATAAAATATTTTTTTTTTTTAAAATTGTAAAAAATAAAATAATTTCGGGAACATGTTGGGGAAATTAATATTTTATTCAAAAAGGCGTGGCACGCCCTAAAAATAGGTAAAAATATAAAAATGGCTGATTTGTCAAGCCTTGGTCCAACATGAGAGCTAGTGCCCCGCTAGTAGGAACTTTTGTGGGTACTGCAACTGGCTTGCTCAAAGTCTTGCGAATTGATATTGCTTTTTCTGGACATAAGGCCTATAACTTTAAAACGTATCCAAGGTCAAGTTATCAGCGGTTTCGCGCAGCTTGAATCAATAATATTAAATTTCGTGCCTTAGATACCGCTAAATCTGCACTTCTCTTCGTTGCATTCTATCACTTTTTAGACATATTTACTATATATGGCAAATGCCAGCCACCCCTGTTTCCAATTTATGTTAATTTTTCACCATAGTAAATGATTTAAGCCAATCTGCGTGCTTAATTTCATCTCGCAGCAACATTCTATGTCATTCTCTAAATTTTTATATATTTTATAAAAATGTTTTAATTTTGGTCGCTAACATAGCCCCTCATCGTCCTCAGAACAATATATTATCAACTAATTCGTAATGACGTCCTCTCTGGCTTTTTAAACGGATTTTTCGTACTTCCTGCATGCCAAATTGCAAAAACTTCGGAGATTGCAACCCTTACCTTTTTGTCTAGAAACCGAAATATCAGAATAAACGCAAAGAAAACGCAGATTATGACTATATGCACTTGAACAAGAATTAAATTTTCTAAAAGATGCATATAGTCGGATGCTGGCAAGACCCGGCACAAATTTTTGTACGCCTCTTCAAAGTCAAATTTTTGTCACAAATTTATGCTTGTTAAAAATGAGCCTTTAGGCATAATTGCGAGAGCCATTTTTAGAGTTTAAACTCGCAAACACATATTACATACCTGTCTGATTCTAATCCAATGTAAAAATTCACTTGAATTGATGAATTTACTACTTTTTAGCAATTTAAAGTTGATGAAATAATAATTTTTTGCATAAACATTAGTCTATCGAGAGCAAACAGCTGACTTTAACAGCTGTTAACTTAACAGTGGTGCGCACTGTTAATTTTTTGGTACGTAACATTAAAGATCAATGTTATTCGGATATATTAGCGCTACAAATATGTTATTTTAAGTACTTTCGAAAAATGGGTTTTGGCCAGAAAAAGTGGTCAAAGTTCCCATAGTGCAATCCAACGCCTGTTCCCCAAACACTCGTACACTTGATTGAGTAAGCGTGAGTGCCCCTCCAGTGTCTGTGTCTGTGTCTGTTTGTAGCATGCACACACACATAGATACTACATACATATGTATGTACATACCTGCACATGTGTGTAGGTCTATTTTTTTGTTGTATCTTTGACTTTGATCGCGCATGATTAATGATTACGCCTGTGTTTATTGCCTTTCGCCTCTTTGGGGGGGGCCTTGACTAGGGGCCTTTCGAGCAATAAAAGTTTTCTTTCCTATGCTATGGGGAATTTTTGATGTTTTTCAGCTTGAGGACTTTGGCTGGATTCTGTCATTATTTATATATACATAGGCATATAATTGTTGAATATTGGGGCAAGAGATAGCTCACATTTATTCATACATATTGTATACTAAACAGCTGGTTAAAATTAAGTTGAATATATGTATGTATGTATGTATATGCATCATCATAAAAATTCCAATAATGTTGCCTTCTATTTAAATTTGTTTTGTTTTTACTTTAGGACGCCTTCAATATCGTTCAATCGTTCTCTGGCATTCGTGCTATGTTCTGGGCATCTCACTAATAGTTTTCTCAGTATAATAATTTGATTAGACAACCTGTAAATTCTGTTGTCTGTTTATGAAGCGAACAGGAGGGCATAAAGACCTTCTCGGTATAACGTCATTGTCAAAGAAGCAATTTAATTAACATTTAATTGCAACCACAGAGCGCCCAAAGTCAGTGTTAAAACTTTTAGCTAAAGAGAAACTTTTTTTTTTAATTGAATGTCCAAAAAGACAAAGAGAGAGATAGCAGGGGAGATCTCGGTTTCAATGCAATTAGATTGAGTGAAGGCTATTGCAGGGCTCTCCTTGGCCATCCATTTATTCCGAGTAGCCATCCATGACATTGAGTATACGCAATGGGGTACAAAACTCTTCAGTGGCAGGCTAATTCTTGTTTTCTATGCTACTCAAGATCCCAAAAAATAGAAATCAAATTGTGCTACATATGTACATACATACATATATGTGTGTGTGCATGTGTATATTTTTGTTTTGTTCTTGGCTGAGCTTGTGAATACTGATTCATTAGGACAAAACCACACTCACACCCAAGAACCACTGAAAGGGACAGAAATTTGGATCCAAACCCCCTTTGGGCGTGTTTGCGGGTGTGGTTGTTATGGTTGTGGTTCTAATACTTGGTTCCTCGCCTCACCCTGTGGTGAGGTCTTGCCACGTACTACACGCCCTCGCCTTGCCGTGTCCTGCAATTTGTGTGTGGAGGCGTGCCTTCTGTTGTTTCGGTTGAGCGTCTCTAATTTGATTTGGCAGAGAATGAAGCAAACATCAATTAGGGTTACAAATTTGATTATGTTGGCCAACTATTTAGCGAAAATCTATGATTTAAAGAATCTCCCTATAAAAACCTCAATACTTTACTCCTCTATGCCACAATCATCCATATCTATTCCGAAGATACAGCTAGGGCAGTTTGAACCGTTTAAGGGTACACATAGGCGATAAGACCTTGATGGGGACAATTTAATTAAGTGTCGAACCCCCGAGGGAGCCCCCGCTTGGCGCTGCATTTAGCCCCATTCAGCCGGGATGAGCGCATTAAGATATTTTAATTGCTTATTTATGGATCCGAAGGAAGGAAATGTTTGTAGCATGTGCTAAGCGATTTTATTAGCTACCCCCGGCCATAAAAGTTGTCGACATCAAAAGTCTAAAAATACGGCTGCCCCCAACAAAAAGAATAAAGGCCAAAAGCTACGCTACAAAGCAAAAAAAAAAAGAAACAACAGGTAATTAAGAAAAACAAATAAACAATGGAAAGAAATTTGTGAATGCTTCGCGAAATGCTGAGAATCTCTTTCAAATTAATTTCCACGCAACCTTTTGGATACGGTTTGGGATTCGGCTTCGGATTCAGATTTGCCGAAATACTTGTCTGTCAAAATGAAATATTTGTGCAATGTTCAAGACAAACTCGTTGTGGCCATAAAATTAAATTTGGCGCCCATTTGGGGCGAGGACCAGTGGAGCCGCCTGGCCCAAAGATATGTGCAAATGCATCACCGCAGACCGCAGCATTTCGACGACAGCTGCTGCCTGGCCGAGGCTGCGGCCTCTGCTGAGCTATGGCCAAAAACTATGGTCAAATAAATCAATTTGAAATCTTTTTCAAAAATGCTGACAGTTCATTCGGCAGCATAGTGTCCGACAAGTTCTGAATAAAGTTGCAGTCACTGGTGCACACAATTCTGAAGGGTCTGAGTGCCCTCTTATAGTAATACTCGTATGTTGCAAAAAATGTCAACACTTTACACCACAACAGCAAACAAATCCTAAATTACACTTTGCAGAGGGGCAAACAAAGCCTTTTATCTGTGCAAATCGTTTATCGAATTGAAACGATTTGTATTTTCCTCAACCTTACCCGGCCCCACCCAAGTAAGTCTTTTAACTCTAAGCACAATTTTGGGGATTCAACCGAGTTGAGCGAGTAAAGCCGCTTAAAGAAGACAAATGCCACAGCATTTCCTATGCGCCAGCAACAATTGATTCTCATCATTTGAAAGCGAAAGTACAATGGAGACTTGGAAACCCAGTCAGGGAATTAATTTCAATTCAATTTCAAGCCATGGAAAGTTACTAATGTTTGTATTTCCTATATCTTTGGAGTAGTAAATATCTTAGGGAAGATCATAGGTGCATTTTTATATCTATATCTTCATTCTGAATGAATGAATATTCCCACATTATTCTTCATTATAGTAGAGTGCTTGATGTAAAATTTACGAATAATTACGCGTCGTTAAAAGCAATTAAAAGAATGCACGTGTTTTATAGAAAAAGAATTCTTCGATAATATTGTTTCCATTTTTATTATTGTATTTAATTTTGATTTAAATTTATTTATTATTGCTTATTTCTGTTGCTCTTCGGTCCCGTTAGTCCCACCATTAGACCTGTTTATTATCATTTTTGTTTCGTTGTGTCTCTGTCGCTCCGCTCTCTTGCTCAGGGCTCCGAATTTGACTGCCAACATTTGTTGTTGTTGCTATTTGATTAGGCGTCTAGGTTGACACATGGGGGCACGGGGGCACGCGGCACGCGGACAGATCGACAGACGGGACAGACTGGGCAGACAGACTGACCGGGTGTATACGAGTGTATAAACTATAGAAAGACACCCAGCGAGACCAGGAGAGACGGACAGAGACACATGTGTTGAAAATTTAACACAAATGTGCAAATTTAATTAAATTCAAACGAGAAATAAATATAAATATATTTTACATACTATACAGACGATGCTACATATGTATATAGTGACGGAGAAAATAAGAAACTACACAACACACACACACACACACAAAGGCAATTGCAATTCTCTACATAAATAAAAACGCAATTTTCACAAATTTTTTTAAACTTGACAAAGTCAAGTCGGCGAGGAAACAGTGTGCAAAAAAAAAGAGTGATAATCGCACAAACATACAAACATACATACGTATAGAGCGTACACTAGACAGCAAAAAATTGGAATAAAAAATATAATTAAAACTTTGCAGGCATAAAGTTGATATCAATGATATTCGATATAGATCACAAAGTGTGTTTTATCTATAATCTATAAAGAATGGAAATTTTGCTAGTAAATTACTACTTTTTGTTGAATAGTGTAGACTAGTCACAGACAGTGGAATATTTGTTGTATCTGGATGTAGATGTGGATGAATGCCGTAAATTAGCCTAAACCTCAAACAGAATCTATTCACATACTAATGGATGTGTGTATGTACATAGTATCTGTGAAATGTTTGCCTAATTTTACACATCTCGACCAGCGGAAAGCCTATTTTAGTTGACAAAAGTAGGGCTAGCTGAAATGAAATTGGCCTTTAGTGCAAGGGTGTTCCCGCTTGATATCAATGCACATGACTCAGCTGTAGCATTCCACACCTACATACATATGTATATTTTATGTTGTATTTCATTAGACAGTACTATTACTCATTTTTTTATTTAAACACATTTGATAAGTTCAACATATTTCATGTGCCTTCAGATAGCGCTCTAGAAATTGTTTCATTTCTTTTTGGTAGGGTTTTGCTCTTCTCGATTGATAAATTATAATTACTTGGCAGAAATGTGGAATACCATTTGTCTCATTGGACTTACTGGTAGCTTCATTAAACTATTTTATCGGCCCTATCGCCAATTGATAAAAAAAAGTACCACCCCCGAAATAAATCAATTGAATTTTCAGCCTTTTCTTCATTTCCTTATCAGACCTAGCATTTCCAAAGTTAATTTAATTTTTGCTTACATATAAGTACATGTATACAATATTTTTTTAAACATATGAGTACATACTATATGTATATACTAGTACTATAGAAGAGCATGACAATAATTTTATAGAATTTTAACTTGGTGTCTTGCTGGCCATAAAGATAAAAGGCAACCAACAAAAAATATATACAAAAAAAATAGAAACTGGAAAAATGCGAAACATGCGGAGGTGGGGGCGTTAATTTATTAATGCGGAGCCGCGAGCCAAAACAAAATCGGTGAGAACACTTTTATAACTTGATTTATTTAAAGCCAACAGCGAGCATTTGGCAACTGATTTGGCCGAGTTGGTGTTGTTAAGTGTGTGGCTTACGTTTATAAATAAACGAAATATATTTCATAAATGTGAGGACACATCCTAAGGTCATTTTCATATGGCTCGTCTTTGATTATGCGAGATTTTTACTTGGATAAGACTTGGATAGACTAACTTGTAGACCTCTGTTAAAACCAAAAAGACCAAAAACAGTTTTCCCAAATTACATTTATTTCAACTATATTCAGATATTCTATACAGAAAATATTTTATTTTTTTTACTGGCCAATCAATCTTTAGCAATTAAGTTCGTTTCAAACAGCAGTGTCATATCATATCCACACTTCTTTCAACTTCTGCCATCAGAGATTATAAATTGATGAAACAAAAATATACAAAAATAAATAATAAAAACCCAAGCCAACTCACACACAAGTATCTGTGGCTGCTAAATGAATTTATATATGAATAAACATATATACATACATACAATATGTACAATATGTACGTATGTATGTATGTATGTATGTATATTTTTGTATCGCTTCTTTCATCAGAAACGGTCACACACATACGCGCGATCATTACCGCTTTCGAGCGTCGCTAAAAATTGCAACAACAAAAACAAAACAAAAACGGTACATATATAAACCGAAATAAACAACAACAAGAACTGACGCAAAGTGTCGCCGCTGGCTGCCAAGTTTTCTTGTTGATTTCCTTCTGATACTATTTCATAAAATATATATTTAGTTTGGAGACACTTGTTGTTGGCTTAATTTAATCGAGAGGCCAGCCGAAAAGAACTTAAATGAATATAAATATTTTATAGAAATTCGAAATCAGATACGATTAGCACTATCACACACACATACACACAATAACACATACACACACATGCCAGATAGAGAGAGGGAGAGCGTTGGACGGAGCGGAGCGGTGCTCCGATTATTTCGATCTGTCGCTGCTGCCTCTTCAGATTGGATTCGCTTATTCGCGTTTTCGAATCGTATTTTTAGACATTTTTGCAGTTGCTCTTGAGCTCAGAAATTAGTTAGTTACACTAGATTATAGGACAGCAGGGGGCGGGCGGGTAAACAATATTTTGCCGGCCCTCAAAGTGGTTCGACCTTTTCCGATGCCCATGTATTTATTTAATTAAATCTTTTGGATTGCCAAAATACATAAGAAACGAACACTAAACGTGTTTAATATTTAAGAAATAGTTTGGGATAGGCTTATCACGAGTGTTTCTATTAGCTATGTATAAACTTATTTTACGAAGTTATTTTTCTTTTAATTATATTTTAACCAAACTTGAATCACACTTCCACACTGATCCCTTGATTTCCTTTCGCAGACTTATTTCCAGCATTGCACTTTTTCAATACCGTTCGTTATAAACAATTCACAAGCTGATTAAATTAAACAGCCTGTTTGCCGGTTGCAAAAATTAGGCATTTTTTAGTGTGTTAAACTTAAAAATTTTTCGCATTGCATTAATTACACCGTTTTGCTTTGCGCGAAACTTCTTGGCGGTATACAATACCTACATAATTGATTGACGATACTCCTCCGCTATATGTACATATGTATCTTTTCTGTTGTATATAGTATTAACAAATATATTTAAGCATATACATATGTATGGGCATATGTGTAGGGCCACTGCTAAATGGCAGATGTTGTTTAAAAAACTTCACATTCACTCTCACTGCAGCACTGCGAGGGCAAGGAAACGCGCGAAATCGCGTTCGACGGGCAAGTAGTACCGAACCGAACCGACTACTGAGCGCCAAAAACCGAGAACTGAGCACCGAGAACCGTACGCAACGCAACTCGTGGACGTTCTAATCAAAATTGGATGAGAAACCGAGTTGAGTGTCCAACAGGCAACATGTTGCCGACCTTGCGAGAGGCAGCGAGCGAGAGGGAGAGAGAGAGAGAGTGTGAGAGCTAAGCAAAAGCAACAAAACAGAGAGATAGAAATAACAGAGACTAACGTTAGTTGCTCTGTTTTGGTCTTACGCTTTCGTTCCATTAGCACATTATATTCGTAAATGCAAACAGCTGATTTTCTGCCTCCAAGCCATACAATATTCGTCTCAAAAAGTCATAGGCGAATGAGTTTGTTTCGCTTATGGGAAATTTGAGCAGCAAACATTGGAAGCGGGATATTAGAGTAAAAGCTAACATGGTCGATCGTATTGTGAGAGAGAGGAAAAGTAGGGGAAATGTACGGCAAAACAATGCTCATCGGAAAAGTGTAAAACAAATAGGATATTATAAGCCAAATATATATTTTATGGGCTCATCTGATCTTCATAAGTATTTATATAAAGCTATGTAAGCTACGGATTTGTATTTCAATCACTACAAAATGGTATAATCAGTTGGATTAGAGACTTCTTTAATCTCAAATGCCACTTTAGAGTTGCCTCAACATTGATTTCTGCCTTCTACCTAATGAAACCTGATTAATTTTAATTGAGAGCAGCCAATCTAGGGCCAAAAAAACCGGACTTTTTCCATGGCATGTTGAGGCTCCATTTCACAGAAGTTCGATGTGCAGCTAATGCAATTGACACTCGCCTCCACTTCAACCTCAATTTCCTGGAATTAAATTAGTTACTGAGCAGTTCCAGGGGTATCCCAGTCCGTTCGTTGTTAATTTCAGTTTAGCAGGATATTGTAAGCACTCTTTTCCCCTTCTTCGTGCTCTTGCTCAGCTGGCAGGTTCAGTTCCATCTAGCCGGAGAGTAGGATAATGTTTGAACTGTTCTGTTGACACACACACACAAACACCTACACAGAGTGGGTGGGGGGAGGCGGGGAACATCGTTTGCAGCATGTTTGCTGACTTGTGCAATTTCCGACTGACAACACGAGGCGTATACGTAATGAACTTTGACAGTGTGCCGGGCAGAAGTCGGTCCCTTTATTCTGGCTGCCATTATAGTATGGCAGGGATTAAATATCACAAAGTTGCACAGACAATGCGATTGTGATATGCAGTTCATGACCAATTATTTGTATTAAATTTCCTTTAATTAAAATATAATTATTTTGTACAGCTTTCATTAGTTGAAATATCTGACATGCTCCCAAGGCTCCTTTTACTTCCCCGAATGAACAGTAATCCCCCAGAGAACATATTCATGGAGTTGGTGGCTTCTGCTGGAGCATTTTGGATATGCATAAATAATAATAATGGAATTCCGGCTACAAATAAACAAAAATAAAATCAGCTTAAGGTATCAGCCGCCATTAGGGGACATATTTGAATATGTAAAGCCCTAGCCACACCCAAGGATCAAGGCAAATTAACTAATTGAAGGCCCAAAATGGACTTTGCATACATTTTCTAAGCTGAAGGTGTCTACGGGCCACCCAAAAGATTGAAGATTCGATAAAGCCTCAATGTGGTAGTAATTGGCTGTGCCCAAGTTCAAGGTGGCACCTTGGCCAGCTCTCCTGACCTGGAGCCGTCTGCGTGGTTCTGTTCATGATTCGCCCAAGTCCCTGGCATGCATAATACATTACCAGATCGAAATCAAAACATGTTGTTTACCTTGGCACGACGGACTTGCTTGCGCAAGTCAATGGAACGGACACTGTTCAGACGGCGAATAAAATTACTCATTCTGCAGGAGCAGCTGGTTCTGGTGCCGTGGGGAGGGATAGACGTAGGCGTGAGCGTGGGAAGGCTCTAAGCTTGTGTTGGTTTTGAATATATAATAGATCCTACCGTTTTTAAATATATATAATTATTAAAGGGTGGAATTTCCGCTCATCAAATTCTGATTGATTGTGGAATTAATTCGCCAACAGGTTTAAGAAATTGATTTAATAGCTGCAACACTGCAGCACTACTATTATACATAGTACGTGCCTCAGTCAATCCGTGACCTCGTTACCCGTGTCCATAAATCAATGTTCTAGGTTGCTACCTCCTGTTGCTTTCCTTGAGAGCGCTAAATTATATTTTAATGAACGGCTATTAAGTGTCAGTCAGTGCCAGTCAATATTACCACTAACGTCTACTTTCTGATCCATTTTCATTTTTAATTGAGGCTTACCTCGACCTTGAACTTTTCCTGTTTGTGGGAAAATCAATTTCAGCTTCAAGTTAGGGAAAAAGTTAGGGCTTTAAATTTCTGCCACTTGCTTATTAAACGCGAAAGCGGGGTATGGGGAAGAGGTCTAAGTATATAGTAGTAGAGCGAGCCGTCAGTTTGGGCACGACATAAAGCCTAATTACGAAATGTTCTTTAATTAGTGCGCTCCACTTAATTACAAAATGGTAAAAACTGCAAAGTCAACATTCACATGTACAGTGAAAAGGATCTCTGCCCCTTCCTAGACAATTAAGTGGCTCTGAATGTATGTATGTATGTATGGGTGTGTGGTGTGTGAGTTGAGTGAGTTGGGGAGTATCTGAGTGGTGGCAACAGCTTGTTGACATCCTCATCCTCTGAACCCATCCCGAATGTGTGCTTTGTATTCGCCGGCTTCACACTTTCCAGCTCAAAGTCTGAGAAGTTTCTAATAAGGGTTAAATTACCCGAATAAATATTACATTTCTGGGGGACTCACATCAGACCATAGAGAACAGAATGCCGCTGCTGCTGCCGTTGTTGAGTTGTTAAATTATTAACAAACTTCCAAGTAATGAAACCCTCTTTCATGTAGAGCCAGAGACTGCTTTAGGTTGGAATTTGATTTGGGAATATAAAGTATCCATAGCCAGAAACCTCTCTCACCTGGATCCTCATCTCCTGCTTTGCTTACCCATTATGGTACACCCAGGAGACGAAAAAAAGTCGGAATGCTAATACCAAAAATCAATGTCGGCTCCCCTTAAATGTAGATGAGGAGCCACCACCGACTACCGACCGCAAAGTCCATTTGAATAAATATATTCACAAATCATGCAATTTCCTGCCAACTTCGAATGAATCTCTAGCACAACAAAAACATATACATATATACAGAGGACAACAAAAAGAAAACAAATTCAATATAAACGCAAATTATTTTTGCTATAGCGGGGGTCGAAGTCGGTGAAGGCAGCCAGGGTATTGCTGAACTTTAAATGTTGTCCTGCTGGCCACGCGGAAATCTGAGGCCAGTGCCCAGTTTGATGACGATATGACGATATGGCACGCGCCTTTAAAGAGCGTTGGGACTTAAAGCCATCCGACTTTTAGCCCCTCGAGTAACGGGCAGTTAAATGGTTTATAAAACGAATATTTATATACTCCGACAGAAAGTCTATAGATGGGCCATTTTTATTCGACAATAGCTTTCGTGTATTATTTCATTTTATTTAGTTATAATTAATAGTTTTCCCAGCATCCCGAACTAAACTCATAAATTGTTTCCATATACGAATATTAGCGAAAATCCAATCTTGGAAACGAAAACAATAAGCTGCGCTCTATCCTTACCAACTATGCCAGGCACAGCACCCACGTCGAGTACTGACGTTAAATTAAATTCATCATACGCCACGTTGTCCGTCCTGCCATTCGCAGTGTGTAGGAAAAAAACTTTCGCACGTTTTGCCGTGTGGGATGCTGGCCTGCATACGAAATAGGAAAATAGCAAACAAAAGCAACCAAAAAGGCGGCTCAAATCTTTGCTAGATTTAATTATGTTTAAATAGGCTTAACAGAAGTGGCAAAGGGAATGCTGCGGTATATGGAACATCTTGAAATATATCAGCATTTGGTAGAGATTAATTAAAAATTGTGTTTTAGCCCTAAAAACACATTAGCCGTCCATATAGGAGAATATATGTATGTATGTGTGTGCAGAAACATAATAAACTCCTTCATATGTATACGTATAGGATTTTTACAGCTCTATAGAATTTGTGTGGGCTACTGGATACATCTACTGGATTTTATGTCATTCCTGCCCCGTGGATGGGTCAACCTCAATGCAACGGCTGCCAATAAAGGAGCATACGAGTATAATACGCCAACAGAATGGACGCCAAGGCCGTCGCCATATGCATTTGCCAGCCATGCGTGCGTGAACATTGCCTGTTGCGCCTCGTTTCCTTTTTGATTTCATTTATTTTCCACTTTATTATCGCCATTTTTTGCAGCATTTGGTTTTCCTTTTTTTTTTTTTTTGCTGTTTCTCTTTGTTATTGCAGTATTCTGGTGAACTTTATGCCCGGATGCCATGGACCATAATGGAGGGCGGACAATTGCCCGGCATCAGGCTAAAGGGCCACAGTGACACACAAACCGTGTGTCTGCATTGCATTGGATGAACAATATGGAGCTAGTGGAGCGAGTGGAATCCGTCTGACCGATTGTCAATCATTCTGTTCTCAATGGACAGAGACGAGCAGAAGCATTGGCATTTTACTTCAGTCAGAGTGGAATCGGAAACTCTTCAATCTGTGCTCTTTGCTCTTAAGGGAAATGTGAAAACAAGCATTCATGGATTGCATTTTAAATATAAATGGACTTTAAAATGTAGTATTTAGCCAAGGAAAACTGGAAAAGTGTGTATTTAAAGCCCGTCTCTTTTTCAAAGCAAACTTATTAACATTAAAAAGTAAAATATTCTTGAATTATTTTGTAATTTTTTCCCACTTCAAAACAAAGAACAATGCAATGAAAACAATCAACAGAATAAATAAGAAATGTTCTTCCAAGAAAGCTTTTAAAGCGATACCTTTTTGGGTATGGCCTGACAGGGCGTAAAGGTCGCTCCCCCAACTACTGGGGTATGCCTCAGGGTTTACGTATATTTCTGAAAATATTACCAGGCTGCTTTTCTTACATTCAGCGCTTTTCCTTTCGGCAAATCGCGCCACTTACAAACAGGCGATTTATTTATTCATTCATTTAGAGATAAATGTGCGTTTCAATATTTCATTTCGGTTCGTTATTCTCTTCTGCATTTAAGGTTGCTTCGAGTGTTGGGCCACATGCTGCGCGCTGCCGAGTGCAACAGTTTAGTTGGCAACATGTTGCCTGAGCGGAATATAAACAGAGAGCACAAAGTTGTTTTCTCTCTTTTTCGTACACCCCACACAAATGGTTGGTATGCTCACACACGGCGTATGAGTAATCCGAGTTGTACCTTTGACTTCCACCAACAATTTATGACGTGTATGTTCTTGGCAACGTCAACCGATAAGCATTATAAAGTGTTGAGGCTACTGAATAACCTGTACAGAGGGTGATTAAAAACAACAAAAATGTATGCCATATATATTTAAATATATTTTACTTTTATTGCTCTTCAGTTGCACTCATTCTGCTGCATTCGCATTAATTGTACACAAAAATACACAGATATATAGTTAATTTATGCAGTTATGCAATACGAATTAAAGTTCAGTGTGGATCCCCTTTTTATTTAGGTTTTACAGATATCAAATGCATTATTGTAAGGTATTCAGCTCCAGTCCAAATTGATTGATTGAATATATCATTCATGGGCATGGGGTTTCCTTTTCAGTTTCAGTTGGACAGAATAAAATGCTCTCCTTCTTATTAAATTTAAATACATGGCGAAAATGCATACAAGTTTCTTAAAGTTCTCTTTAGAATTCAGCTGGAACGGGGTATGTTAGACATATGCAATGGCTTGCAGAGGCCGACCTGATGACTTGACTTGGTTTGACTTGAGTGGATTGACTGGATCTCTCTTAGTGAGTGACATAGGGGAAAATTGCTCTTCATTTACACACATTCCATTGGATATCAACTGGATATTAAAAAATACTTATCATGGCCTTACATGCACTCTTTAGATACAAAAATAGTAGTTTCAATCTAATACCATTCACAAAAATACTTCAATTTCTGGTTGGAAACTCTCGTTTACAAATTTTGAAACAAAAAATAAACTAATTACATGACATTTTAACGGGGAAAACACAAAAGTTTATGCTGTGTGTGTGTGTGTGTGTGTTTGGGTGTTTCTATGTGTGGTGTGTTTCCCGCTTTATGCCCAGTCCTTTTTGATCTCAAAGGTCCAGTCCCATTCCAAATGTATGTGCTTGTCATCATCCGTGAAGATCGAGCTAACCGAGTAAGTGCCACGAGACAATGTGCCGGAGGGCGCCTCCTCGGCAGGCGTCAAATAGAACTGAATTTCCTTCTTTGGCGGATACGATCCCACCATGTGCTTCATTTTGTCGACTAGGGGGATGAACAAAATTAAATGATTAATCAAGAGAAAATAACCAATATCTAATAAAACTTAAACCACAATCTTACCCACAACTTAACGCAAGGCAATATAATGTTCCAACAAAAAAGGGCAAGGCATACAAGGACAAAGGGACATATTGATAAATGTTTTATGCTCAGCACATGATTATGGTAAATATGGCAAACGTAATTAACACAATATAGACCAGACTGAAAATTCCGCACAGCAAGCCAGTGCCATTGAAGGTGCTATTCCACATATTTAGCTCTGGTCTAGCGCGGTCAAAAGTATATCAAGAACTAATGCCTTTATAGGCAGGGCAGGCAAACGATTTGTAGCCACGAGAAACGCGTGAAGTCACAAAAGTGCACGGAACACAGTGTACGCAATGTACAATGAACCACATAATTCTCGTTCAACGGACGGACAATAACAGTGCGCTTTGAAGGAAACTCTGCGTCTTATTGTAGATCCATTAAAATCGAATCACTTACCGGGCATGCCAAAGCGTGAGGTTTTTTGCACATACTTAAGGCCGTGAACAATTTCGCGTTGTACAATAAAATCAATGCGCACCTTGTACTGAACACCTTCTTTGATCACAAAAAGCTGTCGGAAATGGATCAATAGGTCAAATGGTTTCATTTATGGGTCAGTCATGATGGGCTTACCTGCTTTTTCAGCTGACTAATGTCACCGGTAAGATCCAATTCCATATCATCACGTCCCTCCACAACCAGGGCCAGCTTTTTCACAATCACCTTTCGGGGATCATTCGGTTCTAGAGATCAGATGAGAATTAGATTAGCATTAGCTAGGTTTTGTTTCATTAATCTGTCTCTCTCTATCTCTCTCTTACCAACAACAATCTTCTCGGTCTGGGCTGCACCCAGGAGGGCTTCCTTGTAGCGTCTCAAACTCTCATCCTCCTGATCGGCGGCCATTATCTCCTCGATGGTCTTCTCCGGCGGCGCTTGGTAGTTGGCATCATGCACGTCCTCATCATGATGGTCGGGATGGTGTTGCGTCTCTGTTTCGGCCATGGCTTTCTCTGCACAAAAAGTTTGCTATGTTTATTTATCAATCGAATACAAATAAATCGGTAAATTCACTCATGCTTTTATATAGTTGAGAGTTTTTTTGTTTAGCATTTCTCTCTGCCTCCACTCTTTATCCCTCGTCACATACTGAATGAGTCATGTGGGTCATAGGGATATTTTTAGTTGTGTGAGTAACATTTAGACACGATAATGGTTTTCTTTTAAGTATACATACATAAACATATATACATATGTATGTATGTACATATGTACATATGTTCTCTGGAGATCAACAGGACTAGCAGATAATATTGTATCCCTTTTATCATTCAGTTCTCATCAAAATGCGCCCACCGAATGTTAACCACTCGATATTCAGGTTCGATAATATTGATTAAATTCCAATTATTAACACATTGATGAACTGTGGCGTCGAGGGGCCTGGGCTGGGGGCGGTTGCAGCTGGCAGATGTCCCCCCGCATAGGAAAAAAGGTCCCAACCAAATACGGACGGGACGCACAAAGGCAGATAAGGCAAAAGGCAAAGGCAGACCGATAGATGAAGGGGGTACGGTACCGGGTGGGGTGGGGAGAACGACATTGAATTATATTGACTAGAACGGGCGTTAAGCGAATACGACCAGACCGACGCCTCCAGCCCACAAAGCCAAGCACATGTGCATACATATGTATGTACATATGTGCACGTATGTGTGGGGACGAGTATGTTCTGGCGGTAGTTTATTATCTTGCTTTTGCTTTTCATTATTTTTCATTATCTAAATACACGTCGCTCGGTTTATGCCCATTTTCAATACATGTTGGACCGATAATAGTATTCAATTCTCCAGATTTGGATTGAAACAGAGTACATAACGTGCTACATGCTACGTACTGAATGTTATTAATGTTGTTCCGAGATAATTAAAGTTTATTTATACATAGTTCTCATGCATATAGTATAGTATATATGTATGTATGTATGTATGTAAATAAAACAATAAATGTTTAGAGCTGATTTCGAAGTAAGGTAGAATATTTATCCGAACTGCCTAGAACCAATTCCAAACAAAAATTCCAAAAGATGGATTGCAAGAGTAGCAATGCGGGGGCGGGGGCAGGGGCAGGGACGCTGCCTAGACCCCCCGTCAAAGTGGTTGCTTGCTCGCTTGCTTTGTGTAGTGTGTGTGGTGTGGTTTGGTGTGGGATAATTCAAGGAAAAGTACAAACCATGCCCCGTTTTGATAAAGAAATGTGCACGGCCAGAAAAATGTTAAGACCCAGACGTACATACATTCAAATATACATACATATTTATGTATGAATCACACACGCACACACACACACACCGAAGAGGCCGGCAAATGAATCGTCATTCGGTTTGCGATTGTTTGCAAGGGAATTTTTGGGAGTGGTTGCTGCCTTGGCGTGCAGATAAGGAACCAAGTATTTAAATTCGAATATTATTTCAATGCATAGGAACTCAATGCAAGCACACAGTCAGTTGTCGCATCCACACAAACGACACCGAAAGACGCGCACTCACCTCTTAAATATGCAAATTAAGTAATAATTGCCGTTTCTTTTACAGCTTCCTGGAGTTCACGTTGAAAACAACTAACCAAGATATTTTTACGATTTTTCTATATATTTTAATGTTCAAACAAAGCAAAAAAAACAACGCAAAAAACACAGAAACAAGACAGAACGAAGACAGCAGTGAATAAACAGTGTTGGGAATGGTCTCGATTCCAGAAACCGTTATCGATATCACAAACCTGTTAGGGCTGCCACAGAACGAAAACTACAATGCTACAAATTACAATAAGTTGGTTTTCTATAGATTAATCTTAATTTAACAATTTATAGGAACGTATTTATTTATAAAGCAAGCGAGTAAGCTGACAGCCGGTCCACTCTATATATTGATATATATATCGATAGTATGAGCGAGCACGCTGTGTCACGAAGCCCAGCTGTTGTTGATTACTTCATCGCCTGTGCTGTGTAAATTGTGTGTGGAAATTGAAGAAAATGCAACCGCAATCCGTGTTATTAAGTCAACTCGCCACCGCCAACAAGCTGTCCGTGGAGCCTTGGCCAGAAGACGCCACACTCTATCAGGTAGGCAGCCCAAAACGAAACGGTGAAATCATAAGCTTCATTTATCTCTCCTACCCCTTGCGTTAGCCCTATGAAGTGGAGCAGATCTTATTGCCGGAGAACGCCAGTTGCCTGGCCGTGAAGGCATACCTCAGGATGTGCAACTTGAACTTTGAGGTACGCACTTGCTCGAATGCAGAGCACATGTCGCCGGGTGGACGCATGACCAAGCTGCCGTTTATCCGAGCTGGTGCATTTATCTTGGCCGAATTCGAGCCAATCGTCAATTTTGTGGAGCAGAAGGACATGGCAATCGGCAACCTGCAGGACGAGGATGAGAAAGCCGATATGCGGACATATGTGTCTCTGGTGGAGAACATCTTCACCATGGCCGAGCTGTACATCAGCTTTAAGAACGAGCGCGTCTACAAGGAGGTCACAGCCCCACGCAATGGCAGTGTCTATCCGTGGCCCATGAATCACATGCAAAACTATGGCAAGCGGCGCAACGCGCTCCGTCTGCTGAAGGTCTATCAGTGGGACGACCTCAACATAGACAATGTCATTGAGAAAGTGGCCAAATGTTGCGAAACGCTGGAGTATAAACTAAAAGAGTCACCCGACACGCCCTTCTTCTATGGCGACCAGCCCTGTGAACTGGATGCCATTGCCTTTGGACATCTCTTCAGCATACTAACCACCACGCTACCCAACATGGCTCTCGCCCAGACTGTGCAAAAGTTCAAGCATTTGGTGGAGTTTTGTCGCTTCATTGATGAGAAATACTTTCAGACCAGGTGCCTGCAATAAGTTTAGCTTAAGTTTTTGGCTTTTACTTTCATCATTTTGTACAGCACACAAACGGGCCAAAATGCTGGCATAAGTAAATCCAAAATTATAGTTTATATCATTTTGCTTAATATATTTTTTAAACCAGCTTTGTAACTTGCTGCACATATAAGTTCTGTAACCGATTCGAGACGTGTGAAGAGTTATTTTGAGTGCATTTTTTAAAAGACATTTTGTTTTGCTCATGGAATGGACAAATACTTATGACAATTTTTCTATCAATTATATTTTCAGAAAGTGAACCGACTTCATCCAATCTGTTTGTTGTTGTTACTAAAAAATGTGTAAATAAAAAGCCTTTTATTTATATTCTGTTGAAAGATTAATTTGCAGTGTTTAAATAATTTTGGATTAGCAAGGAGAGGAGAGGTCAAGGGCCGAGGTTAAACCTTTCTTTTAAGAACTCTCAATCTATTTATTAAGAGTGATGGACACTCTATGGGCTATGGTCAGCAAGACCAGAGTTAGTGGGAGCCGCCTAAAAGCAGACGTCAAGCAAAAGAGCGGAAAGAGTAATCCATTTGACATGGCGTCGGCTGCTAATACCCCGACAAACATCGGACGCTGTGTTCACCCAAACACAAAAGGCGCGGCGACAGAGGAATCCGCATTCAATGAACATTACCATGCAGAAACTCAATGCGGACGCAATTGTGTTCTAATTTAGTTTTCGCTTGTTATTATTTAGGAATGCCTAAGCCGTAAACCAGTTTAGGAATGTCACAGGCAGGCCTCCCCCACACCAATCCGGTGTATAAAACGATTGAGCTGATTGGGAAACAGCATCAGTCACTGACAAGCCAACCAACCAAACAACCCAAACAGTTCAACATGAAGTTCCTTATCTGCTTGGCACTCACCTTCGCCGTTGCCCAGGCTGGCTTCCTGGCTTCCTCTCCGGTTGCCACATACGCTGCTGCTCCATCCTATGCTGCCACCTATGCCGCTGGCCCCGCGATCGCCTATGCTGCAGCTGTTCCATCTTATTCAACCTACGCTGCTGCTGCTCCTGTCTACACCTCTTCAGTGTACGGTGTCCGCTCTTACGCCGCTCCTGTGACCACGTACGCAGCTGCTGCTCCTGCTTACACCACCTATGCTGCTCCCGCTATTGTCAGCCCCTTCCTGAAGAAGTAAACCCTCATCCTTTGTATAACTTCTGAACCATTCAAACAACATGACAACCAAATAAAGAAAGCTCGTATAATTCTGTGGAGTCCACACTTGTTTAAGTCCTCAGTGCATCTGCAATAGACTGCTAAGAATGGGGCGATAACGCCATCCATGAGAATCGAGGGGCAGGTGCAGATTGTAATTGTCCTCCTACCTAGGTTTAAATTCACGTTCGAATTTCGATATCAATTACGTACTATCTATCGATATACATATAACCACCACAAGCGATCGCGTGCAACTGGATCATTTTAGTTTTGCTTCCAATCAGAAAAAAAACCTGTTATAATTTGTTTATAAATGAATTATATTTGAATAATTAAGCCTTTTAATGAGCCACACAAGTGTAACAAAAGAAAATTTGTGCGAGAGTGGGCATTTCGCAAGTACAAGCAATTTAATGTTCATTATCAGTTGGATGAATCACCAGATGGAGGGGATCTACGGAAATACCAGTCGATTAGCCAGTTGAGCGCGAATTGTGTAGGGTTCAACTAAGCGAAGATAAAGTGCAATAACTAGCTTTAAAGTTTTAGCGAAATGAGTCGCGACAGCGGAAAAATGGACATACCATTTCTAAACATCGTTGCATATAATATCCGTGGTCTACAAGGCAAATTAAAGGACAAAGAGTTTACTGGATATCTTAGGAATTTCGGTATATTTATTTTAATTGAAACACATTCGCTTCCTGGTACACCTGTGGCACAAGAGTTTGAAAACCTTGTCCCCGAGTACGCCTGCAATTGGAAGGAAGCCGAAAGGATATTTCGTCGCGGTCGTGGAATCGGTGGAAGCGTTATTGCAATCCGGAAAAGCCTAAATAAAATAGGACTGACGCACGCCATAATCGATGTGGATAATGTAAAGATCGTAGAGCTACGCTGGCGAGCGAAAAAGCTACACATACTCCCACTCTATATACGAGGAGCCGACTGGAAAGGTGAATTCTTGCCCATAACGTGCGTTTTTAAAAACAAAGAGAAGCCCATAGAAAATGCGATAGTAATGGGTGACGTGAACATCCGCTTGGGAGGGCTTAAGCAGGAAGTCTCCAACTATCCCTGTGTGGCCAACACAAATGGCCGAATAGCAGAAGACGCAAAACGAAATGAAAGGGGCTCCAAATTTCTGGAATTTTGTAACAATAACAAGCTACAAATATTAAATGGACTGACTTTGGGCGATGCCAAAGGCAGTTTTACATACCTGAGCAGCACGGGTAATTCTACAAATGATTTTGCTGCAGTCAGCCAAGATCTAATGCCTGTAGTTCGTAACTTTAAAGTAGATAGCCCAGACAATGGTGGCACCAGACATGGCTCTGATCATTTGCCCATCGTTTTGGAATTAGATCTCCATTTGATTCACACCCCAGTACAGAGGACTTCCCCAATCAAAACGAAGACAAGAAATATAAAGTCATTTGACTGCAGCATGGCGAATGTTACCAAGTGGAGTTTGCTTTCAAACATTGCACATTGAATGCGTTTTCAAAGCAGGCATTGAGAGACTTCAGCACCGAACTGGTTGGCCGATGCAATGCCATGTTCCGAGGATCCAATATGGATCAGGTCCTCTGCTCAAATATTGTTTCTTTAAATGGTTTAACCAAAACTTTATTGAAAATAATGAAAATCAGACTGATCGAATGGTGCAATCGTAACAATATCCTCAATGAGTACCAAACCAATTTCTGGAAGAGATTTTCCAGCGCAGATACGGTCTACAATTTAACAGCGATTGTCGATATGAAATTGGCAGCAAGAGGTGCCAAGGTGTATGCATATTTCGTCAACTGGAGCTGCTTCACCATGGGAGCGGCTAGAAGGATTATATGGAGCAAGCTCAATGCCATGGGATTCTCCCCAAAGATGATCGATCTACTTAGACGATGCTTAACACAAAACCTAGGACAAGAGCTAAAACATATGTCCGACATGCTTGCCGCCTTGTATTTAAACGATCTGCCAGACGATCTTCAAGGAGGTTTCACCATCGATGGTCGCAGGACGCATATATTGATGTACGCTGACAAAATAGTTCTTCTTGCGGAGGGGATCAACGACCTTCAAACTATGATTGATCAACTAGAAGGGTACTGCAACAAATGGGATGTAGAGGTGGACATGGATATATCCAAAATAATTGTTTTCAAAAAAGGTGGTGGCCGGAAATCAGCATTGGAAAAGTGGATTATAAAAGGGAAAACGATTGAAACAACATCCGAAATTTCATATCTGAATTTCGATTTTACTCTCCTACGGAAAACAAGTTAAGAAAATTATCAAAGAAGCAAAGATTTCCATGCATAAATTTCTCCAGCAACCTGAAGAGTGGATAACTTTCTTGAAGCTTCGATACGTCCAAATATGGGGCAGCGTTTGTGTCAACAAGATCGATCAGCTACATCAACTTATTCTAAAGAAAGACCTAAACTCCACTGCTAGAAATAGCTCGGCCCTTGAACTGCATCTACAATATATAGGAAAGTTAATATTTAAGTACAATGATAACTGTCTTTCGCATTACCTCACGCTCAAAGTTATTGAGAATAATTCTTTATGGGCTGTACATATAAAGAGCCTCAACCCGAAATGGAAAGACTCTCTGAACTCTGAGCAAGAGTGGAATGATTTCTGTTCTAATATTCGTATTTACTCGGAAAGGAAAAAGCCTTCTTGATAGCAAATCAAGCGGGAATGGGCACAACCATCTAAACAAAACCCTAATTATAATCATTGTACTCTGCTATAATTTGTATATTATTTGTTTATTACAATAGTTAATTTATATTATATTACGAATGCCATTTACATTTTTATCGCTTCTGTCAGCATTCTGCCGCTCCATTTGTGGCCTTGGGTTTGGGGCCATCATACAAAATAACCGAGATGATAGATAAAAGCTTAACGACAATTTGTCCAATTGGTCAACACAGCGCCGCTCAGATGTGGATGTGGATGTGGTCTTAGTTTCCAGCCTGAGCTGTTGCCGATTGTTGCTGCTGTTCGCTGGCAGAGCCAGAAGGCTGCGACTGCAAATGCAATTGCGACTGTTCGTGCGCCTGCGGTGGTGTGAACACATGGGCCATTTGTGGTGGCAGCGGCGTTGGCTGCGTGGGAAACAGCCCGCCCATGGAGGGCTGTACTTGCGGATACGAGGGCACCGTCTGCGCAGCCGGATAGGAGAGAGCGGCCGGAGCCGACATGTAGGCTTGTTGTGGTGTGGAGAACATTGGCACGGCCGCAGGGGGCAGCTGTGGTGGCGCCGCCGTGGCCTGTGGGAAAGGCAACTGGGCAGCCGGTATTCCGCCGAGGGCTACGCTCGCGATGGGCTGTGTGCTGGGATCATAGACGCCTGGTATGAAGATGTTCGCTGGTGGCGGTACAGACTGCGCTTGAGCCACAGCTACGGGGCTGCAGCAGGTGGAGGAGGAGCAAAGACACCGGGCAGAGGTCCAGCCACAGTCGCAGGTGGAGGATGAGCAATGAGCGCAGCAGGAATAGGAGCTGGAGCAGCTATGTTGCTTGGGGCCTGTGGCTCCGTAATTGTTGCCTGTGTCTCCAGCGCCGCGGTAAGGGCATCTGTTGATTCGTCTGGATTAAAATAGGTCTTGAATAGGCTCTGAGCTGGCGGCTCAATGGTTGGGGGCCGTATCTCGGCATTTGTCGATCCAAAGGTATTGGCCAGGGGCGGTATGTAAGGCAACGTTGGTGAGACGACAGCAGAGCCGGCAACTGCCACAGGGGCAGGCGCCTGTCCTCCACCCGTCAGTAGTGGAGCGGCTTCGGTTGCAGTAGCAGCAGGGCCCGAACCAGCTGGTACTGGGAACTGCCTGCACCGGGATGCGATGCAGGTAGCCAAAGCCAATGCCACAGCCGAGGGCACCCTCTCCTCCCCATGCAGTGTTGGGCTTAATTGTCACTTCGCGGCAGGCATCGTCGTCCAGATTGTAGACGTACATTTTCAGTGGCTGCTGCTCGTGCGTGTCGATCAGCGTGAAAAGGTCGTCGTTCTCGTGGCGTATGGCATCCGCTCCAATCACATAGTCGCTGTAGGCCCGGAGCCCGGCCAGCTCCGCGGGCGAATTGGGATGCACCTCCAGTATGTGCCAGACGCTTTCGTTGGCCCCTTCGAACGAACAGAACCGAATGCTCACCCCCAGCAGCCCCTGGCCACCCCAGCTGCTGCTTGGCGTCAGTGTCAGCTCCCGCACAGTTTGTGTTTTGCTCGAATAGACAGTGAGACGGACGGGTTTGTCAACATTCTGGCGCAGCAGCTCCTTGAGCATGTCGTTGTCCTGGTCCAACCGAGTTCCGGCAATAGCCACAATGAAGTCGAAAAAGGCCTCCAGTCCGGCCTTCTGGCCCGGCGAGTTGTCTTGCACTTTGAGTACGTGGTAACCTGCCGACAATGAGACATCATGAGAAGAGATTTGTGTGTTATTATACCATCTTCATGTATGCATATGCATATATTGTCAGGCTACGTGTACGTGTTCGGGTACGTATGTGTGGGATGGGTGTAATCTCTAATTGGGAGACCGTCCGACAAACTTTGAAAGGTTTACGTGGTCCACGTCCTGTCCTCCTCCCGGTTTGTATGTTACGTTACCTTCTGTGCCCCCGCCGGGCACGTGAATGCTGTGACTCGAACCCATCGTTTGCTTGCGTCAGCTTATTCGAAATGCACTGGCTGTTGCAGTGTTTATTTTATTAATTTCGATGTGCCAACAAAAATTCTGTTCTTCGTGGCAATCTCTCTGTTGTAGGGTTGTCAAATATATATAAAATACATCGATATTTTTGAATATTTGACAGCATTACTCTGTCTTAAAAATACTAGCCCATCGCAAAAATACCGTATGTACTAAAATAAAATGTTGGTGTTTCACCTGAATGAATGGTATGGTTCACTTGTGTGCTTTGAAATGCAAGCTCTTTAAGTTTATTATTTCCAAGATGATGCTGGTGTGGTTAATGCTCTGAAGCATCTACAAAGCAATTATAAATTAGGTCTTAGATTAAATCCTGAGGGCCTTCACTTCATTGCCGCCGCCACCTGCCATTGCTGTTGGTACTTGCCCACAGCCTCCCGATGTTTCAGCATATCCTTTTCCCTATAAATTAAAATTGTAAAACCAAACTATCAACTAGCTGGTGTTTTCTTACATGTTCTCCAGGGTGTCAGTGGAACTCTTGAGTTCTTTGGAGATGTACTCAATGCGTTTGCCCACATTCTGACGTGAATCCTCCAGCTCCTGCTTCACCAGCACTGGGCCAAACAGTTTGTATACTTTGTTGTCGGGTCCCAGCAGATTTAGTTCGTCTAAAACGCACTTGTTCTCATTTAGCTGACCCTCCAGTAGTGCGCGCTGTTTGACCATCTTTACGCAGGCTGCATGAAACATATATGTAGATAGTATTAATCATTTTGGACGGATATGTCTGTTTCCATTTACATACACTTCTGAAGGTTTTGATATGACTCAACCTCGGCCTGCATCTTTTTGTACAACGCGGCGCTGTTCTTGTCCATATTCATTGTGTTGCGTGAAAAGTTTATTAAGATATTTGGCTCTTTAGAAACAGCTGTGCCGGCTGCGACTGTTGATAATTTTCAGAATAAATAAAATAAGTGTGCACACGCTGTGCGTTGGTGTTGCCAGATCTTCTTTATCGTTCTGCGCGAACCTGTGAGTGGCAAAAGATATGACACTATTTTCCAGTGTTGTAACCCGGTTATTCGATACTATATCGATAGCATCGATTTCTCATTTAGGTGCCAACGAGGATACACGATACGACCGTCATCTATATTTTTTGTTTATTTGCATATTTCTATGCCATGCCATTCTTTGTAATGCCATGGTCTAAACTATTTTTCGTGTAAACATTTAATGAATTGCTAATATTGAATTATGTGTGAAATGTGTTCATCGGTGCAATAAAGAATGATGTAGTTTGTCATTCAACCGGCGGTCGTATCGTCACCCAACGCCTATAATAACGCTGAGACAAAAGCAAAAGGTTTCGCGCCGAAAAGGGAAACGGCAAAAACACGAAAAGCATCGCGGAAAAAAACAAATACTCATGCTAAATGGGCGAAACAAATGTGAATATTTCTTGAAATGCAAGCGCATTGTTAGTCTGTGCGTGGATATTGTGTGTGTGTGCGCCCAGCGGTTGCATTTCCAACAATTAGAGCACCCCCCCTTCATCCATCCTCCATCTTCGTTCGGCAGTTCTCGCATCGTGACACACAAACGCACACACAATGGCCCCAGCGAAAAAACGCGAGAAAGACAATGCAGATAATGGCGCTGGCGCTGCGGCAAATGGCATTAACGGATCGAACGGCCATGGAAATGGAGGAGCAGATGGAACAAATGCTACGTTGGCGGCACCAACGACGACGGCGCCGCCAACGGGAACGACAGCGGCAGAGCCCACGGCAAGCTCAATGGACATCAACAAGAGCAGGAACTCTTTTTGCAAGCATTTGAAAGTGAGTAGGCATTTTGGAGTGGAGTACCTACCTAGTGCGGCACACACACACACTAATACAAACTATCAAATAATGGTTTTCAGAGCCCACGCAAATCTATCGGTATCTACGCAACCGCCATGAGACAAACGTAAGTGGTCGACCACCATCCACCATAACATCCCCTAGACGGCACGGCTCTAAAAATGTTCTCTTGTATTTTCCCCTGCCGCAGCCCATATTCCTGAATCGAACGCTCTGCTATATGAAGGAGCGAATGTCGCGCAACAACAAGAAGCGGTCCACCTTTCAGATCAACTCCATGCTGGAGAGCATTATCCAAAAATCAGAGGCCGTAACACAAAACTACCTGCACGTTATCTACGATTCGCTGCACGAGAACATCAAATCGTCGGACAGCGATGAGCTGCTGCAGGAGCAGCTGCTCTGCGAAGCCGGTGAGTCGGTCTGTGTGGTGACCACGCTCTACAAGATCACGCGTAGCAAGCGCAAGGACAGCACGCTGGACTTTCAGGAGCTGCTCAGCAAGAGTTCACAGATCGTTTACAATCCGAAGGATCGCATTGGCGA